>OY728159.1:726161255-728661255 GCA_963277665.1 Viscum album
ATTTTTTTTACAAATTATACATTAAAATATGTTAAATAGTTAAGCCAAATATGGAAATCAATTAGATGAAAATTAGGATTTGAAATAAAAAGCATTATTTTTTCACTATTCAATAATGAATAAATTTTATCATAAAATAAATCAAACAAAATTAAACATCTATGTCACTAATATAAATATGAATTTTATTTTTTCTAATATAATATATAATTGTAAAAAAACCAGATTCAAAAAGGGTTATCCATCAAAAATAGGTAAAACTACTTTTTTAGACAGAAACTCCTTTTATCCGTAAAATTAAATTTGTCAATATGAATAGTCTAGAAAATAAATTTGATGAATTTTAAACATGTTAAATTTATAAATCATTAATATAATACAACATTAGTGATTTCATTATGTCAAAAAAATAATTTTTCATATTTGAATATTTTTTTATTAAAAAAATATATTATTTATAATCCAATTGTTTTTGTTTTATTTAATGCTAATTTGGTTACCAATGAATCGTTATATAAACATGTTTAAACCTTATTTTTAAGTTAACTTGATATCTATTATATTATATAATAATATTTAGTTTTTGGTTTAAACTTGATGTGTAGTATTATGCCCGCTATTAAACATCATGTTTCCTTTTAAAAACTCGGGATGTTTTATTCTCTCCCCTTTGGGAAACTTCATCCCCAAAATTTGAATTCTGGGTCAGTAACAAAGGTATGACCTTTCATTACACCTTTATGGAAATCCTATATTAGAAAATATATTAATAAAACTTATCCTTTAAAATAAAAATAAGGAAAGCATAGAAGCCATTTAAGTTAACAAGTACTACATTTCTATGTCGGATGACATGCATATAGAATAAAAAATAACCATTAAGTACTGATGGAGAGTGATTATAAACATGGTTTGTATAAATTTAACAATCTCAAATCCTCTAATTTGTGATTTGTTAAAAGGTCCTTGATTTCAAATATTGAGATGTAAATAGATATCATTTTTTTCTAAGATCCATTTCATTGATGTTAGGAATTTAATTAATTCATAGACTAATAACATAAGAAAACATACTTACATGAGATGTATATAGTCATCCATTAATCATATTCTACCATGATCTCATATTTTTTTTCCAAATGTTGTGTATTTAAGATGACTTTGTCATATTTGAATCACTAGAATCAAATTTTAGATAACATACAATTCACAAATGATTAACTATAAATTTCTACTATCCTGAAACATTTCCCAAAACCAATAATTTTAAGATATGATGAAATAGTTATCCATAAAGAATATTCCATTTTATGAAGAAAAAAAACTGTTAATCTCCAAATATCGACTATATTACCAAAAGATCATCATAGAACATTAATCAAAAAAAATTCTTAAAATTAAAAAAAATCCAAACTATGATTGGAACCCATAATTTAGAATGATTTTTTCACATAAAAATTCAATAAAATTTTTCTCATTTATATCCAAATAACCTTAAACACTCTTAACGTCTCATACAAAAAATCATTTAACGAAATAAAATGTTAACCAATATATGATAATCACATTAATAAATAACCTAATAACCTTAAGTCTATTATTAAAATAATAGATTCTTCAATATTATAATTAAAACAGTCCACCTCATTTAAAATCCAATAGTATTCTATTTACCATAATTATATAATGTTCTCAAAATATAATATGTATTCAAAATTAACATTTTCACTAAATCCCTTAATCATTTTCCAAAACAAAGGATATTCATTATATTAAACATAACTCCAAAAAACCAACATATTATAACTCCATAAACTCTTTCATCATAAATCTAAATATAATACAAACTAGGGACTTCACAGAGGATAGTGGTTGGCAATTCACCCTTTTTACCATTCAGTTGTAGGATTGATTCCCGCAGCCATTCCAAACAGGATTAGTTGTCACCCATCTTGCGAGTTGTCCTTTTTTATAAAAATAAAAAAAGCCCACAAAAATCATTAACCTAAAATGTTTTTTTATACCTCTAATTATAACAACATCTTATAAATATATCAAAATATTAACTCATAATTTCTAATATATATTCAAAAAAATTTATTTCACCTCTCTATGATTTAGTAAAACTATTCCCAATGGAAAAAACATGGTAAAATGATCAGGGTGTACATTGGGATTCATCATCATTTACTTCACATAGTTATATGTTCCATGAATTGTAACAATAATTTAGATATTATTCAAAATCCCATTTTCATCTATCTTAATACACCTTGAACGACATTGGTCAATTGGGTGTTCATAGAAAAAAAATTTTTTTGGAAAATAATATTGTACGTAATATAATATCAATTGACTAGATAAGAGATGATTTTCATAAAACATTTTTACTGAGTGTTTTTTGAATCATTCAATAAATGATCCTTTTAAAATTACATAATCATTTTTTCAATGACTATAAGTTAAAAAGATATATCAATATGTTGGAGAATGGTCTCCTTCATCCGTAGATTTTTCAAAATCCAAATATGCTTCAAAATATTATGATAAGGTAAGATGTATGAAAATTCATTGATAATATTTAATATTCTTGAATATTTGAGAATACTGATAAACTGGGATATTATTAAAAAAAACCTATGATACACGATGGTATTGAGTTATAATGGAGGTTTTTGGTATCTCAAACAACTACATTCAAGTGATTTGTATGTAATAAATTGTTTTAGAATCATCTGGACATGACTTTGCAATAATTATTGCATGCAAGCGATCAGGAAGATATATCATGGTATTTTGATATCCTCCTACATCAATTTATAATATACTTTCTTCCATCTTAAAATGTTATAGAATATATATTTAACTAATAAAATAGATAGATAAACTAACCATATGATTATCCAAGACTCTTAGTCACTAATGTTTTCTAATCATATCCTATTATACAACTTATATGGCCCTAACCTTAATCATTAAATAAATTTGATTTTTAATGAAGAATTTAATTTCTATAACATTGAGGACGTTTTTATGTTTAGTGTTTTATATAATTACACCATTACTATTTGATAAAATATAAAATATTATATACTAGACACTTATACTCACTATCCATTTTTAACATAATAAAACTCATTAAAATAATACATGATTTCTTTTTCTTGATAAAAATCTTCATAACATTCATCTTGGTTCCATACTTCCTCGTATCCATCATTATACCCTAACGAAATCATTTCAAAAACAATGGATGAGCACCAAAATCATAGTAAGGGATAAAAAATAAAGAATGAACATGTTGGCCAATTAATATTTTAAATTCATGGATTCATTTTTAAACAATATACTTTTCACCGAAAAACATAAACAAATTAACTAGAATATAAAGACATTATTTTCTTAAAAACACCTAGAAATTAAATATCATAATGGTTTTTTTCTTATCCCTAACATTTTTATATTGATGCTTTAATTTATACATTGGGAGTAACCTTCATGGTTACATTTGGAATACCAATCATTGAATATTTCCAAAATATCTTAGGAGAAAAATTATTTTTTTAACTCTGTAACATTACACTATGCATTGGGGTGCAATCATGGGCTCACTAGCCCTCAATTTATTACAAAACCACCCTTATACCTAAATAATTTCCAAATACCATAACATAATCATAAAACATAAAACAAGAATAAACGAGAAATTTCATTGCCACATTTCAATAAGATGATATTATTTCATGTTACTGACAAAATCAATCCCTTATTGAATACATTTTCAATAAAAAAATACTTGAAAAGGTAAAATTGTATTTATGTTTCCATTAAAAACATTACGACTTATAGAGGAATCAAAATATTAAATAACAATTAAAACAGGGGAGATTTCATTGTCACTGGATATGTTAAAAACATTCATGTTTAAATTATTAATGAAAAACAATTCCAATAAAATTAATAATTTTCTGAACATTTTAATGAAATGAAAATTTAAATGGGTTGATTATACACCCAATAAAATAATACGGCTTATATAATCAAAACATGCCTCAATGAAAGGAAACTGTAACAAAGTCCCTTACCATTAGTCTGAATTATCATATACAATATTTATATATCTAATAATAAACATTTGTAAATTTATAATTTATAAAGAATATTTTTCTTGTTTAGTTTCCCCTTTATATCACTTATTATTATGGTATAACTATTACATAATTATTTGTATTCATATCAAAAATTTTGTCGATATACAGAAATTTAGTCATCAAAGAACCTATTATGATGTATATTTTCCACGTGTTCATAAGTACATCATCTCCAATTCATGATATAATTATAAATATTATACATCAATTCTACAATTAAATCATTCTATTTATTTATGATATTAAAAATGAACAATGTTATATTAATGGGGACGGTAGGTCATACATACGCATGAGTGACATCATCATTTTCCGTTGATCATTATGGATGTAAGGTAATAATTAATTTATATTTATATAACAATTATATAATAATTAATATCATATTAATAATTTAATTTACTTAAATATATCATACAAGTGATGTAGGGAAAAATCACATTTCTTTATGGAGGTGATACTTCACATGTACGCAGAAACAATGTTATCATCATTATAAGAATGGGATGTAAGAAAATAATTGATATATATTAATATTATAATGATTAATCTTAAAATAATAACCTAAATAAAAAATAATTCCATCATTATAATAATTATTTAATGATAGTTATGAACAATGAACTATATCAACTCTCGTGGAAGTAGTCCATCGTACACACAAATGAAAATTTTATTATTTCATCAATGTTGGAGGATATTTGAATGATGTGGAAGAAGAAATAAAATAGGAACACCTAAAATCTGATACCTCTTCTTCAGCTATTAACATTAATGAATACCCTAACACATATAATGATGATTTTATACCTAATATAATCAAAAAATAATGTTTGGATGGAATCTAGGAAGGGGTTTTGGAGGATCATGCCCAAACCAAACTGTTTTGGACGTGTCATTAATAGATAATAATGTGTGTTTTTTTGAGAGGGGATGGGCACCCTTTGAATTATTAAAAGTATTAAAATAATATAAATTATATTTCACATCCACATGCTCCCAAAATCATTTACATAAAATAGAAGACGATTTTGGGTGTATAAAACATAATCCAATAATAGTTATATAAGATGTGAATATTTTATAATACTTATATTTTTGTAACCATTATTGAATTTTTTTAATCACTCCATGATAACTTGTTATTTACATTTTTGGTGTTAATGTAATTACCCTAACATGTAAAACAACCAAGAAAGTGTCTGTTATAACATATACAGATATATATTAACTGTTTTTTGGATCTCATATTTTCAAGAATTTAATATTATTTAATAAACTATTTTATATATTATTTTTTGAATTATTTTAAATTTTTGACTATTCATACTTGACTATTTTTGTAAAATCATAACGACATGATAATCTAGAAAAAATAAATTAGCCCAATCCAAAAATGTCACATTCAACCATAAAATTTATGTATGGAATAATATAATTCAAATAATACTTATTTTTATATTTATAAAACAATTAATTTATTATTGCATTAATAATGGAATCACTACATCATCATTGTATCATAAATAAATATAATTATATAATATCAAAAAAATTAAATGATTTAGTTAATTATTTTATATCTATAAATACTATTTATAGTCTAAGGTATCACTTATATAACCCATATTAAAATTGTTTTTGAAAAAAGAGACAATATTTTTAAAATATTTTCATTACATTAAATTAATAGTTTTAAATATATTAATCACACTCAAGTGGCATGCAAAGACCAACCATTATGACTGTTAATTTTTTTGGTCACTCATTACTCATTAAAAAAATATGATGACACATTTTAGGGTTGTTTTATATTATTATAATAATTTTTTACCCTTATTTAACAGATTTACCCTTTAATCGTGGTTAATAAAAAAATACTGATGTAACTATTAAAAATGTAAAAAAAATAAAAGGGAACTATTTATAAAATTTTTACCTTTTTATAAATATTTAATCCATTTTTTCCAAATTAAAAACACATGACTGGGAAAAAATAAATTAAAATTAATCCTTGTTGTCCAAATGAGAAATAGGGTTTTGTAAAGTAATATCGATCAAAAGATTGGAATTTTTTTATATCAGATTTAAATGTGAAATTATATAAAATGAAAAATATTGGATTAAATTATAATAATTTAATCTAATTATATATTAGAGAAATTAAAATGATAATCTAACTATATAAATAAATAAGATGAAAATGCAGTTTTGAATTAAAATATAGTACTTTTCAGTATTCATTAAAATGAATTTTTTCATAAAAATACCAAAATTTAACCATATTAAATTTTGATATAATGCATCAATAGAATAAATTTTATTGTCAAATATAACTTATAAAGGTGACAAAAAATATTTAAAAACGTTTCATGATCAAAACGATGTAAAACTGAATTTTTAGAAAAAAATAAATTTATCTGTAAAATTAAATTAGTTCTAATATCATGTCTAGAAAATAAATGTGAAGAATTTTAATAATGTTGAATTTACATCTCATCAAGTGTAATAACACATATTTCCACATGCCCTTCCTTTGTGAAAATTCATTGTTTGAGGTGTTCTCGGAGCTTTTGGTGACTCACTTAAAGAGTTTGCAAAATTTTCATTTTTCCATAGGCATGATAGTGAGCCTTCATGCCGGTACGTCACCATGTTAGTGTTTCAATATGTCAGTGATTCTTCATGTTAGACTGTGAAAATGTAAGTGCATTTTTGGGTGGGGGCATCTGTATCAATGAGTTAGGGGAATTATTATCAGTGAGTCTGAGCATCAGTATCGGTGAGCCAAGGATTTGGTGAGTCAAACATCAATAGGATGAGGAATTAGTAGGTCGATGGGTTGGTAGCTCAACATCAGTTTCTCAGTGCTAGTAGGTCGTGTCGGTATCTCACCCATCAGTGGCTCAACATCAGTAACCCACCCATCAGTGACTCATTTTCGATTTTCATGTTTTTACCCAGTTTTCTAGTTTTTCCCCCCTTATGTTTTATTTGATGTAAACTAAGTTTATATCCTTATTCATGTGTTTTAATGTATTTTCAATGGTTATTGATTATATATTTAAGTATCATAAAGTCCCAAGTGATTTTAGAAAACAAAACTACATGATCTTGACCATGATCCCAAGATAATGTCTTTGGAATGCATTCTTCCTTTAAAAATGTATCTAACTTTTTCATACCTTATTTTTTTTGTTTTCTTTTTCCACATGGTGCTCTTAGACCATTCCTACCTAGACAATTCATGTGACTCTTCTATATTCCATCATACTCTGATTTATTATAGATCATCACTGCTGCCCACATGGCCCCTATTCATGGTATAAGGAGGAATATAGATCCCTTGATCAAACCATATGGATTAATTCTTTAAATCTTTGATTGTACATCATGCATGGTGGGTGTACTAAAAATTACTTTTAAGTAATTTCCAAATACCTTTCTTGAAAATAGAAATAAATAAAAGGTAAACTTATTCAGAAGATAACTGGTTAAATAAAATAACATACATATAGATGATTAATGATGGTCACATGTTTTATTTGTTGTATTTGATTCTATTAAGGATTTTTTTTCACTGTATGTCTCCTAAAATTCATGAACGTTGGATTCCTTTTTTTGTTCTCATGTTAGAATTACTTCATAAATGACCGTAACATGAATAACTGTAAAACAACATGTGCTTGTTTAAATAAATGGAATCCATAGGATGAAACCTATTGTGTGATCACCACAGTTATATATTAGTAGTATTAAATAATAGGTTTTTTATAAATATGAATATATATACACATCCTGTTGATAGGTGTGGCTGAGTGAAGTGTTCTGTTGAGTTTTGTAACATTGTGGGACTTGTGTGGTGCTATTATTGGGTTCGTGGGTGTGGGTACAGTGTTGGACCAAGGATTTATTTCTATATGAAAGGCTTGGTATGAGTTTGTAGTAGGGTTGTGGTTAATTAATTTTACTATGGGATATGTTCATGGGGTGGTATAGGAGGTGAGTTGACCTCTCATTTTTATTAATGATTACTCATGGAATTGATGACCTTGCAGGTAGCTGAACCTCTATTATTATGTTGTTGTCATGGAGAAACATATGGTAGTGGGTCTGCATATAGGATATAGTCTTGTATGTACTAGGAATGTAGTGGGAAATATTAGGATTGTGCATTATAATATTGAAGGATGATTGTTGACAATGGTTTAATGGGAGAATGCAATGGTAATGCAAATCTGGATTTATGATATTGTGTAGTGGGGATGCAGCTTGGTTTTACATGTGGTTTTATAATAAATATTGTATGTAATTTTACGGTGGTGCTAGAATAAACTAATGTGAACCATAAACTGCTAAATGGGGAGTGGTTAAATAAAATGGGTTTGGGTTATGCTTTGATAGTGGTTGGTGGATGGTTGTGCATGTAGTGGTGGCAGGGAAAGTGGTTCTGAGGGGGCTGGTGGCTTATTCAGAAACCCATAGGTTAGGCTAAGTGTCTTATTATCTATATGTATAAATTGGAGTTCCTTTTAATTTTTATACGCACCCCACCCCTGTTATATACCTTTTTTTCAACACCCCAATCTCTGGGGGGAGGGTTTCATTCCCCACATTCTATTTGGAGGAGTGATGGCTGGTTACTACCATCCTACCTCATTCCCTCTTCCGGTTTCTTATTGCTTGAGGGTATCCAATAGGATGTAATGTCTTGAGGATTACCATATCCCATGATACTTTGGGAAATTATTGTTGTGGATGAGAGGCCTAGGTGTTTCAGGACATATTTTTTTCTTCATGTATCTTCGAGATGAGGCCCAGGTGTCTTCGAGGGAGAGAAATGGTTGTTGTGGACTAGGTTTCTGTGGGGGAAATTGTGCGTGGTTTGAGATATAGGTGTCTGTGGGTAGGATGTTACATTTGGACTTTGTATGGTATGATTCTTCGTATCAAGGCATTAGTTGTTAAAAAATGAGCCAATAAATAGTGGGAAATTGGTCTGGGGTACCCAAATATCGATGTGCTTATACTACTACTATACATGACTTGCGTTATTTGGCGAGTTTTAATTGCTAATTTGGGGCATGTTAGTATTCTTGGGGTGGAATTTTTATGTTATAATAATTTCTCATATGGACATTATCATTTTCACTCATATATTCATGGTTGTATTCAGTTTTCCTACTGTGAATACTTCTATACTAACACTATATATATATATATATAATTCATGCTCTCAAGATGAATTTGATGATCGTGAAAGACATTACTATCCTAGTCATTGAGTTGGGTTGCTAATGCTTCCTAGTGATTTTATTTTTCTACTTTACATATGAGTTATATTATACCTTTTATCAGATTTACTTCTGATCATAAATGTGGGAAAATGTATTTGGATTTACTTGTACTTATGGTACATGGGGCTTCTTCGGATTGACTACCTTATCTCCTAATATTGTTCTATAATAAGAAAAATTACATCCATATTAAGTGAGATAATATACTATTGGTGCTATTCACCACTCTGGGGCCTATCAAAGGAGGGACTATGGGGGTTCATTATCTCTCCCACAAGTTGAAGAAAGGAGATTGTGGAACTTTTTGACCCCCTTCTTTATCAAGAAGAAATTAAGACATGAGAAAATTATAATAGATACATGATAGAAGAGTTTTTGATATAGGATTGAATTCAGAGTTAGTAACAATAAGGATTCCATGGGATGGTAGGGGAACAATGTTAGGAAATCATGGAATGCAAAATAGTCTAGCGAGGACTGTCTAAGTCACTGGATTTTAGGGAACCCATGATTTAATGCAGGGACCCACATCCCTTTTAATTAAAATGTGATGCTACACCGATTTCCAGGTAGATACCATAAGGAATGAACATTATTCATAATTACCTGTGTTTGTGTGTGTCCCTGATGACTAGGTAATATAAAATTAATACAGAGTTAAATTAAAATTTAAAGGAAATTTTCCACATCACTCGGGATTAGAAATTCATTGTATACATTTTGAGCTATGACACCCAGACGTCGCTTGATGTGGTATGAGCTATTGAGGCCCAACAGGTTGACCAGGTTAATCAGCAGAGGATCGACAGAGAGGAGTAAGATTAGTAGTGGAAAAAGACACTTCGTTCCTAATAGTGGAAGACTTTTGGAATGTACTAGGGAAGCGTCATGGAGATTGAAAAGGAGAGTTGGATTGATGAGATGTTGATCTCTTTATTCATGATCCAGGTTCCAAAAGAGTAATAGGTTTCTCTGGTAGTGATCTACATATGGGGAGAAGTGTGTTAGTGGTGGATTGATTACCTCGAGAAGAAGAAGGAAAATAAGTTCTCATGTGCTATCTATGAATGGGGGTTCCAAATAGAATTCCATTGTACCATGATGAATGATAGGAAGAAGAAGATAATACCCTCTCTTCAGTAGGGGAGTGTATCTATTTGGGAGAAGGAAATCAAGTTAAAAGATCTTCTATTCATCGCACCATATCTGTTTCAAGATTAGGATTCCTGAGCGAGATTATTATAGGAGGAACGCTGACCTTGTCTTCAATATATTGTTACTCCTTTAACTCAATCGAAAAACATAATGTTTCAAAAGATGGGCGAGGTAGTGATAATGTTGAATTCCTTGGGAGGTGTTCCATAAGAGGGGATCCAACTGTGTTTTTTAAAGGGGATTGTTCCCTTCCACAGGTCTCCAGAGTCCAGGCCTTTCAGGTTTCAACTAGTGGTAAGTAGGCTCTAGTAATTCCAGTTTCGATATTTGGGTCCTCGCCCATTTCCCAAGGGACTAGGAATAGGGTGTTTTTTCTATGGAGGATTTGGTCATCTTCAAAACTCATTCCCACATTGATAATCATACAATGGGGTGGGCGGGTTCATCACCAACGTCAGAAGAAGTAGTTCCCTGTCAGGCCCTTCAAGTAGCAGGGGCAGCGAGAGCCCTCTCCACTAAGGGTAGAAGGTACTGGGGGAGGCCAAACATAGGGAACTCCTCATGGACCTCGACATAGGTCATGGCCTATGAGGCGATCAACAGTCCAGAGTGAGTGGAGTTAGGCGTGGGAAGTTTCATGACGTAGAGGTAGTGGTTCTATTGGGGCCATATGTTGTTTGATATAGGATCATTCTGTTTAGTAATATATTATGTTCTTTTTTTGATTTAGGTTCCTCACATTACTTTGATTTCTCCAGGTCTATCCCATGAGCTGGGACTAGACGTAAAGTGACTTCCCTTCCCTCTAGTGTTGAGTACGCTAGTTGGAGCTCAGACTAGTCTATTTGAATTTTGTGTAGGATATAGACAAATGTAGGGGCCAACTCAGTCTATTGTGGATCATATTCTGCTACAAGTTAATCCATACAAGTTAATTTAAGAAAAAAAACTGGTTATTTATATACACATATTTATTGACTTCTTTTAGATATGGGTCTTGTTCTTTGATATGGGAATTCACCACGTAACTTTAGATGGAAGGAGGAGTAGTTAATAGGGAAGCTGATGTGTGGAGCATCTTATTTCATTGTTAGATGAAATTTTAATGGAATCCGTAGATAAATAAATTGTCTAAGATCTTGTTGTTTTCATTGAGTTTGTTGATGTCATCATCAAATAGGTTTTGAATCTACCCCCTCAACGTGACATTGAGTTTGGGATAAACATGCACCTTTGTGACCATCAGATTTCATTGTCCCCCTATCATATGGTGACATCTTAGTTGTGGTAGTTGAAAATTTATGTTGACAATCACTTGAAGAAGGGTCTTTTTGGCCATGTGTGTCACTATGGGGTGCTCATGAATTTTTCATGAAAAAAGTTGGTGGTGGTCTAAGACTATCAATAGACTTGGGGAGATTAAATCCGATGATGGCCAAGTATATTTATCAACTTTTGATAATCGAAGATATATTTTATTAGAAAATGGTGGGATATTGGTTCTCTATGATCGACCAATAGTATGGATATCACTATATTAGTGTAAATGAGGGTGAAATCCCGAATACTTATTTTAGGTGTAGGTATAAAATCTTCAAGTTTGTGGTCATGAACCTTAGTGTAAGGAATGCAGCAACCATGTTATTGGGGTTCATGAATTCTATTCTCTATGAGTACCTGGATTGGTTCATCATCGTGTTCTTTAATGATATCAAGATCTACTCGAGGGTAGAGGAGGACCTCATCAGGCATCGGTGGACTTTCATGGAGGACTCTATCACCACAATCTCTACAGTATGTTGTCGAAGTTCAACTTCTAGATACAAGAGGAGAACTTCCTCAAAAAAGTGGTTCCTCAGTAAGGGATAGTGTTGGACTCGTTAGACATTGAAGCAATTGTTTCATTGGTGGATCCCATGAATTTGGAGTAGGTTCTTAGTTTCATGGGTCTGATAGGCAATAATAAGAGGTTTGTACTGGACATGTCTTAAGTTTCAACTATATTGAAAAAATTGACCAGAAAAATCCAGGACTTTTTTGTGGGGTGAGAAGTGTCATGCATATTTCATCTACTTGAAGGGGAAACTGGCCAGTTCCCTAGATCATATATTTCCAGAAGAAGGGGAGATGTTTGAGGTGTTCTATGACACTTTCGGCCTAGGCTGGGGATTTTTACTAATTCATCATTGAGAATTAATATCTTATGGGTCTAGGAAATTAGGTCCTCATGAACGTAATTATTCATACCAAGTTATATATATTTCATTGGTCATGTTCATGATGATATTATGGTGGAATTACATCATTGGAGAGCGCTTTTTTCTATTCATAGATGCCTAGAGATTGAGGTATATCTTTTCCCAACGAGACATGAACTTATGACAATGAAGCTAGATAGAGTTCCTCCAGGATTACGAATTCAATATCACATACCCATAGGAAAGGGGAACGTCATGGACGATGCCTTGAGAAGAAATATGCAGAAGGAGGTAGTTTAGGAATCCAAGAATGATTTGAAGGAAACAGAGGAGTTGGTACCTTTAAACCCAGATGATGGGGAGTAAAGTGGTAGAGGATATTGGTTTTAGATGATAGTACAGACATTCATGGAGAAACAAGTAGAGTATTCTCAATGGGGAGACTCAGAGATAGAGGGGATGTGTGGTTGCATTGTCTACAGTGATGCTTCTAAAGGATGGTCCGAGGATAATCAGAATCAGATGTTGTTTCTTGGAAGTTGTTTTCCCTATGGAAATGTATGAGAGAGTTCATTGTGAGCTCCATATATTACTCTAGGGATTAAATCTATGAGTCTCTAAGATGTATTCATGCTTGATGGAATGGTTTTGGTGGAACATGGAGAAGCGGGCATTGGTGGAGTTTGTGGTGAGATGACTAGCGTGTTAATTGGGGAAGGACGAGCACTGTGTACTAGGTGTTCAATTGAAGCCCTTAGATTTTCCAATATGGAATTTTGATCAAATCTCATTGGATTTTCTCACTGGTATACCTAGATCTCGTGGAGGATGCAATTCTGATTAGTTAGTAGTGGATCGGTTTACGAAGAAAACTCACTTCATTATGATTGTTGCGTCGAGCACAATGGATGTCATAGAACAAAGGTATGTAGGTGACGTGGTTCAGATACATGGTGTTCATATATCCATCACCTAGGATTTAGATTCACAGTTTACCTCACAATTTTTGATTGGATTACATATTGATTTGGGCACAGAGTTATGCCTTAGCACTTCTTTATATCCTTAGTCAAATGGGCAGACAGAGAGGATCGTCCAGACATTAGTGGACATGGTGTGGGAGTCTGTCTTGGAATTCAAAGTGTAATGGTTATTACACCTTACCTAGGTAGATTCATCTTACAACATAACCTATCACTAAACCATTTTACTGGAACCATTAAAATCAATGTATGAGAGACCATGTTGCTCACCCGTATACTAGATAGAGATAGAGGAAGAACTCCTTTTGGGACCAGATGTAATACAGACACCACAGAGAAGGTTCATCTTGTTCGAGAGAGGATTAAAGTTTCTTAGGACCAGAATAATTCATATGAAGATCATAGGGGGAGGCCTTTGGAATTAGAAATTGATGACCACATGTTCTTAAAGGTCCCCCATCAGCATGAACAATTTATTTTTGGATGATGAATAAGGATATCTCACTAGTTAATCCGACCTTATGAGGTGTTTTGATGAGTTTGAGGGGTGGGATATCATCTGGTCTTGACACCATGACTATAGAGGATCCATGGTGTCTTTTATGTCTCTCATCTCTGTCGGTATCTACACAATGACTCCCACATCCTAGATTGGGGAGTGTTGGATGTTGATTACAACATGTCATTCGTGGGGGGACTTGAAAGGATCTAGGATCATGCGGAGATGTTGTTGAGTGGATGGACTATTCATTTGGTTTGTGTGCTATGAAATCATGGTGGACTCATGGATAGTACATGGGAACAATAGAAATAGATAAAAGCCTAGTACCCAGAGTTGTTCTGTGTTTTGATTTTGTGTTTTAATTTGTGCATTGATTGACGATGTATTGTTTGAAATATATTATTATATGATAATTTGTTTCCTTTTTCTATGTTTTTATTGAAAATTCATGAAAATGTGGAGGATAGAACATGATCTCTAACCAAGATTAATTAACACAAAAGAGATTAAACCCATTCAGGAAGGAAAAAATCTACCAATGTGGATAGTATCAGGACATGGAGAGAGGATCTCCCTAATCCATGTATCTGGATGGTATGACCATTGGTTTTGGGTGGATTATTGGGCTAGTGGAGTGGAAGTGTTTATATAGTTTTTTATGAGATATATGAAAAATAGGTGTTCTTGGATGTTTAGGATTTCACTACAGCTTTAGAACAACACAAGGTGGTTTAAACTTAAGATGTATATTAAGGGATGGTTGTTTGGACCCCAATTTCATCTTGGTTAATTTTTAAGTTCATAGGTATGTGAATTGTCATAGAGGATTATGATGTAGTAACCCAGATATCCCTAGGCCCTTCAATTGTGAAACTTTAGTGTTTGTGGTGTTATGGAAGCTGTCGGTGACTCACTTCAAGTGTTTTATAAATTTTTCATTTTCGATTGGCATGTATGTGTGTTGGCATGTTAATAAATCAAAATTTAAGTGCATCAGTATATTAATGCATCGGTAAGTTTGGGGTGTCAGTATTGATGATTCAGGGGTTTTGGTATCAGTAAGATAGGTTGTCGGTATCAGTGATCCATGGAATCGGCGAGTCATGCATAATTAGGCCAAGGAAATGGTAGGTCTATGGGTCGGTAGTTTAGTGTCAGTACGTCACATTGGTATCTCACTTGTAAATGGCTTAGTTTCGGTGACTCAACCATTAGTGACTCACTGAATGATGACCGATGTGTGGTTTTCTAGTTTTTCACAATTTTCCAATTTCCACGCTCTTACATTTTATAGAAAGTAAATCATATTTAAAGAATTATTCACGTATTTTTATGGGAGTCTTAAAATTTAATGATTATATATTAAAATATCCAATAATATTCGGAAATTTGTGATACCCAAACCATGTGATCTTGAACATGATCCCATGATAATGTATTTTGAAACCATTCATCCTTTAAAACAGGATCCTGCCCAACAATGCTAGGTTCTCCCTTTCCTTTTGGGATTTATATTTCCCCTTGGTGAACCTAGAGCCATCATCCCTAGATTTTTCTGGTGCTTATGATAGAGCCCCACCATCTCAGCTTTCATTGTGTTCTTATTTGCTACTAGTGCGACCCCTATTCTTGGGGAAATGAGGAACATCGATTCGGGGATCATCATGTTGGGATTTCTTATATCCCTCATTAATTTTTCATCATGTATGGTGGATGTACATTATTGGAAATCTGACCTATACAAATGCATCTATACCAATAGTTTGTAAAAAGCATTGGAATAAGTCTTCTTTCCCAACAGTTAGGCCAAAACATTGGTAAAAGTTGACTTTGATGTAACTTTTCCCAATGGTTTGGTGAAACTGTTGGGAGAAACACACATTGAGAAACCTTTTCCCAAAGTTTTGGCGAAACCATTGGTTAAAGCCAACATTGAGGCCACTTTTCCCATTGGTTTTGCAAAACCATTGGGAATGGGTATGAATTTCCCAAAAGTTTGGCCAAACCATTGGGAAAATTCCACTTTGAGGCCACTTTTCCCAATAGTTTGGCCAAACTGTTGGGAAAGGGTATGTAATTCCCAATGGTTTGGACAAACCATTTGGAAAAGCCCACATTGAGGCCTCATTTCGTAATGGTTTGGCCTAACCAATGGGAATGGGTGGGTACCTATCCCAACGGTTCTCAAAACAATTGGGAAAGGCCTATCCTAGTGGTTTTAAGAACTGTTGGGAAAAGTACCCTTATTTTTTATGAGTACATTTATCAAATATCACCCAATGAAACAATATGTAAATTACATATAAATATTGATATAGATATAAATATTTATTTATTTATCAAAATATATTCTAAAATGAAACTCTAGGATAGTGGTAATATTATTGATATTTAATGAGGAGGTTGTTTGTTAAACCCCCCGATGGAATTTGTTTTATATATATACCTATCCCAAATGTTTTCCCAATCCATTGGAAAACACTTATCCCAACATGTTGGAAAACCATTGGGAAAGACATATACCAATGGTTTGAAAACTTTTGTGATAGGTCTTTCATAACTATTTTCTCCAAACTGTTGGGATATGTCTTTTCCCATGCCAATTCACTTAATGGTTTCCAAAACCGTTGGTATAGGCTATAAAAATGATTTGGGAACCTATACCAATGGTTCCAAACCATTGGTATATGTAATTTTTTCATTATTTGTAATAATGATTCCTTTTAAGGGTTGTCTAAATACCTTCCTTGAATCACAAAAATATACAAGAAGTTAAAATGATCAATAGATAAGATGAGTAAATAAAGTAATGGGAAGAGAGTTTTTTGATGATGACCAAATGTTTTATTGGTTGAAATTAATTATTATATAGATTTTTTGACTACAAGCCTCCTGAAAATCATGACAGTTTTTGGAATTTTCTTGTGCACTTGTTGGAATTGTTTAATAAAATACAGTAACAAGAAAAACTATTATACCACTGATAAATGATCAAATAAATTTGTGTATAAGGATCATACATTTTTTTATCAACTCAATTATAAATGAGTAGAATTAAATATCCTCTTATTGATAAATCTGAATATATATACCTATCCTATCGATAGGTGTGGCAAATTGATGTGTTCTATTGAATTGTGTAACCTTGTGTGATTTGTGTGGTGATGTTGTTGGGACCACCTGTGTGGGAAGAAGGTCAGAAGGATGAGTTTTTCTGTAAGAAGGGTGTGGTATGGGTGTGCATTGGGACTATGTAAAATGTTAGTTTCTATGGGATTTGTGTGTGGGTTGGTATAGGTGGTGAGATGGCCTCTCATCCATAGAGATTGATTGATTGTGGAGTGGCTGAACTTGTAGGCAATTGAACTTCCTTTGTTTTGTTGTGGTCATGGAGCGAGGTTGGGTAGGGGGTATGAAATATGGATATGCACCTATATGATGTTGTACTGTAGCTGGAAATATTTTGTTTGTGTGGTATAACATTGAAGGATGATAATTGATCGTGGTTGAATAGGATTGTGTAGTGGGGCTGTAATTCTGGTTTTGTGCTATTGTGTAGTGGGACTACTGTTTGGTTTTGCATTTTGTTTTGGTATGGTTGTGGTAGGTTTTTTCCTAGTGGTGTTGGAGTAAACTAAATTTAATACCATAATAACTAAAGGGTGTGTGATTTAATAAAAATGGGATGGGTTATTCTTGGTAGTGGTTTTGTATGGTTGTGCATATAGAGGTAGCAGCAAAAGTGGTTCTTAGTGGGCTAGTTGGATGTTCAGAAATATATAGTTTTGGATATGTGTTTATATATATATATATATATAATTTAGTTCCTTGTTATTTACATATACACCCCACCCCAGTTGAGAACCATGATCAACCCCCCCCCCCCATTTCTTGGGGGAGAGTGTCTTTACCAACATCCTGGTAAAAGGATAGATGAATCGTTACTGACTTTATTCCCCATCCCCTCCTTCGGTGTCATACCACTCATTTCTTTATGAGAAGGATATAATGGATTGAGGCTTACCATAGCCCGTGATCCTTAAGGAAATGGTTTTTTGTGGATGAGAGTCTTATTATTTTTCAGATCAGAGTTGTTTTCACATATAACTTCGGGATGAGGCTTAGGTGTCTTTGGGTGAGGGACGTGGCTATTGTTTCCCAGGTGTCTTCATGTGTGATTGTGTGCGTTTTGTGGCCCAGGATTGTGTGGGAAGGGTGTGGAAGTGGAACTACATATGGAAAGAGTGTTAACATAAAGATGTTAGTTATTTTTTATTATAAGTTAACCGGTGGGATAGTGGTTCCGGGTACCAAATATTTTATGTGATTATAGTACTACTTTAATTGACATTCATTATTTGTTGATTGTGCATCATTGAGGCAGGACTGGTTAGTATTCCATGTAAGGTGCTTCAAAGTTATTCAATTTTTTTAATGGGACATTTTTTTGTTCCCTCACTTGTGAAGGGACAGATTCAGTTTTTTAATGGGTATACTTGTATACTGACCCTACGTTTATAAAAATATTTTCAGGTTTCTGGTAGAGCTTTTAGGATAGTATTAGACACTACTAGACCGTTTATCATTAATTATTATTATTTCAACCTGGTATATTTATTTTGATTCATTAACTATGAGTTTTATCATACCTTGTATCTTAATTTCTGTTGAACATACATGGGGGAAATGGTTTTTGACATTACATTAGCTTATGATACTTAGAGTTTCATGGGATTTATAGTCTTATCTCTCAATCTTCTTCTATATAACGTGTAATTCTTCTTGTATTAAATTTTATTCTATACACATGGTGCTAGTTTCCCCTCGGAGGCCTATCGAAGGAGAGACTCAGTGGTTATTATATCTCCCTTTACATGAGGAATAAAGGGTGTGACAGTTTTCTTCCACATCCCTCATCTTTATGAAGGTGGGTTATGACATCAATATAATCCAAAAAGATTGATTTGATTAATTTTTAAAACAAATTATTAAAAGTAAAATAGTTTTTCATAAAAATACATAATTTATATTTAATTGGGGTTTAGTTATATTTTATGTTACTTTGGTAACCAATGAATCGTTATATAAATATGTGTCAACTATATTTTCATAATTTAGTTAACACTATTCATTACATCAATTCTAATTGTCAGGAGATAACTATTATGTTAAATAATGATATTTATTTGATCGTTTAAGTAGGTGTGGTTTATCATGTATGTTATTGAACATTTTGTTTCATTTTATAAATGCACGATGTTTCATTATCCAACCATTGAGAGAGATGAACCTTGAGTTAGGGATGATTAGTTGGATAATCAAGGAGTTTTATTTTCCAAACAAGTGATATCCACTTTATTTATGATCTGACATTGTCCCTGAACATGGTTTATAGATACGATTATATATTATTTTCTCTAACCATCCTCCTTATATTACATCAAGGAGGAATTCACATGGTCTCATCACATGGTTTGCTAACTGTATACCCATAAAAAAATCCACTAACTCAAAAAGTCCAAACCCAACCTCCAAACTGAATGATTTCTACTACACTTCTGTATGGCTGGGACAAATCTTGCACATCCCATGAACCTCCCCCATAACACGAAAACTATAATTAAGATACCCAAATCTCCCAAATTCTTCCCTTGTAACATATATATATATATATAACATAAAGTAAAGGATACATACATGAAACTGGTGGTGACACATGAATAGTCAGATGTGGGAACAAACTAGAAACACCAATAATAAGTTTCTTAAAATGATTTTAGTGAATCATGATTATAATTATTCAAAATATTCATAGATTCAAATAATAAAGAACAAAAAATAGTTTTGGAGGTACATAAAACTATAAGAAATAAGAGAATTAGTGGATACTATATAGTGGATTATACTAACTAAGGAATAAAAAAAATATTTCTAAATATATACAATTACATGGGACCTATTATTTTAATTTGATGAATATTTTATCACTAAATTTTCATTGTATGGGATACAAATAAATGTATTATTTAAAATCTGGGGATGGTCCCCAAATTAAGGGATTGAGGTGAATTATCCTTAGTGTTTCTCATGTTTTTGAACTGTTGGAAGGGTCTATATTATAAACTAATGAGTGTTATTTATTATTATTTATGCATTAAATTATTACATTTAATAGTATCAAATAAATAATCCCATGTTTCAAAATAATGAATATCAAATCACTTTTTCATGTGAATTTTTTTGAAAACCCGCTATATAATTGATTATATAGATGTCTATGCAGGAGAATATGAATAATCATTTCAAATGTTAATATATGGTAAATATAATAAGAATTCAATGTGAAAGGTTCCAAAAATTTCCACATATGATATGCGAAAAATGGGATACTATAAAAAAGAGATTGATAATATTATCAAATATTATGTAAGTATGAATGAAAATTAGATTCCCCATGGAAATAAATTTTCAATTTTTGATAGAAATTAATTATACCATGAATAGAAAATTGTAATATATATATATTATGGATGTAAAATATTTAAAAAAAATTCTACATGAAAAAGGAAATTATTGTATTTGAGGAGGTCCTAACTGAGTATTTTTAAAGTAGAAATGACATAAAAACACGTTTATCATGTGAGAATTTTAATATATTCCAATAATGTTGTATAAACATATTGCATCATAAGAAAATTTATTCATAGAATCATTATTTCATTGGATGAACCAATTAGTTTTGATGTGGCTATATAATCTTGTTATTTTGGTTCATTGAAGGTAGAAGAGTTTGAACAAATTGAAATTATTGACACATAGTTATTTGATCCATGTCCAAAAAAAATAATCTAATTTATAAAAACTGAGTAGTTTAAAATAATCTAAATTAGTAATTTAATCAAAAAATTTGTTGTGATCACCTTGTTTTTTAAGGATATTCTGATATTATGGGTATTGATTTAGATAAGACTATATTTCCTATAACAATTTTAGGAATATTTTGAATATTTTATTTTAATTATTCTAAATTGAATTATATATTTTTATAAATACTAATAATATTATTTCTTTAAGGTTAATGTTTGAGAATATCTCTATATTGTAAAATAGAATTATATATCCTTGAACGTGATGGTTCATATGTTTGAAAACAAAAGAATGATCTTTAAGGGCACAAAAAAGAGCCAATAAAATGTATTGAATGATATAATATAGGTTAATGAGCATGAAATTTCTAAAAGAAAAGGTTAAATAAATTATTTAGTTCAACATATATTACAAAAAAGCATACAAGGAGGTTTTTCCTATAGATGTCAATTATTTTTTTTGAAAAATATAAAATAAATTTTTTAGTACATTTTGAGGTGATAAAATCATTTCATACAAATATTATAAATTTAATTAGAATAATATTTAATACATACCATTAATATCTATGATAAAATAGTATATCATTTATAATATCTATAACATTGAAACACAAATGTGTTTTAAATAAAACAACTATGCCATCAAAAAAATAGTTATTCACAACAAGAACTCTACATTGACATAAAATATATAAAATAGTTTCTCAAGTAAAATTTAGTTGTGAAAAAAATAAATGGTGATCATTGGTTATAAATAAGGTCAACGAAAGCCATATAATTTTATGATGAGTTTTAAAAATATAATTAATATAATTGTATGAGAATATGAGATTGTCATTTGAACATCATCATAATATATTCATAATACATAATCATGAGGAATGGTATAAATCCCCACTATTATAAGACATGACTTATAAATTAATCAATTAACATATGATATTAAAGGAAAACATTGTAATAAGATATATAATGGACCAAGTTATCACAAAATTATAACCCATTTAAATGTAATAAATAGGATCCAGAAATAATTTATCATTTTATCATAAAATAACATTGGAAAATGGAATTAGATTCTTAATTATATTAATATCCACAAAAATAAACATATAAGAAATACATTTTTATGTTAAAATTGTATATTTTCGTTATTACAAAATAAAAAACATCATATAATTTTATTATATATTTAAATACCTTTAACAGATCACTTGAAATTCATTTATTGAAAATAAACCTTTCATTTTTGAATATAGTATTAAATATGTAAAATTTTCCTTAATATCATTGAATCATTTTTTATTCAATATAAAAATTGAAACATGTATGCAAGGTTACAAATTATTGATTAGTTATCATTATAGTAAAAAATGGTTCTTTATATGAAAAAAATGATATTAGTCACACTATCATTAAAATGTTTTTAATATAATTATAATTATAATAATATTTTTAAAAATATTAATGTAAATTAATCTATTGGTCAATATATCATTACTAAATCATTTTAAAATAGTATAATATTCATTATAATATTTTTGATAAAATATGGGCATCGAAGAAAATATTATTATTCGAAGTGAAAAATAATGTCATTTTTTCATAAAAACATTATCTCTAATTTTTTAGTTAATAGAGTGTTAAAAATAAAAGGAAAAAATGTAGTTTCTAGAAATAAACAAGTGAGGACAAAACATATAATATAATTTATTTATGTATCATATAATATCATAATGAAAAAATTAATAGAAACAATTTACCTAATAATAATGATATTACACTTTAAAACCCCTACCTGATTAGTAAATTCTCTATCATTAACACATAATAAAAATAATAGGATATAAAATATTATATTAAATGAATGTACTATGATTCATCCCATAAAATATTAGTGCGTTATTAGATACACCTCATAAATAATTATAGTTTTATAACACAACATATGACAGAAAGAGGAAGATTTTTGATGATGATCCCTTACTGTATAGTTTAGCTAAAAATTGATACACATTGGAAAAAAATATTTTAAATTATAAAATTAAATTTTATGACATAAGAAGGTTCCATGATATATCATGTCTATTTATTTTTATTTGAATCTCATGAAAATAAATTGATACATTATTTCAATCATGTCTGAGCGAAAGTGTATTATGTTGAAGAAACCATGAAATATTTGATATTTTTTGAGATTGATCCCAATGGGTTATATAATATTGTATATAACATTGAATATATTTATATATAATATAATTCTGATTCAATAATATTACCTATATGTAGATATTCTATTCCTTGTAAAAATTAGTGTCTATTAATAAATATGTCTCAATGTGTTGAAATTATGACATGAAACTATTACCTTATGTCTAACATGATTATTATATTATATACCCTAAATTATTATAATTTGTGATATATTATTAATATATAATTTAATCATAAAAAATCTAATAATATCATTTATGGTCAGCTAATAATATTTAATCACTTTTTATTAATAATTTATTCAAGAAAACAATTGTTTTGATTGATTAATTTTTAATTTTCATGTAGGTCTTAGATCGACTGTTAGGATCCTTGAACATTATCATCATTTAAAAATAAAAAAATAATAATAATAATTTAACATGTTTAATATTATATCAACATATAAACATTTATATCAATTCACATAATGTGGTTATAAAATTAGAATTACACTACATAGTGGAGATTATTTTTTGTACATACACTTGAAAATGCTTCTATTATTTAGTTTATGTAATGAAATACAAGTAAATTATAAATAAACATTATAGAATAAATATTATATCATAAATTCTATATGTTTATATTTATTAATTCTTTCCAAATTATTTTCCATGTAAGGAATAAGGTCATAATGGACCAGGAAACACGTTTGAGGTGGTTATCTATATATCCACATGAATGTTGTTATCATTTTCCACCATATGGGAAGAAAACACAGTACATAATATCTTATAATTTTCTATGAATAATTATTTCAGAAATGTAATATATAAATATTAAATAAATAATAATATCATTTTCGGAATGAAGAAATTGGAAATCAGTAAAATTGTTATGTGGACATGGAAGTCCACATATAGGCACATGTGATACATAAATATTGAATTTTATAAATGGGATGTGAAAAATGTATTTCAAATAACATAAAAATCATAGTATATTTAGGATTGTAGATAAATTATTTTAATATGGATTTAACATATTATGATTACTTATAAGTAGACATAAATTTTTGAAGTGTTGGGTATAATGAAAAACTCTCCATTAAGATACCAAATTTTTCATACACATTATTTCTTTATCGGGTGGTCTCAATAGAAGACCAATATTTGATGATAAATGGGAAGGAATCAATTATGGATTTTTAATATTTATTTTCCTATGCTATAAGGCACAATGATTTTTAATAAATTATAATATGAGTAGCCCTTTTATAAAGGAGGGGTTTCTTATAGAAATAATTATGGTAATGTTTCATTAATTTGAGGTAAAAATCCCGAGCATGTGGCTCCAATTATTCTAGGCATGAAGGGTAGGATATTTTTAATATTCTATATATTATGATAAAATAAATTATACTTATCAATGTAACATTTATACGCTTATCTCTTATTTTAACCCACAGTAATGATGATTTTACATCTTCCATGCTAATAAAATATTAGTTGAACATACAATTTATTATGATAAAAAATTATGTTGACCATGTTATATTATATTGTTTATCACAATTAAAATATTGAACACATTTAAATATTTAAATTTTCATACTTATATGAAATTCTATTTAAAATAATTACATAAAAATCAATGATATCAATTACTAGAAAAATGCATTTTTTATAATAAAATTGAATGTACTCTAATTTATTTCCACGTAAAAACTATCAAATGAATACATAAAATTTTAATAGAATAAATAGTATATACATTTATTTAAAACAATAAATAAATAATTATTTAATTAAATTATTATTATCTAAAACATTTCAAATAATAAATATTTTTCATAAAATAGTTTTCATAATCCTAAAAAAGATCTTGTATAAATATTTAATAATATTTTAAATAGTTTTTAGTTAATTATTTTATTTCTAATTAATAGATAATTATGTAACATTAATAAAATATACAATAATTATAATTTTTTGTAAATTTATTTTTTGAATGAAATTAAATACTAGATTTCAAAAAATCATTATTCTTCTTCAATCAGTATTAAAATCACATATACATTTTTAAATAAAAAAATTGTTAACATTAGATAATATAATTTTTTTTTTAAAATTAATCACTTATTTAAATAAAATTTCTATGAACTGGGAGGTATAAATTATATTGTATGTTCTTTAAATGTGATAAAAACTATTATATAAGAAAATATATTTTTGGAGCATAAAATGAAATTAATAATTGTTTAGTATTTATTTATAATAAATAAATAAATAAAAACATTTTACTTATTTAATACTTTTATAATTATTTTTCAAAATTTCTTACTTCCTATTGATATATCTATTTTAATATGTAATTTATAATTCCCAAATTTAAATAAAAATATTTTAATAATATATTGCTGTATATTTATTACATGATTCTGCATGTGAAGAAATCTATCGAGGGTGTTAAAATTTTAACCTAGACTTCATTGGAGTTACATTATCCCAATATTAAATATATTCATTCATCATTTTTTAATTGTAAAAAAAAGTTACATTTTCAATTAATACAATTGATTAAAATATATACGATACAAAGTGATAATAGAATATATTATACAATGGGATAGTGGTAATCCTAATAATTTAATGAAATAATTATTCTGGAGGTATCTAGATAGAGATTAAATTACATGAAATTAAAAATTTGGAGAAGGGAGTGAAAATATGTGAATAATAGATTGATAGTGAATATGATCATGCACCATGTTATTGTCATAAAAACCATAAGGTTGTATTTGATAAAATAAATGAACAATAATTTTAAAATGAAGATATTTGTTTAAAATGTTTTTCCAATGTACAATTTTCTAATTTTTAAGGATTCCATTACTATAAAAATAGAGAACACGGGAAAATTTAATTACATTATTTCATTCCATTCCATACACAATTTTTTATACATTGGTTGTGATTAAATAAATTTCCAATTATATCTCATATCATAATCCATGAAATAATTATTCATGATGATTATTTCATTCAAAAAAAGATATAATAATTTTTTTAATTGTGAATTGGATCCATTCAATATTTATTATCCATTCATACTATCTGTAGATATTTATCACAACCAAATTGTATGTAATGTATATAAAATATCGAAAAATATTCATATGATGAAAAAATTTACTTATCTCTCAATCCTTAATAATATCAAGAAATATTTCCTTAACCAATTAAAATAATAGTTATCATTAATACTCCTCCACATTATTTTTGACCCAAATGAAAATCCATAAAATGTGAATTAATTTATCAAACCTTTTATTCCAAAATCATCATAAATATTTATCATGAAATCACATAATTTACATCATAATGTCCCAAAAAAAACATGTTAATAAATTTATCAAATAATCTCTTAAACCCAGTTAATTACCAATATCACCATAATATCTAATTGAAAACATATGTTCCTTTATATTATATCTCTATACATATTACCATAGAAAAACCAAGTACTTTTTAATATATTTTATATATTAAAAAATGAATAAAAACACATAATAAATAATATTATCATCTAATGAAAAATATAATTCATGATAAAAAATACTATAAAATTTTCATTAGCAATATTAATATTAAATTTATCTAAAATAATCATTATTATCTCATTTTGGGTAAAATATTACGTGTTTCCTATAATTCAATCATGCAAGCTTAGAAAATACCAACATACCATTACATTTATAATCCTGGTTATTGTTACCATTAATCACATTCTTGAAATTCATTAAATGAAAAATCATCTATAATAATCCATAGATGTATAATGATTTTAAAAATTAGAATATAATAAATAGTATAGTTCTCCAACTTAATTATTAAATCCAAGTACATAAATACTTTTAGCAGTCCCCTCCAATGATCAAAATCCCATAGATAATTAGTTAGTATTGGTGTTGGACCATGGATTGTGTAATTCTCTCTAATAGTACTTTAGTTCACCAAAAAAATAATAATTATATAATCAAGAACAATAATATTTATTTTAGGGTAATTAAATAAACTGAACATTTTCAAATAAATTAATAATCTTATTCTATTATTTTTCACCCCAAAAACATCTTCATATTATAATGATACACTACCCTTTGTACTTATGCTCAAACTCTTCAAATATAGAAAACTAAATATTTTTTGTATCATGGTATTCAAGAATCAAAATTTCAATCTTAATCAGTTAATCTAAGAAAACACATATGCTCAAATATCTAATAAAATATTTATTGAGCTAGTTATGAATGATCAAAAATATTTATATTCTAACTTCAATTTCATTTTTTTCTTTATAATGGTACTCATTGAATCATATGTCACATTCAACGATAGAAAAATTATTCATCGTGCAATCCATTATCTAAACACAAAAAAATAGTGTAAAAAAATATCATCCTCAGTCATCATAATGTTAATATTATAATTTACAGGATCTCTAAATCGTGACACTATCATCTCAATCTATGACATACTAGGTTTTTAATAGGACAGACATGGTCATTAAAATTTAAAATCCTTCATAATGGTTCATAAAGTTGTTCTAAATTAAAAAAAATAACCTATGATTCTATGTGAGGTGTTGCAATATTATGAAAACACATGATACCCTATGGATGATTGAGTTAATAACCATTGCACCAAATTCAGATTAATATCCCCTATGTGTACTTTTACAAATTCTCATCCACATTATAATATCCAATCATGGATATATTTTGTAGGAAAACTAAAATCCATGCTATAATATAACATCATAAGTTCTCAGAAAAATTTGTGAATTAAAAGGGATATCTATAATTTTAAGTCATCATCATTTAAATAAATAAAAAACATTAGTTAATACCAACTACGGAGATCGTATCCTAAAAAAACAGAAAAAATATATATAAATAACTTTATATTCATGACATACCATTTTGATCCAATATGGAACAATAATTTTTTAGTGTATATTGAATGATAATTACAAAACAATATAGAATCCATAGGGATGAAAAAATTCATTAATGTAGTATATAAAAAAAATGATTCCTTTCATCCTTATTGTTAAAATTATATCATTTTTAGAAAGAATAGAAGCCTTATTATATATTTTTTTGATGATGAAACAATTTAATGGAAGTATATAAAAAACATTGGAGAACAGTTCTATCAATATTGTAACCATTTACACTGAAATGTGTACTTGAATGGAATGATTAATGACAAAATAGATAAATAAAGATGATTTTCCCAAACAATGTTATATTAGAGTTTTCAGTATATAGTGAGATTGAAATTAAATAAAAAAATTATATATGGAAACAATGGAGAAATAAATTAATTTTTTTATTAGATATATAATATACATTCACCATCTAGAATTTTACCATAAAAAATCATGTAAAAAATAACGCTCTAACGTAAAACCCTTATACCTATGGAAACATTTTTACCTCAATCTCCATAAATGAAATAAAACAAAAGAAATGTTTAAAAAATAGTATTACTAATAAATTGTTTATATAACATATCCATGTACTAGTTCATACATCTCCTCAATTAGTGTTTATATATATATTACATAACATATATTCCAGAAAAGGAAATTTTATGTAATTAACACTTAAAACATTGGTAAGTTACAAATTCAAATCCTGATGATGAGATAATATAAATTGACACGTCGAAACCATTGAAATTATAATTATTTATGATATAATATATCAATGTATTATTATTTACACCTTATGATAAAAAATAGGTTAAAAAAATTTATCCTTTCTCTTAGAAAAAATGTTAAGATAAAGAACACTTAATGATTTAAATTTATTACAATAAAATACCAATTAGAATTTATTTAAAACATGGAATATTATAAAATAAAATTTTATCATGATTCATAAATACTAACATTGACCTAGATATACAAATTCAAAAAAAAAATTAATAAAAAATATGTCTGAATTGGTGAAGATTGAGTTATTAAACACGTACATTATTTCTGACATACTTAATTTTTTATATAACTTCATATATAATAAATTTAAAGTCAATTTGAAGAATTTTATAAAAATTAATTTTTTTTATTATCATATATGGTCCAAAAATTTCATTTCAACAATTTCTTATTAATATTTTTTATTTAAATCCTTTTTTATGGGTTATAATCACTTCATTTTGAAGGTATTCTCCATTTAAAATGTATTCTCTCAATAAAATTGATCAAAATTATTTTATCGAGAAAATATTAATCATTTAACATATATTAATAATTAAATGTAATTTTTTATCCATATTTATATCATGGGGATGAAAAATGAATTACATTACATTTTGGTGGTGGTAGTATATACATAAAAAGTAGTAATGATTCCACATTACGATGGATGAAATCAGAGAAATATAAATACTAATAGACGAGTTAATATTATATATTATTAAAAAATATTATTATTTACTCATTAAATTTAACCTTATTAACATCCATGTTTAGTGAAAAAATTAATCACCTCAGTTTGTGGAAGTGGAAGTCCACACATTCGAATGAGAATCATCATCTTTCAAAAACTGATGGGAAGGAAATGTGTTAGCGGAGATCATATAATTTTAAATCATTTATTATGTAAAATATATAATATAATTTTTTTATTAATTATAACTATCCATGAATTATGGTGATATAAAATGAATCGTATCGCTAAATTGATGTGGTAGTCAACACACAAACATTAGCAATACAACTATTTCACCATAGATAGACAGCACATGAAAAATGGATGTACCATAATCATAATAACTTCTCACTAAATTGGCTATACTATATTATAAAATTTTATGAAGGATAGAACATATTTAAAGAATCTAAAAGAAAAAATAAACATTGAATTTGTCGGGTAAGATGATTAACTCTTCTGTGAGATAAATTCTTTAAAACACACATTTAGCCTTCATAAGAAGATCACAAGTTTGGATTTAGATCTAATGAATGAAGGGATGTAATATTGGAATATTATTTATGTTGGGACTGGATAAGATGAACGTCTCAAATATTTTGAATATTTGAGGAGAATATTTTCCATTTTATAAGTGAGGAGATGGACACAAATAAATTTCCAAAAGATATTTCAATAATATAAGGACACATTCATGTGAATATTTCTACTAATGGACATTAAAAAAATAAAGATATGATATAGTTAAATATATTTAACTATAAAAACAATTTATTTTAATAAGTAATTGTTTCACTTATATATGGGTTTAAAACCTGCAATAGTAAATATATTTTTACTAGAACAACAGTAAGAAAAAAGTTCTTTTTTATTATTTCAAATGATAAATTATTAAGATGACCATATTAATTTATTGTAATTTTTATAATTTAAATTATGAAATTTATTTTTAAATCTTCAATTTTTTATTTAGTAGACATTCACTTTAAAATATTTTCATAAAAAATGGAAGAAAACTATTTTCATCTAAATTGAATCATGTTCACAAAAATGAATTTACATTCATTAAATACATAGTAAAATATATACAATTATTATTAAAATATTTAATTGAATCTTTAATCTACAAGATTCATTGAAAACATTTATCGACAAGAATATATTTAATTTATTTTGATAAAAAAACATTGTGTTCATAAAAAACTATTTTTAGATAAATGAGTTTATAATCCAAAAAAATGACATTGTACCAAAACAAAATTGTATGGTTTTTATTTTTGAAATAAATTTTATTATGTAATCCTAAATCAGATTTATTTTACATATTTATAAAATTGAATAAATAATTTTAATTTTATTTTACTTCATTTTATGTAATATAATGATATTATATATAATAACCTTCATTATTCAATATTTAATTAAAAATAAAAATTTTCATAAAATTATTAAAATCATCAGTAAATAATAATAATGAAATTGTTATATAAATAAATTTATTCACTAATCAAATAAAATTTCATAAAAATGTAGAATTTAATTTCAATTATCACATAAATAATTCTATTGGATCTATTTTTAGTAAAATATTGTTATATTTATAATAAGCCTTTAATGAAAATCAACAACATAAAAATTTTGTATTCATTAATAATATTTATTTTTACTAAACAGTATACATATTTTTTCATATTATTTATACTCATATTCTACTACTAAATTAAATTTTTTTGTAATAATTTTCATATTTAAATAAAAATATTATTAAATTATACTATATTTCAATAAAATAGTAGTGTTATATTTTATGAAATTAATCGAGAATTTTATTATTTTAAACTATTGTTTTGATGTATCCCACTCCATCTCCCCTAACATAGATTTTTTAGATGTTAATGATTTATGATATGAAATTATTTTTTGTATATTAACTTGTAAATACTACTAATTTAATCAATATTTTACAATAGAATTGATATCACGAGTTACTCACTAAGTAAAGAATAGACACTACATGAGCTGTTTCCACTCCAATAATTGATAAATATAATCTATCAAATCATCATGATGGATTAGATGTGAATTAAATATATTTATGATGTCTAATTGATATCCAAATAAATTTCATAATGTCAAGACCAAGTATATTTGTTATTGTAAATCTTGGTGAATAGTTCCACAGGATCCTAATGGAGGAATATTATCTGGTAGAAAAATATAATTCAATTTCTCAAATTAACTATGAGTTATGGGCCAAAAAATGATAAAATTAAACTACCATATAATTATTTTATAATAAATTTTATTTTTATAAAGTTCAAATTGATTTATTTCTACACATTGAGGGGATTTATATTAAGAAAATATTTTTTTCATGGAACTTCATGAATTAATGTTCTATCACTCATAGGATATATACACAATTTATGTTTTTTTAATAATAACTCATAACATAAATGATTTGATTTTAGTATTAGAATGGTGACCAGAGTTTTTAGGTTTCACACCCACTTTATAATGGGTGTGAAAATAATATTTAAATTATCTTGTCAAAAATATGGGGTAACATTTAGGGATCAAACCTAATGACATATAGTACCACTTCATAAATGACATAGTGGAGTGTGGGGAGAATTAAATTCTATAGAATTTTAATAAAGGGAAAATTATTTGATATCATTAAGATTCCTCAAATAATGGTTTTCTTCCAATGAATATTTAGTTTGTTGAATGTGAATTCATCCTTAAATACATATAAGACATTCATTGATGTTATCCCCCAGTCATTCCATTTAATTTTTGGAAAATTGTGGACAATAATTATTGATGACTTATATAAATATGTGGGAGGCTATGAATTCATTTATATATTACCATAATTTTATAGAGAAGACGATACATCATCTAAATTTTTTTGGGAATGGGTCTTTATTAGATGATGTTTATAGTAGTGGTCATAGAAATATTAAAATATTTCCAATAAAAAGTTAAGTTAAATTTGTTATCCCTTTTAAATATATATTCCCAAATAACCCATGTTATGATTTTTTTAAATTCAAGTATATGAGATAAAATAATATTAATTAAATTAATAAATGATAAATATTGAATTGTTCATAAATTATGGTATAGTGTTCCCCTTGAATTAATATTATATCTGATTGTGATTTGTATAGATATACATCATATTGGATTAATTTTATAGATTTATTATTTACATAATGATTTACATTATTTAGAAATTCATACATGTTTAATTAAATTTTAATATTATAATATAGAGATTGAGTCAATATAGAGTTGGATAATGGTTAATGGGAATGACATATGTTATGTTCTAATATCGATTTGTAATACTTCATGAAGTCGAATTTCATTCCACATTTGTTAAAAGTTAATTTTATGTTATGAATAACATTAGTTAATGTTAGATTTTTGTATCCCTTATTACAATTTTTTAATATCACATGATATTGATCATTATTCAATCAATATGGTTATGTAAGGGTGAATCATATTGTATGACTGAGTTAATCATATGCGATATTTTTCTATTGTGGTGATATTAATTATTGAATAGGATCACAATATATTAGATGTATTTCAGTATAACATAGATTATTTCATAGAAATTATCTATATGGGGAGATATGGACTATAAGATTACATCATGAAGGCTACCATCAGTAAGTTAAGTATAATGCCATTTTTAGGTCAAGTAGACATTGTGTCAGAACCATTCATTCGTCCATTAATATACAGTGAAGTAAATATGAAAATATCATAGTGAATATTCCATGCCAGAATGTGATTGACTGATGAGGATAAATTTATTTATAGTTATGAGGATATTACAATTCTAATATTTAATTAATGGATCACACAACAAAGAGAATAGAAGTATTTTATAGACACTCACAAATAAATGCGATATAATAATATATATTAAGGATCCCTCTTATAGTAGTGGATTCATTCCATAATAAATATAATTAGTAAAAACAAATAGGAAACCATCCCAATATTGTTTTTGAAACAATGTCATACCATACTTTTTTTGGGATATTATAAGAGGGATTCAATGGGTTTTTGTGTAGAAATATATCGGTTCACACCAAGAAAAAATATCATAAGAACATGATTTAAATTAATATTAGATCTTTTGGAATATTATATCTCAACATATATATTTTAATAGAAAAAATTTTAAAAATCATTCCCATTTTTCTTATTTAGTTGAAAATTAATTTGAATCATTTGTAGTAGGATCAAAACTACTGCACTCCAACAACTGGCCCGAAGAAAATATGGGTAAGTGAACCTAAAAGAATCATTTCTGAATGTGTGTGTCCTTTTTAACTCAGTATCATTACATCACATCATCATTATCATGACAATTTCACAGAAATCAATACTAATAATCTTGTTGTCTAAATGTGATAGTTGGTGCTTTCAATCACCAATAAATCACATACAATAATCATTGATGGAATAATCTCCCCTAATCCTAATAAATTTCAACCTTCACATCATATAATTATATGTAATTATATCTACCATATAATCATATAATTTAGTATTATTTTATAATAAATTTTTTGATCATAATAAATTATTATATTTTACTATATATGTAAACTATAAAAATAAGGTTGAACCATGAAAATAATGTAATATTAGATTTTTAGAACATATATTTTCATTTTTTTCAATAAAATAATTAATTCTATTAGTACAATTAATTATTATCCATTGGAAAATTTTATTGAAAAATAATCCATCAAGCACTTAATGTTCATTTTTGTCAATTCAATAACTTTTCATTGTAATCTTATTTAGTGTTCGTTATTGTATCCTTTCACCTTTGAAATGTTAGATAATAAAAAAATAAAGAATTGACTATATAATAGTTGAATTATTTAAAATATTGTTTCTATTTTTATAATTAACTACCCAATAATTTTTAGACTATAAATACCACTAATGAATGATTATTTGTGATTTTTGAAGGAGTTGAGTAGAATGATCTTCATTATCAAGCATGATTTTGGTGATTGATATATGTTTTCTTATTATTTCAAACCAATAATCACAATATAACAAATAATGAGAGATTTGTAACACCAAATACCACATTTTTTAATTTAATTTTTGTACATTTTTTTCATTTTAAATAATATTCAATGTATAAAAGTTTTCATTAGGTTTCATCCGTATTGATGATTGCACAAAGGATAAATTATATATATATATATATATATTATCACATGAATTTAAAATGATTTAATTTTTTTTATAATTTTTTAGAAGATAAGTTAATGTTTACACATCAATGAATGACAGAATGGGAATCCCTACTATGTAAAAGTGATACGATTCAATGTAATGAAATGATGATGTGATAGTATCCATATAATACAAATCAAGACAAATTGAAATGATATTAAAGACTGATAATTATATTGTTTATTATAAATTTAATACAACTGAAAATGTGTTATGTAATATATAAAGTAATTTATAATAAATGGAGAATATAAAGATTGTTTTAGCTAACGAATTTTATTTTACATACAATAATAAAATAAAATAAGATTTTAAGTTATTAATATTGTAATTGTGACATAACAAAATTAGTGTAGATACCATCAAATGTGTTCCATATATGACTGATTTTATATTTTTGGATTAATACATATTGAATAATGGTTGGAGATCAATATTTATTCATAGTAAAAGAATTATTCACTATAAATAATTCATTAATAAATCATGAGTTTTATAATGGATCAAATGCATGAGGATCTTGATGAAATAAACTAAATTAATGGATTTTCAATATTAATTCTAATATATTAACATAAATGTTTGAAATATTTTTTAATTTAAAAGAATTTTTTTGATTTGATCTATTTAGAAAGTGAAAATGGTCTAGTACTATAAATTTTATATCAATACTTCAACTATAATCAGTGTTGGTTTACCTGGAGGCTCTCACCCTATATGTATACTATTACCTAATAAATTTTCTAGTATATTACTGATTTTCAAAAATATATTATGAATATGTAGTTTATGACTTTATGGTGGCATATTATTTTCAAGAATATGATGTTGAACATAAAAAAATTAAAATAATGATCTTGTCACCTATTAGTGGTATAAATATTAGTGGTATTTTTAAATATCTGTTGACATGAAATTTATTTTATGAAATATAATGGGGAACAAAAGTTAGTATTATTTATTTTTACATTCTAGTTGGAGAGAATAATTAATTAAATTTATTCTATTTATTGTTATTGAAAATGAGAAGATAAATTTAATAAATCCACAAAAGCGCATGAGGATGTGAGTTTCTAAATGAATATATTGTTTTTATTCATTTTTAATAAAATAAATGTTTTATTATAATGAATGTGAGAACAATTTATAAAAAAAATTATTATATAGAACCAAATATAATGAGAGGTTGATTAATTCCAACACACATCTTGTTGTTAGAAAAGAAGATACAATGATCCTTAAGGGGAACGGTAAATCCATCTAGATATTGATGGAATGTTATAGAGGAAGAAGTGGTGATCTAGTAAAGGATATTATGTTCTATTAATATATTATAATATATAAAATGAATATAAGATAATGTCAAAAATAATATATTTTTTCAAGATATGAAAAATACTAGTCCTGTGAATTTCAGTCTTCATAGAACAGAATATATTCAGTGACAAAAATATGCATCATCTATATGCTGTGAAAGTACAAAATTGGCTAATATTATCATGTTTTTTTAAATATCATTTATTTAATTTGTAATAATAATTATATGTGAAATATATGAAAAGGTACACTTACAATTGATATATTCATAATATAAAATAGAATTGAAAATTATAGACATGTAATTAAGTATTACAATTATAGGGTATATTGACATTGTCTGATAGATTATGATATAAATCATATAGATTAACGAATATGAGAATATATACTAGATTTATGGTCTATAAAATAATTTTTGATGCATAATAATGATCTATTATATTATAAAAAATGTTAAAGGCCCATTATATTTGATTAGTATTGTGAATACACTCAGATGAGTAATATGGTGAGAGTTAGTTATGAAAACAATTTCCCGTAGCCATTAAAAATTGAAAACAACGTTTATATTAGAGAATTACATACCAATGAGAGTATATAATTCTAAGAGGTTGTCTTCATAGAGAGTATTAAAATTATAATATATCTATTCAATATTTTTTCCATTCTAGTCTTGTATGTGGTGTGTACGAATTTTTTAAACATGAGAATATATAGTTAATGTATAAATAAATAGAGTACTAAAAAATACCTAAGGGGAATATGTATCAAAATAATATTTGGTTATTGGTAATATAATATTAAAATTCTTCATTCTCCCCATCATCATCAGTATATGTCTTCAATGTATCTCTAGTACATAAAATTGGTATCAGAGCAATGATTTATAATAATTAGATTTCATTAAATATATTTCATGACTAAATTGGGATGTAAAGGGTTCCATTTGAATATGTTCTAACTATTTTAAATTTTTCTATACAATAACAAATAATTCAAAACATTTAGATAAGTTATGTTATTCTCTATATTTAAGAATATATATTAATCCCCATCCGATCAAATTTAGTTGTTTTTAAAAGAAAATGAAAAAATCTATAATGAAATAGGGAAACAAAATATGTGAAAAACACTAATTAATAATAATTACTCCCCATTAATAGTATTTATTCATAAAATAGACTGTTATTCTGATAAATCAATTTATTTTTATTTCTTAACTAATTCAATAAAATAATTTTTCAATTAGTCTATTGATTCTTGTAAATAACTCCACTATTAACCATGGATTATTTTAATAATGAATAAATTGAATTTGTGTCTAATATATTCCAAATTAAAATTTTATTTCATGATTAAAAAATGTAGTTTGATATTGAAATTATTTCATTTTAAGTAGAATTCAATAAAAACGACGGTTTGTGTACAATACTGTTATGAAGTTGGTTTTAGCCCCTAGTTTCATATAAGAAACCATTTGTTATAGATTATTTCTAAATGTAATGATCTTGTGGGATGTTTAGAAGGGTTTGAAGTTTTATTTTATTTTCCTTGGGGAATTTATAAAGGTACATTGTTTCATTAAAATTTAGTTGAAATCGTGAAACTATTATTGGTTACCATGCACAGTGGGATATGGGTTTAAGGGAAGGCATTTTGCAAGGTTCCCAATTTAGCCAGACTTTGTGACCACCCAGGAGAAACCCAGAAAAGAGAGAAATAATGTTTTTTGCAATGTTGTTTCTTGGTTTTTCTATCTAAGTTATACAACCATGTGAGGATCTCATCAAACAAAATGTTGAATCACTATTAGTGAATGGGTTTCCAAACAATGTGACTAACCATGAAATGTATACAAATAATATCATATAAAAGTAGATCTTGGTCAGTATTGTATTTAAATCCTTTTTCCTCCATTTTATCACTAACTCTTTATTAAATCCTCAAGAAGGTTTTTGAAATATTATACATTTATCCATAGTCGATCAAAAGGCTTTTTATGGTTCATTAAATCCCAATTACCTTGGTAAGTCTTCACATATGGTATATTTTTGTAATTTCCCTTCATAATACATTACAAAATCCATCTAATTCTTAGATATATTAATCTATGAATATATATTTTTTTGGATGATATTCATGGATATATATGAATATTTTGGAAGTTAGGGGAAGATATCTGATACTGATTTTTCTGTGATTCAACCCATTTTTGTTGATATTTCTATGAATAAATTAAATTCTATCATATTTCCGAAGGTAGCTAGCATTAATCATGACTCATATTATTATACCATGAAGTATTAGTTTCAAATTAATTTATTTTCATGATTTTCATTAAGAAATTGGAATGTAATATGTTTTATAAACATTCATTAGTGATAGTTTGTGGATTTATGGACTTGTGGAATTTGATTGTACAATGTTGTGGGTTTTTCTAGTTTTAAAATATTGGTTTTAAAATATGGATTCATTGTAATTTTGAAAATGGGGATTATGAATGGTTTTAAAAAATATAGTGGTTTTAATGAAATGGCTTGTAATTGTTGATTTAAAATTGTTTTGGAAAACATGGATTTGTTATATCATTGTTTCGATGTGACTCTAAATAGGAGGTGTGTAATATTAGGGTACAAAGGTACATGGACCTGTATAAGATGATATTTTCATTGAGACTAAATGATATTTCAAACATAAGGAAGGATTGGGTTAGGCATTAGAATATACTTCTATGTATGAAACTACCAGGGAAGAATGAATGTGTAGGTGTGTGGTTGAAATATGGAATGTGTATAACAAAAAGGAATGTGAAATGATTTAATACACTATTCAGGTATTTTCCCAGAAACATCTTTGTTATAAGAAACGTTTTATATTCAATTATAAACTATTTTTAGTTATTTACCAAAAAAATTATATAATTGATCAAGAATGTTCTATCTTTATGGCTTGAGTAAGGAATTCAATTGGGGAAATCCTATCGAGTTTTATTACTCACCCTGTCTTTATCACTTTGGATCTATTTTATATATTTCAGACCAGGAAAATTGTAAAGGTAAATCGTCACAATTAACTAGTGGTTATTCCTGATACATTGTAATGGAATTGGATTTGGTGCATTGAGTTATGAATATTATTCATTGAGTTTTGTTATATTTTATTATTCTTATAGAATTTATGATTGTTGTGTTCTTATATGGTACTAGGATTGTAGTTGGGTTTGAGATTCAGTGTTAATAATTTTAGTTGTATGCAATGTTAACATGGATCATGTAGTGGTTATTTTGTTTCTGCATGTTTGGTTGGGCTATTTTATTTCATAAAAGGTAAAATCAACTCGTACCTATATTGAGTCCCACGAAATTTATTTTCAATATCTTGCACTGTGTGGATGTCAGTAAAGGCAAACTAATATCCTTCTTCCTTCTAAAGAAAAGGAGCGGGGGTGGGATGTTATACTAGTAAATGTCAGTGTAGAAACTATATCACTATGTAATTAATGAATTTATTCTTTTTCTAAAGACTGTAAAATATCCATATAAGGGAAATAAATATTTATAAATATATTCAAAGAATTATTCCATGAATTTGACACATTTTGTAAATTCTCTAGTGATGTAATTTCTACATAGGAACGTGCTAATGAAAAAATAGTGAATGGGATATAAAAAATCATGTTGGGTCATGAAAAATGCCATAAAATTTGACTTTGATGATGAGTAAATAGTAGTTAGAAAAGAAGAAATAAATATAGGATGAAAAGAAACCTCAATATGATTTTTTTATGTCCAATTTAAAATTAAGATACAAGGAATCATTCAATCATATAAAATTATATGATGATAAGAATAGTTTTATATCCAATCTCTTTTTAAATGATTTCCCTATATTGGGAACAATAATTTTTGTAGATAAATATCTATATCACTTGAATAATAATCCAACTATTAAAAATGGAAATGTTTATACCATAATAGAATATAATTTTTTTCTAATAAATCTATTATTAATGGTTATAAATATTTAAATATAAAAATTATAAAAATGATATGTGATAAAATATTGATGGAATCAATAAATTTTTTTATTATGTATCCACCCATATTCAAGAAACTCTTATCCATAAATATACCCATAAAAGGAAGATACATCCAAAAAATGGTAAGTTAAAAATTATGATAAAGTATACCATAAATAAAAGGAAGAGACTAATTTGAATAAATGTTTTCTACAAGTTGTTAGTTTATAGTGCTATTTAGTTATTGAATATTAATATAGTTCATAATAGATGATTTAGTTCATTGATATATTGAATATAAGATGAAGTATAGATGAAAAATAATATAATGAGTAAAACCACATAGAAAATGGGTCATCAATAAATAATAAATATATTATATTATTTTGAAAATTTCTATTGGATGTGAAATATTTGGGAAACCACTTATAATACATAACAATATAATACTATTACATATAATTTATATATAGAAGATAAATATTAACCATAAATGATTAATAAACGCGGGATTTAGGTCAAAAAACCCTTTTGAATAAAACTATTAATGATGGTTTTCATGAAAACAATTATAATTTTAATAAAAGAATAAATAATAGGATGGTCGATCATCATGGGATATGAAAGCAATAAATTAAAAAATATTCTATGAAATTTTGTTTTAAAAATTATTGTTGAATATTACTAAATTATTTTAATATATGACACATCATAGACTATTGAAATACATCCATAAAATCCACAGAAATATGATGTAATCTATAATAAAAAAATTAGTTAATCTAGGCGAGGAATGGATGGATTGGTATGTTTCATAAAAATCCTTGAAATTGTTCTGAGACGTTTTTTGAGATGGATAATGAAAATTTTTATAATAATGTTATTGGAATGTTGAAATATGTGTGTCTTAATATTGTTATATTATTTAATTTTATACTTTATAAATGGTTTATTCTGTGTTTAAAATGGAACAATGTATATCATCCCACAAATAATCTTTTTATAAATAATGATCCAAAATAGTAAGATATTAATGTTAATGTATATAATGTGTGTAAGATAATATAGGTAGATTATTTTGATGAGTTTGAAGATTACTACACTCTAAAATGAATCAAAATACTTTGGTTGTTATAGTAATCTAAGCTATTCCATTGATAAAGGAAGAATAATCATAAAAGATGATTGCGATGGAAAATGATGTATAGACCTTGAAATTGAAATAGGATGAAAGAATATTTATATCTAGAAACATTTTTTTAATGATAAGGATCTTACATATTGAGTTCAACTATTAAACACTTTTTATAGAATTAAATATATGACAAATGTCCATCTAATTTTCCAATTAGTCTAAGGGGTTATAAATACAATGGATTAATTTGAATATTTTTATGAAAAATTCAGGGAGGTTGTTATATGTTAAAATACCAATATACAATGTATATATAAATTCTTTATGAATATGAGATTCTAGATTACATGGATTAAATTAATTGTTGAGCTATAATTATAATATCAAAATATTGTTCTGAATCTATTTTGTTTTTGTTTAACAAGGGATATATATTTTCTAACTAAATAGAGAAGTAATTAACCATGAAAATTGATTTTTTAATGCGAGTCTTCATGAGATGTATGAATCTTTATTCTTCAAAAAAATATTTTTGATCATCCCCAATGATGATTTTTTTGTGGTAAAATCACATTTTGACTATTTATGTAAATCATATAGGGATAGGTTATTACCTATATATTTCTTTAAAATGATTAATCATATTTAAAAAGAGTAATTAATTTACAATTCAAAATGATAGATTTATTTTTTATCTCCATTCTATCATTGAAATCATTGATACCTATTTATTTTGAAGAATAAATAGGGAAAGGATTTTTATTTTTTGAAGAGGATGTTCAACCTACCATGTAGTTCCAATTTGTCTGAAAATAATTTTTCTACCATTATATTTGTTGAGTAAAGAAAAATAATGATACATTAAATATGCATGTAAAACTGGGTGTTTAAAACTACTCTAGTGTAGGGGATTAATGTTTCTGTGAATTTGTGGAAATTGAATTGTATCTATTTTAAAAAATTTTGTAATAAGGAGTGTGAATGTGTACTTTTTGATGGGTTAATGAATGAAAATACACCAAATGAAATAAATATTAACTTCCATTCATGATTATAGATTATTGTTTCTCTCTTTATAATAGATGGATAAACAGATTAAAAGGATAGAAAAAAATGTAATGATTATAAAATTGGTTCTAATGATATTAAAATTTATAAACTGGTAAGTACTATCTATAATATTTTATAAGGATTCTAGATGAAAATAGATGAGTTAAATGTTATCCTATATAAGAAATAATGTATAGATATACCATTATCATCTAATTAGATTCACAGTTTTAGGTTGTTTTAGTTAAATATTCTTATAAACCATCAATGCTATTCCTATATGAATGGTTTTTTTTAGTACATTATAAATTTCGTATAAATAATTTGTATTTAGGTAATTTATTTGAATTTAATAAATATGTTTCAATGGAAATCGAAAAAATTACTAAGTCCCTATGTTGTCTAATTAACAATAACACTTTATGTAAGAACCATTTATAATATGTGGGATTATCATTCATTGTAGTTTAGTAGAAATTTTAAATTATATTATACATAATCATTATTGGAAGGTGTTTCATAAGTTTGGTATCACTCTATGTATACATAAATTTCCTTACATAAACATAATCAATATGTATATAAATGAGTTACTATATATGATATAATCATTAAGCATCTTCATGATCCTAATTTCAAGAAAATCCTATTTATTGTTTTAGAACACATTCCTTTCCATAAATATTAATATAGTTTTCCAAAAAATCAATACTTAGTGTAATTCTATATTTCTAAAAAATATATAATTATATTTCATGATTTCTAAGGATGTAAATAATTTATGATGATGAAAATTTTATTTTATTTTATTCATAAAAAGAACATCAAAATCTTGAGAATACATGATTATAGAATTAATTTTTTGAAGGATTAAATAAATAAGTTTTATGATAATGTAAACTATTTTAATGGGTGTTCATGCTCAATATAATTGTATTGAATTTAAATCATGATTCATTCATAATAGATTAAGTCATTTATTGTATATGATATTGATAATGACAAACAAGTATACAATAAAATGCCTATTCAGTATCAATCCATCTAGAACCAATATCATTTTCATTAAAGTCTTTTGCATAGAAAATAGAATTTTTTAATCACTAATGAACGATTCAATGTGATTTCCATATAGCTATTGAGACTTTTGATGTGTGTTTTTTTGAGTGGTATAAGATAGAAAAGGAGATAAAGTATATCGTTTTTTTGTAATGAAGGAATGATGTTTTTGGCCACGTGAGTCTCAAAATGTAATGGATTTTTTGGAGTAATTTTTTTGATTAAAACAAGTTCCTTATGTATCATGAGGAACAATAGTGGATGGTTGGGAATGTAAATTCTTACCTAGTTAGGTAATTTTATTAGAGTATTCATTTTTTGGTAATTGATAATGGTAGGAGAAATATAATTTTGATTCCCATGAACAGGATAATGAACACCTCTGAAAGAAAAAAATATTATTTTGTGTAAAATATATTAATTATATGAATTATGGTGTTAAGAAACTATGGTAATGGTGAAATGGATGATTAGATAAATCCACATAAAATAAATTAATATATGTTCTATGTAAGACTAGACTAATTCTTTACAGTAATTATATACAGAATAATATTATGTGATAGTGTTACTCAACATGTATAAGAATTTACAATATTATATACTTTTATTCTTGAGTTTCAAATTTAGGAATCCATGGGTAAGGCTCTTAAGATAAACTGGAAGCTATAAAAGTACATATTACATCATGTAAAGACCTTTATAGAATATTTTATCAATTTTGTAATCATGGTGAATTTAATGATTTAGATTATTATTGTGTGTGTTGTGAAACCCGTAGATTGATTGTGATATTAATGAGAAGGATTAAGTGAGCTTTGATTACAATATTGTGCAATTCTAATTTGGATACCATGTGATTTAGTATAAAAATACCATCATTGATGATATAAATTAGAGATTCAATTCAAAACTATAATGTTATGATCACAATAACATTTGTAATATATGAGAACAAATTTTTGATAATAAAACCCTATAACAATTTTAAATTGATATGAATATTTATATTAGAAATATTTTTGCTCAATAAGAGTTTTCAACAAATGATGTAGCTTTCCTATTGAATCATGATCTTTGTGAAAATACGCATTCTATATTTAATGCCATATTTCCATTCTTGTGGTGAATATTGGATGTGTAAAAAAGGAAAGATCGTGTTTGTGTCATAACTGAAAACATATTTAAATAAAATAATAATGGGAATTGAGTATCAAATTATGATTTCGTTTTTAGTAAAACAATTTGGGAATTCATGATTCACTCCCACACCCTCGTATGTATAATAATACGATCATATTAGGACGTACATATATAATATATCAAATATAATAATCAAAATGTTTTAAAACCGTAATATATATTAACTATTGAAACATTATTTTAAACATATGACCATTAGGATTATTATATTTTCATTGATCAAATCTTCAAAATTAACTGATCACTTCTCTGATAGAAATTACGATTATCCACGTATAATATATATCAAGTTTACATCATTTTACATGACTACATAATCAACGTATAACCCTCTTAGACCATCACTATTTTTGGTAATTTAAAATATTCAACCATAATATATTATTTTAAAAAATAAATTATTTATTCTATGAAAAATATAATAATTTATTTCAATCAGAAACATTCCATATGTAATATTATTCTTCATTATATAGTTAATGGGAATCATTAGAAGAAATATTGAATATATGATTTAGTTTGTGTAAAAATGATTCGAATTCAATAATATCAATATAAGTGATTGTAATGATAAAAATAGACATGTTACCGTCATATAAACATATAGTTTAATTAATTAAAACATAATTTACTCAGAACAATGTTCAATGGGAGGATGGAGGAAATGGAGAACTAAAGATTTCTACCTCTCGATGATATTGATACCCAAATTCCCTCATGATGTGTAAAACTATACACTTCTCCATTGTCTTAGGCCAGATATTTTCTAAGATTGATCACATTATATAAGGGTAATGATCAAGACAACAATATTTTGAAAGTCCTTTTTTCCTTCTCTGGTCTCCTGGGTGGCTCCTTCCTCAACTTACTGAATCGAGCACAAAACTGGATTATCAGGAAAGGAACAATAGTGCATGTATCTACATTAGGAGATCCTATATAAACTCATTAATATATATATATACATACACCCAATAATCAATCGAATGTACATGATGAGTGGTATGAATACATGAAAACTAGAAAATTAATATTTTTTGTTTTGATGTCATTTTGGGATTTGTGGATTTCAAATACATCTCCCATGGATGAGGTTATTTTAATATGTGTTCCCCTCAATAGATATCAAGGGTTCATCTAGGAGTATTGGATCTATCAATATCAATCTAGGAACTATTCTACTGTATAAATGAAAAAAACATTTCAACCAGAATAATTCTAGGATACTTATTCTCAAGTATAGGTCAAAATCCATGATCTCAATGGTGTTTTACGTATTGTAGTGTTCTTTTTTGATACAAAATCCATGATTACTGTCCCAATTCTAATTGATTATTCCAACAAACCTGTTATCTATTTTCACTATACTCGTGTTTTAGTATAATGTGATTTAAGATCAACATTCATAGATTAGATTGTTTTATCCCCACTGTAGTGTGATATTTGTTTTTAGATTGAATTATATATGATTCCTCTTTTTTATACATAGAATAATTTTCTTCATGAAAATGATTATTGTAGAATGGACATAATATTGTCTCATTTTTTGTTAATAGGTCATGAAATAAAACATTTTCATAATTATTCTAGTGAAGATACATCTAAATAAAAATTGGTGTCCTTGTTTTTAAGGTAGTATATAAATCTACAAGGAAATACCTTGATTTTAACATGGGAACTATTATGATCCCCCAAAACTGGTTGTTTAAGAATCCAGATGCATAACTAATGAAACATCTGATTTTAATCCCCATGTTAAAATAAGAGATAAAATCTAATTATCATTTGTTGATCTGGTTGATGATAATGAACTGGAAGTTAATGGAAGTACTTTTAATGATGATGTAAATGGTGTTTCTATTAAAGAAGTTCTATCAAAAGGATTAATAGATGAAGAGGATGCAGACTCAAATGAATTTAAATATATGAATAAAATACTTGGATAAAATGGAAGTTGATCACTATTTGTGACAAGAATAGAATATGATCAATGCTAGAGCTAGAATACAAAAGGATAATAGAGATGTCCCTATTTCAACGAATTCTAATCCAATAAAGGCTCTAAATAAATCTTCCAATGGGAAAGAAAATGTGAGTGGATCTACAAGAAATTAATGTAAATATACTGCATCATTTACATCTTATATGGAGGTTGATCAGTTCATAACACCCCACACAAATCTTCTGTTACTTCATTTTATAAAAATGGGATTATGTTGAACTCTTAGAAGATGGTTAATTATTTCAATGATAAGGAAATTCCCCACCCCATAGCATCACCCATTGGTATGGTGGATGAACCAAAAAAATCATCACCGCAATCCCCTATTGGCCATGCATACAACAATTTTGAAATTCTTCTGAGTTGGATTAATCCTAGAAAAATATGTCAGAGGTTTTCATTTTAGAACAAAGATAGAGCTAATGATCATGCTAGTAGAAGAATGTTTCCAAAAACATATAATAATATAGCAATATTTCCTCCTGAACTAACACTGGGAATGGATGTTAGAAGAATATAGGCTTATGAGGATCAAATTATAAATTCCTTTACTCAATATAAAACAATTAAAGGGAATAAGAATATTAGTAATCATAATTCATTTTATCTCCTTTCTTTAGCCAGTAGTGAAGATGATGGAAAAATGAGTGATTGCATCTCAAGAGATGAACCCCTCAATAAAGATGTTTTTGCTGATTCAAATGGTGTTGATGAAACATACATAGAGGTTATGACATGGAAGTTGGGAATATATCCTCATGGTAGGGGAAGTCTACTAACTCACCACAATTCACCCTTCATTCACTAGTACGTTTATGATGTTTTTTCCTTATTTTTGATGGATCCCTATGGTTTCTATGTTTCCCACTTCCAAATTTAATTTTCAACAAAGAGTCCTTTAGAGCCTCAATTTTTTTTAAAAATAACTATGTTCAATGGACATAAATCATATGAAAAATATTAGTAATAACATTAAAATCGTAAAGATTCATAATTATAGTAAATCATAAATTATGTGAAGGCTCTAAAAAAACACCATCAAATCAGAGAGGATTGGGATGATCACATAAATGCTCATGAATACAATAATTGACTAGTATATTCTCCTAGGCCTAATATAAGTCATATCAATTAATATAATCATTATGAAATGAATTATAGAAATATAATATTTTGATCGAACCTATAACATAATTAGTTAACCATACATGTCATTTCTTCTTGAATTTGTAAAATAATAATTATTTTATTATAATATAGTAAAACCATGAAAGTAAAATGGGGTGAGTTTTTTTAATATTATAAAAAAATTACTAATTTTGAAAATAGAAAGGGTGTGTTACCATAAATATATATACATAGAAAAAAATATGAAATATTAATGGGTTTAGAAACCAAATACTATAATGATAAATAATTTTTATGTCTTATTATTATTAATTTATTTGTTTTTCTATTATATTCATAACAATAATAAAAGGGTATTTCTAATAGAAATGACTATATTTATATATATATATCATGTTTTCATCCATTCTAATTATTTTTAAAAACATTAATTTTAGATAAATAAAAATTCAAATTGAAAAATGAACAGAAGATTAAAATTTAGCATCTCAAATTTATGTATGGTTTAATTTTAGAATATATTATGAAAATGAGATATTTTCATTGAATAGTGAAAATTTAAAATTTTATTAAAAATTATCCTATCATTTTATTATTTTATAATGATCTATTTTTTTATAATGATTTCAATGAAAAAATATAGAAATTATATTATTTTTAATTCAGCTAAAACCATTGTAATCTATTTTATTCATGATTTCAATACAAAAAATTATGATCGTACATAAGAAATTATTTTTAAAAACACATATTGATGAATATTGAGGGTTTAATTTTAAATTAAATAATTCCACTTGTATAAATTTGATTTTATTATATGTATTTTATATTTAGATTCTGTATAATTAAAATTGGTTAAAATTATCAACACAAATTTTTCTATTGGTATGAATAATAACTATTTTAAATATTTTTCTCCTTAGTAAGCGTAAATATAGTAATTAAGGATTCAAATACTATGATAAGGCTCAAACCTATGTCAATAAAATATCATTATTTATTGGATTTTTTTAATATTACCATTAATGATACTAAATTTGTTAATTTTTTTTTTCAGTTTACGTTGATATAGACTATATTAGAAACATAAATTAAAACTAATAACAAATATCACTCTATTATTTTTAATCAATATTATATTTTTTATAATGATAAAATGTGCTTTTATATGGTTCTAATTTTTTTTAAATATTATTGTTAATTATTTTTCATCTAAATTTATTTTTCATTTTGAGTAATGAAATAAGTACCCTAATTTCTTACACAAGTCTGATAGAGTACATCTAAAAGAAATATAAATAACATGTGATTAAATATAAAAACAACAAAAGTAATATTTTACTACAATTTATAGTGTCTTGTAAATTTTAAAGAATAATATAACATATTTGTGATGTTTTATAGTCATTTAATTTAATTCCATTAGTATCATGATAGCATTAATGTCCAATCAAATGAATAGTTCCCTAAAGACATTAATAATCTTTTATAATAAATAGAATTTTATTAATTGATAAAAATTCATAAAATTTATATCTTCATAAAAGTGAAATTCTTAATTTGTTATATATAGACCATGGTTCATTTATGGGTCACTTTTACATTTAAATTATTTTCATGACCCATGAAATGTAAAAACATTGATATTGTTGAAATATAAAATGATTTAATAGAGGTTAAAATAAAGATATACAGGTGAAAATCTTATTTAAAAATATCCATTTTTAATTATATGAGATTAATTTAACACTTACTATTCCTATTATCAATAAATATTAATTGATTCTAGTTATTCATGATAAATAATTTATATTAATTTTGTGTATTATGTAATTCAATGAGTTCCACTCCTCCACATATAAAATTGAAACAACTATAATATTTTCCTTACATAAATGGTGAAATAATGTATAAATAATACCTTCCAAAATTCTTTTATAACAAAACTAACAATAATTGGATTAATTTACTAAAACTAACCAAATTTGGATTTAGTTATTATCATAAGGATGTTTTCTGAAGGAGAGATATAGTTCTTAACCAAGAATTTTGATTTTTCTCTTCTTCCTCATCAATGGAATTTTATTATACCATGCTAAAATAATAACAATAGAACCTTTTAAATAAATAGGTATTTTTATGTAAATGTTGTATCTAATATATTTATCCTTATTTTATCACATGGGAATTGAACCCCTCATTAATGTTTACAGAAAACTACTATCTTACATGATTATGCAATTTGTTTTCAATCACTACCACTCATATGTTGTCTTAATTAATGATTATGTTTAAATTTATGATGTCCATTTGACCATTATTTTTCTGAAAATATAATATATCATATACAATCTTACTCTTCAATCCATTGAAAAATGATATTCTAGTTCATATATATGTGTCCATTATCACCATGATGATGTTATACAATTCATTTATCATGAAATCTATATATATGTATATTTAAAGATATAATGTGAAATTTATGATATAATCATAATTTTGGATTATGAATATAACAATTACCAACCAGGTATCATATTTTTTGAAAAATTCATTCATTAATTCTGTTTATATGTGATATAATATCTCTAGGATTGTAATGTAGATTATTTTCCATCACCAAAATTAATGGTTGATTTTAAATATATAAATCATGTATAAAAATGATAAATATGTCATGTTTTTTAGATGATTTAATAATGAACTATTGGATCGTATCCGTCTTACCATATTCATTTGGGGGCATATTAGTTGAATTTAATCAACAAACCAATATTATTATAATTAATTAATTATATGTAACATGTTAATATATAAAATATAAGGAATAATAAACATGAATATGTTTATTAAGAAAATTTTGAATTAACATAATTTAATTATCCAGGAATGAAATGAATGTATATAAAAAGTTAGACTCGAGGTAAGGGATACTTCACATGAAAAACAAGATTTTGAATGTTTAAAATATTTTTTTCTTTATCATTTTCCACCAAGTCAGTTATTTTAAATTATATTATTGAAATATTAATATGGTATTAAATGAATTTTCATATATATTTTATGGCTCCTTTTACATACCTTCAATTTTTTACAAAATTAATCTCTTTAATTACATGATATTAAATATTGTGACGTTCATTAAAAAAAGTTATGTTCTATTTTAAAAAATATACCTTCAATGGATAAACCAACCACTAAAACTATAAATCAATATTTGGAATCCTTTATAAGTATATCGGTTTTCATCAAGGAAAACAATTTCCTTCCATTTTTTTATGAATTAATGTTTATTAAATTAGGTTTTAAAGGCAATGGATATATCAATATATAAAAGAACAATTTTCTAATGGTGTAGCATCAAATTTTATAATCCACTTAAAGTGGTGCCCTGGGATGGTTGGCTATGTCTCCATATGTGCACATCTATGTAAAAAAAGTATTATGACTACAACTAGGGTATAATGAGGTGATTGTGGGGATCATATACCATCAAGTGCTGATTATAATAATATAAATTATAAAAATTTATTAAAAATGACCCTAACTCAGGAAAAGCAATAGAATACACCACATCCAATGAATAAAAAAAGCTATATAATAAGAATTATATAAAATACCATTTGTAGATAACAAAAATCATTATGTCACACCTAAACCCAGCACATTGTGATTATAGTTATTTTATTTATTTTGTGTCTGTAAATAAAAGAAAATCATATTAAATTTAAATCCAAATGAATGAACATAAAATAAATAAAAAAATGATTAACAATAATAATAATGTTAACATTATTATTGTGTATAATATTGTTATTATCTATAATATTATTATTATTTTTATTATTGTTGTTGTTATTAGAATTCAAGTTATTTTATTTTATTTTTTTGGGGTTTGAATAATACCAAATGTGGGGTATTCCCTTCCTCCTCCCCTCCCAATGTAGCATAGCCCCTTATCCTCCTTCCCTTTACACCTTATGTGACCCCCTGTAGGGCATCCCTCCCCACTAGAAACCACCCTGGGGAGAGCACACTGGCAACCTCCCATGCACGACAGCACCAGAACCTCAACCTCCAACCGAAATAATCACCGCTATCAACCCACCTCTCCATCCGCATGCATGGTACATCCTAGAGGCCCCTCCTCATGCGACCAATATCCTGGGCCACTCACCATTTCTCCTCTCCCTCCGCCATAGGAGAAATATACTCTGGGGAATCCCTGACTCTTTTATATGTTTTTACCTCATTTTATTTGAGGCATTAGTTTCCAAGTGGGTAGGGATGTGTTTTTAAGGATGTAATCTTTGGACGTTTGGATTCCATCATTAGGATTAGGGATAAATTTTGGTTTCATGAGGTGTGTCATGGGTGTGGTTGGAAATTCAGACCTAATTTAATGATCTTCCCCACCCAAAGTATTTTATTCCATTATTAACCATTATTTTATGAACTATATATTCTTTCTTGATTGTTCTATCATGTTCTATGATTTATGTGTGTGTTGAGAAATTGGTTTCGAGACTTATTAATCATGTAATTGGATTGAAAATGAGGGTTTCCATGTAAAATTCGATATATTGTGTTTTTAATTTTTATTTTTATTCTTAAATTTTTTTATAAATTATTTATATTATTTAATAAATTCTAGATTTACTATGAACCATGAATTGATATTGTTTGGGTGTGTGATTGAGTTTAAAAATATGTTTTTGGTGTATTTTTGGATTAAAGACTCATGGGTTTTCTTGAAATGATTTTTTAAATTTTTTAAATGATTTATTGAATAATATTATTGGTGTGATTCATTTTTTGATGAGTTTATATTGTGAATTTCATTTTTAATTGTTATTTTCTTATCATGTCAGATGTGTTATTGGTGTAAACATTTGTGGTGATAATTTTAATGTGTTTTATAAATTGTTCAAATGATTTAATGAATTATATTTGAGTTCAAAAAGTGTATTATGGATTTTGTTTTCATTAAATTGATCTTCAAAAGGATTTTCATGAGGAATTGGGTATGATATATGTGAAAACCCTTGTTGATTAATTTGATAAAATTTTATTAATTGTGAACGATGTTTATTATATAATATATGGGAAGATAAAAATATTTTGAAATGGTTTGGGCATGTATTTTAACTGTAAAGGGATTTTTTGGAATGAATGTAGAGCTTTGTGTTGTAAAATTCCTTGTTTGGTTGATGAAATGAATTTTTTTTGGGTTATGTGACATGTGAAACATGTTTGAGGACAATAAAAGGAATCCAGAGAATTACATGGGTAGACTAGGACTAGTGTGATAGTGATATAGAAGTCGCTTCAGCTCAATTTAACTTAGTGGAATTGATGATAAAATCTGTAACTAAGCATGAATGATGATTAGAGACAGAAATATTATCTGTATTTCCTCTAATAGTATCTCCTGCATCAGAAAGATGATGATGTGGTTTATATGCATTGTTTCACCAAAATGTGAGGATTAAGGGTCCAAATAGTAGATAATACCAATAGGGCCTCTCCAATGATTACTTCTCTTTGGAAAAGTTTCCCTTACCATAGTCATACAGAAAGGAATATTGGTTACATCAAAAGCATTGGAATTTTTTGTTTATTAATTTCTTCATTTAATGTTCCTTTCATTCATGTTTTTCTATTAAATGTTTCTTCCTAGGGTGTTTCTCATTTAATGTTTTGATCTGTAATATTGATCTAGTATATCTTTCACATATTAAACATTTATATTTATTTGTCATATAATGCTTAAATAATTGAATATGTTCTGGGTGTCACTGAATAGGGTAATACCTCACATGTGGCTTATACCATTTGGAGTTAGAAGACTATGAAATATTTGATATTGGTAAGGGTTATTATTTTGGAGATAATGTTTTTGATTATTATCATTCATCTTGGTTCAATGTTGTGGAGATAGATTGGGGGAGTTCAACCACTATGGTATTTGTTGGGTTATGTTGGTTTTTGGTATCATTTTTGTTGTATCAATTTTGGTGTCGTGTAAATCATAAAAATCAATTTGGAAAATTTTGTTAAATATGGGTTTGTTATGAATTTATCCTTTTTATTTATTGATATTTTTTTTGTTTTCAGATTTTTTTGGGTAAATTGTCCCCTCACATTTTATCAGGTTCATTGGCACTTTTTTCAGCCCAAGGGGATAGGGTACTCTCATTTTGGCCTTTTAGTGGATTAACATGGTTGACTAGTTCAGGGTGAACCCATATAGGTTCATAAAAAAATGGTATGGGAGAAGGTTATACTATTTTGGGACATGCTACCCCTGGAAGTGTCTAGGTAGACCGAATCATGGATTATCAGTACATGCAATTCGGGTTATGAGTATGGTGTGTGTCCTATACACCTCATCAAGGTACCTAAGAAATCAAGGGAAGTTGTTTTTTATCAACGCCATTTTCTTCTTGGGGTTGTTAATTAATGGTTTTGAAATGAATTGGGTGTGGTTTAATTGTCAAAGTGAGCTCATGTGGTTATGAAATCATTGTGTATTCTTCACAAATTCCCTAGAATACTCTCCATGGTGGTGGTGTGACTTTTGTATAGCGACTATCCATATGTCCTATGTACCCATCTGTAGTAGTTTCCACTTAATTAGTTGGATATTGTTGTGTGTTTTGAAAACTAATCTGAAAACTATTGTTTGAAAATTTAAAAAATAGATTTTTAAAATTGAAATTGCATTGAGTGACAAAGGTTGAGCCTATTGGAAATGGATTTTCCTAGCATAAACTTTTTTTTGTTGAAAATTATTTGATTTGAATGAATGTGTTATTTGTAACCAGTTTTGGAAATCTATTTAAAATGGGATTGGGAAAAAATTGAAATTCCATTTGAATGGTATAACGTTGTGCTAGATGAATTTTTTGAATGAGATTAAATGATTTGGAATTTATAAATGAATATTGATAATGGAATTTTTTTGTAAATAGTGTTCCTTTAAAATTTTATATGGATTTTTTGAAATATTATTTGGATTAGGAATATGGAAGGTTAGGTTGAAAATTTGTTTTTATAACTAAAAAATGTTTTCTTTTCTATTTATACCCTCATGAGTGATCTTCTTCATGTGTATGTATGTTATGGTTGATGGTTAATGGCATAAGTGGATGGGTTCCAAGATTGATATGTAGTGGGTGCCTAATTTAGCAATGAAAATGCATGTGTGAGGACCATGCGATGCCATTAGTATGTATGGAACCCTGCAATGCCAAATTTTTATAAACGTTATTTTAAAGCAAATGCATGATTTTTTCATAAGAGGTGTTCGTGTGGTGTGTCTATATTTTTAGTATTGTTGATATGGGGTGTTTTTATTTGGGATACCCTATTGTTTGACTGATGATTCAAGATTTTTTTTTGCATGGTAAGTCTGTTTGACGCAATGGATAATGGTTCCTCTTGGGGTAGTGTTTTGGGAGGCCCTTATGATTAACCATGTTTCCTATTTGAAGCCTATTGTAGAATGTATTCCCCAATGGGTTATTTTTTGAACCTCTATTACTTTTATTGTATAGTTTACACCCCAATGAAGATATAATGCACGTTCAAAATGCTTCAAAAGTGATTATTTTTTTGAAGATCCTCCAGTTAATGAACATAATAATTTACATCTTGTTCATTCATGATTGAGTCTATCCCTCTTCATATATGATTAATATAACCCCCATCGTAGTAAGAGAGTGGATGTGTAATGTGGAAAGAGATATTTATTTCTCCAGTTTCCCATGTTTTCAATGGTAATGTTCGACACTTGGGTATCTATAGGACCTATTCGGAAGTGGTGGAATAATTATTGAATGGAAAGGTTGAAGATGTCTAGAGGTGTCTATTTGTTTTCCGTTTTAATGGCCCATTGGTTTATTCAATAGATTCTCACAAGAAATGTACCAAGCTAGTACACCATTGTAGTAAATCCATTCGTAAGTGTTCATTATGGTCTTCTTCTATAATTGTGTTTTGTTGGGTACTCAATCTAAGTTCCCACACCTTGTGATGTTTCTATCATTTGCAAGGATCATATTTGATGGCATCTCACAGTGTTACATTTCCTTATAAAAGTTATGGTAGATGTGAAGGAACATTAGGGGCCTCCAATTTAATATAATCATTTATTCCTTTTGAGGAATTATGAATTTGAATTATTTGAATGAAGGTGACCCTCATGTATTCTTTCATCTTTTGTTTCTTGTTCTATGTGAATGGGATGATGTGTATAAATCTTTTAATCCCCTATTCTGGTGAATGTGTATTTTTGGAGAAAGTGGGTAATGGGGTGTGTTGTGTTTAAATGGTGTTGTCTTAAATGTGGTTATGTTTTTTTTGTACTAGTAGGAGAAGTACTTTTCAAGGTGTTTTGATACCAAACTGTGAGGAAAGAGATGCATTAATCAATAGAGCTATAGCAATGGGTTTTAGAATGAAGATGACATATAGTCAGGTACACCAAGGGGATGTAAAGGTCATTGTTCTAGTGTTTATCTTTATTTTGGGAAATGGGGATAGTTAATGAAATCTATGTACATTTTCTATCCCATATAGTCTTATTGAATGGAGGGGTCACGAAGACCCAGTTTCTTTTCTAGGAACCATGTGGGTGAAAGAGTTCCTCCATGGTTATAAGGAGGCATGGTTGTCTCACTATCCATAACATTAGTTCCTATTCCCCTGTAGTTATGGATCTATGTGTGGTTTTCCATGTATGATCATCCTTGTTTGTTAACCCTAGTGTTTGTTTGGGGTCATCCGAGGATGGAAATGACAAGGGGAGTAGCGAATAGATTAGTGTTTTCTGTTGGGTTTTGGAGTTCTGTGAATCATGTACCATTAGGTGTAATAATAGGTTGTGCAAGTAGAACCCATGTTTTTCCATGTGAGGATTTATTTTTAGACCATTATATTTTGTTATGATGGTTTGTATTTATGGTTGGGATACCCACTGTGGGTCTCATAGAGCATTCATTAACGAGAATTGATGTCAACTGGATCTATATGCTGGGGAGTTCATTCAGGCTTTCTGATGTATGGAATTCTAATTTTGTCTTAGGTGTTGGTTTTTTCTGATGGTGGGGAGTATGTTTTAAAATACCAATCTCCTGAGTTTAGTTTCAATCCTGGTGTTGACTTGGTAGTAAGTATTACCATTAATAGATATCTAACCACAAGATCATTTCTTATGTGAATTGTTTTATTGAAGCATTAATAATGGGTTCATTGAATTATGGTAATGGATGTATCCCTTAGGATGTAGTTAAAACATGGTTACTTGTTTCAGGAAAGTGTTATGGGTTCCGTTTGGTAATTTGTGAGGTATTGCAGTTTAAGTGGTTTTATTATGCATTGTAAGATTTCTCCCACATTGAACTATCAAGTGGAGGTGGGTGGGTGGCATGTTTTGGGGTGTCTATTTTCTTCTAAAATGTTAGAATTTAGAGTATCATTTTTTATTGAATGTTTTACTGTCTTATCCTCCTTCACCATTCATTGAGGATCTCCTTAAACTATGAAGGAATATTGGTTTTTGTATTTGGTTTACAAAATGTTGTGGGGTTCTTGGGGAAGAATGATTTAAGGTGAGTAGAATTTTCACATCCTGACCCTACACATTATGGGTGATGTTAATTTATTTATATTTCAATTATGATTTAAAAAAATATTATTTATTAAATTAGAATCAAATTGAAGGTAACTGAGAAAAATCAAAATATTATAATATTATTATTGTGTATATTAAAATTATTATCATTAATATTATGATTGTTATTATCCATTTTAATTTTTTTCTTTTTTAAGGGTTTCAATAAATCCTAAAGGGGAAGGTCACCCTTCCTCCTCCTCCACCCTACACAGTTCACCCCCTTATCCACCATTCCATGTCCACTCACATGACCCCCCTTCTTTGTGATCCTCCCCTATGTTTACCACCCGTTGTTGAGCACAACATTAGTCTACATCGTGCTTCCCTTACAGCTCCTAGATCTCCCTCTAGTGAGCACCACATTGGCAGTATCCCACTCTTACCATGAATTGGGCACCCCTAGAGGACCCTCTTCACATAACAAGCCTCCCAAGCCTTTCTCCACCTGACCACTCCCTCGAACACTGGTGCGACCTACCCCTGAGAAGAACCCTATACCTTTCTAATGTTTTAAATCATTTTATTTCGGGCTTTAGTTTTATGTAATGAAGGTTTCTATTTTTAGGGTTTTAATCATAGTTTGTATGTGGTTGATCTTCTTTTTTAGGGTTTTATTTTGGTTTCGTGAGGTTTGGCTAGCATGTGCATGAATAATGACAATGAATGTTTGGGTTTTCCTAACCCAAGGTAAGAGATTCCATGATTAACCATTATTTGATGAATTGTTTATGCTTGCATGATTATTTAAGAAAATTTTATGATTATGTGTGGGTTCACAAGTAGTTTTTCAAAATACTTGATATATAATTACATTGAAATGCGGTATTCCATGCGAAATTAAACTTATAGGGTGCGTAATTTGTTTTGTTCTTCATAGAAATATTTTATAAAATTTCCAATTTATTTATTAAATTCTATATATAATGGAAACCATGACATGAGATAATTTTTTTGTGCAGTTGAATTTAAAAAGAGGAATTTTGGTGTATTTTTGCTGTAAACTATTATAGTGTTTCCTAAAATGATATTATAAATTTTTAAAAGGCCTATTGAATCATCTATGTTGTGAAAATCATCTATTGATATAGTTATACTATGCATTTTGTTTTAATGTGAAAATTTCATATCAAATATGGTTTTTTTATGGTTTAAATGTTTTTAGTGATAATATTGATGTGTTTTATAAATAATTTTATTGATTTATTAACTTATATATGTGGAGTGAAAGTCGATTATGTAAAATATTATCATTAATCTAGTTATAAAATGTATTATCAGGAGACAATGGATGTGATTTATGTGAAAACCCTAGTTGATTCATTTGATGGAATTTTATAAATTGTGAAAGAGTTTTATTAAATTGTTGATGATATGAGAAACATATTTTTGAAATTTTTTTGGTTTTATTTTTTTAAAGTGGTTTTTTTGGTGTGCGGGTGGTGGAATGTGTTGTAAAATTCTCTGTTTTGTTGATCAAAAAATGGGTGTGGTGTGTTATGTGACGTGTTAATAATTTTCAAGCACAAAAAATTGAATCATTAGTACTATGTGGGTGTACTATGACTAGTGTACAAGTGATACAGAAGTGGCCTTAGATTGATTTCTCTTAGCAGGATTGAGAATAACAAAAATAACTAATAACGAATGATTATTGGAGACCACTAGTTTATGTGGGTTTTTACTAAAATTAGCTCTTGTAAGAGAATGTTCAAGGTCTTGGTTTCTAAGGCACATTTCACCAAGATGGGAGGTTCTGTGGTCCCTTCAATAGCTTGTACCTATAGGGACTCTCCAATGAATATTCCCCTTTGGCTATGCTTCTAATGTCGTCGGCATAAAGTCAGTCATATTTGTTACTTTAAAAGAACATATGTTTTTCTTTATTGTTTCCATGATTTAATGTTTTTTTAATTAATGTGGTTTATCATTTATAGTTCATTTTCGTAATATTGTTTCCCATTTAATGTTTCTTTACGTAAAATATTTGATGTATCTCTTACACTTATAAAACGTGATTGTTTCTTTTTCATCTATTTTGTTAAGAAAAAAATCCATTTTGGGTGGCATAGTACATGGAAATAGCACAAACCCTACTCAAACCATTGGGTTTATGTAGACTTAGTAATGTTTGATATATGTATGGGTAAATATTTTAGAGATGACATTTTGGGTTTCTGGTGATCGTCTTGGTGCTTTGTTGTGGAGATAAATCATGGGAGATCAACCCCTACTCTATGTGGTGGTATGCATTTGTTTTTCTATTTTTTTGTTGAATAAAATTTGGTGTTGTGAAAATATTATAAACATAGTATGAAAAATTTGTTAAGGATTGTTTGGTTATGAATTTCTAGTGTGTTATTATTTTTATTTTTGTTTATTTCATGATTGTTTATCAGGGTAAATCATTCCCTCAGGTTTTATTTGATACCATGGAACTTGTGCCATCCCATTAGATTTGGGAATTACCTTCTGTTGTTTTCATGGATTGAATCAGATGATTGGTTCAGGGTTGACCCAGGTTGGTTCATGACTCATAATAGAGAATATGTTATAAATTTACACATGGTATCTCATGGAAGACCATCAGTATATATATATATATATATATATATATATATCATGACGAAACAAAAATGGAACTCCAACTATCTTAGAAGAACCACCGTGATCCATATCCAGTAATACCTTAAAAAATTATTACATGATCAATGTGGTGGAGATCATAAGGATGATCCCTTACCCGATCTCAGAGATATGAAGTCTGCATGCATCCCAAAGGTCCCATTTTGAGTGTGAGTTTGAAATCATTAGGCCACCACTAATGTGTTCATGTCAGACTTCTATAATTATAAATGTCTATAATAAATAATAATAAATTAAAACATGTGAAAAATTAATAAATGAACCAATTCCTTATTCTTAGTAGCTACATAGAAGCTATCAAAAACATAATCCATTTTTGGTGTGATTCGGAACAAGTTCCAAACAAATATATACAGGCCTTATGAAACGTTTCCATATATATATTAAATGTGGTAAAGATCTATGTCATTAAACCCATGTAATTATGAAAGGATTGTTTAATTTGGTGAAACATCATGTTCCACCCACAAATATATTCCCTTATATCTCATTCCATCAATAATTAACTGTCGAATTAATTGAATTACTAATCTAGTCTCAATTCTCTTGGCCTCATCTAAGATTATCACTATCATCATAAAATTTGATGTCTGGATACACAATGATATTTTTCTTATAATATATATAAATGATTTTGTCTCAACATGTAATTTTTTCAGTCATGAAAATATCTATTTTCCTATATTTAGGGACCAAAAACCTCATGTGAAATGTCATTACTCAGCACCCAAACTAATAGTGTCAACACCATCAACTAATTATCCATCACCATACACATGGATTTAAATGATTTGAAACCAGCATATAATATATTGATCAACACCATCAAAAAATCCTATTAGATCGTTGGGGACTATTCCAACAATGACATTGAAATACAACCTTGATTTATATCTATCATTTTTCACAAGACACCAATTGAGAATCTTCCAATAATGGAGATTGAAAATCACCAACCAACATAGCCCACATTTTCTATCACATCATTCCCTTGTGACTATGTCACTAAAAACTAATTGCAAACATCATCTCAAAAACAATATAGTCCATGCCCTCATTATGATGACCTCATCACCTCAATCTGACATCCTTATCACCTCAACCTAGAGAACAACATCACCCGATATATCTTGGGATGAGCCCAACATGATGAACCACTATATGTAAAACATAATGATATATATCATATCAATCTAGGGTCATTCCATTCACAATCCTATGAAACAATTCATACCAATATACAACATTTATGCAATTGAATTCACACCCCCATCCAAACTATATAGAGTGGTTCATGAACCTTACCTGGGAGAACTATTTTTAGTGTATAAGGATTATGCCCATACTCATCACCTATCATCAATTAAAAAAAATACATAGTCAAGAATTTAATTTATTAGGAAACTTCCTCAAAATACAAACAATGAATATACTAAAATCATCCCCAAAAAAATCTGCAAAAATATGGATAAATATTTACACCATCTATGTTATACTTGTATGTTATCACTTATCTGATATCATCATATAGCTTCATAATAATAGAGAGAAATATGATTTTTAAATGAGTGAATTGTTAATTAATGAAAAATATCTCACATGTGATACATTCTATGTGATGAGACAAATATATAAGATAAGCAACCATATTGATGTCCTTACTATGTCAAACCCATAGCCACCTACAGATCTTATATTACAGTTTAATAAGATAATTTATCTCAAATAATAAGGTGGATAGTAATGGAGTATGAACCCATGTTCATGTTGGTGAACTAGGGGATAAATATGAAGAAAAAATATATAATTCAGGGTGATAAATTTTTTAATTTTACAAAATTAAATGACACTAATAGTATTTCAACATGGTTTGGCTAACTGTGCACCATCTGAGGGGTGATCACCATCCAATACCCACACACGTACATTATCAGAGAATAGTTTTCCAATAATATGGAAGACATGAAATGTACCTCAATTAAAAAATTTATAAGACTTGAATGGATGTGTTAGTCCACCAAAACAAAATTTGAGACAATTTTGTTGTTGTAGGTGGGCTTTATGGATACTACATGGAGGCCACATTATTAATCCAAATGATGAGCTTCAATCTTCACATTCTAAAAACTGATTTTTTGGTTTCTTACACTCTATAAAATCCCCAAAATAATCAATGTTATTTTTGGGATAGAAAACTGATCATAAAAAAGGCCTTGGATCAATATAAATTTTGAAATTAGATTTCAAAGTCTATAATTAAAGCGGTCCCACTAAACGAATAATTTTTTTTGAAAATGTTACGGTTCTTCGACCCGCTCAGAAAACAATGCCAATATATATGTGTTCAAAAGATTATTATTATTATTTTAATGATATAAATGTGATGTTTTTTCTTTATATATTTTTTGGTCCTTTAAAATCAGTTTGATGAATGGTGAGCCTGATATAGCTCATGATGATGTTGTTTCCTCATATAGTAGTATAATGTATCAGGTACTTGTTATAATCTCCTTGTAATAATATTGTATATTTATAATATTCATTATTAAAATTTATTGGGTGTATATAAGGTTCTTATAATGTTGATTTCCCATAGAACTCACATGATTATTTTATTCCTGATAACGAGTTTTCATGAATATCATATTATTTATTAAGAATACTAATTATTTTTTTAAAAATATTGAAATATGTAATTTAATTTAAAATAAATCAATTTTATATAGAATATTTATTCATGGGATCTCATTACTTCATAAAATTCTATATGATAATAAAATTTTCACTTCAAATTTCTTATAATAATTTTAAAACAAACATTTGTTAGTAAAAATGATTTTATAAATAACTTTACCATTATTTATGATAAAATTTTGTTTTGTTAAATGAAAAATATCTTTTATGATCTCATTTTATTTAATAGAAATACAAATTCCGATTTTTATATTTTAAATGAATATTTGTAATATTTTTTTTAACATATATTTTTTTATAATCTTTTCATAGGTTTTTTGGATGATTAATATCAAAGAAGAAGTAAAATTAAAAACCATATATATTTTCAAAGAAAAAACATGATAAATTTTCATAGTCCAATAATATGTTAAAAATGGAAACTAAGAGGAAAGTTCATTCATGTAATATATGTATTTTTTTATGTATTTGTTATGCCATAATTATATAAAACTATAAACATAATTTGATATTTGGGAATGTAAGTAATCTATTATTGTTTTAATGTGGGATTTTTCATTTAATAAGGACTAGGTCAATATAATTTGTTTCTTTTGGATGATGTAAATAATTAAAATGGTAATGATTATATATGGAAGATACCTAAATATATTATAATTTACGTATATCATTATATATTAATTGATTATTATAATGATTCATTGTATAAACAAAGTTTTTTAAAATAGTTTTCTATGTAAAACATTTGGGAGTTTAATTTGGAAGGCACCAATTGGATAATATCCTTAAAAATATACAACATAGAATATATAGAATCGAAATAAAGTAGTATATTTTTTTATGAATTAGTTTAAAATGGATATTAACGGTTTTTGTGTAACATATCGATTTTAATCCAAAATACTATATTTGACTGCATTACATTATTCAACACAGAGCTTAAATGAAAAAAATATATTATTAAAATGTGACCATTATAACTTATCCCTTCAATTGGCGGGAATGAATTATATTAATAGAATTATGAAATATATAAATTTAAAAATCATTGAAATATTATTAATTATTTATTTATAAGTATGTGATATATTTTTATTAATGGAATTTTATTCATAAAAATTTATATTCTTGAAAAACAATTTTTATCTAACTTTATAAAAAATTATATAATTAATTTCAATGATTTTCAATTGTTTTTTTTGGAAAATTTAACTTAATTATTGAAATTAAAATATCGAATTTTCATATGGTAAAATTTTTAGAATTTTTAAATTGATTAATTTATCAATTATTATTGAAATATATATATATATAATTTTTATAATTTTAGAATTTTCATTTATTTGAATGTTCAAATTATATTTTTTATTAGTTTTAAATTTTAATTAGATCTATTGTATATTAAATAATAAAATTATAGTTTATGAAATGTATTTTGTATCTTAATTTTATATAAATATATCTTCATTTTACAGATGCCTTTTATTTTCAAATAACTATTTTTTATTATGTTTTTTCAAGTAAAATTATAAAATAAATTAATCCAATTATTTGAATTTAATTATTAAAAAATCAATTAACGAATTTTAAATATAAGTTCAATATTTTTAAAATGTGTCTCTTTTATATTTTTAATGTATGAATATAAATATTAGTAATTTTTATTACCAATATTAAGAGTAAACCAAGAAATTAAGAGTAAAAATAATTATGATAATGAATAATGAATTACAAGAACAGTGGTCTAAATTTTATTGGAAGACTTATTGAAGATTAAAGTCATCATTTGGTTGAATTTATGGCCTCTTGGAGACACATGGATGACATTAATCCCATTGTAGTATTTTATTCCATGAGATGTTAAACCTATAATATTTATGTGTCCAATATGATTTGTTAAATGGGTTCATTCAGATAATTACATATATGAAAATTTTTATTTGGATAAATAATATATAACCTCCAGAGTTTTTTAAAAGGAGGAAATATGTTAAATAGAATACATGATACGCCACGTCCTTCTTAAGTGAAAAACATAATAATATTTAAATTCTACCATTAAAAAATAACTATTAGAATGATGGGGCTTAACCCTATAAAAATAATTATGAATATATTGTTTAAAAATGTATATATAGTAATTTTTTTGTGAAAAATATATTATAAATGAATGTAATTAATTTTTTAATAAAAGGATTTAAAAAACTAATTAAATTCATATATGTGTCATTATAGAATAAAAAACCACACTTGTAAGATTATATTAATTATATATATATATATAAATATAATATTCAATTTAATGTTTAAATTTTTTCATATATTTTATCAACACATTATTTAAGAATAAATTCGTTTTGACGAAAAAATAAGTATTTTTCTAAAAAGATAGTTTTTATGCCTTTTAATGGAAGACCTATTTGTTATATATTTATTTGACACCTCAATATACTCTATTTTAAAAAATAAAATCCTTAATTCATAGGGGGACATCATAATTTATTTTTGTTGTATTTTTGTTATTTTTCTGACAATATTATTATTTTGATGAATATGGAAAAAATAATGCATTTTAACTGAATGATACTTTTTCATATAATTTATTTATAATTTTTATTAATATTTTTAATTATTTTAAAATATAATTTATATTTTTATTAACATTTAATCCATTTTATGTAATTTTTATAAATATAAAATTGAAATTGGATATAAAAAATATGCGATCTTTTGAATGTTTTACATTAAAAACATGTTTTCTTATTTTTTCATCGATATTAATTTTCTATTAATTCCACCCACTCATATTTTTTTAAATTTAAGAAAATAGACTACAAATTTGGAATTATAAGGATATAATTATGTAAATAGTTCCATTTTTGTTTTGGAAATTATGAATAGTAGCTTCATTAATAATTTATTACCATGGTTAAAGGTAAATCAATTAGTTCAAGATAAAAAATTATATTATAAAAATATAAAATTACAGTAATAGTTTTCCTATTTTAACGTGAAAAATGTGTTCTGATCACAAGAATACTTGGGAATATTTTGAAACAACTTTGTTCCAAATTGATATTATTAATTTATTTTTCTGATTATAGTTAAAGAAATGTAAATTTTGGTGCACTTTTATTTTAAAATAATTTTATTAAAAAAATTAGCACATATAGAATCTATGTTCGAATATAAAAACTAATTTGGAAGTAAAAGTATTTAAAAAAATCATGGTGATATATTTATCCTTTATGTTGATAAAATTTACCTTAATGTTGACACAATCATGATGTAGTAATTCCTTAATTAATGGATGAATTGTATAAGTAAAAAACTATAATAGATATAAATTGAGATAATTAATGTAATACACCAATATTTATTGAAAACTTTTCATTTATATATGGTTATTAAATGTTTTTTTCAAATTTAAAATGTTTTGAGGATATTTGTAAATGTCATGTAATAAATATTACCAAAATTGATATTATTGATATGTTAAAATAAATATAATTCAATTAAATTATATAAAATTAAACAAAAAAATATAATTCTTCCAAAAAGTTTGGATTAATATTTTAATGTCATAAATTAATATTTTATCAGTAATTTGGCACATTATTGTAATTATATGAACCATCAAAGTGTAAATTACTTGGTAACCTAGTAAGAGTTAATGGGGTTAAAACAAAAACATAAAGATTTCAAAAATAATCAAAACATGAATAATTTTGATTGAATGAATTTATATTTTACCATAACCATCATAGAATCAAAATATATGAATTTTTATTTATTTGGAATATATAATTAAGTAATATTAATTTAATATTTTGAATAATTCCACGAGTGCCCCTCCCATCTCTATTAAAATGGACACAAGTTTTATCAGTCAATCACAATTAAAAAACTACTTTTTTATACCAAGAACATCCCAAATACATTCCTATAATCCCACCCCACATTATAGAGGCCGCAGTTCTGGCATAATCCCCTTTATTGAAGTGTTAATGTGTTAATAAAAGGATATTGTCCAAAGGGAAGGTAACATTCTTATTTATGTGTTTTTATGTTTTTTTTATTGATATTTTATCCAATATTATTCAACTATATTGAAATAATAAATCAAAAATACTCAATACCACAAGATTTTTTTGTGTTAATATCAGAACCTAAATCAATAGCTTTTCCATTAAAACAGAAAATGAATTCCTCATTTGTGTGTTTGTGTGAACTATCACCTATGTGAACCAATATAATTCATTTTCCATTTCTGTCTCCCAATAATATTTATAATGATGGAAATAATGATTATAAATTATATTAATGAAATATTTTATATTATAAGAGAATAATAAATCAATTGAATTTATATAGTCCATTCACATGAAAATGAAATCTTTGTTCGTGCGTTTGTGTGAACTATCACCTCCAGGGAAAAATGTGATCCATTTTTCAGCACCAAATCATTTGTATGATATTTATAAGTGTATATAAATGATTAATATGATATTTATTATATTATTATCATTATTAAATTATAAATTAATGCATACCTTCTTTCTATAAATTTTCAATGAAAAATGGAAACGTTACTCATTCCTATGTACGACTTACCGTCTCCATGATTATAAAGATGTGCATTTTCATAACCTTACATTTTTTTCAGTCAAATATTAATTGACATAAAAATTGATTATTATGTAATTAATATTATTCTATATATTTTGTATTTATGATGACATTTATAATTAACACCATTCCAACTACTTTCTTGGACTCAACTATCCAATATTATCAAATAATACGACAAGAACATAACTAATTAAGTAAGTTTTATAAAAAAATAATAAATATTATAAAAGAAATCATAAAAATTATAAAGGTTATAAAAAAATTAAATTATTAACATTTTTTTTAATTTAGATGATAATGATTTTATGTGACGATTCAGACTCACGATAAGTGATTTCATATCACCCTCCTTTTATTGAGACAATTTTTAATGCTATGATCATTAATTGTTTTATAAGTATTATATAAATCTAATATATAATTTCAGATCCATAATATATCTATAATATTTTTAATTATTATTTTGGTACATTTAGTATTTCTTGGATACTATGATTTAAATGTTCAATGTGGTATGGGTCAAATTTAATGATTAAATATTTATTTTTCAAAAATTTGTCACCATGTCAATATTCTTGATATTATATTAAATATTTATTTATTTGTATATAAAAGGAATATGAATTTAATTTTAATTTTTTTAAATTTCATTTAAATTTGTTAAAAAATGATTCACTTAATGTTTTTGGTACAATTTTTTTTCAGTCATTTAAAAACATCTTTAAAAGATACTTTACCATTATTGTTTTACAAAATCCAAAAACTTTTTACGTATATATATTGAATGAATAATGATTATTTATATTTCTCTAATGTTTTCATACTTCATTTACATCTTTTCTATTTTATTTCAAAATAATCTTCTCCATTTATCAGTGTGTTGCTTTATAAAAAGGAAATGTTATATCAATCTAGAAAAGTTACTATTTCACTATGCTTGATTTATGTATTGTTCTTATGTTTTGGTTCATGGGAACAGTTTATGTATACGGGTGGTTCCAGGAAAAATTTAACGCTGGTGATACCATTATATATCTTCAATACATTGGTTAATAACATAAAGATAACCGTTGAGTTTCTCATAAGAGAATAATTCAGTATTTTTCAATGGTTATTCTAAATGTTATCATGAAGGTTACTCACTATGTAGCCATGAATGATATTATAAGATTAAAATAGAATTTATTCCCTGATTATTCTTTATGATATATGATTAATATGGTGTTTTCTAGATTCTTATTATTTAATGAGGTATGTTAATAAGATTATGTTTTATGGATTGAAATTATATCTTCTTAGAAATGATTTCTAGGGTTTAATGTATTTAAGGAGTAAAAATTTATTTATTTTACATGTCCCTTAATGGTATATATTTGATCATCCCATGTTTTAATATGTTTTCTATAAGGTACAATATTGGTTAAGAGAATGTACGACTAAAAGATAAATGTAATGAAAATTTTTATTATGGTAATGAATTTTTGTTTTATTTTATAAATTATTATTTTTTTGAAAAACTAAATAGTCATCAAAAGTGTCTAAAATGTAATATTTGAGTTGTTATATCATATTTATGACCCAATTACCTAAAAAATATAATCAATAAGATATCCCCAATGACAATGATAAAAAAGTTACTATAAATTGAATTTTTTAATATTTAAAGTCGTGTCATTAAAGATGGTATCAAATGATTGTTTCGACAACATTGGATATTCGGATTTTTATTAACAGTATTTGATAACATTATAGGACAATAATTTTCTAGTTATTAAAGAGTTTAATGCCTTATAAACCCCTTTTGTTCCTTTATGTTGGGAAATTTTAAGCTGATTAGTGGTATGTTTAAGGACATTAGTTTTTGAGGTAATTATGTGTTATTACTTTTCAGGATGAAAAATGAAAGTTATGAGATACAATATTTGGTTAAAACATTTTATTGTTATTTTTTTGGACATTATCCTATTTTTCCAATTATTTAAAAATTATATAGATTTAGAAAAATTAATAACCCAATGGATGGGTGAAAACATGTCAGGTCCAGCAAGGCCACATGAATTGAACCAAAACCGATGGAGGACGTGGGTGTATTTCCTACCATTAGAATAGGTGATGTTATAGTTTATAAGACTTGTTATTTTCAATTAATTGATTTTTGAGAATAATAATATGTTGATTTTGGTATCATATATTTTATTCAATAAATAACCATTTAATTGGAAAATGTTATTCTTATTATGTGATTGATGTTATTTTAGTAGAAGATATCTTTTTTGGGAATCCTATAATATCAATATAAATATAACACTATAGTATTTTTATTAGGGTAAAGATTAATTAAATTTTGTATGAATATATGATTTTATTTTCTATATATGGTAACAAATGTTATTTTTTGAAATGGAAAACATACTTAACGATTATTGGGGAGATTATTTTTTGGTATGAGATATCAAGAGTAATAAATGTTATTTGGAGATAATTAATAAAATACATCTTGGAAGATTATGTAATGAAATTATTTATGTGTTTTAATCATTGTTTGGACTATATTGAAAAATTTATGTATAGTTATTTTCAAATGTTATTTGATCAAATTTGGGTATCACAACCAAATTTTCAATATTAAAGTAGTTTTTTATCCTATAATAGTTCATTAAATTATTAAAATTATCTTATCTTATCCAAACCATTTTGTTTTTTTCTTTATTTTTAATAAAAATATAGATATATACATCATATTTACTGTTTTATTTGTTTTTCTATAAGATGATTTAATCATGAAAATATCCTTTTAAATACTCAATGTTTGGGAAAAAATATATGTTTATTCTGGAAAGTAACTAAAGAATGAAATTAAACATAATATATAATTATATTTATTTTTTTATATCTGGGTATTTTTATAAAACATTAAATATTTAAAAAAAATAAAACAAAAATGTTATTTGTTTACATTTCCTACTATGAAATCAATTACCATTTAACCCATTAAAAATTTATGGTTTTTTTATTATTAATGTTATTATAAAATTTTAATCTATCACTCTCCATCAGAACATGGTTGTAAGTTTATATATATATATATATGTTTTTATAAATAGATTCATCATATGTGTTTTCTTAGGTGACCTTCATTCTTTTATTTCTTTCTTTCAATGATGTAGTTTTATTTATTATTTTTCTGGTGAGGTATTTCAAAATGGTTATTTTGAAAGGTAAAATGCATATTTTTCAATCATGAGTTCAAATTTTGAGGGATAAAATGATTAAAGTGGTGGCGAATGTAACATCCTCATTTCTCTTAAAAAAACAATCATTATGTTCTCTAGTATACATTATATGCCACATCAAGCTTAAGAGAACAAATAAATAATATTTAAATGTTATTATTAAAACCTAGCCATTATAATAGCTGGAATGAAGTGTATTAACTAATTTATTAAAGTATTATATAATAATGTATATATAATTAATTAATTTGTGACCAATTAGTTATAAATGAATGTAAAACAATTTTTTAATAAAAGGAAATGTTTATCTGAAAAAAAATTTATTTTCAAATAAGTTTGTTTATAAAAAATAAACATTCATAGAATATATTAGTTATATATATAGGTATATGATTCAATATTATGATTTAATTTCATATTATTTCTTTTAAAGGGATTGTATGTGAAAAAATAATTTTTATGGATAAAATGTGCATTTTTCTAAAAATGTTATTTTTCCACCTTTGGATAGAGAACCTATTTATAATATATTTTTCACACATATAAATATTTTATTTGATTATATAAAACACTTAATTTTAATTAGTACTTAAAAAATAACTTTGGATTAATTTTTTTTTATTTTTTATATAAGATGTATTTTTTAGTGAATAATGAAAAACTAATGAATTTAATTGAAAATAACTTTTTTAATTGATTTTATTTATAGTGTTAAATAAAATTTTTTAATTGTTTAAAAGTATAATTAAATCTAATTTTTTATCAGTTTTATCATTTTTATCATTGGAATACTTTTTACACTGAAATTGTATATAAAAAATATGTGAACATTTTAATGTTTTACATTAAAAACATGTTTTCTTATTCTGTAAACAAGATTATTTTTTTAATTAATTTCTGACAACTATGTGTTTTGAATTTTGAAACACATATTCTAGATTTTGAATAATATGTTTTTAATTATGTAAATATGTCTCTTTACCACCATGAATAGTTACTTTAGAAATAATTATATTACCATGAGTAAGGATATATCTTTTAATTAGAGGAAAATTATATATTATAAAAATATACAACTACACTAACACATAAAATATATTTATTGGATTAATATTTTCTCAAAAATAGAATCATTTCGCCTATTTTGGGAAAACATTGATTTACATTTATGACATTAATAAAGTTAAAATGTTTTATTTAAAAAAATACACTTTTGTTACACTTTTTTTAACTTGAAAAATATTTTTAATATTAGGTTTTATTGGTGATATTTTCAATGAAAAATCTTTATTATAGAGGAAAAATATTTATATAAAACATGGTAATTAATTTATACATTTATTTCATACAATAAATTTTTATGTAATTTTTCCATTTTAGACGTTTATTAAATGCTTTAGTTCAAATTTATCATGTTATTAATATAATTTTAATTGTTGCATAAAGAATTGTGCAAAATTTTCATTATTGATATTTTACAATAAATAATATTTTATAAAATGATTTAAAATTTCCAAAAAATATATATGAATATTTAAAAAATTAAGTATATGTTATATAATGACATAAATAACTATTTTATTTTTCATTTGGCATGTAATGGTAATTATATTAACCATCAATGTGTAAATTAAATGATATAATTTTTAGAGTTATAAGTGCTAAAACAAAAACATAAGGAATAAAAAATATTCAAAACAACTCTAATTTTCAATGGATGATTGAATTTAGACCCATACTTATCATATCGTCTAAATAACTAAATTTTAATTTTTTTGGAATAGAAAATGAATTTATATTATTTTTATATTTAGAATAATTTGTGAGTGCTCCTCCCATATCCCATAAAAGGGCACCGATTAATATCATTTACTCACACATCAAACCCTATTTCGATTATCCAATATTTTCCCAAACCCCATCCTAGAATTCCCACTAACATTTTAGAGGCCTTATTTTTGGCCTAACACTCACATTTGAGGAGTTAAGTTGTTAATCAAAGGATAACATCTGAATAGAATGTATCGTTCTTAATTAAGTGTTTCTATTTTGTTTCATATTTATCTTTCTTAAACTATTCCTCAAACATTATTAAATAATAATTACAGAATACTCAGTTTATGGAGATGTTATTATGTTAATATCATCAAATAAATATGTCTCTTCATCATGACATGGGTTATTAATTAATCATTTGTGCATATGTGTGAACTATAACCTCTACAAATGATATAATTCATTTTAAATTTTTGTCTATAATTAAAAGATATAATGATGTACTTAATGATTAGAAATTATATTTATGACATACAAAACTTTATATTAAAATATCATATCAATTAAGTTTTAACATTAAATGCCCATGAAAAACATAATTTCTTTCATGCGTACATGTGAACTATCACCTCAATGAAGCGTTATGATTAATTTTTCATCACCAAATCTGATGGATGAAATATATAAGTTTTTATAAATGATTAATATTTTATTAATGATATTATATTAATTATTTAAATATAAAACAATACATATCTTTTTTTCAAAAATCATCAATGAAAACTGGAAATGTTACTCATGCGTATATTCATCCTACCATCTCCATGATTATAATACTCTTCATTTTTCATAACCATTAATAGTTTTTATCATTAATATTATAATTGATCAATAAAAATGATTATTATTTCATGAATATTATAATTGAATGGATGGATTTTTGAACACTTTAGCTAATTTCATTATACCAATTTCTTTTTGGACTCAGGTATTGAATATCGTCATAATATCTCACATGAACATAATTAATTAAATAATTATTATAACATTATAATAAGTCATATTAAATGAATAATGAACTGTAAAAAAGTTTTCATGATTGAAAATAATTATCCAATTATTATTATATATGACTATAATGATTGAATGTGATGAGTCAGGCTCCATGTAATATATTTCTTCTCAATCACCTATCATTGAGTTATTTTGAAATGATATGCAGTTTTTTTATTTCATAAGGTGTATCTGTAGAAATAAGGAAATTTGATATCCATAATTTATCTATAATAATATTAATTAATCATTTGCAAAATATATTCTTTCATAGTGGTTATTATGTAAATGTTCAATGTTGTTTGGGACATTTTATTATTTAAATATTAAATTAATAAATCATTTTATCACTACCAATATTTTTTATATTTATTTACATTTATATAAAAGGATTATAAAGAGAATTTTCTGAATTCTTTTATTTTAATTTATAGGATTTTAGAAAGTAATAATTTTATTTTTTTTCATTATGGAATGTTTGGATTTTATTTAAAACCCTTATTAAATGCTACTCTTTCAACCACTTATACAAAATAAATAAAATAGTAAATTGAATGACATGAATATATCTTCCCAATTTTATATTGATTTAATTTTTTGATGCTTCCTTTTCAGTTTTTCCATTTTATTTTCAAATAATTAGTATTTTATGAGTGCATGCCTTTGTTAAAATGAAATTTGATTTCAATAAGAAAAAGTTAATATTATTTTATGAATGATTTATGTGTTGTGATAATTTTTGGTTCATTGGAATGGTTCATGCATACGGGTTGTTACCTGATAAATCAAGGTCGGGTAAACTCTTTATAGCACTCCAATTCATAGTGTAATGTAACCAAGTTAACAGAAATGGTTTCATCTCTGTGATTAAGGGAATATACTATGATGGATATTCCAAACATGACCATGATGGTTACTCTTTATGTAGTCATGAATAATATTGTAAGAGTGAAATGGAATTGATTCCACAAGTAACCTTTATGATTTATAATTAATATGGTGTTTTCCAAGATTCATATTATTAAATGGACTTTTTTAATAGCCTAGTTTTTAGGGGAGAAAAGAATATAATTATGGAAGTGTTTTCATGGGTTTAATATATTCATGGTCTGGTGATTTGTTTCTTTCTTTTACATATTTACTGAAATTTTTGGGCTCATCCCTGGTTTTAATATGTATTCCATGGGGTATAAAGAGAGGTATAATAAAGTATGATGTCAAGATGACTATAATAAAGAAAATTTTGAAGAAATACAACTCATGTTTTATTTTAAAATTTTTATTTTCAAAAATGTGTATTGATTAGATGTGTAAACATTTTAATATTTTAGTTGTTATGTAATAGTTGTTTCATAATTCTCTAAAATTATATTCATGAGAAGAACACCAATTGGAAATAATTTAATTTTCTGAATAAAACACATTATTATGTAAGCCTTATGGCTAGGTCATTAAATAATATATTCATCTTAATAATGAATATTTTTTGTAATATTTAGTGATGAATAATTACATAAAATGTTGATTGCACCCAGATGGAATAATTATTCAACTAATAAAAAATTCAACTAAATATTATTAAAAATTCTATGTAATTATAATATTATATAATTAAACTTACTAAATTTTTTTATCAATGATGTTATTAGGTTATAGATATATTAAAATACATGGTTATAATTTATCTTGATTAATTCATATATTTAATATATAAAGAATTAATTATTTTCAAAATTTAAATTAATGATATTTTCAAATAAATAATATTTTGTTATATGATAAAAAATTCATAAAAGTAAAACCTTTTTTCAAAGGATTTATATAGGGTTTCAAATGTCATAAATGATCCATTTATTGGTCATTCGAAACATTATAATGACCATATTAACCCATAATTATTAAAAACCCATCTTGTCATCATAATCGTTAAATGGGTTCAATAATGTATAGAAACAAATTGTAATCGTAGTAATGTGACACAAAAATGGATTGAAATAAATTGATATTATTATTTTGACCCATACTCATCCTATATTTGAGATAAATCATCTTGGATCCATCTGTGTTCAGATATTAATTAATATTATTTTAATATGTTGTGAACATACAATAGTGCCCCTCACCTCTCCAATAGACGGACACCACTAATTCTCAATCTACCATATTTATAAAATTATATGAATTATCAAATAAAAACCCAAATACACTCTTATATCCCCTTCTAAAATTCAAGATGTATTATTTTAGGTATAACACTCTCCTTATAGGTGTTAATCTTTTAATTGAAAGGGATTTTCCAATGAAGAGGTATACATTTTAATCATGTGATTCCATTTTTGTTAATTCATCCAATTACCTAAAACATTATTAATCCATTCTAAACAAATATATATAATATAATACATAAATTAAGGTGTTATTATGTATATTTCATGATCCATATCCATCTCATCTACCATTAATGAGGTAAAAAATATATTATTTGTATGTATGGTCAACTACATCCTAAAAAACCAATGAAAAACAATTTCTATAAACCTCTCTCAATTTGGGTTACAATAATAGAATTATTGATTATATATTATATTAATGAATTACATTTTTAATGGTAATATGTAATTTACATTGTTGACACTTAATGCATAAAAAATTATAACATCATTGTTGCACACAGGTGAATTATAACCTCCACCAACCGATGTGATATCATTTTTCATCACCAAATCAATTAATTGATATAGAAAAGAATAGTTTAATTATTAATATGTAATTAATTATAATATAATCATTATGAAAAGAAAAAATAATACATATATTTATTCCATAATGACTATTACCAAATGAATATTTAGTATTGCATATGTACGACTTATTATCTAAATAATTGTAACATTGTTCCTCTTTCATAAACATATTGACTGAAAATTAAATTTTTATTTCCAAACACATGAAAGAAATGTGGGAAACAACACAACCCTTAACACATACCAAATCATGACTTGAAACATTCCCAAAATAGAATTATGTAGAACAAACACAAACCAAAAAATCCACCATGGTACTTCATATCATAATACCTATAATCATCTCTACATCCCACACAATAGTCCCCTTCTTGTGTAGCGAATTCCCATTTAGAGGCTAATTTATACCACCTCAAAATATAACCACTTTTCTCAATTTTCCTAATTTGGTCTAGTAAATTTTTCACTTTGCAAGGTTGCTTGATCAAGCTATCTTTTTTTATGGCAATAATAACACCTTTATACCGCTTAATGAATGATCTGGTACTCACCGGCTGTAGAAGGTAATAGTACTCTAATCTTGTTCGTCATCTTGGTGTAGAAGATAGAGTTCTTTCACACTCAGATACCCTTTCGTTCACATTCAATACAATTTCACTGAAGGAAAGGTAGGAGATACCACTCACATTTTCTTTATTACCCCTAGATACATTTCTCCCATTGTTCTTCAAGGAATTATTCTTAAAACCGGTAGAATTCCCCCTACTTGTATATGGCGTGTCTCTATTAATCATATAAAGACACCCAACTACATTAGAAGCCTCTTCCACGAACACATGGACTTTATCGCGGCCCAACCATACAACATTGTACCCTTTCACACAAGCCCAATCGGCATCACCACCGATCAGAACATCATCAACCAAACCCTATTAAAGCATTCCTTCCAAAATGTCTTCAAACCTATTTCTCAACATGAGGAAGGGCCTGACCGATGGGTCTAATCCCCTAGTACCTCCCACCACTATTTAGACTAGCCACGACTGAGTAAGATCCCTTTCCCCCACCCTTTGTTCTGTCGCCATATTCTCCCCATCCATGTGCTGCTCCAAACAATCCTCCTTATAACCTGAACAAGACTCCTTTCTAGACTTGGGATTAGAGGATCCCTCCAAATCTTGCCACAACCTACTAAACACAATATCTACCGTCGAATTAATCTGAGTTATCATAGCACTTGGAGTTTCAGAACTATGAAAATCCTCTATCGTCACCTAATGGGAACGATCTAGGAGGTCCTTCACCACATGACACGATGGATGAGGTCCCCCAACATTGGACCCCGAAGCCTCCTTAACCAGTCCATGCATCACTCCAACCTCCAGATCCTTACCCGGGGAATCATCCCATTTTCATGTATCAACCTGCTTACCCCTATGACATACCTCCAATGAATGAGCAATGCTTATCCTATAGAAAACCCCCAAAGGGTGGCCCAAATTCTTGCAAGATAGACAAAACTCTATCCAATTTTCATAAATCACTTATTTCTTACAGCTGTATTCCTCACCAATAGTAATCCATAAATAATCGAAGGGAAATTGAGAAGCATCTATTTTAACACAGACCCGAGGGTTAACTGGGTGGCTGTAGAGACCCGAAGCATGACATATATGGACATTACATTAATTTTGCGGAATACATAATACATAAAGAAAATAGACACACAAGGATTATAATAGTTTAGTGTCTTTGGAAACTCAGAACATAATCTTCTAATCATTGTAAAAGATCTTCAACATCTCCTATAAAGATCTTCTCATTTTGTTTTCTTACCTAAAACCTTTCATTATATCCTGGGGAAAAGAAAACATATAAAGGGTGATCTTAAATGCTCAGTAAGGGTAAGCATGGAGAAAATAAAACAAACCATATACATTTGAACATAAAAACATGAACATAATGTTTAAACATCAAAATCTTGAGCAATGACATAAAACATGGAAGTATGTAAGGAATATATCATAAAGAAACATTAAGCATGATAAAATAGCATGGGAATAAAACATGTAATTGTGGTAACCATTAAGCACATGTTATGATTTCTATAGTATCCAAGGCATTACTGTCAAGACCATCTTAGTGGACAAAGTCCCTTTCTGAATCTAGTTCACTCCTCGTTCCAGTCCTGTATTACTGAACCAGTTTAACTTTCCATTCTAGACATGTCTATCTCATGAGATATAAATCTTTACCCAATGCATTGGAGGTAGATATAGGTCCCACCCATCTCATAATGAAATCACTCTTACTTGTGCCAAAAAATAAATATAAAACATTCATCATAACCCAATGAATAAAATGGGTTTCATAAACATCATCTCATCATCACATAATCCATATAAAACAAATGGATATTTCATCATAAGAAAAGTGAAACCATGTAAATCATAGAGACATTATAATTGAAACATACACATATGAAATAATGTCATCTTAGATAGAAAATGGTTTTGACAAAACACTTGAAATGAATTCTTGAGGAAAATATCCTTTCTTCTTCAAAATCAATTTCTTTTCACAAAACATCATGAAATTTAAAAGAAAAGGATTTTGTTGAAAATAGTCATGAAATATTTTGGAGGAAGGTTCATGAAAATAATTAATTATAAAACCGTTAAAATCTGTTCGTGCCGTATAATTTAAAAAAACATTCTTCTCGTAATTTTTCCGGAAAAGTCAAAAAGTACCTCGTATGGTAAACAAAAGAAAGATTCCTTACACACTATGTGGTAAAAGTAAGAAAAGGGTAAAAATTTCTTGAACACACATGGAAGGAAATTAAAAATTTTATGAAAACATTTTGATAGCATATGGACATGGATAATAAACATAACCCCCATTAAATACTTACGAGTAAACAATCTCGGATAAGAATGAGATTGGAATAATTATCCCTTACCTTAGGTCCGACATGCTTCCGACGTATCTGAACCTCCTGTATAATGATTTAAATAATGTCATTGACTTATTACAGAATCATATTCATTGTTATGATATCATATATGGTTCACTTATGACTTTATATTAACCATTCTTTTGTAAATTAATGTTAAAGTAGCGTTTTGGGTAAAATCATTGAATTTATCGTACGTGTTTGAACTTGTTGTTCTTGATGTTATTATTACTTATATAATGATTTAATTACTTAAAAAATGTAAATCATGATTTATATATCATATACATTCATTATATATCCATTATATACAAGCATTTATAAAAGTACATAACATATGGAGGTAAGAAATGAAATACACCGTTCATGGAGACGGTAAGCCGTACGTACGCATGAACGCTACATTCAATTATATTCATTATTTTAATGTAATTAAAAAAATAATGATACATAGGTATATTATAATTCCATTATAATATCATATATAATATCATTAACCACATACTTTATACATCCCACATAAGGTATTAATGAATCACATCATTTTGAGGGGGCAGTAGTCCGCACTTCCTCAAATGAGATTATCGTATTTACCGACAATGGAAACCGTAAAGGATTGATATAATTGGAAAGTAAAGAAGCATAAGGAAATCATAAACATAATATATATTATATATAAATATTTTTCCATCATAATGGCCCCCATGAGAGGCGGTAGGAGAAAATCGAACAATCATCGTTTCGTGAGGCGTTAGTTTGCCATAACAGAATCATTATGTTCTTTATCCATTAGATGGAGGTGTGTGTAAGTGTAGTTAGAATCATTCTAATAACAACATCCTAGTATTTTTAGGATATTGGTGTTGTCACAAAAGAAAGGGTTAAAAATATTTTAGGGGTCGGGGAAGTAGAATAAAAGAAAATAACTTAAGAGAAACTGTTACATTTAATTTTGGTAACTTCCTTTGGTTTGAACCAAAAGGACTTCTTGAAGAGTCTTCTGCCTAATGTAAGGCTTCACGGGGGAGGATATGGATGTAGGGAGATTATTTGGTCATAGTTTGTACGAGAAAAAATGCTTGAGAGGTGTGAGTAATTGCATAGAAGTGGTCTGCTTTTATAAGGGAGTGGAGGGGCTCTTTAGGAAGGTGTGAAAAAATTATTTTATTATAAACTTATATTCGGTTTCAAGAAGTCAAAAACACATTAATGTAGAATATATGATGACTCATATTTGAAATAAAATCATCCAATAGTAATTGGATATTTTTTGGATGATATTTTAATCATTTTAATCTTATTTATTTAAATCATTTAATAATGAGGTAAATACTGCATTATTATTGTTTCATAAATAATTTAATTTATATAATGTCTAAAAATTATAAAAAAATACCAACATGTAGGAAATTATTTTATCTTTCCAATTAATATTTATAGTCCAATATATAATTTATATAGCCCCTTATAAAAATTAATTACTAAACGATTTTTGTTAATTCCAATTTTGACTTTACATTAAATTATTTAATCTAATTTGTCATTGTATTTCATAAGTTTCTCCAAGGGGTCCCAAAATCGACCCAAGGATGCCCATGGTAGACCACTACTCATCCAATAAGTCTAGGACAAGTGTCAAGGTAATTTTGAATTATTATAATATTCTTTTAACCTTGAATTACCCTATTTACCGTTAACCGTAGTAAATAAAAATTACCGTAGTTACTATTCATAATATCAAAAAAAAAGTAACCTATTAACATAATTTGGAATCAATGATTATAAATATGGAATCCATTTTTAAAAATTCAAAACACAGAAGTTTCAGTGATTAATTTAAAATTAATCCTGTTGTTAGGCAAACGGGTTTTAAAAGTTAAAACATTGCCAAAGATAAAAAAGTTTTTACCTATGAATTCAACGTAAAATTAATGCTAATGACATAAATTATATTAAATGGTAAAAAATATTCTATTTATACTTTTAAACCATAAAATATTATAATTTAACCACATAAATTATTATGATGAAAAGAGTTGTTTTTAATTAATATATAGCGTGTTTTTACTATTCATTAAAATATGAAAGTTATCAGAAATATATCAAAACTTTATCCAATGTAAATTTTTATATCCTGATTCAAAAGAAGAATTTTATTTTGTAAAATTGAACTTATAAACATCTCAAAAAATAGATTTAAAGTTGGTGTGCCATCAAAAGGCGGCAAAACTGCATTTTTTGAAAAATACTTATTTTACCCGAAAAATTTATTTTGTTCATAAACCATGTTCTAGAAAATGTGTAAGATGAATAATAATGTTATAAAATTCAAAATTTAGTTAATAATATTCATAAAGGCTAGTTAAAAAAATATTATAATAATATATCGTTGTTTAGTAAAACCCGGTATTATGTACAACACACGCTATCGAGGAAGGTCACGATTGCGTGTAATGCAACACAAGTCAGGGTTGCGTGTTGTGCAAGAATCCTTTGTTGTTTCATATAACAGAATCCAACGATATTTTATTTATACATTGAATATATATATATATATATATATATAAACACACTCAATGTTGCGTAGAATGATTATTATAAAATGAACATGAAATTGTGTGTAACACGATCCAAAAATAGTGTTGCGTATACTGCAAGCTAATACGGTGTTGCGTATAGTACAAGCTAAACATGGTGTGCTGTATAATAGAAGACATCAATGAAATTAAAAAATATTTTTTCATAAAATCTCAGGGTGTTACATTCTACCCCCCTTAAAATAAATTTCACCCTCAAAATTCATCGGGGTTACAAATCTTTTATTACTCGAATGTTTCTTTAATAGAAACCCACATAGTAAAAAGGAATACCGAAACTTGGAATTAAAAACTAATGTATGAAACGTAACGGTCACCCAAATTAACTAATCACTAGGATTCCACATTTGAGAACATAGGTGAAAATATGGATATGGAAGAGAAATCTAACCATCATGTTCTGATGGAGAGTGGTAGAGAACATAGCTATGAAAAAGACATCAATCAAAAAGCCATAAATTTGTGATGATCTAGGGTAACATCTGATTCATCAGATATAAGGGCACTAGGACAACATTTTTGGTTTTTAAGAGCATTTCCCTAAAGTTGAAGAATTTGAATTAGAATAAATACTTACTTTATTTTGGTATAATCTCACTGTTGTTCATGCTTTGAACAATTTCCACTTCATCTCTTAAAGAAATGAAGTTTAATTTGTTATTCGTGAAGTGTTAACATATCTTGTGATCGAATGATGTTTCATTCCATTTGTTTCAAACAAAAGGGTAGAAAATGTTATCAAATATACATAAGTACATCTATGTTGAGGTTAATCGTATATGATTCCAAAAATGAACTTATACTTCATATATCATACCACTTAATAAAATAAAACCGGTTTCTACTAACCAGGGACTTCCTGTAGTCTAGTGGTAGGTGATAAAGGCCAGTCGCACTTCGGTTGTGTGTTCTATTCCCACAGCCTTGTCCGACGCGATGGGCTGTCGTCCATCCTGCAGGTTTTCCTTCTCTTAAAACTACATTACTATAACATCCCATCAATAACATCGAAAAAACATCTATCCTTAAGCTAATATATGTCCAACGTAATCCATTCCAATCTTTAGGATTATCCATAATACCGCAGTCGACTCTCATATTATAGTGAAAACGATTACCGGAGATTTCATATAACAAGCATGTTAATACCATTGTTGATCCCCATATATCATAAGATATGTCTTGTGGGTCACATTCCAAACATTCGAAGGACTTAATCATGTATTCTCATGAAAAATGAATACCCATTGAATATTAGAGAAAACATGAGTGCTGTCAAAAGTTAACTCTTTCCACATACCAAAACCCCAAATTTATACATACTAAAACCATGATATAACTCTTTCATTATATCAGTCATGAGCTCATGAATACTGTCAAACATTTCATTTTCTCCTTAACCCTTCATTATGCGCATATCATCTTCATTCCAAAAATATCTCAAATACTTTCCATGGTTATCGGTACTATAAAATTATTGAAAACCACAATAGACAAATACATAAATATTCCAATATTCAACGATAATATACACAACATTATTTTGGAATCCATTACATAAACACTTAATAATTCCACCACATCATTGTCATATTCAACATTGCTAATAGTGATCGCATGTGACTTCCCTTTTTCCTTTTCCTTAAGCGGTTTCTCATCTCTATCATCACTAACCCTTGGATTGGGGAATTGATTAGAATAATGCCCCATTTCATTGCACTTGTAGCATTGAAGTGTTGGTGGTGTGTTCTCTGCATTATTTTCTTTATTCACGTCATTAGCAACACTTTTTTCATTACTTCGACAATCATCATCTCGATGGACATCTTTTCCACACTTAAAACTTTTTCAAGAACCTTTTAGGCAATCTCCCAACATGATTATTTCCACATGTTGAGCATAAAGAAACATTCATATTCATTTCACCATTATTCTGAGATTTCTCCTTGAACTCCATCTTTCGTTTCTTGTCAAAACCATGAGATGGATATGTTACACTAACTTCCAGTTCTACCTTGATAGCAAAATGCACAATTTATTCATAGCTACTGATGTATCTTATAGCTAATTCCCTATGAAGACTTGGTTTTAAGCCACTGAAAAATCGATCAACTTTACTTTCAGGTTGGATGACAAAGCCATATGCATACCTTGAAAGCCTTGTAAAATTCGCTTCGTATATACCAACAGATTCATCATCCTTCTTCTTAATCTCAAGAAACTCCTTTTCTATATTTTTTCGAAGAATACGAGGGCATTACTTACTGAAAAACAAGTTCTTCAACTCGTCCCATTCCATGGACTCAATTTCATCTCTTTTCCTCGTATTCTTGATAAGAATCCACCATTGATCAGCATCACCTTCCAAACGATATACTACTAAGATGACTTTATCATGATCAGAACATTGTAGAACTAAAAATATCTTTTCAGTAGTACTGATCCATTGTTCAGCCACTAAGGGATCAGAAGACCCACTGAATGAAGGTTGACGCTGCCTCATGAAGGATTCAACAGAAAGTTGCACCTTTCTCAGTTCATTTTGAAGTCCATAATAATTCATAGCTTGTGTAAGAATAGAAATATTATTGTGCACTCCATCTCCCATGAAATTGGTTTGGTCAGGAGGATAATCATTGCATTGTCCATTATATTGATCAACACGGTTCCTTCGGGTTCCAGCCATCGTCTAAAACACAAAAATAATAGTGTGGGAGGAAAATACCATGCTAGGGAAAACAACATAACAAAGGGGACGTACCTTCAATATCTAACATCTTATGTTTAATTATAAGATCGTTATCGTAATTCTAGGACTATAACCTATACTTATACTTAACCCTAGGGACATCCCTAGACATACCTTAGAAATATATCTAGGGATCTCACTAAAGTTTTCTCATCCTAGTTTCCAAAGGTTAACTAAACCTTTCCTCTGATACCAACTGTAGAGACCTGAAGCATGACATATATGGACATTACATTAATTTTGTGGAATACTTAATACATAATGAAAACATACAGACAAGGACTGTAATAGTTTAGTGTCTTTGGAAACTCGGAACATCATCTTCTAATCATGGTGAACGATCTTCAACATCTCCCATAAATATCTTCCACTTTTGGTTTCTTACCTAAAACCTTTCTTTATATCCTGGGGAAAAGAAAAAATATAAAGGGTGATCTCAAATGCTCAGTAAGGGTAAGCATGGAGAAAATAAAACAAACCATATACATTTGAACTTAAAAACATGAACATAATGTTTAAACATCAAAATCTTGAGCAATGACATAAAACATGGAAGTAAGTAAGGAATAGATCATAAAGAAACATTAGGCATGATAAAATAGTATGTGAATAAAACATATAATTGTGGTAACCATTAAGCACATGTTATGATTTCCATAGTTTCCAAGGAATTAATGTCAAGACCATCTTAGTGGACAAAGTCCCTTTCTGAATCGAGTTTACTCCTCGTTCCGGTCCTGTATTACTGAACCGGTTTAACTTGCCGTTCCAGCCATGTCTATCTCATGGAATATAAATCTTTAACCAATTAATTGGAGGTATATATAGGTCCCACCCATCTCATAATGAAATCATTCTTACTTGTGAAACAAAATAAACTTAAAATATTCATCATAACCCAAAGAATAAAATGGGTTTCATAAACATCATCCCATCATCACATAATCCATATAAAACTAATGGATATTTCATCATAAGAAAATTGAAATCATGTAAATCATATGGAAAATATACTTGAAACATACACATATGAAATAATGTCATCTTAGATAGAAAATGGTTTTGATAAAACACTTGAAATTAATTCTTGAGTAAAATATCCTTTCTTCTTCAAAATCAATTTCTTTTCACAAAACATCATGCACTTTTACAATAAAAGGATTTTGTTGAAAATAATCATGAAATTTGAGGAAGCTTCATGAAAATAAGGCTTCATAAAACCGTAAAAATCTATTCGTGCTATATATGTTAAAAAAATATTCTTCTCGTACTTTTTTCGGAAAAGTCAAAAAGTACCTCGTATGGTAAACAAAAGAAATATTCCTTCCACATGATGTGGTAAAAGTAAGAAAAGGGTAAAAACTTCTTAAACATACATGTAAGGAATGTAAACATTTTATGAAAACATTTTGAGATCATATGGACATGGATAATAAACATAACCCCCAGTAAATACTTACGAGTAAACAATCTCGGATAAGAATGAGATTAGAATAATTATCCCTTACCTTAGGTCTGATATGCTTCCTACGTATCTGAACCTCCTCTATAATGATTGTAATAATGACATTGACTTATTACAGAATCATATTCATTGTTATGATATAATATATGGTTATCTTATGACTTTATATTACCCATTCTTTTGAAAATTAATGTTAAAGTAGCATTTTTGGTAAAATCATTTTATTTATCGTACGTTTTTGGACTTGTTGTTCTTGATGTTAATATTACTTATATCATGATTTACATACTTCCAAAATGTAAATCATGGTTTATATATCATATAAATTCATTATATATCCAGTATATACAAGCATTTATAGCAGTACATAACATATCGAGGTAAGAAATGAAACGCATCGTTCATGGAGATGGTAAGCCATACGTACGCATGAACACTATTTTAATTTCTATTTATTATTTTAATGGAATTATAACATAATGATACATAGTTATATTATAATTCCAGTATAATATCATATATAATATCATTAACAACATCCTTTATACGTCCCACGTAAGGTATTAACGAATCACATCACTTTGAGGGGGCGGTAGTCCGCACTTCCTCAAATGAGATTATCGTATTTACCGACTATGGAAACCGTAAATGCTTGATATAATTGGGAAGTAGAGAAGCATAAGGAAATAATAAACATAATATATATTATATATAAATATTTTTCCACCATAATGTCCACCATGAGAGGTGGTAGGAGAAAATCGAACAATCATCGTTTCGTGAGGCGTTAGTTTGCCATCACAGAAACATTATGTTCTTCATCCATTAGATAGAGGTGTGTGTAAGTGTAGTTATAATCATTCTCATAACAACATCATAGTATTTTGAGGATACTAGTGTTGTCACAAAAGAAAGGATTAAAAAGATTTTAGGGTTTGGAGAAGTAGAATAAAAGAAAAGAACATAAGAGAAACTGTTACCTTTAATTTTGGTAACTTAATTTGGTTTGAACCAAAAGGAATTCTTGGAGAGTATTTTGACTAATTTAAGGCCTAAAGGGGAAGGAAAAGGATTTATGTAGCTTAGTTGTCAGATTTTGGACGAGCCAAAAGGTTTGATAGGTGTGAGGAATGGTATAGAAGTGGTCTCCTTTTATAAGGGAGTGGAGGGGCTCTTTAGGATAGTGTGAAAACATTATTTTATTATAAACTTATCACCGTTTTCAAGAGGTAAAAAACAAATTAATGAAGAAGATAAGACGACTCATATAATAAATAAAGTCATCTAATAGGAATTGGACAGTTTTTGGATGATATTTTAATCATTTTAATCTTATTTATTTAAATCATTTATTAATGAGGTAAATACTACATCATTATTGTGTCATAAATAATTTAATTTTTATTATGTCCAAAAATTATAAAAAAATACCAACATCTAGGAAATTTTCTTAGCTTTCCAATGAATATTTATAGTCCAATATATAATTTTTATATCCCCTTATAAAAATTAATTACTAAATGATTTTTGTTAATTCCAATTTTGTCTTTACATTAAATTAATTAATCTAATGTGTCATTGTCTTTCATAAGTGGCTCCATGGGGTCCCAAAATCAACCCAAGGATGCCAATGATCGACCACTACCCATCCAATAAGGTTAGGACAGGTTTCAAGGTAATTTTTAATTATTATAATATTCTTTTAACCATGAATTACCCTATTTACATTTAACCGTAGTAAATAAAAATTACCGTACTTACTATTCATAATATCAAAAAAAAAGTAACCTATTAACATAATTTGGACCCACTGATTATAAAAATGGAATCCGTTTTTAAAAATTCCAAACATAGAAGTTGCAGTAATTAATTTAAAATTAATCCTGATTTTAAGCAAACGGGTGTTAAAAGTTAAAACATTGCCAAAGATTGAAATGTTTTTTCCTATGAATTCAATGTAAAATTAATACTAATGACATACATTATATTAAATGGTAAAAATATATTCTATTTATACTTTTAAACCATTCAATAATATAATTTAACCACATAAATTGTTATGATGAAAAGAGTTGTTTTTAATTAAAATATAGAGTGTTTTTACTATTCATTAAAATATGAAAGTAATCAGAAAAATATCAAAACATTATCCAATGTAAATTTTTATATCCTGATTCAAAATAAGAAGTTTATTTTGTAAAAATGAATTTATAAACATGTCAAAAACTATATTTAATGTGGGTGCGCCATCAAAAGGCGACAAAACTGCATTTTTTAAAAAATACTTATTTTACCCAAAAAATTTATTTTGTTCTTATACCAAGTTTTAGAAAATGTGTAAGATGAATAATAATGTAATAAAATTCAAAATTTAGTTAATACTATTCATAACAGCTATTTTAGAATAATATTATAATAATATATCGTTGTTTAGTAAAACCCGGTATTGCATACAACACACGCTATAAGGGATGGTCATGATTGTGTGTAATGTAAGACAAGTCAGGGTTGCGTGTTGTGCAAGAATCCGTCATTGTTTTGTATAACAATATCAAACCATATTTTATTTATATATTGAATATATATATATATATATAAACACACTTAATGTTGCGTAGAATTAATATTATAAAACGAACATGAAATTGTGTGTAACACGATCCAAGAATAGTGTTGCGTATACTGCAAGCTAATACAGTGTTGCGTATAGTAAAAGCTAAACTTGGTGTGATGTATAATAGAAGACATCAATGAAATTAAAAGAATATTTTTCATAAAATCGCAGGGTGTTACAGTGGCACACGACCTCAGTGAGGCTATCATAACAAAGATATCTTTATACAGGGTTGTATATCATTTGAATCCCGTAAAGGGTTCTAAAAAGGTAAAAGGTGATTTGGAAAGCATACCCAATCCACCGTAGAAGGAGAATCACGAATCCTGTGCTAATAAACGGACCACCTTAGGAGAATGAAATGATATCCTTTGAACCTAAGAGGTTCCCTAGAACATACCTTGACGATATCCATCTCCGATTTTAATTGAATCATTATATGGTGGATATCGAGGAAGCCAAAAATCGATCTTTTTTTAAGGTCCCAAAATCTGAAGACAAACTGGTTAAAAACATCAAGTGAAGGTCTCATATTCTTAAAGAGAGAAACCTGAGTGTGATTCAAGAGTGCTGATGTTTCTCCAAACACATAGGATGAGATATGAATATTAGGATGACCATCGAGAAGATCTAGAACATTCTGGCTTAAAAAAGATTTTAGGAATGGGGAAAGAATGTCAGGGTTTGAAAAAGGCTGGGAGAACCCTTCTCTCTCATGAAACAAAATTTTCCCTCCCCCACCAAGTGGGGACGACCTTCTGAAGGCATCATCATCACCCAAGAGAAGAGATCAACCCCGAATGGCTAGGGTTGCAACCACCTACTATTTATTAATTATTTATTAATTTGAACTATGACAATTGGAATCATAGAATATTAAATTTGGACATAGATACTAAATATCATAAAAATGTCTGAAGTAAACATAAATAATCATGCAATTTTTATTACATGGTATTAAGTGATTTTTTAAAAATTAAAAATTAAAAATCCTCTTACTCATGTAAATAAATTACAAATGTTTATTATTTATGTATATAATGGACATACATGATAATTTTGAATAAAGGTAATTTATTTCTTCTCAATTTCCATTCATTTAGGATTTTATTAATGTTTTTTACATTTATTATTTTAAATGGTATATATATATATACGATTTCAAATTATATTAAAATAAATTAACAAAAATCATGATACATAGTTTTTTTTAAATTCCATTACTTAAAGAGTTTATGATTCACATGTTTCTCATGCAAAATAGATATTTTCATTGAAAAAATACCATTTTATTATTTTACTTGAAACCTTTTTTCACATCAGTTTTCAAGTTTTTAAAATGATATTGGAATGTTTTATTCTTATTTTGGTTCATGGAAATTAGAAATTATTGATTCATCTAGATAGTATCATGTGATCTCATTGTAACTTAAATGATGGTTATTTATACATCGATAAATAATTTAATGGGTGAGGATTATATTTTCTAAAGAATTTTATTGGTTGTTGGTCGTATGGTAATTCTAATCCAAAAGGGTACTTTATAGGTTCTATAAGAGTTCAGCGTGATTATGTCCCAAAGTAACTATATGAATTATCTGTTTATACTATTGATTTTTAATGGAATTATTTTATTTTCAAAAGTTAAAATAAACAATTATTTATGTAATTATATTTTAATTTATGTGTAAACTGTTATATTTTCAACAAATGTATTTTTAATGGGTTTTCATTTTTATTTTAAAACTTTATTCATATTTTTTTTACATCCCTTAATGATCATTTTTTTCTAATACCAGGTTTTATAAAAATCTATTTATGTAGTTTTATGATCATTTAGGGAAAAGAATAGGTCATGTTGAATGTAATGAAGAGTTTTCATGAAAAATATATTGTAAATTATTTTAAAAGATTAAAATTATGGTAATTATGGACACTAATAAAATGTTTTTACATTTTATTTTATAATTTTATATGCATGTGATATGGACAAATTCTCAAAAATAATAAACTGATAATGTATTTTGGAAATAGAAGATGGTGATTTATAGTTTCAAAATAACAAGAATACGTATTATTTAAGTTTTATCTTTACAGTTTGAATTATAGGATGGTTTAGATAAAAATATTGATTATAATTTCTTCTTAGGATTTATGGATATCATCATGGGTCTATAAGTTTTTGGATGATCATAAGTAAAATGTCTTATTAGCTTATTTTTAGGATTTAGGTTATAAATATTTACGGTGACAAACAATATTTATGGAGATATTCATTTGTCCTATAATTATATTTTTGTATATTTTTTATAGAAAAATGAAAGGTATGAGATATAAATTTATGTTAAAAATATTAATGATATCTAAGAGGTTTTTGTCATATTTTTTTAATGTTATTTGAATTCTATAATTTTAGAAAATGGACGACCCACAAACTGTGTGACTAGCTTTTGGTTCAGGAAAGGAAGTGATAATTGAACATGAAACAAATGGAGATAATTTTGAAGTGCCTACAACTGGACTACGTAAATTCCCGGTTATTATAACATTTTCATTCTAGATAAATGATCTTTTGGATAATAAATATATTTATTTTTGGAATATTTGTTTTTTTTAAATAGACAACCAAAGGATTCAAAAATGATTATGTGGTTCATTGATTAAGGTTATTTCAGAAGACAATTAATATTTTAGGATTCTTATATGATCATGTTAAAATAGAATAAAAAATTATTTTATTTGAGAAATAATGGGTGAATTATTTTTTTTCATTCCTATATGATTTTATTGAGTAATTATAGAGATTTTGGACAAAATATAATAAATATTAAAAGGGAAATTAGTTTTTTTATGATCCGTAAATTTTAATCTATGTTATTTAGAGATAATTAAAAATAATCTTGGAAAAATATATGATGTAATCCTTTTTATTATTTGTTTTTAATCATATTTTAGAATTTTTTTTGAATTTTAAAGACATTTATTAGTTAAGTGGTCAATGATTACCTTTGGGTATTACAGTAAAATGTTTGAGATAAACAATTGTCATAATTCATTTTATAGTTTAATAAATATTTAAATTATGTTATATTATCCTAAAAAATTTGGTTCTATTTAGTTCATACAGGAAAGAAGAAGATATTATTTTACTTCTGTTAACATAGTGATATATAGATGTTGATTCCATAATTTCGAACATGGAAAATACCAGTACTCATCATTTTGAGAAAATGTTGAGCTACTTGTTTTAATTGATTAAATATTGAAAAAATAATTTTCCATCATGTATCCTTATTTTCATAGTATTTATTTCAGTGGAATTCATTAATTCATTAAAACTGATTTTAAAATAAAAATGTTTTCTATTAACGTTTCTAACTATGGAATCAATGATATTTTTACCCATAACATATTTATCGTCTTGTGATTGTTCATTTTTTCCCGACTGTGTTATTTATCAAAATAAATTATAACCTAATTGATATTTTTTCATCAATCTCCATGTTTCGCTATATTGAACACAAGTATGTGATATCCCAGGTGACATTCATACCTTCATTTCTCTATATTCAAATGAATTCTTTATTGACCCCTGTATTGAGGTGGGATTTCAATAAAGATATTTTGAAATATCAAACCCAAATTACTAAGCCTATGTTCAAAATTTTTGCAATGCAATTTAAAAAATATGTAGATTTTAAAATCCAATGTTTTTAAAATAAATGAATACGAAATATTGTTTAAGAAATTCAAAATTAAGATTAAACGAAAAATTTAAAATTATATAAATGTGACAATTAGAACCTATCCATTAAATTGGATGTAATGAATAGTATAATTACAATTATGAAATATATAATTGAAAATAACTTTCCTAATCTATTAAATATTTATTTTCAAATAAGTACTAGTGATTTCATATTATTCATCTGGTCTTTTTTTTCAAAAAAATATTTAAATTCCATGTTATGTAAAATTATGGTTATTAATTTTTGGAGAATCTTTAAAATTTATTTTATTAAATTAGGTCCATTTTTTAAATAATAATATCATAATTTTCGTATATTTAAATATAGATAATGTTATGAAATGTTTTATTAGTCAATGAAAAGTGAATAGACTTATTTTTTGTAAAAAATTGTATTTCTAGTATTTTAATGACTATATTAAGTTTTTTATTTCTTTAAATATTAATTATTTTAATTTTATTTAAACTATTACAATCTGGGATTATAATATTGTTTTTATAATTTAATTATTAATATAACAGATTGCCTAAATAGATGTAATTGTTTTTACAAGAAACTAATTTTCATTGTGTTTTAGCTATTAAAATATAAAATAAATTATTCCTCATATGCTATTATAATTTTAAAAAATGGATATATTATTTTTATACATAAATTCAATATATATTTAATGAGTTTTTTTTATTTTTGGGTAATATGAATACTAAATACAGTAATTTTTATAAGCACAATTATGATTTAACAAGTAATTTTGGGTAATAATAATTATGTTAAGGATTGGAAAATTACAATAAAACATGTAATAATATTATTTTATGTGTTTTTGGTGATAAATATCATCCTTTCCCCAGATTTATGTCCTCTTGGAGGCCCTTTATTAATTATAATCACTATATAGTATTTAATTTTAAAAAAGATGTATTTTCCACAATAATATTTTTGATAACATTATCATTCCTAACATGTGTCCATCAATTAGATATATTTATCAATAAAAATTATTTGGAAGGATAAAATATTTATCTTCATTCTTGAAATTTATTTTTAATTTTTATTGAATAAAATATTAAATACAAAAAGAATGATTATTCTGTGGTCCTTCAATTAATTTAAAATCATATGAATGAAATTATTAATATTTTAATAAATATAATATTAAATAAATGTTCATATTAGTAAATTTAATAATGAAATTTATATGTTATGAATATAATAAAGGGATTTTTCAGAAGTTATATTATATTAATTTTTTTAAAAGTAGAGTTTATATTTTTTACGAATACAGCTCCCTTATCCTATAAATGAAACCTCTTATTGTCAATAAATCCCACATATTTTTTTTAATTATCATGATACAAAACCAAGTACATTCCTAGAATATGTATCCACATTCTAGAGGTATTACATTATGAAAATATTTGACCTGATAGGTGTTAACATATTAATAAAAGATGATTGTCCACAGAAGTGGAATAATTTTTAACAAAGTGTTTTTCTTTTATTTATTCATCAACATAGGTATAATATTTTCCATAAGTAATAAATTAAAATTTTGAGTATGATCTAAATAATTATTTTTTATGTCAATGTCATTTTCCATAACAAACTCATCTTCAATAAAATGGGAAATTAATTTATTAATAAAGTGTATGGCGACAACTTCCTCACGAATGGTTGTAAATTTTCCAATACCCATCACTCAATACTCATTAAAATGATGTAAATTATGTTAATATAGGATATTCATGAAATATGTATCATTTTAAAATTATAATAAACAATTTAAATTCATAAAATTTAATTTACAAAAAATGATAATTTTGTTCATGCTTTCATGTGAAATATCTCTTCTATGTAGTGATGTGATTCTATTTTCATCACCACATTACACACATAATATATATATAACTATATTTAAAAGATTAATATTATATTAATGATAATTATTGATGGATAAACTAAAACATACATCCTCTACATAGTTATCATTGAAAAATGAAAACTTTAGTTATGCATATGTACAACCGACCGTCGCAATGATTGTAACATACTTAATTTTACAAAACCTTGTTGAATTGAATGACGTAAATGTATAAATGATGTATAATAATTGTTATTACATATCAAATATTATTTTGATGATAATGTACTAAGTTTTACTTTTATTATAAACATCATAAGAATTAAATTTGGGACTCAATTACCAAATATCATTAAAATTTATGACCTAAAATTAAATAATTAAATAATTTTTATAACATTGTAATAAGTGATATAAAAGAACAAATAAGAATGAAAAAATGTATCATGATTTTAAATAATTTACATAACAGTATTATTCATTAATATTTGTAGAACTAATATTTTCTTCTATTTTTATACATTATTCTATTATTTAATCACTTAATATTTATCATTTTGAGTTTATATGATTCAATTTTGGAATTTTGGTATGTTTGGGGCTAAAATTATAAAATTTTTATTTCTAAAAATATAAATAATTTTAATAACATTTTTAATTTTTGATTTCTCATTAAAATATTTCTATAATTTACGTTATTAAAATTTTAGTAATCATTGATTTATGGCCAGCATATTTTATATCTATAACTAGAGCTAATTTGGCCATCTATGAGCCCAAAAAAATCTATGAATTGGATGATCATTATCGATGACCAAATGGTCCCCACCTCAGTAAAAATTGAAAAAATTTGAATAAGTAACACAAATTTTTGTGATTCCAGCTAGATTTGGTAGATATTTAGATGGTGCATTGGAATGTTGATGATCATGTAGATATTAATTAACTAATTTATATATTAGATGATAGACTTTCAAGGAATATTTCAACAAATCTCATCCAAAAAAATCATAATAAATAAAAGTACTCTAATATAATATTCTCTCATCTAATTAATTATAAATTTTTAGGTAATATGCGAAATTCAATTTCCATAAACCAATAAGAATACAAATTGGGTAGATTGGAAGATTTGGTGGATGAAATAGAAGACAACATTTTAATGATAGATTTTGGAGGGCAAGATAGTCCACCCATTTCATTTATCCTTTTATTATTATTTCAAATATTTTTTAATCTTTTTATCCTTTAAATATAATTTTAATTTATATTCATTTAAATAATATTTATTTCATGATTTTTTTAATTGTGTCCATATTCTTTATTATTTATTTTCTTCCATTCCCCTTCTTATATTATTTTCTTCTTCTCATCTTACCGCCGTATACTATTATACTCATGAATAAGAGTAACAGAAATGTGGAATATCCTAGGGGTTTAATATAATGATTGAACCTACTTCCATGTTTTTATATTGTTTGGGTTAATTCTAATGAAAATTTATAGTGCGAGTACTCCTCCCCAAAGTTTTCTGATGTTTAACTTCTTAATCTGAATCAATTTTCCCTCTATTGAGGGCGTGGATACATTTTGTACTTGGTGAAAACTAGTTACACATTTCATTAATAACCATGTTGGATTGGTGGGTCCTGACATATGAAGGAGTGTTCTTAGTAACTATATTTTAATCTGGTCAACGTATATGCTCCTTGAAAATTCAATCGGGAGAATATCATTTTCCTCTAATTAAATTATATTTAAAATGCAATGGTAATTTATAATTTCATGTTAGTTTAATTTTATTTTTTAAATTTATTTTTTTTCCATAAATTACATTTCAATATTATAATTTCTAAACCAATCAAAAACAATTTGTTCTAGTAATTTAGATTATGTAGGTGAACAACTAATAAATCTCGTTATGTATGATGACCCAGGTCAGCCCTTATGCTGAATAAGGAAAATATTTTTTCCATAACCTATGGAAATGATGTTTCAAAAATTTCATCGTTGTTGTGGAACTAATCAGTGGTTTTCTTATTTAATTAATTTCTACATTATAATTAAATTTTTTGTCATTAAAATCCAAAAAAAAATTCACTTTATATAATGTATCTGAACAACAATTAATATTCATGGGTATAATACTTGGACGTGAAATATTAAGAACATGATGTAGATTATAATAATCTAAATGACCAAATAAAAAATATAACTGATTATCTCGATGATATGTGGAGTAAAATAGAAGGTTAACATGATTATGTTTGGAAATTGATTGAGCCTCCCGAACCAATCAAAGATGTGGGAGAACAACAATATTATAATATATTATTAAATGAGTTTGAGGAACAAATTTATATCCCCATAGATAAATAAACACTAGAGATTCCCAACTTTAGTAAAGAAATAAAATATGTTGAGTAAACGCATAAATACCATTAATAGAGTGACCATTTTATGAATCAGATCTAAGATAACAATGATAATCTAGAGAGGATTCATGATGGGGGAGAATTTCATTTTGAAATATATCTGGGGGATCAAAAAATTCTTCATGAAATATGGAATGATTATGAGACACCACATGATCTACTTGATCCCTACAAAGAATAATATCAATTAATATTGCGTGTCACTCTTGGAATTGAAGAGGAATATACAACCTCTGTTGTTGAATTTGATAAAAGTATAAAAGTTCCTGACTACCTAATACCATCTACCATGATTAACCTTCAATAGGTGATTACCACTAAATAAGTTAATGAACTAGAACCAACACATGGATATGATCCTTTTGTAAAAACATTCATTTCTAATTTAATTCAATTTGATTTGAATATAACCCCCTTATATTTTTATATTGTAGATTCAGAAAAACAAATTATTCAACAGTGGATGTTGATTAAAAGTAAATTCCATATATTGAGGAACACCTATAGCAACATAGTTTTTATGAACATGAATTTGAGAAAACCATTGAGGATTTACATGTTGCTCAGACTAAGGAAATCATGAGGGACGATCATCACATTGAAAGGGTGGTTTACAATTTACATTCTAGCTGTTTAAATAATTGGAAATAAAAATTAATTTTAACAATACTTTTTAAATTACAATTCATTTTGTTCGCATTAATCCACTACTTGAAAATAAAGAGGAGGATGCACATGTAGAAACCACCGAAGAGAATAATAGATACTTCAACACACCGAGTGTATACAAAAAATAATTTATAGAGACGGTGGAGGAAATAGTGTACACTATCCATGTACAATTCCTCTAAAATATCATGGATGTATAATATGTGATAATATATTGTGGTGGTTAAGGTCAAAGAATGTACCCCCACTGTGAGATAATGGATAAATGCTGGTACTTCCCTTTTGGATGCAGTAGAAATTTATCACCCACAAGGGGTATCATACGATGACTAATCATTACATGATTTCAATGAGATTATTTTTATTTTAATTATTTATTAGTGCAGCATGCAGCCCACTCCATCCAATATTATTCTTCTTTAATTAAATGATCCTTTTTTACTAATTGTTAAATTCTATTTTATAAATGTTTTTTGGAAAAATTATTTTTAAAATGTAGATTAGGAGAATGAAATAATCATTTATAAAGAGAGTTAAATTTTTTGTTTTTATCTTTTAAACTCACTACGGAATTTTTGAAAACCTTTTTTCAGTTTTAGACATAAATTTCCTTCCCACACATGAATTCATGATTTACATATCATTTATAGGAGTTATGAGTTTCTTAAGAATAATTTGATGACATATTTTAAATATCAATGTTACTGATTTTGAATAATTAAAAATGATAATATAATTATTAATGTGATGCAAGGATATTAAAATAGAGACTCGTGATTTATTTAATTTAAATGATTCTTGTAAATGAAATTTACCAATCATTTTTCATGCCTTGAATTTGTGAAATTCATGTGAATTGATATATTATTATTAATCATATAATATGTGATTTTCCAATGTAGTATTCCCCTTTCTCGATATGATTTCTATATCGAAATATACATATTTTTTATTTACCATATTTTACGAGTTATTCAAAAAAATTTCATTGATCATAAAATTCATTTTATCATGCTATATATATGAATGGGAAAAGATATTTAAATTTTTTAAAAAATATCTTAATAAAAAAATAATCTGGAAAATACCACCATTAAATCATTTATTAATTTTCCCATAGAGACGAAGAATGATCTTTTATAGGGTTGATCCATGTTTCAAGCTATATTTATCCTCTCTTACCCAACTCTTTTTATTTTCATGATATTTTAAAATTAATGTATAGGGTTGAAGGGTTTCATGGTGGCAGGGACAAAATATATTATAAGGGAATTTTTTTGGGATTATAATTTTTAGAAATTAATATTTTCTATTAACTCAAGATACAATATTTTTCCCCTATAGAATACAAAAAAAAATGGAAAAAAAGAAAATGAATAAAAACATAAGAAACATGGGTTGTTATTTTGGAAAACAAAAATTGACCATTATTATACGTATGATTTGTTTAATATGTTTTTAGGTGTTGGATTTTAGGATTATTATCATAACATTAAAAACAGAAATTTATAATTAAAATAGAAAAAAATTATAAAACTAAAAAAATATTCAAGAGGGCTCCCAAATCATTCATTGGGAATTATATGATCAAAACCATTACTTTTAGTTTTAGGGAGGTGGGAGTTTCTAAATTGAAGGGGATAATTTTATTAAAAAATTATCATTTATATCATACATTTTATATAAGAGTTAAACCTCTTCCTTGGGCCAAAATCATCAAACAACATTCATAATAACCATTATATTTAGTGTCGTTTGATCCTTTAATAAATGTTATAATGAATTTATGTGATATTTGTCTTTAAAAAGTATATAATGTAGTTATATAATGATTTGATATGTTTATTAAAAATAAATTGAGAATCATATATTAATGAAATGATATGTTCCATCATTCTTCAATGGAGAAATGAAAAATGTCACGAACCAACCCAGGTCGACCATGAACCGGTCTCCTAAGATTGCCCACGATATGTCCTTATGGGAATTACCAATCCCCATGGGATTGTGAGTAGTTTCGGGAATCAGAACTAAACAAGAGGGAATTATTTGGCCCATAAATTAAATACAAGTAAAGCAATAGAAAAAGTAGAATAACTCAAATTAAACCACACGAAAATAAAGAACAATAAACAACAACAAACTAAAATGAGAACGACCAAAACTCCTCATGACTCGAAGAATTTATCACCAGTCCACAACCAACTCTTGCCCACGGTGAGCATGCTCAAGTAAAAACTGCAACAAAACTAAAAACCGGAAAAGACTATAGGCGTGTGTTTTAAACATAGTAGTCAAGCCCAAAAAACTATTCCCAATGCACTAACATTAAATAATAAATTGTCTAATTCTAGGTTTGAACTAAATTATACAAAATATGGGTTTCCACACACACACATCCATTTCTAAGACAAGTGACATTCTGTTTCTCTTTTTAATTCAAAAACGTTTATTTTTAAAAGGAACAGGTGCATTGCATTTAAAAACATTTCCGAGAACAAGTTAGAAATTCAAATTTCATTTTTCTGTCAAATGGGGAAACCACACACAACACACAACCAACACTAAGGGCAATGGAAATGATAAGTGTCACACATAGACCAGCAACAAAACTAGACCTCTCAATCATCTGCCACAAAAAAATAAACACTAAAGGAAGCATGGGTCGAACCAAGGAGATAATGAACAATTCAAAACATACCATACATCTGACTCATCGTGAAGGAATGCCTTAACTTGATGGAATATAATGACCTAATGCTCGGCATTTCCCTACATGGCCTAATCGAGGGGCCCAATCCCCATAGTAACAATAACTCAGTATTCTGCTACTCTAGGGCCACTAGCCAGTGCGCAATATAAACTAGTGCCGCAATCTTTCTCAGAAGATTCACTCACTATGCTAGGTTCCCATGTCAACACATGCAATAAAAGGGAGTTTTTCCACAATATAAATCAATCAGTCACCATGCACACAGATAACATATATCTCACGAAATCAATTTACACCGAAGATCACCCCTAAGTGGGTTTTCCAAAATAATTTATTTTATTAAAGTGCCAAACAGGCATTCAAAAATTTTAAATAAAAACCTCAATTCTAGAGTAAACCCAAAACACTTGTTTAGAATAAATCATTTATCATTAAAACTAGAACTACATTTGATATTGTGTGAATTATGATTAAAGGCCAATGGTGCATTCTTTCAATACTGGGTGTCCGCTCGTCAAGAAAATGTTTCAAGTGTCGTGTATAAAATAAATAGATCTTTTTACACCAAATAATCATTTTAAAATTAATTATATTTTTCCATTTCTAATTAATTAAAATTAATAAAATATCAAGAAATAAATAAATTATAAATTAAACGGTGAGTGCAGTTAGGCACCTACTTAAATTTCCAGCTCGAACACGACGACACGACACGCCCCACAAAGGGGTGCAAGCGATCAAAAGCCGATGATAGTAGTATCGTGGTTTTCCTGACCGACAAACTGCAACAACCATACAAACAACTAAAAACACATAAATAAAAAATAAAAAAAATCATGTCAACAAATAGTGAAAACACCACCTTGACACGCTTTCAAAACACAACCTCCACCATCCTGATTATTTACTAAACCACTTTAAAAATAATAAAACAAAACCAAAGAGAAAACATAGCTTTACATTAACAAAAAAGATTCAACGAACACATTTTTTTTATCAAACTCACACATACATCCCACTAAAAGGACTACACACCACTTGCAGGGTTAAATAAATTAATTACATAATTTATAAAAAACAATAAAACAACTCAGGATTAGATTTCATAAAACACATCATAATCCATATGAATATGATATAAAATATAAAACTCAAACTAAGTCATTTAAAAACTAAACTTCACGCTGAAAAAACTCACCACAAAACATTTCAAATCAATTAAGCAAATAATATAGTTATCTAATCAAAAAAAAATTGGACCAAAAAAATTAATAATTTCAAACATAACAATTATTCTAGAAATCAAAATAATTATTAATAACAATGAAATTGAGAATAATAATATTGATAATAATCATAATAAAAGAAATCAAAGTGCTCATAAATTTAAAGGGTCAATGTGAGGGATCCTACCTCGATCACGGATGGCCCTCCCAAAGTCGGTGTGATACCTCGTTCGTACCGCAAACACACCTGAGGGAAGCCAAACAAACATAAAACATCAACATTTGACCACCAATTATAGGATAAACCATAACAATATTGAATCCCTATCATCTAGGGTTTGGGAAAACCGAAAACCATAAATCAAGAAGCAATTACCAATAAATAAATAAATAAATAAAAGAAAATGTAACTTGAAGGGAAAAAGGTGAGGTCGGCCACCTGAGATAGGTGCGCTGATGATATCATGTTCGAAGGTTGGTACGCCGACCAAGTGGGGTCATGCGAAGGGTTGTCGCTGGTAGGATGAGGGGCGAGACCTAGCATTGGGGTCATTATACATGGGTTCGGCCGAGAGGGGGTGTGGCAGCCAAACGAAGTGTGGATAGTGCCTACATGGGGCGGACATAGGGTACAAGGGGGGGGAGATGAACAGTATCTTATTGCAGTGAGGGGGATGTGGCCAGTAGCTGTGAGTAGAAGTGTGGCCGGAGCAGGAGGTGGTCGACTGGTATGGGGAGGATCCGAAAGAGTAGGGGTGGAAACAGCTGGGGGCACCACGGTCGGCTGCTGGAGCACTGGGCGTGAGGCAACGGTGAGGGTGAGTTTGGCTGCGCCGGGGGGGGGGGGGGGGGGGTGGAGAACAAGGGTGTCTCGAACAGGAGCCACGCGGGGTGATGAGGGAGGCCATCCATTGACTGGGTGCAGCATCGAACAGAGGGTGTGCGCTGGGATGCGGCGGTGAAGGAAGGCGGAGAGTGGAGTGAGGCCGAGGGCTTATTGCACGAACCAAAAGCAATAAAGGGGGGAAGAAAAAAGGGGCATCACGCTGGTAGGAGGAGGGGGAAAATGGGGAGCCAACTTCATGTTGAAATAGGGTTAGGCTAGGGTTTTGTTTTTTTCCATTTTATTATATTATTAAATGTAATGTTAATAATAATTATAATAATATTAATGATAATAATATTAATAATAATAATAATAATAATAATAATTCAAAAATATTAGTAATAAAAATAACAATAGTAACGATAATATTAATACAATTTATTAACAAATATAATAATGTTAAAAATAATAATAATAATAATTATTATTATTTTAAAAAAATCACCTCATTAATAATATTATTATTAATTACCTAATAACATTATTATTATCACAAATTAAACATTCATCTCAGCTTATGTACATAAATATTTATTTATTCTATACGACATGCATTTGCATGGGAACCCGGGCTCACTACATAGCTACCACTCACCGTGCGGTGACCGTGCAGGGTCCAAAACCCACTAAAAATGTTAAGCGAAAGAGAATTTTAAGTCATGACCTAGCCTGGACATTGACGCGAGAATGCGGGGCCTTGAAATAATAACATAATAAAGTAAAATTCAATTATAAAGTCGGGGTGTGACAATTCTCCCTACTATAGACACTTTCTACCCCCAGAATATCACCCAGCCGAACGATGGACCAAACAAGAATCCATTCCCAAATAAAACATGAAGAAACCACAACATAAGAGAATGGGAGAACATGAGAGTGTTCTCCCCACCACAAGAAATAAACTATTCTGGAAATGTTAACATTCAAACATACCACCTCGGGAAGGGGGGGCGACGCAGGAACTCCCAACTAACCCAAACTAACCTTTATTGCACGAGCGAAACAACACCTCTGCTAAAACATGGAACTCTCGACATAGACTAAAAACCACAGACACTAGAAAAAAAATCTGAGTAGAACTTATCCCATGTGGTATACCTGAGCATAACCACAAACCTAGACTCCTCTATAGGCACTTCTATCTCAATACGAACAGCTCTAAGCCAAGAATAACCCCCGCAAGGACCAAACAAACTTTTAAGGAAAACACACGATCTAGAACACCATAATCAAAAAAGGAGACTTTTTGGATTAAAAATGAACACGTTAATCAAAAACTCACGACAACACAATGAACCTACAAAAATTGAAAAACATTTATAGTGGAAGGGAAAGAATAGAAGGACATTATATGTTCTGTTGCCAACACGGAACACGAAACCCGAACTGAGGCGTTACACCCCCGACAACTCCTGAATGTTTGTGAGATCACCCCAAGACCTATGGTTGGGGATTTGATGTTTAAATCATCTTCTTACTCACAGTCGGGAACATTAATCTTCTATTCACAGTGTCTTCCTCAGGCAATGCTTCCTGCAAAGCTTCTCTAGATTATCCAGACACCTCCAATGATGGAACATCTTTGGAGTGGTGTGACATGACGGCTTGTAGGCCCTAAACGTCCATACTAACGGTACACCATTATATGGTCTGAAGAACTGAAAGTTTGATCCACTGCAAAGAACTCTTTAGAAAGAAATTTACCTAAAACACTCTGCTTGTCAGATGGGGGACCTTCACAACCAGGTAGATACGGTGGATTGCCAACTGTTTACGCTCCGGAAACCAACTCTTCTTTGAACATCTCATGCACCCACTTCTCAAAAGTGATGATCCAAAAATGGGAGGACATTATTCTTGATATCTGTCTGAAAACCACTAATGAATGGAGAAGTCCTCATCCAATCCTGCAACACTACCCCTAGAAAAAGAGGCACAAGATCCTTGAAATGGTCAACATACGCTTTCACCATCAGCTGACCATGTTGATCATGCATGTGATCTTCCATTTTCTTTGTCTTCACCTCCACAAATATAAACCATAGAACTAAGAAAGCTTTAAAGACATTCCACATCATCCCAACATATAGTAACGGTGGGACAACAACTCTTACCCATCCAGATCTGGTCCATCAAACATACCCAAAACAGCATGCACTCAAACAGCTTCGGGAGTTCACAATACCCTAAAGAAGTGCTGACCTCTTCAAGACACTCCACTATCTCTAACAGAATATAATCACTATGAAGGATATACATGTCCGAGAAGGGCCAAAAATGGGCATGACTCATCAAAACTGTTGGGACCTTTCTGGGCGGCATTTCTGAACAACATATATAACACCAAGCCGAAACTGGTATCAATCAAACAAACGTCAATAAAGTACCCTCATCCAAAAACAACCATCTCAAAATAAACCAAACAACCACAAACACTACCCACAATTCCTTATCCAAAATTTCCATTCCATTTTAGATTCCAAAACCACCCTTTTTTATTTCATAAGTGCTTTCTTTCAAGACCACATTCACTTTTCAAACCAAAATATCTTTCCAAAACTATTTTCCTCTTTAAAAGAAAATTTAGAAAACAAGGTCAATCCATTAATTTCTAACACACCCAGGTAATCTCATGAACCGTTTCACATGTCTTCATTCACTTTCATTCATATACACCAACACACACTTTCCACGCATCCTCTCACATGTGAAAACGTTCATAAAGAGTACCTGTGGTTTCACCCCAAACCGTTCTCGACCAATTTCCAAGCTAACACCGGTTTCCGAACGAAATCTTTATGTTTTAAAACCCAGTTCATAAATTTAATGTCATTTAAAAGAAATCAGTCCCATTTTAAAGAACCCTTTTTCATTTCAAAAAGCACACTTACACCATCCATAATTAAAATGACAATCAACTTGTATCAATCCTCCAGAGTGAGGGACTCATGGTCATACTTAACCTGGTGAAATGGTATTCGGCCATTACCCAAGCAAGCGTCAACAACTAGGTGGAATTAAAACAGTGTACCCGGACTCCACATGTGTCACTACTCCATGTGAGATCATTATGTAACATCGGTTTACCTCCATTGTGATCCCTCAATCCAAAACCAACAAGAACGAAACAATGACTCAATTCCCGGACTATCCTTGGAGACTCAAGGTGTGGAACGAGCAAGGGTTCATGACATCCTTCCCATACTACCTTTCGAGTCATAAAAATCTTAATCTTCATCTACTATACACCCCAAATAACAATAACTTCCATCTTATACCATTTTTTCAGGAACCAAACCATGTCGACCATGAACTTGTCACCAGAGCCGGCCCGCGACATGGACTGAGCGGCGTTCCCAATCCCCATGGGCGGGCAACATGTTCTGGGTATCAGAACTAAACAACAAGGAACGATTTGGCCCATAAATGAAAAACATGTAAAGCAGTGGAAAAAGTAGAATAACACCAAGTAAACAACACAAAAAGAAAGAATGATCAACAAAAACCAACTAACCTGACCACGACCAAAACACCTCGCGACTTTGTGAGTTGCTCACCAGTCCACAACCAACTCTCATCCACGGTGAGAAAGCTCAAGTCAAACCTACAAGAAAACTAAAAAAAGGAAAACACTATAGCCTTGACTATTAAAACCCAGTAGGCATCCCCAAATAACTATTCCCAATGAACTATCGTTAAATAAAGAATTTACTAATTCTAGATTTGAACTAAATTATACAAAATATGGTTTTCCACACAAAAACATCCATTTCTAAGACAACTAATAGTCCATTTCCCTTTTTAATTTAAAAACATGTATATTTTTTGAAAGGAACAAGTGCATTTCATTTTAAAACATTTTTGAGAACAAGTTAGAAATTAAAATTTCAGTTGTTAGTCAGAAGGGGAAACCACACAAAACACACAACACACAATAATGGAAATGGAAATGAATAGTGGCACACATGGGCCAACAAACGAACTTGACCTCTCAATCATCCGCCACATAAAAATAAATAGTAAATGAATCATGGGTCGAACCTTTGAGATCATGAACAATCCAGAACATAAAATACATGTGACTCATCCTGAAGGCATGCCCTAACTCTATGACATCATAACGCCCTAATGCTCGGCATAGCCTAACATGGCCAAACCAAGGGGCCCAATCCCCATTGCAGAAATAACTAAGTATTCCCCTGCTATGGGGCCACTAGCTAGTGCATAATCTAAACTAGGGCAGCAATCGTTCTCAAAAGAATCACTCACTATGCCAGGTTCCCATGTCAACACAAGCAATAAAACGGGGTGCGTCCATAATGTAAATCAATCAACCACAATGCACAAACATCGCATACTGCTCACGAAATCAAAACACACCAAAGATCACCCCTAAGTGAGTTTTCCAAAATAACTTATTTTATTAAAGTGACAAACGGGCCATCACCAATTTTAATGAAAAACCTGATTTCTCAAGTAAAACCAAAACACTTGTTCAGAAGAAATCATTTTTCTATAATCTAGAACTATATTTAAAATTCTGTGAATTATGTTTAAAGTCCAAACATGCATTCTTTCAATACTGGGTGTCCGCTGGTTAGGAAAATTATTCCAGTCTCATGTATAAAATAAACAGATCTTTTTACAACAAATAATAATTTAAAAATTAATTATCTTATATCATTTTTAATTAATTAAAATTAAAAAAATATAAAGAAATTAATAAATTAAGAATTTAAAGGCGATTTTAGAGGTGGACTACCTCAATTTGTAGCTCGAACATGATGATGTGACACACCCCGCAGAGGTGTTCAAGCGCGCACAAGACGATAATAGTAGTATCATGGTTTTTCTCACTAACAAGATGCAAAAACCTCAGAAACAACTAAAATCACATAAACACGGACTCAAAACAAATCATACGAACAAACATCATAAACACCACCTTGACATGCTTTCAAAACACAACCTGCACCATCCAAATTATTTACTAAACCACTTCAAAATTTATAAAACAAAACCAACGAGAAAACCACAGCCTTACATTAACAAAAATGATTCAATGAACACATTTCTTTATCAAAATCACACCTACGTCCCACTAAACAGATTATGCACAACATGCGTGGTTAAATAAATTAATTTAATAAATTATAAAAAAAAATTAAACAACTCATGATTAGTTTTCATAAAATGCATATTAATCCACATGAGTATGCTATAAGATATAAAACGCAAACTAAGTCATTTAAAAGCAAAAATTCGTGTTGAACTAACTCAACACAAAACAAGTCAAATCAATTAAGAAGATAAAATAATTATATAAACAATTTTTTTTGACCAAAAAATTAATAATTTCATATAGAACAATTAATATAGTAAACAAAAATAATTATTAATACCAATGAAAATGAGAATAATAATACTGATAATAATAATAATAAAATAAATCAAAGTTCTCATAAATTTTAAGGGTCAAAGCGACGAATCCTACCTCGATCACGGATGGCCCTCCCGAAGTCGGTACAAAACCTTGTTCGCACAGCAACCACACCTACAGAAAGACAAACAAACCTAAAACATCGACATTTGAACACCAATTTTAGGATCAACCATAACAATATTGAAAACCTATCATCTAGGGTTTGGGAAAACCTAAAACCTTAAATCAAGAAGAAATTCCCAATAAATAAATAAAGAAAGAAAATGTCACCGGAAGGGGAAAAGGGGAGGCCGACCACCAGAGATAGGTGCACCGGTGAGATCACGGTTGAAGGTGGGTGTGCCAGCTAAGGGGGGGTCGCACGGAGGGATGTCACTGGCAGGAGGAGGGGTAGGACCTAGAAATGGGGTCACCATACCTGGGTCCGGCAAGGAGGTGGAGCGTCGTCCAAACGAAGTGCCGACAACTGGTACATGGGGTGGATAGAGTGTGGAGGGGGGTGCGAGGTATCCTGTTGCGGTTAGGGGGACGAGTCTGGAAGGCAGGAGTTGATTCATGGCTGTAGTAGGAGAGGGTCGAATAGTAAGAGGAGGATTGGGAAGTGCATGTGTGTAAATAGCTAGGCACACCGCGATCAGCTGCTGGACCACTGGGTATGGGGCAATGGCGAGGGAGAGGTCGACTGCGAGGGGGCGGAGAACAACGGTGTGTCAGACGAGAGCTGCGGCGAGGGAAATGAGGGAGTCCGACCGTTGGCTTGGTGAAGCGGCGAATAGAGGGTTTGCGCTGGGATGCGTCACTAAAGGAAAGGCGGAGACTGGAGTGAGGCCGTGGGTGTGCTGGGTGAACCGAAAGCGAAAAAGGGGGGAAGAAAAAAAGGGGTGTCACGCCGGTAGGTGGATGGGGAAAAACGGGGTGCTGACTTCAGGTAGAAATATGGTTAGACTAGGGTTTAGTTTTTTTCCATTTTATTATATTAATAAAAGTAATATTAATAATAATAATATAAATGATAATAATGATAATGATAATAATAATAATAATAATAATACCAATAATAAAAATAATAAAAATAATATTAAATATAATATTAAATCATTTTATTTACAAAAATAATAATGATAATATGAATTATAATAAGAATAATGATAATAATAATAATAATGATGATGAACACCCCATTAATAATAATATTATTAATTACATATTAACATTATTATTATCAAAAATTAAACATTCAACTCAGCTTATCTACATAAATATTTATTTATTCTATACGACATGCATTTGCACGGGCACCCGGGCAGACTGCATAGCTACCGCTCACCGTGTGGTGACCGCGGGGGTTACGAAACCCACTAAAAATGTTAAGCAACCAAAAATTCTATGTTAGGACCTAGATTGAACCTTGATGAGAGAATGTGGATCCATGAAATAATAAAATAATAAAATTAAATTAAATTAGAAAGTAGGGGTGTGACATAAAATATATGAATTTTTATTTCATTGAAATATGTGAAATTGAATTAATATTTTTTAAAAAAATTAGGTGACATTTCTAATGTCTTATTTTTTTTTTGTAATTTGAATTTTAGAAACAGTATGTTCCTATCAATTCAATTTATAGATTTAATGATTGAGGGAAGGCATAGTTTAATTATGGGGAAACATATAAATTTATTATTTTCCTCATTTTCATATATTTATCAGTAAATTAATCCCTTAAATTTATCAATTTGAGTTTATATACATCAATTTTTTATTTATGAAGTGTTTTAGTATAAAATTTAAAATTTCCCTAACTATGAAAATTTAACAGATTTTAATCACCATGGAAATTCGAGCACAACCTTTAAAATACAGATCCCATTGATGTGATTAATTTTTAGGAATCCTTTATTTATGACAAACGACATTCCCTTCTAAACTCAGAGCGAAGTTGGCCATCTATGTTCCCAAAAAATAAATAAATTTAGATGATCATTATGGATGAAAATGTGGACCCCAAATTAGTAAATATTGAAAAACACATTCCAAAAAACAACAATTGGGGTAATTCTAACTAGATTTTAAAGCTATTTGAATATATTATTTTATTGTTGAGGATCATATAAATCTGACTTCATTACCATGGATATTGGAATATTATCATAAATTGATTGTTGTATCAAATATAATATAGAAAAATTCATAGTCAATTGATATTTCATAAGATCACCTGGAATGTACAATTAAAGTGAAATTTGGAGGTAAGATTAAATATTAAATTACTAAAAATATATAAACAGGGACCATTGGGTGATTCAAATATATGGTGGATGAAACAAAATACATCTTATAACGGATTGAGTCTGGAGTGGAATCAATTATTCCTATTTCAATTCTCAATTTTTTTAAACTTTTTTTTACAAAAGTTTTCCAATAAATTTAATTATAATTTAAATATAATTAAATGTAATATAATTCCTGAATTTTATATATTCTTTGGTATATTTTGTTGACCAATATTTTTCTTACATTGTTCTTCTTCTATTATTTTATTCCTCAAATAATAATAATCTGAACTCTTATACACAAGATTATGTGAGACTGATTCGAGAAATATCCTTGGAGGAGTAATCTAGTTCTTGATCTAGTGTCCATATTCTTTACCTTCTTTGAGTTAATTCTGATGATAAATTATAGTCTGTGAAATCTTTATAGTGAATTTTCTAAATATTAACTTCTTAATCTATATTAATTTTCTATCAATATTGTAGGTATATGGAGGGTATGGTTGGAGATCTCTATGTACCCTTATAATTCGTAATTGGGGTAGTTTGAGTTGTGAACTCATTCAATGGAGTGTTTTCACTTGGTATACATTAAGATGGCCAATGATTGTGCTCTTTAAAAATTCTCTCAAGAGAAATTATTCTCTTCTGTATTTCCATTCTATTTCACATTTTATGGTAACATATAATATCTTGTTAGTTTCATTTTATTTATAACATTCATTTATCTTAATCAATTCCATTTCATTTCAAGAAATACTAAAAACAACAACAACAACAATTTTAGTTGAATTAAATAAAATAGGTGAAAATTTAGAACGCTCTTGAAATGAGATGATCATGGTTACCCTCTATGATGAATTTGGAAAATATTTTTTTTTCTACACCCTATAATAAGTTTTCATCAATGATAAATGTCATACATTATAATATAGAGTAATGTTAAGATAATTCATCTCAATATTCATTTCTGGAGATAATTCTTCATGTTGTCGACATGCATTATATTAAAAGGTTCATATAAACCCTTTGAAATTATATATAATTAATTTACCTACAATCTTATGTTTAATTTTTTGTTTTATTTTATTAGTTAATGGGGTTTAATATTCAACTATTTATCTAGTGGAAAGGGGGATTTCTTTGGAAAAAAATCCTTTCTAGTTTTCCATCAAATATTTTTCATATCCATGACCCTGTTTTTAAAATTATATATCAATTATTTATTAAATTCATGAACATTATAAACTATGAGTGCACCTGGATGGAATCAGGTGAACCTCTTATATCATAATTGTTGGGTGTGACCATATTCCTTTAAAATCCATTGAATAATGATTATATTATCTACATAATTATATTTTAAGATTGAGGTATGGTTTTCTAAATATGTATTCATTCAGCAAGGTTTTAGTAATCATTCTATATCAGGATGTATGAATGTATCTATATGAATATTCTATGATAGCTAATGACTTTTCAAGGAAATAATTTAGTTTCGAAATGTCAAAAAAAATTATGGAATTAAATTTCACATTTTGGATAACATGTAATGATTTAAATTAATGGGGTTTACATGGTTATCCATGTTTTTATTAAACTAAATATTTATTTTCTATTTATATACCTTACGAAGCCTTTGTACTCATCTCATGTTTCTATAAAATTTTTACATGTTTTATGTATGGCTATGGTAATAGAAGAGGTTAAGTAAAAAGTCATAAAGAGTTTAGATGAAAAGAGATCATTGTTTATTTTAACTATTAAATATTGTGGAAAATGGATATGGGTTGGATTTGGCCAATTTATTTTTAATTAATTTGTCATGTATAAGATACATACATATTATAAAAGACATTAAACTAAACATATTTTTGGGATTGAAATGTTGATGATTTATTGTTTTTTTAAAAAAAATGTGTTTTTTTATTTGGGTCCTTACATATGGTATCCCTTGAAGAGAGAATCTATGGTCCAAATTGATGACCATGTTTTTTGAATTTTATTTTCATGAAGAAATATTCTCTAGTTTTATTAGATCATAATAACCTATGGTAGATAAAGGATAGGTTAATCCCTCAGAGAAGATAATTGATTTCATGGGTTATATATATCGTTTAAAAGTAAGACTTTCTATATTATGTTTTTAGGGTGTATATATTAACAAGAGATTAATGGTTCAGAATATTGGGGAAATAGAAGATATCAATTAATTGAAATGTGATGAATATAATAATATTTTAATTGAGAGTATTTTACCAACATGTTTTGACATAGAATAGAAAAAATATTCTCTAAATTGAGACATTGGTAGAAAGATTCAATTATCACGTATGAAAAAACATAATTTGATTGGCAATGTATGTGAAAATTTTAATTTTGGATCATAATTGAAAAATTTATCAATTTAAATTAGAAAGAATACATGATATAAAATTAAAATTAATTCCCATGTTGTTAGATCTATTAATAATCTTATTTTATGTGGTGAGAAGTTACAAATTGAGTTTTTTGATGATCATGTATTCTAAAAAAACGATAAAATGTTCTACATGGCTCGAAATCGCTTTGTAGCCATTTATGAAATCCAAAGGTAATAAAAACATGTTTTCAAATTTTGATAAGTTTATTGAATTGCAAATAGGATAAAGACATACGAGATCTGTGATGTGTTTGTGATGTGATGATTTTAGACATGTGGATTATGAATAAAATTAAAGTTATATTACAAATAATGAAAATTTTATGGTAATAAATTTTTATTATAATAATATAGATCATTATTCAGGATGTTTTCCAATGATAAAAATATAATATGAAATAAATCATGATAAAATGATGAAAGTTAAGGTTAAATACATTTTGATTAATTAAGAATAACAATCTATTGAATTTTACCCTACCTGATTGTTACTATTTGGCCAATGTCTTGTTAAATTAAGTGTATGAAGACTTTCATTTTGAATAGATATTTTGAATTTTTTTAAATTTCACTAATTTAATATATATGTGAAATGGCTGTAAAACACTTGGATGAAGAATGATGGAAAATATAAATTATTAAAATCTTCATGTTATTTTCTATGGAAAGGATCTACTAGAAATCATTATTATTAAACCCAATATATAATTTTTTTTGTAATTATATGAATAGAATTCTCCTGTATATTACATGTTATGATATATTATAGTGTAAATGAAATTATTTTTAGAAATGAATAACATTTTTTATACGAGAATTGTTTCATACCATTGATAAGATTTCGTGATGTTGAGAAACTATTAAAATATTGTAATGAAAGTTATCATGGGCATTCTTCTGAGAAAATAACGGTTTAAAAAAATAGTGATTTTTTCAATAGGTAATGAATATATGATATAATTTCTATATAATTTTTTGTAATTACATGTGATGGGTATATTATGTTCACTAATGACAGTGTTCTTAATGGTATGATAATATAATAAATCAAGATCAAATATACCAATTATAACTTTTTTTATTGAAAAATAAATAATAAGAGTATCATAAAAAGGGCATATTTCATCGTAGAACATCACCATTTGTTTTTTTTCTACTTTTTTTAAATTAAAAATATTTCCCTGAATGTTTTCATTAATTAGTAAACATTTAATATCATTACTATAAACAATAATTATATTTTTTCAACATATAGTGGACTAATATGATGATCAATGGGATTTTGAGTATATTTTAAAGGTCTTTATATGGTCTAGGTAATATTGACTAATTTTAAATGTTTATAAAATTCAAAAAATATTGTTCTCTAATATGTATGGGTATTGTGATTTTTTTAGTTCTTTAACATGAGTTGAAAAATTCTCCAGTTGTATTTACAGACATTTTGAATACAATATTCTTGAGTTTTTTATACTTTTTTGTAGTGTTTATTAATGATATCATGTTTTATTATATATATTTTATGATGATCCTGATAGATATCTATGAAATTTTTACAAACACTAAATAAATAAAATTCATAAGTATAATATAACTAAATAAACATAGAAAATATCAAAAACATGAGAAATGTGATGATGTTTTTTCTAAAATTATCTCCATAGGGAAGTGTTACACATTTTTTTGTTAAAGTGGAAACATCATAATATAGTTCATTATAATGTATCACATATAGGTTGAGGTAAGATCATTTATATATTGAGTTTCCATTATACTATGTTTCTTTTAGTTCCATAATGTATCGTATATTTCACTCATATAAAAATATGTTTTGAATGTATCTCATATTTTGAGCCTCATGTAGTTTAGATGGATGAATACCTTTTTATGAGGAACAACCTATATAGATTATTAATAACATCAAGAATTTTTTTTAAAATAATTTTATTTATAAGTTTATAGTTTTCTATAAAATCCAATGGTTGTATCTTCCTCATTGTTAGTTGAAACTGATAAGATGGATAAATTCATTAAATTGTATAGGAAACAAATAAAATTTTGTGGCTGAATGTCCAAAAATGCAGGAGAATAAGAAAATCATGTTAATATAAATTATTTTTATAACATAAAAATTTTATTTATTATGATTTTATAATGTGATTTTATTTATAAGACTGTTTTTTAATTTACAATCAACGTTGAAAAATTATTATTTGTATCAAAATTGGTTTTCTATGCAATATATGGTAGTATATGAAAAAAATATTTTAAAAATTAGATAATTTTAATATGAAGAAAAATGAAATGATTTTTTCAATTCATCAAATAAAATTTATTAAAGGGTGTATATTTGAAAAACATTCATAAATGTTCAACTTTTCATGAATAATTAAAATGTCCCAATTGGTCATGAAATTTTTTCAAAGAAACATTAGATAATTTATATAATAATTATTTAATTAATATAATTTGAATAAATTTTAAGCATGGGGTTGATATAAAAAAAATTTTATAAAAAAGAAGATGATTTATTGGAAATGAATTTTTTTCTACTTTTGTCACAATAAATTTAAATTAATCTCTAAAAAATCTGTGACTTGATTTTGGAATAAAATATTCTATTTGGATAATTATCAATACAAATGTAACAAAATACGTTCTTATTAGTTTATTAATCTTTATTAATAGTAAACATATAAATTAATTTTCACTACCGTAAGGCTAAAATGAGTTAATAATGTTAAATATAATATGGTAATACATAAAACTATAAGAAACCATTAACATTATATTAATGGATTATTTTTTATCCATGAATATTGAAGATTTTAAAATTTTAAATTTATTTCCATTTAACATATAATGGTCACAATATTATTTTTATTTCTTATATAAGAACAACATGTCATTCTCTAATTTAAATGTAACTAAATTATTTTCATAACTATAAAATAAGACATTTTTTGTTCAAAATTTTTCTTGTATGGACTTCTAGAAAATTTGACAAGGTAATTTTTATAATTTTTAATCATAAGTAATTAACATAAATAATTACACAAAACTAGAATTTTTCTTTTGAAACCAGTAGAAAAATCATGTATATGATTTTAAAAACCCTACATATAAATTTACATGGGTTATTTATAGTGTTTAGTGAATTATAAATAAAAACATATCATATTAGTGTTTAGATATCAGTTTAACATCAAATTACATTTTTATATTGACTGATTTAATCTAAAATTAAATGAATAGTTCCCAAAATAAAATATATTATTCATTATAATAAAATATTTAATTAATGTCTTCAACATTCATAAAAATATTATCCTTGTCTAATAAAATGGGATATAGTTGAATATATCAAACCTTTTCTATTTATGGATCACATATCCTTTTATAGTATTTTTTATTACCCATAAATAGTAATAAAATTACTTATTCGTAATCATATAGAATATAAAAAACACATAGACACAACAATGAGTTAGAAAGGATATCTCATACCCCCTACTAGTGGTTTCCCATCCACCATGTCCCATATAAATTTATAAAGTTCTGAATTCCCGCAAGTATGATGGGATAAATTCACTATTCATGTTTTATTATTGACCCATTCGTCATGGGTCAAAATCCATATGGCTTATTATCCCTATTTATATGCCCAATGGCCCATTTGGTTTACCAAATTCACCATTAATTAATTTTACTACTACAATATCATGCCTTTTAAAACACCAACACACCTCTTTTCATCACTCCTTTTGATTAGTATTTATAATTTAACAGTTTTAAATTTTTTTACCGAACATCCCATTCCATGACATAGGGGGCCCTGTAATATCATAAAATCAGCCTAGGTATGATTTATGATTAATCCTTAATATATTTTCTATAAAAGTTGAAATATCCTTTACATAGAATTTTATTTTTTATTAGTTCATCCATATCCTTCATATATTATACTAACATAAGGAAATAAGAAAACCCATTTCATCTATATAATTATATATTTCTATTTTAATTTAATAATCGATATCCATCTCCAAATTCCATCTATTTGTAAATGAAACCATCATCATGGATAATGTAGACAACTATATTGAGAACTGATATATTCCATTTCCAGCACTGCCACTCATGTGTGGTTATAAGGATGAATATATAATATATTTATATATATTATATTCATTTTCAATTAATAATTCAAGATAGTAATTATATAATCCACATTCATAACAATTCATATACTTGAAAATTAAAATATTGATCTTTTATACTTATGGATTACCAACTCCATGAAGTAACATGACTCTTCTTTCATGGATTTTATATATAATTGAACATTAATGAGTAATATGATACTTATGATATAATAATAATTATGGAATGATAATATAATACATTCCATATTTTCATCATTTTAATTTGAAAATGAATCCTTACTCATGTGTACATAGAACATTACAATTCCATGATTTAATGATAATAATTTATAATAACAATAAGTCATGGTTGGTTATAAAATTTTAATTGATGTATTAAAATTAAAATTCTGACATTATTATTTTTATATAGGTGATGGATTAATTTCCCCTTCAACCATAGTAAAAATATCACAGTAATTTTTAAAATATGTGTTGAGTATCATAAAAATATAAGATGTGAAATTATTTGATTATATTATTTTATGTGAGATGTTATTTAATAAAATAAAACGGAAAAAAAGAAGAAAAGGATATGTATGAATTTATATTATAATTATAGGTTTTTTATTTAATAAGCTAAATAAGATACAAGATCAGTCGGACACAAGGGAAGGGACCTCACCCGTATTATTTAAATTATATTATGTGCGTATTTATATGATTATTAATTAATTATAGGGGAATTATCAGGTGTCCTTTTAGATTCATTCAAATATAATCAAAATAATTCAATTTATATATTTTATATTGAACATTATGAATTTATTTTAAAAATTTAAATATGGTTGTTTTATTTTTATATATATTCCATCAATTAATTGTCTCTCAGAAAAAATCATATTTTTTTCTTTTGAGTACATTTTGTTCATCCATTTTTTAGTCAATGAAAATACGTCCTTCCTTTAATTCTAGGAATTCTAGTTTTGGAAGTAGGGTTATAAATTAATGTAATATATCACTATCTATGAATGATTATCTTATGTGTAATAAAGTATATTTTTATGTGTATGGTTGTGGAATTGAAATTATATTTCTCAGTCATGTAGGTAATGGTCCTTTTCTAATCATTATGATTTTATATGGGCCTACCATAGCTTATTTTTATTGGTGATCTTGATAAATCTTACCAATTATTTTGGTAATGATAACTTTCTATGGATAATTATTTTTGATGTTGAAAATATTGGTTATTACATTTTTATCGGTTCTTGCAAGGGTTATATAAAGGTGAGTAATCCATTAATTTTTATGAAATTTCTATGTTTTATATTTATATTAAGGGAAATAAGTTTATTTGAAATGGTGATGTAATGAAATTTTATTATAAGTAATGATAATAAAAATTTAGGGTATTTTTATGTTTTCATTAAAATTTATATTCTCAGGTTCTCATGTTTTTTGTGAAACTCTATTGATTGTGATTTTTTCAATATGTTTTCATATAGGGTATTTCATAAAAATATTTGTTCATTAATGATTATTTCATGATAAATTAAATGATTATACCTCTTAAAGAATTATTTTGATATAGGGAAGCTATCTTTCAAAATATCATGGTTTTAAATTGGACTAACATAATTCTTTCCCAAGTTTCATATTCCCCTTACCAATATTTGTATTGCACCACCCATATTATTAAATTTTTTCAAATGATTTAATTGTGTGTATATATAAATAATGGTTTAATTTTAAAATCAAAAAATGGTTTTATGGAAAGAAAATATGTTTCTTTTTAATTAGTTTTATTAAGTGAAAATATATACAATGAGTAATTTTACATTATGTAATGTATTGGGTTATTATGTATGTGTTATTTAATGAGAGAAAAATAAATGGATATTTGAATGGATAAAATAACTCTTCTCTGAGTGATATTAAATTCGATAATGATTTGGATGAAATAGACTTTTATATTTAAAATTTTTCTAATAAAATGAATATATTTTGATTAAATTGTTTAATATATAACAAAAAAAGTAATAGATTTTTTATGAATTATTGAACTGTAAAAAATTTAATTTAATTATATAAAAAAATAAAATAAAGTATTGGGGGAAATATATTGAGTTTGAAATGTAAAGGAGGATTGATTAAATCAATCAGTTACTACCTTTATAAATATGTTAAAACCATTTGAATAAATTTATAAATGTCAGGACCCCCTCCCCATAAAGTGTTCCCCTCCTCAGCGAGCAATGCGATAATGGAGGGAAATACACCCAAGTCCCACATCCATTAGGCCCCAGGTTGGATACTGGCACCGAGGATATAAAATACTCACATATGGTATGTATCACCCTCTAAGAGAAAATATGTGAAAGAGATATATAAGATAGACTCCAAAAACCTCCAACTAAAAACACAATATAATAGAAACACATTCACACATAGTTATGTCATGAAATAACTACAACAACTCAAAATAAAAATAGCAAGTACCAAAAAAATAAAATGGAAATGACCACGAAGACTGAATGCCTCATGCAAAACCCTATGAATTAGTATCCATACTAACATTCAACTTTCTCCACATTACCCAAAAAATGGATTATATTACATAGGGTGAGTATAACTATATACTCATTAGGATCCTCCCCAGATCCTTTCATGAAAACATAAAGAAAGTGTTATAATGAACAAGAAACAACTAGTGAAACTATCTCATCACCTAAATATGTTTTATATGTTTCTATCCTCTATAAGGATACTCTCACCATGTATTGCATTCAAGAGTTTATAATATTGTAAATAATATCAAGGGTACCTCACTACCGCTTCCACACTAGTTTTACACTTTTCCACCACGATGTATGTCTTGACTATCTCTCACCAAAATGGCTGGCACAAAGACACTTGGGTGAGCACCCAAACGTACAAAGCATGCATTAAAAGACTTTCTTACAGACACCTAGGTTAAACACCACACCATCCATAGAACCAAATGTAACCGGGTTGTTTTATAGAGCCACCAAAACCTGCATATCTGGTATCATACATAATGTATTATGCCTCATGCCATTATAGCCAGTACATTGCGTAAGAATCTTTGATCAATCGCAAAATAAACACATCAAACTTATAGGAATCCATATGAACTATATTCACAATATATTTGTGTGAGATAACCATAAGAAATTATATCCATCTACACATATATTTTTGGAAAACAAACCATCATGCATATTATCACAAGTAATACCTAGAGAAGAGAGTTAGGACAATGGGGGATGTCAGCCATCTATTCTCCCACTGGGATGTTAGAAAAAATACAACCCAGGTATCAAAATCCAGAAGGTGCTACTATCCCTAAATTACTTGGTTGGATAGTGTATAGAAAGAAAAATATTCAAGATATAATGTAGCTGACAAACACACACTGGGGAAGACCAAGTGTTAGATAAAAAATGTAGCTAACATCACTTTGAATCCTAGCTACCACTGCTAGGACTGGATATCCCACAATAACACAACATCTTAAAGATATATATTATGTCACATTACACATTTTAATTAGTTTCACATAATTAAAATTAATTATTTACATATTAATTAACTATTAAAAAACTCCAAATTACATTTTATTACCATCACATAAAAATTCCATACCCTCCATGAATAACCAAAATGAGTCCCCAAATACTTATAATTATAACCACAACATTTAATACCAGTAAGCACTAACCCCATGGGTTCAACATCGTTTAATTAATCATTTATTAATAGAATTATTACTTTCCTATAATTCCGAGTATTCTGAGAAAACCATATAAGAAAACAAAAAAGGATCTCAACACACTTAGTAGATGAAATACACATCGAGTCCTTGCCACCCATTACAGGAGCTTAAAACCATCCATCCATAAGAGGAAAAAATATAAAATCATGTGGTACACCCCACACATCTTATCTTATTTTGGATGTTGGTTAAGAAACATTGGTAGCATTAAAAACCATGAAAAATAAATCATATAAATAGAAAAGAAATTAAATAGCAACCACTTTCACATCAACAGGTACGCCCAGATTCCACCAGTTCCATAACATTTGGTTTCCTCCTAGACATCCACATGTATAAACTAATAAATCCTACCATAATAGGCATTTATTACTACAACAACCACAAGTACACCCTTCCCCTAATATCACAATAGCCATCCAAACTCGCATGACATTACAAGAAGTAGGAAACAACAAAAAAACTGGGCCCTTATCCCTAAAAATGACATCCAACAATAACACACTATGAGCTCACATGGCCCCAAATAATATGGCACTAGGCCTTAAATGAAGGAGGGTAACACAAAAACTATCCAAGAATTATCTTTTATAAAACAAATTGTTCTTTAATCCATCAGGAATTAACTGATTCACTATTAGAATCTTCCAAATATGGGGAACCAAATTAGAAATATATCATACCATTCAATAAATTAACTAAATATTTAATTGAAATCATTTAATTCATTATCTATAAGCATCAACATGCCTCTTGTTTATCAACCAATTTAATTAACCATTCTTACTACATCAATTTGATTATCATCAAATTACAACAACAACCAGATTAATTAAACATTTCCTTTTATCTGTAGAAAATTAATTTACTATAAATAATAGTTTATATTCATTACCAATTTAGATTAAGAATAGCATGCCAAACAACACTTTAAAAATAAATAACAATATATAAAATCAGGAGGAAACAACATACAAACGATACAATTCATTTTTTCTTGATCGAATATTTAATATGTCTATTCCATTATCATCCAGTTAGTGAAAAAAATATAACTCTAAAACATCATGTAAATAGAATAGATAATCCACAAACCCCATTCAATAAAAGGTTTCTAATGTTCTTCACATGACAACAACCAACACAACGTATCAGGATCTCTTCTCTACAAAGGATGCATCCACCCAAGGATATCCTGGAAAAAATAATATTAGTTAACACCCTAGATAACTCTAAAAACGTCTTGGAGATAACATTATTTAACATCCAAAAGGGAAAATGAGGGAGTGGATCCCAGAAGAAAAATGGTAATACTTACCTTATATTGAGCATGGACTAACACTACTTTATTCCGATAAAATAGGGGTACACAAGAAGTATAAAGAATCTAAGGGAAATCGAATAAAGGATTTTAGATCAATTGCATGATTCTTATAGGAAGAAGAACTCTGAGAATCTCATACCAGGGATGAACAAGGAATGATATAATTTTTTGAATTTATCTTAGCCATTGGAGAATATAAATGGTGCATAGTTTTGATACAGTTTTAGATTTTCCATTAATGGTGAATCTGGTCTGGAATATGTGGTTTGACCATGTAAATGCTCTCAAACACATAAGAATATTATTATAAGGGTTATTGGCTTAGTATCATCCAATAATACCTTAAATCAAGTCATTGAACATGTTTTATGTCAATTAAAACATTAAAGCAGAGAAACTGTATGATGTTAGAACCACTATTCACAAATCAGTCAGTAAAATTTCTGATAAAAAATGATTCACTGACAACACTGTTAACAAATGTATCATAGAAAACATGATTCACAACTGACTCACTAACATGAATATTAAAAAATGACTCACTAATAGCACTGTTCACAAATGACTCATCGACACCACTATTCACAATATCTCATAGGTAACACTATTCAGAAATGACTCGTTGACATCAGTATTCCCAAATAACTCACCCACAACACTAATACCAAATTACCAGTGGACAACACTTTTCACAAATGACTCAATGACATCACTATTCAAAAAACATGAAACACTATTCATATAATTAGATATCTTACAAAATTTTCAGCATAAGCATCCTTGACAACCCAAAACACCTCAACATTCTAATTTTAATCAAGGAATGGACCAGGGAGATCTAGTCCATTACGTCATATACTTCTAAATAAATTATAATCCTTTATAATTCAAAACCATCCATGATAGGATACAAAAAAAGGTATCTAAACAACCTTCCTTTGAGATATATCTCAAGGATCTCTCCACTAAGAAGAGTTGAACCAGTTCCTCCTTGGAGCAATGTGAAACCACATGGGCACTTCATACAATCCTAAACACTATCCTGGATGAGATACCTCTCTGTGAAGAGACTGACACTTAATCAATAAGAGAAATACATTTCCCAACCAATGAATTTATACAACCACAAAACAGTCATCATTATAAGAAAGGTCTAAAAATACAAAAACAAAATATCTTACTGAGCGTGTATCTTTGACTCACATTCCCATTTAGTCTCTTATATTCAAAAAATATACTATAAGACATGAACCAAGGTGATATAATGCCAAGGAAACACCTTCTACTCATGATCCCAGATCTCTACAGGTCGAACCTCAAATGTCACATCATCATCAATAATGATCTATCCACAATCCATGATGTGAGAGTCATATAGAAGATGAATATAGAGCTGTGACATGAGAAACAAATTTTGTATCTGGCACATCTCAGGGGGAAGTGCTACCTGAAACACAACATCTCCAACAATAGAAAAAAATTTGAAACTCTCAATAAATTTGGAAGAATTAATACTCCCAATCCAAACCATCGATTCCCACGACAGGGAGTCACCTTTTGAAACACGTGATCCCAAACATAAAACTATAAATGTAACCATTTAGGATCAATAGAAGGATTCTGATGATCCGGCACTGCCATCATCTACTCACCACTGACATGAACCATCTCTTTCGTGTTCTTCACTAGTTCTATCCCGAGAATTGTGGATTCTCTAGCCCTAGTCCATCACAACATATAATAATATGGGCATCCATAAATGTGTTTCAACAACACCATACTGATAGTGGAGTGGAATGAATTGTTGTTTATAAACTCTACCATGGGATGTTACCTCATCATCGATCCTCCAAATCCTATGACACAATAACATGAAATGATTTCATGTGTTTGGATGGTCTACTCTGTCTAACTGTCTGTCGGTGTGTGGATACTAGTGTTAAGGAATAGATGAGAAACGAAAGAATTAAAGATAACTCTCCACACCCTATAGGTAAAATGGGGATCTGAATCAAATATTATCATCCTTGGGACTCCATGGAGTCTCACCACCTCCTCCATATACCGCCTCAAAAAAACATCCACTGAGATCAACTGCTTGACCAATATAAAGTGGGGTTATTTTATTAAACAATCCACTAAAACTCATATAGTGTTGTAGCCAACCTAAGCTAAAGGTAGACATGTAAATAATCAATTAATAAGTCCTCCCACTTCTACTTAAGAAGATTTAATGGCCAGGGAAAACAATTGGGAACAAGGTGCTCGACCATTGCCATCTAGAAGACCAAACATTAAGAACCAAACTATGAAACTACATGCTTCAACCTTGGACACCAAAACTGAATCCCCATGTTTTGGTACATCATTGTCACACCAGGTTGTAATAATATGGTTGATCTATGAAACACTCTTAGAATAATATTACACATCACCAATGGAATTAAAATCCTTCCTAGATATAACACTTGATGTTGTTCATCCTCATACCAATCATCATGGGCCTCATAAGAAACAGATCAGTCTCTCCACACCCCCCGCCCAAGATCCTCCAACATGGACCCTTATACCTACTACAATATTAGTTAATACACTATCATCTAGAAAACACAACCTCTTACCCCAACTTATCCCATATCAATATGTAATTATGAATGTTCATCCAGCACTCTCTAGGAATAACCTGATTCACACACTGCATGACTACATGATTTCTTGCTCAGTGCATCGACTACCACATTCCCTTTCTAGGTGTTTACAAAATTTCAATGTCATAATCCTATATTGACTCCATCCACCAATTTTTTTTTTGTTAATATTATGTTCTGGGTAAACATACCTCAGGCTCTTATGATCAGTGATTAACACAATGCACTCACCAATGTGATATGGTATCCAAAACAACAAAGAAAACACCACTGCTACAAACTCGTGATCAGTGGTGGCATAGTTATGATCATTGGGATGTAAAAATTGAGACCCATAAGAAACTATTGATCTCTACAACATCATTACACATCCAAAAACTAGACATGAAGCCTTAAGGAAAACATCCAATTGAACTTATTCTACTAGAAGACAATGAAACAGAGCACTAACCAAATTCTCCATTAGATATTTAAATGCTTCCTGACACAATTATATCCAAAAAATTCTTAATCCATCATAGTCAATGATGTTAGAAGAGTCACATCCTAGGTGAAAACAGATATGAACCCCTGTAATAGTCAGCCAGACCAAGGAAACATTGCACATATGCCACTGTCTTGGGGGATGAATAGTAAATATTTACTTCTATATTTGATGGATCCATATATACTGCCTATATGGATACAAGTTCCCTAAAAAACTACATTCTCGAGCTCAAAATACACCCTTTATTTAGTTTCCAAATAGCTACTTCTAATTAAGAACCCAAAAACAGAATGCAGATGTTGTGCATTCTTCTTCATATATGCAGAGTATACAAGGTTTTTGTCGATTAAATCCACCAAAAATATATCCAGGACTCATAGAACGTATCATTCATGAAATCCATGAACACTTAATAAGAATTTTTTATAGTGAATTGAATAACCAAGAACCCCTAATTCCCATGACGACAACAGAATGAATTCTTTGATATATCATCATCCTTCACAAGGATCTGATGATATTGTTACAACAAGTTCATCTTCCAGAATCAACATTTACCCTTAATTTGATCAATAAAATCATAAATCAACGGAAGAATATCATGGTTCTTCATTGTTAGTTGTTTAAAGTGATGATAAATGACACAAAACCACTAACATCTGTTATCCTTCTTCACAAATAGAAATGGTGCACAATAGGGTGGAACACTCGACTAATCAAGACTGCACTACAATTGAAAATCAAGATGCATAGGTTTCTACCTAAACATATAAGGCACCATAAAATACGAAACATTGATTTTGGATACATTTCTGGCTACAACTCAATCATGTACTCGATTTCACATTGAGGGGGGTAACGCTAAACCTATTCTAGAATGGAATCATGGTACTCTTCCATGACCATGTGAAATGTCGATTGTTTAACCTAAGACAAAATGAAAATCAGTTCAACCATCATGGTTGACAATGAATAAACACACCTCTAATCCATTATAGGGTCTTTATCACCATCCAACACTGCTGGCTCTATATCAGCATAAAAGAACACCACATTCCTCTACAAACAATCCACAAGAGCATGCACTAAGTACCACCAATCCCTGATGAGGATGAAATAATATGGATTTATTCATAAACATAAGAAATATTTCCATGAGAAGTGTTATACCAGTAGTAGATAACATTATCTACATAGTTAAAACATGTCATCTCGACCTCCAACTGGCATAGTCAATGGCATGGTAACTAGAAGCCTCTCTATCTAATGTTCCAATGCATGGAAAATGGAATTTGATATGAATTATTACATCTCAATTGATTAAAATGAGGAATACACCCATGTCGAAAGCAATAAAAGGGTACCTCGAATGATCTATGGATCGTCCAGTGCTGGAAATGCCAAAGAAAGCATCTAACCACAACCTGATCCTCCTCCTCTCTGATCCTGAAAAATACCACCACTATAGTCACGATATACACTTCAAGGACAGGAAGCATCTTGGGGTTGTCTACAACCTGCGCCATCTTATCTCTACTAATCTAATGTTAGTGTAGCATGCTGATACTACCTCAGCTAGAACTACCTCATCTAATGAGTTTCTAGCAGAACACATGGATCATGATGATCACTCTAAATGTTTAGGGACTCTCAGTGATGATGAACTCGACCTCCATAAGAAAAAATTCATAATATTTTGGAATTGTAATGAGAACTGTATCCCTCGAAGAAATATGTTGTTGTGGGTCTAGACCTACCCTAATCAAACAAAAACCCATCTTCCCTAAATATCAAGAACCCTAAACCACATCCCATCATCTTGAGGAATCTTAAAGACTCCGCAATTTTAAGGATATGGTTCTAGAAAATGTTCGCTTGAAAAAAATACCCTCTCCAGCACCACAAGATATGTAGTCAGCATTAATGGGGGGACATGGAACCAAATATTTGGAAGAAAATCCTCCTAAAAATGAATCTCCCTATCCTCCTCATCTAGAAAGTGGTCCAAATCATATCACATAAGGTTCTTGAAAAGGATATCTAACACTAGTACATTGGAGCATCCTTACCAATTGGTGTGTAGATCCTAGTGAATGGACTCCTTGAAAGTCGAAGAATAAAAATAGAATCTGATCTATTCTCATAACTTCTACAATAAGATTTCTATCTCCTCATGGTCACTATAGACCAAAGGGAAAAACATCCTCGATGCTCCTTGCATCATTTTCATTACCAACGACACCTTGAGATTTTTTTGAGCACAAATAGAACTAAATGTTCTATCAAACTCCTCCAACTAGTCTTATGGGACAACATATGAAATGAAACCGTCATACTTCTATAGACTCTATTACTGAAAATATCAAAATGTACTCCTCCAAGTGTCATCATGATCGACCTTTATTCTATGGTGATCTTCTTGGGAATCATGTGGAATGTCTTATGTGAAAAACCGATGAGGAAGTTGACCTAGAGACATAACTACAAAAAGATAAAAATAGTGAGAGCTCCAAAAAATGGAATAAGGATGACTTAATTAGTAATTAATTTTATTATTTTACTCTATTAAGATACCATTTTGCATAGATTACCAATTCAAACATAGGCGCAATGAAAAATGATGCACGATCCTTTCCTTCGTCTTTATCCTCCAACTAGTATAACCTTATTTGGTAGCCACAATAAACATAATGGTATGTGAATCTGATAAAAGGGGACCCTAAATACCTATTTTTCATGTATTCTCCAATTTTTATTGTGATTTATAATCTTATCAAACACTTTATCCCAACCATCCCTTGTAACCTTACTTGTGCCTAACTCTAAACTCAGTCGTATCCCTCAACCAGAGCTCTGATACCACTCTATCATGACCCCATCCCAATAAATATTACCCCTCATTATCTAGAAATGATAGAAGAAAGATAATTCCCCTAATTCCCGCAAACAGTAGGCCTTGGTATGGAGACTAGCACCGAGGTAAGAATAAACACACAGATGGGATGAATTACCCTCTAAGAAAACATTAGAAAAAAAAAGAGATATGACAAACACCAAACAAATGAAACTCAGAAAAAAATATAAAATAATCCCAAGTGCACATATGTAATGTAATCGTAAAACTAATATAACTAAAATGGAAAACTATATATACCAAAAGAAATTAAAATAGACAATGACAACAAAGCCCATATAGCTTCTGAAAACGCTGAGCTTGTAGTGGGAAACCTAATATCTAACGAACTCCATGTGACATGAAAAACAGTTTATATAAAATAGGGTGAGTATAACAGTATACTCAGAAGGATACTTCCTCTCTCCTCACATGAAAAATTGATGAGAAGAATTTTAGAGAACATTAAAGAACAAGTGAAACTGACTCCTTAACTAAATAAGTATTCTATGTTTCAAAACTCACCAAGGATACTACCATAATTTATCTCATTCAAAAGTATATCTTATAATATATAATTTCATTGGTTCCCCACTAACACATTCGATTGGGTTTACAATTTTCCCAAATAAAGTATGAAATAATTATCTCTCTCAAAAAAGGTTGGCCCGAAGACACATAGGTGAGCACCATAACTTGCACCCCTTGTAAACATAAGGCATTCCTACAGAAACCTACGCGAAGCACCCCACCATTCATAAAACCCAAAGTTACAATGTATTTTTCGAGAGCCACCAAAAACTACATAATGTGTATCACACATTATGTACTATTACTCAAGACATTACAACCCATACACTGAGTAATAATCCTCATTCCATCAAAACCTAGATAGTTTGTACATAAATTAATTCATTTGAAACTATATCTAGAATATATTTGTTTGAAATAACCATATGACATTATATCCCTATAAACACACATATGGGAGAAAATAACCATAATGCCTATCAAAACAAGTAACTACCAAGAGAATAGAGTAGGAACAAAGGGGTAAGTAAGCCATCTATCCTACCACCAGGATGTTGGGAAAACACCCCCAAGGATAAGAATCCCTAGGATGTTAGTCACCATAACCAATAAGGTGGGGTAGAATATTAGAACAAAAAATATAGAATTTAAAATATATATCTAAACCAAAATATAGTAATAAAATATTCCTAGATAATACAGTGGATAACATCCCTTAGACTCATGAATACAACATCTAAGACTAGATATTTTATAGGCACACAACCATTTTTAGAGATACAGTAATTCATCATATCATTTTTAATTACTTTCAACTAATGTTAATTAATTCATCAACTATTAATTAACTATTAACAAATTCCATATTACATATTATTAGCATCAAACAAAAATTCCATACCGTCAAGGAATTACCAAAATGCGTTCGTAGTTCCTCGTAATTATAAACCCAACATTTCAACCCAGTATTCTACAACCCCATAGGTACAAAATAATGTAATTAATCATTCATAAATAGTAATATTACCTTTCATTATTTATATTTATTCTAAGAAAACATTCTATGAAACCAACACAAGGGGACTAACATGGTGATTGGATTCACTAACCTTAGAGTCATTTCCACCCATAGTATGATCCTAGACTCATCCATCCTCGAGAGGTTTAACACAGAAAGCATGTTGCATACCCTGAACGTCATCGACTCTTTTCCTAGGAGGGTAACCAAGTATAACAACCTTTATTTTTTGGAATATTAATGAAGATAAATAAAAAATCAAAATAAAAAACTTTCACATTTATAGGTAAGCCAAACTTCAACACATTCCATCATCCCTAGTGTCGCACCTGAAACCCACATGAATAAACTAATGCATCTCTCCACTCAATGCATCAAATTCTTCCACAACCATTGGGCCTCCATGTCTCACATATCACAATAGCCATCTAAGCTCACATCACATCACAAGTAATAATAAAAAATTAATATACTAGCCCCTTGGCCCTAAAAAGGGAATTCTACCTTCACGCACAACGATTTCTCAAGGCTCTAAAGAATAAAGAACTCATCCTTTCAAGAATGTGTGTAACCTAGAGCCCTACCAAGAATAATCATTTCTCAAACAACTGGATCTATAATCCATCTTGAATTAACTAATTCATTACTAGATGTTTCCAACTATGGTAAAACTAAGCTAGAATTTATCATAGAAATTTAAAATTAACCAAAAAGTTAAATGACATTCCATTAATTTATTATCAACAAACATCAACATGTCTATGTTTTGTGAACCAATTGAATTAAACATAATTATTGAATCAATTTTATTATAAATAAATTAAAATATTATCTATATTCGTTAATCATGCCACATTATCATTAGAAAATTAATATACAATTAATAACATTTTACATTATCTATTAATTTCCATTAAAAACATGCTAAACATTAAGGCATAAATAACACACTATCTTGAAAATTTATAGGAGAAAACATACAATTGATGCAAAATATTTTTAATTCGGTAAAAATATTTTTTATGTCAATTCCCTTGTTGTCTTGTTGGATAAAACATGATAACACTAATACTACATGTAAATAGAATAGAGAATCCCCAAATCCCCAACCTAAAAAGGATTATGACCTTTTTTAACGATAATGGCCAATAAAATAGATGACGATCACCTCTCCATAATGATTGCATCAACCCGAGGATGCCGCGAAACAATGGCATCAACCACCACCCCAGAAAACTCCAATAGAATCTTCTAGATAACATGGAATAACATGGAAAATATATATGGAAGGATATGAACCTAGAGAAATGTGGTAGAACATACCTTATATAAAACACGGATCAACACATCCTTATTGCACCAATATAGGGGGTGTGTATGCAGCTGTAAGAATCTAAGGGAAAATGATGGAAGGATTATAGTTTAATCAAATGAAACCTATTAGAAGAAAAAGTCTAGGAATATCATACTAGGGATGAACAATTAAGAATGAACTAAGAGGAAGGTAACTTAGCCTTTTAAAAATCTTATTTGAGATTCTAATTAGATATAGTTTTATATTTTACATTATTGGCGGATCTAATCATGATTACATAGTTTAACCATGTAAAATAAAATCAGAGATATAGAAATATTAATATAGGATTTATGGGATTTGAATGAGCCTTAAATCCCATAAAAAAAATCCTTGAATGCATTTTTTGATAAAGAAAATGTTAAGGGGGTGAAACTATAAGATATTTGAAACATTGTTCACAAATGACACACTGATAACACTATTCAGAAAGGACTTCTAGAAATTACTGTTCACAAATGGTTCTCCAACATCATTGTTAAAAAATGATTCATTGATAACACTGTTCAAAAATGACTCACAGACATAACAATTCTCAAACATTCTCTCTCATAATCATCCTTTTATTTATTTTATAACATCAAAACAATCACTTTGATGACATTAATATCATAACTATTTTTAGTCTCATATATTATTCCCCGTTGATAATATCTCTCATCATCATTAAAAAAATGATATCACATATAATTATATATTTTTTACAATAATTAGATGTGAATTCCCTAAATTCACCATTTATTATAAAAAATAAATTTCATACAATTTTTTTAACTGACTCATTAACTATTTTTTCTTTAATAAATCTTAAATCATTTTCATTATTTGAAAATAAAACTAAAAGTTAACTTAATTCCATTTAATAAAATCAATATGAAATAATACAAATATATAGTGAATGGGGATATCCAAATGTACTCAATCAGGAAAATATTCATAGTCTCAATGATTCTACTTATTATTTTTAATCAAAAGTGTCACCTATGGTTTGTTAAATACATATAGTAATTATTAAAAAACTAATAAACTCCTTTTCTATACTTTAATATAAACATGTTTTATTAGATTTCAATATTAAGTATATCGAGATGTAATAATTGGGTCTTTATTATATATATAATAATTATTTTATCATAATAATACGATAAATTTTGGTTTATTTCATCACCAAAATCCATGAAAAATTATTATCAAAAAGATTTTCATCTATTAATTCATTCATTATATCAATAGTAATTTCTATGTTCTGGGAACATACTTCGTATTAATGAATAATAGACATTTAGATTGTAATATAAATATGAATCTTTTTTATAATTTTTAGCATTTAGTCAGTGTTATATATTATTATAATATTTTTGCGAAATAAAAATGCTTTTTTGATGTATCATATGGTTGAAGATAATAAATTTTCATATAAATCTATGATAAGTTAAGTTTTTATAATATTATGTTACATAAATTATAACATGTATTGTGTATGTAAAAATTACATAGATCAATTCATATCAATGTATACATATATCCATTCCCATGGTAATGGAAGGAGTGAACAAAAAAAATTAAAATTCTATATTAGATTAAGAAGTCCCAATGTAATATAATCTCCGAGCTATATAACAAAAAAACTAGATCACAACTATCTATGTACATATTAAATGGAACACTTATATATTTTTTCTATAATTATTTTCTTATAATAGATTATATTTCTATAAGAATAATCATGGATCATGGATGAAATAAATACCTCAATAGCTAAAATTATATATTCCATGTGTAGAATGAAAATTGGGGTGCCTAATGAAATATTGTTTCTTTATGGATTTCATGTATTCACATACAAACAAATTTTCTTCCTTCCTTCCAATTAAGCACTTGAATTGAGTAAGTATTTAATAGTATATACACATAGTATATAATTTTGAGAGAGGAATAAATAGGGAATTGAATACATTACATTGATGACCAAATACCAGTAGACTGAAGGAAAATAATGTTAAAAAAATAATATCGAATAATATCTCAATTACCCCTTTGTAGGTGGAATTATTTCACACAAAATATATATATTTAGAGCTGATTAATATATGAGGATTGAAAAAACATCAATATTAATGATCGATAACCTGTTATAGTTTCACATTCCAATCATTTAGTATGTGTTTATGTTCCCTATAGGTCATAGTTTATCATTTCCTTGATCATTGGGGAAGAAAAATCATGAGCATGCATAGGTAAGAAAAAAATTGATTTTCATTAACTCTTGAATATTATTATCTTATTCAATAAGTATTTTTGCCTTATTTTTTAATAGACAATAGTCAATGTGGTTATGTATAGTAATGCATCTTCCGGTATAACATGTTATCCTTATCCATTATCAATTATTTTGGTCACATGTTTCCAAAAATGTGTTTTCATTTATTTAATAGAGTTCATAATTGTAGTATTACAGTATTTTATAAATGATAGATCATGTAAATTTGAATTTTTTTCTTTCTAAATAATATTTATATGATTTTTTTATTTTCAAACACAATCAATTAATGAATTAATTTTACCACATTGAAACCATAATATTCCTAGGATGAAAAAGAAGTGAATGTAATTCATTGATTCCATAAAACTATGACATATGAGTGATGGATATTGGATTTATATTGATTTATTATGTTGATTGTGGATAAAAGGGTGAGAACCTATTTAGAATAAATTTGATAGGATTTAATTAGTGATCCTCTATTGGATTAATAAATATACAATAAACACTTAATTGTTTTTATAATTTATTCATTTAATTTAACCACAATATTCAATGGTTTTATTCCCATTATTTTATATATTGAATCATAAAAAATATCAGTAAAAGAATATACATTAAGAATAACAACATTACTTTCTATAGAAAAACCCATCATCATCTCCCTAGATATACTCATGAGGGGTTTTTAATTATATCATTTATATCCCCACTATAATCAAATTGCCAAATCCATCATTTATATTCATCATCTAAATACATATTGGATAATCATTCATCTCGAAGATTTATTCATCTTTAAACATGATAATAATTTTTCCCCTTCTTCTTTTCCATCTATCGTAATCATTTACTTCTAATGAATAAAGCACATATAAATAATTTTTTTTCTAGAAATATTATTAGTAGTATAGTTAAATATAATAACATTCCAATAAATAAAAAATGGTATATTCATTAAAAATTAATCTATAATTATATTTCTAATCTATAACCCATTTATTTTATAATAATTTGTATCATATTATTAAATTAGGATATTTTGCATCCTTGTAACCATGTATATAAAAAAATATTAGAAATTTATTTTTATTGTAAAAAAGCCTTCAATTGTGTTCCTATATAACAAATAATCCATTCATTTCAGAAATATAAAATCCTAGAATTTCATTCCAAAAAATATTTGAGATGAAATAAGTTTGTAATAATGAATTTGAAAATTATTTAACAACTCATGTGTAAACATTTAATTATAATTGAATGTGAATTACACCTTTTGGTCATATTAAACAAGTAGAAAAATATGTAGGGTCATCACACATAGTCATCATGGACTAATATATCATCATGTTATCAAACTCATTAGCTAATTAATGATTTCTTTATCCTAAGGTAATATGGTTTTCATATATAATCATTATGAACATTTCATCATTCAATGATTTGGCATAGAGGTTTTGATTAACAACCCTCTCATGAATTCAATATTTTAATAATAATAATATAGTCCAAAATAAAAATATCATTATTCACGTTTGATCTATATAATTATATAATTTATTTATATATCCTTGATCCATTAACACTATGTAAAATAAATAATGGTTTTTTAATAATAACTTCCCTTTTTAGCATTATATTTATGCTTTAATATTCACATCCTTATAAAAATATAATCATATTAAAATTTTTATCTCCTAAAATATCAGAAGTATTCATATATATAGTATTTTATAAGGGTTTTTCAATAAATTTGGTGAATTTTACATATTACATACATAAATGTAATTAATTTATTTGGATGACCATTCCATTTATCATCATTTTTTAATTTAATATCAATTTTGATCCAATGTTATTTTGATCATTATTCATCATTATAAACTCTTATTTGTATCAATTATATCTTGAACTCCATTTATTTTTTTCCCTTTGATTCTTATGTTTTCATTACTATATATCCAACTCATCCGCTCCGAAAAAAATTAACTTTATTTAAACCACTCATTCTGTCTTTGTGATCCTCAAATCAGTGACCCCCAGTAATATTGGAATTAAAAATTTCATCCCTTATTCAACTTTTTTAATTAAATGGTTTAATTTCATAGTTAATTATTTTTTCCATATATTTAACCTAAAAACCATCATTATGTGTTATATGTTGAAATTGTATTTTTAAAAAATCAATCAACTTAATATAATATTTCATTAAAATATAATTTCAATATTTCAATATAACTTTTATTTAATCATAATTAAATCATTATTTACTAAAATAATATTGAACATTTAATTGAAGAAATTATTGTATTTTTTCATTCCTCGTTATTGAGAAAATACCAATTTCTTAAACACAACCCCATATATCCCATGATTTAAATAAATGTTCTAGTTGTACATTTATATACAAAATCCATTATGATATCTAATTCTAGATTAATTACTAGAAATGTAATATATGGTGTATTCTACACTTTGATATTAAAAAATAATTGATTTTGAGTATAAAAAACTATAAAATCCTTTTAATTACAATAATGATGTGATGTGATACTGTTAATATGTTTTCTATTTAAATTTAATTAATCATTCAATTCCATATATTATAAACCAAATTTTATGTTGTTGTTATCACTGATAAAAAAACATAATTGATTAGTTATTTCATTTAATAATTATCCAACATAATTGTTATATATTATATATCATAAATTAAACAATTATTTTCTATAATATTATCTTTAAAATTCTAAATATTATTTCAAATCCTTATTATTTATTCCATCCCCTCAAAATAAAATTTCATGAAATTAATTTCTGACATCCCACATTAGTAATATATTATTATTTGATATTTATCACAAAGCATTTTTTATTTTTTAATTTCTACAAACAATGATATAACCTATGGAATTAAATTCATTACAAACTTCTTTATTTATTCAATAAAAATTTCTCACTATCATTCCTCTTTTCATATTTTGAAATATTTTCATATATCAAACACTACATTAGTCATGTAAATTTTTGTGATGGTGAATGATGTATATCAAAATTCACATTAGGTCTGACATAAAGATTATGTTTTTGGATTCATCATTGAAAAATTATTACCCCTATATCTTACGCATAACCTATTATTTGTGGGTTGTCTTTCAAGATAACTATTTCATGGAGGATCATAGAGTAAAACTATTGCTGCTTCTAAACTGTCTCCAAACACTATTAATGAGATAATTAATTCAGATATACTCATTTGAATGAATTTCCCATCATTAGAGGAATCCATTCCCATAAGAATCATAAATTGGGTTTCTACTGAAAAAAATTCCACTAACAATGAAGTAATTTAAATAGGTACTTGTTTTCAAAGATTTTGACTATTATGTTAATAGTAGTATTAATTGGTAGAAATCATTTTATTTTTGGGGTACTTTCATGTCATATGTTCACTAGATGAGGCTATAAAAAATGAATGTACATACTAATGGGTTGTCTATAATTGTCCTTCATAAGAATATACAGAATTATTCATAGGCTATAATTAGATGTGTCGTTGGAAAAAAAATATGTATATTCAATTTTATTTAGTTGAGGGTCATAGAATGTGAATGTTATGCTATATTATAAAATCATTGATCATTCAGTAAAAAAATCATTACAGGAATGGGTGTACATATGAAATTATTTATGTTGATTCACATATACTATATAATCTGGTCTTCTATAGAACAAAATAACCCTGAACATGGTATTGGTGGGGTTTTCACTATTAATTGTTAACTTGTACATCCTATGTTACATTTATTGTCCAGTTTTAATTTTATTACCAGCAAAAGGCTTCACTGATCCTGGTAAGGTAGAATAATTTGGGTTCTACAGAGAAGCGGCCTAATCAAACTTAAGGCGATGTGATTTTTGTGATGATTTAAGGACATGTCAAACCTAGGTTTTATGAGTAAAAAAATCATGTCTCCATCTATTACAGTTCCCTAAATATTAAAAATTTTTAATCAGGGATGTATGTAATCATATTATGTATAGGTAGTGTCTACAAGAATTGTAAAAGGATGAGAAAGTTATTTTATTGGGAAATCATCAAGGTACTAAAATTTTAGAAGAAACAAAATGGAAAATATTAGGAATGATATCAATATAATCTAGGAAAAAATAAATAAATCTGAAGACTATGTTATAACATTATGGGTGTTACCTTAATGTATTAATTCAGAATGTTAAATGATCAAAAAGGTTGAAAATGATAGGTTTCAAGTTATTACATTAGAGAATTCATTGAGGTGGATTGGATATTCTAATTGGATACCTTCTATATTGACAAGGAATCGTTCAACAACATATCACTCAGATTTACATAATGATCCAAATAGAGTTTAATATGGGGATGAAATCACAATCTTTACATACTAGCACTGATATGAACACAATGAACATATAACTTAGAAAACAAAATATTCTATGTTTATTATAATGGAAATCACATTATTCCATTCCAAATACCATAGAGAAGTATTTTTTTAATAATTATGAAATCCATTAAATTACATATGGAACACTAACATAATTTCTCAATGTTTTAAGAAAATAAATATTTATATGTTCACATTCCAATTGTGTCTATGAAATAGTTTCACCATTAAAATAAAATTCATTCATTTAAATCTAGAATTGATAATAATTATGATAAATTTATTGTTCTTATAAAACATATTTTAAAACTTTGGACAGTGATAAAAATAATTATATGGGTTAAAAATATAATGGTAATCCATTATTCCCTTTTACAATTATATAAAAACATAAGAATAGTCTCCATCAAATAAAAAATCATGAGCACAAATAATCATATACTAACTATAGAAATAATATTTATTTCCCATTTATTTTTATGAAAATATATCTTAAGAATTTATATTGAAAAAATAATTATCATTAGGGTTTAATTATAGTGTATTGAAACTTAGATTAAACATTTCTTGAGAAACATTCATTCATCTTTAAAATATCAGAAGCATTCCTTCAAAAAAAAATCTCATCAAATTGTGTATTAATATTGAAATATTTCACACAATAGAATAAAAAAATTTGAAAACTATGTATATATCTTGGTATGTTATCATTATATCACTCTAAAATTATTCAATGAATACCCATAGAATATAACAAATTTATAACAAATAAATTCCATGATATATTATTTTTCAGAATAAATCAATAATCCACTAATTGAATAGTTTTTTTATAACGAAGAAAAATAATTTAAAATATAATATAAATATAATATGAAGATACACATCGAATTTGGAATTTTCATAATAAAACTCATAATGATTGTAAATTATTCCTATAACTAATTGAAAATTCATTTATCATGTAAATATGATTTGAAATATCTATTTCCATTTAAAAATATAAAAAAGAAAAACTACTCGAATAATGTAATTAAGAAATTATCTAAAAATAAATGAGAATATATAATTTATTCTTGATAACAATTAATGGATTTTATTTAAGGATAATGAAATAAAACAATAAATGTTAGAAAAACATTATTTTGAACATTATTATTATAGTCAACAAATAATCCATTATAGAACACCAAAAACATTCAATTTTAATCCATTATAATTAAATTAAAATATATTAAAAATACTCCTTTATCAATCATTGAAATATAAATTAAAAAATTTTATGAAATAAATAAAAAATTGATATGAAAGGAATATAAATGAATATAAAACATTAAAACATAGTCTTAAAAATCAAATACCACTTTAGAAACATTTGGATGTAAAGGAAATTGATGGTGAGAAAATGAAATAGCTTTGTAATCCACTAGGATTTTATGGAATTAATTATGATATACATTTTATGTAATTTTATAGAAAAAAAATTACAATATAGAAATGGAATATCACTAAACAAAACAATATTTAGATGAAAAATCTCTTACCACTAGTCTTGACTCATTTCATACATTCATTTACCATCCCAGGTAACTATCATTTTAATTTAATACATTATTTATTACACATTTCTTGTTTTTTATTTTATGATTATTTATTTTATTTCACTCATTTGTATTATTTATTTTGTTACTAAAGAAGTTATGTTTATATCATACCTTTTTATGATGTTAGATTAATAATATCAATAAAACTTCTATTAGATGACCTTGGTAAAATGAGTCCGGTTTTCATTATATCCAAAACATTAGTTATATGATAATAATTATTGTTATAATAAAAAATTATATATATTTATATTCACCCTTGTATGTTGTGGATAAGAAAGGTGATTCTATGTTCATGGAGGTAGTAGTACTCACATACATAGCAATGGAAAAATTAAGTTTTTTGTTGGATAGAATGTAAATAAAATTTAAAATTGTTAGTAATTTGAAATTCATAATAATATTATAAATATATTATTTAAATATTACATCTATTATTATTATAATCCATTTGTGTGGGTAATCAGATATAAAATATCACATTCGTAGAGGTTGTATTAGATAAGTATGCATAAATGATGTTTCTAGATTATAATACATATAATGCTATGAAGGAGTATTATATCATTTATATAAAAATGAAAATTATTTAAAAAATGTATTATATATTTATAAATAGTTAAATATATCCATAAATGAATGGATGTGATGAAAAAAGAAATACATCAATTTGTGGAGGCTGTTTCCTACAAACATGAGAGATCATTGTTTTCATTTTCTATTGGAGAGAAATAAATTTTAAAATTATTATACCATTAACATAATAACGTTAATATATATTAAATAAAATAATATAATTATGTTATGAATTTATGATAGATTTAAATGGCATATAAGAATGAAAATAACTACAATAATTTGGTTAAGACTTATACCTTATCCATGGATAAGATCCTTTGGCTTGAACATAATCCCTTCTATGATAATTATTTTATAAAAAATAGAGATTGTAGGATGTGGGGAGGAGAATTGGAATGTGATTATCTCAATGATATAACAAGATCAATTACCCAATGGGTTTGGTCAAGTGAGGATATAAGGTTATAATATTTACGTGAGAGGATTGTAATGCCGGAAATATTCAAAATATTTAGTATAATATAATCTACTTTCATGGGAATGGGGAAAACATACCACATAATGTTGAGTATATGATTAATAATGGTCTGAATACAAACAACCTATGAAATATTCACATTTTCTAGAGATATTTCAATTCTTATCTATTAATTTTAATCCCTCAATAATAATTTCTACCCACACTAGAATGATAAAATTTTATATAAATAATTATTCATTATGAAAAAAGATATTTACCTTACAAAAAATGAAATAAAATTTGATTATAAATAAAGAAAAATTTAAAAATTATTTAATTTATAATGGTGGAAGATAATAAATTTAAAATATATCTGAAAAATAAAAGTAAGACAATTTATAGATATGCATTTATTTTTGGGATAAAATAATTTTACAAATAAATTACTTATATTTTTTTTACTACCATGATATTTATTCAATAATAACTAAAAATTTTAATTTTAAAAAGCTAATTTGTCATTAAAAATCTAATCGAATCCTTCAAAAAAGTATACTAAATGTAGTAATCAAAAAATAAGTTTCTAAGAAAAATAAAATCTAACATCATTTCCAAAAATACAATCATGTGTGAGAAATGTTTTTAGTGTTTTTTAAAAAAAAAATTGTTCTCATTAAATAAAGATTAGGTTGACATAAATTATTTCTGAAATTTAATTTTAGGCTACAATCATGCTGACATTATAAAAGATATGAAATTTTTAGAAACTGAATTTTTAACTATTCATTAAAAATAAATTTCTTTGAAAAAATAAAAAAAAAATTTCTCCAATGAAACATTTTATGTAATGAATCCTAAAACAATAGAATTTTCATAAAATATAAATTCATAATTTATAAAATTATAATTTTACTGAATATAGAAAAAATAAATAAAACTAGTTTTTCATTAAATTTAACATTTTAATTGTTAGGTGTTTTTAATCATATTTTAGATAAATTTGATGTTAATAATGCATTAATATTTTTATCCACATTAAATATTAAAAATGATCATAATAATAATTTAATTGTCATATATTTTATTTATACTAATAAAAGTTTTATACATTAAATAGTGTCTTTTGAAAAAATCACTTCTATCATTGGATAATTTTTTTATATTACATTACTTATTTATCATATAGTAAATAAATATTATTACATTTTTTTAATAAAATAATTCATTCATTGAGATAATAATAATACTTAAATATTAATTTACAAATTCTTATTTACATTGATATTTTACATATCTGGAATATAATATAATTATGTTTCGCATGGTATTCTCATAAGGTTTGGTTGTAAAATATATAGTGAATAATGTTTCTTCGGTGTTATTTGTAATGTTATCTATTTATTACATTTTTATAATATAAAATAAATTTTAAAATCTGAGAGTGTTCTATTCTCCCCCATGGTGATATAATATCAACCTCATAATTTTATCAATTATTTGATAAAAAAAGATTTAAATGATTTTAAAAATAGATTTAATCATATGTAATATGATTATATCAACAAACTAATTTTAAGGTGAATCAGAAAAATTGATCTTTTATTTAAATAAAAATTAGTTAAATTCATTGAAACAACAATATGTTTTATAATAACTAATTAGTGTTTGATAACTCAATTTACAAAAAACACCATGTATAGATGAACTATGATATAATAACACTATATATCGAAGACATTGAATTAGACAATATAAATTTTCACAAATACATTTCAACACGTATTTATAATTTTTTTAATAATGAATTTGTATTGATTAATTCATAATAAAAAAGACATAATTTTTCCAAATTCCATTTTACGATTCAATACTTTATTTTATTTTTTAACTTTTTTTGTTATATGATGTGCATGAAAATTTTAAATAATTTTCAATGATTTTATAAATTATATTTTAAAAAATGAATATCATTTTTGAACTCGATATGTAAATAGAAGCTTTGGATGAATTTCTATAATTTCATTAAAAGTAATATTTTTGAGTAAGTTGTGAAAATATCATTTTTTATAATGAAAATAATTTCCAATATGTTTAAATTAAATTTATTGTATGAATATTGTATTAGATTTTCATAATTATACTTATTTTTTGAAATAATATAATTAAATACCAATTTTCCATTATTATTATTGCTTTTGATAAAAAAAAATTGGGGAGAGAGAACAATTTTCTCCAAAATGTTTTTATGCTAACAATGTGTTTTTATAATAATAAATTAAATATTTCACATTTATTTATTTATTCAAATGGTATTTATTGATTATATATTAAATAAATTTTTATATACATTTATTTTATGGGTTTTATGTGCAAATAATCATAAGTAAATTATTATTATTTATTAAATATTGAGTATTCAAAACTGGTATTCTAATACCGGTTGCATGATTATTTAAAATTAAATACTAGTGCTTATATAAATATAGTCAACTAAAATTTCTTCAATATATCTAATATAAAAAATTAAAATAATATAAAAGTGAGAACACAAAAATTTTTAGGGATAATAAAAATAGTATGAATTTAACGATGGTCAATGTTAAAAGTTGTTTATGATGTGGCTAAACCAAGTTATAAGTATAGTATTTACACCACCACCAATATAAATATTTTTGGTGTGGGATTTTTTTGAATTTTATTATCATACCTTTGAATAAATATATATTTGGAGACACATTCCCTGGATAATGATTATATAAAATAGAAAGTCATCATGAAATTCCATGTGTGTACCTCCCCGCACTTATAAAATGGAATTTATCATCCTCCACTTGTAACATCCCAGGTAAATAAAGAATAAAATACTTTCATATTAATTAATATTTACGAATTAAATATTAATTTTACTTTAAAGGGGTTTCTATGTTTGATAGCGTACCTGATACACAACAAAGAGTTTCTTTGAAATCATACGTTGCACACTAGTAATAAAATAATATTATTTTAACTAGTAGTTAACACGTAGTCGTTGTATTGGCGGGAATGAATAGAAATAACTAATATATAATTATATATGTTTGTTAAATGTTTGTAAATTTATCCAATAAAGTATAAAGGCTTAAAATACGAAAATAATTAAATTTTAGGCATATATACTCTAGTATTCACTAAAGGTCCACTTATCACCTTTTAATGGAGAACTGTCATTAAATATCGTTTTGGTAACTCTTATACATTCCATTTGACCAAATAAAATTATTCTTTAGAATCGGGACATCAAAATTTACTTTTTGTAAATTTTTGGTATTTTTCCGATAAAGTTCATTTTTTTTAATGAATAGTAAAAAAATTTGTATTTTAATTCAAAACCTCTTTGTAATATAATTTATTTACATGAATATATTATCCTTTGAATTGGTTTTAAATTTAAATTAGAATTTATTTTTACCCTTTAATCCAATAGTGGTCGTTGGAATTAATTTCACTTTGAAATTGGACTTAAACTAGTGTCAATCTTTTGATATATATTATTTCATAAAAACACGCTATTTGTTCTGACAGTGGAAATTAAGTATTAAATTAATTAATTTAACTTATATGTTTTGAATTTTTTAAAATAGACATCATTTTTGAATTCGGAATATCAAATATAGCTTAGGGTGATGTTTTGGTATTTTTCTGAAAAACTTCAATTTTTGATGAATAGTGAAACCACTAAGTGGTACTTAAAAAAACTGATTTTTCTTTTAAATGAAATTTTACCACCTCTGTGTTTTGAATTTAAAAAATAAAACATTCATGGTTGTCATTAGGAAGTAAAATGTGGTTCCATGGGATTAAAATAAATTTTTGTGACTAGTCACTTTTAAGTTTTTAATCGCGAATAGAGGTAATTAGTGTAGTTTAAGTTAAAAATAATGCATTAATAATATGAAATGACCTTGATACATGTCCTACCCTTATTTTATGTGTCATGTCCAACCAAGAAAATCCATGGGTCAACTTGGGGACCCCATGGAGCAACTTTGGTAGGAAAATGACATTAATAACTTTGTATGTAATGTTAAAATTAAAATTTCACAAACATGTGTTGTTTTACTAAACCAATTTTTAAATGGGGTTATAAAAGCTACATTTTTTACTATAAATATTCATTAGAAAGATAAAAAGATTTCATATATCATGATATTTTATTATTAATTTTTATACATTAATGAAATTAAATTATTTATGACACCATGATGATACAACGATTACCTCATTATTTAATGATTTCAATAAAATGAAAAGATAATGTAAAATCTAAGACCTAAACTTGTCAAAAACCTATTGGATGGGTTTATTTAGAACTCGTATCACCTTATACTCTAAATATATAATTTTGGGACCTATAAATCCGAAAATAATTTTATAATAAAGTAACTTTTTATAAAATTCCAAGAGTACCCCTCCTCTCCTCTTATAAAAGGCCCCCACCTCTACCACCTTACCCACACCTCTCAAGCCTTTGTCACGGCCAAAACCTGACCATTTCATCTATCCAAATCCCTCTATTACTCATAGATGCCTCACATTGTCCAGAATTCTTTCTAAGGAAGCCTTTGAGCTCAAATCAAAAAGAGTTACCCGATTTGAAGGTAGTGTCTTCTCTTGTGTTCTTATGTTTAATTTTGCCTCTCCAACCCCCTAAACTCTTTTTATTACTTTTTTTATAACAAAACCAGTATATTAAATATACTAGTATGTTTTTATGAGAAGCATTATAGCTACACCTACACACACCTTTTTATAATGGTTAAAGAACATACTGTTTCTGTGGTTAGCGATTTTCTGCCTCACGAAATGATGATTTTTCAAACATCTTTTAACACCTTTCATGGTGTACATTAAGATGTCACTCTATTTATATATGATATATATTATTTTTATGATTTCCTTATTCTTCTTTATTTTTCATTTGTGTCAGACCTTTGAGGTTTCCATTGTGGGTAAACACGATAATTTCATTTTAGGAAGTGCGGACTACCGCCCCCTTAAAGTGATTTGATTTGTTAATGCCATATGTTGGACGTATAAACGATCGATTTAATGTTATTATATTTTATGTTATACTGTAATTATAATACACCATTATATCATTATGATTTAAATCCATTCAATATGAAATATAAACAAAAGTAGCGTTCATGCGTACGTACAGCTTACCGTCTCCATGAACAGTGCATTTCATTTCTTATCTCTAAATGTTATGTACTATTATAAATACATGTACATGATGGATATATATGATATATATGATATCCAAATCATGAATATAAGTCTGGATATAATGAACCTTTTACCACATTAACAACATGTAATTGTAAGAAGTCCATTTTTGACATAAGTACCAAATATCGATAAAAAGAACATTATTAAATTAAATGATTACATAATGTTTATAACATAGAAATAGGTTATATAAAAGGAATAATAAACCTGAAAAAGGTTCTTAAGAAAGTATAAATTAACATTAGTTTATTTTTCAGGAGATTAAAGAGCAATCGTGTCACGTCGGAAACGAGGTAAGGGACTTCGTCTCAATCTCCTTTCATTGAGGCATATTTTGTTCTAATACAAGGCTTTCTTTTATACGGTGTATAAACCCCTTTAAATTTTAATTTTATACAAAAGGAATATTTTTCTACGAAGCGTTTTAGAAAATGACAAAAAGGAATGTTTCTTTTAGCATATGCGGGGACAATAACATTTTCTGCCGCCGTGAGTATTATTTGATCTTTGGCTCCCTCAACAAGTTGTGATGTTTTTTTAAAATGAAATAAATACCATATAATCTTTTATGTATTTTGGTATTGAAAATGGTTTTCATAATATATTTTTAATATCAATATATTTATGTGATATATTGTGTTTGAAATGTTGAAATGTTTTCATTCCATTATTTTTGTTTTATGTCTTACGATTTTATAATGGTACATGGACATTTGACGGGTGGTTACGTGATAAACCATATGACGGGTGGTGCCGTGAATACCAGGATGGGTGGTTACGTTATAGCCTCCAATTCATTGGGTATTGAAGTCGGATTATGGATATTCCATTAAGTGATATTTGTGGAAGTCGACCGTATGGTTATTCCATTTAAGTATGTTTATGACCCAAGTTACCATTATATGTTATGTGTTTTTTATATGGGTTTTATGGTAATATTTTGGTTAAAAAAGGGTATGTAATGATATTTTATTCAGTGAAGAGTATTTACTTCTCCATAAAGGTGAAAAGTATTAATTTGATAAAGTATTCTTGGTTTACTTGTTGTTTTGAAAAAACTAACAGTTTTCCTTCTTTGTGTATCCCATACTGAGCTTTTTATCACTACGGGAAAAAGGGGTATTTGCGACGGGTTAATTGCGAAGGGATTTATTCTCGTCGCAAATAGTTCTGTTAAAAACTTATTTGCGACGGGAATATTTGCTCGTCGCAAATAAGTAGCTTTTTGCGATGGGATAGCTTTCCCCGTCGCAAAAGGACTGGCGCGGTTTGCGCGCCAAATCGCGGGAAACCTATTTGCGACGGGGGAATATTCCCGTCGGAAATAACCGGCGGCGGTAAAAGGTATTGGCGACGGGAATATTCCCACGTCGCAACTAGTGTGTCGGCAGGTGGTTATTTGTGACGGGACCCGTCGCAAATAACTATTAAACCGTTGACCGTAATAAATGATGGCTAAGGTATTTGCGACGGGTACCATCGCAAATAATATTATTTGCGATGGGAATCCCGTCGCAAATGGACCCGTCGAAAATACTCTAACCTATAAATACCTCCATCCGTTTTTTTCAAATCATTCCCAAATTCCATCTTCTCTTCTCTCAAAGTTTTATTTCTAAAGTTCAGTTTTTCTCAAGTTTAATTTTTTTTTCGGAGTCGATATTAACGTTTTGAAGAACGATCAGAGCAGATCAATTTTCAAGGTATTTATGTTCATTTTAATTTAATATTTATTTTTAATTTTTTATTAGTTTTAATTATTCTTAATTAGTTGTAATTTAATTATGTTTACATTGTTTTGTTACTTAATAAATTTAAATTATTAGTATTGTTCATAGTTAATACTAATTAAGAATAATTAGTAATAATTTTTAATAATTAAGAATAAAAATTAATAATTAGTAATAAATATTAATAATTAGGAATAATAACATTATTAAATTATTAGTATATTTTATAATTAATAGTAAAATAATATAATTTTTTATATATATACCATTCTCTTTTCATCTATGTGTTTGTTGTCTCCACATTTATTATTTGTATGTGGAGATAGAAAACACACAGATGAAAGGAGAATTGTATATAAATTATAATATTATAATATTATAATATTAATAATAAAATATACTAATAATGCTATTATTCGTAATTATTGGTTATTGTTCCTAATTATTGGTAATTATTCCTAATTATTGGTAATTATTGATTTAATTGCTACTAATTAGTAATAACTACCAATAATTAGTACTAATTACCCATAATTAGTAATAATTACAAATAATTATTAATAATTAGTAATAATTACCTATAATTATTAATAATTACCAATAATTAGTAATAATTACCAATAATTAGTAATAATTACCAATAATTAGTAATAATTACCAAAAATTAGTAATAATTACCAATAATTCGTAATAATTCGTAATAATTAGTAATAATTCGTAACAATTAGTAATAATTCGTAATAATTAGTAATAATTCGTAATAATTAACAATAATTAGTAATAATTACCAATAATTAGTAATAATTACCAATAATTAGTAATAATTCGTAATAACTAGTAATAATTAGTAATAATTAGTAATAATTCGTAATAATTCGTAATAATTAACAATAATTAGTATCAATTAACAATAATTAGTAATAATTACCAATAATTTGTAATAATTACCAATAATTACCAATAATTACCAATAATTACCAATAATTTCCAATAATTTCTAATAATTACCAATAATTACCAATAATTACCAATAATTACCAATAATTACTAATAATTAACAATAATTAGTATTATTTACCAATAATTACCAATAATTGGTTATAATTAGTAATAATTGGTAATAATTAGTAATAATTGGTAATAATTAGTAATAATTGGTAATAAGTAGTAATAATTCGTAATAGTTACCAATAATTCGTAATAATTATCAATAATTAGTAATAATTACCAATAATGAGTAATAATTACCAATAATTAGTAATAATTACCAATAATTAGTAATAATTACCAATAATTAGTAATAATTACCAATAATTAGTAATAATTACCAATAATTAGTAATAATTAGGAATAATTAGTTATAATTACCAAGTATTAGTAATAAGTACCAATAATTAGTAATAAGTACCAATAATTAGTAATAACTACCAATAATTAGTAATAACTACCAATAATTAGTAATAACTACCAATAATTAGTACTAATTAGTAATAACTACCAATAATTAGTACTAATCAGTAATAATTACCAATAATTAGTACTAATTACCAATAATTAGTAATAATTAGTAATAATTACCTATAATTAGTAATAATTACCAATAATTAGTAATAATTACCAATAATTAGTAATAATTACCAATAATTAGTAATAATTACCAATAATTAGTAATAATTACCAATAATTAGTAATAATTACCAATAATTAGTAATAATTACCAATAATTAGTAATAATTACCAATAATTCGTAATAATTACCAATAATTAGTAATAATTACCAATAATTAGTAATAATTACCAATAAATAGTAATAATTAATAATAATTAGTAATAATTAACAATAATTAGTAATAATTACCAATACTTAATAATAATTACCAATACATACCAATAATTACCAATAATTACCAATAATTACCAATAATTACCAATAATTAGTAATAATTACCAATAATTAGTAATAATTACTAATAATTAGTATTAATTACCAATAATTAGTATTAATTACCAATAATTACCAATAATTACCAATAATTGGTAATAATTCCTAATAATTACCAATAATTGGTAATAATTAGTAATAATTACCAATAATTGGTAATAATTCGCAATAATTGGTAATAATTAGTAATAATTACCAATAATTAGTAATAATTAGTAATAATTACCAATAATTAGTAATAATTATCAATAATTAGAAATAATTATCAATATTTACCAATAATTAGTTTTAATTAGTAATAATTACCAATAATTACCAATAATTACCAATAATTACCAATAATTAGTAATAATTATCAATAATTACCAATAATTAGTAATAATTACCAATAATTACCAATAATTACCAATAATTACCAATAATTAGTAATAATTACCAATAATTAGTAATAATTACCAATAATTAGTAATAATTAGTAATAATTAGTAATTATTAGTAATAATTAACAATAATTAGTAATAATTAACAATAATTAGGAATAATTAGGAATAATTAGTAATAATTAATAATAATTACGAATAATTAGTAATAATTATCAATAATTAGTAATAATTTGTAATAATTAGTAATAATTACAAATAATTACCAATAATTCGTAATAATTAACAATAATTAGTAATAATTAACAAAAATTACCAAAAATTAGTAATAATTACCAATAATTAGTATCAATTACCAATAATTTCCAATAATTGGTAATAATTAGTAATAATTATCAATAATTAGAAATAATTAGTAATAATAAGTAATACTTAGTAATAATTAGTACTAATTAACAATAATTAGTAATAATTAGTAATAATTATTAATAATTAATAATAATTACCAATAATTTGTTATAATTATCAATAATTAGTAATAATTATCAATAATTATCAATAATTATCAAAATTAGTAATAATTACCAATAATTACCAATAATTACCAATAATTACCAATAATTACCAATAATTAGTAATAATTAGTAATAATTAGTAATAATTACCAATAATTAGTAATAATTAGTAATTATTACCAATAATTAGTAATAATTAGTACTAACTACCAATAATTAGTAATAATTAACAATAATTAGGAATAATTAGTAATAATTAGTAATAATTACCAATAATTAGTAATAATTATCAATAATTAGTAATAATTACCAATAATTAGTAATAATTACCAATAATTAGTAATAATTACAATTAATTGCCAATAATTACCAATAATTAGTAATAATTATCAATAATTAGTATTAATTACCAATAATATTAGTACTATGAAAATAATAAAAAATTTATATAATATTAAAATTATCAATATTTGTAACATGTTTTGCTTTATTCTCAACATATTTAATTCTTAAAGGGTCAATTTTTAGGTCTATCTCAATAAAAAGTTTGTGTCAGTCGTGTATGATCTAAACTCTATAATTATGCTAGTTTTAGTGTTTTTTCTAACCAAATTATTCAAAACCAGTAATGCTTTTATATTTTATAGAGAAATATGGAACAACGAGGTCGTCAACAATCATTATTAGGTGACCGCATATGGATAAATCAACGTAGAAATACAAACGGTTCTGGTTTAAATCTAGTATATGTAGAGGGTGTGGAGAATTTTTTATCATTTGCGGCATCAAATCCAGAATTTGTTTCAGAAGGCAAAATAAAATGCCCTTGCAGAAAATGTGCATTGAGAACGTTTGACACGTTTGACAAAGTGGGAGAACATCTCTTGCGTTTTGGTTTTCAACCAGATTATGTTTTTTGGTATCAACACGGTGAACGCAGTTCCAGAGCAGGTGATACCAACTTGATTCTGGATCCATCCCGGTTTCAAGATTTAGTACATGATGTTGCAGGTTCATCTGTTCAACATACATAAACTCCGGCTGATATAGTTTCAAATCCTGAGTTGGCACCGTCTGAATTTTATGAGTTGTTGAAGTCTGCTGAGGATGCATTATATCCTAGCTGCAAGATGAGAAAATTAGAAGCAGTTGCAAAATTTATGGCTATTAAATCCGATAAAGGAATGTCAAACACTTGTTTTGACCAGATATTTTATTTTCTTAAAACACTGTTACCCGAAGGAAATGTCTTACCTGCAAATTACTATGAGAGTAAGAGGCTAGTTCAAAATTTGGGACTTACTTGTCAGAAGATTCATGCATGTTCAAATGACTGCATTTTATATTCTGGGTAAAATGAGTCGTTGGATAGTTGTCCCACATGTGAGCAACTGAGATATAAATAAGGACAACACGGGAAGTCTGGTTTGATTCCTGTAAAACAGTTGAGATATTTTCTACTTACATCCATACTTCATCAATTATTCATGTCTAAGAATACATCGACAATGATGTCATGGCATAAAGAGAATATTTCAACCGATAAAAGCTTGAATCATTCAGCCGATGGTGATTCATGGGAACATTTTGATAGAGTGCATCCATCCTTTGCTTTAGAAGCTAGAAATGTTCGACTGGGCCTTTCCACTGATGGTTTCTGTCCGTTTGGATCTTATGGTAGTCAATATTCATGTTGGCATGTTTTTTTAACTCCGTACAATTTACCTCCATGGATGTTGATGAAGGAGCCATATATGTTTTTGACTTTACTAATTCCAGGACATCCGAAGAAAAATATTGACGTTTATTTGAAACCATTGATTGATGAATTAAATTTATTGTGAAGTACTGGTGTAAGTACATATGATGTTGCAACAAAACGGAATTTTATACTGAGACCTGCATTGATGTGGACAATAAGTGACTTCCCGGCTTATGGGATGTTATCTGGCTGGAGTACACATGGTCAGAAACCTTGTTATTTTGACTGTCATCGCAGATTTCTTCCAGCTGATCATCCTTTTCGCAGAAACAGATCTCATTTCAGAAAAGGAGCAGACGAGTCGGTGGCAGCCTCAGCATTAGGAGCAGATGGAGTACATGCGCCGACTCACTCATGCTTTAGGGATGAAGTTTCCTCCACCACCATCTGCAGATCCCCCACCTCCCCCCTCCTTCAGATTAGAGTTTGTATTTATGTTATAAAATTTGTGAAATCAAAATATGATTTTTTTTCTATTCGTAGTTTTTGTATCATTATAAAATATTAATAATATTATATTTTTAAATAACAATATTAATATGAATAATAATAATATTTATATTTTATAATATTAAATTTTATATATATAATAAAAATTTATAATATTATAATTTAATTATATTTTTTTACTTGAATTATTTTAATATTTGAATGTAAAATAATTCTATTATTTTTATATTAATTAAAATAACTTATTAATATATTTTTTATTTATGAATTATAATTCTAATATTATTATATTAATTAAATCATTTATTAATATTCTATTATATTTTTTTTTGAATTATAATTCTATTATTATATTAATTAAAATCATTTATTAATATTTTATTATTTTTTATTTTTGAATTATAATTGGATTATTATTATACTAATTAAAATAAGTTATTAATAATTTATTTTTTTTTATTTTTTTATAGTATTTACGACGGGATGCTATGCCCGTCGCAAATAGTATTGCGACTGGTCTCATCGCAAATAGTATTGCGACGGGTCCCGTCGCAAATAGTTTTATTATTATATTTATTAATAGTTTTTTATTTTTTTTAAAAAAATAGTTTATGCGACGGGCCCGTCGCAACAGGTATTTGTGACGGGACCCGTCGCAAAAACTATTTTAAAAGATTTTTACAAATATACAGAGTACTATTTGCGACGGGAAGAATATGTGTCGCAAAAAAGGGTTTTAGCGACGGGACCGTCGCAAATAAGTGTTGTTGCGACGCCGTTTTCAGCAACGGGCCATTTGCGACGGGCCCCCGTCACAAAGGACCCGTCACAAATACCTGTTTTTCTAGTAGTGTATGATCACCCCAAGTTTTTTTCGAAATGTTTTTCACGGGACATAATGTGGAATAGGTTCAAGGATGGGATCATGGAAATGTCATTCTTTCTTAAACATGGAACTATAAATGACTTTTTTTAGAGTTCATGTTTTCAAAAAAATGGAAACTTTGTAGAAGTGTCCACTGTGTAATATTTTGAGATGTAATATTTATGATCAAATTATCTAAAACTCTAAACCCGAAAAGATCCTCAATGGGAATTATTCATTTAATTCAATATTAAGTAATGTTTAAGGCTGTGGCTTTATTGTTGGTATCAGAGGTCGGTTTAGACATCTTTAGAAGTTATAAAATTGTAAAATTATAAATTAATTTATGATATGATTGAAATGATATAGCATTTAAAGATTACCATGTTTCTTCACCTAAGATATTATTGTGTTCTTAATGGTTTTCCATAGAGGAAACAAGGAAGCTATGCTGGGACGACATCAGGAGGAAGACAACCTTCCAAATCAGCAACCTGAGATGGTCGGAGTTGGAACTGAACAGTTTGTTGCAGTGATGTTATAGTTGACTCAGGATATAAATGGTGGTGGTATCCATGAACGATATCAGCCAGATCAACCACAGAGGAACATGTCAGTGGTGGAACATTTCATTAGGAAACATCCCCCATTATTTAGAGGATCATCGTACCCTGTGTAAGCGGAAGGGTGGATTATAGCACTGGAGAAGATTGTTGATGTCATGGGGTGTTGAGAATATCAAAAGGATAGTCTTGCTGTTAGCCGTTTTGAAGGTGAAGCTGATCAGTGGTGATCGATAGTGAAAAATATCAGGGATAGTGATGAGATTGAAGATATTTTGGTGTTATCTAAAAGTAATGTGGAGCATGAAATTCATTTAAGGGTTATCTTTCAAACCTTAAAAAAGAAAATGTATGGAAAATTTAGAAAGTGTGAGTATTGGTTACAACAAATTTCTTTCCATGGTCACATTGTTTAAAAAAATTGCATAACTTTTGATCTTACTAAAACGAAAGTCACTGAAGAATGGCCAAGACCCAAAAATGTTACCGAGTTCCATATTTTTCTTGGTTTGGCAGGTTACTACCGAAGGTTTTTTGAAAATGTTTCATAGATATCTAGTCCAATGACCAAGCTAACTCGGAAGGGTGTTATGTTTATCTGGACAAAAGAATGTGATGATTGTTTTCAAGAGTTGAATAGAATATTGGTGAATGCTTCGGTTTTGGCACATCCTTCTAGGAATGGTGAGTTTGTTATATACAGTGATGCTTCGTTGAAGGGACTTGGCTATGTCCTTATGCAGAATGATCAGGTAATTGCATATTCTTCACGTCAGTTGAAAATTCATGAGGTAAATTACCCAACACATGACTTAGAATTAGATGTTGTTGTTTCTCCTCTAAAAATTTGGAGGCATCATTTGTATGGAGTAAAGTGTGAAATATATTCTGATCACAAAAGTTTAAAGTATATATTCACTCATAAATAATTAAACATGAGACAGAGGAGATGGCTAGAATTAATCAAGGATTATGATTGTGCAATTCATTACCATCCGAGAAAAGAAAATAAGGTGGATTATGCTTTGAGTCGAAAAAGTAATGCATCATTAACCATGCTACGTTTGGAACAAGAGCCTTTGGTTTTTGATTTGACAAACTTTGGAATAGAAGTTGTTGGTACATGAAGATCTTCTGTTTTGTTTCAGGTATCAGTGAGATCATCTCTATCAGACAGAATTAAGCAAGTGTAGAAGAAAGACAGTGGGTTGCAGAAAAAGGTAGAGCTAGTTCAGAAGAGTAAGTTGCCTGAATTTAATATTGATAATGATTGTGTTTTGAAGTTTGGGAAGAGATTATGTGTGCATGGTGATTCACACTTGAAGAATGAGTTGTTATGTGAGGCTCATAGTTCCCCATTTTCAGTTCATCCTGGTAGTACTAAGATGTACAGTGATCTGCGGGAGTATTACTGGTGGGATGGAATGAAAAGAAATATTGCTGATTTTACAGTGAAGTGTTTGACTTGTCAGCAGGTTAAAGCATAGCAGTAGTTACCGAAAGGGATGCTTTAGCCTTTACCAGTGCCAGAGTAGAAGTGGGAAAATATATCCATGGACTATGTTGTGAAATTACCGAAGACATCTCGAGGTAATAATGAAATATGGGTTATTATTGATCGCTTGACTAAATATACTCATTTCCTTCCTATTTGAGATAATTTCTCTCTTGATCAACGTTCTCGATTGTATCTTAAAAAGGCAGTCTACTTACATGGAGTTCCCCTATCCATTGTATCTGATCGTGATCCCAGGGTTACTTCTAACTATTAGAAGGGCCTTCAGAAGTCATTGGGAACTGAATTAAATTTTAGTACAGCATTTCATCCTCTATCAAATGGGTAGTAAGAATGAACAATTCAGACTTTGGAGGATATTCAAAATTCTTGTTCAATGGATTATCAGGGAAGTTGGGACCAATATCATTCTTTGGTTGAATTTTCATATAATAACAGTTTTCATTCCAGTATACAGATGGCTGCATTTGAATAATTATATGGTAAACTGTGTCAAACTATAGATTTTGGGGATGTAGTGGGTGAAAGGAAGCTGATGGGACCAGAATTGGTAGAAGAGATGGCAGAGAAAGTTCAGTTGATTCAGAAACACATGAGAATAACTCAGAGTAGACAGACAAGTTATGCAGATAACAGGAGAAAGGATCTATCTTTTGAGGTAGGTGATCATGTTTTTCTTAATGTTTCACCGTGGAAAAGTGTGATGCGATTTGGTATGAAAGGAAAGATGAGTCCAAGGTTCATTGGACCATATGAAATTCTGGAGAGAGTTGGATCAGTTGCTTACCGAGTGGCTTTACCTCCGAGTTTATCTCAGGTACACAGTGTTTTTCATGTTTCAATTTTGAGAAAGTATATGCCAGATCCATCTCATGTTTTGAGCCCAAAGGTAGTTCGGATGGAAGAGAATATCTATTATATAGAACAACCAGTCCAGATTCTTGACTAAAGAGAGAAAGTGCTGCGAAATAAGGTAACTCACCAGGTAAAGGTTTTGTGGAAAAACCATATGGTTGAAGAGGCAACGTGGGAATCTGAAAATTCTGTGAGGGATAAATACCCCCACTTATTTTTATAAGTTAATAAAATTGCGAGGACGCAATTCCCAAAAGGGGGGAAGGATGTAAAATCCAAGATTAATAAAAAAACCGTTTCATATTTATTAATATTTATGAATTAAATATTAATTTTTCTTTAATGTGGTTTCTATGTTCGATAGTGTATCCAATACGCAACAAAGATTTTCTTTGAAATCTTACGTTGCACACTAGTAATAAAATAATATTATTTCAAATGGCAGTTAACACGTACCCTTTGTATTGGCGGAATGAATAGAAATAACAAAAATATGTTTATATATGTCTGTTAAATGTTTTTACATTTATCCAATAAAGGATAAAGGCTTAAAATATGAAAAGAATTCAATTTTAGGCATATATACTCCAATATTCACTAAATGTCCACTTATCACCTTTTGATGGAGAACTGTCATTAAATATATTTTTGTTCACTCTTATACATTCTATCGGACACAATAAAATTATCCTTTAGAATTGGGACATCAAAATTTACTTTGTGTAATTTTTTGGTATTTTTCCGATAAAGTTCATTTTTTAAATGAATAGTGAAAAATGTTGTATTTTAATTCCAAATATATTTTTATTATAATTTATTTACATGATTATATTATCTTTTGAATTGGTTTTGAATTGAAATTAGAATATATTTTTACCCTTTAATCCAATTTTGGTTTTTGGAATTAATTTCACTTGGAAATTGGACTAAAACCAGTGTTATTATTTTTATATATATTGTTTCATAAAAACACTCTATTTGTTATGAAAGTGGAAAATATTTATTAAATTAATTAATTTAACTTATATGTTTCGAATTTTTTAAAATAGAAATCATTTTTTAATTCGGAATATCAAATATATCTTAGGGTGAAGTTTTGATATTTTTCTGAAAAAACATCAATTTTTGATGAATAGTGAAACCACTAAGTGGTACTTAAAAATACTGATTTTTTTGTTTCAATGAAATTTTACCACCTATGTGTTTTTAATTTCAAAAATCCGACATTCGTGGTTGTCATTAGGATGTAAAATGTGGTTAAATGGGATTAAAATGGTTTTTGGTGCATAATAACTTTTCTGTTTTTAATCACGATTAGAGGTAATTAGTGTAGTTTAAGGTAAAAATAATGTTTTAAAAATATGAGAATTACCTTGAAACGTGTCCTAACTTTATTGGATGTTCATGGCCGACCAAGAAAATCCATGGGTCAACTTTGGATCCCCATGGAGCCACTTTGGTAGGATAATGACATTAATAACTTTTTATTTAATGTTAAAATTAAAATGTCTCAAACATGTGTTGTTTTACTAAAAGAATTTTTAAATGGGGTAATACAAGTCATATTTTTACCTATAAATATTTATTAGAAATTTTAAAAGATTTCCTACATCATGATATTTTTTTTATAATTTTTATACATTATATAAATTAAATTATTTTTGTCACCAAAACGATGGAGCGATTACCTCATTATTTAACGATTTAAATAAAATGAAAAGATAATGTAAAATCTAAGACCTACAATTGTAAAAAACTTATTGGATGGTTTTATTTTGAACCCTTATCACCATATCCTTGAAATATATATTTTTGGGACTATAAATCCGAAATTCATTTTATAATAAAGTAACCTTTTATAACTTTCCAAGAGTTCCCCTCCTCTCCCCTTATAAAACGCTCCCATCTCTACCACCTTACCCACACCTATCAAGCCTTTGGATCAAACAAACCCTGCCCATTTTCTTTCTCCACATCCCTCTCTTACTCATAGAAGCCTCACATTGGGCAGAATCCTTTCCAAGGAAGCCTTTGAGCTCAAATCAAAAAGAGTTACCCGATTTAAAGGTAGTGTCTTCTCTTGTGTTCTTAGGTTTTATTTTGCTTCTCCAGCCCCCAAAACTCATTTTATTACTTTAAATTGTAACTAAACCTGTATCCTAAATATACTAGGATGTTTTGATGAGAATTTGTAGAGCTAAACCTACACACACCTTCATCTAATGTTTAAAGAACATACTGTTTCTGTGGTTGCCGATTTTCTACCTCACGAAACAATGATTGTTCAAACTTATTTTAACACCTTAAATGGTGGAAATTAAGATGTAACTCTATTTATATATGATATATATTATTTTAATGTTTTTCTTATGCTTATTTATTTTTCATTTGTGGCCTACCTTTATGGTTTCCATTGTGGGTAAACACGATAATTTCATTTTAGGAAGTGCGGACTACCGCACCCTCAAAGTGATTTGATTCGTTAATTCCATATGTGAGACTTAGAAAGTATTGAGTTAATATTATTATATATTATGTTAGACTGAAATTATAATATACCATTATATCATTGTGATTTAAGTCCATTAAATACGAAATAGAAATGAAAGTAGCATTCATGCGTACGTACGGCTTACCGTCTCCATGAACGTTGCATTTCATTTCATACCTCTAAATGTTATGTACTATTATAAATACATGTATATTCTGGATATATATTATATATATGATATTAAAATAATGAACATAATTCTGGAAATAATGAACCTTTGACCACATAAACAACATGTAATTGTAAGAAGTCAATTTTTGACTTAAGTACTAAATATCGTCAAAACAAACTTTATTAAATTAAATAATTACATAACATTAATAACATGGGAATAAGTTATATAAAAGTAATAATAAAATTAAAAAAGGTTATTAACCAAGTAGAAATTAACTTTAGTTTACTATTCAGGAGATTAAAGAGCAATCAAGTCACGTCGGACATGAGGTAAGGTACTTCGTCTCAATCTCCTTTCGTTGAGGCATATTTTGTTCTAATACAAGGCGTTATTTTATACGCTGTATAAATCCCTTTGACTTTTAATTTTATACAAATGGAATATTTTTCTACGAAGCTATTTACAAAACAACAAAAAGGAATTTTTCTTTTAACATACGCGGTGACAACGTACTTTTCCGCCGCCGCGAGTATTATTTGGTCTTTGGCTTCCTCAAACAAGCCGTGATGTTTTTTTAAAATCAAATAAATAAATTATACTATTTTATGTATTTTGGTATTGAAAATTGTTTTTATAATGGATTTATTATGTCAATATATTTAGGTGATATATTATGTTTGAAATGTGGACATGTTTTCATTCCATTATTTTTGTTTTATGTCTTCTAATTTTATAATGGTACTTGGACATTTGACGGGTGGTTATGTGATAAACCATATGACGAGTGGTTCCATGAATTCCAGGACGGGTGGTTACATTATAACCTCCAATGCATTGGGTATAGAAGTCAGTCGTATGGCTATTCCATTAAGTGATATGTGTGGAAGTCGACCGTATGGTAATTCCATTTAAGTATGTTTATGTCCCAAGTTACCTTTTTATGTTATGTGTTCATTATATGGGTTTTATGGTAATATTTTGGTTACAAAAGGGTATGTAATGATATTTTATTCAGGGAAGAGTATTTACTACTCCATAAAGTTGAGAATTATTAATTTGATAAACTATTCTTGGTTTACTTATTGTTTTGAAAAACTAACAGTTTTCCTTCTTTTTGTATCCCTTACTAAGCTTTTTATGCTCACCCCATGTTTTTTTGAAATGTTTTTCACATGACATAATGTGGAATATGGTCAAGGATGGGATCAAGGAAAATTCATGATTTCTTAAAAATGGAACTAGAAATGAATTTTATTTAGAGTTCATGCTTTGAAAAAAAGTAAACATTATAGAAGTTTCCACTGTTTAATCTTTTGAAATGTAATAGTTATGATGTAATTCTATACAACTCTAAACTTGAAAATATCCTCAATGGTAATTATTCATTTAATTCAATATTAAGTAATGTTTATGGTCGGGACCTTATACCACTGATCTCATTATTTGAGAAATAAATATCAATAAATTCCATAAAAACCTCTTTATAATCCATACCTTCATACTAGATCTTTAATTATTATGGAATGACCAATTCTTTAATCATAAATATGTATTCCAAAAGAGGTATCTAAAAATATATACATATCATAAATAATATATAACAATTTAATTTTATAATTTTACTTATCCAATCTCCTCTAAACTATAGATAACTTATTACTGTAGTATCATAAGTACAATCTATGATTATTAGTGATATTTCACACCTATTTAAAACTACTACTCAATAAAATGTGATATGAAATCATCGCTCATGTGTAAGTATAAATACCACTTCCATGTAGAGATAAAATTTATATTTTTTATTGATAATTATAGTATATTAATTTATATGTTTATTGTTTATATTTGATATTTTGGCAATAGTTAATATTCTATAATTATAATATAATATCTATCATCATAATTTTTTAATTTTTTCTAAATTATTATATTTATTGTGTATACATGTTGACAACAACATCTACAAAGTGATGTGTTTTTATCATTTCATCATTACATGGATTGAAATGAAGAAAATTATTATTTTCATACATAAATATTACTATATATCATATTAATATTCTTTAAATATCATTTCAAATCTTTCCATAATCCTACAGGTAAAGTGAATTTTCAAACATTGATATATAAAAGTTGTACAATGTCTCCTGATTAGTTCTTAACAACGTGTATACATTTTATACATGTCATAAATGAAATAATTCGTCATATAATAATAAATATAAACCTAATAAAGGGTTATCTCAGATGATTAGTAAGGTTAACAAGTGGAGATATAAATCAATGGCGAAAAATAATATGATTAGAGAGTAATGCGATCATGAGTTCAATGTTTAAACCAAATACCTTACCTATAATTGTTCATGTTATTAATTAATTTATTTAATACTTTCATTTCATATCATATGAATCGTAATGGAGTCAATATCATGATCCATGGGATAATTAAAATTTCATAAAATTTATGTTTGTGGCATAAATGTAGGAATCAAAAGAAATTTCTTTATTATCCAGGAAAACATACATGACTATCATAGTAGAATATGATCACTTATTATTACCTTTTTATTGTAAATTATCATCTTGATGTCTATCATAATTGATGGAGTTTGATATGGAATAGGGTTCACAACCCAATCAAGTCACTATTTTCTCATGAGATATACATGTTATGAACTCCCGTATAGGGATATATAATTATGGTAAAATCTATCACATAATTATAATTTATACTTGTGTGTTCTATAAGATCATAAAATAGTCATCATATCATACCCCTTAAAAATTAATTTGGTTTCGTAAATATTTGAACATGTCACCATTGCATTACCACTTTAATATAAAAATATTTCATAAACATTTAATCATCATAATCATAAATAAAAAAAAATTATGAAAAAGGTTTTTATATTTATATCATATACTCAAAAAAGAAAAATAATATCAAACACAATTTATTATAAAAAATTATCTAAAAGATCACTGGTAATATTTAATTGATTAAATAAAAAATTAATTTTTAAATAATTAAATTAAAATATAAAAATTCACAAATATTTTTGGTAAAATCCTATTTTTTTAAAAATATTGAAAAATGAGAATAATAAAAAAATTACATACCATGATTGTTGTAAAATATGTTCCTACGCTGTAGGTCTAAATAATGATTCATTTCAAATTTTGTATAAAATTAAAAAGTACATCCTTCAGAAAAGGAAATGATGATTCAATTAAAAAATACATTTTAAAAGGAAAATACGAGATAAATTTAATTAATCAATCATTAGATGACCTTAAAAACGTTCTGGATTATATTTTTTGAAATCATGGTCATTGAAACAAACTATTTTCAACCGAAGAGAGAAATAGATTTATATTTTTATATATTTTTTAGACTCTTAAGTATTAAAAAAACAAAAGTAATGATATTAATATAAATAATTAATTTTACTATAATATAATTGTAAAATATATAATGATTTTTATCATGAAATTTAATCATAAAATCATTATTGATAAACAATCATGATATAAAAGGAGGTAGTAACATAAAACTCTTACCTCATGTTCAATATGAACCAAAAACAACATTAAACTACTATATAATAAATTAAAATTTATTATACCTATAGAAAATAGTTAGTAATAAAATAATAATATCATAGATGGTTCAATAATAACATTTAAAATCCAATTTTATAATAATAACTTATTTAAATCATCAGATTCAGGTGTTAATAGATTCATTTTTTATGAGATTTTGTGTTACGTTTTTTAATCCTTCCACAAAGATCATGATTCAACCATCTCAAGAGTGATATTTATGACATAAATATAATATATATTAATTAAATACTTTTCTAAAATCATAAATAAATTCAATATATATAAAAATTAATACAATGTTTAGGGAGGTGGAGTGTTAGATGTACACATGAATGTTGTTTCCCCTTTTTGACATATGGAATGAAATAATGGTAAATAATTATTAAACATTAATTAATAATTATCATATCACATATATTGAATAAAAAAAATGCTTTAATCCAATGAAAATGGAAATTGAAAATTATTCATGCCTATTTTTGGAGGTAGTAGTCTACACATACACACGAGCGATGTAAACAATTCTTAACAGATGGAATAATAGTGTGTAATTGTTGTTCCATTAATAATAATTAATATGATTGAATATAATTAAATATTTAATTTAGAATGGTTTTAAAAAAATTATGATTAAGAAAAAATAAATAAATTTAAAAATCATGGTTAATATTTATAACTCTCTATGGAGAAATATTTTTGTTTTATAGCTTATTCCTTTAATATATTCACTTTTTTTAAATAAATATCAATGATATGCCTCATATATATTGTATGGTATTATGAAACATATATAACATATTATATGTTTCTAAAAATTGTTTTTAAATAATTTAATGAAGTTATATTTATTTAAATTAAACACAATGCTATTTGAAAAGAAGGATGTTGTGATTGATTGGTTATACGACAGGAAAAACCAATCGTAAATGTTAAGAGAAATATATTATTAGAATATGATTATTATAATATAACCACTGAATTGTGGGTATCAGTTTGAATAACTGTTTTTTAAAATATATTTATATTTATCCTAAATGATATAAATTTATTAAAATTATTATTAATATTTTTAGTACTCCCATTTTTGGAATGGAAATATATTATCCATCAAAAATGGTTTTATTTTATATTTATTTTTTAAGAATTATAAATCATTCAAAGAAATTTTAAAAAATTTAATTTATAAAATTGATAGAATTTTATAAAACATCATATAGTAAATATTATATGGTGTTATTTTTCTAGATTTATGTAAAATATTGTTTTTTAGTCAATTGAAGAAAATACAAATATTTGTAAAATTAGTAAATATTTTAAAATTTTAAATAATTCCAAACACAATTTATTATATTTATTTTATTTCAATGTAGAAAAAATTATTATATAAAATTTATAAGTTCTTTTCAATTATTATTATATCTAATTTTTTGATATGTTTAATTTGTGGACTTAAAATGAATTTTCCAAAAAAACTAAATGAAATATGTTCCTCCATTTTAAATTTAAAAAAAATTAACTAAAAAAGTAATATTTAAATGTGTTTTATAGATTATATAACAATATGTATTTATATTAATCCATATAGTGATGATCAATTGTTATATAGTAAATTTTGTAACGTATAATCCTTCAAAAATCATCAAAATTCATTTCCATCTAGTTCATTGAGTTTATTTTTAAATTTCTTTATACATATAATCTAAATAGAATTTATTAAAAATAATTTCCTATGGATAATAATAGAAATTATTATTATATAATAAGGATTAAAATTGTTCATAATTATTAGTAAAGATATTCAAATTTATTTATAATGATTAGGGTAAATAAGAGGCTTGGTGAAATATATGTGGTTGTGTTAAAACTAACAGCCCCACACATATAATTTTTATGAGGTAAATTGGTTTCATTATTTTGAATTTTTATATCAAAATTTTATAATGTGGAATATTTTAATTTTTTATTAGTTGATTAATTAACAATTTTAACAAACACGTTATTTTTGTGAAAAAAATTAGTAAAAGTATGTAAACAAATTCGATATGGGAATAAATTGTTCAAAACATGTTTATTTATTTTTGGTGAAAATATTTATTGACCATAACTCTACTAAAAATTATTATTTATCAATTTTTTTAGTGCTTGGGGTCGGAGTGACTTTATATAATTAAATAGTTTTGGGTTGTTACAAAAATACCACTCGTTGTTAATTATAGAAAAAATCCCTCTACAAAATTCAACACAACTATAATGCCATTTTTTCTGAAATAACAATAGAACGTTTTTCCCAATATCATTAGACACAATTTATAGTTTTCTTTATTAAAAAAATACAAATCCAGTAGTTCTTCAAATGTGATACAAAGGACATATCTCTAAGACTAATTAATCCACATAATTAAGCTCTTTCTATTTCTTTATTATTTTTAAACATTCATTTATATCAAAACAATTTCTATAAAATAGAACCAGAATAACCCAAATACTAATATTTAATTATGATTATTTAATTAAATTTATTCACATCCACCACCATTAATATTCGAATTAAACACATCACTCATGTATTTGCAGGACTATCGCATTAGAAAAGAATAAAATTTATTCACCGTAACAAACTAACATAGTTAGTAAATATGATATATATAAAGTGTATATATAGTAAATATTTTTTCATATTAAATTTGGAAAATAATATATCACATAGGTTTTTAACATTTCATCCATTAGTGTAACGATTTCATCACACTTGCATATATATGTCATAAAAATTCTCACCCAGTGATGTGAATCATTTTCCATAATCAACATTAAAAATGGTTGTAAAAATTTATTAATTAATTTAATATGATATTTTTAAAAATAATATTGTTCTGGAGAAGGAATAAATATATCATATACATAATAACAAGATCATTCATGAAAAATATTCATGAAAACAATTGAAATTAACACCTATAGCAATAGTTATAATATATGATTATGAACAACCAAGTTGTATAATGTTATTAGTGGATGATATATGTTATTATAAATAATAAAATAGTCTTTATAAATATTAATAACATGTTTTAACCATTATAAAGGATGTAAATAAATTCCCAACTAATGTTATGCCCGAGGTAATAGATTTAATCTCAATTTTCTATCCTTAATGCATATTTTAATGGAATGGAAATAATTTCACTAATGTGGTGTATGTGGAGACTATTTTATATGTAATTTTTTAAATCCATCAAATTTCATGGTATTTTATGTCTATATTTCACTTATTTCATCCAATTATACATGAAATGAATTTTCTTTTGTTGTAAGGATATTCAAAGCAGAATATATTTTCATTGGGTAATAATATATCTCCAATGTCTTTGAGATTCTATAATTATGTTTTTGATGATTTATTATTATTATTATATTTCTTATTTTTATGTAGATCTAAATATTATACATATAAACACTCATTTATTAATAATCGCATCAATGGTAAGATCATTTTAAGGGATGTCATCTTAATTTACTTTCATTAAAAATAGTGTAATGTTATGCACTTAATTTCCATTATATATTGTATATACTACCCATTTTACAAGTAATACCATGAATGATTTATACTTAATGTTATATTAATTTTAAATTTTAATTATTTCACCCAAAGTGCTTTAACATTAATGTTACCAGGTGATCATATGTTTCATAAAAATATTTATTTTCATTGTGTTATATTACTTCTTCCTTGACATTGAAATTATATTATTGTGTCTGTATTAATTTTTGATTAATTTATATTGTATTCTTTGTGGATTTAATTTCTATAAATATAATCACTTCATTTATTAATTCTCAATTAATGTTTTTTATATTTATAATGGATTATTTAACCATCACTTTTTAATTGAGATTGTTTATTATTGAAATTCAGCTAATGGAAATTAATTGGAAATTATATAATAATAGAAGTTAATTTTTTTTTCTAATCCGGATATTCATGAATTTTTTATATAATATTCCATTTTTTGATATTATGTAATTAAAATCAGTGAGATATTGTTTTAAGTAAAATATATCTTTATTCCTATATTTAGTGAAAATTGATTTATATTCCTAATCAAAGTTTTATAAAAATGTTAGGGAATTTTTTTTATTTTATAAAAATAAATACTAAATACATTTTGACACGTATATCAAAATAATGAATAGTTTAAAAAAAATACTACAGATTAATCCTGAAAAAGGAACCAAGTTACTTTTTATTATAACAAATATTGAAGATAACATTATTTTATCCTACATTTCCCAGTTTATGATGTTCCCATCATCAAGATAAATACGAATTTTTTTGATTTATTTATATTTTTTAAAAAATTAATTTAATTTTTTTAATAATATTTGGAAAATATTATATTTTATATTATATTTTCCATAATAAATGGATTTATTCCTCAAGAAATATTTTATGGATGTTTTTGTATATCTATTTATAAATGATAAAAACACTTTATTTTACTCATACTTCATTGTGGATGTATTTTAATTAATCTATTCTAATTCATTCTTGTGATGTCATATGAAAAAATTGTCTATATAAAATATTTACATCCATTTTCTTGATAAATTTTAAGGTTTTTAAACTTGGCATGAAACATTTATTTTCTTTTGATAGTTGAACATTTCAATTCCATTAAATATCAATTTTCCTTACCATTTTATTTTTATTTTTTAATAAATATATACCAATTCTACATATGGTGGTTTAATTTTATTGTTTATTTATTGACTGGGATGTTATTGATATTTCGTATTCTTTATTAAATTTGGAGATTAAATGATATTTCATATAGTTTATTAATGAAATTCACAAGTCGATATGTGATATATCCATTTGAAATGAAGTTAGAGGAGTGTATATGATGTATATATCCACTAAATTCATTAATATTCTCATTAGAATGATGACAGTGGGCCCCTGATGCTCTCTATCCATGGTTAGAAATGGTGGCTCCAACGCTGGCCCCTCCCCACTCAGTGGGGGGAGGGAGCTTCATTTCCCATCGGGAGATCTGAGCCTACATTATGTCCCTTATCCAAAACATATTTCTTTTATCTATTCCCAAAATCATCATTATTCCCTAATGTTATTGACCTAATTTATGGCCATCCTAATCCTCCGATCTCAATCGCTAAATTCTCAGAAACCTTCACCCTCTTCAATCTCACATTGGTAACTCACTTTAAACTAAGGAGGACTTGAGTTTTTGAGTTCGATAGGTTTATCTTTGTCACCTAGGATCTCTATGAAATGGTTATTTATGGGCTTTCTCGATGGAACAACATAATGATTCACATTGAATCGGATGAAGACCTCATCAAGGCCTAGTCGAGTTCTTAGTGTAGCTTCAACAGGTTCAGATTCAATATTTTGCACTAGACCTTTGAATTTCATATGAATAATGATATGATGTCTACGGAAGTGTGAGTACATTTCCCCAACCTTCCTTTTTCGTTCTAGAATATTGTTGTTATTAGATTTCTAGGTAATCTAGTCGGTAGGTTTCTCTGCTTGGATAGTCGCACTGAGTCAATTTGTCTCATGTTTCTTCCATGGGTTTGTGTTGAATTGGATTTGTCTCAACCCCCTTTCATGTATGTATGGATTACGATTGGAGAGGATTACATGTGGAAGAAAAGGGTGATATATGAGAACGGTATATATTTCTATTCTTTATGATGTTAGTTGGGTCATGATTCAAAGGATTTACGTAGGGTTCACCCACCTCATTCGTCAGATGTTCATCACCGAGGAGCTCAGATTGTAGCAATGAATGAGGTTATCATGATCGGTAAATCTCAAGAAGTCCATGTGAAGTATGAATTGAATCAATTTGAAATTAGTGAAGGTAGAGGACAGTATTTTCAGTATTCGTGGGGGTAGGAGGACCATTCTCATGGTGTTTGTATGGTTCAACAGAATGGTGGATGCCTAGAATGCAATTTGAATGGGGTTATGGTTAGTTGGAAATAGATGATGGTGGGAGAGGGGGTTTCTTCAGTAATGGATTTGGATTAATCATATAGAGTTGTGAAAGACTTGGTCCAGTGGGTTGCTGTTCGTAGAGGTTCTATGGTGCACATGGTAGATGGTGAATAATATATCTCTGCCAAGGTAAATGGTTCGAGTATTGTTGGCTTGAGGAAAGGAATGTGATATGATTGTGAGGATATCTATTCTAATAATGGGAATCATGTTCATGTTGTGGCTGCACAGAGTGATGGTAGACAGGAATTTGGAACTCTAGATATGAACTAAGTGGAAGGTTTAGAAGAAGATCTTAGTGGTTCTTCTTATGTGGAGTTGGCCAATGGGAGCGGGGCCCTACACAAGAGGAATTAAGGGAATATACTTGATGTGGTTGACTATAACTAAATTGGAATGATTGGGGAGAATCATTCAGGGAACACATACTCCATATAGTTGAGAAACATCTTTCATGACCTTATCATGGATGGTTTGAAAAATGACTAAGAAGACCCAGGATTCTCAAATGGGGCCGGAGTGTAGGTATCCATTGAAACCAATATGTTTATTTCTGTAGAGGAAACATGTAAAAGGAGTAACAAAAGTAACGAGAAGAAGAAGGGTATGATGGAATACTCCTCCTTACCACCTCCATTTAAGACTCAGTCAAGAAGAAAAAAAATTGATTAGATGACAGAAAAATAAGCCATGTGTCAACTGAAACCATCTAGATAGCTCGAATTTCAATTGTATTTGATTCTCAGTATGGATGATGATGTGATAGAGAAGGTGTTGTTTTTCAATGCCTCTTTTGAGAAAGTGGCCACGATAATGGGATGAGTCATTTAAGGGAATCTGCTTAATGAGCAATATACTTGGGTAGAAAAATATGAAAATTGTTCTAGAAACGGTTTTCAATAAGGGGTTGACCAGTCAAGAGGTGTATATACAGGTCTAGGATAAACTGACTTCTATATTTGAAGATATGTTAAGTGGAGAGCCACATTATCTGGTAACTGCTATATCCTCGATGTTGTTTTGAAAGATGGATTCAAGAAAAATTAATTTTTCTTCAATGATTTCGTTGTACTCTTTTCAGGATAATTCTTGGTTTCTCTACTTCCCTTATAGTATTTGAATTGTGAACTTTATTATTAGTTTACGTGTTTTGAGGATAGTTTTGTTTTTCTGGTTGTAGCATGTAACCTAGTTCTATTTTAGTTAGGGTTCAGAAAAGGAGGCTTTCACTTCTGCATGGAACATGGAGTGGATGTCTGAGAGGGTATGCCTTTCCCATCAGTTTCATTCTAGTGTTTCTTTTCAGAAGAATTTTTTTCGAGTTCTAATGCTTTTGTTGAAGACCATAACTTGAAATGGGTATTGTGGAGAGGTAGAAACTCTAATTTTATTGGGGTGTTTCTATTCTATTTTATTTGGTTGTTTTTTGGATTTGGTGGTTTCTCATATTCCACTTAAAATTTATTTGGAAATACAAAATAATAAATTTTAGTAAGTCATTAATATTCTCATGCGTTGAATATGTAAGATTGTATTAATTCATTTTTTTGGTGTATTCCCACCCATATATTAAACTATGTTGGTGAATTGACTTGACGTTATATATATCATGATGTATAAGATCCTAATTTACTATATTAATCTTTTCCATTTTTTAGAATTTATTTACTTTTACCCAGGATTTTTTTCATTGATATCATCCATAGATTAATATTATCCAGTTTAATATTTATTAAATTCTAACTATATTGCGTTATTTGACATTCTATATTGGTTATGTATTATATAATAATAATTTTCATGTAATTAATTACATGCATTGTGTATTCAGTTATTTTCTTTTACAAATTGATTATATCATATTGATTAATGATATAATCAATTATATAAAACTAATATTTTGATAACTTTTCTCACGCTTATTTAGTTTCAATTTCCCATGCGACAAAAAAGTAATCATTGAATGGATTAAATAATACAATATTAATATTCACATTGTGCCATATTTTCCATTTCAATATATAATTTAAGATTGATGATTTTATGTAGACTACCAAGGAAACTAAAATATTCTATCCTTTCATATTAGATCCCTTGATTGTTATTCCAATGTATTAAACAAGTCATAAGATATCTGATACTAGGGGAGGTGGTTTAATATTTTTATAAGTGAAAGTCTAGTAAAAAATATGGGAACTATATTTTGAAAAACATAGATTATGGAATTTAAACCAATGATATTTTTTTTCTAGTCTAACTTGTGAGATAACATCAATATATTTTATGGATTTGATTATGTGGGTTTTTTTCAAGTAGCTACCCCATTCCTAGATACTATAATTTAATTTTTCTTTTCTAATGTTATACCTAGGGTAAATAACTCTCAGAATAGTGCCTTCAGATTTGACTCGACCGTCACATGGTTTATAACAATTAGAACTACTTCAAACCTAGTTTTACACTATATGAGGATATGCATTCGATAATTATTATTTTTAATACAAACCATTACGAATGAATTGAAAATAATGATATCCCAAAGGAAACTAAATTAATGATTCATATGAGAATTGTTTATGATTTGTACTCACCAGGATGGGATACTATGTATAAGGATAGTATTATTTTTAAGGTAAAAGATACAACTTAGTTTTTTATGTGATTTTTTGTACCATATTGAAAATTATACAATCTTAATAGAAGTTTGAGGTATACATAACCTTAATGTATATATTTTTTACTTATTATATTAATTGAGAAATAATTATTTTATATTTTCATGAAATATTTTAATAGTTATATTTATCCATTAATGTTAATATTACGAATTATTATAAGAAAATAATACTTAATTAATTTTATTTTACATCTTAGAAAAAATAATTCTCATAGAATGTTATAGTGGATAAAAATGTTATTTGATTATTTAAATTATTTTTTAGTATGTTCATCTTATTTTTATAAATTATATATGAATAATAATGATAATGTTTTATAAAATGGATACATATAATTTTGGGTGAAATACTATCACATTGGATATGGTAGTGGAGTAGGAACACACAATAGATGGGTGAAAATATAGTAGTCCATACTGCAGACCTACTCGATATTCTAGTAAATATGACATCATTTTTTCTAAATTTATTTGATGGATAAATATTATGGTGTTTCTTTAGTGTAACTATTTATTTGTAGAAACTAAATTACTATTTTAGATAATCCATGTTTACTCTATTGGTTTCAGTAAATAATTAGAGACATATTGAATGAATGTTCACCCTCTTATTGATTATTTGACCTATTAAATGTTTTTTCAGTTATTCTATATAAAAAATACATATTAGATATTTATTGCATGTATTATGTAGTTATGTGAATGTTGATCAATGAATAATATAAGGGTGAAATTATGGTTACTAAATATATAATTATCAAATTAGTATTTTTCATTATGTTTATAGAATATAAAAAATCGTATAAATGAGGAAAAAGTTCATTGAAGTTAATTTTTTTCATATTATCATCCTGTCAAAATAATTAATGGTCATTTAACTCATCACAAATTTATAGTTTTTTAAATGGTTGACTTTCTCATAATAATTCACTTTCATATGGTCAAAAATATCAACCAAAATCCATAATTATATAATCTTTTCTTCATTTTCTATTTTTTAAGGTCCAAAAAATTCTCTCATACATGGGAACCCAGTTTTTATTCTATATGACATTTTTATTTCCCTTTCCCTCTTTTAAAAAGGAAATTTGTTTAAAACTCTTATAATTTTTACTTTTTAAAAAATGAATTTAAAATTTCTAAACTATTTAATTCAATATGAAAATATAATTTTATATAGGGAAATTTATATATAGTAGGAAGAATGTAACACCCTAGATTAAGAAATAATAATATTGTGTTTGATATCTTTTATGATTTGAAAATCCAATCATACATGGCATATTAAGTATATTATCTACATATGCGTATTATATCTTAATCATTGAGTTTGAATGTATTAGTTGAATAAATTGAATTCAAATATATATATATATATTGGTTTAAAATGCAAAAAATTAAATAAATATAATAATTTTTATAAAATTCATTCTATGATTCAAAATACATTTTTTTAAAATAATTTTATTTTTATATTATTTTTGAAAATATAAATAATATTAAACACATTTAGAATATTTTTTCTATTGAATAATATTTTTTATTATTAAATAAAAATATATTAGTGAATTTTTTTTATTTTTTATGAAAATATTGAATTTTTTGTGAATAGTGAACAACACATTTATTAAAAAAATTGTCATTTCTAAGCGATAGGTATGTAAGATAAAATAAACAAAATTTTATGAATTTTATTTCTATATAAAAAATTATTATTTATATATATTTCAAATAATTAATTACATTTTAATCCTCTTTATACTCGATCTTGGTATTAGAATAATTTTAAGAGAAATAACACAATCTGAAAATTATTTTTCAATTCAAAATGATTCTCTATTTTAATTAATTATAAGAACCAAAAATAAAATATCTTTTATAAGAAAATTATAAAATATATATATAGATATATGAATTCAAATATAAACAATTATGATTACTAGTAATAAAGTCACTTTAATGTCATCTAATGCTATAAAATGCATATATCGATAATGGATAATTCGAAAAAATTTGTCACTGTATTTTTAAATTTAATTCTAATAATTCTATGAATATAATTTAATAAAATTGATACCATATTTATAATAATTATTATTAATATTATATAATAATCTAATTTTATTTTTTCTTATAATTTTTTTTAAAATAATTAAATTTATTTACCATGATTAATGTTAATATGATGATTTACGAATTACATGCACTTGTATTAAAATTAATATTATTCAAATAGATGGTTTGTATAAGATAAATTTTATTTATAATTTACAATCAGTATGACTAAATTTTCCGAACTGATCATTTCATTTTTGTCTTAATGGATTAATTACCTTGGTTCCAAAACTAGTTACCTTTGTGAAAATATAAAAGATTAATTTATGTGAACGTTAATGATATTAGAATAATATTTTTTTTTAAATAGATTCTTTTGAAGTGTTGTTGTTTTTTCTCCACCTCAAAATCCATTAACTCATTTTTTAAAAATATTTCATGCACATGGGGTGGGAGTAACATCCAATTGCTGAATAGTTTTGGGTTTTTTAAAAACATCCAGTACTCCTCAATTGGAATGGGATATCCCTCATTACATTTCCTAAATTCTATAATGATATTTTGATAGTCCTAACGATGCCCAAATCTATCCCCAAAACAATTTTAAACATTATTGAGGTTTTTGTTTTCCCAAAATAAAATTCTTAGTTTTCGTATGAAGATATCCAAAGGATATTTTTCTATGAGAAAGTAACAATCATAATTAAGCTATTTCTTTTTCTTTCATCAATTTAAGCACACATTATTTCGTGATTATTACAATATAATTAGACCAATATATGACATATGTTGACTTTTTTATGATTATGTCATAATTTTGATCAATATCCTCCTCCATAAAATAGGAAACATATCCCATACTCATGTGTACGAGATACTAATATAATGATCCAAAATGTTATCAATGGAAACTCCCCTATTATAATTATTTCTTATGTTATAAATAACATAAAATCACATAGATAAAAAATGAAAAATATTATAAATTAATAATTAATTGAATATAATGTATTTCTAGAATATACAGAACCTAAACGTATAGTATAGTGACTTAACCAATGGAATATTAATGTGACCATTAAGAATACTAATTTATCCAGTAGAGTATTAACCTCATATATTACCGTATGAATATAATTTAGATATACTTTAAATTACCATATGATATAATTATATCATTGTATAAGTAAATAAAAAGTTTAACATTATTTATTATTTGTTAGTATTTTTATAATACATATATTTGTATTTATAATTTAATGATTTATATAATGGTTTATAATAAAAATATTTCTCAGAAAAAGTATTCATAAATTTTTATTTGTTTATCTTTATTATATACTAATTTTATATGACTTATATTAATTTATATATATATTATGAATTCAATTATAATTTTCAAATCAATGTGTTTTATATAAATGATGTTTTAATTAAAACATTTATTTATCTTAATTAGAAAATTATTTCCATAAAATGGAGTTCATTTTTGAATTCTACATTTTAGATAATGGTTAGGGTTATTTTTTTATATTTGTCTAAAATAGATGAATTTTTGGTGAATAGTGAAATACCATAAATTAAGGTATTTAACAAATTAATTATTTAAAGTGTCAAAGATTATATAAGGCTAATGTAAGATGAAAATATAAAATTATTCTTCATTATTTAAATATATTTATTGATAAGGTTAAAATTAATCACATTCTTTGGCCAGAATAATAAACTATTGAAGAAATTAACACATAAACACCCCTCTCCTCCTCTATATATAGCACCAATAACAACTTCTTCTTCTAAAATAATCCATTCCAAAAATAATTTCCAATTTATTCTCAATTATCTTATATCACCCCCCCCCCAATTCTAAGATTGTTTTGTCCCTATAAATTATAAAAACCAATTTTCTAAGGGGGTTCTCAATAAAATGAATTCGAAAGGTGAAATCCACATTCATTTCATTGAACTTATGTTTGATTTTTTTAATTTTCTTGATCTATCCTTTCAGGTAATTTTTCATGTTGGATGATAAATTATATGTATTAAATATAATATAATTTTATAATTTTAATTTAATAATACATCATCAATAATCATCTCAAATTCTGAAAAATGAAAATGTTATCTGTGAGGTGTTGATATATCCCCTTCTTGGGTGACATGTTTTCATTTCCCCATTACACCATTAAGGATAGTCATAAGACCATTTTAATTATATAAATACCTTATATAATTTATGTTATAACCATTTAGTTTTAATGGGTACTATAATATAAACATAATATTAATTAATTGAACCAAACATGTTATTTTTGATCAAAAACAACAAAAATTTAACTAAAAATTTATCATTAAGTATTTATATAATGATTTACCCTTATCTGTGGGAAAAATATAATTTCATATAAACGTATGTAAGTTATTTAATAACATATATTTTAAATTATTTAAATTTATTCTTTGTTACTACATATTCTATACATTTATATAAGTGAAGCGAACATGAAAACAAATAAAACAAACACTTCTAAATAATTTGATTTAACAATATAACTCATCAAAATGAAAATGAAAAAACATAATGAAATTATAATTAATGAAATACAAAAATAAATGTTTTTATATTTATTAATTAATCAATATAATTTTATAATACAATTTATTATAGTGAGGAATCCATTTGGATATAATGTAAGGGGTTGTTGAAACCAATTTTCTTTCATTGTGTTATTCCTCTTTCATAAAGAATTCTTATTTGAATATTCACTAATATTCATCAAATTTAAATTTCTAGTTTATAAATGGTTTAGATATTATTTTTGGAACAATTATTATATTTTTTCAAAAAAACTCTTATTTCTAAAAACCAATTTATTTATTTATTTTGAGATTGTTTCTTCTTAACTAAAGGGTAATTATTATTATACCAATTATGTTAATAAATTTTTATAATGGTAACCCCAAGGGATATTCATGAATGTATTCATTATGAAATAATAAGGAGACACATTTTCTTTCAATGAGTTATTTTAGTTCCTAGATTAATATATGTTATATGTGGATACTGTGATCATGTAAACATAATGATGTGACTAGTGTCCTAGAATTATATTTAACTTTAAAACATTAGGTAATGAGATGAATCTAATGAGACAAGGTGAAATATGTGAGAAATGATGATATATTTTTTCACAATGATGATGATTTGATTATTCAGTTATTTTATGTGTTTAAATTTTACTAGCCTTATTCACAATAATGTGTGGTAGTTTACCACTAAGACATGATGTTACATTTTTATGAATTTTCAAATTCATGGAATTTACATTGTTTTGCCTATAATGATTAATATTATTATCCTATAATTATGTTATGATGGTTATTATTATCCCCAACACATGTTACATTGATTCATGTTCTTATTAATCCACTTCGATTTTATCTCTACAAATTCATTAATGTATATCCTCAGGACATTATATGAATTAATTCTAATCCAAATGTAATATAGAAGATAAGGAATAAGGAATTAAATAATCCTTATTTTTTTAATGTATTAACAGTCCATATATTCCCAATACAGTAATCCTTTTTATTTGGGTATTGTAATTCAATTATATTTCTTCTTTTTAAATTGATGTAATTTTAGGTTAATAAAAAGCATGTTTTCTTTAGTTTGTATTAGAGAACAATTTAAATAATTTTGGAATTATGATTAAATAAATGTAGTAAAAACCCGTAGTTTTAGTCAAAATTTATCCACCCAAGGTGGTCTATTTTTTAAAAATTATAATCCTAAGGATCTAAAAATATATGAATTTATTTTATAAATATGAGTGAAAAAAATTATTTATAAAATATTTTGTAACATGTTTCTTGGAATGACATTTTCTATTTAAGAAAATAGTGGAAAATAGAAAAATCAGTCCAATAATCTATTTGAGGGACAATACAATGATTTCTTGGAAGACATACCCTATGAATTGGGATGCGTTGTACAAAATTTCACAGTGATGCCAACCTAGCTATCTCAAAAAATAAATAATAACCAGAATATTGTGCAGTGTCCAACATGACCTAAGCGGTGGAAACCTGATATTGTGTATTTTGTATTACAATGACCACTAAAATTTACTGGATATTTTGATGCACTTATCTTGGAATAATATGTTATTTTAATTGATAAGTTATTTTTGTTACATATCTATTCTGAGATAGAGAATGTGACCCTATCCATTTATTATTTAGATAGACATGTCTACCAATGGATGGTATTGGTTAAGAAAACCCATCCAAAGGATTAAATTGTTGAATTGTTGTGGGGAGGCTTCTAGAAAATGTTTCTTGTCAAGTATTTCCCTTGAACTATTCATATGAAGATGGAGAGATAATTCATAAAGATAAATTAAAGAGACGTTGAATCTATCACAACTTATAATGAATATTTAACACCGATGGTATTAATACCTCTTTTTTTCTATGAATATTGAAAAAAAAACATATACTATTTAGTGGTTAAAAATCATACCAGTGATAGTATATTGAAATTGGAGACATTGGGTTTTATAATAAATATTTTTGATGCGTTATCATATTGAAGTTATTGTTTGGAGAATGGTCCCATGACTAGGAATATAAGGAAAAAAATATAGTTTCAAGAAAGTGGATCTAGTGAAAATGATGAATGAAACCCCAACCACGCACATGTAAAACATTTGGGAAGATGTATCAAGGTAATTTCATTAATTGGATCGGTATATTATTCGTTTTGGGATAGAAGGACACCAAGTTAATGAATGTTGAAGAGACATGATAAATCTAGAAATTGTGGGGGGATTAAAGTAATGCACAAACTATAAATCATTGCTTCAATTGACAGTATCTAGGAATCTATCCAACCAATGCACTAAACCTCGAGTCCTTAATGGTAATCAAGGTCATTATCCACTAAAGCCAAAGGAGAAAGTGAAATCTTATTGTAAAGTCCCCAAATCTCCATTTAATTTGTTTTAAATATATGTGAAGTTTACAAGTCTGTGAAATTGGATGGCGCAGAAAATCTAATGCATAGAGTGCCTAGAATGATCTGTCGATGTTTTGTTAAGCTTATGTTAACGCACTTAAACACTATTCCGGAAAAAGTGGAATTACTCTTAAATGGTTATTCGGGTTAGAAATATGAGGGCATCGTTGCACTCGGGATGGCAGGATTACCCTAGGTTCGACTTATGATTAGTTGGCGTGGACCTCCAGTGAGAGAACCCAAAAATGGAATAATCATAAATAAAATAATAAAATATTTTATTTTATATTTTAAATACTAATAACTCAAAAATTGTAAGCCAGATTAAAAATCTAAGACCACCGATGAACTTCTGAGGGTATGCTTTCTTTAAGAAGATACAAACATTAGTCGGCGCGGGCTACCCGAGAACGTTAGTTTTTGGACGCAAATAAAAAATTTATGTTACGATTATTTTATTATAAAATTCGTAACATCTAAACGGTATATCAGATTGAAAATACAAGAGTACTGTTGGGTATGTTGGGGTGTGTTGCACCAAGGTAGAACCTATCCTCGACTAGCATGGGTCGAGGGTGACTGATAATAGTTTTCTGAACTTTTTTTTCAGGTATGTTTAGTAAACGAACGAGTGGTGTTTTATTACTTTTGAACCAGTGCATGGAATTGAAATATGAGAGCACAATTTAACTCGTAGTTCAAGTATTCTCTTTAGGAGACTTTTACCTTGAAAGTACTTGGTCAAGGTATAAAGTTAGTTTTTGAGTTTTTCATCGAATTTATAAAATAAATTAAACATCTATCTATTTTATTTTATGCTTCCATGTGGATATTTCATGTGGGTTCCACTAAAACTAAACCTCTGGGAGGATGTTGGAAGTGGTGAACACTAGACCTTAACCTCCCATGAGAGGTTAAGGTGGTGGGGATCACCCGAACAATAACCTCCCATGAGAGGTTATGGTGGTGGGGAGCACCAGGGATGAAACACCCCTTCAATTGGGAGAAACTCTCAACTCCCACAATTAATGAGGGGGAGAATCTTGACCTCCTCCACCTTAAATTGTGCCAACAGACATACAATTAATATTTCCAACACACCACATTGTTGTGCCGACGAAAATTAATTGGCTTTCTGATTTTTAAATTAAGTAATAGCATCTTTGAAATTTAGGAAGGTTTTTAATAAATGAACAGTGATAAATTACAACAATCATTGCTAACCTCTCCCCCTATCCTATATATATATATCTTGGGAGGAGGATTTGGGATGGCTTCACCAAGAGAAGAAGCGCTTGTAAAGTTAAGTGATGCCCAATACATGGAAGATTACGCTCTCCAACGAAGAATGTGTTCTCCCGATGATGAACTCTCTCCCGACGAAGAACAACCACAACATCGACCTACTTCCTCGGGATTTCCTACTGATGTGGAGTGTCTTCGATGAGTCGAAACATCCTGGGATAGGATGTGTGCATGGAAGACGTGATGAATGAAAATTCTCCTTCATATTCTTCCCACGACATCACTGATAACAACCGACGATTAAAGGTAGGGGTTTAATTTTTATCTAAGTGTGATCTTTCCCATGTTCTTCATATCTTCCAAAATGAAGAACGATGGTTTTTTTTGCTTCATACTTCCAAGCCGCTTGATACCACCCTAACCGCGGAGGTTGCGGGCCACACCACCATGGCCCAACCCCTCATCCGATCTTATGTATGGTAATCATTGGCATGGCGACGAAGCAACGAGGTGATGAAGGTGGCAGAAGACAAAGTTCACACTACTCGCGGCCTTCGTGAACCGCGCTGACCCATACACACTCCAATGCTCCATGACGAACACCATCGGCCAACGCCAGACTGATTCACGCCGAACCGACCTCCAGCACACCACGTGCGGCCTGCGTGATGCCCCTCCGGCCTGCCCGCGGCCTCCAGCGTGCCCGCCGGCCAACACGGCCGCCCCTCCGTCCTCCCCAGGCCACAACCCTGCTCCCAACTAGACCGGCCAAGCCACGATGGCCTCCATAGCCAGCCCGCGGCGTCCTTCACGACATCGCTGGTCGAACCACCTCGGCCTTCCAGGCTGAGTCTCCCAAGCCGCGCCCCTCACGGTGCTGGCCGAATCGGCCCCCGGCCGCTTGGTCGAGACACCTACGTGGCGACCTTCAGGCTGAACCGCACCAACAGTCCTCTGGGTAGGGCCCAAAGGACCGGGCCGAACATAGTGGGCTGACCGGGTGGACCCATACCAGGTGGGTCCATTCTAGGTGGGGCTGAGTCGGACTGACAGGGTCAAACCGGGCCGCATCCCATTATCGACCATGTTACTTCCTTTGGCCGTATAATTGGCATCGGACGACCGTTGGACGAACCGTCAGTGGTTTTTATTTTTAATGGAGCATGAAAGTCCCTTTGAGTATACCCCCTGGAGTTCGGGGTAATGTTGAGATACTGTCAGGTTAGATCGTACAAAAATCCAACCGAGCCCCTAGGACTAAAAATCCAATAACTCAAAGAGTGAGCATTTGATTAACGCACCGTCTATTTCATTGAGACCACAATGACAAGGAATAACATTGAGATATGTCCTTGTGGGACTTGGTGGAAGCTAATGTGCCGACACTTGGCTATAGGAGAGGACCCTCCCACAATCAAGCGTGATTTTGTGGAAAGCCGGTGGCTGGCTGTGCACTGACGACTATTCTGTGATCATGTGTTGGTCAGACATTTCTGACTTATTTTCCTGGATTACGTGTTGGTCTGACAGAATAGATGGTCCGAGATCATTTTTTGGTACAAAAGCTCTAACTAATGTTCCTAGATCATGTGTTGGTCCAAAAATTATGACTTCTATTCATGGATTTTTTGTTGGTCTGACAGAATAGTTGCTCATTGATCATGTGTTGCTCTGACAGCTCTGAAGCTTGTTCCTAGATCATGTGTTGGTCCAACAGTTTTGACTCATGTACCTAGATCATGTGTTGGTCTGACAGAATATCTAGTCCTGAATCATGTGTTGGTCTGAAAAATCTGTCAATTGTTCCTGGATAATATGTTTGTCCATCAGTTTTGACTTTTGTTACTGGATCATGTATTGTTCCAATAGAATAGCTGGTCATGGATCATGTGTTGGTCCGATAACTCTGATGATTCAGTGGCTATATCTGATCATCTCTATCTCTCTACATAAGTTGTATTTCTATGTGAGCTGATTCAGTAACTTTTGAGCTTACCTCATGTTTGAGACGGATAACTCGATAACATGAGGTATATGTAAGGGCAAATACCTAAGTGTGGTTATCTGTTGATTTCATAGATTTTGGTTTATCATTGTTGGATTTGGTGAGACCTTGAGGGTCTCGGGGTCCCTACCGAGTATCATTATACTCACCCCTGCATTGGTTTTGCATGCACCTCGTTGTTTTGGTTGGAGATGACGGACATCGCTGACCGAGGCTGAGTGGACAGGACTGGATGGTACCTAGAGGTGGACCACATGGAGTTACGGTTCATGGAGAAGAAGGAAGAATGTTGAGTGATGTGGAATCCTTATGTACCTACCCTTCAGTTAGGACTCCCCGGTGGACGATCCAAAATAGGTTTACCTTTCTTTAGCAATACTTGTTTTTCAGTTTCCTTGTACATTATAGTTGGTCTTGTATTTCCAGCCCCATTTACATTATAGAAATCCATTTGTATATGGTTTTTTATAAGTGTTTCCTTCCAGTTTGTACTCTGTTTGTGTGTGTTTACTGATTATTAAGGCAATGCCTTCCCAGTTTTATGGATTTACTCATTTGGTGCTAGTCACCAGCCCTTGGCCTATGGAAGGCTCGCTTTAGGTAGTCATGGCACATGCCCCGGGGGACAGGTCGTGAAAAATTGGTATTAGAGGATTCGGTTCTACTACTGAACATGGTACTCTTATCTTTTTTTTATATGAAGCAATAGTGTTAATGGTACTGGATGTGGTTCTTAGTTCAAAGAGTCTAGTGTTGGTACGGAGGCCGAGGTATCCATACACCAGGACCCTGACTACTAATCTCTGACTCAGTGAATGATAAAACTGATTGCGTGTGTGTTTTAAAAAGGTTACTTTAAGTCAGATCATCCTGGTCAGCTCACCAGGTATAATTTTTTGACCGTGTCACGTATTTTCAGGATGCCTCCACCCAGACTGCCAGTTGGATTTCTGAGAGAGTACTTGATGATGGCCCAACAAGCGATGTGGCTTCGGTGTAGAGCCCTCTTACTATGTTGACACCTTCGGGTGGTGTACCGATAGCACCACAAACCATTAGGAAGCAGATTCCACCAACCGCACTGGCGGATGGTTCACACCGATTGAGTGTGTTGCACGAGTTCCAACAGTATAGACCTCTGAGGTTATGAGGTGATATAGATTTCCATGCATCAGAGGACTGGCCAGAGGAGGTGGTTGAGAGTTATCTAGAGCTTGTACAGCTTCGTTAGGATGACATTTCAATAGTGGAGAATTTATCGAGGCGTATCAATCATTACCAGTACATGATGGTCACGTTACAATCAGAGCTTTGGGTCTTGGACTACTGATTGAGGTGTGTTTTAGGATATCCGAGCAATCCCCTTTTCTCTATATTCTAGAGGGAAACATTTAGGATTGAATGTTCTTTGGAAGAGAAATTACATCCAGTGAAGGTTAGCTATGGGAAATCATGAAATTGGCACCAGTCCCAGAGACATGAGCATGTAAAATGTTTCTATAAGAGGATGTGTTATAGATAGATGAATCTGCAGGTTAGAAGATATGGAAGGAGAGCTAGGAGAGCAGCATGAGGTGGTGTACATTTCGACATGTTACAACCACCCGCCTTTGTTTTCCCCACCTGGCTCAGGGAACTGGAGGTAATGGGAAGAGGGTTGCTGCATGCGGTCAAGGAGTGTGACCCAAGGGCTCTAGGAATGATTCGAGGTACGTACTATGTCTACTACTATTGCCGTATCAATAGACATAAGTACCAAACATTTCTTCCATCCACGAATATTTTGCCATACCTAAAGATTCTGGTTAAACGGTTGACTTGACCATCGCGTCTAGAGATTCATTTGGGAGGATACTCGATAATCACACATACACTGCTGGTGTGATCTGACCCTTAAGGAAATAGTTTTAGTTTTAACCTCTTGGGGGCAGAGTCAAGGCCTTATGATGTTAGTTTGGGTATGGACTGGGAAACCACTGTTCATACACAGATTGACTGTATTATGCAAAAAGGATGTGGTTTATCTACAATGTTGGGATGAGTATTTCCATAATTGGTGAAAAAGGGAACCCAGTTAGAATAGATTAAACTAATGCAAAGGAGGGTGCAGCCGATCACTCTTGAGTCGGTCGGCCTTACCCTCGTGGTAGTAGGAGTTTTCAGTTTTCAATTCCAAACAAGAGTGAGAGAACATCGGGAAATACTTTCAAAAGATGTTTCCAGGATTAACCCCCCACCCCCCCCCCATGGGAGGAACCAACGATTTGGCTGGATACTAATAGAGGTTCCGTCCAGACTTCGCCAGAGTTCCAGCACAACTATAATCCTTGAAAATGAAGAGGCAACCCTTTGTGTTGTTGGAGTGATTCCAGTAGAGATTTCTAGAGCAGAGGCAGAGGCTGAGTAGTGCCCCCCATCTCGATACATCTAGAGGAAGCTGTTGGGTAGGTAGTCTACTCCGAGACATCCGAGAGAAGACTCGGGTGTGACCTAATGCAGGGGCAAGCAATGATAGCATATGGTTCTCGGTAGCTGACACACGTGAGTAGAACTATGCTACCCATGACCTGGAGTTAGTAGCAGTGGTCTTAGCCTTGAAGATACGGTGGCACTATCTTATTGGAGAATGTTTTACCATGAACTCTGATCATAAGAGTCTCAGGTATATCATCGCTTAGAAGCACCTGAACCAGAGAGAGAGATAATGGCTTGAGTTCTTCCAAGACTATGGCATTGAGATATTCTATACTCCAGGGAAGGTGAATGTTGTTGTAGATGCACTCCACAGGTGGTCTAGTATACAGCTGTTAGAAGAGGCGATAGAGCAGATGGATGCCTTATATATATCCTTTGTGGATAGAAACAAAGTATCCTTTCTACATTCTCTTACAGTAACTCCCCCACTTCTTCTGCGAGTCAGGGAGGCACATCATGGAGACACTGACTGCGAGACATGACATGCCTAGATATCCATAGGGTAGGTATCCGATGGATTTTATGAAGGTGGGGAGTATATTATCCTCTTCAGAGGAGGTACTATGGTATCAATGTCACCTTAAGAGGAAGTGTTGAGGGAGTTTCGCACATCTCCTTTAGCAGTACATCCAGTAGTGGCAAAGATGTATGAGGTCCTCAGACGACAACACTGGTGGCCAGGTATGAGGAAGGTTGTAGTGGAGTTTGTCACTCGATGCCTCACTTTTTATCAAGTGAAGGTGAAGAACTATGAACCAGCATTATTGGTACAACCTTTAGAGATTCCAGAGTGGAAGTGTGATGGGATATCCATGGACATCGTGATGGGTCTTACACAAACATACATGGGACACGAATCGATTTGGGTGATAATTGAATGACTCACCAAGTAGGCCCACATCCTACCGATCAGAGAGCAAGGTTCATTAGTGATCATGGGATGACCCTACATGAATAATATTGCACGGCTATAAGGATTAAATTTTTGTATTGTCTTCGATCGTGACTCACAGTTTACTTCCCGGCTATGGAAGTGGTTGTAGGAGGCTTTTGGGATGCAGCTTCTTCTGAGCACCACATTCCATCCTCACACATATGGTATGATTAAGCGGATCATTCAGAGTCTAGAAGAAATGATCCGTGCATGTGTAATCTAATTTGGTCATAGTTGGGAGGATCACTTACCTTTGGTGAAGTTTTCCTACAACAACAGCTGTCACCCCAACATACAGATGGAACCTTTCAAGGCATTGTACGTGCGACCTTGCAGGTCACATTTCTGCTGGACAGACCTAGGGGAGTCAACACTAGTGGGACCAGATATGGTATGAGCTACCACGTAGAAGGATCATATCATCCAGGAGCAGATGAAGATAGCACAGAGCAGGTCATAAGTCTTATGCTAATAGGAGAGAGAGACCTCTGGAATTCGAGGATGGAGACCATGTCTTTCTATGGGTATCACCTCGAGGAAGTCTACAGAGATTTGGCTGAGGTGGAAAGTTATCCCTGAGGTTTATCAGACCATTCCAGGTCCTTAGTAGAGTAGGCAAGGTGGCTTACCGCCTGGCTCTTCCACCTTAGTTGCACCTGGTGCATGACGTCTTCCCCATATCTCATCTGAGGAGATACGTGCACGACCCTTCTCACATCATCGACCATGGAGAGCTGGACATCGATGATGGGGATACATTCATAGAGTTTCCTATGGAGATTGAGGATGGACAGAAGCAGGTTCTATGTGGATGGTCGATTCATCTGGTGCACGTACGTTAAAAGCACATGAACCTCCAGGGGAGCACATGGGGGTTAGAGGCTCAGATGCGTACTCAGTACCGACACCTGTTCTATTTGTTATGCGTTGTGGATTACGGGGACATATTATCCTTTGGATATGTGAATTTAAAGATCCATAATTTCAATTTAAATATTTTTCTAAATATATGGGAATTTACCGAGTCTGTGAAATCTGACAGCACGTGATTCCGAGGCCCGGAGTGCCCAGAATGATCTGTCGAATTTTTGTTAATATTAAGTTAACGCACATAAGAAGTTTCTCTAAAAAAGTGAAATAATACTTAAATGGTTACTCATATAAGAAATATGAGGGCACTGTTACACTCATGATGGCGGGTTTAACCTAGGCGCTACTTATGATTAGTCGGTGCGGACCTCCTGTGAGGGAACACAAAATGGAATAATAGGAAATAAAATAATTAAATAAATTATTTTATTTATCAAATTCTTATGACTCACAATTGGTAACTCGAATTAAAATCATGAGACCACCGTAGAACTCATTAGGGTATTATTTCTTTAAGCAGATACAAACTTTTTCCTACGCGGTCCACCATAGAAAGTTAGGTTTTGGACGCAAACAAAAAAATTAAGTGATAGTTATTTTATTGTAAAATTCACAACATCTATTCTGTAAATTGGAGTGAAAATACGAGGGTATCGTTGGGTTATTTGGGGTGTGTTTCACCTAGGCAGAGCCTAACCTCGACTGATGCGGGTCGAGGGTGACTGATAATAAATTTCCAAACATTTTTTGTGTACATTCAAAAAACACTAGAGCGGCGTTTTATAACTTTTGAACAGGTTCTTGGAATTGAAATCTGAGGGCACCATTGAACTCAATGAACCAGTATTCTCTTAAGGATACTTTCAACTCTATGGTAGTTGGTCGATGGTGAAAGTTAGTTTTTGGGTTTTTTCGTGAAATTTATAAATTAAAATAAACTTCATTTTTTTTTAATTTTAAGCTTGGATGTGAATATTTCAGGTGGGTTCCACTGGAACTAAACCTCCAAGTGGAATTTGGAATTGGGGAACACCAGACCTTAACTTTCTATGAGATGTTAAGGTGGTGGGGATCACCCGAATCATAACCTCCCATGATAGGTTATGGTGGTGGGAACTATTCGGTATGAAACCCCCTTTATATGGGAGAAACTCTCAACTAACAAAATTAATGAGGGGGAGCCTCTTGACCTCATCCACCTTAAATTGTGCCAACGCACAAACCATTTATCCTTCCAATGCAATGCATCATTTCTCCAGCATAAATTAATTCTCTTTCCCCTTTTTAAATTAAGTAACACTGTCGTTGAAATTTCAGATGGTTACTAATAAATGAACTATCATAAATTCCAACGATCGTTTCCCACCTCTCCCCCTCTCCTATATATATGGAGCTTGGGAGGGGGATTTGGGACGACGTCACCAAGCGATGAAGCGCTGGTAAAGTGATGTGACTCCCAACACTTGGAAGATTACCTTATCGAATGAAGAATGTGTTCTCCCGACGAAGAAAGCTCACCCGACGAATAACAACCTCAACTTAGACCTTCTTCCTTAGGACTACCTACCGACATGGAGCATCTTCCACTAGCCAATGCAACCCGGGATTGGAAGTGTGCATGGAGGATAAGACGAATGATGATTATCATTTGCCTTCTTCCCGCGAATTCAATGACAACGATCGAAAATTAAATATCGGGGTTTAATTTTTATATAAGTGTGATCTTTCCCATGTGCTTCCTATCTTTGAAAACAACGAATGAGGGTTCTTGAGATTTATACATGCAAGATTCTTGATACCACCCTAAACGCAGAGGGTTTAGGCCAAACCAACATGGCCCATCCCCTCCACCAATAATGTTTATAGTAATCGTTGGGATGACTACAAAGCAACGAGGCGATGAAGGCGGTGGAAGACAAAGGTCGCGCTACACGCAGCCTCCACGTACCCCCCCCCCTCGCGGCGCACCGGTGATCCCGGTCAAACACTGTAAGCATTCACTAGCCTGAGTCATACCGAACTGGGCTACAACGCACCCCGTGTGGCCTCCCCGGTGCCCAACGCAGCCTGCCCACAACCGGCGCTGCCTGCTCTGCACCCCACCGGCCGGTCCGCGACCTGCCGTACGCCCTGCCTAGCCTGCCTACGGCTTCCGGGGCACCCCGTCGGACTTACCGCGGCCTTCCGCATGCCCCGCCGGCCTACCTGGGCCACACCCCGTCCCCCATCCATACAGGTCGAGCCGCGCTGGCTTCCCAAGCCGGCCTACGACATCCTTCGTGGATGTTCTAGCCGAACCAGCTCATCCTTCTAGGCTGATTCACCTGAGATGCACCCATTGCTGCACTGGCCGAACTGGGCCCCGACCTCTGGCCCGAGCAGCCAACGCGGTGACCTTCAGGCCGAACTGCCCCTACAGTCCGCTGGGCCGGGCCCAGCAGATTGGGCTGAACCTAGCGGGCTGACCCACCCAGTGGGCCTGGTCAGACCCAGCGGGTCTGACCATGTCGACCCAGATTGGTTTGGCCCAGTCTGGGATGGACTGAGTCGGTACGACCGGGTCGGACCGGGCCCATGCCCATTACCGACCCCGTTACTTCCTTTGGCCGTATCTTTGTCACCAGACGACAGTTTGATGAACTATCAGTGGAGCTAGTTTTCTTGGAGCATGGCGGTCCCTTTGATTATACCCCATTGGAGGTTTGGGTAATGTGAAGATAGGGTCCGGTTGTATCATACACAAATCCAACCATGCCCCAGAACTAAAAATCTAATAACTCACAGAACGGGAATCCGATTGAAGAGTTGTCTATTGCATTGAGACTACTGTAATGAGACGAACCATTGAGATAATTCCTCATGGGACTTGGGGGTAGTTTACATGTCGACACTTGGCTTGATGGGTGGACCCTCCCATAATCAAGAATTTATTTTAGAAACCATGTGGATGGCTGTGCGCTGATGAATGTTCCTGGATGATGTGTTGGTATGATAGTTCTGACATATGTTCTTGGATCATGTGTTGGTTCGACAGAATAGCTAGTCTTGGATCATGTGTTAGTCCAAAAACTGTAATGACTATTCTTGGATCACGTGTTGGTCTGACAGTTCAGACATCTGTTCCTAGAACTTGTGTTGGTCTGATAGAATAGTTGGTCCTAGATCATGTGTTGGTTCGACAACTCGGACGACTGTTCCAAGATCATGTGTTAGTCCGACAGTTCTGACTTATATTCCTGGATTAAGTGTTGGTCTGATAGAATAGCTGGTTCTGGATCATGTGTTGGTTCGACACCTCCAATGACTATTCCTGGATCCTGTGGTGGTCCAACAGTTCTAACTTATATTCCTGTATCATGTGTTGGTCTGATAGAATAGATTTTCTTGGATCATGTGTTGGTCAGAAAGATTGGATGATTCATTGGATATATCTGATCATCTCTATCTCTATACATAAGTTGTATACCTTTGTGAGCTGAGTCAGTAATTTTTGAGTTTACCACATAATGGAGATAGATTACATGATAACCTAGGTATATGTATAGGAATATACCTATGTATGGTTATCTGTTGATTTCTTAATTTTTTTTATCATTATTAGATTTTGGGAGACATTGAGTGTCTTGAGGTCCCAACTGAGTATCATTATACACACCCCTGCACGAGCTTTTCCCTCACCTTGTTGTGTTGTTTGCAGACGACAGAAAGCATTGACCGATGCAGAGTGTATTGGACTTGACGGTACCCAGAGGTGGACAACATTATGTGACAGTACTCAGAGGAGACGGACGGACGTTGAGTGCAGTGGAGGCCTTTTTTACCTACCCTTTAGGTATGACTCCTTGATGAACAATCCAGTAGCTATTTACCATTCTTCAGCTGTACTTGTTTTTTAGTTTCATAATCCTTTATAGTTGGTCTTGTATTACCAGCCCCTTTTACATTACAACACTCCATTATTATACAATTTTTACTTAGTTTTTTCATCTAGTTTGTAATCTCTTTGTGTGTTTTTACAGATAATTATGGAAATGTCTTCCCTTATTAATAATTTATGCCTTTGGTGCTAGTCCCTAGCCCATATCCTATGGAAGGCAGGCATGGGGTAGTCACTTCACAGGCCCCAAGGTATGGGTCGTGACACTTGTTCTAGCACTACATTCAATGGTGGAATCAAAAAATGATATGTTGAAAGGAAAAAAATTATTTAATCATGAATATTGATAACACAATTTTATTCTTGTTCTGTGAATTCCTTCACGTCATGAATGTTTAGAATAACATTTCAAACTACAAATCAAAATATAGTGTTTTAGTTATCTGTAAGACCAAATAATCAGTGAATTATTGTATATAATTTATATAATGTGTCAGTAGATATTATTTCTCTATTGAACCTAAGAATAAATATTTTCTTACTTCCATTGGTGTATTTTGATGATAATTTTTTTGGATTTTCTATATTTATAATATGTCAACATCGATTATCAAGAAAAGGATATCAATTTTTATATTAATATGATTCCTCTAATTATGAAGATGTGTAACGATGAGTATGAATCTATTTTAGAATCATAATCTCATTTTTGAATATTTTTTCCTTATGAGAATTTATATCTTGCTCAAATGATTGAGATGATGGAGAGAATTGTAAAAGAATACATGCCCAATTTGAAGGATTACAAAAAATTATCTCTAATGAATTTTTTGGTCACCCTCATTGCTGAGATGTTTAATTCTGAATAGAACATATTCTTAGACCTCAAATTATATCAGAGAAACGGTATTTTTTTAGCACCAATGTGTTTGGTGAACTAATGAATCAGTTATAAGGGAAGATGGACAAGGTGTTTATATGTCTGTGAGCTTCACCAATAGGTGAATTAGTTCTATTCATTAAGAAGAATGATATATTGATTGACCTAAATATTGATAACCTCAATATATGAAACATTCATGATAAATAAAAAGTATCTATTAACTGGAATTGATTATTTTTTAAATCAATATCATGGGGCCATGTATTTCCCAAAGTTGGATGTTATGTATGATATCACAAATGAAATGGGAGGAAGATTGATACTCCCATGAATTCCATTCAAATGAGGTATCAAAAATATGATTACATAACGAGTCCTTTTCCAATAACTAATTCTCAGGAAACATTCATGGACATATTGAATAGATTCTATATATATTACTATGAAAAAATTGTGGAAGCCTTTATTGAAGATATTGTAATAAAATATATGATCAATGTGGCCATGAAAAGTATTTGAATACTATGATAAATAATTCTTGATGTGAGAAAATATAAGAAAAGTACTGAAAATTTACGTTATGGGGGGATGAAGTATCATTCAAGGGGAATGTTATTACCAAAAATTGAATATATGTGGACCTTTCCAAGACAATTGAAATCAAATAGTGGCACATGAAAACATATGTAATATAGATCCACAGTTTTCTTGGTCTAGGTGGGTATTAACAGCAATGTGTGAATAAATTATAATGATGATCAAACCCACTAAACAAGATGACACTGATGGGATAAATGTTTTTATAGACCATATAATTTATATAATGCTTCATAGTGTTAAAATAGAGGATTATCACTACGATGGTTCTCATAATAAAGAGAAGTGGATAAATTATGCTTTAATTAGGGATTAGGTTGTGAAAAAATGCAGAGTAAAAATTTTATAGACTATGCCTCAATGGAGATGAAAATTCATTTGAAAAAATATCATACACATGATCTGGAGTTAGTGTTTGTGATCATCACATTGAAAATCTTGTTATATTATATCTATATGGAGAATTTTGTGTTATATATTAATCATAAGAGCCAAAAATATATATTCATAGAGATGGAACATAATATACACTAGTGAGGGTAGTTATAGTTCCTTAATGACTACAATTTATCAATCTAATACTGTTATAGTAAATAAAATAATGGGGCATTTCATCTAATTTAAAAGGATCAATCATCATTATTAATGATCAGAACTGATAATGATCTAATATTCTTTGACCAGAAAATGTTGTACATGGAATTCATTAATACAAGAACATCATCAAACTATTCTCAGATGATTCCTCAACCATTTTTGTGGATAAATAAGAGAATATCAAATAAATTATGTGGAAATTTAAAAAAAATTGTTACTATCAGAATTGAGGAACATATAGAGTTCTCAATGGATGAAGAAGTATTCTTGAGATTTGGGTAATGACTATGTATACCATCTAATATGGAGATAAGTAAATGACTTCAGAATGGTGTGCATAACTTAAGATTATCTATTCATCTAGGGAGAAGAATTATTAATTGTTATATATGACTGAACTATTGGTGGGAAAATATGAAGAAGGATGTCGTTGAATATATATAACAGTGACTAGTTTTTCAGCAAGTGAATTCCATCCAAAAAATTTTTTAAGGCATTGATGCTATAATTACAAAAACTAACATGAAAATGAGAAAAAAACAACATGAACATTTTACACAAGACTTCTTAAGACATCCCGATGAATCAATGCTATATGGGTTGTTGGGGATATGCTAACAAATACATCTCACATTATTACAATTTTAGAATACTTATAATAGGATAAAATTTCATTGATATAATTCAGAGAAGTGTTAAGACCTCGTAGAGTAACATAATATATTGTCTCCAACTGAGATTTGAGATTCACCTACATGTTCTAGGATGGTATACATAATGCTCTTAAAACTGATCTGAACATCATTGTGACTTATTATCCTCAGACTAATAGGCTCATAGAGAGTAATATATATACACTTGATGATATTTTGACATAATGTTCTATATACATAAAAAGAAGATTGTACCAGTATCTGCCTCGGGCTAAGATGTCATTCAACATCAGCTCCCACTCATGCATCTAAATGGCTCCATAAGAATATGTTTATAGGAATATATGTTGAGCACTGGCTTGTTGGGATGAAGATTGTGATCATAAGCTATTACGACCTGAAATGGTTGAAGAACATATGGAATAGATGAATAACATTTAGGGTCACATAAAGGAATCTGAAATTCAATTAACTATCTTTGTATAAGATCAAAATTGTGACATAGAGTTTGAGTGTGGAGACATGGTGTTCTTCAATATATATCCAATAGAACGAATGATGAAATTTGGGAAGAATGTAAAGTTGAGTCCCTAGTACATGGTCCCCTTAAAGATTCCTGAACATGTCACTATTGTGGCCTACACACTACTACTTCCACCTAAAATATGTCATGTACACGATGTAATCGATGTATCTCTCTTGGTAATGTACATTATAAATCCCTCACATGTACTCAATCTAGAGGTATTACAGTTGTAAAATCATCTATCTTACAGAGATGATTCAGTGAAGATATTGTATTGTGGAGAAAATATTGTATGCCATAATAATACTCAGCTAGTCAAAGTACATTGTTTAAACAACATGTGCGATGAAGAAACATTGTAACTAGTGGATGTGATAAATTAAAAATACACTCACGTGATTCTATAAGAAAAATTTGGGATGTAAAAATTTCATAGGGGGGATATAACAACCTTAAGTGTTATCAATGTAAAATAGATACCTAAAATAATTATTTATTTTATATATCACATAAAATCATATAAATAGAATAATAAAAACATTCTAAATGAATAATGAATAGAATATGAGTAATTTAAAGATGTTAAAGAAAACAATACATATAGAACAAAAATAGGGAATTTTGAGTAGAAATGAGACCATTTGGAATATTAATTATTATAATAGATTATAATCCACATATATGAATTTATAAATTATATTATGGTATCATATAATTAGTAATATTATATAATTATATCATATTATATGTAAATAATGGATTACAAAATCATTAATTAAGTGTTAGAAATTTTATAAAACATAATCGTTAATTTATAATTTTAAAATATATATAATGAATTAAAAGAAATTTTATTTTCATAAAATGTTTATTTAAAATAGTATTCTATTTTTAGGTTTATAAGATAATTTTATGAGATATCAATTAGTTTTTCAAAGTAATATATAATCAGTTATAATTATAAAATCTATATTTTCTATGTAAATTAAAATTTTAATTAAAAATTAAATTTATCATATTTAGAAAATTATTTTAACATAATTATGTTAATTTTTTAATTCAAATTGTTGTTAACAGATAGGATGGATTTTTGGTATTTCCAATAAAATAGATTATTTCATGGTGAATAGCGAAGTACGTAAATTTATAGTATTTTATGAATTCTTGAAATATTTGAGTCATAGAAGATATATGGATGATCTAAGCCAGTAATTTCTATCAATTATTCATTATTTTAATATATTTATTGATAAGGTGAAATCTACTCACATTATTTGGCTTAAATAATCAATTATTGAAAAAATATTCTAAAAACATCCCTCTCCACTCCTATAAATATCATACCTCACAACCAATTATCCTCACACATTTCATGTCTTAATAAAAGTATTGTTTCTACCAAATCCACATCCAAAACCCCAACCATAATTCCAAGTGCATTTTTAATTATAAAAGTCCAAAACCAAAATCCCTAAGATGGTTCTCAAGGAGAATAATTCAATTGGTAAAATTCTGTTTCTTTTCTTTTAATTTGATTTCTATATCCTTACTTTTATTATTCACTTCTATCTAACGGTACTACAAGCTTCATGATAACTCTAACATCATGAATATAATATAATTTTATTATTTTAATAGAAAAATTAACAATCATTACTCACATCCTATCCCATTTATTACCCAAAATTATAACATCATTTGTGAGGTGAAGATTTATCGACATCGAGGATGATATGTATTCATTTTTCATTTTCGACTACAATGATATTCATAAAAATTTTAATAGTTGAATCATATTATAAAAATTATGATATAAACCGTTTCATGTTATGGAACTAACATATATACATAATATCAAATAATAAATCAGAATGAGTTTTCTATGATCAAAAACTATCAAAATTAATTTATATAAATATCATCAACATTTTACCTAATAATTCAGCATCATATATGGATAAAAATTTCACCATTTAAAATTTTTGAAGTTCATTAATAAAAAATAAAAATTATGTAAACTTGTTATCATTTAACTAAATCATACATTCATTTATACAAGGCAACCGATCATTAAAATCATGAAAGCAAACACACCCAAAGAAGGAAATTGTACAAAATAACTCATTAAAAAGGCCATAAATGAACATAAAAATGTATAATGCATCAAATACTGGTATAATAGGTAAATGATTTATTAATTAATTAATATAATTTGATAAAAAATTATATTATTTTGATGAATGCATTTTTACATAATGTAAGGGGATTCTCAATCCCATTTTCGGTTAGTTGGGTTATTCGTCTTTCACACCAAATTTTAGTGCAGATGTTGGTTTAATATTTATGAAATTTTTTGATTTTACCTTTTAAATTATATGATATAAAAGCTTAAAATTTAATTTTCTATATAATTCTATGATTTTTTTAGAATAACTATACTTCCAAAAAAAGATGTTTTATTTCTCTTGGGATTATTTCCTCTTATTTAAAGAGTGATTATTCTTTAGAAAATTATTTTATTCCCTTTATCTTTTTAGGACCACAAGTTATATTCATTTATATATAATTTATGGAATTCTCATGAAATTATTTTCCATTCATTGTGTGTTTTTTTTCTATGATTGATATATGTTCTATGTGGCTGCTTGATTATGTATATATTATTGTGTTATAGGTGAGACTGAAAACATATAGTGCACCAATGCATTTGGTAATGTAATGTATCTTATGAGATTTAGTGAAATATGTATGATAGTGGTTCTAGAATTTTTTTCCCAATGACGATGTTATGATTATGAACTTATGTTAGGTGTTAATATGATGCTAAATTTGATTACAACAATGTGTGGTATTTTACCACTAAGAAATGATGTTTTATTTTTATGAATTTACACATTATATTACTTTATCTAAATATTCATCACATGATAATTATGTTTATAAATTTAAAAGGATTTTAAAATAATGACTAGGAACACCCTAGGTTATATTGATTTATGTTCTTATCTATCGTCCTATTGGGCTTTATGCTCACCCCATTTTTTTAATGTATATCATCATGTAATTACATGCACTATGGAGAATGGGAATGCCAATAAGAAGCTAGAGAATAATGAATTAAATAATACATATTTTTTATTATGTATGAATGGTTAAAATTTTCCAATGACACGAATCCTTTGGATCCTAGATTTGTTATAAATTTATATTGTTTATCAATAACATGATATACATGTAATGTAACAAAAAATAAGGTCTCTATTACTATCACCTTATGAACTGATGTACTTTTTTCATTCACCTACTCACATAGATTTTATTAATTAATTAAAAAAATAATATATAGTATACATATAACATGAACAATTATAGAAATTAAAATATGATACAATTCTATCCCAATTAACCCATTAATTGTAATATATCATCACTCATGTGTATGTATGTCCTACCCTCTTTTAAAAGTGATGAAAAAAATTCAATGTCCTAAATCCATGAATATTTCTAAGAATATGCTACCATGTAAATATTATAATTAAACCATTAATATAATTTGTACGTTCTGGAACTATAAAATATTAAAAGGAAATTTAATTTTAATAACAAAATTCACAAGTGAAAAAAAGAAATTAATCTCCAAAACAATAGTAATTATAATAGATTGTTATTTAGTAAGTGGTATAATTTTATAAAATGATAAAATATATTATTAAAAATATTTATATGGATTTAATATAAATTAATAAAAAATTTAAAACCCTTATGTGGATGGTTGTTTCCCACTCAATAAAATGGAAGAATAGAGAAATGTAATTCCTCCCAGTTTCCATTCATTATAGAATATTGTAACATAATCTAGATAATTTGTTTTATTTGATGTATTTAATAGCCATTTTATATGTAAAATAATAAATACTTCATATTTCATTATATTATATATTTCATTTTTATTTATTTTATACATTACAATTAGACAAGAATGTTACCATTTTGTAATGGATTCCATAAGTCAATATATTTTTATTTTCTCATAGTACATATCCATTTTATTTTATGTTGATTTATTTTATGTGTAATGTATTATAATTATTTAATTTAATATTTAATATTCTATATATGATTCAATTTTGAAAAAAATAATGAATTCATTGATTAATCCTCACTTCAATAGTATAATTATTGTAAATTACTTCATCTAAATTTTCATTCATTGATGCATATTGACATGTTACACATCTTATTTATACTACTAAAGTGTATGTAAAACCCATTTTACTTGTAATACCATGAAACCATAACATATATTGTAATTTTAGGTTTTAATTTGTATTATCCCATCCAATTGGATTTTAGAGTAATGTTACCAATGGTACATATGTTCATAAATAAATTTATTTTCCTTAGGTTATATTTGTGTCTTATTTCATTTTTTATTATCATATTTAGTTTAAAATTTACATTGATTTTTTGATATTTTACTACCAATGTTATTATTTTTAATTTCATTTGATACACATAGTCACTTATTTGATTAATTCTATCATTAAATTTATGTAAGTTATATTTGATTTTTTTTAAATATGAATTTAATCATTATTCACTACAATTAAATTTCATTTTATTGAAAATATGTAATCATATAAAATAAAATCCATTAATTTCCTTATCTTGATGTTTTTTGAAAAATTTTATTCATTATTACAATTGTTCATTCTATGATAAATAAAATTAATGAAAAAATATTTTTTGTAAAATCCACTTCATTACTACCTTTTGTTGGAAATATTTTTTCTTCCATGTATATGTAAAAAATTATTCTAAATGAATAAATTTTTATATACTATAACTATTTATTGAAGACATTTTGAACCTTGTTATTTATTTATAAATTTTTCTAAATTAATCATCCTATGATTATTGAAATGATTTATATTTTTTATTTTAATAATAAACGGTAAAGAAAAAATTTATTTAATATACATGGAATGCAATTAATTTTCAAAACATCATGACCAAAGGGCTCATTGGTTATTACTATAATGTATTATAAATATTATTTTAAATAAAAACCATTAATTTATTTTGTAATTTTTCAGGTTTGAAAATTATTTTTATATAAATAAATGAAACAAACCATCAAGACTGTTTACAATGATTTTTCTAGTATTGTATTTATAAATGAAAAAAATACCAATATTATTTTAAAAATCACATAGGGATATGTTGTAATAATACAATAATTATTGTTTCATGAAGCTTTGTGATTAGTTTAATGTGGGAATGCATTGAAATTCAATCTCTTGATTAATTTTGTGGTTGGTATCCTTTTCTTGAAACAACCACCTTATTATGACCATTGAAAATTAAATTCTCATTAATATTTGTATTATTTATAATGGATATTCATATTTCTAAATCCATATATATTATATACATTTGATGTTATAGGTTAAATTTTATTTTATTGAAATTGGTAAATATTGATTTTCTGTATTCAATTTTTAAATGTGTAATTTATTAATAGGATTATTTTTTATGAGATAAATTGATTGTTTGATATTTGAGAAATGAATTTTACATATAGTGAATATTGGGGCTTGAGATCATATATCCCCATAAGGCACTAACATACTCATTTTGGATGATGTGGCTTATGATTAAATTGGTTTATAATATATACCGAACCATGTATTAAACTATATTGGTGAAAAGAAATAAGGATATAGATTTCATTGTTTATGAGATCGATATGTCCAATGTTAAAAATTCGATTCCTTTAGAATTTAGATATTATTATACAAGGTATTGTTTCATTTATATAATCAATGAAAGAATTTTTTAATCATGTTATATTTTAAATGAAATGGGGTTTTAGTTATTTTTCATGCTATATTTATTACTCCATAACTAATCATAAATTTTTATGTTATTGATTAAATTAAAGGTATTTTCAGTTATTTAAATTTTCATATTGATTGTGACATATCTAATCTTGAATTTATTTCTATTGATTAAATGGAATGATTTTTCAAATATTTACATTTTTATTTAATATTTCTGATATATTCATGATTTTATTTTCTATTTTTAACCCTTACAAAGAATATATGTTCATAAATTTCATAAATTTCTTTTTACTATGCTTTTATGAAGTGAATTGTTATTTATATTTAGATTTATAATAATATGAATAATTCCGTTATAAAATAAAATAAAATGTCTTATTATAGGTTTTCAAATTTAATATGAAATTTATTTGTGTAATTTTTTTATAACTACTCAACATTTTATTTTATTTAGATGTAATCACTTTTATATTATTCCAATGTAATAAATTATATATTGACCAATGATAATTACGTTCTGGGACATTGTATAAAATCTTTCAAAACAAATTTTTTATTAATTTGAGCTAAATTATATCAGCATTGGATGGGTATTTAAGGAAATTAATCAATCCATAATAATAATAAAAAATAAACTGATAATTTTTTTTATTTTTTAAAAACATTTAAAATATAATATATCCAATTTTTATCACTATATAAAAATTATATAGATATTAATATCATGAAAGTGGAATTTTCTAATTTTTCAATTTTTAATTTTGTTAAATTTAAATATTCATAATTCGAGAAAAATTAGACCAAGGGGGCATATATTATATTTTTGGATAGAAATGGTTGAACTCCACTCATTCAAAAGGATAATGAAAATTGTTATAGAAATGTGAAATCATAAAACTAAAGTATTAACACTATTTTATAAGTTTACAATTACAATGTTGAATTTTTACTAAGGTTACTATTCATGAATACAAATAATAAATAGGAGCTTTTACCAATTTATGGTATCCTGATTATAAATATGGAATTTAATTTTCATGATTCATTGCCTATATGTTATAGAAATATTTTAATAAATAGCTCTTATAACGCAACAAAATCAATTTGTTAATAAAATTAAATTTCATTAATAATTCTTGATTTATTCATATTCCATACCTCAAAAAGCATTATATGAATGTTATAAAATTTGACTGAAAACTTAATTTGTAAATTTCATTAAAATTAATCATTAATTTATATTAATTAATTTTTTTAACAAAAATATAAATTATAATTATAAAGGTATATTTTATAAAAAACATCATTTTCATTTTCAAAATATTTTTATTTCATTTTTATTTAATTTGTAACAAACAATTTCATTCAATTTATGAGTAATTAATAAAATTTACTTAATTTAATTATTAATATTTGTACTTAGAAAATCAAATGTGTATGAATTGAATGTCTTATTGAAAAATAATATTTTGATACTGTATCACGATTTCATTAAACTCAGTGTTGTGTGTAAAGTCTTCTATTGAAGAAATAAAATTTATTTATATAGTTTTATATAAAAAAATAACTGCTTATCAAATTCTACCCATATAAAATGAATTTATCCTGTAACATTTTGTCACATGCATATAAAAATTTAGGATATATTTTTATATTACATCCAAGGGATCCTATGAAAAATATTTAAACTAAAAAATTAATCCAAAGAACGTTAACTAGATATTAGTCATATTCCGTAAAATCTTATATCAATGATCAATTTCATTAACATTTTTCCTATATAATAATTTTAATTCTATAGTATTATGAGCTTTCAGTGTACTACATGTGATAGATTATCTATGTTCAACTGTAATATTGATTCATTGAGGACATTATGATTGTGATATTGGTTTGATGGAATAACCAAGAGATAATATAACATCCCTACATGATCGAGAATATTGATGGGTAAAATATACATAATGCTTGAATTTTACATATTTCATATTCTCATAACTCTATCCATGTTTAAATTAATTTTAATAACTTTTCACCGACACTATATTCAATATTTCTCCAATTATTACCTCTATGAATTTTTTCAATTGAATTTATTTTCAAAATATAAATTTTCATGGAATTTAGAAATATAATAATATACACATTGACCAAATTATATAAATTTTTTAAATTATAAAAATATGGAAATTATTTTTAGTGACTAAAAATGGCCACATGAATTATACATATTATAATATAATTAAAATTGAAATTTAAAAAATGATAATAAAAAATAGATATTGTTGATCCATCAGAATAACCATTGTCACTAGTAAAACCACATAAATGAGATGAAATATTAGTAATCAAATATTAATCATCAAAAAATATAAAATTTATATATAATTGAGATAAAATAATGTGAAATAATAATGAATGAAATATGAGGTATTTATATGATTTTTTAAAACTATATGATTATTTCAAATCTAACCAGACTGCTAGAATATTAACATAACAATTATAATGGAAATATAAATGTTAGGAATATATTCCATACAATTAGAATAGATACATAAACTATGTAAGGGTAATGTAAAATTTAGATACATGTGTTTAAGGAATTTAATATTAGTAAATTAATTGTTTGAATTTTTTATATATAAATGTTTAACTTTATATTCTAAAATAATAATAATGATTATAATGAAATTTTATTTTCATAAAATGAATTATAAATTTATATTTAGGAGTATTATAATGTTAATATAATTTTATGATTATCTATGTAATTTTGTAATGGGTAAATAAATAAATCCTAATATTGAAATTGATATGTTGAAAATAAATGATTCTTTAAAAAAAATCAATCTCAAATAATTTTTGAAAATATTTTAATAAAATAGATTCATGTTTTCTAATCAGGAAATAATAAAATTGTTACTGTTTATTTTTTTAATTTTTCTAAAATCATTTACTTTTCTATGATTCTAAAAATAAAGTAAAATATTGTATTTAACTTTATAAGATAAATATTTGATTCTCTTGAACAATACAGATTTAAGAATCAACTTATCCAAACTCTAATTATTAATTTTATATTTACTAAAATAAGAATCAATAATAGAGATATAAATGCTCAAAAAAATTTATTAATATAATATTAATAAATCATCACTCCTCCCTATATAAATTAACCCCTCACCACCCCCTATCCATATAGAATCTATTCATTTGAGCTTAACCAATTTGATCAAAAATATCTAGCTCATCCATTCCCACTCATCATATTTCTTTTTATTTCATCCTTTTTCAATTTTAGAGATCCTTAAGTGCTTTTTATGGAGACAACATTCAAGAGGTAATATTCACAACGTTCCAATATTAGATTCATTTCTTGATATACCTTATCCAAACCCACATCATCCCAAATCCATTAATATCACTATTCTAATAAATTTAATATTGTATAATAGTTCCCCTGTAATATCTATCCTCCATCTAGTAACGCCCTGACACTAGAAGCCTAGAGTCAGTGCATTATTACGTATCAATGGTATGATCACAAAAGACCAAGTCTCGATAGACTGATTTGTTTAGTAGCCTTGGAAGTACTAGATATATTCATAAAGTTTACATTACATCGTAAAATGGAAAATTACTATAACATTGTTTCCATAGAAAACAATGACATCCCATAGACTATACATACAGGTCAGTCATAATATACATCTTCGCATCCTGGGAAAAAGAAAACGTAGAATGGGGTGAGCTTAGATTCTCAGTATGGACAACAATACAGTGGAAACATTCATAAATAGGAATAAACATTTAAAGAAATTTATAAGACTAAAACAAAATCCTTTTAAACATTAACATCAGCATAATATACAAAATTTAAAATAAAATAATTCCATTTACTTATTCACATGGATATTCTACTAGTCTAATAATCATATGAAATATCAATAGCAACTTTCATAAGGATAAAATGCATAGTACCAAACCTTCATAACCACATAGTCATGGCTTTGTTCCAAGACTAAAAATAAGATTTTATAAAGGCCTTGTGCCAAGACACCAGTGTTTTTCATGATACCTATAGATTCATCAAGGAGCTATAGCAGGCTCCACCCGTCACATACTAAGTGTAATGAATTCCTCATATGAAAAAGTTTAAACATAGCATAAACATTAGTGTTAAAACTATCATACAAAATGTCAATACATTATCCATAAACTATGAATGGTGTAAAAATAAAACATCCATAGTCAAACATATCAAGAAACCTTCAATACAATATTAACTATGTGTATCATAATAAATAAACAACAAATATGTTTAAGAATCCATCAAAGAATGTTGACATAGATGAAATTTATTTGTAAAACTCATTGGCGGAAATATCCATTTTTATAAAAACATATAAAAGTCACACAATTTAGAAAGGAATACATTTAAATAAATATATAAATCAAAGTGTCCCATACCACATTGAAATTTTTGAAAGGAAGTAACATTTTAAAAATATTCATGTCCATATAAATAAATCCTTAAAAATCATTTTGAAAACATGATCATTAAGGAGAATGATTTAGTAGAATGAATATTTAAATCATTTAAAATGATATTTTTGTAAAAATTTACCTTAAAAATCCCTTTGAAAACTCTTTGACGAAACATGTCTATTGGAAATAAATATGTCCCAGTAGATACTTACGTAAAAACAACCTCAGATAATAAATAGATTGTGAAATTAACAATTGCCTTGTACTTTTCCATTGACGAGGGTAGTTTAATCTCTTGTATAATGGTGAAATAATTGTTATTAAAATATACTAGAATCAAATACAATAATATGATATCATATATGATATTTTAACATTACATTGTTAATAATATATTAGTTATATCGTCATTTCAGGAGTTAAATGAATCGTTTTCCATTATATTTTTTGTTACGTAAGTAATGATTGTGTTGGATAGGATGTATGTTAATAATATTCAGAATGATATTAAGTCTTTAAACATTATTTTTAATCATCATATTAAAGTTAGTCTGGAATAGATTACGATAGGGAATGAATCTCATCACATTTGTGGAGATGGTAATCCGTACTTACGCACGAGCAACAATATCATTATTTTGATATTAAAAAAATATACAACTAGATTTTATATCATATATAAAGATTCATTATCATGTTATATTTATTATTTACATCAATTACACATCATTATTATATCCATCCAAAAAATAATGTAATAAATAACCATTACACCACAACCTAGAGACGGTAAGTCATACGTATGCATGTATGGTGACATGTCATTTAATGGATGGATAGATTAATGAATATGGTTGTGAAATATTTCTAATAACATCACAATATATTTAAGATACTAGAGTTATTATTTTCAAATTTAATGAAAAATAATGATGAAGTGGAAGAAGAAAGAAACCTGAAAGAGGTTATGAAAAATTTACCTCTTCTTTGGGTTCATCCATTTGATTTGATCAAAAGTGCTACTTAGGTTGGATTTCAAACTAAAGGACGGCCTCTAGGATGAAGGTATGGCAGTTTAGAGGATATATAGGCAGAGGTTGGCTGAGACAATAGGGTTTTACGGTGTGAATTTGAGGGAAGGGGGAGTTCCCTTTTATAAGAGGGGGTGAGGGGCACCTTAAGAAATTCTATAAATATTATTTTATAATAAAATTGGTTTCAATTTATAATCACTAAAAAATGAATTATTTAAAAGATAAAGTGGGGACGGGACGAAAACCACTCAAACAATACGTTTCAGACAGGTTTGGGTCACAATATTAACCTTATAATTTATATTTAACTCTTAGATAAATAGTATGACATTTATGATGTCTCTTTATATTTTTATATTATATGGTCAATAAACATACTATATACTTCAAATTGAAACACCAAGTGGTTAATTATTGATACACATATAATTATATAAGTCTTTTGACCTAAAATTATATTTTTTGGAATACAATATTACTTAATAATATAATATTTGTTTTAAATAGTCTTTTATGTCAATTTTGACCCTATTTGGTATTTTGTTTTTGCTAAATTTATAATAGCATTATTACATAGACAATAATTAATTTAATCAACCATAATATGTCACATTAACAAATAAAATTATTTTAATTCATTAAAAGTTTCAAATTACATTTATTTGGGTATTTATAATATCAATTATTTTAATATTTCATTAATAAGGTTATTACTGTATCATCATTTTGTCATAAATAAATTAAATTATATAAAGTATAAAAATTATAAATAAAATACCATTATGTGGGAAAGTTTTTTATCATTATAATGAATATTTATAGAATAATTTATCTTATGTGTAACCCTATATAAAAAATGGTTTAGTTATTAAACTTTGAAATTAACACTTTTAACTCTTCTTTGAATTAAATAATAATAAATGTCCTAATCTAATCCAAATGGACCTAAAGGATAATATATTATTCATACGGTTGTTTATGGTATAATTACACTTATTAAATAGAATTAGTACATGTGTTAAGGTAATAATAATATCATTTTTACCCATAATCACCCAATTTACTTTTTACTGTGGAAAATAAAAGTCTAAAGTTACTATTCAAAAAAAATTATTTTTATCTCATTGGAAAAAATTTTACATACTGATATCATCCGTTTCACTTGAATTTTTGAAATTCTTGTCAAAGAAGTGGTAAAATTATGTTATATGTAAATTTGCAAATGCTTCTAGGAGGTGGGAAAAGGCAATGAAAAGTTTAATAAAATTTTATATTTCTAATATTATTAAAAAATGACTCAAATTAATAAAATTGAACATATATAGGTATTATGTATCTAATTTTTCCTAAAATAAATTTAAATGTAATAAATAATTATTTAAATGAAAAGTCAGTTTTAACCAATAACGTAGTTTTTTCACTATTCATAAAAAATGAATGTTTTCAGAAACATAACAAAAATTCACCCACAGAAAATTTTGATATTCTGAATTCAAAAATTATTTCTCTTTTACCCAATTCAAAACATAAATGTTTCATTTATTAATTTAAAATTAATTCTTGTAGTCAAAACCGAAAAGCATGTTTTTAAGAAATATTTACTAACAAAACATTAATACTTGTTTATCTTCAATTTCAAATTGAAATTATATACAATGTATAATATTAGATTAAATGGTAAAAATATATTCAATTTATACTTCCAAACCATTATAATGTATAACTTAACTATACAAATTATATTGATTAAAAATTTGTTTTCAGTTAAAATATAGTATTTTTCACTATTCACCCAAATATGAATGTTATCAGAAAACACCAAAAAAATTTTGAAATTAAATTCTTATGTCCTAATTCTAATGAATAAGTTTATGTTGAAAATTTGAATATATAAATTTTTCAGATATTGGATTTAAAAAGTGTCCGCCATTAAAAGGTGGTAAAATTGAATTAAAAAAAATACTTCTTTTATCTGAAAAAAATAAATTTGATCATTATTCATTATGTATAAGAAACTCATAATATGGATTCTAAAATTATAAGGAATACATAAAGTTCAAAATTTAGTTAATACTATTCATAAACTCGTTTGAACGGCTAGTTTGGTAAGTCATGGTGTGCTTGAGTTTAGTGTTGTGTGTAGTGCAAGTTATTGAATTACTTTGAAGAAATAACGTTCTATGAAATCATGGGGTGTTACATTATTTCCTCCATCAATAAATTTCTTCCTCACAATTTGAAAATTTTCTTCGAAAATAAAATGTTGAAAATAGAAAATATCTTTGAGGGAAAACCCACATCGGAAATTGGGTTTATAAAATTTATTCTTAATAAAAGGAAAGGGGGAATGAAAAAGTCACCACCAAATTATGATCATGATTATGAGAACATTGGTGGCATTTAGAGACATATAATTGGAGGAAAATATTTATTGGGAGTGATTGAGGTCATCAGTCACAAACAATTGAAGAATTGAGGGCCTCAAATCCATCAATGTATGGTGATTTAAAATTTCATTGGTTCCAAAAAACATAATTTATTAGGATAACACATTTTCAGTTTTAAGAAACCTTACCAAATGTTTTACAACTAATTTATTCATATAATAAAAGAAGAAAAAATATATATAATTGAAATGTAGAGGTCCACCCTTTAACTAATTTCTACCACAAACTCTTCATTCACTCTAAAAGATAATAGAACATAAAAAATATTCTATTAATCATATTCATATAGGGTTCCAAACAAATTAATTTATAATTAATCTACCAAAAAATTAAACAAAATTACATTATTCACTCAAGGACTTCACGTGGGCCAGTGGTAGGTGATACACCAATTTCGCCCATCTGTTGCAGGTTCAAGTATCACGGCCTTTCCGGACATGACGGGTCGCCGCCCGACCTCCAGGTTGCCCTTTTTATGGAAATCCCAAAGTAATATCAAACTAATATTCTCCAAAATACTTCTGTTCAAACTCACAGTACAAAATTTATAAGAATATAAAAACAATGAATATCCTTTTTTCGACGTAATAACATTTTAACACCTTCATCATGTATTCTTTTAAAATACTGCAACATCATAAATTAACATAAAACCATATTGATTAAATTCATGCTCCCTTATTCCTTAAAGAATACTAGATATTATCTTTCTATCCAAAACTATTGTAAACTCCAAAAATGTTGGAATATACAAATCATTAATCAATTTCAAGGTAGTAAAGAATATCGAATATAATTTATCAATATCAATCATGTATTATTCCAAAATTACTACCTCAGTATCAGACCCATATAATGGTTTATCTTTCTGTCAACCATCTATTCTACCAAAAGTTGACATGATATTGAGTCACTTTTCTTGGTTCCACAAGATCTCATGTCCTTAATGAAATAGTACAACATAAAAATACTTATATACTATATAATTACTATAACATGTACATCAATAGTAAAATACTCAAATGAAAAAATACTTTAATAACAACATAAGAAATATAATCATTCCTCTTTATCTTCGGTAGTATCATAACATTATTATTATCCAATAGCAGATTTTGGGTTATAATCTGATGATTTGGACATTGATTTGTATAGTGTCCCAACTCCATGCAAATTAAGCATTTTACATTTGAAACTTTTTTCTTAACCTTGAAACCACGTACATGGTGGCATTTTTCTCTACACATAACAAACTCACATTCCCTTAAATCATTTACCAAGGTAATGTTTTCCACAGTTATCGCATATGGAATAATCCTTCCGTTCCCTGTTCCCTTTATCAATCTCTATCTCTTCCGTCCTTTTCTTATCTTGCTTCCCTTAAATGAAATAGGACTCAGAGAATCCTTTACTTATCTTATTAACACATGATACTATTTCTTCAAATGATTAGAATAAATGCGAGACTATTTTCCTTATAAATTTTTTCTTAATACCATGAAAGATACGATCCTTCTTACTCTTTGGATCATATGTATTGATGGAGTTCACATTCCATATACCAGGAACCATTTATAAAAAATGGCATACACAATGTCAGTTTATGAATCGTAATTCATAATTCCAAACTTGTAAAAATGTTACCATAAATTGAAAATTTTATGGATATAATCCAAAATCATAAAAAAATGACTTCGAGGAATTTAGTACTCATAAAACATTCCTAATGGTGTGTAATGAAAATGATAATTATCCTAAGAATATCCCCAGGGAGTGTCGTATCTAAGAGTGTTGCAAGGCTCGTTGTCGTGCACTATTTCTCGTTCGAGTCTAGCTCAAAGTGGTGTTCTCAGGTTTTACCCCTATGTACATCTATGCCAGAGCTGCCTCTACTCACTCGTATCCAGACAGGGATGTATTTCATAGAAAACTCACAAAATATCTACAATACCAAGGAAGTTCTCCTATACTAATCCTAAAATTCTATCTTAGGGCTATGTGATCTAATCAGAGGTTACCTAGATCTGTTTTCCAAGGTTTGTTCTAAACATCCTCTGATACCAAATGTAATGCCCCGACCCTAGAAGACCAGAGTCAGTGCAAAATTACGTATCATTTGAATGATAAAAAAGGCCAAATCTATAAATTCTAATTATATTAGTATATTTGGAATTACTAAGTACATTTATAAGGTTTTCATTACATCGTAAAATGGAAAACTACTACAAAATTATTTCCATAGACAAAAATGAGATCCCAAATACTATCCCCACAAGTCATTTATAATATACTTCTTCGAATATTAGGAAACATAAAACATAGAATGTAGTGAGCTCAGATGCTCGGTAAGGATAACAATAAAGGGGAGACATTTATAAATAAGCATAAACATTTAAGTCAATGTATAAGACTAAAACAAAATCCTTTTAAACTTAAACTTCAGCATAATATTGAAAATATAAAATCAAATAATTCCATATACCTATTCACATGGATATTATACTAGTCGAATAATCACATGAAATATCAATAGAATCTTTAATAATGATGGAATACATAATGCCATACTTTCATAACCACATAGTCATGGCCTTTTTCCAAAACTAAAAATAAGATTTTGTCAAGGCCTTGTGCCAAGACACTAGTTTGTCTCAGGAGACCCACAGATGAATCGAAGAGCTATAGCAGGCTCTACCCCTCACATACTAAGTCCAATTCATTCCTCATATAAAAATGTTTAACCATAACATAAAATTTCATATTAAAAATATCATATGAAATGTAAATACTTTATTCATAATCAATGAATGGTGTAAAAATAACAGATCCACTGTCAAACATATAACAAAACCTTCAATACAATATGGAAGATTTGTATCATAATAAATCAACATCAAATAAGTTGAAAAATCTATCAAAGGAATTTGACATAGTTGATAATTATTTGTAAAACTCATTGAGGGAAATATCACTTTTCATGAAAACATTTAAGAGTCAAACAATTTAGAAAGGAAGACATATGAAGACATTTTCGAATCAAAGTGTCCCATACCACTTTGAAACTTTTGAATGAAATTAATATTTTAAAAACATTAATGTCCATATAAATAAATCCTTAAAAAACATTTTGAAAACCTGGACATTAATGAGAATGATTTAGATGAATAATTATTTAAAATATTTAAAATGATATTTTAGTAAAAAGGTCCCTTAAAAGAATCCCTTTGATAAAACTTTTATAAAACGTGAACATGGATAATAAATATGTCCCAGTAGATAATTACATAAAAAAACTCTGATAATAAAGAGATTGTGAAGTTAACCCTTACCTTGTACGTTTACTTGGTTGAGGGTAGGTTAAACTCCTGTATAATAGTGAAATAATTGTTATCAAATTATACTATAATCATATACATTAATATAATATCATATTTGATCTTTTAACATTTAGCTGATTCATTTTTATTTTATATGATTTGTTACGTATGTATTGTCTGTGTTGGATAGGATGTATATTATTCATATTCAGAATGATATTAAGTCTTTAAACATTATTTTTAATCATCTAATGAACGTTTGTCTTGAATGGATTTTGATGGGGAATGAATCTCATCGTGTTTGTGGAGACGGTAATCCGTACATACTCACGAGTGACAATACCATTATTTTGATATTAAAATAATATATAAATGGATGTTATATAATATATAAAGAATCATTATCATGTTATATTTTTTATTTATATCAATTACACATCATTATTATACCCATCCAAATAATAATGTGTTAAATAACAATTACACCATGATGTGGAGATGGTAAGCCGTACGTATGCATGTATGGTGACATCCCATTCAAAGGAAGGATTGAATAATGAATATGGTTGTAATATATTTATAATAACATCACAGTATATATAAGATAATATAATTATTATTTTAGAATGGAAAAAGAAAAGAAAAAGGAAGTTTAAGAAGAAAGGAACTTGAATGAGTTGATGAAATATTTACCTCTTATTATGATTCTTCCTTTTGATTTCATAAAAAGGGCTTTATAGGTAGGCTTTATGACTAAAGGAAGGCCTATAGGATGAAGTAAGGACAGTTGAAAGGGTATTTGGGCTGTGTTTTTCGGAGAAAAAATTCATTGAAGTTTTGAATTTGAGGTAAGGGGGAGTGCCCTTTTAAAAGAGGGGGTGGGGGCACCTTAGGAAAATCTAGAAAAAATATTTTATAATAAAATCATTTTGGGTTTCTAATTGCTCCAAAATGAATTATTTATTGTATAAGGTGAGGATGGGTGGAAAACCAGTCAACCTATTGGGTTTAGATAGGTTTGGGTTACTATATTAACCTTATCTTTTAGATTTAACTCTTTGATAAATATTTTTACATTTACCATGTCTCTTTGTATTTTTATATTATATGGTTAATAAATTTACATATATACTTCCAAGAGATCCCCAAGTAGTATATTAATGATACTAATAACATTATATAAGTCTTATAACCAATCGTTATATTTTTATGAATAGAATATCGATTAATAATATAATATTTGTTTTAAAAATGCTTTTTGTCAATTTTGACACTATTTGGTATATTGTTTTTTCTAAATTTTTAACACCCTTATTACTCTAAAAAAAATTCATTTAATCAACCTTTATATGTAATATTATTCTATAAAATTTCATTAATTCATAAAAAGTCTCAAATTACATTTATTTGGGTATTTATAATATCAATTATTTTAATATTTCATTAATAAGGTAATTACTACATCATCATTGTGTCATAAAAAATTAAATAATTTATTGACTAAAAATTATAAACAGAATAACATTATGTAGGAAAAGATTTTTATATTTCTAATGAATATTTATAGTTGAATTTAACTTATGTGTAACCCTATGTTAAAAATAGTTTAGTTATTAAACATTTAATTTAACACTTTTAACTATTTATTGAATTAAATAATAATAAATGGCCTAATCTAATCAAAGGAGACCTAAAGGATAATATTTTATTCGTAAGCTTGTTTTTTGTCGAATTAAACTTATCCAATAGAATTAGTACATGTGTTAGGGTAATAATAATATCATTTTTAACATTAATTACCCTATTTACTTTTAACCGTGGTAAATATAAGTCAAAAGTATATATTCACCAAAAATTATTTTCATCTCATTGAACCACATTTTACATATTGATATCAACTATGTCTCTCGAATTTTCTAAATTCAACTCATAGAAGTGGTAAATTTATGTTTTATGTAAATTTTCAAATGCTCCTAGGAGGTGGGAATAAGAAGAAGAAAAGTTCAATAAAATTTTATATATCAAATATTATTACAAAATGACTCCAATTAATAAAATTGAACATATATAGATATTATGTATCTATTTTGACCTAAAATAAATTTTAATGAAATAAATAATTATTTAAATGAAAAGTTGGTTTTTACCAAAAACACATTGTTTTTCACTATTCATTAAAAATTGAATGTTTTCAGAAACAACCAAAAATTCACCATAAGATAATTTTGATCTTATAAATTTTAAAATTAAGTCTATTTTATCAAATTAAAAACATATAAGTTGCATTTATTAATTTAAAATCAATTCCTGTTGTCTAAACCATAATATGGATTTTAAGAAATAATAACTAACAAAAGATTGATACTTGTTTGTGATCAATTTCAAAGTGAAATTTATTCCAATGAAGAACATTGGATAAAATGATAAAAATATAATCTATTTATTATTCTAAACCATTAAAATCAATAATTTAACAATACAAAATATTTTGATTAAATTTTTTTTATTTAAAATATATTAATTGTCCATATTCACCCAAATATGAATGTTATCATAAAACACCAAAAATTTATTGAAACTAAATTCTTTTGTCCTGATTCTAAGGAAGAAGTTTATTTTGTTAAATTTAATGTATAAAAGTTTCAAATATTGGATTTAATATGGGTTTTCTATTAAAAGGTGGAAAAATTGATTTTTTTTAAAAAATACTTCTTTTATCTGACAAAAAATTAATTTCTTCATTATTCATTATGTTTATGAAACTCATAATATGTATTCTAAAATTATAAGTATTGTATAAAGTTCAAAATTTAGTTAATACTATTCAAAATCGCTTTTGAACGACTAATTTTGAAAGTTGTGGTGTGCTTGAACTCGGTGTTGTGTGTAGTGCAAGTTATTGAATTACTTTCAAAAAACAATGTACTATGAAATCATGTGGTGTTAAAAATCCAATTAATCACGCCTCTTATTCTGAAAATGAAAACATCATCTATATTATGTCAGTTCACCAACTCAATGGATGATGATATTTAGTTTCCCACAATTACCTCCACTTAAATATATAGTTAACTTATAATTGTTTATAATTAAATTAATATGTATATTATATATTTCTAAACAATATTTATATATTTTTTAAAAATAATATCAAAATGAAAATATAGTTTTTGTAAAACAACCCAAATGGACTAATATAATAATGACAATTTTTTACTAAAAGAATAATCTATTTGTTATAACAAAATAAAATGTATTGGGGAAAATTTCCATTTAAAAAAAATCTGAATTCCATTTAATTTAATTTTTTATATTTAGTCCCATTAAAAAAAATAAATAATTCACCACAATTCATAATTACATTTATCCATAAAACAATGTCATTAAAATAATGAAATTCAAATTTTTTCCATATAGAAATTATTTTAAATTTTCATAATAAATTTTCATAAGTAAAATATTTTTTGAAATTTTTCTTATTTATGTAATTAATTAATGTAATTTAATTATATAGTAAATTAACTTCATGTGATGTGTTATTTAGGAAAATAATTTATGGGATCTCTCCCAACCACAATTTTGACATGGGTTATGTCATTTCTCTCTCTAACTCGTCGTATCTCTCTCTATAATGTTATGGAATGATTAGAAGTTATGTATAAATATATCTCACATATATACCTACCATATTCTCCCATCAATTGATATGGGAATATATTAATTATTTTATTTTCTAAAATTACATTTTCATGATATTTTACTTGATTTGTGAAAAGAGGAATGATTATAGAACCCATTTCATTCCATGGGAATTCCTTATTTTTTCATAGGATTTATTTCCTTTTTTACAACACATACGAAATTATATTTTACGATGAGTGTACCCATATAATTCTCCAATTTTTTGGTAAATTTATTTCACATGAGGCTATATTTATGGGAATTGGATGTGAATAATATCTAAGGCGGGACTCTATCAAAATGCTGTGTTTTTTTGGTAATTAATCTATGAATTATGATATGATGTACTGATTTATGTTTAATCAACATTTCTTTTTTTTATTTTATGATAATAATGAAGTTATATTATACCTACATATTATTATTAATGATTCTAATATTTAATGTTATGTTATTATGATTTTTTATCATAGTTATTCCATTACTAGAGTTTTCATATTTTCTATTTTTTCTATGTATTCCCTATATTATTGAAAGTATTTTTAAAATATCAAATGGATTTTGGATCTCATGATGGATATTAAAATAAATAATCTTATTTTAGTTTTATGTTGATTTATAATGTTCTATGTACTCTAAATATGTTAGGCCTTTCAGTCCTTATTTTAAATTTATTCAATATTTATATGAAAAATAATGTGTAAATTTTTGTAACTGTCTAGGTTAGTAATATTTCTTTTTTAAGGTAATTATTGTATGTTTTGAGATTATTACTATAATTATTTACTAATAAAATAAGGTATAAAAAAATTTAAATTATAACATCTTTATGTTTAGGATATGTACATAGAATTTCGTTTCTGTGGAATAACAACCAAGTACAGACGCTAAAAACGGGCATGGCTATGGAATAGTTTGTCCTTGGGGTAATAACTCTAAATACATAACATATGGTATTAGTGTATTATTCACCTGGTTCATGAAAATGAGGACTTTTTTCACACTTGGATTGACACTCCCAGGGGTTATGGTTAGTTAAATTTAAAAACACTTTATTAAATTTTGTGATATAATTGGAGAAATGGTTTTGATTGTTATCCAAAATGAAAAAATAAAATGGATAACCATGATTGAAACCATGAGACTCATTTGATATGACAAATGAATAATTAAATCTTCATTCTTATAGTCAATGTTCTATAAATATTTTTGTTTGATTATTCTCTTGCCTCTGTTTTTGGGACATATTGAGGGACTAAAAACTAAATCAAATAGTGAAATGTGTTTTTATAATCCATTATTGAGATTAAAATATCAAAAAGTCATATAGTTTTATGCATTGTTTCAAATATTGAATGAAAAGTTGAACCATTCCAAAACCACAAAAAAATTTGCATTCACCTATCATTAGAATAATATATAAAAATATAATTTTGTTTCATGTATATAACCAATCCATAAAAATTTATTGTGTAATGAAACTCGTTTAAAATATTTTCAAACACCCATTAGTGGATTTTTATATTTTATATTTCATTGATTGGATCACCAAATGAAACAGTAACATCTAATATTGGGATATGGGATCACTCTTCATATCTTGACTCATCCTTTTATTTTGTACAATTATAAAAAAGTTTTTGAATCCCCATTTTTTTCAATATCTCAAGTATGTATATTATTTATTTATGATAATTCATTTCACAGTCCAATTATTGACATAATTGATAGAATCATCCTTGAATATTGTCCCATTTTATATGATTATAAATAATTACTACTTAATGAATATCATTTTCATGAACATAATCGAGAGGTTTAGTTTCAATTGAATATATAACTAGATCCTTTAATATATAAAATACTCCCAAACAAATGTCCACCAATTAGTTGAAAGGACATTATATTCAATTACCATAGAATATGGTAAATTGTTTTTGACATCCATGTGCATCATTATGGGGTATGTTGGTCATCTTCAACATGAAGAATGATTGGGAAATGCATCATTGAATTAATTATCATTAAATAAAAATAAAAAATAATCAAAATGTATACCTATTTTTAATATATAACATGATTAATTTGATTCATGGGGAAAAATATTTATATATAGCGGAACATCAGTTTGTATATAACCAGTTTATGGTGATGAAGTAATATATTAAAACGAAATCCTTTCAAATGTATTATTAATAATATGATTTAATTTATATACCCACTAGTGTAATTAATTATCTAGTAATATTTATAGACTTAATGAATATATTGATTAAATATCAGCTCAAAAATTTACATTATTATTTATATATTATATTATAACATCCTCAAAAATCTATGATGACAATCATGAACAAATTAAAAATTTGAAATAATACATTACAAAAGAATAATGTATACATAATTTAAAATAACTGTGTGTTACAACTGGATGAGGGATCATTATTGGGAAATGTTATTAAAAAATAATGGATATCCATAGACCCTTTTAGGAAAAATGAAATGGAGGAGTTTCCTAGACCAACATAAATAAAGGAAATCTATTATTTCATTTGATTAACTATTTATTTATAATAAATTATCATTATAAAATAACTGTGTGTTACAACTAGTATGATAGATGAAAACATGTCTAGTCTAACAAGGTTGGGGGTCATGAAGCCATGAACAATGGGAGATAAGGGTTTAGGACATATAACACAGTACATGATCTAATGGTCAATATATTTTGATTTTTAGTAAAATAATAAATGAAATAATTATTAAAAAAATTTGTAATAATTGGGGTTGTAATAATTAACATATTATATTTGATGTATTATTATAACTATATTTGTTTTGTAAAATTACTAGAGGTGGACTAAAAGGATTTTCACTCATTTATTGACCTTATTATCCATTATTTTTATAATTTGATTAGGTAAAAATAATTCATTTTTAGATAATAGTTTAATCGTTTATAATATTGATTTAAAATATATTAAATCCCAATCAAAGGATTAAAATGTACATATAAATTTAAATTATATTAAATAATTATAATTACATATATTCATTGAATGAAAAATAATTACACAAAATTATAAATAAGATTCTAGAATAAAATATTTATCCTATTAAATTTATATATGATAAGTAACATTATATTATCTATTATCACAAATTTATGGTATCGAGGACATTAACATTTTATTAATCAATTAGTTTCTTATGATTAATGAGCTCAATCAACCTCTATAATTATTTAATTTCTCATTCATGTATATATCATCAATTTTCATAAATTTTCTCTAAATTGATAACTTTATTACGTGTTATTCCTAATTAACTTGTATATTTCCGTTATCTCTTATTAGAAGGATGATTTATTAACTCTTTTTAAGATGTGGTTTTATAATAAAATAATTGACATATATGCATCCATTGAATACCATTATAAAAATGAAATTTCAAGGAATAAATTTTAATAATATGGGGAGAATGTAACACAACAAAATTAAAATATATTTACATTTTATTCAATATAATATGAGACATGAAACATAGATAAAATATACACCACAAAATATATCTCATTAACGTTAATCTCTACGATAGTTTGAGGAAATGAAACCCCAAGTATAAATGTACCATAATATTGTGAAGAATTATAATCATGATGTCATATTAGATGGAATGAAAATAAACTTCTAAAATTTTAAAATTATTTTTATCTATTTCTATGGAATAAAATAAGAATCATTTAAAAGAAAAAAGAAATTTAATCTCAAAACCCCATATTTTTTTAAATGATGGATTCTTCACACATTGTGAACATAAATTATAACTAATTCATACCATATTTAAATAATATATTTGATATAGTGAACATCTAATTTCAAATAATAATATTAAAATTAACTTAGGGTGGTTTTTTAAGAGTTTTTTTGAAATGTTTCATTTTTTATGAAGATAAACAAGATTGTACCTTAAATGAAAATTTCTTTTTAATTTAATAAATTTTTAATGGTAATTTATATTTTACCTTGGTTTTAAAGTAATCTCTGATTAATTATATATAAATTAATTTTATTTAGGTCAAAATATTAATTTTAACATTTAATTTGGATAAAAAATCAGTAAATTGTTTTTGACATTTTATCATTAAAGGCCCAATTTCACTCCCATTCTGTGGGATAAATTTTAATAAAAAAATTTCTAATTCTATGAATTATTTTATGAAAAATTTATAATATATTTTTAATAAAAATTATTTATTATTTAAAATAAGGTAATAGTAATTTTCTACCATAATTAATTTTAGAAAAAGAAAAAAACCATTTACCGTGGTTTTGGTTAATATAGATTTTCAAAGAATTAAACAACAATTATGAGGGTTAAAATATTTAAAATCTTGTATATAACTATTTATTTTGCAAAATTAATATTTAAATATAATCTTATTAAGAATAATATATTATTTACTCCGTGGTACATGAAATAAAATGTATGTTCAATTTACTCATAAAAAAAATCAAAGGTGTGCTACTCACAAGAATTATAAATGGGAACCCCTTCTCCTCTCTTCTTCACACCAAAAATAATTTTTTATGACCATATACATAAAAAATACCTTCCCATGTTTACTCCTACCATATTGAATTCCTTATTTTTTGAACAAGTCCATCATGGGAAGGATTTTGTGAAAACCCAATTAGGATACCCATAGAAGAGGTAATGTTCATTTATGAGTTCTTTCATTTCATTTCCTCCAAAAATTACTTAATTTCATATTAAATAATGATGATATAATAATATTATTATCATATAAAAACTTATATGGTTACATAATACATTAATTACCTACATATATCCCCACTCACATCAAATTGATTATGAAATCATCATCTCTGCGTATAGAGAATTATCACCTCACTAATCGATTTTGTTCGATTCTTCTGTTCCACCTATTTGGGCTGGGTATGTTAATGGATATAATGTATATATATATATATATATTATATAGCATAATTATACCATTGGGGTATTTATATAATATGTTTCTATTTTATAGGGGATATGATAATGTCACTCTTGTGTCCAGCAGACTACCGTATCGTGCAACAATGTGATTTTTATTTCACTAACACAATACATGGATGGTAATATAGAAAAAATAAATGAATATATTTTAATGAAATAAAATAATTATTATATAAATTAAATTTATAAATAAAAAATAATACTTATTATTCTTTCTTACACTTAATGATGATAACAACATTCATGTATGTCTTTACTACCGCCTTCACGTAGCAATGTGAATAAGATTTCATCACCACACTACATGAATTATATATATATGTTTATATACAAAATAAATAATTATTACTATATTATTATAATATATTAAAGTGAATTTAATACTAAGTACTTTAACATAAAATATTGTTAAAAATGGGAATATTACTCATTCGTACATACGATATATCATCTAACTGGTCGTACCATAGATCATTTATAAAAATGTATTTCATGAATAATTTTATAGGATTAATTTTTGTAAAATTTTTATAATATTTTCATTCATATTATTTAGGATATTGTAGAATTATTTAATATTTACATGAATTTAATGATTCAAGATGAGAAAAACTGGAAAACAAGATATTTAACACAAGAAATAATTTAATTAATTAATATTATTAACAAAAAGATGACAAAATTCTCTAGAATACCATATCTAATTTTATAAATATTAATATGGTTATGGTATATCTTAATAAAATTTTCAAAATACTCCATAGGAACTTATAGAATTTTTAATTTTAATTAATTGTTAAGTAATGTATTTCTTATCTCAATTTCCCTTCATTAGGTAAATCATCAACATCATTGATTATGTCATGGTAATATTATGCTTTTAATGAAATAAAGTTGTTTTATGATGTATTTATAGATTTTTCTTTACATATTAAACATATAATAAATTCATTGGTTAATACCAAAACCAATGATATGATCATTATAAGGGATTCTATCTCAATTTCATTTCATTGAGGAACATTTATGGCTTATGCATCAATTGTTTTTATAAGGTGTATATAAATCACTATTTATATATATATAATATTATGATATTTAATAAATTAATATAGTTATAATATTAAATTTTAATTATCTAAATTAATGCATATTGACATATAAGTTACTATGTGGTAAAAAAATTCCAAAACACATATTTATTTCAGTTTGTTATATTACACCTTCATTGTATTTTATATTATAATATTATCTTTTAAATGAATTATGAAGATCATAAGTTGTATTTCCCAATTTTTTTTTCTATTTAATCTTGATAAAAAATTTCTATTCATTAATTTATTCTAATTTCAATGATATCTTCATTAGAAGAGTTTATTTCATAATCACATTCTAAATGGGATTATTTATTCTTGACGTTCAATTGAAAGAAATAATTTTATCTCTATCTAAATATTCCCAAGAAATTTTTGTATCCTTAGGTAATTAATTATTTTTTCAAGTATTATTTCTATTTTCCTTAATTTATCTTCTAATATTTTAAAAAATTGTTTTTATGTAATTTTTATTTGAATTAACTATTCAGTAAGAAATATATTTTCTTTACGAAAAGTTTTTTCTAAAAATGTTTTCAAAAATGAAACTTATAATTATATATATATTTATTAATGGAATTTTTATACATACTTTCGTAAAGAATAATTCTAATGGATCCTTATTGTCATTTTTAAAATAATTGTTGTTTTTATTTTATTGAAAATTTAATGGAATAATAATTTTATCATGTACGACATGTTTGAAACTTCTATCTATCCGGATTACTAATATATTTTAAAATTGATACTATAATATTCAATGATTTTAATCAAATAAAATAATTTCTAATTTTTTTGTTCTTTTTGGAAAATTAATTTTCAAAATTGAAATTATATTTTCAACATGAAAGTATGAAATGATTCATTTATGGTATTTCTATTCATCAATGAAAATATCTCTAATTTCACATATTCTCAATTAAATATATCATGAATTGATTCCATCATTATTTATTGAGTTTATTGTTCATGATCATTTTTAAAATTTAATGTGGACACATTCACTTCTTATGATTCATTTTGGTAGTCAATAAATTTCTCTTGCAATCATCAATTTCTTATTAAAATTGATCATTAAATTTCACAAAATTTTCTATATTGTATATCAATAATATCTTTACTACATAAATTTTATATTATTTCTACATATGGTATTCTCTATTGAATTACATTATTTCCCAATATATTTAATAATAACTATATATTAATTACTCAATATTTATATTTGATGATAAGGCATTTTGTTTGTGAGTTAAATAGATTATTCAATATATCATGAATGATTTCGACATAAATAATGCATGGGTTGCTTGGTTATTGTTACCCATAATTTCATCAATATTCTCTTTGGATGAATCTGTTTTCTAGATTTAGTTAAATGGGTTTCTACCCATCTATTTTAAATTTTCATAGCTATGAACATGAGGGTAATGGTATTAACTTTGTTATATATAACAACCAATAATTATGCATTTTAATAACTAAGAATACACTATTACTATATATGATTGTTTTTAAATGATATTATCTTGAGATTCATTTTATTATTATTTTATTGATTCAATAGAATTTTATTTTACTTATTTAAATGTGCATATTGATTATACTATTCAAATTATTTAAATAGAATGTGATGTCAGTTATTAACAATGCCATTTTAATTCTCAAAGATTAGGGGTAGATTATATTATAAATAAAATTTGTTGAGAATTTGAAATCTCCGTAATTATTTTTCATTTCCATAGTATCAGTGATGTTTACATTAAATGAAATTCAATTATATGATATAAACAAAAGTTATATTCAAAAAAAATTGAAATAATTTTTTCAAATGTAATGTAAGACTCAAGTATGAATCTAGTTTACCAGTACTACTAAACTATTCAGTCCATCGGGAAATTATTTCTTTTATTTTATGATAATGTATTAAACTATGCACCAATTTTTTTCTACTATGGTTGGTTTTAGTACATTAATTACACATGAAATAAATATTTTTTTAAAGAATACTTATCATTTCTTTATCAGTGATCATGAATCATTTTTAATTCGCATTTATTATAAAATATATGTTCATAAATGTTTATACAATTTATAAAATATAATTTAGAATTTATTTTTACATTATTTTACACATTTAAGCATGTAAAAAATATAATATTTTATGGGCTTCTAAATATGTAAATATTGAATTTTTTAAAGAAATTTCATAGAAAAAATATTTAAATGAACATATTAGGAACAACATTCACATCCATAATTAATAATACATTCTATGATGAAAAATTTATATGATTCTCATTTTATAATTAAATAAAAAATTACCCTTAAGATTTTTTATTCTTTTATATTTTTAATTATTGATATATAATTAAAAATGGTATTATCCCTTGGAAATGTATCAAGGATATTCTCATTCTATTTTTCATGTTCAAAGACATCTATTTATGTGTCTTATGATTTACCAAGGATAAGATTAAACATTACCATTTTCCTTCTTTCCCAGTATGGTTTATGTTGGTAAAGATGAAATTGTTGTTAAAATTTCACTATTCCCATTATTTAATAAACAATGTAATAATAAATTTATTACTGATATTGTGTAATACATATCAATATATTTTTATAATAATGTGATGTGTGGATCGATTATAAGCTACATATTTGTGGTTGTTTTAGAACCCATGAATGGGTAGTTCTATTATAAAACTAAATCTATTTCATATTGGTATGAGAGTTTAGAATCATATAATATAATATGAATTTCCTAAACTCATATGATTCAACACAATAAACTCAATAAGAGTTACCTATGATAATGATAGAAATTACCACGAAGGAATTTTGGTTATGATATATTCTATAAAATAATATTATTTTAATTTAACTATTTTTATGGAAGTGATTTTATATGCATATAAAAATTAAAATAACATAAGTATTATTAGTATGATATATTCTCAGGGTCCGTGATTTCTTATTGACTATTCAGAAAATGTTTTCCTTATGTCTATTATTAAAAAAAACCTGTGGCAACGATTCATGTCTAATTATCTTGGAATGATTTGGTATGATAATTATCTTGTTTTATTATTTACTAGAACAATTATTATAATATTATCTATATTTACCTAGTGTTTTAGGACATAGAAATTATTTATTTTTTATGAATATCCATAACATTACACAAACACATACTAGAGTATCATAATGGTTTTGTGAATTTGTAATCCTGGAAATAAAAAAAATTATTCCACAATAATCTTATACCATCTCCCACATAGTTATTCATAACTAATTCCCTTTGTAGGTATATAATGCATAGAAAAAATCTCCATAACCTGGGGTAAATACACAGAAAAATGTTGGAGTTCAGATGCACAGTAATTGTAATCAAAATATAAAATAATATATCATGAGAATAAGTTTATGAGAATATGTGAAATGGGGTTTAAAACAATACACCTCATATCATAGATCTTAAACATGATACATTGAATAAATCATGGACTTTCATTAGATAGAAATCATAATTGAATAATGAAAATGATCCTTGAGAATAAATAATTATCCTTATACTTAGATTTGTTTATTACAATTAAGTCTACAAAATCATTTCATTAGTTTTCAATGATAAATGTATCCCATTACAGTATGGAATGGGTTCACTAACAAAAACAGTTTAGTTGCAATCATTCAATCCTAATACTATCATTTTAGAAAATTTCCTTACTGAACTAGGATCCTTTAACTTTTGAGATATATTCATCAAATGTGATATAAATATTTACCCATTACATTTGAGGAATATATAGGTTTCATCAAATAAATAATTATAATCATTCAAACATGATCTTAAATATCGAAAAACATAAAAAATATAAAAACCAATTAAATGAGATGGATTTTACAAAAAATTAATCATAACATAACATGTAATAACAAAATTGGTTTTATAATAAATTCATCATTCCATAATATCATAACATGAGGAAACAACATATTTTTTCATGACCCCCTCCCCACAAGGTGTGCCCCTCCTAGGCTGGCAATGTGTGAATGGAGATAGTGACCCTCGAGTCCAGTCTCTAGTAGGCCCGGGACGTCGACTAATTGCGAGTGTATGATAAACTCAAAAATGTGAGGACCTACCCTCTAAGAGAACACATATGAATTGGATAGATAAAGAACAGAACACCCAAATCCAACCCACACTACAATATATTTAAAACCCCATGTACAGATATGTAATTTCTGGAAAAACAACTACAAATGGAAGGTAAAACTGCAATTTAAAAAATAATGTAAAAACAACGGAAACCGGAAAGCCCGAACAACTCCTACAACCCGAATCTAGTAGTAACAAGCCTGACCTCAATGACGTGAGAGTCGTCATGAAGATAACGACAGAGCTATGAAACTTGAAAAACATCATGTATCCAGCTCATCTGGGACTGGAAACACTTAAGAATGAAGTTGAACATATACTCCTCCACAGCCTCTCTGACCCTGATGATGACCACAATGATGGAAACACTCTTTACTCTAAGGATGGGGAGCATCATGAGGTTGTCATCTGCCTGCACTATCGTCTCTCCACTAATCCATACTAGGTTTAACCTACTACAACTGCCTCAGCTTGAACTGCCTCATCAGAAGAAACGTGGAGAGGGTCACATAGTGTGTGATGAATGATATAAAAGGTGCTCACTTTTTCTTCTAATGACATTTTCCATCATAAGAAAAACATGCGCATGGTCCCTTTGCATTGGCATGAGAGCTGCCACACCAAGAGAAATGAGATTCCAAGGGCTGAGAGCTACCCCAGGATGAACAAAAATTCTATTTCTATGAAAACCAGAAACCCTAGACGACACCTCTAAATCATTTGGAATCACGGATATCCCTTCTACTAACAATACGGTTCTATCCAATTTCCTCTCAATGACCTCTGGCCTTTCCATAACCTCCAGATATACATTCTTCATAAATGTGGTGATCTTTCACTGGATCTCGGGATGCAAAGCCTCATAGAAATTCCTTACCCTTTCCTCCGCATCTGGAAACATGCCTTATTCATATTGTAGAAGGATCATAAAATGTATTCCAAACTCCCACAAACAAGAACACCACTATCGAAGGGTAAGAATATATTGGTGACTGGGAACCATTGTGGCCGAAGAAAGAAAATATACTTTGAAATTTTCCCAATACTCATCCAATGAGATAGTCATCTCTTGAAAATACCCATGGATGAAGAACCCCCACTACTTCACTGCTCCATGCAGCATCGTCAAAACCAAAGACACCATGTGATCCTTCCAAGAATGGATCGAACTGAACTCTATATCTACCTTCTCCAACCAGTCTTTTGTGATCACTTCTAAAATGGATACACCGTATTTTTTTAAAATCTTGCCCTGGTACTCTCAAATTTTCCTCCACTATGTGTCATCATCACCAACCTATACCCAGCGACGATCTGCTGGCAGATCCTGCGAAACATTTTATAAGTGAACCAGACGAGGATGTCGACCTGGAACCATACCTTTAAAAAACAAATAGTTAGGGCTCTTTAACATAAAACATGGATGAATCGACATTAATTATGTAAATTTTTTCTATTTTTCATTTTAGGTTAACCAATCACATGGTCATCCCATTAATTATACATGATCCATCCTTAGGTATCTACCCTGAAAATAGTATAACCATGTTTAGTTTCCATTGAAAACTTAAAGGTATGTGCATCAGATCACAATGTGCCCTAAAAAGCTATGTCTCAGCTGGTCTCTAGTGTTTATATCTCATGCTAAACATAACTGGAATTGTTTCGCAACCAACCCATGCCACCTCACGTGTTCCATACACCAAACTATATCTTATCCTTCAACTAGTCCTCTAATACCACTCATTCACGACTCCCTCCACATTGGGGGTACCCCTATTGGGCCGATAATGTGAGAAGGGAGATAGTTACCACCAAGTCCCTACTTAAATAGGCCCTAGGTAGGTGACTACCACCGAGGGTATTGTAAACAGACAAATGGGAGGCATTAACCTCTAATAGATCACATAAGAAAGAGAGGAATAAGATATATACTAAACAACTCCAACACAAACTTCAATATAAACAAAATATCTTTTAAATATATGTAATGTCATTGAAAAAGCACTACAATAGGATGGTAAAACAACAAGTACCAAAAGAATGAAAAAATAGATTTGACTTCAAAGCCCAAACAACTCTTGAAACACCATGATAGTAGTAACAAGCCTGATCTCCACCCTACAACAAGTGACCTAAAAATTAGTTTATATACACAGAGGGTGAGTATAACAGTATACTCATCATGAACCTCCCCAGATCCTCTCCAAAAAAGTATGTAAATCATAATAAAGAACAGTGAACAAAAAATTAAATTAACTCATCAAATAAACTGGTATACTAATTTCCCATTCACAACATGGGTACTCTCACAAATTATTGTATACAAGAGTTTATAATATAATAAATAATATCAAGTGTACCCCACCACCTCATCCCCAATGATTTACCACTTTTCCCCAATGTTGTACATCCTATGAATCTCTCTCCAAAAAGGATTTCCCACAGACACCTTGGTGAAGCATCATAACATAGACCTATTGAAATACAACCACCACATCCATACTACCAATGTAACCGGTTAGTTTCTGGGATCCATCGCAGTAATCATAACGGGTATCATACGATGGGAATTATACCTAAAGCCATCACATCCCATACACTGAGTAAGGATCCTCAATCAATTACATCATATAAATATTATACCTATAGTAGTCCATGGAAAACTATATCCAGAATACATTTGTGTGAATATCCACAACCCATTACAGCCCTCTACACACATATATTGGGAAACCAAACCACATTGCCTACCATCACAAGTTACTACCAAGAGAAGAGAGTGGGGCCAAAGGGGGTATTCAGTCATCCATCCTCCCATATGAGTGTTGGGGAAAACACCCCAAGGGCTTAGAATCCCTGGGGTGTTAATTTCACTAACTGATGGGGTGGAGTAGCATATATAAACTCATGTAGTATATAATATAATATTGCTCACAAGCACACTATGGGAATATCCTAGTCTTATACTCAACTGCATCTAACATGTCTTGGACTCCCGGCTCCCACTTCTAAGACTAGATATCTTATAAGCACACAAAAATTTAATGAGATTTATTAAATTGCATAATTACCTTTATAAAAGTTTCACTTTATGTTAATTAATTATTTAAATATTAGTTAAGCATTAAAAATTAATCATTATATTTTATTAGCATGACACCCAATGTCCTATGTTCCTTTAAAATGCAACCACAACATTTTTTCCTTGTAGGTTCCAACCCCCTGGGTTAACATCATTAATTCAATAATTTTTAACAACATTATGACATTCCCATATCCCCAGGCACTCTATAAAAACATTATAATCTACTAAAAACAAGGGGGTCAAAATTCTGAGTATGTGAACTACCTACCTTGTATTTCCATCTATAGAAATAGAGTAGAGCCAACCTCCCTCCAGAAGCTAAACTTATAATGAATGTGGGATTCCCTTGGTGTCATTACCCCTATTTGGAAGGTGGTTAAGAAAGACTAGCTGACTTTAGCATTGGAGAAAGTAAATTAGAAATACAACCAACAAGATTCATCAATCATCCAAACATTCACATCAGACTCCTTTCATTATCTATTGTGTCCTCCTCAACACCCACATGCATAAAATGATAAATTTTTTTACTCTTGGCATCAACTTCTGCTGTTACCAATGGGCCTCCCTAACCCCTCATATCACAACAGCCATCGAGGCTCACATCACAACACAACCTGAAAGAAAAACAAACATCATATCTATTGGGATCTTGAAAATTAAAAACGCATCCAACCTTCAAACATAATGACCTCTCACTACACCAAGCATAAAGCTCATGGTCATTAAAATAAAGAGGGTAGCTCAGAACCTTTTGATGCACTATCTTTTTATCAAATATCTAGTTCTTTAACCCATCTAAAAATATCTGATTTATTATTTGTTGGTTCCAACTATTGGTAACCTAAACAACAAGCTAGAATAGCAATCAGAAATCAATTAAACATTCTTACTACATCAATTTGATTAATATAAAATTACTATAAGAAGAACGAGACTCATTTACCTGACTATTTATCTTTGAAAATTAATTTACAATTAATCCTAGTTTACGTTATATACCAATTTACATCACAAACCACATACTAATAATGAACTGCATAGATTTGAAACTATCTAGGAAAACAAGAGGCAATAACACCTGATCGCTACCAATTTATTTAGCATGTTCAAATATTGATTGTTTTAAATCCATTATGATCTAGTGGGATAAAACATTCTAACTCTACAGTTCCACATAAATGAATTGAGAATAAGTGACACCCCTACTGTAACGACCCCCTTCCCACAAGGTGTACCCCTCCTCGTTCGTTAATGCTGGAAGGGATATAATGATCCCTTGAGTCCCACCTCAAGTAGGCCCCAAGTTGGTGACTAGCACCTATGGTATATTAAACACGCATATGGGAGGCATTACCCTATCAGAGAACGCATGGGAAAGAGGGAGATAAGATAGACACCAACCAACCCCAAACCAGACTAAAATACAAATGAAATCCCATGTACACATATTTAATGTAATACAAAACTACTGCAACTAAAATGGAAAACTTCAAGTACCAAATGAAAGTAAAAACCTGCAGAAACCATGAAACCGGAATAGTTTCTGCAACCCAAAGCTATCGGTAACAATCCTAATCTCCAACCGGCTCAATGTGACATGAAAATAATTTATATATACATAGGTTGAGTATAATAGTTTACTAAGTAGCATCCCCCATAGAGCATCTCATGAAAAAGTAATGAAAGCATGGTAAAGCATAATGCAAAACCAATGAACGAAATCTTCACCTAATCATGTATACTATGTTCCTATCCTCACCATGGATACTATCACTGATTATCACATACAAGTATATATAATATATTAAATAATATCAAGGGTAACCAACTACTACTTCTCCACTAGTTTGTATCTTTTCACCATCATCTAACGTTAAAACCCAATCTATCCAAAAAGGCTTTCTCACGCACCACAACATGCACCTTGTGCAGCAAAACCACCATTTCAATGTATGAAATCTATCTAGGTAGTTTCTGGGAGCCACCAAAACTCCCATAACGTATATCATACACCAGCTATTGAAACTCAAGACATTTTAGCCCATACAACGAGTATGGATCCTCAAATTATCATAGCCTATAAATGATACACCTATAGTATTCCATATAAAACTATATCCAGAATATATGTGTGTGAATAACCAAAATCCATTTACAACCCTCCACACATATATGGGGAAGTATAACCATTGTGCCTTCCAACACATGTAACTACCATGATAAGAGTGTGGGGTTAAAGGGGGTAGTCATCCATCCATTATCCCACTGAAATGTTGGGGAACTCCCCCCTGGGAGGTGTTAATTGCCTTAACTGATAAGGTGGAGTAGCATATAGAAACAAAAAATGTATAGAATATACTATAGTTCACAACCACACTATGGAAATAACCTAGTCTTAGATTCAACATTAGCTAACAATTCTAAGACACCTGGAAACCAATTCTAAGACTGGGCATCCTATAAGCACACAACCATTTGAAGAGATTTATTAAATTACTTCACTCTCTTTTTATCAGTTTCACTATACATTAATTAATTATAAAAACCTTTTCTAATCATTACCAATTACATATTATATTTCATTATCATCACACCCAATGACTACTATTCTATTAAATTTCTACACCAGCATTGCATCCTAGCAAGCTCCAACCCAATGGGTTAACAACATTTATTCACTCATTTTTTAATAGAATCATTACATTCCAATATTCTATGAAATTCTAGAAAAACAATCTAAGATACTATACACAAGGGGGCCCAAATAAGTGAGTAGATGAACTACTCATCAATTCTTTTCCACCTATAGCAATAGCATAGACCCATCCTCCCATGAGAAGCTAAACACATGATGAACATGGAATAACCCACGCGTATTCTACCCTTTTAGAAGGAGGGTAAGAAAAACATGTTCCCTTGAGCAGTGGGAAAAGTAATGAAGATAAACAATAACCAATAATCAAAAAGAATCCAAACATTCAAATCCTACCCATTTCAACATCCCTAGTGTCATCCTTGTCACCGACAACTATAAAAGGATGTATCTCTCCACTCTTGGAATCAATTTCTAACAAACAAAATGGGCCACCATGCCCCCCCACATACCTCAACAACAGCCTATGATCACATCACTACACAAGATATAGGAAAAAACATCTTATTGATTGGGATCTTGGTCCTTAAGCTAGATATCCATCCATCAAACATAATGAGCTCTCAAAGCTCCAAAGCACAAGGCACTCAACCTTACAAGCAGGATGGTAACTCAAAATACTACCATGAAATATCTATCACCAAAATACTAGTTTTATAATCTATCTTGGATTAATTCTTTCGTATATAGTATATTCCATCTATGGAAACATAAAAATAAATATATCATAGTTATCACTAATTTATTTAAAATACTTACTGCATCAATTTTATTAAAAACATTTTACAAAAAACAACATTCAAATTATATTATATGCATCATTATCATTGAAATTTAGTTTAAAATTAATCCACATTTACATTATTTAGTTATTTCCATAATGAATGAAAATTTAATCAAAGAAATCATAGATATCACACTATCTACTAAAACAAGAGACAATAACATACGATTGATATAATTTTATTTATCCAGTTTAAATATTTATTATTTAATTCAATTGTGATATAGTGGGTTAAAAATTGATAACTCTATAGTTGTGTATAAAAGAAAAGAGAATACATGAATCCCATACCTCAAAATTATTCTCATTCTCTTTTAATAGTCTAAAAAAATAGATCTTGATCACCTATCTCAGAGGACTGCACCCACCCGAGGATGTAGAGACACTACAAAAGAAGTTGACATCCATGAAAATTCTATAAATAACATGGAGAGAGAATGAAAAATACTGAAAAGTAAAAAAAGGAGATGTTGAACCCAAAATAATGATTCTAAAATTCACTTAACATCATAGAATGATCGATATTGCTTGGTTGCACCAAAATAGGGGGTGTGCTTACTACAAGAAAATCATAATGGGGAACCAATTCAATGAGGAAGGATTGATCTCTCTACTCTTACGAGAATAAATGAATTGTTTGAGAAACTCCTACCAGGAAATAATAATAATGAACATGGGAAATAGATATTTCATCCTTTTAGAGGATTTAGGAGAGCAATTGCTTAATATGTGCTTGATTTTCCATTAAAATAAGATCACATTAAACCACACAGTTTGACCGAGTTAAGGAATCTTGATCTATTGGAAAATTAATATAAAAGTTATAGGATTTTAGTTATCCTTAAATCCTTTCAAAAAAGTCTTTTAATATGTTTCCCTTCATATAAAATGTTATATCTGAGAATCTAGAAAAATCTGGAAAATTGGAAAATGAAATATGAAACAGTATTTGTGAGATAGTAATCGTGATAATAAAATTCTGACATCGTTTCTATCACACAATTTCTTTGACACTGTTTCTGTGTCACCATTTTTTGACACCGTTTCTGTGAAAAAAAATTTTGTGATACCGTTTCTGTGACACTATTTATATGACATCATTTCTATGCCACCATTTTTGTGAAACAATTTCTATTATAGTGTTTCAATGAAACATTTTAGAATTTGGTTAAAGGAAAAGTGAAATCATTTCATGAAATAGTATGGAATTTATTGAAAAGTAGAAGCGGCACCCTTTCATGAAATAGTTTGGAATTTCATAAACGGAAAAGTGAGACCATTTCATGAAACAGGTGAGAATTTTGGAAAAGGAAAAGTGACATTGTTTCATGAATCATTTTGGAATTTTTGGAAAGGAAATCTGAAACCGTTTAATGAAATAGTTTCAAAATTTAGAAAAGGAAAATTCAAGAAATATTATGAAGCTATATGGAATTTTTGTAAAGGAAATGTGATAGAGATTCAAGAAATTGATTGAAATTTAGTCTATGTGTTGGGGATAAGTCACCTTGACCATCCAGAACACCTCAAACTCAAAAATTCAGTAAAGGAATGGACATGAGAGGTTTATTCCATTACATCAGATACCTATCAAATCATTCTCATACTCTTGAATTCAAAACCAACATAAAATGAAAAAAGGACTCAAACAACAACCCATTGAGATTACTCCCAGGGGAGAGAAATCCACTAAAGTATCAAAATAAATTCATCTCATAAACAAGAAAGTTTTAACACCACAATATGCACATTGTTTCTCAATGAGAGTTATGCATAAAATAAATCGGGGTAATGAGCATGTATCTATTACTCATGTTCCCATCTACTCTCTTCCAGGCCATCGAGCCACTACCATACATGAACCAACGGGTTAGAACACCCACACAAAACCTTCTCCTTGTGGTCTTCTATCTCTTTGGGCTACTCCTCGAAGGTCACATCATCATCAACATCAATCTAACCCCAATAGATGATGTGAAAATCATCAAAAAGATAACAATGGAGTTGTGAGACATGAAAAACATTGTGTATCTAGTTCATCTATGGGGGATTTTCTACATGATACACCACAACTCCAATATGAGCCAATACCTCGAAAGGCCCAACAAACCAGGGAGACAACATACTACCATGACAAAACATTAGATGCCCACTATGGGGAGTTACCATCCAAAACATGTGATCCCCAACAACTCTATGAAAATGTATAATTTTTTTAACTGGATATGATTTCTGATGATCATGCACTGTCTTAAACACCTCATGAATCACCTGATCCATATCCGTTGTATTACGCACTAGTTTTGTTTTGTGAATTCATTACTCTCCAACCCCAGTCCTGCCCAACGGAGAATGGAATGGTAGTCCATAACTGGCTTCAAATAGTGCCATATCGACTGTGGAGTGAAGATTATTTATCTTATAGGACTCCACCAAGGGTAAGTACCTCATCTAAGATCCTTTAAAATCCAAGGCACATGAGCACAACCTGTATTCAAGAGTCTGGAATATCCCCTCTATATGACCATCCATATGTGGATGAAAAGTAGAATTAAGGCCTTAATGATAACCAAAAGAATGATGGAGACCTCTCCACACCATAGAGGTAATATGGGGATCTAAATCGTAAATTATCGTTCTTGGGACTCCATAGAGTCTCACCACCACCTCTTGGTACTACCTTCACCAAAATTCCTCTATGATCAATTCCATTATCAATATTGAGTGGTTTTATTTTGTTAAAAGGTCAACTACAACCCAAATAGAGTCATGTAATCCCTGAGCTCGAGGTAAACATTTAAAAAGGTCCGTTTAGATGTCCTCCCACTTCCATTGGGTAATATGTAATGGTTGGAGGAAACCATTGGGGACACAGTTCTTGGCAATCACCTTCTAGAAGACCAAACATTGAGATACAAAATCTGTAACTGTACACATCCGCCCAGGACAACAAAAGATACTCCTCTAGCATTGGTACTTCTTTTTCACACCAGGATGCACTGCTAAATTTGAAATATGGAACTCTCTAAGAATTTTCTCATGCATCACCTGAGGAAAAAATATCTTTCCTTGATACAACACTCGGGGTAGTTCTTCCTTAATCCAACCAGTAGGGGCCTTACAACAAACAAATCGGTCTCTCTATACATCCACCTCAGGATCCACCAACTGGGACACTTCTACCAATTTCAATAGAGTTCACTGCATGATCCACTATAAAAAAAGCCACCTATGACCCCAACTTCTCCCATATCATGATGTAATGCTAAAAGTTATTCCATCACTCTCCACGAATCACCAAATTCATGCACTCCATCACAACGCGACATTATTCTTAGCAAATAAGTTACAATATTTGTAACATCCCAGTTAAATGAAGAATAAGGCATACTGAATATTTATTAATATTTTTGAATTAAATATTAATTTTACTTTAATGGGGTTTCTATGTTCAATAGCATACCCGATACAAAACAATGAGTTTTTTGGAATCTTACATTGCACACTAATAATATAATATTATTATTTTAAATTGTAGTTAACTCCTATCCATTGTATTGGTAGGAATTAATGGAACTAATAACAATATTATTATACATTATTGTTAAATGTATTTACATTTATCAAATAATAATTTAATGGTTTAAAATATGAATGAATCTAATTTTAAGCATAATTTACATTAAAAGTCCAATTTACAGCCTTTTAATGGAGAACCCTATTTAAATATAGTTTTGGTCACATTAACACATTCTAACTAATCAAATATAATACTTATTTAGGATGGGGACATGAAATTATACTTTGGGTAATTTTTTTGGTATTTTGCCGACAAAGTTCATTTTTTTAATGAATAGTGAAAAATACTATAATTTAATTCAAAGGTTCCTTTTAATATAATGTAGTTATATAGTTAGATTATCTATTTATTCAGTTTTAAATTGAAATTGAAATATATTTTTACCATTTAATACAATTTTGGTCATTGGAATTAATTTCACTTTGAAATTGGAGAAAAACAAGTATCCATATTTTGATAGTTTTTGCTTCTTAAAAGCACGTTATTTGTTTTAACAACAGGAATTAATTTTTAAATTAATTAACACCACTTCTATGTTTTGAGTTTTAAAAAATAGACATCAATTTTGAATTCGGAATATCAAATATTACTTACGATTATTTTTTGTATTTTTCTAAAAAACTTAAATTTTTGATGAATAGTGAAACCACTTATTGGTAGTTAAAAAGATGACTTTTTCATTTAAATGAAATTTTACCACTGCTGTCAATTGAAATTTAAAAAATATGAAATACATGGTTGTTATCAAGAAGTAAAATTTTGTTAATTAAGATGAAAATAAATTTTTGTGAAGATAAACTATTGACTTTTATTACCACGGTTAAAGGTAAATAATGTAATTCAAGGGAAAAAAATATTATAATAATTTCAAATTACATAAAAACTTGTACTAACCTTATTGGATGAGTAGGGGCCAACCATGGAAATATTTGGGTCGATGTTGGGACCCCATTGAGCCAATTATTAAAGATAATGACAGTTTAGATTAATTAATTTAATGTAAAAACAAAATTGATAATAACAATAATCTTTTAGTAAATAAATTTTAATATGGTGTTATATAAGTCATATTTTCAACTATAAATATTCATTGGAAAGATAAAAATATTTACTACATGATAGTATTGATTTTTATGATTTTTAGTCTTCGAATAAATTAAATTATCTAGGACACAATAATAATGTAATATTCACATCATTAATAAATGATTTAAATAAATAAGATTATAATTATTGAAATATTATCCAAAACATGTCCAATTCAGATTGGATGATTTTATTTAGACAATGAGTCATATTATATTTATCTTTAATTATTTTTTTACCATTAGAAACTGAATATAATTATATAATAAAATAATAGTTTCACACTTTCCTATAGAACCCCTCATCTCCCTTATAAAAGGAGACAACTTCTAACCAATTCCTCACACCTCTCAAGCCATTTTTATCATCCAAAATCTTCACAATTAATCTCTCAACATACCTATCCTCCTGTTAGAATCATTACCATAGGCATAAGGCATTTCAAGAAGTCCTTTGGTTTAAACCAAAGGGAGTTACCAAAATTAAAGGTAACATTTTATGTTAAATTATTTTCTTTTGTTTTACTTATCTAACCCCTAAAATCATTTTATTACTTTATTTTGTAACAACATCAGAATACTTAATATAAAAGGATGTTGTTCTGAGACTAATTCTAACTACACTTACACACATCTCTATCTAATGGATGAAGAACATAATGTTTCATTGGATGGAAAATTAAGGCCTCACAAAATGATGATTGTTCAATTACATCTTACCACCTCTCATGGTGTCCATTATGACTGAACTATATTTCTATATGATATATATTATGTTTATTAATTCTTTATGTGTCTGTACTTCCCATTTATATCACGCCTTTATGGTTTCCATAGTGGGTAAATACGATAATCTCATTTGAGGAAGTGCGGACTACCGCCCCCTCAAAGTGATTTGATTCGTTAATGCCTTATGTGGGATGAATAAAGGATGGATTTAATGATATTATATATGATATTATACTTGATTTATAATATAACTATGTATCATTATGTTTTATTTCCATTAAAATAAGATATATAAATTAAAGTAGCGTTCATGTGTATGTACGACTTTTAGTCTCCATGAACGGTGCATTTCACATCATACCTCTAAATGTTGTGTAATATTATAAAAAACATGTATATACTAGATATATATGTTATATATGATATCCAATTCATGAATATAATTCTGGATATAATGAACCTTTGACCACATGGACAACTTCTAAATATAAGGTGTTCATTTTTACTCAAGAACCAAATATCGACAAAATGAATGTTATTAACTTAAATGATTCCATAATGATTATAACATGGTAATAATTGATATAAATGGAATAATAATCACGAAAAAGGTTCTTAAGAAAGTAGAAATTAACTTTAGTTTATTATTTAGTATATTAAAGAACGATCGAGTCATGTCGGGTGTGAGGTAAGGGACTTCGGCTCAATCTCCTTTTAATTGAGGCATTTTAGTTTTATACACGACTTTATTTAATAGGGTGTATAAAACCCTTTGACTTTTCATTTTATTCAAAGGTAATATTTTTATACAAAGCATTTCACTAAATGATAAAAAGGAATGTTTTTTTAACATAAGCAGTGACAACGACCTTTCTTCCACCATGTGTATAATTTGATATTTGGATTCCTTAACAAGCCGTAATGTTTTTAAAATGAAAAATAAATTACAAATAATATTTTTATGTATTTTGGTATTGAAAAAGATTTTGAGAAGGGATTTATTATTTCAATATATTGAAATGATATTTAGTTATTTCAATGTGGGAATGTTATATTTTCTTTATTCTTATGTTATGTGTTATGATCATGTTATGGTTATTGGGCATTATTTATGTATATGGGTGGTTCCATGATAAATCTAAGTTGGGTGAGCCCGATATAGTTCTCCAATGTATTGGTTGACGTGACAGAGGTAAATGTGAATGTTTCTACTAAGAGATTTAGGGAATATATTGTGATGGGTATTCCAAAGTAACTCCCCATGTAGCTGTGTTAGCTATAATGTCTGTATGATATGGATGCCAGAAGTTAATTTTATGATTTATGATTTCTATGTTTCTTTCATAAATCTTATGATTTCATGAGGTAAGTAAAATATTTCATGTTTTGTATCTATTTATTAACAAATTTTTTCATTATTTGTTTTATAACCCTTGGTGATATTTTTATTCTCATCCAAATTTTTCAAATGTTTTCAGAGGAATTAAAGATGAATAAGGTCAAGGATGAGATCAAATAAATGTCATGATGTCTTAATGACTCTTTTTTTAAGAGTTTTTATTTTATGAAAAAATGGAAACTTTGTAGATATTTCAACCTTGTAATCTTTTGAGATGTAATAATTATGTCCAAATTACTTAAAACAATAAACCTGGAAATATCCTCAATGTGAATTATACATTTAATTTAATATTTTGTAATGTTTTCAGGCCAGGTCCATATAGTTGGTATCATAGGTCTGTTTAGATAACTTTAAGAGTCCGGGTATTATTAAATTAATATCCATAAAGTAGTTTATGATAATATTGAAATGATGTAGCATTTAGAGATTACCATGTTGCTTCGTATAATATGTGTATGTGTTAAGAATTATTTTTCGTAGAGGAAACATGGAAGTTGTGAAGGAAATTCATACAGAGGGAAATGACCTTCCAAATTAGCATCCTATGATGGTCAGAATCAAAATTGAACAGTTTACTATAGTGATGTCTTAGTTGATTCAGGTGATAAATGGTTGTTTTGTTTATTGATGATTTTTTTTATTCTAAAATTAAGGAGCAACAGGAAACTCATTTAATGGTAGTCTTGCAAACCTAAGAATAAAAGAAAAAATTTGGGAAATTCAGCAAGTGTGACTATTGGATACAACAAATTTCCTTCCTTGGTGACATTGTTTCAAAAAATGGAATAACATTTGATCCTGTTAAAACAAAAGTTGTTAAAGAATGGCCAAGACAAACAAATATAACTGAGATTCATAGTTTTCTTGGTTTGGTAGGTTATTACTGAAGGTTTGTAGAAATGTTTTCAAGGTTATCTAGTCCAATGACTATGTTAACTTGAAAATGTGTTAAGTTCATCTGGACAAAAGAATGTGATGACTGCTTTCAGGAATTTAAAAGAAGATTGGTGAATGCTCCAATTTTTTCACTGCCTTCCAGAAATGGTGAGTTTGTTATCTATAGGGATGCTTCATTGAATGTATCGGGTTGTGTCAGAATGCAAAATGATCAGGTAATTACTTATACTTAATTTAAATTGATACCTCATTAGTTAAATTACCCTACACATGATTTGGAATCAGATACTTTTTTTTGATTTAAAAATTTCGAGGAATTATTTGTATGGAGTTTAGTGTGAAATATATACTGATCAAAAAAGTTTGAAGTATATATTCACCCAGAAATAATTGAACATGAGACAGAGGAGATATTTGAAATTAATCATGGATTATTATTGCATGATCCATTATCTTCTGGGAAGAGAAAATAAAGTGGCTGATGCTTTGAGTCGAAAAAGTAATACTTCATTAACCATGTTACGTTTGGGACAAGATCCTTTGGTTTTTGATTTGATGAACCTTGGCATAGAAGTTGTTGGTGCAGGGAATTCTTCTATTTTGTTTCAGGTGTCAGTGAAATAAACTCTATCATACAGAATTAAGCAGGCGCCGAAGGAAGACAGTGAGTTGTAGAAAAAGTATGTGTTAGTTAATAAGGGTAAGTTGCCTGATTTTAATGTTGATAATGATTTTGTTTTGAGATTTGGAAAGAGATTTTGTGTGCCTTGTGATTCCCTGTTGAAGAATGAGTTGTTATGTGAAGCTCATAGTTCTCCATTTTTAGTTCATCCTAGGAGTACTATTATGTACATAGATCTTCGGGAGTATTACTGGTGGGATGGAATGAAAAGAGATATTCCTGATTTTACTATGAAGTGTTTGACTAGTCAGTAGTTCTAAGTATAATGACAATTACCAAAAGGAATGTTTTAGCCTTTACCTGGGCCAGAGTGGAAATTGAAAAATATATCCATGGACTTTGTTGTGGGATTACCACAGACATCTCGAGGTAGTACTGCAATCTGGGTTATAGTTGACCGATTGACTAAATCTGCTCATTTCATTCCTATTAGAGATACTTTGTCTCTAGATCAAATTTCTCGGTTGTATGTTAAAGAGATGGTCAGGTTGCATGGAGTTCATCTATCCATTGTATCTGATCATTATCTTAGTTTTACTTCTAAATTTTGGAAAGGCCTTATGAAGTCGTTGGGTACTGAATAAAATTTTAGTACAGCTTTTCACCATCAATTAGATAGGCAGTCAGAATGAACAATTCAGACATTGGAAGATATGTGATGTGCGTGTTCGATGGATTATCAGGGAAGTTGGGACCAACATCATTCTTTGGTTGAATTTTCTAATAATAACAGATTTCATTCCAGTATACATATGGCTCCACTTGAGGGATTATAAAGAAAGTGTTTCCAAACCCCAGCTTTTTGGGATGAAGTAGGTGAAAGGAACCTTATGGGACTAGAAATGGTAGAAGAGATGGTAAAGAAAGTTCATTTGATTCAGAAGCACATGAGAACCACTTAGAGCAGACAGAAAAGTTATGCAGATAACTGGAGGAAGGATATTTCCTTTGAGGTAGGTGATCATGTCTTTCTAAAAGTTTCTCCATGGAAAAGTGTTATGCGTTTTGGTAAGAAGGTAGAGTTGAGACCAAGGTTCATTGGACCTTATGAAATTCTATAGAAATATGGATCAATTGCGTATAGAGTGGATTTACCTCCAATTTTATCCCATGTACACAATGTTTTTCATGTTTTGATGTTGAGAATGTATATACAAGATCCATCTCATGTTTTGAGCACAAGGGTTGTTCAGTTGGAAGAGAATACCTCTTATGAAAAACAACCAGTTCAGATTCTTGACTGTAGAGAACAAGTGTTGCGGAATAAGTTTATTCATCAGGTAATGGTTTTTTGTAAAAACAATATGGTTGAAAAGGAAATTTGGGAATCTGAAAATTCTATGAGGGACAAATACCCCCACTTATTTTGATAAGTGAATAAAAATTGCAAGGACGCAATTCCCAAAGGGGGAAGGATGTAACTTCCCAGGTAAATGAAGAATAAGTCATACATAATATTTATTAATATTTTGAATCAAATATTAATTTTACTTTAAAATGGTTTCTATGTTCTATAGCGTACCTCATATGCAGTAATGAGTTTCATTGGAATCATACGTTGCACACTACTAATATAATATTATAATTTAAATTATAGTTAACACCTAGTCATTGTATTGGTAGTAATGAATGAAACTAACTACAATATTATTATACATGATTTCTAAATGTATTTACATTTATCTAATAAAAATTTAAAGGCTTAAAATATGAATGAATCTAATTTTAATCGTAATTTACATTAAAATGTTGATTTACCGCCTTTTAATGGAGAAACATCTTTAAATATCATTTTGGTAACTTTAATACATTCTAATTAACCAAATATAATCCTTATTTAGAATGGGGACATCAAATTTTACTTTGGGTGATTTTTTTGGAATATTTCTGATAAAGGTCATTTTTTAATGAATAGTGAAAAATACTGTATTTTAATTCAAAAGCGCCTTTTAATATAATTTAGTTATATGTTTAGATTATCATTTTAGTTGGTTTTAATGTTAAATGGAAATATATTTTTACCATTTAATCCAATGTTGGTCATTTTAATTAATTTCACTTTGAAATTGGAAATAAACAAGTATCAATCTTTTGATATTTATTGTTTATTAAAAATGTTATTTGTTTTAACAATGGGAATTAATTTTTAAATTAATTAATGACACTTCTATGTTTTTAATTTTGACAAATAGACATCAATTTTTAATTCGGAATATAAAATATATCTTAGGCTAAATTTTTTGTTTTTTTTCAAAAAAACTTCAATTTTTGATGAACAGTGAAACCACTTAATGGTAGATACAAAATTGAATTTTTCATTTAAATGAAATTTTACCACTTCTATGAATTTAATTTCAATATTCCGACATACATGGTTGTTATCAATATATAAAATGTAGTTCATTAAGATGAAAACAATTTCTGGATAATAGTAAATTTTGACTTTTATTTACCGCAGTTAAAGGTAAATAAGGTAATTCAAGGTAAAAAGAATATTATAATAATTCAAAATTACCATAACACCTGTCCTAACGGTATTTTATGAGTAGTGGCCGACAATGGGCATCCTTGGGTCGATTTTGGGACCCCATGAATCCACTTATGAAAGATAATGACACTTCAGATTAATTAATTTAATATAAAGACAAAATTGACAATAAAAAAAATATTTTAGTAAAGTAATTTTTATATGGTGTTATATAAGTCATATTTTCGACTATAAATATTCACTGGAAATATAAAGAGATTTCATATATGATTGTAGTTATTTATAATTTTTCGACATCGAATAAATTAAATTATGAATGACACAATATTGATGCATTATTTACCTCATTAATAAATGATTTAAATAAATAAGATTATAATGATTAAAATATTATAAAAAACATGTCCAATTATGATTGGATGATTTTATTTAGACCATGAGTCATCTTATATTTATATTTAATTATTTTTGGATCATTATAAAGAGAATATAATTATATAATAAAACAATAGTTTCACACATTCTTAAAGAGCCCATCCTCTCCCTTATAAAAGGATACCACTTCTAGCCAATTCCTCACACCTCTCAAGCCATTGGGAACATCCAAACTCTGCCCAACTAATCTCTAAACATCTCTATCCTTCTGTTAGAAGCCTTTTCATAGGAAGAAGACACTTCAAGAAGTCCTTTGGTTCAAACCAAAGGGAGTTACCCAAATAAAATGTAACAGGTTCTCTTAAATTATTTTCTTTTATTTTACATCTCTAACCCCTAATCTCTTTTTATTCCTTTATTTTTTTAAAAAACCAGTATCCTAAATAAAATAGAATTTTGTTATGAGAATAATTAGAACTACACTTACACACACCTGTATCAAAAGTATGAATAACATAATGTTTCTATGGATGGAAAACTAAGGCCTCACGAAACGATGATTGTTCAATTACATCTTACCGCCTCTCATGGTGGCCATTATGATGTCAATGTATTTATATATGACATATATTATGTTTATTATTTCATTATTTGTATGTAATTTCCATTTATATCATTCCTTTATGGTCTCCATTGTGGGTAAATATGATAATCTCATTTGAGGAAGTGCGGACTACCGCCCCCCAAAGTGATTTGATTCGTTAATGCCATATGTGGGATGTATAAAGGATGGATTTAATGATATTATATATGATATAATACTGGAATTATAATATAAATATGTATCATTACGTTTTATTTATATAAAAATAAAAAAGAAAAATGAAAGTAATGTTCATGCGTACGTACGGCTTACTGTCTCCATGAATGGTGCATTTCACTTCTTACCTCTAAATGTTATATACTTTTATAAAAAAAATGTATATACTGGATATATATGATATATATGATATCCAAATCATGAATATCATTCTGTGTATGATGAACCTTTGACCAGATGGACAACTTATAAATATAAGGTGTTAATTTTTACTCAAGTACCAAATATCGACAAAATGAATGTTATTAACTTAAATGATTCCATAATGTTTATAACATGGTAATAAGTGATATAAAAGAAATAATAAAATTGAAAGATATTACTAAGAAATTAGAAATTAACTTTAGTTTATTATTCAAGATATTAATGAACGATCGAGTCATGTCAGATGTGAGGTGACGGACATCGTCTCAATCTCCTTTTATTGAGGCATTTTTAGTTTTATACACGTATTTATTTTATATGGTGTATAAAACCCTTTGACTTTTAATTATATTCAAAGGGAATCCTTTTATATGAAGCGTTTTACAAAACTACAAAAATGAATGTTTTTTTAAATTCAAGCGGTTACAGTGACCTTTCCACATCAGTGAGTATTATTTGATCTTTGGCTTCCTTAACAAGCTGTAATGTTTTTAAAATGAAAAATAAATAACAAAAACTCATTTTATGTATTTTGGTATTTAATATGATTTTGAGAAGCGATTTATTATTTCAACATCTTGAAATGATATTTTGTTATTGAATGTGGGGATGTTATCTTTTCTTTATGCTTATGTTATGTGTTATGATCATGTTATGGTTTTTAGGCATTATTTACGTATACCGGTGGTTCCGTGATAAACATTGGGCGGGTGAGCCCGAGATAGCTCTCCAATGCATTGGGTAAAATGACGGAGGTAAACTTCAATATTTCTTATAAGATATTTAGGGAATATACTGTGATGGGTATTCAAAAGTAACTCCATATGTAGTTCTGATAGCTACATTGTATGTATGATATGGATGTCACAAGTTACTTTTATGATTAATGATTTCTATGTGTCTTTCATAAATCTTATGATTTCACGAGTTAAGTAAAAGATATCATGTTACGTATGTATTTATGAACACATGTTTTCATTCATTGTTTTATAACCCTTACTGATATTTTTATGCTCATCCCATGTTTTGAAATGTTTTCACAGGTCATAAAGATGAATAAGGTCAAGGATGGAATCAAGGATAAGTCATGATATCTAATTGAATATTTTTTTAAGAGTTTTTATTTTATTAAAAAATGGAAACTGTGTAGATATGTCTACCTTTTAATCTTTTCAGATGTAATAGTTATGTCCTAATTCTCTAAAACTATAATCCTGAAAATATCCTCAATGTGAATTATTTATTTAATTCAATATTATGTAATGTTTTAAGGCTTAGTCCTTATAATATTCCCCTTCCCAGGGTTATATGATATTTTGAAGATGCATTATTGTATAAATTCCATCTACAGACATTGTTGAAGGTTTATTTCATGTGGAGAGAAAACATACCTCAATATCTTATGATCAGTGAAAAACACAATGCACACTCTAATGAGGTAATATCTTCATAAATTTATAGAAAACACGAAGGTTTCCAACTCTAGATCATGTCTAAAATTGATACATTCTTGGGGATGGAACTTCTGAGAACTATAAGAAACGACCAATCCCTTGTACATCAAAACACAGCCTAACCCTAGATGTGAAGCATCATTGAAAACACCAAACTAAACTACCACTATTGGAAGACAATGAACTAGGGATCTTACAAACTACTCCTTCAGATACTGAAATGCTTCATAACACTGATCAGTCCACATAAATTCTTGATCTATCCTAGTCTATGATGATAGAAGAGTCGGAACCATAGAGAAATTGGCTACAAACATTATGTAGTTACCTGTGAGGCTAGGGAAAATTTTCACCTCTTCCATTGTCTTGGGGGATTCCAAGGTACAACTGCATCTATCATTTATGGATATATAACTACTCTCTACTGGGACAATACATTCCACCTGAAATGGATTTCTCGAGCCCAAAACGCATACTTTAACAGTATTCCCAAATAGTGGATGTTGACGAAAAAAATCCCAAATGGAGTGTAGATGCTCTCCATGCTCCTCCTTAGATGTGGAGGAAACAATTATTTCATCGATGACAACCACCATGAACATTTACCGGAACACATTGATCATAGTGTTCATCAATCCCATGAACACAACTCGAACATTCGTCACACTAAACGAAATAACAGTGAACTCATAATTCCCACAATGTCAACAGAATGTTGAATTCGGTATATCCACATTCTCCACATTAACATGATGATATCCTGACATGAATTCGATCTATGAGAACAAACATACACCATTCAATTGATCAAATAAATAATCTATCCGTGGAAGAGGATAACGAATCATTTCTGTCACTTTGTTTAAGTGACTATAACAGATACACAAATACAAATGGTGGTCATCCCAGTTCACAAAAAACTAGTAAACCCCATAATGACACACTCGGCCAAAAAAAAACAATCATTAACTGACCATCACGTCATATACATAGCTATTGTAACATATAAGGGGACATCCTATAAAGAAACATTGAGATAAGGGAATCTCCTGGCTATAGAGATATTTAAAACTCAGTATCTTATCGAGGGTCTAATGATACATCCTCTTCTAGAAATTCCTCAGGGTACTCTATAATGTACCAAGGAAACAACAACTGTTAAACCTCTAAAGAGCTCAGCATCAGCTCATCCATCAAGGATTATAAGGATGGACTACACCTCTGACACATCTGAGGGTCATTCTCTCCCACAAACATCATCGGCTCTCCATTGGCATTTAAGAACACCACTTGTCTCCTAATGCAATCCAGGATAGAGAGCACTGAATAAAAAAAATATATGCCAATTATGTAATAATAGGGTTGTAATTGTAAAAATAGGAAATTTCCCCATGATCGGTGTTTAATTGAAACTAGCTTATAGAGTCTACATACTTAAAAAATTATATGCTCGACCCCTAACTGGCATAGTCAATGCCATGGGAACTAGAAGCCTCCACCCAACAAGTCCCAATGCACAGACATGTGTTGGGAATATGAAGGATTGTGTTGATCCTAAATTAAACAAGGCATAAAAACACATAGAAAACAAGAAAAGGGTACATAGATTGAGGTCTCGATCTACTGGTGCTGACAATTCTAAACCATGAAGCTAACCACGACCTTCTCCATGGCCTATCTGACACAAATGAAGAACATCAACATGGTGGAACTCAACTATCTAAGGATGGGGAGTATCACGGTGATGTCCTATACCTACCACATCTTCTCTCTACTAATCCATAGTTGGTGCACCCTGCTACTACTATCACAGCTGGAACTACCTCAACGGAGTAACCTAGAGCGGACCACGTGGTTCACGATGACTGCATTAAAAGGTCCAGACCTCTTGCTACTTATGAAATGAGATGTTGACGGCTAGGAACTACCCCCAACAGAACGAAAACGCTTCTACCTAGAAAACAGGAACCCCGGACCACAACTCTTATTCGAGAGGAATTGTGACATTTTCCCTCTTGTGATAATTCATTTCAAGAAATTTTCCTCATGATGACCTCTACCCTTACCAGCACCTCAAGATATGTCATCAACATGAACAGGGAGACCTGTAACTCGATCTCTAGATGCAAAGAAACCTCGAATTTCCTCGCAATGGCATCCTCATCTCGAAACAGGTTCGAAGAATATCGTAAAATGATCCTATAACGGATTCCAAACTCTCGCACAACAGAACTCCCATTTTTAAAGGTATGAATCTCAAGAATACTAGATTCCTTCATAGTCAAAGAAAGAAACTAGTCCCTGAACATTTCTTGTAACTCGTCCCAAGAGATTTCCAACACCTCGTGATCCTCGAGGAACAAGAAACCACATTCCTTTAATTCTCCACGCAACATCATCTTAGCTAAAGACCCCCAATCAAAACACGTGGAGCTAAAACATATCCCTAATAGAATGGAAGACTTTGAGAATGGATTGGACTAAATCCCAGTTCAATCCATATGAGAATGGATTGAACTGAATCTTATCTCATCCTCATCCAACCAATCTTCCATGACTACATCTGAAACATATCCCTCTTACTTGAAAGACTCTAGAGCTAAAACGTGTGGAGTCACCTCCTCCATGTGTCATTGTCGTCAACCTCTACCCTATAACGTTCTCCTAGCATAGCCTACTGGACATCTTCTAGGCGAACCTGATGAGGAAGTCGATCAAGAGCCATAATATTAAAATAACATCTAGTTAGAGATCCTAAACCTTTAATATAGAAGGCTCAACATTAACTAATTAGTTATTTTACTTTATTCATTTTACGTTAACCTATAGAAAGGTCTACCCATTCAAACAAAGGCCCAAAAAAATGATACATGATATCTTCCTAAGTATATACCATACAACTAGTATCACCTCAATTAGTAGCCATTATAGTCATAATGGTCTATGCATCATATCACAGGGGGACCTAAACAACTCTGTCTATGCCAGTCTCCAGTGATTACATACCATTCTAAACATAACCGACACATTTTCTCTTCAATCCCATGTATCCTCACCTATGCCGAGCACTATACTCCAACATATCCTTTAACCTTACTCTAATACCACTCTTTGATGACCCCCTCCCCACATGGTGTACCCCACCTTGGCCGGCAATGTGATAAAGTAGATAATGACGGTGGAGTCCCACCTTCAGTAGGCCCAGGTTGGTGGCTAGTACCGTGGGTATAGTGAACACACATATGGGAGGAAATTCCCTCTAAGGGAATTCATTCGAATGAGAGAGAGAATATAGAATAAACCAAATACATCCCAGATATTAATACAACTGAAATTCCTTGTACATATATGTAATCTCATGGAAAAATACTACAACTAAAACAGAAAACTGTAGGTATCAATGGAAAGTAAACACAACATCAACTACGATGCCTGAACAGCTACTAAAACTCAATCTAGTAGTATCTGTCCTGATCTCCATCCTTATCTGTGTGACCTAAAAACTATTTATATATACATAAGGTGAGTATATCAGTATGCTTTTTAGGACCCCCAAGTGCCTCTCGTGAAAAATTAGAGAACACGTGATAAAGCACATTAACAAAAAAGTAAAATAACTCATCACCTAAACATGTATAATAAGATCATAGAAATCACCATGACTACTCTCAACAAGTATCAAATACAAGAGTATATAATATAATAAATAATATCAAAAGTATCCTACTACTACTTCCTAATGGTTTTCTTATTTTCCCCAACGATGCACATACTAAGCATATATCTCCAAAAAGGCTTGCCTGCAGACGCCTAAGTGTAACCCCACAACATGAACCTCATGAAACGAACCCACCATGTCCACATATGAAAAGTAAATATTTGGTTTTAGGTCGCCCCCACAGCTCACATAACATGTATCATACGTCGGGTATTGAACCACAAGCCCTTATATCATGTACACTGTGTGAGGATCCTCATGAAATGACAACATATACATGATACACCTACAGTAGTCCATATAAAACTATATGGAGAATATATGTGTGAGAAAAACCCCAATCCATTACATCCCTTGAAACACATATATTGGGAAAACATACCATTGTTCTAACAACACAGGTAACTACCAAGAGAAGAGAGTGGGACCAAAGAGGGTAGTCAGTCATCCATCATCCCATAGAAATGTCATGGAAAACACCCACATGGATACAAATCCCTATGGTGTTTGTTTCCCTAACTAACAGGGTGTTGTAGAGTATAGAAAAACAAAAAGAAAAGAATATAAAATAGCTCACAACCACACGATTTTCATAACTTAGTCTTAGACTCAACTACAGCTGACTTCTCTTGAACTCCCGAATTACACTTCTAAGACTTGATATCCCATAACCACACAAACATTTAAAGAAATTTATTACATTACGTCCTTCACTTTTTAACTATTTTACTTTGAGTTAATTAATACTATAAAAATTAATTAAATATTAACAATCACTCATTATATTTCCTTACCATCACACCCAAATCCCCATGTTCCATTAAATTGAAACCAAATCATTGCAGATTGAAAGCTCTAACCCCATGGTTTAACATCATTTATTATATCATTTATTAAAAAAATTATTAATTTCCCACATTTTCAGGAATTCTATAAAAACATTTTAATATAAAAAACATAATGGGGATCAATGTGGTGAGTAGATGAACTACCCATCATGTATTTCCCACCTATAGAAATGGTATAGTCCCATCCTTCCTTGAGAAGCTATACATGGAAAGCATGTGGCATACCAGACATGTCTTCACCCCTTATGGAAGGAATAAAAGAAAAACGAGTTGCATTGAGAGATCGAGATAGTAAAGACCCTAAAAAACCATCAAGAATCAGCAAGCATCCAAACATTCACATTCAAACTCTTTCAGCATCACAAGTGTCCTCCCTGACTCCCACATGCATAAACTAATGCATTTTTCCACTCTATGCATCATCTAATGCCCCTGCCCATGGGCCTAACTACCCCACCACATATCTCAAAATCCATCCAGGCTCACATCACAACACAATCTGTAGGAAAAGAAACATCATATCAATTGAGATCTTGGACCTTAATAAAGGCATTCTACCATTAAACATAACAAGCTATCAATGATCCAATGCACAAGACACATAGCCTTAAAAGTAATATGTTAACTCAGAACCCAACCATGAATTATCTTTTATCAAAAAAAACCCATTATATAATCCATATTGAATTAACTCATTCATTAATAGTTGGTTCCAAAAATGGGAAACAAAAATAGAAGCTATCATAATTATCACAAAAAGAGTAAACGTGCTTACTGCATCAAATTTAATAACATCAAAATACAACAACAAAAAGATTCATTTACATACCTCTTTATATTTGAAAATTAAATTACAATTAATCCTAGATTATTTTATTTACTAATTTTTATCAAGAACAAGAAGCTAGTCAAAGAAAACATATCTATCAAACTATCTAGAAAAACAAGAGGCGATAACATATGATCAATATAAATTTATTTATCCAGTTCAAATATTTATTATTTCAATTATATTGTGACCTATTGGGATAAAAAATTCTAACTCTACAATTTCATGTAATGTAAAAGAGAATCCATGAATCACCTACCTCAAAGGTTTTCGAGGCATTTTGAATAGACTAACAAAATAGATTACAGTTACTTATCGTGGAGGACTGCATCCACCCGAGGATGTCGAGAGACCACCACACCATCCGACACACATGGAATGTCCATTAGGAACATGTATATAGAATTTCATAAAATTTTAAGGAGAAACCGAAGAAGATGAACCCAAAAGAATGATGATAAATCATTATTATATCGAAGATTGATCAATTCTGCTTGGTTGCACAAAATTAGTGGGGTGCGTTTGTAGCAAGAAATAAAACCATGGGGAAACAATCTAAGGATGAATATTTGATCCCACTACTCCTAATGGAAGTAATGAATTGATCAAGAATCTCATACATGTAATCTATAATAAATAATAAGAGAGGAAGATATCTCATCCCTTTAGAGTGGATTTAACAGATAAACAATTTATGATCAGCTGGATTTTACATTAAAATATGATTTAATTGAACCACACGGGTTGACCAATTAAAGGAATATCAATCCTTATAAAAATTAATATAGGATTTAGGGTATTTCTATCGGCCTTAAATCCCATAAACATGGATTATAATTCATTTTTCATCCATGAAAATTTTAGATTAGAGAATCTGGAAAAAAATTATATTTAGATAACGAAATATGAAACAGTATCCTTGATAAAGTATCTGTGAGATAGTAATTGTGACACCATTTCAATGACAAAAATTATGTTACATTGTTTCTATGACACCATTTCGATGACATAATTATTTGTACACCATTTTTGGGACACTATTTCTGTGTCACCATTTTTGTGACGCGTTTTCTATGACACCGTTTCTCTGACACCATTTCTGTGACACTATTTTCGCAACAACGTTTCTATGAAACCATTGACGTGAAATACATTGGAATTTTGGAAAAAGAGAACTTACAAAATTTCATGAAATAGTTTCAAATTTTTGGAAAAAAATGTGACATTGTTTCATGAAAAAATTTAGAATTTTAGAAAATTGAATGTGACACTATTTCATAAAATATTTTGGAATTTTGGAAAAGGAAAAGTGACACTATTTTATGAAATAGGTTCGAATTTTGACAACGGAAATGTGACACTATTTCATGAAATAGATTGGAATTTTGGAAATAGGTATGTGACACCATTTCATTAATCTTTTTAGGAATTTTTCCAATGGAAGTGTGATAGAGTTTCAGGAAAATATATTAAATTTTGGCTAACTGTTGGGGATAAGTCGCCATATCCTCCCTGAACACCTCAAACACCAAATATAAGAAATGGAATGGATCGAGGATATTTTTTCCATTACAGCTTCCACAAATGTATTATGATAATCATTGAATAGAAAAATAATAGATCATGATCTCCTCTCTTCGAGAACTGCATCCACCTAGGGATTCATAGACACCACCACACCAGCCAACACAAAGGAAAAGTCAATTAGTAACATAGAGATAATATTCCATAACATGGAAATGGTAAATAGGTGAAGATGAACCTAAATGAATTACAATAAGTCATACCTTATATCGTAGATTGATTGATACAGCATTGTTGCCCCAAAAAAATGGGTGTGCTCTTGAAGTATAAAAAAAACCTATGGGAACTAATTCAAGGAGGAAGTTTTTATCACACTACTACTAAATGAAGGAAGGAAATGTTTGAGAGTATCATACTAGGAAACTATAATGAAGAACATGGGAGGAACATATCACCTCTCTTTATATGATTTTTGTGTGAAATAGTTAATGATACGATCTAGTTTCCATTAAAAAAGGATCTGATTATACCATGATATTTAAGGCATCTCTATCCTTAAGAAAATTAATATTGGAGTTATGGGATTGGAATTGGCCGTAAATATGATAAAAAATACTTTTAAGGAATTTTTTTACAAATAAAACATTAAATTGAGAATCTAGAAAATTCATGAAATTTGGGAAAAAATCAAACAGTATCTGTGAGACAGAAAATATTAGACATTAACTGTAACATCATTTCTATGAAACCGATTCTATGATACCATTTCTATGACTCCATTTCTGTGAAACTGTTTTTGTGACACCATTTATGTGACACCATTTATGTGACATTGTTTATTTGACACAATTTTTGTGAAACCATTTCTAAGAGACAATTTCATGAAATAGTTTCGGATTTTTGTAAAGGAAAAGTGAAACCATTTCGTGAAACAAATTTGAATTTTGGAAATGGAATAGTGACATTATTTCATGAAATTGTTTGGTATTTTGGTAAATAAATAGTGACACTGTTTCATAAAACTGTTTGGAATTTTGTAAAAGAAAAAGTGACAAATATTCAAATAATTGTTTGGAATTTTGGCTAAGTGTTTGGGATAAGTCACATTTACCTCCATGAACAACTAAAACACCAAATTTTTGCAGAGGAATGGACTGGGGAGTTCTAGGCCATTACATTTTTAATAAGAATTGTGTCATGGTATAGACTATGGATGAGAACCTTATTTCATAATCATAATCTCACTCCTAAACATAGAACAGATAAAGATGGAATAATTATGGTACCTCTATATCATATACCTAGTATTTAACAAGTAACATAAAATAATTTCAACCTAAAATAATTTTTTTTTCAAACAAAAAATTTGATCATTTCTAATGAAAAATAAATTATTCATTAAGAAATAATTCTTAAAAGAAAAAATTCATAATATATAGGGTAAATAATTTTCCTATAAAATAAACATTCAATCGCATAAATTAAAAATTATATCATTGAGTTGTTATGATGGAAGAAAACACAACACACTTAATACTTTTTTAAACAAATATTCCATTTTCATTTAAAAAAAATTAAACCAGCCATATGTAGAAAATTAAAAGAAGATTCATCATCAAAAACAAGAAATGGGTAAAATTTTCATAAATAAATATATTTTAGAATTCTCAATTCATTTATCAATACACTTTTATAAATCATATTTTTGAATAAATAATAAGTTTTCTACTAAAGAGATAAATATTGAGAATTTTTATAAAAATAATTCCCCAGAACTCTTGATTACGTAAATGGAGGAAAATAAAAAGAAAAAAATTTGTACTCAAGATATAAATGGAGACTAAAAAATCATGATTTTATTAGGAGGTGGGTCATAATATTTTCTTTTCTGAGTCATAATTATTATCTACCTCAATAAGCGATGATATTGAATTAGAAAACTGCAACCACCTTGGAAGCATTGATGAACAATCCCCATGAATGAATAACCTAAAATGAAACATAAAATGAAATGTATAGATTTATATTATTAATATATCATATTATATTAGATGTATATACAAATTATAATATAATATATGTTTATAATAAAATATAGACCCCAAGAAGGATAATTAAGAGAAGAATACATTATCTTATGTCATGAATTTCATCATACATTTTCAAAACTATTTTAAAATGAATATTAATTTCATATACTTATTGTAAATAAAATTAAATATATAAAAATTATAAAATATATTAATTATATATGACCATTAATAAACTATTTTCTAACAATTCAATGTCAATGTAATGTTTCATGCAACAACTGACTGATTTTTCTTTTACGTAATGAGTTTATAATTCTTTCCCACATACATTTATCACTATTCCCCCATCAATAGAATTTTTATCATGATATAAATATCATATATAGGAAATATATATATATATATATATATATGTCTATTTCAATCCTAAATGTTTTAGATATAATATAAAATTCACTGAAAATGTATATGGTAGATCATATGTAGGAATGAACTATATATCAATTTTTACAACATATTGAATGAACTAAAAGTAAAAATTATATTACCATTGAATAATTATTTCTATATCATATTTATAACATATTTACCATAAACTAATCATTTTTTACCTTTCATGCAATGCATGATTGAATCATATTTCTTCATGAGGCCATAGTCCATCGTACACATGATACACCATATCATATCCCAATGAAATGAATGTAAGTAGATGCATGTGATATAATAATTATAGAAGTAAAAAAATATAAAAAAATTATAATATATAATCATATAATGCATTATTATATTTATCATGGTGGGGTGGTGATAAAAGATGAATACAATTGTTCCCTTTGAAGATAGTTGGTTGTACTGAGGATCAAAGGTTTTGTTTACACATTGAGGCATTTGAAAAATGATATATTATATTAAATTGAAATAATAAAAAAAAATATTTAGGAGATAGTGGTGTTATTATAAAATTATAAATTATGAATTTTATTTATATTTAAATAACATGTAAAATAAAAAAACAAAGATTATAACTTTACCACTTTTTAGGACCACCACAATAAGGTTTATAAAGGACTTCCTAGATTTATATTATGATATCCTAAAGTACTATAGTATGTGAGGAGTTATCTTAGGAATATAATTTTTTGTGTATTTGAAAAGCTATACGATTATGGAATTTATCCATGGAGGGGACAAGGGGTGGCTATTTATAAGTGAGGGAGAGAGAAAACATTAAATTTTTTAGAATAATAAAGTTTACTAACAATTTTTATAGAGAACGGATAAAAAATAATCTATTATTATGTATTATAGGAAATAAATTCCAAATATTCCTATCGAATGGTTTGTATACAAGATTATAATATATTTTTAAAAAATATCATTTTTGTTTATCCATAAGATATTCATGTTTTTACCTTAAAAGTGATAAATATTTTTTACTATTTTTAATATTAAATTGCTATAAAATCATGCATTATTCAATATAAATTGTTCTGATTCCAAATATAGAATCCTTATTTTAAAATTTATTTTATACTACTTGAAACGATTAATTTATATTTTCACCTTCAGATGTGATGAGAAATCAGTTTTCCAATGAGAAAATATTGAAATGTCTACTAGGAATTTATATCAAAACTAAAAATAAAATTGATTCAAATGAACTAAGTCATATTATTAGTTATATAATCAAAATAATTTTTTTAAAACAATATATATAAAATCTTTTTGTAAAATCCTTTGAATAGAAATGTAAATTTTAATATAAACTATCATTTTTTAGTATCAGGTAGCAACATTATACATTCATAAAAATAGCAATAAATTATTCCATGTAAATTTTGAAATGTGTATTTAAAAAATTATGTTATGTTTGGAATAATTTTTTTTAATATTTTTATGAAAAGATTTTAAAATATGTTTGTGAAATTCCAAAAAAATATATTTTATTTTGGGAAAAAAAAATTTTAAGTGTGAAATTTCATTTAAAATTTTTTCATTCTAATTAATATAATAATATGATTGTTAAAAATTTCATGGTATATATATTTAATAAATTTCATTAATAAAACACAACAAAAGTGATTTAGTTAATATATTTAGGTAAAAGGCATATTTGTTCATAAAATATATTTTAGGAATATCATTCCCTTTATTTTGAAATGGTTTATAATTTCCATTTCTAAATAATTTGTCTCCAAGAAATTCTATTAATCTATATATGTATCAAATATATTTTATTAAATTTGATATCAATATTCATACACACCATTTAAATAGATATGTGTAAACTATCATATTAATTATGATTATTTTAGTTGATATTTAAATTCTCATGAGACCCGGGGCTGCTTGTGACACAAAATATTGAACAATTGAAATTAAATCAAAAATAATTTCAAAGAATCTAATGGTGTTTCATGAAAATTTGTTATCAATGATTTATATCAATTTTATTTACCCTTACTGAGAATTTTTTATAACACTTACTTATGATTCCCTTCCCACTATAATTAAAAATGGAAATATTATATATATATATATATATTGAGGGTATTAGTTATAATAAATATAGTAGACAATGAAATAGATAATTTACGTACCAATTGTTTATGTATCCATGATTAAGTATTCTCTAATTCATTGCGATTATATCTTGTATTATATTTAAATATAAAAGAAATTTATTCTTATATGTGGTAATATTCATGAATGAAATATTTTTATTCTATAACATCAGAATGGATGGTAGATATTCATATAGTGTGATAAATATTTGGTGAGCATTAAGAAATAGTAGATTTATCTTATTTTTACAGGAATTGAAGGAATTATTTTTGCATTGAGATATATAATAATATATAACATGGTTATATTATTTCAATATATTCCATACACATTGTTTTTTTCATCAATTTTCTTTCAAGTGGTTTTATAAATATTCATTATGTCATATATTAAATTATGATCAAGATAAGTAATTTTTTATCCATAAAAAACTACAAATTACTATAAATGTATTATAAGAAACAAAATATTTATCAATTTTTTCCTTATGTAAATAGATATTTAACTAGAAGAGATCAAATTGATGAGTCTCTACTTCTCTCTCGATACTCGATGTCGATGCCCTATTCTTCAATGACGGTGCTCCCAGACCCCATCCTCTTTGTAGGGGGAGATTCCCCATTTTCATCTTCTTTATATTTCCTTATTCCATGTATTCGTTTCTCTGACCCCATATCCCTTTCAATGATTACATAAATCCCACTCACCCCAAAGGACCCCGATATGTTCGAAGGTTATCCTATGCACCTGATATAAGTTTTAGAGTTCTCTAATACCTAGAGTCTCTTCAAATGAATCAATTTTTCAAAGAACCTAGAAGAATCTCCCCTCAATATACTAGTTTCATAATTTCTTATTTTACTCTTGTTGTTTAATAAATCTCACAGTTGTAGGGATTCGTTACCACAAGCACATCCTAATTTTGTTCACATCCGTAAGGGATCTCACTCCTATATGGTCCAGTGCCCCCCTTAGCAGTAAAAACTACTTCTTCTATATCTTCTATTTTCCCTTGATGTCCACATGAAGATGGATACTATTTTGAAATTGATAATGGTAATCATCCCATCACTCCCCCTTAACATAAAAAAACCTTCTATCTTGATGGTTATTGGAAACCTTATTGGGTGATTCTTATGATCAGATATTCGAACAGAAGTAGACAACCACCTTGTTTAACTCATATCATTGATGAGTTTTATGATTCAATGAATCCAATGTACTATGTTTGGATTGCATTTGGATTGGAATTTCTGTGGTAGTAGTCTTTCATATACGAATCGTGGTATGATTTCTATGGATCTAGTGGTCTTCATGGGAATCTGGCCTCTATGTGCCACTGTGAGTCTCAGATCTAGGATAACTCAGTTTGTGTGGAGAGGAGTATCAATGGTGACGAATATGGATAAGTTCAGATAGAATTTTCTAGGGAGGAACATTGTAAATACATTATGCAGAAGTTCATTAATAATTTTAAGATTACCTATCATCCTATTTTAAGCGTTAATACTCTCCCTCAGTTCAAAAAAGGACATTTTTTACCTCTCAGTGGAATTAATTTGGTTCTAATGGGATTATATATTATAATATTCAACACAATAAGGCCCTAGGGTAGGATCATGATTTGTATGATTATTTTTTATCTAAGGTTATGAAATATGGTGATAGGACATTACAAGAGAAGTTATATGTGTATCAGTGGAACAGTTGGGGACTTTCTTCTTAAAATGAAGGAGGACAGTTGATCACTGATGTCCAAGGATTAACTAATTGTCAATAATATCGTCATGTTTGAATAGACTGATTTAGGAGTTTCTCCCATTATTTTGAATGTTGATAATTTTGAAGGGGTAGTGCAACATGGACCTGAATCAATTCCTATTGTTGATTATGATATTTATGAGATGGAGCCACCTTGTGTCAAAAATACAATGGATATGGTGTCCTATGGTAAGAAAGATGCAACAAGACCTTTTATGATCCATGACCTTTTTATATCGTTATCTGGAATTGAGAAAGGAGATGTGGGTCATGATGGTTGGGAGAAATTAATTCCCAAAAATTAAAATAAATATGGTGAATAAAAATAAGCCGAAGACTTTGAGATGAGAGATAGAGATAATGACCCTACAACTAGTGATAATGTATGAGAGGATCCCTAGGGGGATATGCATGTGGGTGCTAAACCGAGCAAGGAGAAACAATGGAACCTTCAATCTGGAAATTTTCCAACTGAAAATGGAGGAAAGAAGGCTTGGACACACAAATATTACTCCAAACTACCTAAACTAACTATTAGTAGATCATTAGGGAATTCAATGAATGGTGCCACAGAAACAAGAGTAAATAAGTTACCAACTTCTAAAGTAGTGAGTTTGGAACCTATCATTATAGGAGAGTAAATGATTAGTAGAAATCTAGAAGGTGGAGAACATAATCAGGAAACATGAAATGGGGAAGAAGATATAGGGGTGGCTTGGGGACCATACTTCACTCTAACAATGAGATGCGTGAATATTTTGTTTGGGTCAATTCCTTAGAAGAGGAGAAATGAAGAATTTATGAAATTATTTTGAGAGTTGATTCCAACTAGGAGAAAGAGAAGTGGATAGTAAAAAAAGAAATTATTCTGGTGCGGGGCATCAATCAACATAAAATCAACATGGAAAACTTTATATAGACAATGGATTGAATTTCTAATGACTATGAAGAGCATATTAGTTTGGATCCTGATATTCAGGTTAGTACACATCACTTGGGGTTATAAAAAGTATTTATTCAAATAATATCAGTGTTGTTTTTAATAACTTTTTAGCTCTTTTACTACAAATTTGTTTCCTATTTTGTTAAATGAGGTTTCACACTTCTCCTCAAAGTGGATTCTTAATACAAAAAATATATTTTGATGATAAGTCAATAGATATTTACTAAAACCATAAATATGGTAATGAAATAATTATAAAACCCACTAAAATATATATAAATTATCATATTATGAATTAATACACCATCTTCTAAATCCACATCAGAATAAATGTATTTTATATTAAATCATACTATATATAACTTTCCCAAAAACTCATTAACATATATGGGCTCAAAATTTCATAAAAAGTATTAGAATAAGTGGATAAGATTTTATTCTAAAATAAAAAAATATTCTATTAATGGACTACATAATTCACTCATTCTGTCTCATACCCAAAAAATATTTTCCCTTCGTATTAATTTTGAAAAAAATACTAATCAAATCCAAAATTTAACTAAATCATCATGATATAAAATCACAATAAAGTTATTAATTTTTCAAAATATAACTCATTAATTAATTCTAATGTAATATTTTATATAAAATTATGTTATATAAATATTTTTTGATTAACATAATAATATTATAATCATGTAAATACTATAAGACTTTATAAAAAATGAAAATAATTACATAAATATAAAGGAATTTATACACCCCAATGATATATATATATATATTTGATTATGTCCAAAAAAAATTGAACAACATTATTCCACATATAAAAATTACATTAAATCCTATGTTAATACTAAGGTTTACATATTCTTAAATAATATACAAAAAATATCAAAAAAAATAATTAATCACCTTAAAATAGGATATCATAAGACCAAAAATGGGGAATAAGTGACTTCAATCAAATGGTAATCCATTTATTTTTTATACCTTATATAAAATACAATTACATCATATCTCGATAAACCATATATGTAGTAACATCAATAATTTAAAATTATTCATAAACCTTTATCCAAGATTTTTGGTAATATTTTATGGTACATACTTTTTACAATCAAAAATAAGAACCATGTTTGATAATTAACTAATCGTGCTCTATTCATGTATCCTATATAAAAAATTAGAAATCATATTCAAATAATTCATAACCAATATCTATTATCGATGATTTATATATTGTATATCATAAACCCATATTCATGTGACCTCTCCTGTCTCCATCTTATTGAATCTCCCAAAAAAAATTATTTTTATTATATTGAAATGACAAACATTTTTAAATATTCTTATTTCATTGAGACATTTCTTAGGGTACTTATTTCATCATTATATATTTTTATTAAATTGAATATACATTCCTCTATGGTAATTATCACATAAAAATTATAAAATTCATTTTATCACATATATGGTGGATTAGAAAAATTATTTTTACTCAGTTTATAAATTCATACTGAATATTCTTATAAATAAAATAAATATTATTATTTTCTTATCTATATTTAATCTTACATAGAAATTTTTTATTCATCGATTAATATCTAAAATAACTACATATCTTCCCATTACATACTAACAATTATGATTGATGATTACCTTTAACTTATGATCCAATGTCAAAAACATGGACTCTATTATTTTTATTTTTATTAAGCTCAGATAAAACATTTCTACCATCTAATGTAATATAAATCCTTTCTGCGATTACAATTATGACACCTCCAAAATGTACTACTGGATCCGTTGAAAAAATAATATTCATCACATACTAACCTTGATATTGATGAACAATCGAAACATAAACAAACTGTTATTATTAGTTCAACATCATGTATATTAATTTATGAAATTTAAAATATTTTTTTTGTGTTTTATATTAATAGAAATTTAGGAAAACCACTTAATTAAATTGAGATGACTAACACATAGTGTTTAGTTTTTTCACAAAACAAGATTCTTATGCCCTCAACATATGCTTTATTCTTGAAAAACTCCATTTGAGCTGATTTATTAATATTCGGTGATTTAGTTATTAAAAATTCCTAAACATCCTTATAAATTCTCATGCTGTTTGAAACCATTGGATGAAAATACAATGATCATCATCAGATATTATTTTGGAAACCCATTAGTCCCATTTAAAATCATGAAAAAACATATGAATTTTTTTAAATCATCATATTTGTATTTAATCTCAAATTATAAGTTACATGAACAAGTAAAAATATCATTTACCAAAGATCTTCATTTAAACAGTTTTACCATTAGGAATATATTATGAATAATAATCTTGAATGTTTTCTTCAAAAACCTAAAATCACATGAAAAATTTTCCTAAAAACATTATCCCTAAAGAGAATATAAACAAACAATTTGTCATAATAATATTTTAATTATACTTTGAAATTAAAATAATTCCCTAGTATAATATAGAGAAAATAAATATATCATATAGGAATCCTTCACCATTATATTCATATTACAATTATAAGAACTCAAAAAATCACAGTTTCTAATGGAATAATCTAACTGATTAATTCTAATTAATATTTTATATGTGTAATAAATATTTACCTATTTTATTATATGTCTATATTAGAACCAGCAATAACTAAAAAAATTATGTGAACCATAATATGAATTATCACATATAATATTCATTTTCATCAAAAAACTAATAAAAATTATAATTTTATACCATAGGAAAAAGCACCATTACATGTCACACAAATACAAGAAAAAATTTATATTTCATCTGAAAAAAATTTGAAATGAATAATTTAAAAATAATGATATTTGGATAATTATTTAACCTATCAAATTTTATATAGGTATTCTGATATTGAATAATAGTTTTCATTGTTTTAAAATATTTTATAACCATAATAACTAAGAAATAAATTTTTTAACTTTGATATACAGTAAAAGATTACTCATATGAGAAACAATGAATATATTCATTTTAAAATTTTATAAATAAATTATAAAAAATTTGGATAAAACCAGTTATAGTATTCAAATTAAAAATAATAACTTTATTGAATCACAAAAAATACCATGAATATAGATTAAAAAAATTTCAATGGAATACATTAAAAATGATTCCAAAGAAAATCTATTATATCTATGGTATCATCTAAAACCAATATAAAATGAAAGGGAAAAAGGGAAAAATTTAATCTACATTAATATCGGGAAATTAGTGATACTAATCAAACATATGGAAGATTATAATCCAAAAATAAAAAATATAGTTAACATTCATAAGTCGCAATAAATTTAAATTTAAATTAGAAATCACTTACCATATGTCAAAAATCATTTTTCCCTTCTGGCATGTCAAAAATCATTTCAAAATATTCTGTACAATCCTAGGTAATAAAATTAAGTAAAATTTATACATGTTTAAAAACTTATTTCAATAATATTAAATTATTATTATTTACATTATATATATTATTTAAATGAAATGTTATTTTAAAAAATTTGACCAATTCATTTCAAATGTTTAGACGGTTTTAGATTAATAATCTCAAAAAAATAGGATGACCATGGTCAATCTGTTCAAGGTTAAATATTAAATATAATTTAAATATTATATTATTAATTTTATATATAAATTAAACTTTCTTTTTGAGCCACCCATGTAAAGAATTAATTAATAATATGATACATCATTCATGGAGGGAATAGTCTATATATACACATGAGTGATGTTTTTTTCTTTTCTGAAGGATGAAACGAAAATGAACATATAAATGATTATCATTAAAAAATTACCACATTATAAATATCATGTTTATTAATTAAATAAAAAAATATTACTGCACTTTTGATGTGGAAATGAAAATTTATTTCTGTCTACCGTGGTTGTGGTATTCTGTATGTACGCATGAAGGATATTTCAATTTCCCAATTTATTTTAGGATTAAAAGTTATAAAATAAAATATATTTCTACAATTATAACAATTTTATTAATATAATATTTATACAATATATAGATACAGATCCTCATTCAATTAGGGAGGTGTTGAAAAATAAAACAATTCTTTTTTATGATGTGGTGGTCTGCATATATTCATTAGCGATGTTTTCAAATTTAACTCAATTTAATAGAGGTAGAAAATGATCATTAAATTAATATAGTAAAATTAAAAGTTGTAATGTATTATTATTATTTTCAATGTTGTAAATAATATATTTTTTATATATATAACTATTTATAAAATTGTATTATTTTTATTAAGAGTTATACCTACTACATATAGAATATCCTTTTCCATCCAATATACAATTTATAGGTTAGTTAAATGGGATGAACATTTCATATAATATAGGGTTTGGAGGAATGGGACATTTTTTTAGTAGTCAATTATCAATCTAGGGGTATCAATGTGTGTGGATATTTAAAGGGAGTATGTTCCATATTTTATGTAATAGGAGTAACACCCTGGTAATTATTCAATGTTATAATAAAATATAATGTATTTTTTGGCAATATGGAACATTGAAAAGAAAATATCAAATAAAAAAAGAGTTAAAATTGATATACAATCAACCAACCACATTTATAAATGTATTACCAATATTTTAATCCTTATATATTGGATTAACCCGATATAATCTCATTTTCCCTTACTATAGTGATATTATTTTTCACTTGTAACTCTTTAGTATAAAAAATCAAATTGATCTCATTACCAAATATTTACATCATTAACTCAAAAATTTTAAATTTTATTCATATTTAGTTTCAAATAGTCATAGAAATTATATTTATTTGGGTAATGAAAATTTTTTAAAAATAGTTTTTAGAAAAATAAATTTTTTAATATACAAATTATTTTACACTAAATTTTGGATGTTTTTGATTCTCTTGGATATTATTTAATTTTAATTGAAGAGGGTATGTTAATTTAAATGTATAACATTCCAGTACTAAATAAAAACATCCAAACATAATATTAAATGTAGTGATATGAAAAAAGATTCAAATTATAATAAAATATTCCGTATGTTACAATAACAAAAAAAAATTTCTATAATTCAAATTTATAATTCTAAATATATTATTTTTTCCATAAATACTACCACCATGAATATGTATTTTTTTGTAATTTTTTATTTCTTTATTACATCATGATGGTGTCATAAAAGATTTGTTATTTATAAAAATGGTATATTTTTACTATTTATTGGGTTTTATAAATCATGATGTCATGTTTACATCATGATATCACCATAAAAAATATAGTGTTTATGAAGACAATATTTTCACTTTTACCCATAATTCAACTTCATGAAAAAACAATAATTTATTCTTTTTTGTAATTCAAAACTTTTATTAAAATATTGGTTTTCTTTTTATAAAAATTAATATTTAACATTTTGAAATTTAACATTTAAAATTAAATATTATATATATATAAATTTTATCAAAAAATTACCCTTATAGGATTTATTTTTTCATAATCATGAAACATATCCCATTCTCATTAATTGTGTATTAAAATATTAAATCCATGATTGTAACATTATATATAATCATAACCATTATTTTACGGTGACCAATTCATAATATTTTGATGAAAAAATACTAAATTTTTATTTGAAAAAATTTCCTTTAAAACATTGAATATTTTCACACATGTCAAATTAATTATTTCTCTTTTATAAATTACTTTTAATAAATATATTGTTATAAAATTATCGATTTTGAATAATAATTCAAATAAAACTAATATAATTGAAAAAATTTATTTACACTAAGGTTTTATACTTTTTGTAAATTTCACATTGATGATTCTAAATGTATTCTCATAATGTGTTAGAGTGAAATAAACTATAATTTATTTTCATTCTATTTTTTAGTTATTTTATCTATCATGAATATTTTGGTATAATGGAAACTATATTATAAATTACTAGTGTGTTATAAAATGTATCATCAAATATCCTATAATATCCAAAGTATGATGTGATTATCACAAACAACACCAGCATCACTCAACCACACCCAGCTATCTTTAAAAAACTAGAATATAAAGATGTAATATTTTAAATTCAATGGAATATAAAATATGAAAATCGATATAGTCATGAAGATAACTAAATATAATATTAACAATTTCACATAACTCACCACATGGGATGGGTATATAAAATTTTTACGTCCCATGAGCAGTAGATCAAAATATTATATAGGAATCCAATGTTATTCCCCATTACGAGTTAATACCAGTACTAATAAATAATATATATATATATGAACACATTCATTTACATGTGAAAAATAATTCAAGGTCCTAAGTGACTATCACATGGGACATTGAACCTTCTATAATCTATTAGGGAAATATCGTAGCTTGTCAAATGGTTCAAGTGAATGGGTATAATTATTTTTTGAATTATGATCATTTCTCAAACCTAACATATTACCATAAACATATGGGGACCATATAATTTTAACATCTCCAAATACAAGAATATTTTAACACCCCATGAGTTTTGAACATGATAATTTGGAGACCACATATTATGATAAGCAATTATGAAATGAAATTCAATATGGAAATTTATCAAACCAAATAGTGAAAAATACTTAATTTTAATATAAAAGTATCTCCTTTTTCATCATAATATGGAATAATCCAATAAAGATGTCTATTAGTAATAATTAATTTTTTTAGAAAATATTGAGATTATAATATGGAATAATCAAATAACCAATACACTAATGTGTGTAATATAATTTCCCTTTACCCATAAATTAATTTATGTAAATAGCTTAATAAAAATGCCATATTTTATTAATTTGATTCAGTCATCCCTAATTATTTTTTATGAAAAAAACCCATCAATTTAAAATTTTATGGGGTTTTCATTCAAAAATAATTATGAACTATACATTTCATAATTAGCGGAGAAATTGGATTTAATAAAAATATAATGTAGACATTCTAAAAATAGATGAAAATTAGGTTAAAACAAATATAAATTGTAGATAAAGAATCTATTATCCCAAAAAAATAAATCAAAATTGAATATTCTATGAAAGTTATCTATATTAAAATGATATAATGTAATAAAAGTGATATTGTTGATTATAATATGTCATTATTATGTGTAGATTTTATTACAAATGTTACTAGAAAAAAATATATGAATATTAAATATTTGATAAATTAACGGAACTTATCGTAATTTTAAAGAACTAATTTGTAAAATAATAGAAAATCAATTTCTTATTTGATAATATAAAATAATATGGTGAAGAATAAGTTAACTATTGTCTCGTATGAATGTGTAGACAAAATTTCACATATGAAATATCGAGCATTATTTTTTAGGGTTAACTAACTTATATATGATGAAAAAAATAAATTTTAAAAAATAAATTTTTTATAGTTCTAACTAGGTATCAAGTATTTCAACACAGAATAAACAATGTTCAAATGAATTTAAATGGTTGAATTAAATGCCCACCCTGTACCCAGTCATGGACCATGAAGCTACATATTTGTGATTATAGAATATGTTATTTTCATTCAACTCACTATCCTCTCCCAATTTCATTCCCTCAATTTATAACTCCTTATAATCCCCAAATAAAATGAAATTACTTATCTATGGGAGTTAAAAACTATGAAAGTGACGGTCTTTAATACCACCCCTTAGTTGGGTTTTCCATTACCATGTATTGAAAACCATATTGCTAAGGAAAAATGATGAGTAACTATATCTTAATTAGAACCTATAACTTATACATATTATCGGGGAGGCTATCAAGATACTATTTATCAATGTCAAGAGGGTTTACATTTTTTACATAACACTATATAATGTTATTGATGATAAAAACTAGTCATTATTTATAGGATGCATCATCTTAAATCCTCACATATTAATATCAAATCAAAATTTTAGGGTAAAAGATATGTGTTTCTACATTGAAACATCTTATGTCTTTTATATAGAACTAAATTTCAATGTTAGGCCTTGTAAGTGAGTAGTTAGACAAACTCATTTGAAATAAAATTCAATCAAATATATTTTAGTAATTCCTTCCCCTAATTATGAATATGATAAATAAAAAAGAACATGGAGACTCATAGTAGGATATAATAATCCAAATTGAATAAAAATGGATGACATTGAAGATTGGTTCAACACTTTCAGAGATATTTAGTTCTTAAAATGAACATTATGATCATATTAACTTAATTAGTCATCTCGAAGAAGATTATATTTTCCATAAATTGATTTTTTGTAATCATAAACATAATGCAAGTGGTATAACATGGTCAACCTTATTTTTCATTAAAGGAAATACTTTTTTATGATTAATTATTTTAATTTGTTTAATTATACACAATATAAGTAATTACCATATGAGACATTGAAAATTTTAATTGATTTCTACTTGACGTCCAACTAAATATTAATGATCCATTATAAATATCAATTTTTCAATGGATGAAGTATTTTACTCAACATTACTAAATAACCTATTCTTTATTACAACACTATAATGAATTAAAATTTTAATCTGGGTTCCCCATCAATGAAATTCCAATATGGTCTATGTGAATATTTATATAATGTATAAAATATATAATACTTATATCATTCAATGTAGAGTCATATTAGATAATTATGAAGTTATTCATTATTGTAATATGATATAATATGATAAAAAATGTACCCTTTACTCTTAATGTTCTATGAATCCACATTATGAAAATTCATAATTATCTCATCACATTTGTACCCATATGAAAATTTTTTAGTGATTACTTAAATTTGATCTATATTATGCCATCCCCTGCTAATAAGTGAAACATACTATAAATAATTCTTCATTATTATTCTTCAAAATAGGCCACTAAAATTTCTGATGAATTTCATGCTAATATTCTTAAAGACAAAAATTTCAATCCATCATGAGTTCATTTATTCATTTTAGATGAATAATATTAAAAATATAAGTAAAATAAATTACTAGATTTATTAGTCATGATCTTCAAAAAATTTACTTTCACATATATAATTATATATTCTAAATCTGATTTCTATGAGTTCGAGAAATTATCACCTAGAGAGTATGTTTTGTTGATATAGAAAAAAGAATTCAGTAATGATCAATGATCGTGTCAATTTGGAAATTATCCATAAGAGACAAGAACTTTTCTTAACATATTACTTTTCCAACGACTATGGGTAAATTCCTTTTCTAATATTTTATGTAACTATGATAGCAATACATGAAAAATAATAGACATAAAAATAAAGTGAATTGTTTTATCCACCAAATAGTGTGCCTGGGATTCAAATCAAAATGAGAAATGATGTATTTTAGACTCTCAATGTATATTAACACTATAAATTTTTCACTAAAGAATTAGTTAATGTCCTATATTAATGGATGAAAAAAATCAAAAAAACTCAAAATAAGAGGTTGGGAAATCCAATCATAAAAAACCTATATAATACTATAATAAATTTCCTTATGATCATATATAATGATACATCTATAATGAAATTTAAAAGAATGAAAATACACCACAAATCTTTCACATGGAAGGTATTGATAATTAATATGTTTAATGGATAGGTAATAATTTCACCAGTGAAAATCATACTCACATTGTTATGACAATAAAAATTTCACAATGCTTTTGGTTTATGGGTTCATTGTAATGAAAACCATCAAAAACTCAAGAATAATGTGGAGATAATACACAAAGATAATAAAGAAAACATATTATTATAATGTCGATAAATTTAACATTAAAACATATTACTAACACCAGTTTCTTAGGATTTGATTAATTTATGGCTTATGAGATTATATATTCTTGGAACCTGACCCCACAAATCTCGATGAATGAATTTAATGTCATTTCATAGACAATATCATCACCTTTTTTCCAGTGTGATATAAAATTATTTACTATGGAATTAACCACAAATAGATTATTTATGGATATCCTCTTATAAATCTATTATAATGTGGGATAAAAAGGGATGTAATATTAAGTTCACTAAATCCATTAATATAAAAGTACAATTCATCAAGGAAAAACGAATTATAAAATATTCAAAGTGCATATATTGGGTTTTATAATATCAAATAAGAAGAAACTATTTTATTCCTCAGTGTAGTGGAAACTAGTTTGAAGGTAAATATTGTAGAACCTAGTCACATATTTTAACTACTAAATGAAATGTTAAGTTCTTGATTATTGGTATTTTTTAATGAACATGGAAAGGTAAAAATTCAAATGGTCTACTATTGTGAGTAGTATGTCAACACATTTCTTCTGGAAAATGAGATGGGAACCTAAATGGTTTGTTATCATTCTAAAAAATTCTTAATAAGTTTTCTCAACTTAATATATGAAAAATTATAAAATTTTATTAGATAAACATAATATAATGTAACATATATCAATTATGTTCAATTAAAAATGTAATTAGAAAATTAAAATTCACATTTTTATAAGAAATACAAACTTATTAGTTTATTTATTATGATATAATACCATAATATATATCTAGATTTGTATCTCCTTATCACCAAATTCTCTTTGGATAATATAAACATTATTTTATATGCTTCCACCTACCAATACATAATCAGGACTAGTATAGAAACTCCAAATAGAGAACTCGATATAGAGAGTGATATGAATACTGGCGTGATACAATATAGAAACCGAACTATTAAAGTAATCAATACAACATCATAACAAGGTTGACATTTATTTAAATAAAAGTAAAGTAATTCATATTAAGATCATGAAAATCCTAAAGATGTCTTAATTATTCCTCAACTGAATTATAGATTAACAAATTTTTATTTTTTATAATTATTTATAATGGAATATTTTTAATATTATACTAAAGATTCTATAATAAATAATAATAAAAAAGTAATGATAATCCCTTATATCATGTAATTCAATGTAAAATATAGAGTATACTAGGACAGTTCCTATGATAGTGAAACTCTAGAATCCGGTATCACCTATAGTTGTCTCTATAAGTGATTCTCTAATAGAAAATTCACTCCATCCATCATGTAAATATCCATACTAAAAATATTATATTTTCTAAACAATTGTGACTTATTTTTTTTAGATAAACCAGAGTCATTTATTTTGATACACTTCTATAATAGACAAAATATCTAAAACATCCTTTGATTCCTTGTTTAAATAAGGGATCATTATTTCACAAATTGAAAAAACAACATTACTAATACCTCTAATAGTGTCCATATTGACCATAAGAGTGGTATTATATTTACCATAAGGATAAATTAGGATTGATATTACCAGGGTAACTAACTAATGAAGCTATATGAATGATCTTCTTAGTATTGGGAATGGACATATACCACCATCAATGCAGCCTCCATGAGTTCCGCCTTTGTACTTAATCACTCATAATCATTTAAAGCTTATTTATTATCTCCAACCAATATTCTAATGTATTAGTGAATGTGCATGTATGCATATCCATTTCATCATATCCTAGTGAGGAGGGATTTTATAATTATTTTATATAAATTTTATATATATTATATAATATCTTCTATATGAAAATGATAATTTAACCCCATTATAAAATAATCATTAATAAAATTCATTATCAAATTTTGATATAGGGAGAGGAGAATGATAAATAAGGATAGATGTTATGTATTCCAAAACTGAAATTAGGCTATACTAAAGGCTCGTGAACACTTTTCACTTTATCGAATGATTGGATTTGGTTATAATTTATCTGTGAATATATCCTTTAATTTACTCCATTTGAGACATTGATCCATCCTATCCTTGAGCATTATGTCTAATTTCCAATTTGATTCCCCTTCCAGCTTAAGAATGATTACATGTTGAACTTGATTCATAGGTGTTTTAATGATTATGTAGATATGTTGGAGATGATTAACCCACTCATATGCCAAATCAGAATATATATCTCTATAAAGAGTATGATGATTAATGAAAGAGAAACCCCTAATAATGATAATGTTAAAATGTCATTTTACTCAAGATATTAATTTAATGAGATAAATAAGTTTTTCCAAAGCATCAAAAACACTTGGAATAATATCATTATGAGTTTGTAATGTATATTCACCCACAACCTAAAATTAAATTTTTTTAATGTCTATGATGAATCCTCTATAATAAAATTTTTATAATTATAATTAATACCTTATAAAAATAGAAAACCCCATTATATTAATTACATTACATAATTCATTTATATCTCTATTCCTCCATTAAACACTTCCATCATCCATAATTATCAATATTTAATTAATCGTTTATAAATCAATTTAAAAAAGTCAATCAAAATAAGTTATTTATTGAAAAAACAAATATGCTTTTGGATTAACATAAAAGAACCTAATTATGAGTTGTATATAAGATAAAAAAATATTTCAGATTAATATGTTATTAACGTAAACTGACCCAATAATATACAATAAATATATAGAAAAAATATATTAATTGAAAATTTTTCATTAAAAGTTTTCTTTCAACTTTTTATAAAAATAATTTACTAATAAATATTTATAAAGAAACATGGTATATTAGTATGTCGTACATGTTACTAAATATAAATTCCTCACTTGATATATAATACATAATGATAAAAAACACTCTAATGGAGTAAATGAAAAAGGATAGCAGACTACCAATAGAAACTAATAATTCCACTAATTTTTCCTGTCATGTTTCTAGATTTCATCCTAATCCTAGGAAATATAATTATATTTTTTAAACTCTTGGACCATTACCAATATCCCTTTGTTTGGTATTAATATTATTTATTAGTGTGTGCGACCCAAATATTTGAATGATTTAAATGTCATGGTGTAACAAAACCTTAGATGAACCTCATTATCAATGAAGGGTGGCTTCTATACTGAAATATGGGAAAAACAATAGTGGGATATAGTAATCATATAATATAATTTTTATTAACTTCTCTATATATATTAATTTAAATGGAATGTCATGTATGAATGATTTTTATATAGATATTATAAACATTCATTCACATTAATAGGGGAAACACATGGTGGAAAATAATTTATAACATGAAATGTGCATGAATATTTGTAAGTAATCAACCTAGAAGAATAAAAAATATATATATTTTTTATCTAAGTGAAGGTAATACAAATATTAACATATGTTGTTCAACCCAAACAAAGACTAAGAATCTATAAATTTTCTATTTTTGAGTAACCTATTTTCAATGGTACCAGGGATAACCCTTTTGTATTTTCCATATATATCCTTCAAAAGGGAAAAAACATTTTCACTATTATACACAGTTGGTGTGAAAGGGATACAATTATTGTGGTTTCCTAGTTAAAAATTCGCATAAAAATGGTTTACATATGCCTCTAATGGGAATTTATAGGATATTAATCAATGTAATCATATTATATTCACCTTATTAATGAAACCACAATATCAAGGATGAATAAAATCAAGGACACATTGATTGTTTTTATATATATAGTTTTGTAAAGGGGAAGATTACACATTCTTCTACAATAAAATTTTATAAGATGGTTGATTATAGGAATCCATTGACCATAATAATGTTTTCATAAACATTGATGTAAAAAAGTGAAACAATAGTTGTGGTTTCAATATATTAGTTATTATAGAGAAGATAAAGAGAAATATATCTCCATGTGTATAATTAAATGGTGTTCATGGAGGAAAACCAAAGCATAATTGGTTTAGATCATAATTAATTGTTGCTACAATAATAAAATTTATTTTTTTAAAAGGTACATTATCTATAAAATTTTAGGATTCATATCAAAATTGATCATTCCTTATCTACATGTTACATTAATATTTATCAAGGGGGTTGTGTTCAGAGAATTATATAGGAGGGATAAGTGTAGGATGTATCTATAGTGATGCTACAACAATAGGATCATGACATGAAATGGGAATTCAGGACATTAGATTGTGATTCATGAATTTTATGGATTTCTATTAATAACTTGGGTTAGAGTGAGGGGTTTTGTGTAGAATAAATTCAATATATTAACGTGAATTTCACAATGTGTACAATAATATGTTAACATTCCATATGTTTTTATGGGTATGAGTGTATGAGGGATATAAGTTAAAAACAATTTTTAAGAAAATATTTTTCTCCTTGAAAAAACATTCATTATATGAATCTATAATTAGATATATGAATGAGGTGAGTTATATCCTTTTATAATATGATATAACACAAAATTATATCATCAGAATCTCCTCTATGGTGTTTTTTGGGAAAAACATTCTGTTTTTTAGTATATCAAAACCCTTATTAACATATATTTTTCATTGGGATCTGTCTATTTCCAATTAGTGAAATGAGGGTGTTTCTCTTCTTATCCCCATCATTTTAATTTATTAATATTTTTGACATTGACATTAGATATGAGGTTTTGATCTGAAATTTCGTGGGATTATTTTATGGTCTATTAATATAATAAAAGTTCTTAATTTATTTTTGTATGTTCTTTATTGATTCATTCCACAATCACCATATTTTTATCATCTTAACAAATTTGTTTTTTAAAGTATGGGTTCTTTTTTTTATCCATATATATGTGTATTTCATAGGATTTGGTGATTTTATATTCAATTGGGTGGATATTATGGGTCAAAATAATTAATATAATGAAACATATTACTCAAATATTGATGGAAATTTAGATAAATTAAATTTTTTCTACAATTAGGAAATTTTTTATGACATTATGAATGCTTTATTCCATTACTACATAAATTTCTATTAGGTTTCTTGGAATTTTTGTAGTTGAATTGATACTAAATCTCTTTATATGTTTTTAACCTAAAAATATATGGATTTATTGATGATTAATAAATTCATTTCCTATGGAATATGGGTTTGTGTGATAATACCCACAATAAATAATTATTTAAATTAATATAATCCCTTTAAAATAATTTATTGATGTAATGAATTTATTCCATTTGAGGTTGTTCATTTTGTGTTCCCTTTGATGATGTGGTAAATTGTGTGGTGATAATGGTGGATGGTTAGGTTTTCCAATATGAATTGTATTGATGTAATGGTTAAAAAAATTAGGATGATTTTTTTCAAGTTGTGTCATAGATTTGATGGGTGTTTTTTGTGATGAATGGAGGTTATGACCTGTAGTTGTTGTAGGGTTGTGGTTGTTGAGTTAAATGAGGCAGGTGATCAATTCTATGGTATTGTTGTGTTTTTTACCAATTTAAAATTTGAAATAATTAAAAATCTGAAAAGAAATTTTTCTAGTAGGTAAATGAATAATAATATAATATAACTAACATGGTTAAATGGGATTCAATATGTTAATTAATAAAATAATGAAATTTTTAATTATGAACTATAATTGATTATTTAATTGGATTTACTAGAAATATATTATGTCTCTAAAATAAGGGATTAAATAATTAAATGCTGGTTTAATGGATTTATATTGGGGCAATGTGTCGTGATACATTTTTTGGTGGAAGACATTTTTGATGATGTTTTGTGGTGTAGTGGTGGTAGTGCATAATATGAATGTTTAATGACGTGGAACAATAGATTGGGTATTATGTGATATCTATGATTCATATATTTTAGTGTTATTTTTACATTATCATCACCCGAGTGGTAAAACTATAATAACATGAGATTTTATTAAATATTAATTTGTCAAATGATTTTAAAGTTTTACTTAACTTGTTGTAAAAACATTCAATATTATTATATTTCATTACACAGTAAAATCTCTTCATTTATTTCTTGAATGACATGTTCCACTAAGATTCAATGAACCATTAAATAATATTATTTTATAAATTATAGTTACAACCATGAAATTGAATATGGAGGTATGAAAAATATTGAATACATTAGGAAATATTCATGTAAATATAAATGTATATATAAATTAATAGTAAAGAGTCCTTCAATGTTTAGTAATGTAATTATATTTATTCATAATATTTTTCCTTGAAAAATGATTTCATTATATTTTTAAGTAAAAATATTATAATAAATTTGTAGATATTTCAAAAAAAATTATAAAAAAATTTTATTTTATAAAATAAATTTTGTTTTTAATTTATCATATCATTAATATCTACTTGGGAAATTTTTTGATCTTCAAAAATTTATTGATTTCATAGTGAATATTGAAAATACAATTTTTTTACGAATATCACATATTTTTAAGAAATTATGTAATTTAAATGCCCCAATAAGATTTAATATATCATATATATTCACCAAAATATTTAATTAACATATGTAATTTTGAGTCATATTTATAATGGATATTCTTTCAATATTATTTTTGTGTTTAAAATAGCGGTTTTTGGAAGAAATTTTTAAAATGAATATTCTTTCTCCCTATTAATAAATTAAAATAATAACTAATGATGAATGTTATAAATGGAATTTGTATATTATATATCAGTAAATGTTTATTTACATTCTTTCAATGATTAATATTCTACATAACATTAGTATTAAATTATTGTTTCCATGAAAAATAGGTTAATCAAAAACTCGCCTTTTCATCATGTATTTGGGTTTCAAATTAATTTTAATTATTTAAATTTATAAAAAAAAAATTTGAAAAAAAAATAATTCTTTAAATCAACATGTTAAAATTATATTGGGGTTAATATTTTACGACATTCTAAAATGAGAAATTATTTTTAATAGTAAAAATAACTGAACTCTAATTAAAAAAATCCATTTCATTAAAATTATTTATAAATTTAAAATATATTTAATTTTTTTATATGTAATAATATATTTAATATTAAATATATTATTCCAATTTAGATAATATTAATCAACTATATATTTATAATATGTAAAAAAAATTGTAAGCATTTTAACATTTTTTTTAAACCCATATTTTTGTTGTGTCTGCAGTATTATTTTTAAAAGATAATTGTACAATTATATTTATTGAATTTGGAAGAATAAATTTTTTATCTAGAATCAGAACAATTTATATTATGAAATAAGGTAAGCATAATTTTTTTAAAAAACTAATTTTGAGAACATTAAGAAGTGTTTATTATGCTTATGGTAAAAATGGGTTTACTGGGTGGTTGAACTAAAATATAAGGGAAAAAATAGACACAACCCAATTCCAAAAAAATTATATCCACATTTTGACCATATAAATTATATTATTATGAATTATCCATTATTGTTTCTATTTAGAATGAAAATTTATGGGTTTAATTCATTGAATCAAAAACATACAAAAGTGAAACTCACCTAACTTATAAAAGAAAACCAATTATGTTATCATATTCACACTATCCAATGGTGTTGGTCTATCCAAAACATCCCAAATAAATTATAAATTTAAAAAATCTAATAATGGATGATATATCATTAATATAATGACAAACCAAAATGGATTTTGGTGAATATCAATGGTTGATTCTGGGAAAAGTTTTAATGTTCATCAATGAGCATTTTCATTTTATTTATTCTTTCACATCTTCAAATTATCAGTATACGATGACGATATAACAAATTTAGTACCTTAAATATTATATGATGTCCTTTTTCTATTTTAATGTTCAATATCCATCTCCACACCCATCATATTGGTTACAAAATCAACCTTCATGTGTATGGTGGACAATCATCTCTTCAATCAACATCATTCATATTTCCACTATAATCTTTCACGGTTGGACATTATAATCTATTTATTTTTAATGTAATATATTTATTATATTATTATGATTATATCATGATTATATTAATCATAAATTTATACTTTCCATTTTGTGGGAATATGATAACGCTGCTAGTGTGTACGACGGACTACCGTCTTGCGAAGCAATGAACTTTGATCACAATTTACAAGGATTGTAATATAGATCAGTATAATGAATTTATGATATATATATATATATATATGATTGAAATGATACTGGAATTATATTATATAATTTACCATTATTTCTTTTAATATTTGATGAATATGGACATTGTGTTCATGAATACGTGCGTCCTACCGTCTCCATGAACTACAAATGTCATTATATTTATTTATCTTTTATAGATTAGTAAGAATAAATTTATACTGAATATATAAGATATTTGTACCATAGTTTTGATTATAATTATTATAGATATATTATTAAAGTAATAGGACCAAAAAATCAAAAAATGTACAAAATTAAATGTGATAATTATCAAAAATGTAACTTTAACATTGAATTGTTAATAAAAGGGTAATAATTGTTTTTCAAAGAATCATATATGGTATGTTATATAAACATTTTTTCCAAAATACATTTTTAATTAAATAATATTTATTATTCAAGACTTTTTAAATTGAATGATGAATGTAAATACATATTGTAAGGGATTTCCAATCAATATTTTAAATCACGGAGTCCTATAAAAATTCAACAGTCATTTCTTTTTTGTAGTGTACACTCTGGACCTTTACTGGTTATAGCATAAATTTCATTATTTTAAATATATTTAAATATTAATGTAAAATTATTCTTTAATGGGTATAACAATTCTAAATATTACAATACTTTTAAGGAATTGGTTTCTCAAATTTCCTTCTTTGAGCGGTATGTTATGTGATGCACCTATATTCTTTTAAAAAGTTCATATACAAGCACTTGTAAATGTAATATCATGCATTTATTTTTAATTATTATATTTTTTGTTCCTTGATATGTTAATACTTAATGGTTATTATGATTCAATGTTACCAAAGTGGTAAATATTTTCTTGTAGAATCTAAAAATTTATTATGATTGTTTATGAATATGTTTTTTATGATAAAATATTGTGATCACTCTCTCAAGAAACTCATGAATTTTATCATCAAATTTTTATAAAATATATTATCATTAAATAGTTTCAATTTATATTATATTTTAATTAAAATAATTTTGGAAAATGTTCTTATAAAAATATTACTCTATTTATCTCTTCTTTCAAGAATTCATTCTCTTCCAAGACATTGTTTTAAAAAAAATCAATTTTTCCCTATTATACTCTCATTTTTAAATAAAATCTGTAAACATGAATAAATTTTAAAAATACAGTGAATATTATTTTAATACCACATCCCAAATAATTGAAATTTCACATTTACTAGAAATTTATCAAGAATATAGGATTTTAAAATGAATGGAATGAACAGAATTTTTAACTATTATGATAAATCAATGACTTCAAGATTCATTTATTTTTTTCTACCATATTTTAACAGAAATGTATTTTAAAATTAATTATGTTGTAAAATGTGATTTTAAATTCGGAGGTATATTTTCCTTATGAAATATATTAAACTAATTTAAAAAAATACCATAATAACATTTTATGATTATTTTTGGAAAAATAATTTCCCAAGTATTTTATCTTCTAAAAATGACTTTTCAATAAAAAGAAATTTTTCAGCAAGGAAAATTTCTATGTCACATTTTAAATAAATTATCCATAAAAATGGCATTGTTTTATGTTCCTTTTTCATTATTATGGTTATTATAATTGTCCATAAATTACATATAGAAATTTCATCAATATTGAAGAATATTTATTTCATAACATAATAAAACCATATCAGGTCCTTATAGGTTTAATTTCATTAGAAACAAGGAAACATAAATAAGTGGTTCATAAAACATCCACATTGTCTCCCTCTTATTTCATCATAACAAGACTATATTTTGAAATATCATACATAATACCCATCATCATGACCAGGGGAAAAGAAACATATGAAAGTATGAGATCGAATTCTTACTATGGTTAAATCAGGGAAATGTCAATAATAAACATAACATTTGATAATATATATTTCAAATAAAACATCACAATATCATGTCATGGGATAAATCATAAATTTGTAATGTAATCCAAATAGTCATATAATAAGACATAAAATTTCATTGCATACACAAATAAGCATATAATATAATTTCAAATTATTCCAGGATCATTGTTGAGACCATCATTGTGGACAAAGTCCATTACAGATCCAATTTCCCTCGTCGTCCCATCATTGTATTACAGAACTAGATTTACATTCCATTCAAGTTATGTCAATCAGATGGGATATAAATCATTACCCAATTCATTGGAGAGAGATATAGGTCCTAATCATCTCATAATGAATCTATTCTTAAGTTTTCCACAAAAACATAAAAACATTCACCATAGTATATCCCAGGAAATAAAATTGGTTTCTTAAACATAATTCCACCATAATTGATATAAAACAATTTAATTTCCTAAATTATATTCTATCATAAATCCAAAAAAATTATAGTAATTACATAGATATAAATATAACCCTATTTAAATAGTTTTATTTTATATGGAATATAATATTGAGAAAACACTTGAATTTAATTCGTGATCAAAATATTCTTTCCTCATCAAAAATGTTTTCCTTCCTCAAAATTCCACACAATTTAAAGATAAATCACTTTATGTGAAAATAAACATTTATCCTTATAGTGGAAGATTTAATGAAATACGAAATTATGAAATCGTAATAATCGGTTCATGCCATACATGAAAAAAACACATTCTTCCAAAACTCTTTCTAGAAAAGCCAAAAAGTACCTCATACCAAAAATGAAAATAGATTCCATTCATACCATTAAGAAAATATTTACCGATGGGAAAAATAATATTTTAACAATTATTTAAGGATATAAAGAATATTCCAAAATACATATTTAGGAACATGGAGGTGGATTATTATTATACATATTAAATACTCATGAATAAACAATATCAGATAAAAATGAGATTTGTAATGTTATCCATTACCTTAGGGAAATATTCTTCGTATGTATCTGAACATCCTGTTTAATGATTTAATTATCATTACTATTTTATTCAAGACTTATAATCATTTTATGGAAAAATTTATGATCATATTTTTATTCATTCGTTAGTAACATTTCATTGTTACTCGTTATTCGTGTAATAACTACATTATGCTCTTATTCATGTATTGTTGGATAAGTTCATATTAAAAGTTTTAGGATATAGTTATATAATTTAACGAATGGTATTATTATAATATATATCATATTAAGTAATTCAGTTAATATATATAATAATGATTTAATGAAGATAATTTATAACGAATCAAATCATATTGTAGAGACGATTAGACATACGTACGCAAGAGTGACGTTTTCTTTCCCATAATTGTTTATTAGTATTGAATTTAATTGTGTATAGTATATCATAATCAAAATAATTTTATATCAATCATATATATATATATATATATTAAATTCAAAATTATACCCATCCACGTATGGTGGTGGTGAAAATTGGATTACACCACAATGTGGTGACAATATGTTCTACATACTCCCGTGTGGTGATTTCATTTTTCATAAGAAATGTAAAAGGTGGAATATGGTTTTTTAATGTTTATAATAAAATATCTATATATTAATGATACTTATGTTATTAAATTATAACTAAACAACTAATGAAGGCATAGTAGAATAATATCGATGTTTGAAAGAATCAGTAAATGATATTAACTATTCTTCTATTTTCCTCCTCTACAAATGCTCTTAGAGCACTAGAGATTGTCTTTAATGATGACCAGAACCTCTATAATTAATATAAAAAATGTTTATATGGAAAAATGGCATGGGATGGCCATCCATGATGGTTCACCATGAAGTGAATAGGTGAGGGAGGAGGTGCCCTTTTATAATTGAGGTGAGATGATCTTTTTGAAACTCCCAAAATAATAATTTAAAATAAAACAAAACCCTACTCAATAACCAAAAAATGTTCTGATTTGGATTTTTATATGATATATGGTTGAAATCTCATGATCCATTAAATTTTTGACATGTTATTTTGTCAATTTAAAGGATATATATTTAATTGACACTTAATTATTCTATTTAACATTAAATTTAGCTATATCATTTTAAATACTAAATGGTTATAAATATTACCTTATATGGCTTTACTTGATCATAAAAGGATATTTTATGAAATTGGAGATATTATAAATATCACATTATAATTTTTAAATATTTTTTTACTTTCATATAAATTAATAAAATGTTATTTTCATAAAATATAAATTTATTCAAGTTTGACACTATTAATTTACATGACATTAATAAAATTTATCCAGGAGAAAAATAAGAATAAAATTATTAAATACACAAATAACATTTCATAGTAACCTATAAATATTTTGAATCACATTATTTAGTTCATTTTATTTTTATTTTAATATTTTTCAAACAATTTATTTTATATTTTTATTTGTAAAATAATTTTTACATCACTATTGTGTCATCATTAAAAGAAGTTATATAATATCTAAGAATTATAATTAAATTTCAATGATGTAGTTAATTGTTTTAAATTTTCAGATAGTATCTACATCTAATATTATATTTTAGTTGTCAATATATTAAAATTAATATTGATATATAAAATGATATTGTGACATTTTGTCAAATTAATTAATTTTTATCACATTCATGTCATAATCATAGGTATGTGGATGCAGTGTGATTCTATTTAAAGAAAATATATGAAAAGGGTTGATTGTAGTAATATAATAATATTTCTAAAACTGTTACAATAACTTTATAATATTATTTTCACCCTTAATTACCCGATTTATCTTTAACCATGATAATTCAAATAATTGCAAAAGATACTATTCATAGTGCCCAAAAAATTAAAGTAGCCTATTAAAATAATTTGGACCTAATGATTCAAAATATGGAATATATTTTAAAAAATTCAATACATAAATTCTTTAGTAACAAATTTAAAATTTATCCCATTGTTGACATGAGAAAAAAAGTTTAAAATATAAAAACATTGAAAAATATTGTAATGTTTTTACCTATGAAATCAATGTAAAAATAATTATATTGTCATAAATTATATTTAATGTCAAAAATATATTTTATTTTATTTTAAAAACATTCAATATTATAATTTAACCACATAAATTCTATTAATGAAAATATTTGTTTTTAATTAAAAATTAGTGTTTTTTACTGTTCATGAAAACTTGAATGTTATCAGAAAATTATCATAAATTTATCCAATGTAAATTTTGAAAAACCACAAAAAAATAAAATTTTTATGTTGTCATATATAAAGTATTAATGTGTCAAAATATGAATTAAAAATGTGTTCTCCATTCAATGGTGTAAAATTAACATTAAAAAAAGGATTTTATACATCAAACAAAGTTTTATTCCTACCATATGACTAAAACATACATTAGATGAATATATAAGATATTTTATTATGTTTATAACAAATATATATATAAAAAATTTCATTACAAAAAAAAATCACATAAAATAGAAATATATGATCGATTTGTTTTTTTAATATATAATAGATAGTTAATTAATTCATAATTCATTTTCATAAGATAGTTATAATTATTGTCGTTATCCAGACCTCTAGGATATAATTGTAATTTTATAATAAGGGGATCTAATTATTCATTTAAATTCATGATTTCATGCAAATCATGATACTCATGATTAAGAATTATTTAAAGAAAATATGTCATAAAAACATCCAGGTGTTACATTTTTCTCCCCTTAAACTGATTTTCTCCCTCACAATTTGTCACATTGAAACAAAAATATAAGGACAGATATCCCTCATCATATCCTCATGTTCCCACGTATCTTCTTCTAATTGTTGGTTCCTCCATAAAACATTAAATAACAGATCATTTTTTTCATTGAACTTTCTCTCTATGATCCATAATATCTAGCAGTTGTTCTTTATAAAAAATATCTTGATCCAGCAGTACGAATTTAGAACATAGTGCATGTGAAGGACCAGGTATGTACTTTTTCAAGAGAGATACATGAAACACCTCATGAACATGAGATAGATTCTAGGTAATCACCAATCGTTAATATTCCGTCACAACACGATCAAACAATTCCAATAGACTAATATATCTAGGGCACAACTTTCCCTTGTTTAAACATATCATAACTCTCTTATGTGTAAAAATTCTTCAGAACAAATTATCACCCATTTAAACACTTGGTTCTATATTTGGTTTTTAGAAGAAAAAAATTCAAATCAGAGCTACTCTTATGTGTTGATTATTAGATCTGACCTTTTCCGTCATTTCATCTATAAGATAAGGTTTTAGTTGGTTTCTTTCTCGAAAATAATCCTTACCAGTTAGAGTTCAGCAATTCATTCCATAGGGGTATTCATAAGGTTCCATATAAATATTGGAGTGAAATATATAATTGTTTGAAAATTTCTCCAATGGTATACATTGATCCCAACCACCATTGATGTCCATAGAGCAATCTCTCAACATGTATTCCAGAGTTTGAATGGTCATCATATACTGACTGTCTGTCTGAGGATGATAAGCAATACTAAATCTTAACTCTTTATCATGAGTATGGTGATTACTTCTCTAGAACATTGTGGTGAACCTCATATCCCAATAAAATATATTAAAATGTGGTAATCCATGATATATTACAAGTTCTTTTACATATATCATTGAAATATGATCAAGACATAAATCATCTCCAATAGTAATGAAGTGTGATGACTACGTAAGGGGATCAAATATAGCCCATCTATCATTATTTCCTTTAGATGTTTTGGGATGTTTGATGAAAAATACCATAGTGATCATTTTTTCACTTCCATTTTGGTATGGGTAATGGTGGTAAAATCCCCTTATACTTATATCTCTAAGCCATAACTTTCTGATAGACCATGCATCAAGAGACATATTCAGTGACAAATTTTTCATTCCATCCCACCAGAAATACCGTTTCAGATCCATGTACATCTTTTTGCATCTCGGGTGAATAGAAAATAATGAAATATGAGACTTATCCAATATCTACTTATTTATTTCTTTTATGGTATGAATACAAAAGTGGTTGCCGAATCTTATTAATTCATCACAATGAAGGATAAATTCAGGAACATTTCTCACCCACTTTTGTTACCCTATAACTTCTTTATGTTCCTCTTTAATCATAACATGTATAGATGGTTGAACTTTAATTTAAGAAATATAGTATTTCACCCTTCATTTAAAATTTCATGATCCATCTTTCGCAAATACATAAATATTGGATCTTTTTTGATCCTCATCATGGATTATCTAGCAAGGTCATTTCGACTAAAATCGTTAATCACATTTTTTTCTTTCCTAGGGTGGTAATGCTTTTTGTAGTAATATTCATTAGTCAACTTAAACCATATTATTTGGAACATATTCTTCTTCTTTTTTGTTAAAACATACTTTAAAATTTTATGATCAATACAAATAAAAGAACATTCACCGTGAATATAATGCCTCCATATATTTAATTAAAATATTTCCACAACAAACTCTAAATCATGAGCTGGGTAATAATTCTCTTGAATTTTCAACATTCGTGAGTCATAAGATTTCACCATATAATTTTTCATGAGAACACATCCTATCACATCATGGATGCATAAATATTGATCACAAACCATTCTCCAATATAAGGAAGTATGAGCACATGTGCACTAGATAACCATCTTTTTAACTATTTGAAATTCTCTTTACATTCCAACATCCAAATGAAGATAATTTTTTTAAGTCAACATTGTGATTAGATTAGATAATCATAAAAAACATTCACAAAACATTGATAATATCCATCCAGACCAAGAAAACATAGGATATAAGTTACCGTTCGTTTCCTTGACCATGATTCAATAACCTCTGTTTTTGTTGGATCTATATATTTCCCCTTTATTGATTTTATGTTACCTGAAAAATAAAACATTATGAATGTAAAATTCAAAATTGATAAATTTAGAAAAAATAATCTCCTTTATTTCTGTATCCGGTTCAATTCATAAGTGATATTTGTCCTTGTACATGTTCTTTTTATAATGAAGAACATCGTCTATAATGACTAACACAAACTGCTCGTGATAGTCTCTAAGGAATCTATTCATCAGATCGATGAAGATAGTAGGGGAATTAGTAAGACCAAATGGCATCCCTATAAATTCAGCGATTCCATACCTTGTATGGAATGCCATATTTGGTATATCCTTATATTGAACCTTTATTGATGATATCCTGAATGAATACCAATCATGGAAAATTATTTAACTCAACATAGTTGTTTAAATAATTAATCATTGTGTTGAATAATATGTATATATTTTATATTGATCTTGTTAAGATCTCGATAATCAATGTTTAGTCTCATTGGTCGATGATTATTCATAAAAAATAGAACAGGTCCTCCCCTATCTGATTTACATGGTAATATGAATACCTTATCAAGATTCTCTTAGAGTTTCTTCTTTAATTCATGCAACACAATTGGGGATATTCTATTAGGTTTCACTGAAATAGTAATATAACCCAATATCGGTTCTATTGAAAACTAAAATTCACGATTTGTTGGAAGACCTAGAAATTACTATGGAAAAACATCATCATACTCTAATACAATTTGTGTATTATTAATTGTGAGTTTCTACCCAACAATTTCAAGTAAAAACAATTATTTTATTGGAATCAAAATTAAAATGATTGAATAAATTTATACTAGAAGGTTATATTCATCTTTACATCAATATATGATTATATTTTGATCTAGAATATGAAATGTGACATCCCTTCCGTGGGGATTGATATGACTTCCATATAGATAAAATAAATCTATGTTGTGAGTCATATCAAATTCCACTACAGGAAGGCTCACAATATTTGAAGGAATCACATTCCTATAAACATAAACCACTTAAGAATTATAAAAATTTGATGCGATTGTTATTCCATTAAGAGATTTCACAACTAACACAACATCTAACTGTTGAGGTCGTAATACCATAACCTTTGAAAAATAATGAGAAATATAGAGTGGGTTCATAGAGAATGAAATAAAACATTTTTATATTATATAGTATGGTAAATGTACCTTTCACCACTTAATTATCATACTCCACAACGTAGATAGTGATTCCATGTGACATACCTTTTTTTTGTCCTTAACAGTTTTTTGATGTTGTTCATCATCATTAACCCTTATATTAGGGCTATGATTTTCATAATTCCCCATTTTCATTCACTTGTAACATTAAAGTGTAGGATGTGCATTTTGTGTATCCTTTTAATTGTTATCATCACTAGACTTCTTTTTCATATCACTTTATAATTCAGCTGCTCGATGTCCTTATTTTCCATATATAAAATATTTTCTAGTCCCTTTAAGATAATTATCTCCATGTTTCATTCCACACTTTGATCATAAGGGGAAACTCATATTTTATTCAGTGTGGTATTTAGATATTCCATTTAATTCTATTTTTTCTTCTAATCAAACCCATATGACTAATGGGATACTCCAATCTCCATCATAACCTTGAGAGAACATCATATAATTTCATTGTAACTATTGAAGTCTCTTATGGCTAATACCATTTAGAGATATGGTTTTATGACTCTAAAGAATCATTCAATTTTACTCCTATATTGTATAAAAATATTAGAAATGTTCCCTAAATGTATTAGAATATTTATTTTTTAGTTACCATTGGATTCAAAATTCCCTTTATTAAGGTGAAGTTACTATTTATCTATCAATGATTGAATAATGCGAGGATTGTACTATTTTAGAAATATGTTCATGAACTCATCTAATTCCATGGAATAAATTTCATCTATTTTCGTTATATTCTTTATTATATTCCCCCATGAATTAGCTTCTCTTTACAAAAAATAGTCTGGTATGATGAATTTATCATGTTTAAAACTTTATAGAACATAAGATATCTTTTCAGTGGTACTGGTCTATTGTTCTGCCACTAATCGTTTTGAAGACCAGCTGAATAAAGGTGGACACTATCTTATGAAGTAATCAAATGAATATTGATCCCTCTTTTTCTCATTCGGAATGCATTCATTATTTATGTCTTGATAATGTAGGGTGATGATGGCTATAATAATTTTCATTCCAACTCCCATAACATTTTCTGTTTGAGGGGAGACTATAATTTCATTTCCCATCGCTTTCATCTTTAAAGTGGTTCGTTCAGGATCCATGCATTTACTAATACCAAGAATCATAGTGTGAGAAACACTAATCAAAATAGGAAAATCACATAATCAATAATAAAATGAAAATTTAAGATATAATAGGTTTTATAATAGGTTATTCACTAAAATCTCTAAAAAATTAAGATAGGATTTTAACTTAAACATAGACATATCTGTAGGGTTCTTTCTAAAGTTCTCTCATCCTAGTTTCCAATGGTTAACTATAATTTTGATCGAATACCAAATATAACGGCCCCTACATTACATATACATATTACTTAAACCATTAAGAATATTTATTAAATAACAAAACAAACCTATACCTAGACCTTATCAGTTTAATGTCTTTATAAACAAGGAGACATAAAAATTGGTTCAAAAAATATTCACATTATCTCCCACTTTATTCTTTATAACTAGATTCCCTATTGACATATATTACTTAATTCTTTATTTCATGAACTAGAGAAGTAAATCATATGAAAGGGTGAGGTCAAATTCATATCAAGGGTAATCAAGTGAAATATCAGTAATAAATATAACAATTGATAATCATATCTGTAAATAAAATATTATAATATCATGTCTATGATAAATCATAAAAGTAAAATGTAATACCAATAGTAATAACATTAGATATGAAATTCTGTGGCATATACACATAGTCCTAGAAAATTATTTCCTATAGTTGAGGATCATTTCTGAGACCATCAGAGAGGATAAAGTCCCTTATTGAACTGAGTTCATTCATCATTCTAGATTTGTATTAGTAAACCATGTTAACTTGTTGTTCCAGTAATATCAATCTATGGAGATATAAATCTGTACATAATGAATTGTAGTTATATATAGTTCCCACCCATATCATAATGAATCCATTCTTACATGTTCTATAAAAACATAAAAACATCCACCATATCATACCCCAGGAAATAAAATGGGTTTCATAAACATCATTTCATCATAATTGATATAAACAAAATAGATTTCCTAAATTAAATTCAATGAAGTTAAAAATAAAATCATAGTTATAAAGGGGATATAAATATAACCATATTTAATTAGTGTCATCATAGATGGAAAATATTTCTTGTGAAACAGTTGAAATTATTTCTTGAGGAAAATATCCTTTTTTCTTAAATTTTTTTTCCTTCCTCAAAATTCTATACAATTTTAGAATATATAATTTTTTTTCTGAAAAAGAACATGTATCATTTTACATGAATATTAAAGTAAATATGTCACTATGAATATCTAAAAAAATATTCATGTTGTACAAGTTAAAAAAAATTCTTCTCATACTCTTGCCAGAAATGTTAAAAATTAATTCTAACCGAAAACGAAAAAAGACTCCATTCCTACCTTTTGGTATGAATTCAAAAATGGGTAAAATAGAATTTTAAAAACATTAGAAGGATATAAAGAATATTTTGAAATATATATTTCAGAAACATGGACGTGAATAATAATTATACCCTAGTAAATACGAATGAATAAAGAATCTCTGATAAAAACGAGATTTGAAATGTTATCCCTTACCTTAGGTTTGATAAAATTCATTTGTATCATAAATATCTTTATAATTATATAAATAATGATACCGATTTATTCCAGAATAAAAATAATTATTATGATATCATTTATGATTATGTTATCATCTGCTTGTTAGTAATATTTCATTGTTACTCGGGTATTAACTACTTTATGTTCTTAAACAAATTTAGTTGGATAAGATCATAATACTATATATAGTTTATAAATATATCATTTAATAAATGGTATTTTTAAAATATATATCATATTTATTTATTCAATTCATTTATAAAATCATGATTTAATGAAGAATATGCATAATGAGTCACATCCCACCGTGGAGACTGTAAGACATACATAAGCACGAGTGACGATATTGATCCAATAATTGTCGAATGGTTTTGATATGGATGGTGTATAGTATCTTAGAATCAAAATAATTTTATATAAATTATATATATTTTTATTAATTCCATCATTATACCCATCCATGTAAGGTGGTGGTGAAAAACGGATTACACCATGGCCTGGATACTATATGTTATGTGTATACATGTGGTGATATCATTTTTCATAGGATGGAATAAGGTTGTTTAATTTATATAATAACATATCATTATATGGGAAATAATTATTTAATTAAATTATAGTTAAATAACTATTGAATATGATGTATTCGAAGTAAGTGGTTTGAAAAAATAGGTAAAGGATTTCACCTATTCTTCGATGTGACTCCTCTAAATATCCTCTTAGAGTAATAGAGTTATTATTTAATGATGACAAAACAATATAGAATGAAAATAGATAAGTTAGTAAAGAAATAGGTAAGGTTGTAGCCGATCATGAAGGCTTAGAATGAAATAAAGAGGTGAGGGAGGAGGTGCCCTTTTATAATTGAGGATAGTGGTACTTTTGAAAAATCCATAAATAATAATTTATAATAAAGTGAAATCCTACCCAAAAACAGTCAAAATTTATCAATTTCAATGATTCTATGATATTTGGTGGTAATCCCATCAACCAATAAATTTTGGAATTATTATTTTTTCAATTTAGACCATATATATTTCATTGACACTTAGTTGTTGTAGTTAATTTTAATTGTGGTAATATCATTCTAAATATTTTATGGATTTATGTATTTATGTAATTGGTGTTAATATAGAATAAATGGATATTTTATGACATTTTATATATTATAATTATAATGTTTTTTTTAATATTTTTTCATTGTTTTTAAATAATTTTTTTTAATAAAATATCAATAGTGTAAATTTTGACACTACTCATTTATTGGACATAAATAAAATTCCATAGAAGTGATAAATTTGAAAAAACTTCAATACACTCCCAACATGTCATAGAAACCTAGAAAATTCTTGGATAACATTAACCAGTTAATATGATATTAATTTTAGTATTTTTAAAAACATTTATTTGATATTTCTCTTAATAAAATATTGTTTACATAAATATTGTTTCATCATTAATTGAAATTATAAAATATCTAAAAATTATAAATGAATTTCTATGATGTTGATAATTATTATGGTTTCCATAAAATATCTATATTATATATTTTATTTTATTTATCCAAATATTAATATTAATTTAGTTATATAAAATGAGATTGTGACATTTTGTCAAATTCATTATTTTTTCTATATTCCGGTCATATTCAAAGGTAAGTGTCCATAAAGTGATTCCATTTAGAACAATATATGATAAGGGTCGAATTGAGTCATCCAATAGGTTTTTACATGTTTTAATGTTATTTTATAATATTATTTTCACCCTTAATTATTAGATTTACCTTTATCCATGGTAATAAAAATAACTTCCAATGTTAATATTGATAATGCCCAAAAATAAAAGTAAACTATTAACATAATTCTTTCCTACAGATTCCATATATGGAATCCATTTTTTAAAATACAAAACACTGATGTTGTTGTAATTAATTATTAATTAATATTGTTTTTGAAATGATTAAACTAGTTTTAAAAGATTACAGATTGCAAAATATTGAATTGTTTTTACCATAGAAATCAATGAAAAATTTATTTTAATGATATAAATTATATTGAATAATAAAAATATATACTATTTATACATATAAACCATTAAATATTTTAATTTAACAACACAAATTATATCGATGAATTTTTCTTAAATTCAGTGTTCGCGAATTTTTACTATTCATCTAAACAGGAATGTTATCAGAAAAATATAAAAAACTAATCCAAAGTAAATTTTTATATCATATTAAAAATTATAATGTTTTTGTGTCATATTAAAATTATAAATGTTACAAAATATTAATTTAAAATGGGTTCTTTATTCAATGGTGTAAATTTTAAATTTTAAAAAAATAGGATTTTATATATCACCAAGGGTTTTATTCTTATCACATGACTAAAATATCAATTGGATAAATATGAAAAATATTTTATTAAGTATATAACACATAAATATCTCATTAATTTCAATTCAAAATGCAATTCACTCAAAAAAAAATTAATTCATTATTATTTTTCATAAATATTTGTTATCCAATGAATTTATAATGAATTTTCATAAGTCAGTTATAATTATTCTCACAAACTGTACGCCTAGGCTATAATGGTAATTTTATAATAAGGGAATCACTTGGTTTTTTTAAACTCCAAATTTCATGAAAATAATGATACTTATGAATAAAAATTTGTAAATGAAAATATTTTATAAAAACATCTTGGTAGTATAGTTATCTTTGAAGGATACTCTTATTATTCATTCTATGAATTGTTTATTTTTATAATGAGAATATGTATAGGAATCCTATTTATCTTCCTCATGTTATAACATAATAAAATTATAATTAATCCCACTTATTTAATAAAATTTTATGTTATGATAAAATGAATACAAATCCAATATCATTTTCAGAAATTAGGATAAGATAAAATTTTTATAAAACACATTTCAATTAATTTTTTAATAAATGGGGAATGCTTAATTATCTTATATCACACATGTTTATGGTTTTAATTATGTGATGGGAGGGAAAAATCCCTCTCTCTCTGAATAATTGGGTAGTAGCAAATGTTCAATTGGATCATAGGGTACATGAGTGGAAATCCCATTCTATAGAAGGAATATTTTTGGTTGGTTATCCCAATCTTGAAAAGGTCAATACAAAGATGGTCAAATGATGCCTAAAAATAGGGTACATGAGTGCTCATCCAAAACCTGATATAGGTACATGGTTTCTTAGTCGAAGAACAACATGTAATCAATATATTAGGTGGTATCCTTGACACAATATTTTCTAAAATTATGTGTATGATCCAAATCTATGTATTCTTCTTGTGTTAGTCATTCATGAATCATGTTCGATGATTTCTTTAAAATTTATGTCTTATAAACTAATAATGTTTATGAGATGACCCATTGTAATGATCAATGATCATATCGTAATTGTCTCTATCTATTATTAACATATTCTTGAATACTTATACTCATATTATGTTTATGTATTCATGTTTGTTACCCTTACATAGAATCAGATCTCTTCTATTATTGTTATTATTTTCCACAAGTTATAAATAATTGTTTAATGTTTGGTATTTCTACAATGAGTTCAAAATGGAAATATATTGGTTTCAAAAATTAAAGATTGATGACCATATTATCTGATTGTATTCTAATATTACAAATACAATAAACTATTACAGTCCACAAGTAAGTGTTTCTATAATGTATTTAATATTCACACAATAAAATTTAATATGAATATTAGTGATTCCTCCATTTACATGATTGGTATCATAAGACAGGATTATATTTCCATTGGAAACAAGGAATATAAAAAATAATAATTTAATCCCTGTGTATATTAGTATGGATATTCTTAATGATGTACCTAAGGCTAATTATAAGGATGATTGAAATATAGAAAAATATAATAATTTTTTTGAAAAGGACATAGAAATATTTATTTCAAAATATTACATTACAATACGCATTCTACAAGAGGATGTGTCTCTATAATATAAAATCATGTGCAATAATACATTGAAAATTTCACATTAATATGCTATCAATTTTCATCTAGGGTATAAACCCAAGACTATCTACACACAAAGTTTAACTCTGTAGGGGGATATGATTTGGAAAATAAAAAAACCATTATAAACAAACATGATGGATTTAAAATGGACCTTTGATGACCTAGGTTAACCTTATGGTGTCCTATATAAAAATAAGGTGTCCATATTTCGACATCCTATAAGTTATTTTTCAAGATGATGTGATTTACCTCTAAGAGTATAGTTACTCAGATAATGATTTTTTATGTTAGCCACTTAATGGAACTAGAAGTAATCATATTACCATTGAATATAATGGGAAATTTGGATAATTTTGGAAAAAAAAGTTGAAGATGAATGGGGAGAAATATATTTTTGTTATTTCTAATCATCTAATGTGATATAATATTTACAACACAAACAATGTGGAAATTAATGACACATAAAATAAGAGAAATGTGAATTTTTATGAATTTTTTTGCTGTTGTAATGAACATATATAAAGAATTATTTGGCATAATATATGTCAAGAAGGTGGGAATATTAATCTATTTGAATATATAAAATCGATGGGTGATGTTTTATATTTTTGAAGGATGGTGATAGAGTGAAAAAATTTCATTGAGTTTAATATATTATTTGTGGGGAACAATAGAATTAAAAAACTCAATGCCCAAAGAGAAGAATTGTCTTCAAAAGCAATAAAGGGAATATTAAATGAAAATAATTGAACTTAAAGGATTGAAGTATTTATGTATTTAGTTTTTGGAATTATTTGATATGAAATTCGAAATATATAATGACTGATTAGTATAATTTTTTCATTACGGATTCTACAGAATTTGTATAAATATGATGATAACCTAGAAATTTGATTTTACAAGTATTTGATTTTCATGGAAATTTTTTTTAAGGGAAATATAATCCCTAATATTTTATTGACGTTGATATAATTATGTTGGAAAAAATTGATGACTGATTTGGATAATGGAAATTTGATTGCATTAGAGATCATATAATAGAATAATGATTTGTGAAAAAATATTATTTATAGATACATTGGTAGATGTTAATCAATTACTGATTTATTGAAAATATTCAATAATATTTGGTATTATATAAATATTTAATAAGTATGTATTTTATCATTATGGAATTATGGTTATTCTAGTTATTACCATGTACCATGAAAATATATTACTACAATATTCTCATATTATGTATGGGACAATAATGAATTAATTTATCACAATTTTTAGACTATTGAAATGTTGATTTTTGAAATTTTGGGACCATATTTCTAATGATTTGGATTCCAATTTTTTTAAGGTTTATAAGGAAAAATATATATTTATTGGTTTAATTTTCTCTTTGGATGGTAATTATGATATTAATGTATTGTCTCGCCATATGAATATTCATTATTAAACTATGTTGAAATTTTTTTGTGATGATAATTATATATATATATTTATATTTAAATATCAATTTATCAATGGAACTTATGATATTTTAGTTTTTCCGAAAAAGTATCCACTTTCATTTAATTGAGTATGAGATGAAGTGTAAATAGATCAAAGTACACCCAAAGGGAATGGTTGTGCTTTTGAAATGTAAATAAATCATGTAACTATATTTTCTCAAGAAAATTATTCAGTTTTAGGAAAAGGATATTGAAATAAAATTTTATCATGTAATCATCAGTTATTATGATATCAACAACCTTTTTCATTCCTCTATATATTATGGTTTTTTGTTTTTAAAAATTCTCTGTATCACTAACTGTCATATGATAAATTATCTCTACAACTCTGTATAATTATTTTCAGTTTTCATCCATGTCAAAATATTCAAATACCAACTATTTTCTGATAAATATTATTTTATTTATGAGTTACATTATATATCTTTTATGTAATTATGTTTCCATTTTTTGGGATGTTTTATAGTTCACTTGTATTATGTGGTTTCATGTGAAGAAATTTTCTAATGATAGTCATTTAATGACAAAGACAAAATTCAAGGGAGATATTAATTTTATAAGGGGGAGTAATGTAACATATGTTATTTAATGAAATATATATATTTCAAATTAATTTAATTTAAATTAAATAATTCATTAAATGAAAAATCCATGTCCTGCTACTGTAACACATAACAAAGAGGTCTTCGATAGTGTGAATTACATGCAACACTAAGATACAAGTCACCCTAAAATAATAATATTATAAATATGACCATTAAATCATAGCTATTTAATATGTTGGTATGAATATTTTAATTTCCTTATTAATTATTCATACAAATATAAATTTATTTAAAAATTCATAGTAACTAATCAATCATGTTTTAGAAATGCTATTATCTGCATAAAAATATATTTCTATTCAAATAATTATTATTTAATTTTATGATAAAATATTATAGTTAGTTTATATATATTTGTAAAAAATATATGATTATATGAACATAAATGTTATCATGAACATTTTCTATTATAATCACTGTTAAGTGTTTGGATTTTTATAGAAAATATTAATTTTCCAATGAATCGTGAAGAATACATATTTTTGTAAAACAAACATTTTTATTCAAAATAAATGAATTAAATTAAATTAATAATTATATTTTAATGTAAATAATTATTTTTTAAAGTTAATCAACTTATTTACTTTGGAATCAACTTTATATTTTATTTTATTATAGTTTTTTTAGAGAATAAAAATTGTTTTTCATAATATAGTTTCAAATTACATATGGTTTCTAAATATTAATTAATTAAAATAATCCATAATGAGAAATTTTTTAAATAAAATTAATATACTATATATTGATAACTTTTATTTTTTATTCATAAATTGAATATTATTAGACATAAATTTAATATAATATTTTATTTTGGTGGAAAAAAGAAACTTTTTTAAAATCCACTTCCTCATCATATCGACACGTTTTAGTTGAATTTTTTAATGGAAATAAATAAATTTTTTTGAAATATTTATTTACATTTTTTTAGTTAATCAACTAAATATTATATTAGTGGTAATGTTTTGGAATTTTTATAAAAAAAATAACTTTTAAAGAGTAGTGAAAATGTTTGGTAATTAAAAACGTCCATTCTAATGAAAAAAATTTTAATGATAAATTATATTACAATATTTTTTGAAATTAACATTTGCTAAAATATATATCTATTAATAATATTTATTTCACTAGAAACAATATTATATAGAAATTTAATATCATAAAATTGTAATCATTTTCACATTTTATATTTGAAAATGATCTTTCTTTTCTCTTCACCTCGATTTAATTACAATAACATTTCTTCCCATAATTATATTTAATTTAAAAAATTGTATTCTATATTTTCAATTAGAATAATTTATCTGATTTAATAAAAATTCCATAATTAGATATCAATATCAATAGTGGAAACAGTAAAATATATTTACAATTGTTAATGGACAGTAGGTTTACACGTGGTAAAACTAAAATTATATGTTTTAAATATTATCTAAAACATTTCATATATAAATTTTATGTCCATATATATACCTCAAACCTTAAATAAATTTTAATTGTCTATTATTAGAGACTTTCGAGATGAAACAAATCATGTATGGAATTCTGCCTTACATAATATTATAATTGAGCCACATTCCTCACATATAAAATCTTACCCCTTACCCACTCCTCTTAACACATTAAAACCATTTTTATGGTATAATAACCACCCATATAAAGTCACAACATCCAAAATATCATCATAGAGTTTCTATTTTAGACTTAATTTCATATTTGGAATTGTTTTTGTGCAATCAAAATGAGAATACCTGAAAAATATGTAATACTCGTGATCAACCATTTTTTTATTTAATATTTTATATAGTAAAAATATTATTATATATTGATGAGATAATAACCAATTTTTTTTATATTGTGAGATTATTTTTATTTTATGTTAATTACATACCACCATATGCACATCATTCAATTGGGTAATGAAATACCTATTTGATTTTATGACGAACTACCACTTCTCGATCAATCGTCATTTGTTATTCCATTACCACCACATAGGGTTGAAATAATGATATATTTATTATTTATATTTGATATCTAAGATATTATTATGCTTCAAGATTAATTATATTATATATACCATTAAGAATTCTATTTTGGGTCAATATAACAACGATGTTTGTGTGTACATAGGACTATCGCATCAAGAAGAGATTTTATTTATTCATGATTAACATGGAAGTTATTATGGATGTATTTAATGAAATTATGTTATATATGTGAGAATTTATTTTATAGAATGATAATATAGTATTTTACATTCATTCATCCAATATTTCAATAAAATGGAAAGAAAATTCATTTGTTGGTACAACCTACCTACTCTTTAAATATTGTTTAAAATTTTATATCACTACCTTTTTTAATTACTATTAAAAAATATAAAAAATATATAATATATTTAAACCATTGTTAACATATTTTACATTATTTAATAATAATTAATATAATATTTTTAAAAATAATAATTGAAAACATATATGAAAAACAAAGTGGTTAATATCCCAACTGTAACATGAAGATAGATTTGTTAATGAATGGGTAATAAATTTTCATATGAAAATAATTTATGATATGATATATATAAATATTTATCTTTATTATAAGTATAATAAATTTAATTTTATTATACCTCATGATTTTACTAGTATGATAGGTGCTAATACTTATGGTAAGGGATTCCTAGTCACCCATTTATTTCTCAGATAAATAAGCAAAATCAGCACTCTTTTTTTTGGTGTTTCTACTTCCCCATTGACATGTTATATCATGAATCCCTTTAGAGACAGTATATATAAGTTGTAAATTTATTTTATTCTCAATTTTTTATTATTGTTCAAATATTTCTAAAGCACTAAGTTATTTTTGTGTTAACTTTCCTTCTATGGTATTTATGTTATAATATACCCTTCTATTCATTCAAAAATTATTTATTTAGTACCCATAACATTTAATATATTTAATTTATTTATAATAATGAATTTATATATTCAATTATTCATTATTCAATTTTTTGGATTTTGATTCGGTGATACAAGATCAGTACTATTTCGACCAAACAATTTAATAATTTATTTAAATTGTTTATGATTATTTTTTAGAAAATAAAATTTTATTGATTTTTCACATAAGAAAACCATTTATTTTCCTCTCCATATGATATTATTAATATTAAAATTACTTTAATAATTTTCGAGTATTTTTTATTTAAAAAAAGTGAAAATTATTTCTTGAAAACAATATTTAATTTCTATATAAAGTTATAATTCTATTGTCTTCAAAAAAATGTTTTCTAAAAAATTAATTTACTTTCTATTTCCATATGATTTTAAAATGAAATATATATCTAATTTTTTTAATTTATTTTAATGGATCTTCATGTCATTCAATATATAATGATCTTTTAGATTTTACTAAAAATTTGAAATAAATATCTATTTATTACATGAAAAGTATGAATTGTATTTCCTTATATCATGAACAATCAATGATTTAAATATTCCATTTCATGTATCCATTTATATTTTAAAAGAAAAGTGTTTTCAAAGTAATTTATATTTTAATTTTTTTTCCATAATTGAATGGATATTTTCCTAATGATATTTTTAAATTTTTTTCATACTGTTTTATATGTTTTATATTTTATTTTCGAAGATAATATATTAAAAATTGTATTATTTTTTAAAATATTAATTCAAATGAATGGGAATTTTTATCAATGAAATTTTATTAGAGATACTTCAATATAATTTTCAATCATCTATTGATGTTACTTATTCTTTACTAGGGTTATGATAAAAGGATTACATTTTTATTCTCTATCTTAAAGGTTTATGTTAATAATGAAATGATTTTTGTGTAACCCATTTCTATTATTATCTCTCAATCAGGATAAAATTTATATAAACCCATTTGTTTTTTAAGTGTTATTCAATGTTTAATATATGAAACGATATTCAAACCCTTATATTTTACATAGTTTATAATAAGGTAAAATGTTTATAAAACCCTTTAATTTCATGTGTAATGATATGATGAATGTTTTTAATTGATATTATACACGGGTTTTATTTTCATTAGGTGATGAGTGGAACCTATAAATTCCTCCAATGTAATGGGTAATGATAAATGTTATATGATCTCATAGGGTAAATGTGTGGAAATCCCAAAAACAAAAATATTATTATATGGGTGGGTAACCCATGAAGAAAAAGAAGTATACAAGAGTGCTTATCCAAAGCCTGAATGATAGGGAGAAAAAGTGGTTAGACTAATGCTAATGTAGGTACACAAGTCCTAAACTCAATACTAATATGTTATGATTTCCTTGTTGGGTATCCTTGAAATATGATTTTCAATGCATATGTGTTTTCAAGAAATCTATGTCTTACTATAGCATTATTCTCACATGGATAATGGTCATTTATTTCATTATGATTCATGTCTTATGATTAACTAATGATTAATCAATAACTAATGATTATGATCTTTTATATGAATGGTATGTTATCAATATTCATTCTCATTATCAAATACCATAATTCTCATGCAATTCTAATGTATTATACATGTTACCATTACAATAAATCAATAATTGCACCTTATTTTTATTCGTGTCCCTGTGTTATAAGGAAATATTTTACATAGTATATCATAATGAATTGTTCTATATCAGAATATCATTTTGGGAATCATTGAAGATATTTCACCAGATTGGAAGATATAATCCCAATTTTCAGAAGTAAATAAATTATTATGGTCCTCTTCCATTTTTATGTGATGAATTGAATTTTTATATAAATGTTGTAATATAAATGCATTGGAAGCATGATTCCATATAATAACATTACAAAAACCCAATATTATTGAGTCTAAGGGATTTTCCCCAACATCCAATATTATGTAGATATAGATAGCATGGAACTACCTATTCCCCACTAATCCATCATAATAGAAGATACAATTTGTGGTTGGAGATTACCTAGTAGTTATTATAATGTGATATGTGTTTGGTGACTTGTGAATTATGAGGATGGAATGTTGTTAATGTCCATCACATATATTTTTCTCTAATACTCTTGTGTTTTGATTATGTTATAAAGTGACAGGATGAAGTTTGGATTTTATGTTTTGATTTTTTGGTGGGATGTTATGAGGAATTGAATTGATTTGATGAAGACTGCTGATTAAACCAATGATATATTAATATACGATGTGATATATTGCCGATTTCATGGATGATATCACAAATGATTGATGGATATGATAAAATTTTTGACTCTCAGTAGGTATGTATTGGTATCGACCATCATAAAAGATGGATGGATTTGTTATATGACATGTAATAAAGGGATTAGAGAATAGTATGTTTGAATATTGTGTGTGAGAGTGTAATATAGGTGGTTATGTGGAATGGGGAACATTGTTATGTAATTTGATACTATGATACTATATTGAATGTATAATTCAGTGAGTAGTCCAAGGTGATGGTGGGATTTTGTAAGTTGAGATATCTAATGGAATTTTCTTCTTCTATTTATTAGTTGTCACATTATAAATTTATTTTCCTATGTTCACTCAAGGAATTTGGTATAACCCAATGATATGAATATGTTAGGATCACCCAATGTATATAAACTATTTTTTATGTTTTCAAGATGCCATTGGGGATAAATATTTACATAACTAGAAAGGGATTTGTAGATTATATTTTTTCTCTTATATTGGACTTTTACTTTGGTATTTACATTCTTATCATTACTCTATATGTTGACATTGGTCAAAAATTCTAGGATGGTTTATTGTTTACATTCATATAATTTATTGCAATAACATAGTAGTTTTTTATCATCTCCCATAGTTTAATTTTATTATAATTGAAAATTCTATCTATTGGTGATATTTTATATATCATAAGGTCTTTTTGAAAACCTTGAGCACATTAGAGGATGGGCTTGGTGGGACATTTTCTATATCTGTCATTACCATCATAGGAGTGGTACCATTGAAGGAAGGGGTTCATTATTGAATCTTATAAATTGATTTTTTTATTTACTTTGGAGTTTTGAGTTAGAAATTTTGAGTATTGAATGTTTTTGTAGGGAATTTGTTCCAGTCCACCTCTATGTGTGTAATGGTCCATGAAGACATGATAGGAAATTTTATTTTTGGGATCCAGTTTTTTTATTAATAGAGACACATATTTTATTGAGATTCCATGTGAGGAAGGAATAATTAATAGAGTATAAAAAATGATATTTTCAAGTATCATAACTGTTTGATTTCATGAATGAATTGGGTTGCTTTTCAAAGTTAATATGAACAAATTGATTAATCCTTTAACGTATCACATCCATTAGTATTGTTATTATTACTTGTTATTCATGATTGAATGAAGGCCATCATCCACGAGTTGCTAACTTGATTTAGTTTCAACATCATTATTTATTCGGTTTTTGAAGCATCAACTTAATAGTGTATAATGATTTTTTGTAGAGGGAATTGTGTTATTTTATCCAGTTACGATTGGTGAGGTATGATTGGAGTTTCTCAAATATTGGGATGGAACACTTTTACTAGGAGATCATGATAAAATTCAATCTGATTAATGATCGGGATGAATTATGGGTTACATTGAATTTTAGTCATATGCATGTAGTAGTTTATTGGTAGTGGTTATTTTATCACGGTGTTGTTTTGGATGTAGATGTCTATGGGAAAATATTTTCATTGTAGTTTCATTCATAATTTATATCATCTAAGATGATGGATGTGATGAGTTTATAGTTCCCCAAACATCATTATGAGAGTTTATATTTTCCTAGTCATGGGATAGATTTTGGGGAAATTCTTTACATGTTAATTATTCACTTTTTCATAATTATTTTCATTTGGAGGAGTATAGGGAGTAGTGTCATAATGATTCTTTTGTCCTATATACTAGTTATGTGGTCACCCTGTTTATGATGTATATGTAGCTGGTTATGTAAAATATGTTTGAGTATTTCAGGTGTATTATATCTCTAGGAAGTGAGCCTATTTATATCGATCAGTTTAGTGTAATGGGAAAAAGATATTTTGGTAATGGGCCATGGGGGTTCATGAAGATGGGGTTTTGACTGGTGGGGAATGAACCATGACTCATCTATGACCAATTGTCTATGGTCAGTGGATTCTGAGGTTGTACTGGGGTATTTCATTATTTAGGATATATATATATATATATGGTTGAATGGAATAATCTTGAATAAGATTCCAAATGATCAGAATGAATTTTTTCATATGGTCGATCAAGAACCTTTTGGACAAAAAACAGTGGTCAACCCTAAGGATGTTTCAGAAGCCGATAGAAGATGGTGTATATTGAGTAAATCCCCATGATGGTCCCTATCCATTGGGTCCAATTATAGGGAGCAGAAATGTATACTAAGAATTGATTGGTAGAGAATATGGATATTCCCAGGTACATTAAATATAGATGTATGTGCTAGTAGGGTTAGAGGTTTTATGAGATACGATAAATTAATATTATTCCCTTGGTTTCACCTTGATTGATTGAAGATCATAAAAGTCATTTTTTGTTCCTAAATTCGTCCATACATTAGTAATACATGTATAGTGATTGCATGTTTCCATTGTGTTATAATTTAATGTTATATTATAATATTTTTTGTATTATATGTTTTTCGAATGCAGAATGATGATGGGTCTGCACTAGTCCACGGGATATTTATTCATACTAAAAATATATAGATATTATGTTATCTATTGCAGTAGTTGTTATATGATATTAATTCATTAATTTAATACTTCCATACGTGAGTTTTGTATTCCATAGAATTGGTCCAATGAGTGGAATTCATTGGTGAGTGAGGTTATCAGAAGGGTGATAGGAAAGATGAACCTATTTTTCATAAATACCAATTTTATTGGTTGAATAATAGTTGTAGTGTGTTGTAATTCATATATAGTAATACCTAGATTATATAAACCTGAGACTTTTACATAAATCATTTAATGGATTTTAGCATAATTAATCATCAGAGTTCAAGACAAGGATCATTAAGCCTAGTTTCATGGAAGAATAGGTACATATAACATAAAACATGTGTCTAAAAAACATATTTATTTAATCTCCATAAAGAGTTTCAAACTTCCTTTGAGCCCTTACATCTACATAGGTTACTCGGGGGAACTCATCAACAAAGGAATGAGATAAAATGCCTAGTAAGGGAATGAACATAAGGATATATCTCATGCACATGAGTTAGGAGGCATGACATTATGATATCCCAAGCATGAAAATTATAAAAACATTTAATATAATCATGGGATAATTTAAACATGGAATAATATAAATTTGGAAGAATCATAAAACATTTTTTTAGTATGGGTCAAGGATAACTGCCAATCTCGTTTCTCATCGCATCTCAGGAGGCTTATCCTTACTCAATACATTAAAGCACTATCTGGGCGCACCAATCTAAGAATTTTCATGAATATTATTTCCACATAAATATTCTTACCACATAAATATTATTTCCACATAAGTAATCATAAATAATAATTTTTTCATAAACATTAGGTTATCCATGGAGATAAATAGTTACCACATTCATGACATAAAGCATAACCAATTAGTGTATCATGAAAGTGTCCATGAAAGAAAGAGATGAGAACATACAAGGATGTTCATAAGATAATTTTGGAATAAAAAATGGTAGGTGGTAACAAATATAAGTGACATCACATAAGAAATGTATTTGAGAGACTTTAGCATTAAAACTTTTTTCTGCGGTTTTAAGAAAAATACTATAGAGCTTTTAAAATAGTAAAAAGAAATTGTTTTATATCAAAAAAAAATTGAACCAGGAAGGTTTTCAGAATAAAAATATTGAATTTAAAAATCCAATTCTATATTAAAATAGAAGATATATTGAACTTTAAATTGTGTAAAAGTTCGGGAAGTTCCTTTAAAACGGGTGTGCTTATTGGGAAGTATCGAGAAGTTATTCACATGAAAGCATGTATATCCCCAAAAGAGAATGAATGATGGATCATAGAACATGAGTTTGGATCATATAATCAGAATTTTTATATTATATGTAAAATGAAAATATAACTATATTTTTCTAAAAAGAATGATAGAGCAACTCGAATGTATAAAGGAAGTTCTGGTAAAATCCATTAGGGTTTATCGGCATGGTATTAGGTGTAACAAAGATGGATTAATGAAAGAGATAAGGGGTTTATAATCATTTATAAAACATTAGGTCAGTATGGTGGAGGCGATAAAACAAACCCCATCACATGGTATTAAAATAATGGTATATCATAGAGAAAAATCTTGATTAATAGTGAAAAGGGGAGGATCCCTTACCTTAAATCCATTGGTGTTCTCCACATGTTATTAACAACCTGAATAAACAAATTAGTTTTATTAAGTAATAAGTATAGAACCTCTTCTATATTCAATTAATTTATTATAACCTTTTTTAGTTCATTCAAATCCTTTTTTATTAGTTACATGGTTTAATTTCATTGTTCGAGCTCATTTGTTTACATTGCTTGAAAACATCAGTTCAATTATATTCATATTTGGATTATATGAAAGATGAAAGTGTTTTTCAAGAATTGAAGTTATATTATTTAGTTCATATCTAGTATATTACATGATTTTAATTTTAATTATGTTACTTAAAGTGAAGTCAAATTATTGTATATATAACCATATTGATAACCATTTTTGTTAATCGGTGGATTTGATAACAAAAAATGTGCTTTTCATTATAACATAATTACATTTGTACCAAATGATTACAGAACCAAAAATAGGATATATTACATATATAATAATCTGGTTCATCTATAACACAAATGGTTTCATGACCAGAATTAATGTTAATAATAGAAATTGATAAATTGTTGTCCTTGATTGTGCTAAATTAGCACATCTCAAACAGCGCTTTCATTTCATTCAAATATAAGGGTGGGGAAACGAGAGAAGATAATGAAATATACCACTAGAATAAAGAAATTAAATTACATGTGTGTTACATTATCTATCATAATATTATGGTGAAGGTAGGTGTGGAATGAAATAAAAAAGAAAAGAACTTAGAAAAAAAGACGAAATTGGGATGATGAATTTACCTCTTGAGACTTCCTCCATTAAAAAGCACTTAAGGGGAGAGGTTTTGGAATTTTGAGGTGGATGAGAGTTTTTGGACATGGGGAGGACCTTGGGGATAGGTTTGGTTAGAATAATGGCAAGGCATAAGGCTTGAGAGGATTGAAGAGAAGAGGGAGTGAAGGGGGTTTTTATAGTGGAGGAGAGGACGAATTTCAAAATATTATAAAGATTAATTTATTATATGTTCCCGAGACAAGTAATAGTAAGTATTCCATGACCACGTATAGTAATTTAATCATGTGATCCTGAAACATGTGTGCTTACATCAGAAGAACAACATCGATGACTCAAATAATACATTATTTAGCATTTATTGTGAATTACCGGATCCTACTATTCAACAAAAATTCATGTATTTCAGAAAAATATAAAAAATTCTACCTAAAAATTTTGTGACATGTAGAATCCAAAAATGAAGTCCATTTTTCAAAAATAATTTTTTAAATATGATTATTTTAATATTTACTTAAAATAGTAATTTATTGTCAAAATTCGTTTTAAAACATTCATTAACAGATACTGAAATATAGGTATATCGTACTTCCATAATGAGTATTATTTTTAAACCACCATATTTGATGTCACTAGTCATTAGGTTATATAAAAATTCATAAGGATATGTTACTATTCATTAGGGTAGGTTATTATTCACCAAAAATTATGTTTTCCATATCGGACTCCAAATAACTTTTTGATTACAACCGTATATGCCAGATTTGCGAAATTCCAAAAACTGAAGTGACTAACTTATCTTTAAAGGTAACTTATCACATAATAGATCATTATGTTGTGTTTTAATGTGATTTTATGACATACTTATGAGAAGGTAATTTCCATTGAAAAACACTGGGTCGTTACATTGTTCTCCCCTTATGAAATTTCTCCCTCAAAATTTCAATTTACATTCTAAGACAAAAACAGGTGTGGATACTTTTCGATCATTTTTTCCTCCAATTCCCATGTTCCCTCTTCGTACTTATGGTTACTTCTTAGTTCCATGACTACAATAGTTGTCTTGTTGCATAGAACATTGTCTCTATGATCCAAGATCTTTTCTAGCTGCTCCTCGTAAAAGAGATCATCATCCAACTATACCACCTCTAAAGAGAGTACATGTGAAGGGTCTGGTATGTACTTATATAAGAGGGATACATGAAAGACATCATGTAATTTTGACTTGGTAGGTGGAAGATCCAGTCGATACGTCACAGCTCTGACATGATCAAGGATCTCAAAGGGGATTTTGTACCTTGGACTTAACTTCCATTTCATCCCAAAAATCATGACCATCTTACATGGGGATATATGTAGAAATACCATGTCTCAAACTTTGAACTCAATCTCATCGACGATTATCTACATAACTCTTCTGTCGACTTTGGGTTTTCTTGATATGCTGCTGAATGTTTTTCACCTTTTCCACCATTTCTTCGACCATTTCAAGTCCTAGCAGCTTATACTCACCAACTTCATCCCAAAATTCCGGTGTTCTTCACATTTTCCTATTAAGTGCTTCATATGATCCCATTCGGATGCTAGAGTGGAAAATATTATTGTAGGACAATTCAACCAGTGGAAGATGTTGGTCCCATCCTCCATAGAATTCCATTGAACATGCTCTCTACATGTCTTCCAATGTCATAATAGTTCGTTCAGATTGGCCATCAACTTGAGGATGATAGGCTGTATTGATGTTCAGTTCAGTGATGAGAGCATGCTGGAAACATTTCCAGAACATCAAGGTGAATCTTGGATCACGATCGGATAAAATTGATAGTGGTACTTCATGCAGCATTACCACTTCATTGATGTAAATCTGTGGAAGTTGATCAAATGAAAATTCCTCTCGAACCATGATAAGGTGAGCTGTTTTCGTAAGACGATCCACATGGACCCATATAGCATTGTTTGTTCTAGATTTCTTTGAATTCCAATGACAATGTCCACGGTAATGTTCACCCACTTCCATGCTGGTATGGGTAGTGGTTGCATCATCCCCATAGACTTTTGTCTCTCATCCTTCACTAGCTAACATATGATGCACATTGATGTATATTTGGCAATCTCCCTTTTCATATTGTCCCACCAAAAGTTTTCTCAGTGATCTCGATAAATATTTGTGCTCCCTAGGTGGATAGAGAATGTTGATCTATGTGAATCATTTAATATCTCTTTTATTATACCTAGATCAGATGGTATACATAATCGTGTCCCAAATCATACAACTCCTTCCTTGATAATTTTTAAATCATAGGATATTCCATTTTTAACTGCTTCCACTGTTTTCTGAAATTCCACATCCATTCATTGAGCATCCAAAATTTTATCAAAGAGGTATGGTTGAGAAATAATTTGAGAAAGTATTTATGACATTCCTTCTTTAATGATTCCCATGTAAATCCTTCTCAAATCTATGAAGATCAGATCCTTTTCAGTTCTGATCATTGAAAATGATGCAGAATCCTTTCTACATAGAGCATCTTCCATCTTGTTTGCCTTACTGCGATGGTAGTGGATTTTCCAGTCATAATCCTTGATGAGATATATCCATATTCATTAGATGATATTTACCTCTTTTGGTGTGAATATATATTTGAGACTCTTGTGGTCAGTATATATCTCACATTTTCCGCCATAGAGATAATGTCGCCATCTTTTAAATTCAAATATCACAGCCATAAACACCAGATCATGCATGGGATAGTTATGCTCATGGATTTTTAGCTTCCTTGAGGCATCAACTATCACTTTATCATTTTGCATTAGCACATAGCCTAAGCCTTTCTTAGAAGAATCACTATACACCACAAAGAGATATCCACATGAAGGTAGTGTGAGTACCGACGCAGTTATAAGCCTCTATTTCAACTCATTGAAACAATCTTCACATTCTTGTGTCTAGAAATACACTACTCTGTTTTTTGTCAGCATTCATCATTGGGTTTGAAAATCATGAAAAGTTCTTCACAAATTGTCGATAATACACAGCTAGTCCTAAAAAGATGCAGATCTCCATTACAGATGTTGGCCTCAGCCACTCTTCTCCTGCCTTCATCTCAGAAAGGTTTACAGATATCCCTTTCCTAGTGATAACATTTCCCAAGAATGATACTTCCTCCATCAAGAACTCACATTTATAGTATTTTTCATACAACTTCTCCCTTCACAAAGTCTTTAACACTATTTCCAAATCATCATCATGTTCCTCCTTTCTCTTAGAGTATATCATAATATCATCAATAAAGACCACCACAAATTTGTCGAGATAATATCTAAAGACCCTATTCATTAAATCCATGAAAATTGATGGAGAATTAGTGAGTCTGATTGGAATCACAATGAACTCATAGTGTCGATACCTCGTTCAGAAGGTACTCTTGGGAATATCTTCCCTCCTGACCATTAGTTATTTATATCCCAGCCAAAGATCCACCTTAGTGAAAGAACTGGACCCACAAAGCTGATCGAACAAGTCACTTATCCATGGAAGGGGTTACCTGTTCTTTATTGTGATTTTATTGAGCTCACGATAATTAATGACGAGGCACATTAATCCACCCTTCTTCTTGATGAAGAGGAATGGATCCCCCCCACGGTGAAGCACTCAGGTGTATAAAACCCTTCTTCATATTCTCTTGTAACTGCTTCCTTAGCTCTTCTAGCTCTACGGTGGCCATTCTGTATAGTGCCTTTAATATTGGCAGAGATCCAGGGATAAGTTCAATTGAGAACTCAACCTCTCGGTCACAAGGAAGACCATGAAACTCTTCGGGGAATACATCAGTGTAATCCCTAATGATGGGCATGTCTTCAATATTGATTCAATCCTTTTTCCCAATCATATCAGCTAGATATGTTGTATCACAAGGAGTCAGTATCCAAACCTGAGATTAATATTCTAAAGGAGACTCATCTTCTTCCTTACACTTGTAAAGAATCGGAGGATGCTTTGGGATGTGAAAATTGATCTCCCTTTCTTGACAATTGACAATGTCCTTGTACAAAGATATCCAATCCATGCCCAATATAGCATCCAACTCCACTAAAGGAAGTATGAAAAGTTTTTTTGGGAGGTTCAGTCCACCAAAATTCACCGGGGAGGAGTTATAATCCATGGATGAAAAAATTTCCCCATTCGATGTTCTCACAGATATGTATTACCCCAAATTTTGAGGTGGTGTTTTAATGGTTCTACTAAACTAGAATGATATGAAATAATGTGTAGAACTGGAATCAAATAGAATATTCTCTATTCCTGATTGAATAACAAGCGTACTTGTCACCGCATCATTTATCGGCTCCACCTCTGCTGTAGTGATATCATAATCCCTTCCTTGTTACCTTAGAGGTTGTTTCTGATTACCTCCAACAACCCTCAGATTATAAAAATTGTTCACATAATGCCCATGCTTCTTGTGGTTATAAAACAACACTTTAGGCTGAATGCTGATCTAAACATTCCATTTTTCTTCAACATTTTCTAGATTTTTCATATCACTTCGGCAGTTCATGGCCAGATGACCAAATATTCCTCATTTGAAGCAATTATTGGTTCCCTTGAAACAGTCACCAAGATGATTTTCCCACAATTATAGGAATGGGGAAAGTGAGGCTTTTATCCATCATTACATTTTTTATAAGAAACACTCATGTTTTAACCATTTTCTGCTTCTTTTCACTTGGACCATGTGACCACTTAGAGTATCCAATCTCTATTTCAACATTGAGGGCACAAAAAAAATTTCCTCATTGCTTACAATGTCTCAAATCCCCAATAGTTTTCATAGACTCAACTTTAGTTCGTTAAAGAAGCAATCCCCCTTGCTTTCACTGTTCATGACAAAGCCAGAGGCGTACCTTGCATTCCTTGTAAAGTTTGCTTCAAAGGCCACGATGGACCCAACTTCCTTCTGCCTAAGTCCAAGGGACTATCATTCCATCTTGAGATAGAGGGTTTGAAGAAAATATTTGTTGAAAAACATCCTCTTGAATTCCTCCCAATTTATTGAATAAATTTCCACCTGGGAATTTGTATTCTTGATTAGTGTCCACCACTAATCATCTTCCCCATCAAAAAGATAGACTGTTAATACAAATTTATCTTCTTTTGAGCACAGGAGGATAGAGAAAATATTTTCAATAGAGTTAATCCATTGTTCTATGAGGAGGGGTTCAGAAGACCCACTAAACATGGGTGGCCTTTTCCACATGAAGGATTATATGGAGACTTTCTCATTCCATGGGGGAGGGGGAAGTTACACCCGATTCATGTTATTATTCATAACTCAAGCCAGCTGGCCAAGTACTGCCATGAAGTTTTGAGCACCCACTTCCATCACATAAGTCATGTCATTAGGGCAATCATCACATTTCCTATTACACTGGATGTTGGAACGTGTTCTTCTATTTCCCATCATTAACTAAGAAAAATAATGTATAATTAGAGGTCTTGAATACTTAGCTATTCAGCATAAAAAGAAAAATTGAACATAAATGTATGAACTTATAATGAATAAGTATATCCTTACTTGTCATTCCTTATATTTATATCTAGGTTATCCTCGATCTATTTCTTAACTTATATTCTTATGGACTTGTTTTTCCGCTTAATAATGGTTTGTACTAAGCTTGTGAATCTACCAAAGCATATCCCTCAAGAGTGTCATAACCAAAAGTGCAGCAAGGCCCATTATCATGCACCCATTCCCATTCAAATATATCTCAAATTATTGTTTTCGGGTTTACCCCTAGATACATCTGTGCCACAGCCGCCTCTACCTGCTCGTATCCAGACATGTATTTATTTACTTGATAAACCACTTACTCTATACTCACCAAAATTTAGAATAGTTTTGTTATACGTAGTCTCATCCTTAAGGTTCTCACTACGATTATATATTCCTAATCTTTAAAAATAACTAGACCATCCTATAATACCAACTATAGTGACTCGATCCTTTAAAATTAAACATTTCAAGATTTTAAGCATAATTAATCAATAGAGTACAAGACAAGGATCATTAAGTCTAGTGTCATGGAAGACTAGGAACATATAACATAAAACATGGGGCTAAAAAAACATCTTTAATTAATCTCTTTAAAGAGGTTATAACTTCCATTGATCCCTTACATCTGCATAGGGTACCCTGAGGTACACATGAACAAAGGGATGAGCTAAAAATGACCAGTAAAGGAATGAACATAAGGATTCATCTCAAGCTCATGAGTTAAGAGTCATGACATAATGATAACCAAACCATTAAACTTATAAAAACATTTAATATAAGAATGGTATCCAAAAAATGGAATCATATAAATGTGTTATAATCTTAAAACAATTATTTAGTATGGGTCAATTCTAATCTCCAATCCCATCTCCCATTTTAGTACGGGTCAAGGCTAACCACCAATCCCATTTAACATCGCATCTCATGAGACTTATCCTTAACCAATGAATTGGGGAACTATCTAGGAGAAACCATCTCAAAATTTTCATTAATATTCCTTCTACATAAATATTTTTACCACATAAATATTATTTCCACATGAGTAATCATACATAATCAATTGTTCATAAATATAAGGTTACCCATGGAGAGAATTGGGTTCCATAATCATGACATAAATCATAACCAATGAGTGTATCATGAAAGTGTCCATGAAAGAAAGGGATTAGAACATATATGGATGTTCATAAGGTATTTTAGGCATAAAACATGGTAGGTGGTAACAAATAGAAGTGAAATAACATAAGAAATGTATTTGAGAGACATTAGCATTAAAACATTTTTGTGCGGTTTTAATAAAAAATACTATAGAGGTTTTAAAATAGTAAAGTAGACATTCTTCTATATCAGACTATAATTGAACCAAAAAAGTTTTCATAATAAAAATAATGAATTTACAAAGCCAACTGGGTCTTAAAATAGAAGATAGAGTGCACAATAAATTTGGTAAAAGTTCAGGATGTTCCTTTAAAACGAGTGTGCTTATTGGGAATTATCGAGGAGAGATTCCCTTAAAAGCATGTATATCCCCGAAAGAGAATGAGAGATGGGTATTTGAACAAGTTTTTGGAGCATATTAAAATAATGTTTATGTTCTACATAAAAGAAAAAGACAACTATATTTTGGTAAAAAGAAAGATAGAGCAATCCAATGGAATAAAGGATGTTCGGGAAAATCCATTATGGTTTATCAGCATGGTATCAGGTGTAAATAAGAGGGCATGATGAGTGAGATAAGGGGTTTTTACTCATTTATAAATCATTATGGATGTATGGGGTGGTGTGAAAACATACCCCATCACTTGGTATTACAAAAAAAGGCATAGTATAGAGAACAATCTTGATTAAGATTGAAAAGGGGATGATCCCTTAATTTAAATCTGTTGGTGTTCTCCACTTTTTATTAACGTCCTAAATAAAAAAATCAGGCTTAGTAATTAATAATTCTAGAACCAATTATATATTCAATTTATTTATTATGATGATTTTTAGTTCATTCATGTCCTTTTTGATTAGATACAATGTTCAATTTCAATGTTCGAGCTCGTTTGATAACATGGATTTAAAAGAACGGTTCACTTATATTCATGTTTGGATTATGTGCTAGATGAAAGTGGTTGTCCATAATTGAAGTTATATTATTTAGTTCATATCAAGGATATTACATGGTTTTTTATTTTAATTAGGATACTTTGACTGAATTATAATTATTATATATATAACCATAGTGATAACCATTTTTGTTAATCGGTGGATTTGATTACAAAGAATGTGTTATGATTTATTACATAATTCCATTTGTACCAATGAATTAAAGAACAAAAAATAGGATATATTACATATATTATAATCTAGTTCAAAAATAACACAAATTGTTTCAGGACCAGAATTAAAGATAATAATAGAAATTCATAAACTTTTGTCCTTAAATGTGCTAAATTAGCACATCCCAAATGATGGTTTCTTTTCTTTCAAATAAAAGGGTGGGGAAAGGAGAGAAGATAATGAAATATATCAATAGAATGATGAAGTTATAGTACATCTATGTTACTGGATTTATCATACTATTATGGTGAAGGGAGGTGAGGAAATAAATAAAAAAGAAAAGAACTTAAAAGAAAAGAAGAAATTCAGATGAGGAATTTACCTCTTGTGGCTTCCTCCTTTGAGAACCCTTCAAGGGGTGTGGTTTTGGTATTTTGAGGAGTCTGAGAGCTTTTAGACGTGGGGGAGGATCTTGGGGAGAGATTTGGGTAGAATAATGGTAAGCCACTAGGCTTGAGAGGAGTGTATAGAAGAGGGACTGAAGGTGGGGTCTTACGGTGGAGGAGAGGAGAGATTTCACAATATTATAATCATTAATTTATTATTTCATCCCAATACAAGGAATGGTAAGTATTCCATGACCAAGAATAGTGATTATATCATGTGATACTAAAAAAAGTGGGCTTACATCAGCACAACATCATCAACGACTAAATTAATCCATTATTTAGCACTTATTTTGAATTTTCCGATCCTACAATTTATAAAAAATTCATGTATTTTAGAAAAATCACCAAAAATCACCCTAAAAAATTTTAGACATTTAGAATCCAAATACGAAGTCCATTTTTCAAAAGTAAATTTATAAATATTATTATATTAATATTTATTTAAACTAATAATTTATTATCAAAACCATTTTTTAAACATTCACTACCTTATTCTAAAATATAGGTATATTGTACTTCCAACATGAGTATTATTTTTATGCCACCATAGGTGATGTTACTATTCATTATAGTATATCAATATTAATAAGGTTATGTTACTATTAATTAGGGTATATTACTAATCACCAAAAATTACGTTTTCCTTATCGGACTCCAAATAACTTAATGATTATAACTATGTATGCCATCTTTTAAAAATTCCAAACACAGAAGTGACGAACTTATGTTTAAAGGTCACTTAGAACTTAGTAGTTCATTATGATGTCTTTTCATGTTAATATAGGTCATAATAATGAGAATAGAATTTCAATTGAAAAACATTGGGTCGTTAGATAGATGTTTTTTTGCATATGGTTATAGACAATCTTCCCTATACCGATGTGATTTTGAGTGTAAGTTCAATTTACAACCAGATATCTAACCTATTTCGATGGCTCCCAACCAAATAGTGACCATAATGTTAAAGGATTTGAGGCATTTGGTTGAGGAAAAGATACAAAAGTGTTTCATCTAACCCATTTCTTATCATTTAGGTGCTCCTGTGTGTTTTCCACAAACACAGATGGTTGTTTGTGGCTACTCATATACTATAATATGGGGAATTATGTGATGTTCAAGAATGGTTATCCTCATCACATGATCTATGATTTTTCATCCAAAAATGGGATCATGTTTTTTATTGATGGTCTACAAGGAATATGGATATTACCATATTTGGGTTACAGGTGTGAAATTCCAAAAGACTATCACTAGGTGGTGGTATAAATAATTTGATATCATGGAAATGGTGTTTAATGTCATGAAATATTATGTTCTATTTATGTTTACCATGAATTCCATATTTAAGATGTTATTTTCTAGGTTAATCACCATTATCCTTTATTGTAACACCCAAAGATTTCATAGTATGTTATCTCTTCAAAGTAATTCAATAACTTGCACTACATGCAACATCGAGTTCTAGCACAACACGACTTACCAAACTAGCTGTTCAGAAGCTGTTATAAATAGTATTAACTGAATTTTGAACTATATATATTCCTTATAATTTTATAATCCTTATTATGAGTTTCTTAGACATAATGTAAAAACTAATAAATTTTTTCAGATAAAAGGAGTATTTTTTAAAAAAAATCTAATTTTACCGCCTTCTAATGGTGAACACTTTTTAAATCCAATGTTTGAATATTTTAAATATTAAATTCGAAAAAATAAACATATTCTTTAGAATCAGGAAATAATAATTTTGTTTCAATAAAATTTTCTTGTTTTTCTGATAACATTCATTTTTGGGTGCATAGTGAAAAATAATATATTTTAACGGAAAACTAATTTTTTAATCAAAAAATTTTATAGTGTTAAATTATACATTTTAATGTTTTGGAAGTATAAATATATTATATTTTTACCATTTAATCTAATGCGGGTCATTATAAATAATTTCACTTTGTGATTGGACATAAACAAGTGTCAATATTTTAATAATTATTGTTTCTTAAAAATACGCCTTATTGTTTTGAAAATGGGAATTAATGTTAAATTTATAAATGCAACTTCTATTATTTTAATTTGGTAAAATAATCTTCATTTTTGAATTCGGAATATCAAAATTATCTTATGGTGAATTTTTGGTATTTTTATGAAAAATTTTATTTTTTAATGAATAGTGAAAGAACACAGAGTTTTTATTTAAAACCTACTTTTTATATAAATAAATATTTATTTTATTTATATTAATTTTAGGTAAAAATATATATATATATATATATAATACCTATATATGTTCAATGTAATTCATGGGAGTCATTTATTAAAAATATTAGATATACAAAATTTTGTTGAACTTTTCACCATCTTTTACCCACATCCTAGGAGAATTTGCAAATTCACATAAAACATAATGTTACCACTTATGTGAGTGGAATTTAAAAACCCCAAGAGACACCATTGAAATCATTATGAAAAATGTGGTTCAATAACATAAAAATAATTTTTGGTTAATAGTAACATTCTTACTTTTATTTACGATGGTTAAAAGTTAAAAAGGGTAATTAATGGTATAAATGACATTATTTTTACACTAACATATGTCTTAATTCTATTGGTTAAATATAATTCAAACAAATAAACCTTAGTAAATAAATATTGAACTCTTTGGTTCATTTGGATTAGATTAGGACATTTATTATTGTTTAATTCAATTAAGAGTTAAAAGTGATAAATTCAAAGTCTAATAACAAAACAAAATTTAATATAGGGTTAGAAATTAGATGTATTAGACTATAAATATTCATTAGAAATATAGAAATATTTCCTAAATAATGGTATTTTATTTATATTCTTTAGTAATTAAATAATTAAATTTATTTATGACACAATGATGATGCAGTAATTACCCTATTAAGAAAGATTAAAATAATTGATATTAAAAATTTCAAAATAAATTTAATTTGAGACTTTTTATGAAATAAAATAAATTTATAGGTTAATATGACATATTAGGGTTGATTAGGTGAAATTTTTTTGAAGTAATAATGCTTTTATGAATTTAGAAAAAACAAAATACCAAATAGTGTCAAAATTGACATAAAAGAGTTTTCAAAACAAATATTAAATTATTAATTGATATAATAGTCATAAAATATAAGGTTCAGAAAAAAGTATTATATAATAATATATATGAAATTAATGAACCAAATGGGGTTATATTGGCATTTTATAGTGGGATTATGAACAATATAATATAAAAATAATAAGAGACATGGAAAAGGTCAAACAATTTAACTAAGAGTTAAATCTAAATGTTACGGTTAATATATTAATCCAAGCCTATCTAAAACCTATACGTTGAATATTTTTCTACTCATCCCCACATTATTATTTAAATAATACATTTTAGATCCATTAAAAACCGAAAATTATTTTATTATAAAATAATATTTTTATTTTTACCTAAGGTGCCCCTCACCCCTCTTATAAAAGGGCACCCATCAACCCTTCACTCGAATTCTCATGGTTAAAGCCATTTGGCTCAGCCAACCCCAGCCCAAATATCCTCCCAACTATCCTACCTTCATCCTAAAGTACATTATTTGGTCAGAAAGCTATCCTATGGATCTCTTTTGATATAATCAAAAAGAAGAAACTGAAGAAGGTGTATTGTTTTCACCACCCTCTTTCAATATATATTATTCTTCCACTTACTCGTTCTTTTTTTTCAATTATAAAATAATAACTCCAATAACTTCTATATAATGTTATTTTATTATAAATATGGCACAACTATATTAATTATTCTATCCATATTATGAATGATAATGTCACCATGCGTGCGTACGTACGACTTACCGTCTCCACGCCGTGGTATAATTTTTATTCAACATTATTATATTTGGATGGATATAATTATGAGTAATATGTATATAAATAATGAAAATGACATTATAATGTCTCTGTAAAATTAATATACCATCCAATTCCACAACTTTATTGAAATTATATTGTCGCTCGTGAGTACGTATGGATTACTGTCTGCACGACGCGATGAGATTCATTTCCACATTCACCATTAATCGAAGATTATAAAAAAATGACTAATAAGTATCTAATATATGACATAATAATGCTATTGGATATATATATATATATATATATATATATATATATATTTTTGTGTGTGTACTTACATATATCTTATTCACTTAGTTCCATTTTATATGATATGAACACAGAAACAACGTTTATGCGCACGTACGGACTTCCGTCTCCATAAACGGTGTTTTACATTTCGTATATATGTATATTATACATATATATATATATATATTCTAAATATATATTTTCTATAAATCAATTATTATATCATTAATGTATTTAAATCTTGATCTAAGTGATACAATATAGAGTAACAAGTTAAAACACATATGACAAAGAAAGTGATTAATACCCAATATGTTAATTTAACATAGAAATTATTATTAAGTGCATAGTATAATGACATTAATGAAACATGTATGATATCATAAATATTAATATGGTTCTGGTATACTTTAATAACATTCTATGATCATCATACATGAGGTTAAACGTAACCTCGACTAAAGGATAGGGTAAGGTAAGTGGTTTTCATCTCACCCCTTATTCCTATGAGATTCATTCCATATTGCCACTATTACCTTTTGTGTGGTGTATGTGCTGACCATAATTTTATTATTGGTGTAATACACTTTATTTTATGTTAATTTATATATTAATTGTATGATTCTTCTTTCATTGTGTGTATGTTTTGTATGTTACCAAATTGGCAAGGATTAATTTCATAATCTCTTTATTATCCAAGGTTGTTTTTACGTAAGTATCTACTAGGACCTCTCTATCATCCACATCAATTTTTCTTAAAAATTTATTTCATTTTTTTTTGTTTAATATACAATTGGATAAATTAATTTATAACTTTTTTTGAAAATTTATGAGATGTTTTGAAAGGAATCATTCCATCGTTTTCCAAACAAGGTACTTTATAACCTTTTCGACAAAACTAAGGTATGAATTTATTTTTTAACTTATACGGAGGGTGAGTCTTTGTTATGCCATTACAACATCATTAATGCGTCCCATATAATCTTATAAGAATATTTTCAAAAAAAATGTTTTCTTTTATAATTATTTGACCTTAAATTATTTCAAAATAGAGAGAGATATTTATCTCAATTAGTTTTCATTTCATCTATGTCAACATCTTTTGATAAATATTACACTTTTTTGAAGTTGATTTTTTATTATAAAAATATTCAATATTGTATTTACGGTTTTTTGATATGTTTGACTGTGGATGTTCTATTTTTTTTAACATTCATGCTTTATGGTTTAATTATTGACATTTCGTATGATAAGTTCAATACAGATGTTTATGTAATATTTACAACTCTTCTTAAGATGAATGTGTTGGAATAGTATGTTCCTGGTTGTGGACCGATAAATGTAATCCCTCCGGGTTGGGGTCCGATTAGAGGAGACTCTCCGAGTTGGAGTCTGGGTAATGAGGCTCTCCAGGTTGGAGTCCGGTTAGAGAGGCTCTCCGGGATGGAGCCCGGTTACAGACGCTCTTCGGGATGGTGCCCGGTTAAATAGGTTCTCCGGGATGGGGTTCGGTTATAGTTAGCCCATAGGTCCTGGCATGAAGCCATGACATAGAAATTAAACTTCGACATTATACATTCCCTCATTATGAAATTAGTTATTACATATGATTATTCAACTAGTAGAATATCCATGTGCATTTTTAAATGGTAATGTTTTATTTATGTTACTGTATTATGTTCATGTTTATATTTAAAAGGATATTTTTTTTATTACACATCATTCTTTAAACGTTAATAGCTTCCGCTAAATTATTTACCCTTACTGGGAACCTGAGCTCATCCCTTTCTTATGTCTTATTTTCCCAGGATTCCAAGAAGTGTATTATGATTGATATGTAGGGTTAAGTTAAAGGGAATAATGGTGTTCTCAACGAACTATATATGATGTGTTTTATATTTGAAATTATAATGTAAAGTTAATGTATGTAATCTATTTTCCAAGACTTCTAACTGATCGGTCCTTCGGGACTTGATTCTCTGTTATCATGTCAATGTATTTAATATAATGCACTGACTCTAGGTAACTAGGGTCGGGGTGTTACCATTGGTATCAGATGATGTTTACCAATAACCTTGGAGACTATATTTATATAATCACTGATTAGATCACATTACCCTAAGATAGACTTTGCAGATTGGTATTGAAGAACTTTCTAGAATTTTGTTAATGTAGAGATTTTGAGAGTTTTTCAAGAAAATAAATCCCTACCTAGATACGAGCAGGTAGAGGTGGCTCTCGAACAGATGTACCAAGGGGTAAAACATGAAAACACTGCTTTGATGTAGACTCGAACGGGAACTGGTGCATAACAATGGGGCTTGTTGCACTCTTGGTTACGACACTCCTAGGGGACATGCTTAGCATAATTCTTATTTTCTATAAAAATAATTATGAAGGATTTACGATTATATACCTCCTAAAATAAAATATTTTTATTGATTATATCCATAAATTATTCAATTTATGTTATGTATTTTTCATTTTTATAATTATTCATTGCAATTCATAAACAGACCAAGTGTATTCCATTGTATAGAAATGGTGCCAAGTATAAGGAAGGTGAACTCCAGCAATTCGTATAATCTAAAGAGTAAGAAAGATCATATCTTTCACTATAATAAGACAGCATTTAGAAGGGAAATAGTCTCCCATGTATTCTCAACATATGATGAAATAGAATCATGTGTTAATAAGATATGTAAATAATTCTTTGAGTCCTATGGATTTGAAGGGATGTAAGAAAAGAAAATGTTGGAAGATAGAAATATGGATAAAGGGAAGAGTGAATGAAGTATTTCACCATATGTAATAACTGTGGAAAGAATCACCTTAGTAAATGTTTGATGGGAATGGGAGTTTGTTATATGTGTAGAGAAAAAGGACACCATGTACATGTTTTCAAGGGTAAGAAAAAAGTTTTAAACGTACAATGATTCATCTGTAAGGATTTGGGATGCTACACAAATCAATGTCCAAATCATCAGAGTATACCCCAAATGCTGCTATTGGATAAGAATCAAGTTATGATACTACAGAAGATGGAGAAAAATGATTAAGAGTTCTTATGTTGTTATTAATATATACTGTCATTTGAGTGTTGTATCAACAATATACTGGTTATATGAATTATGGAAATAAATAAGGATTGTACTGCCATACTATTTCATTGGGAATTTGAGATTAAATGGTCCTGATACTATTGTAGTAATTTTGTAATAAGAGATGGTTGATTTGGATAAATTATATTGGATATTCATGACTATATTAGAACTTATCAATGGTTTGTTTATTTCATGATTGCTAAAGTATTCAAAAATTTTGCATGTAAAGAATAAATATAGTATTTTATTAGGAATAAGAGAGAACGAATGTAATAAATAAGGTTGTTACCATGTTTTGAAAGAATACATGATGAACATATAAAAATGTTATTACGTGGTAAAAAGGATCTTCATTGTGTTTAATTTCATTATAAATTTTGTACTGTGAGTTTGGATTGAAGTATTTTGGATAAGTATAAAGGTTGGAATAGATTAAGTTTGAAATTGGATATTATTGTCATGGTTATTTTTGGATTGTTATAAAAATGACAATATGAAGATCTTGTGACAATCCGTCGCATCAGACAAAGCTGTGGGAATCGAACCCACACTATAGTGCGATTGAGATTTATCACCTACCAATAGACAACATGAAGTCCCTGGAAGGTATAATATAGTTTTTAAGGGTCCGATAGGTGAATTATAAATTCATTATTTTTGGAACCATTAAGATAAATAGAATATTTTTCAAAAATTAATTTTGGAGTGAAAGATGTGTTTTTGGTAGGATTTAGTTAAATAAAGTTACTCAACATGATAAGTATATATATATATTCCCTCTTATTATTACTAAATTTTATTAACCCAACATCTGATATTAGTTCTTCACAAAGGTATTTTCTATTTTCAACCATTTATTTTCTAAGAACAATTTCAAATTTTGATGATGTAATTTATTTAAGGAGGAAAGAATGTAAAATTTCAAGAATTAATAGTAAGTTATTTCTTCAAAGTAATTCAATAAATTGCACTACCCACAACAATGAGTTCAAGAGAACCACGACTTATCAAACTAGTCGTTCAAAATCCGTTATGAATAGTATTAACTGAATATTGAACTATATATAATCCTTATAAATTTAGAATCCATATTATGAGTTTCTTAGACATAATGTAAGAACTCAATCATTTTATTCATATAAAAGAAGTATTTTTCAAAAAATGTACTTTTACTGCCATTTAATGGTGAGCCCCGTTAAATAAAATATTTTCAAATTTTAAATATTCAATTTGAAAAAATAATCTTATTCTTTAAAATCGAGGCATAAGAATTTAGTTTCGATAAATATTTGGTGTTTTCTGATAACATTCAAATTTGGGTGTATAGAGAAAAATATTATATTTTTACTGAAAACAACTTTTTTAATCAATATACATTATAGTGTTAAATTATAAATTTTAATGGTTTGGAAGTATAAATAGATTATATTTTTACCATTTAATCCAATTCTGGTCATTGAAAATAATTTCACTTTGAGATTGCACATAAATGAGTATCGATCTTTTGATAGTTACTGTTTCTAAAAAAATAGTTCATTTGGTTTTGACAACGGGATTTAATTTTAAATTAATAAATTCAACTTATATGGTTTTAATTTGGTAAAATGGACTTCATTTTTGAATTTGGTATATCAAAATTATTTTAGGGTATATTTTTGTTTTTTTTTTCTGAAAACATTCAATTTTTGATGAATAGTGAAAAACAAAGAGTTTTTATTTAAAACTGACTTTTTTTAAATAATTATTTATTTTATTTAAATTTTTTTAGGTAAAAATAGATACATAATACCTATATATGTTTAATGTAATTCATTGGAGTCATTTTGTAACAATATTAGATATTTAAAATTTTATTGAACTTTTCACCATCTTTGACCCACCTCCAAAGAGAATTTAAAAATTCATATAAAAAATAATTTTATTACTTTTATGAGTGGAATTTAAAAAATCCAATAGAGACGGTTGATATCAGTATGAAAAATTTGGTTCAATAAGAAAAAAATATTTTTTTTTCTGAATAAAAACGATTTACTTTTATTTACCATGGTTAAAAATAAAAAAGGGTAATTAAGGGTAAAAATGATATTATTTTGACCATAAAACATTTCCTAATTCTATTGGTTAAGTGTAATTCAACCAAAAACAACCTTAGGAATAAAAAATGAACCTTTTTGGTTCACTTGGATTAGATTAGGACATTTATTGTTAGTTAATTCAATGAAGAGTTAAAAGTGTTAAATTCAACATCTAATAAAAAACCATTTTTAATATAGGGTTACAAAGAAGATAAATTCGACTATAAATATTCATTAGAAAGATAAAAATATTTCCTACATAATTTTATTTTAATTGTATATTTTATACATTAAATAATTAAATTTCATTATGACACAATGATGATGTAGTAATTACCCTATTAACGAACGATTAAAATAATTGATAATATAAATATCCAAATAAAGGTAATTTATCCTTTCTAGGAATTACACAAATTATATAGGTTAATATGACCTATTCGGGTTTATTAGATGAATTTTTGAGAAGTAATAATGCTTTTATGAATTTAGAAAAACAAAATACCAAATAGTGTCAAAATTGACATAAAAGAGTTTTAAGACAAATATTATATTATTAATTGATATAATAGTCCTAAAAATATTAGTATCGGTCAAAAGACATATATAATAATATATATGTCGTTAATGAACCAATTGGGGTTCTATTGGAATTTTATAGTATCTTTATTAACCATATAATATAAAAATACAAAGAGACATGTTAAATGTCAAACTATTTAACTAAGAGTTGAATCTAAAAGGTAAGGTTAATATGGTTCCCAAACCTGTCTAAAACCTATCGGTTGAGTAGTGTTCAATCCATCCACACCTTATCTTTTAATTAATAAATTTTGGAGACATTATAAACCGAATATGATTTTATTATAAAATAATATTTTATATATTTCCTTAAGTTCCCCTCACCCGTCTTATAAAAGGGCACCCCCCCCCCCTTCACTCTAATTCACGCTATCAAAGACATTTGTCTCAGCCAACCCCTACCCAAATAACCTCCCAATTGTACTACCTTCATCCTAGAGGACATCGTTTGGTCAAAAAGCCTACATAGGGATCCCTTGTGATCAAATCAAAAGGAAGAACCCGAAGAATAGGTAATGATTTCACCACCCACTTTCACGATCACTTATTCTTCCACTTACTCTTTTTTTGTTGTTTCAATTGTAAAATAACAAATCCATTATATTCTATATAATGTGATGTTATTATAAATATGGATCAAATATATTCACTATTCTGTCCATCTTATGAATGATAATGTCACCATGCGTTTGTGTGTACGACTTACCGTCTTGATGCCGTGGTGTAATTTGTTATAAAAAACTATGTTATTTGGATGGAAATAATGATGAGTAATATGTATCTAAATAGTTAAAATAACATTATAACGTCTCTGTAAAATTAATATACCATCCTATTCCACAGTTTTATGTAAATGATATTGTCGCTCGTGCATACGTATGGATTACCGTCTCCACGACGCGATGAGATTCATTTAAACATTCATCATTCATCGATGATTATAAAAATATATATTACTAATAATTATGTAATATATGAAATAATAAGGCTAATGTATATATATATGTACTTACATATATCGTATTTAATTATTTCCGTTCAATACGATACGAAAACGGAAACAACATTTATGGGTACGTACGGACTACCATCTCCATAAATGGTGTTTTCCATTTCATATATTTGTCTATTATAAAAATTTATATTCTAAATATATATTATATATAAACAATTATTTATATTCTGAAATTTTTTAAATCTTGATCTAACTGATACAATCAAGAGTAATAAGTTAAAACAAGTACGATAAAGAAAGTGATTATTACCCGAAATGTTAATTTAACATGGTTGTTATTAATAAGAGAATACTATAAAGTGATTAATGAATCATGTATGATATCATAAATATTAATATGGTTATTTTTTAATTTAATAACATACTAAAATTTTCATAGAGGTGGTTAAATTTACCATCGACTAAAATAATGTGCAAGGTAAGGGGTTTCCATCTCACTCTTTATTCCTGTGAGATTCATGCCATATTTCCACTATTAACTTTTGTGTAGTTTATGTTCTGAACATAATTGTATTATTTGTGTAATAAAATTTAATTTATGTGTATTTTCATATTCATTTTATGATAATTCATTCATGGGGTGTATGTTTCGTATTTTAAAAAATTGGTAAGGGTTAATTTCACAATCTATTAATTATCTGAGGTTGTTTTTACGTAAGTATCTACTGGGACCTCTTTATCATCCAAATCCATGTTTCATAAAAATGTATTTCAGAACATTTTTTATTTATTAGAAAATGGGATAAGGTCATTTTTAACCATGTTTGACTTTTTTTAAGATGTTTTGAATGGAATCTTTCCGTCGTTTTCCAAACAAGGTACTTTATAACCTTTTCAACAAACTATGGTAAGAATGTATTTCTTAACTTATACAGTAGGTGCGGCTATTTTCTACCATTATAACATCATCAAAGATTCCCATACAATCTTATAAGAATATTTTCTAAATAAATCTTTTCTTTTAAAATTATGCGTCTTTAAATGATTTCAAAATAGAAAGATAAATTTCTCTCAAATAGTTTTTATTTCATCTATATCAACATACATTGATAAATTTTACACTTGTTGGAAGTTTATTTATTCTTAAAAAAATATTACATATTTTAAATAAGGTTTTGTGATATTTTTTACTATATATTTTCTCTTTTTATACCATTCATGGATTATGGTTAAAGTTTTGACATTTCGAATACTAGATTTAATATGAATGATTATGTAATATTTCAACCTCTTATTAAGATGAATGTGTTAGACTATTTTGTTCCTGATTGGGGACTGATAAAAGTAATACCTCCAGGTTGGGGTTCGATTATAGTAGACCCTCCAGGTTGGAGTCTGGTTAAAGAGTATCTCTGGGTTGGTGTCCGGTTACATAGGCTCTCTAGGATGGAGACCTGTTATAGAGGCGCTCCGGGATGGAGTCCGGTTATAGAGGCTCTCCGGGTTGGGGTCCGGTTACAGATGGCCACTAGTACCATGAACGAGGCCATGACACATAAATTTAACATCTGCATTATAAATTCCTTCATTATGAAATTTTTTTTACATGTGAATATTCCACTAGTAGAATATCCATGTGCATCTTTATATGGTAATGTTTGATTTATTTTTCAATATTATGTGCAAGATTATATTTAAAAGGATATTGTTTTTATTAAACATCTTTCCTTAAAAGTTTATAGATTCCACTAAATTATTTCCCCTTACTGGACAACTGAGCTCACCCCTTTCTTATGTTTTATTTTCCCAGGATTTCAAGAAGTGTATTATGATTGATATGCAGGGTTAAGAAAAAGGGAATAATGGTGTTCTCAAAGAACTAACTATGTTGTGTTTTATGTTTAAAATTGTAATGTAATGTTAATGTATGTAATGTATTATCCAAGACTTCTAAACTATTCTGTTCTTCATGAATTTATTCCTTTTTATCATGCCAATGTATTAATATAATTCACCGGATCTGGGTAACTAGGGTTGTGGAGTTACATTTATGATATCCATAAATAGTCAATGACTAATATAGAGGATGTAAGAATTATATAATATATTGTTTAAGTCCTTATATGTCACCAGATTTATGGGAGCATATAAATATATATTTTTTATACACGACTGGTTCATTTCTAAAGTAATTTTTATTCTCAGAATGATGTAGTAATAAAACCATCCATGGGGAAAAAGTTGTTACATTTGATGATTCCAAGAATGTGGTAGTGTATCATTATAAAATTAGTATTTATATATTTTATCATAGTTTGAATATTGTTTCTCTTTTGCTTATCCCATAGGAATGAATTGATTGTCAATTACTAGGAATTTGATTAAATTGATCAGTTCCACACACCAGTCGTTTAATTAAAAGGTAATATTATTAGTGCTATATTGATTTGGATTATTGTAAGGGGTGTGATGTTATATAGATTCAATGAAGATTATAGATTATGATTTTGAGGTATCTTTATGTAGTTTATAGTATTGGAATATTATCAGTCTAGTAAATTACATACCCAAAAGTCTACTATTCCATAGATGATTGACATCTATACGATATTTTGATTATAAAAAAATACAAGGGAATTAAGTTATCTTTGATCACATTGTGGTTTTTGTAGACCAAAAAATTCTAATTTATGTTTTATCCCAATTTTATTTTAGTCTACACCTATATCATCCTAGGAATGACATTGATGGATATCACATCATTTTATATAAATATTTTGAACATTACAAAAATCATTCCTATGGACAGTAATAATTTATTGTCATTGGAAACATGGAAACAAAATCATCTATCATAATGAATGATATTCAACATCACCCATAATGATCTCCACCCATATTACTTTTAACATAAACAATTATTCATAACCTATATAAAGGAAAAATTACAAAGGGACAATCTCAGATGCTTAGTAAGGGTAAATAATGGAAATGTGTAAGAATAACATGAACAAAATCTGTACTGAAAAAGAGAATAATATTGTAAGGTCATCATAAGAATGTTACAAAAGATATTAATGATTGGATGTTCATAATACATATATAATAATATAATTACACGAATAAGTCATGAAATAATAACATTGGAATAATACATGGAATATATGTCATACACATTTTTTTATAATGTTGCGAAAAAATATATGTAGAAACCTGATCACTCATTAAATTTTGGACATGAAATCAGGCCCCATAATGAACTTTTGGACATGCAACCATGTCGTTGTATAACATTTTGAACTTTAAATATGGTTTAAATATAACTTTATGGAAATGAATCTAGGCACTGCATAAAATTGTGAACATATAGTCAGGTACACACAGAACATTGTTAACAAGTAATCAAGTTCACGCATAAATGTACAGAGATGCATCCAGGTTCATTCATAACATTGTGAATGTGTAATAAGGGTAACTCAAAATATTGTTAACATGTAATCAGGTTCACACTTAATCTTATGAATATGTAACTAGGTCCATGCATAACATTGTGAACATGTAATAATGAACACTCATAACATTGTGGACATATAATCAGGTTCACACATAAACATATGGACATCCCACCATGTCTATGAAAAAAATTGTGAACATGTAATCAGGATGACACATAACATTTATACTAATGATCCATTCTGGGTTACCCATTATATTTGATAAAGAAATTGGTCCCATCAATCTCATAATAACATCATTCATACATGTACCATAAAATAAAACATCCATCATATGATGAAAAATAATAAGATATATTATTTAAAAATATCAAATTATAACATATGAAAAAGAATTGGGTTAATTTTCCTTTTATCACACGATAACATATAAAAATAGATTTTTTTCATTGTCACTTCATTAATTCATAATAATTGAAAAGATGTATGTTCGAATAGAATAGAATGCATGGAAGTGAAACATGTTTCTTAATCATCACTACATAAAAACATATACCACTCAATAAAGAATTATGAATGGATCTATTGGATCAATTACTAGAAGGAAATGAGTAACAATAATGGATTAAATATTATATGGAATATAATATTGAAATATCATTAAAAATTATTCTTGAAGAAAATATCATTTATTCCATAAAAATAATTTTAATACATAAAACCATTTACAAAGAAATTATAAAATACCATGAATACTTTTTAAGCTGATAAAAATGCATTTTGAATTCATTTTTTCATGAAAAACTATTGAAAAACATTAAAAATTAATTTTTTTAAAACATATAAATAATGCTTCAAAACATATTAAAAAAATATCCTTGATAATTAAATTTAAAATACCCTTTCATAATGATTACCCTTTCTTCAATGAAATGAAGGGGTAAATCTTAACACATCATACGATGTAAAAGAACACTCATTTTTCATTTTAAAATGGTTAGACAAACACATTTTTTGGAATTCCATAATAATATTTCTCTTAAAACTATTGTACAAGAAAACAAATTGATTTTTTTTATTATCCTCGGATTTTAGTATAATATTCAAGAAAACCCTTTTTAGAAAACTATGTTTTTATAGGACTATGTTTTCTAAATGATAATATGGTAAAGTCCTTCTTTATTGAAAAACTATTCTTAAGTATCTTATGTACCATAGTTTAGAAAATTGTACAAGCACATAAATATATCTTGAAATAATATATTATAAATAATATCTTGAGTTTTCTTGAGAGATGGATCATAATATTTCAACTATGGAAAAATAAACATAAATAATCCTGAAAAAGTGATGAGTTTTTCTCATTAAACTCTTATGTGTAGGTTACATGGGATCAAAATATCTATGATAGAAAATTAAATTACATGAAGAATATAATATAACTACAATATTTATATTCATGATATCTAAAATGGATGAATATACACCTTGAAAAAAGTGTTTAGGGTAAAAATAGACCATGAGTCTCAACGAAGGAAAAATTAGATAACAATATTTTATAGTTTTAGAAACATTTGAAAAATGAACCCCATTAAAGATTGATCATAAAATAGAGATGTAAATACAAAAAAAACCTACATATATGAAACAAATATAATATAATCATGGTTACTAAATACACCACACAAATTGAAAGAGTGTTGAACATAGCATGTATCTCACTTAAATTAACTGTGTGATGAAATCCCATTACATTGTGTATTATCTCACGCTATATTCCTTAACACCATCTTTAAAAGAAAAATAAATTTATTATAAATAATTTATAGAACAATATTATGACATATAATACCATATATGGTTTGATATTTACCTTATAGTACAAAATGTTTAACAATATTATCTTAATGATTCACTTTAGGTAATATTTTCTTTTTTTCTTCACATGTTTCTTAATTTGTTAATTTATTTTACTTATACTTATATAATAATTCAGAAATCAATTTAATTATTGAAATATAATTTATATAATTTATATTTATATTATAATAATCTATACAACTGAGAATTTTGAAATGGAATACACAGATCAGGGAGACAGTACGTTGTATGTATGCGTGCACATTATTTCTATTTTAATTAAATTCACTAGTACAAAAACCTTTTTTTACGTCACCATTTTTCACGTCGGGTTTTTAGAACCGATGTGAAAATATTTAAAAATGATTTTTTACGTCGGTTATTATATAACCGACGTAAGAATACATTTTTGCTGATTTTTCACGGTGATTATATAAGAACCGACGTTAAAAATCCAATTTATCTGATTTTTCACGTTGGTTATTATATAACCGACGTGAAAAATCAATGTACATCACTTTTCGACATTGGTTATTAAATAACCGACGTGAAAAATCATTTTGCAGGAAAATATATTAAAATTTTAAATTATTTTTCACGTCGGTTATTTAGTAACCGATGTTAAAACACATTTTTCATGTCGGTTATTTAATACCCGTCATAAAAAATGTTTACCAAAATGTAGTTTTTTTCTCAAGATTTAATTTGACAGGTCACGGAGCTCAAACGGAGTTACGGATTAAATGTTATGGCCTTCAGAAGTTGATCACCTCTAAACGATGTCTTAAGGATGTCCAGCTTCTGAAGGCCATAACTCTTAATCCGTAACTCTGTTTGAGCTCTGTGCCCTGCCAAATTAAAGCTTAGAAAATGAACTACATTTTTGTAATCTTTTTTCATGTCATTTTTTAAATAACCAACGTGAAAAAGCCATGAAAATAGATTTTTAACGTTGATTATTTAATAAATGATGTAAAAGAGTGACGAAGATGGATTTTTCACATCCGTTTTATAATAACCGATGTGAAAAATAAGTGAAAATTTTAATATCGTTTCACATCTGTTATCATAAAACTAACATGAATGATATTTTTAATATCCCGCTAATGCAAAATTTCAATTTTTTCACATCGCGACATCAAAATTTTGAATTGCCGCTTAAAATTTTTATTTCTGCGTTTTCTCATAGAATATTAATTATATGTTTCCATTATACACCAATACTAATTTTATCATCATTTATTTCAACCATTATCATTCCCCCAAATCAAATCTTTTTCTCTCGAACGTGAATCAATTATTTCTTCTTTCCGTGATCTCGTCAAGGTATATTTAATCATACATCCATGGTTTATGATTTTTATGATTTCTTTCTTAATTGATATACAATTTTATGATAATTTCATTTAACCATCATCGTTCCACCGAATAAAATTTTTTTATCTTCAAGTTGAATCAATGATTTCTTATTTCTGCGACCTCGTCAAGGTGTTTCTAATTATTTTCCCAAGATTTATATTTTCTATGAGTAGTTTTCTTAATTGATATACCATTTAACGATTGTTAATTTATTATAATGATGGATGATTATTTATATCATGATAAAGCTAAAAATCCCCCTACAAATTCAAAAATTCCTTATAATATGAAGCTACAGTTGGCTCATTAAATATTTCCTCGAAAAAAATATCAAACTTCGGATGGTCATAACTTTTGATCCGTAAAACTGTTTGAGCTCTCTAACCAGTCAAATGAAAGACTAGAAATTTTCCTAAAAGATTCTAAATATTTTTTATCTAGGTTATTTAATAAACGACATTAAAAATAACTTTTAATGTCGGTTATTATATAAACGACGTAAAAAATGACTTATAACAACGGTTTTTACAAAAAACAGACGTAAAAAATGGCTTCTTATCGCCATTTTCCAGAGTGTATTTCACATCGTTTTTTTAAAAACTGACATTAAAAACTATATTACCCCATTTTTTATGTCTTTTATTTAATAAACGATGTAAAAATAATATTTTTAACGTTTCTCGCAATAACATCGCTTAAAAACCGACGTTAAAAAGCAAAAAAACCCGACGTAAAAAAAGGTTTTTGTACTTGTAATTATTGACTTGTAAAATAGAATATGTGTTTTTACGTATAAAATATCATTAAATTGGAATTATAAAATTATATATATCATAAAATTTCACTAAAAACCCCTTAATACATTCCATGTTGTGTTTGAATGAATCACATCCCATTGACGGGGTAGTAGTCCACACTTTCTCAAAAGAAATTATCATAATTACACCAAATAAGATGTAAAAAAATATATGTTATTAAAAATATTATATAAGACTAATGAAATTATTAATTTAATATATGACATATATAAATTTATTTTTCATTATAATTTTCCCCCATGATAGGTTTAAAATAAAAAAATTATCAGTCATCATTTCTTGAGGCATACGTTCATTATACACAAAAACAGTGTGTTTAATTTCCATTAGTTGGAGGTGTACGTAAGTGTAGGTAGAAATAATACAATAAGAATCCAAGTATTTATATGAAACTAGTGTTGTAACATAGGAATGTAATAAAGAGATTGGATGGATTGGATAAGGAAAATAATGGAAAAGAGCTTGAAAGAGCACATTACCTCTTAAACAAGAAATTGCTTTTTGTTGGAAACAAAATGTTTCCATGAGAGGATTTCTGGACAAAGTGATGATTCTAGTTAGAGTTTAGGGATGTTTAGATTTTATATGGGAAGATCATGTCTGAACCATAAATCTTTCAGTGGTGTGATTAATGGGTAGAGGTGGGGTCCTTTTATAATGGAGGTGGTGTGACACTCTTGTAAATATTGTCAGTGAGAATTACACCCACGTTTTTAATGTTTCATATGGATCCAATAATAGACCAAGGTTGATAAAATAGATAATATAGTTGAAAATGTATAGACTAAGGGTTATGGGAAACAATTGTGGTGTTTTTGTGACTTGAATTTATGGTTTAGTACATTATTAACCTAATTTTTCTCTTAATTGATTTAATTAATTTTAATAAAATAAACTAAATTTTATGGTCAAAAACCATGTTGAATATACATGATATTACAAAATATTAATGAACAAAATATGGAATCCATTTTTTCAAATACTAATAAAATAATTTTCAAAAATTAATTTAAAATTACCCCCACTAATGGGATGACACAGTGGATTTTTAACGTAAAAAACATTGAAACATTTTCTATATTTTTATATTAAATTTCAATGTGAAATTGGTTCCAATTAACTACATTGTATTAATCATTAAAAATATTAACAATAAAAACTATTAAAACTATTTAAAATTGATTTTATCATTATAAATATATTATTTGATCAATCAGTTTTGTATAAAAATTTTCTATTTTAAACTTTTCATTAAAAGATCAATCTTTACATAAAAATACCATAAATTCATCCTAACCTTATTTTTATGTATCGATTCAAAATTTCAGTTTATTTTTTCATATTAAATCTATAAATGTTTCAAAAATTGAAATCATAATGGTTCTACATTAAAAGATGGTAAAACTACCTTTATAAAATATAGGTTTAATGCTTATAGTTTTTTTATATCTTCTCTTTTGTCTATAATATCAATTGGATGAATATAAAAATTATTTTATTGAATATATATCATATATATTACATTAATATCAATCAGTAATTTTATTTATATTTATTTATTATGTAAAAAAATCCTTGTGACCAAAATTATTTTTTCATTTATATTCAATCCGGTTTATTATTCATTTATAATTAATTGGTAACCTATGATTTCAAATTCTATTTGTGTAATCCAAATATTTTCCTAATTTAGATAATTAAATTAATATCCATCAAAATAATCTCATTGTTATATCTCATTATAATAATATTTTTAACAATAGATTATGGGTATTTAATACTCATTCTTGTGTGTTATGCAAGCCATTAAGGAAAATAAATCTTGTATGTAATGTATGTTGACCTTGTGGTTCTCTATACCATATTCCATGTATGTGATGTGTGTAACATACCACATTCTAGTTATGTGTGAGAGTAATGTTTGGCTTTGTGAAAATATATTTTTGGTGTTTCAAGAAATGAATAATTTCATAATATTAAATTAATTTGGAATAAAAAAAATTCACAAAATCTTGGGGTGTTATATTCTACCCCATTTAAAATGAATTTCTTCATTTAAATTCATCCGGGTTATCATTTTTTTAATACATGAAATATTCATTAACAGAAACCCACGTTATAAAAATTGATACATTAAATTGCCTTAAAATTTTAAATTTGGTCCCATAATAGATACCCAAAGTTACCCATAACAAGGATCCCACATAGATCAACATATGTGGTAAGAGAAAACAAAAAAATGGAAGTGAAATCATACCATCATGTCCTGATCGAGAGTAGTAGAGAAAAGGTTTAGATTGACCACCATAAATCCATAAATCTAAAATGAACTATGAGACATTTTGATTCATTTGAAATGAATGTACAATGTAATTTTTTTGACTTGATGATCCACTTTTTTCCTTATAATAATGTAGAATTATCAATAAAATATATACTTTAATGATTTTAGAATAAATTCATCCTTTTTTTCATTTAACAACTTCACCTACTTCTCTTAATAGGACTGGGTAATTTTCATTAATAAAGTACTAACATATCTTGAAACCCATTGTATGTTATCCCATCAAATATCGTAAAAAAAATGTAGTTTAAGCATTTGAATAATACGCATGTTGAGATAAAACAATTCATTTTTACTAACTTCATCAAAAGATTATCATAATCATTCAATAAATGGATAACCTTACAACTCTTCTAAAAGATGAGAATCTAATTATTTATAAATAATGTAATGAAATAATATTAAAATTACACCCACGTATATCAGAAAGTACCACTTGTTTTTCACATTCATAATATTTGAATACCTCAGCATATATTCGATTGTATCATGGTATCAACGTAAATTACCAGAAATGCATTTGGGAAACATGAATGCATCATTATTCAGATAAGTAATGGATATATCCATCAAATCCAGGAATATGTAAACTTCATCCTCAAGGACATAGAACACATTCTAAATTATCAGCATCAGGGTAATATCTACCCACAAAATGTCTTATTCATTTCCATCATATCATTATCCGAAAATCAATATCTCAAAATCTGTCATGAATTAAGGGTTACCATTACATAATCAAAATATCACTTTTCTATTTATTCATCACCATTAAACATTTCATTTTCAACCCTTATGTAAAATTTATAATTATATATTTCATTATTCAAATAATATAATATTTTAATTCCAAAACATGAATTCTTCTTTCATCCAACAATAAAATTAATCCAATACACAACCATTATCAACATATTTCATAACACCACAATCCTATAATATGAAATATGAATCATATCTTAAGGTTCATCAACCTAAATCTAATCATTCGTTTTATGGTTAATGTAAAGAAAATATTGGATGAACATCACATACCTTTAACATTTCATTTTCAATATCATTATCATTATAATTATAAAAAATACTCATACCACATTCATGATTCACTTTATAAAATTTTTTCTAGGGAAATAGATTTTCACAAATCAAGCACATTTCATATCAGAAACATTCAATGTTAAATATTTTCATCATAGTTAGAACCTCTAACTAAAACAAAAAAGAATAGAGATAGAAACACACATCATATTAGAATGATACATAATCATGAAACATTACTTATAGGATTTATAAATGATGACACTTTCCAAAATCTATTTCACCCTTGTTTCATCCTAGGTTATTTATATAAAACATATTTTTATATTCATCATGATGGATTTTGATAAGTTTGTGAATTTTTAATGCATATCCTATAGGAGTGTAAAACCAGGTGTGCAGCAAGGCCCGTTGTCATGTAGATGATTACCCTGACTCAAGTATGAAATATATTTTTGGTGTTGTTACCCCTAGGTAAATTTGTGCCAGGGTGACATCAAATTGAATTATAGAGAATGAGATGTATTACTAGGAAACCACAAACTCCTTCCTTAACAAAAAATGCAGGACATTATCCTAATTTTTGACTCATCCTTATAGTTATCCTTAGAGGCATTCTTATAAATATCCATATAAATATATCTGGGTGTATCACTAATGTTTTCTTATACTAGTTTCTGAACACTATATAAACCATTTCATTAATAACAACTATAGTTACCCAGGAATGATATACATGAATACTATATCATTTAAGATGAATATTTTGTAAATTAAAAAAATTACCTTCCTAAGGACCATAATAGTTTACTATTTTTGGAAACCTGAAAATAAAATATTCAATTTTTTTGGAACATCAAACACATATACCACAAATATCTCCACCATTATTACTTCTACATAAATCCATCCGTAATAACAAAGATAAGGGAAACATAAGTAATAAGTGTGATCAGATTATTACTAAGGGTAAAAACAGTAAATGTGTATGAATAACATGCTGAAAAAAGGTATGGATGTTGAGAATAACATTTTAAGATCATATATGATGTGTTAGGGAACATAATACAGATTGGAAATAATAATACTTAAACAATAATGGAAGTATAGACATAATCCATGAAATCATAACAGTTGAATATAACAAGGAATTTATGGCATGAACATTAGATTATGATTTTTCAAACACGTATTTGTATAAAAATGTTCACTCATTAACTTAGGGACATGAAGTTAGGCCCCATCGTCAACTTTTAGACATACAATGAAATTACTTCATAACATTGTGAACATGTAATCAGGTTCACAAGTAACCTTATGGACCAGAAAATAGGCCCATGTATAACATTGTAAACATGTAATTATGTTCATGCATACAAATGTGAACATATAATCATCTTCACATATAAATATATATATATGCATCTAAGTCCACACATAAAATAATGAATGCGTAATAAGGTTCAATAATAACATTATGAGAATGTAATCAATTTCACACGTAATCTTATGGAAATAGAACAAGGTTCATGCCTATCATTATGAATGTGTAATAAGGTTCACTCATAAAATTTTGAATATGTATTGAGTTTCACAAATAAACCTATGGATATAAAACTAGTTCCATCAATAACATTTAGAACATGTAATCATGTTCATGACTAAAATTTATACTAATGAGTCATCCATCATTACCTAATGCATTTGTGGGAGATATAAGTCATGTCAATCTTATAATAACATCATTTATACATGTTGCAAAGAATAAATCATTCATCATTATATGACCTATAGTAACATATAGTGTTTATAAACAACAAATCATAACCCATGAAATTAAATGGGGATCTATATTGTATCATAACATCATAACCTATGAATAGGGATTGTTTTCATATTAGTTTCATGAATTCATAACTCATGACGAGAAATAAGTTTCAAAATCATAGATACAATGGATGTGAAACATGTTTCTTAAGATTCATTACATCTAATTATAAACCGCTCATGAAATAATTATAAATGGAACCTTTTGATAATTTCATTGATGAGAATGTATAACAACAACAAATGTCATCTAATATGGAAGGTAAATTGAAAATATATTTTTAAAAAGTTCAATAAGTAACCCTTCCATTCTAATTTGAAAAACTATTTTTCTACATTAAATAATTTAAAAATAATTTTCAAAGAAAATACTATGATTCTTATAAAGATGAGATGAAAAAATTTTGAATAACTTTTTCCTTGAAAACATTTATAATAATATTCAAAAAAATTTAAAAACATTTATTTTTTAAAAAAAATTCAAAACATCTAAATAATGATTTAAAACATTTTTAAGATAATTTTACTAGAAATATTTTGCTAATAAGATTTTTTATGATTTTCCGTTCTTCAATGAAATGACAGTGGTTAAATCCATTCATGTCATATTATGTAAAATGACATTCCTTTTTCATGTTAAATAGAATAAAAAATTATTAGTTTGGAAAGTGAAAAAATATTCCTTTTGTAAACTTTTGACCAAGAAGAAATGGTAGAAATTTATTTTCATGATCTTAAGTAATTAGTTGAATATTATTTTAATCTATTCTTAAAATACAGTTTGAGAAAGGACAATGACTTCAGATCAAAGAGGCAGTAAAGTAAGGCTGTCTAAAAAACACTTTATTTTCTCTATTATGCACCATATGGTAGAAAAAGGTAGAAATTCATTAATATATCATGAAATATTAGAAGATAAGTAATTTAATTAGTGTTCTTGAGATTTGGATAATAATATTTCATCAAAATAAACATAAACATAAACAATATCAAAACAGCAATGTGTTTTCTCGATAAACACTTATAACATGGTGGCATGGGATTATAATATCAATAAAAGGAAACTAAATTACAGAAATCATTTAATATATTAAAAATATTTAGATTCTTGAAATATAAAATGGATGAGTATTCACCTATAAAAATAATTTAGGTGTATAACAAAACAAGAGTCTCAATGAAGTCAAATTGAGACAAAATTATTTTGTCGATTTGGTATCATTTGTAACAAAACCACTAAAAAGTAAGGGTAATAAAATTTATATGATAATACCCAAAAATTTATTTATATTATTTGTAGAATTTAATCATGGTCCATATAGACACCACACAAATGTAAAGTGTGGTGAAAATAGCTAGTATCTCACAGAAATTAAAAGTGAAATGAAATCCCCCCACATTGTGTCTTGATTCACGTCGTACTCGTTCATAAAACCTGTATAATAAATATATGTTTATTATATATATATTAAAAAAAACATTATTATTTATAATACTATATATTGTTTGATTTTGACCTTATATTACCCTTTTGTTAACAATATTATGTAATGAATTCATATAAGGTAATATTTTCATTTTTTATTCGCATGTGTCTTAATTTGTTATATTTTTGGACCTTTTACTTATATCATGATTCCAAAAATTAAATAATTATTTAAATATCATCTATATCCTGTATATTTATATTATAATTATATATTTCATAAATAATTATTAAATGGAATACAAAATTCAGAGAGATAGTGAATAGTACGCATGCATGAACACTGATTCCATTTTAATTATTTTACTGAAAGAAAAAAAAGACATATAAGTGTTTATATATAAAATATAATTAATTATAATTATAGATTTATATATTTCAAAATAATTTCATTAAACTTGTTTTTAAAACATTGCATGTTTTGTGTGATTTAATCGCCTCACTCTGAGGGGGTGGAAGTCTACACATCCTCAAAAAATTGTGTCATAATTATACCAAATGGAATGTAGAAAACATGCATTTTATAAAATGAATAAATAAGAATAAACACTTAATGAATATTATATGTGAAATATATACATAGTTTTCTTATAATAATGGCCACCATGATAGGAGGTAAATGAAAAATGAACAATCATTTTTCGTGAGGCAGTAGTTCACCAAACACAGAAAAAATGTGAATGATATCCATTACATAGAGGTTTATATTAGTTTAGGTCAAGACCCTATCAAAAAATTCATATTATATTTTCAATGATTTTTTTTTCACAAAATTTTGTAATAATGAGAGTGGAGTTGATGGATAAAGAAAATACTAGAAAGGAGGTCGAGAGAAGACGTTACCACTTAATCAGGTAACTCCTTTGGATTTGTGCAAAATGGTTTCCTTGAGAGGATTTTATCCCAATGTGGGATTCATCGATGATGGGGTGGATGTTGGGATGCAAATTATTAAGATATTTTATGAAATAGAAAGGTTTTATATGTGTCATGAATGGGTATAGTCGGTGGAATTTTATTGGGGAGGAGTGGCACTCTTATTAATATTTGAAGTGGGAATACCACCAACGTTTTTCATATATAAAATGGATCCAATAATGTAACATGGTCTATATAACTAATTATAGGGAATATAAATGGCTATCCAAGGTGTGTTTTATTGGTTTCGTTTTTATCTCTTAAATATATGTTTTATTACTATATTAACCTATTTTTTCTCTTAACTCGTGAAATTAAATTTATAAAATTTTCTAATAAATTTACTATAAAAAAATGATAAAAATATTAATAATTATAGATTAATATGAATAAACATATTTAATCCAATTTTAAAAATTCTAATAAAAGAAATGTGAAAAAAATTATGTAATGTCAATCCTGCTGACGTGAGGACACTGTGGGTTTTTCAAAACAATATTTAAAATATTGCTATGTTTTTATATTCAATTTTAATGTGAAATCCTTTCCAGGTACCTAAATTAGAGTTAATGATAATAATATTATCTAACTAAACTATTAAAAAATAATAAATATAATTTAACCTTATAAATAAATTAGATGAAAAAGAAGTTTTGATTTAAAATATATTACTTTTATCTATTCATTGAAAGATAAAACATTACATAAAAATTCCAAAACATGATACTAAACAAATTATTATGTATCACGTAAAAATAAAATTTTTATTTTTCAATATTAAATCTATTCATGTTCCTAAAATTTAATTTAAAATGTGTTTTCCATTATATGAGAGTAAAAATACATATATAAAAAAAATTAATTTATAAAATTGGGTATGTTCTTATATTTTATCTTTAAAATATATTTTATGAATATATATATATATATATTATTTTATTTAATATATATCATATATTTTATGTTAATATCACTCCAGTATTTTAATTTTTTAAATATATCTGGTTAAAAACATTCTGACCAGAATAATTTTTTATTTTATATTGAAGAAGATTTCGTATTCATTCAAAATTATTTGGTAACATATGATTTCATATTATATTTTTATAAATAATTAAATTTAATAATTTATTTAATAATATTTGAATCCATAAACTTATCAAAAAATTCATATCTCATTTTAATAATATTCTAATAATATATTATAGTTATGTAACCGTCAGCCTTGAGTGTTACGCAAGCCTTTGAATAAAGTCAATATTTTGTGTAATATATACAAAACATGTTGTTACATATAATTTACACCATGTTTGGGTTTTTTAACATATTACAATACAATTCTGTATGAAATTAATGTTTCAATTAGTGTAAAACATCATTTAGAGTTCAATGAAATTAATTATATCATATGATTAAATTAATTCAAAAAAATGTATTAAACCAAATTTCAGGGTTTTTTATCAACGGTGAATGGGGAATGAGATTATTGATGATTATGATTCTAAGATATGTTAAACCCTAAGAAGGGGGAATATTTTTGTTGATTATATTAGTCTTAACTTTAAGGATTTGTGTTTTTGAGCTTGTAGATGATTGGAAATGGATAGAGTATCGTAAAAAATGAATATTGGTGTGTAGTAGAGAAGTGGTTAATGATATATTTTTGAATTGATAGTCAAACCATCATTTATGTTGGAGGAGGATGAGCCTCAATGGTGAGACACAGAGGTAGGGGATATGTGTGACCACAATGTCCATGATGATACTTGAGATGGATGTCCATAGGATGATAAAAACCATATATTTTAGCATGGGAGGTTGTTTCTTCCTTTTTTATCTAAGAAAGATTCCACCATCAGTTTCATAGATTACCATTAGTGATTTATTCATGGTTTTAGGAGAAATCATTTGTGGTTAATTGTAAAATGGAGTGTGGAAGTGATTATTGAAAACTATTTTGTTCATTACATGAATGCGGGACACCATTTTATAGTAAAATTATGAAACCCTGTGGATATTCCTTAGTGAAAATTGGAAGCTATTTCGATATATTTTTTCTTAGTGATACCCGAGACTCTCGATGGATGTGATTTTATTTGGGATTTACCGGATAGATTGATGATGTGGAATAAATTTTTAGTGAATCATGAGTTTTGTTTCATGGATGAATTCAAATGGAAATAAATGGATAATTCAAACATGATTCATAGGTTAATGATGACTATCATCTTTGAACAAGATCGTCCTTTTCTCACATTTTTTTGGATGGGATTGATGAATACCATTGGCTAATAGTTGACACATATTGAAACAATCCAACCACTTATCAATGGGCATATGTAAAAACCATCTAGAAGCTGGTGGATATGTTAGGGTCATGTTACATATTCATTGGTGGGTCAGGGTTAAGGAAACTAACAGAAGATTTATTTTCCTACAATAAAACAACACTTTTACATAAGAATGGATCTATTTAATCTATTGTATAAGAATTCATGTTGTTCTCATCTATGCCTAATAGAGGTCGGGGAGTGACCATTTCTTGGTCTATATGTAGTTTAGAGAGTGAATGCTAAGATATAGTTTTTTACATATTGGATGATGGAAGTACAAGACCCTATTAAGGACTCTATTGATCCTTGGGAGAGGACCCTATAGTTTCAGGTGATTGGGATTTCATTATCAAGGGTTTCCCCTCAATACTAGTTGTAAAGTATTCACTACTGGATAAATCATTTCCATCTGTAGTTTAGGGGTTTTCTGTTGTTGTGTTTTGTATGTGTGGTGGAATATTATTTTTTTCTCACATCGTGGTTGGATATGATCACTGAAATCATAAATATATCCCACCATCATCAATATATTAATAATTAATTAAAAAATAGTGAATATGTAGAATTTGATAAAAATGATGATGATTCAATCATGGAGTTAATATTATTGATCTATGAATATCAAGGTAAGGTGGTTCATTGATGAACCATCAACATTGATCACCTGCTATGGAATATTACTATCATAGAGGAGAACACGTAAGATAGTTATATCTATCTGCATTCTATATACATATAATTCTTTTGAGCTTTTAGTTACTATTTTTTCATTGATGATTATATGATTATATAGTACTGAAATTATGTGATGTGATCATTCCTTTTTAGTGATATATGTTTAGGATTTGAATAATTATTTTGGGAAAACACATTCTAGGTCAAGACATGTTATATTGTGAAATGATTTATAACCATTAAGGTCAGTTTATTCCACCCAAACTGAAAAATATTTTTATATACAGGGATTCCAGGATTCAGGTACTCAAGATGTTTTTTGTGGTGTTAGATTATGTTATATTTTGGGGTTTTTATTGGATGTAAGGGTAGTGTGTATAGTTTTTTTCAACAAGGTGGCTTATGGATGATTTTAGATGACGTGGTGTTGTCTTTGTAGAGGTTTTTGGATGTAGTTTTGTGTTGGTTTTAATAGAATTTTTAGTTTGGTTTATTTTTTTGTGGTAGTGTTTTGTGTGTAATGAGATCCCTAAGATGTATCAGGTGCAGTGGTTGTTTGAAACCACTCCTTACATTTGTTTTTGTTTTTCATTCATGAAGAAAATAATCACAATAGAGGTATATAATGAAGAATCCTATTCCTTCTCAACCAAATAAATTTTTGATTTAGGAGATGAGGGTGTTTGGAAAATGCTTGTGGAGGGTTCAGTTGAGGATGGAGTTGAAATATTAGTATAGTAGAAGGTTCACAATGTGAAAAATGAATTATTGACAAGACACTATGATTCACATCTTATGTTCTTTGTGATTCAGTTATTATGTTCTAGTGAGTGGTATGGTATAAAATTGAATCATGTTATTAATTGGAAATTCACATCATGAATAAAACTGGATTGGGACATCATAAATTCGGTAAGAAGTGATTTTTTTGGGTAACTCATGAATTAATTTAGTAACATGTCATGAATATTTGTTTCATTCAAAAATTCACATTTTGAATTTGGAATTATTTATGTGAATGTGGTGAGTTGTAGACTATATATAAATATGAAGTCTCACCCAAATTCATTAATTTTAATACATTTCAACTAGTTTATTATAAAAACCATATGTGTTTTACAGAAAAATCTATCCCCTTTCCTCTGTGTTTTATCCATTGGATCTATAAGCATATCATTTGTCATCATAGGTGAGTTTTATTAATTTTCTCCCTTGTTTCATTCCATTCTTTTTTTCATGATTCACATCAGTGTTGTTTATTTTATTAAGGATCAATAGGGAACTATTTTATTTATCTGATGATTTGTGGCTAGATGATTCCAAATTTTCAATTAATTTTTGTTTTTTATTGTTTATTTAATTTTAACCTTATTGTGTGGAATGATTGATGATGCATATTAAAAGTAGGTTACCTTATTTACCTCTATTTTTTTGTTCTTTTATGGGCATTGAATGTTTTTTCTTCAACTAGGTGGATAATAAGTGTTGGATTAATAAATATAATGAATTATATTAATATTAAATATTTGGTAATGGGGACAAATAATATATTATAATTTATTAATGATGATAAAGTTGATATTATGAATAATGTCTTCTATTGATGAAAATTAGAGCTATTGGGGAGGATTTTATGTTTTGTAGTTGATTTTATTGACAAGAACCTGATGTTTTATTATTTAATAATACCGTAAATAAAATGTTGATGGACATACTTATGTATAATGAATTAGTTTCACAATTAAAATTTGTCTTTATTTAGAATACCCACATATCGAAAAAAAATTATGTAATGTCCGTCCTTGATCTTATTGTTTGGAATCTAGGAAGTGATTTTATGTGTGTTACTTATTGTTTTTACTCCTTCTGTGATGAGGATAATTTGGTATTGATGTTGGTGGATTTTTTTTGTTAAAATTAGTGTGAAATTACTTGACTGTTGGATGGATTGTGATGAAATATGTGAATATTTTTATGGTTGTGATGTCTGGTGGTGGTGATGTGTCTTTATTGTGACATGTCGCTGTTGTCTTTAAATTGATTGGTTGTATTTGCTGTGGAATATTATCGATGATATGACATGGTTTTTATATTCTATGGTTTGGTTTTTTAATTTCTAGGATATCCCTAGAAAAAATTACAATGCTGAAAATAATTATATTGTGATGTAAAATGAATATATTTGAGATTTAATCACCATGAGATAACATGAAAAAATAAAAAGTTCTATAAAATAATATTATATGTATTTTTGATATTAAATGTCATAGTAAATGGGAGATAATAGAATGGTGTTAAATTTATATATTTGAAATAATTTTTAAGTAAAATATGGTAGATTGGGATTATGTAGATGTTTTATGGTGTGGTGCATTAAGTTGTGCTAGATAACATATCGTACAATGGTTGTGGTCGTGTGGAGTATGAGAGTATAATGTTTTATATCCATTTTATTTGCATTATTTATTGTCTATCTATCATTTATTTTTATTTTCTGTCAATATGAACACAACCTGACTTGGAAATCATTCAAACAAAAAAATTCATGGGTTCTAGGTCATCATTCATAGAATTAAGTTGTTCTTTATATGGATGGTTTTCTACCCCCTCTCCAGAACTCTTCCAATAGCAGTGATGATACATATTGGTGTTGGAGACTACCCAGTAGCGATGAAGATGTGATATATTGTTGGTTCATGAATGGTAGGAGGAGAGATTGATGTTGTCTTTCTTCACTTTCTAGATACTCTTCTTTACATGATTTGGGTTGTGGTAGTGATGTGGTGTCATAAGGATGCATTGTGATGCGATGGTGATGTGGCGTGATGAGGATGTGATGTGATGTATTGAGGTTGTGAAGTGATGTCCTGGGGCCATGTTTTGATGTGATGAAAAATGTTGTTAGAAACAGATTCTAGACCATTTGAGGGTGAGGTAGGTAGGGATATATAAAGAAACACGTAAGATATGGATGGATCATTGATATGATATATATGAAGCAGGTGGGAGAAAAAATTTTCTAATGTGTGGGAATGAGTGTTAAAAATCAGATGGGAAATGGAAGAGGAGAACCATGGTATTCTTTTGGATTGACTGATAAATTCTAGGATCGTGATTTGGTTAGTGAAACATGGTTTGGATGGGATTTGGTTAGTTGGTAACATTATGAGATTTTTTGTTCTTCTTTTTATTAAACTAATAATTAGAATGCTTTTTTGAATGTGTACATGATACCTTATCCATTATGTTAATGATTATAATTTTTATTCTTCCACTACATATAAAAACTATATTTCAGGTTTCTAAAAGGAATTTGGTTACTAATCTGGGCTTTACAAGTTAGGGTATTGGAATTCTTATTGAGTCTGTAACGACCCAAACATTCATTAATGGAAATTACTATTTAACTAATTAAATGTCTTATTATGGTTATATATATTTTTAACATCATTGGTTTTATATTTCGGGATATTAAAATACTGTTATGAATTGTGACAATTGTAAAGACCCAGAATTTCCATGTAATTTATTATAATTAAATGGGAATTTTACGAGTCTAAAAAAATGATGGTGCATAATTTTGATGCCCGGAGTGCCCAAAATGTATTTCCCAACATTATTTTCTTTACGTTTAGTAAACATGTGAGTGGTTTTTTCTAAATTTTAAACCGGTGCTCGTAATTGAAACTTGAGGGCACCGTTGAACTCGCAACGCCGGTATTCACTTAAGGAGACATTCACATCGACCATAGTTGGTTGAGTGTGGAAGTTAGCTTTTCACATATTCGGGAAATTATAAAATAAATATACAATTGTGTAGCTTTTATTTTATTTTTATTCCATGTGGATGTTAAGAAGTGGGGACCACCAGACCTAAACCTCTCATTATAGGTTATGATATTGGGGACCACCCGAACTAGCCTACCATGAGAGGTTATGGTGGTGGGGACCACCCAAAGCAAAAACCTCTTGAACTACTCTCGTAATGAAGGATAAACCTCTCAAATCCCTCTATAATGTAGATTAGCATCTTGATCTTCCTCAACATTAATTGTGCCAATGCCATACTTTAATTTTTCAAACTAGTGTGTGTGTGTGTGCCAACTTAATTTCTTCTTATGTTAAATAATATTAGAAATGCTTTTCCCTTGGGTTGTCAAAGGAGAGATCTCTTAGAGGAATACATTCTCCCAATTCAGAACTTATTCTCCAAACAAAGAATGCCAATGATGAACTTATTCTCCCAACGACGAACGCCATTGAAGAAAATTCTTTGGAATCAAGTAAGAGGACGACACACAAACCGACAATTGAGGACAAATGCCGATGACGTTGACGTCCTTCTTTCCCCAATGACTCGGATTCTTCCTTGTGACCTCGTCGACATCATTAAGAGAACGAGGTAGTAGGTTATTATTAAATTCTTGAATTATCTCATTTATTTTCCATGTTCATGGAATACATGGAGAATGTTGATCAAAAAAAATGATTTGATCCACGAATCATATTAAATTGAAGAGTTTTTCATTCATGAATTCTAATTTTGTTGAGATGCATGCTACTGCTCTAAAATGGAGGGTGCGGGCCAAAAAAGTATGGCTTGACCCCTCCATCGTTCTTCTTTATTGTGTTCATTGCGATGAAAGAAAGTGGATTACACCCCGACGTCGAACGAAGAGAGAGGCCAACTAAACCAGCTGCCGGTGAAGGAAGAGCACCCCGCCATCCCAGGTGAAGCCACCGCTCGAGCTACCGCTATCATTAGATCCACCACCATTGCTCCGAGCCACTGCCACCATCAGTCTGAGAAACTGTCGAGCCATCTGAGCCACCGCCACCACCTGGCCGAGCTACCACCGTCGTCTGAGCTGCCACCGTCGGGCCAAGCCGCCGCCGCCATCCAGGCCGAGCTATCATAGAGCCATCCAAGACGCCGCTACCGTCCAAGATGAGTCATCGCCACCATCTAGGTGGATTAGTTTTCGTCAGCCATGCCGCCACCACCATCTGGGCCGAGTCGCTGCCTGATCCACCGCCTTCCTTCAAGCTAAACAGCCCCGAATAAGCATCCATGCAGCCTCACTTCCTCGCGATATCCTCTGCAGTCTCATGGCCACCTGTAGCCCTCTGCGGCCCCTCATGGACTGTCAGACTAGACCTAGTTGGCCAGGCTGGACCCAGTGGATCAGGCAGGGTCAGTTCGACCAAGTCAAATTGGGTCCGGGCCCACTATGACCGATTTACATTCATTTGACCATAACTTTGGCTCCAGATGTCCGTTTAATGAACCGTCAGTGGCACGAGAAATCATGTAGTGAGACAGACAATTTGGTTATTCGCAACTGGATATTTGGTTAATAAGGGGTACAGTCAGGTTGGATCAATCACGAATCCAACCGGGCCCCTTGGACTAAAAGGCAAATAACTCAGAGGTCGGGTGTCTGATTGATGTGCATTATGTTGCATTGAAACCCCTATGACATGGCGGGACTTTGAGATACTTCTTTAGGAGACATCATGGAAGTTGTATAATCGATTATTGGCTTTTGAATAAGAGTCTCCCAGAGACATGCAAGCCTAGTGCAGAAACCCAGTAACTGGCTGTGATGAGAAGAGTGCTCTCCTAGCGATCATATGTGGTTTAGATCATAGAGATCTTATGTGGGTTAGCTCCTAGAGATCCTGTGTGGGTTAGATTCAGTGGTCCAATGTGGCATAGATCCTATCGATCTTGTATGGGTTATCTCCTACCAATCATGTGTTGGTCATCTCCTAGCGACACCGTGTGGGTCAGATCATAGCGATCATGTGTGGGTCAACTCCAGCGAACATGTGTGAGTCAGCTCCTAGCCATCATGTGTGGGTCAGCACAATTCAATCCTGTGTGGGCCAGCACCTATCGATCCTCTGTAGGTCACCACCAAGCGATCTTATGTGCATCAGTACCTAGTGATCCTGTGTGAGTCAGCGTCGAGCGATCCATTGTGGGTCAGCACCGGGCGATCCTATGTGGGTATACCTCTTAACAAAGTCAGTTGATTCAGTAGTTACATCTAATAATCACTACTACTGTACTTAAGTTATACCTGGTGTGATCTGAGTCTGTACCTGTGTGTTACTTTCCTTTGTGGTAATACCTTGGGGGTTTTCTTCTGTGTGGAATACATGTGTGGTACTTGCCTTCGTGGTATTTCTTCCTTTGTGGATTAGTTGATCCTGGGGCTTTGTAGTTCGACTCTGTGTTTTCCTAAGGATTGAGATGCGTTTACATGACAACTTAGGTATATATATGGGCATATACCTTAGTAGGTTTATCAGTTGATTCCATCATTTTTGGTTTATCCTCTGTGGATTTTGTGAGACCATGAGGGTATCAGGTTCCCTAATAAGTATTTTTATTCTCACCCCTTCAAGGAATATTCTCATACTTCGTTATTCTTGGTGAAGACAATGGACAACACTGACTATGGACGTGGGAACCAGGACTGGAGGTTTCTTAGAGGTGGATGTAAGATGATGCGAACCACAGAGACAATCGTTCTGGAGATATACCTGCACTTCTGGTAGGATTTGTGGTGGACGATCCAGGAGTCGTTCTAGTTCACTTGTACTTTCAATTTTTTCTTGTACTTTATAGTTAGGCTTGTATTCTGGAACCTTTTTACTTACTATAATCACTATGTTTACTATTCAGTTTACTTGAGTTTGTATCTTGCCTTGTACTTGGTTGTATGTATCATAGGTTATTAAGGATATGCCTTCCTGGTTTTTGGAATACGCCTTGGGTGCTAGTCAACAGCCCCAGGCCTAAGGATGGCGGGCATGGGGTGGTCACAGCATGGGCCCCGGGGGATGGGTCATGACAAATTGGTATCATAGGAGTTTGTTCTACCAAAAACATAAGACTTTGATCTTTTTAACTATAATAGTGTTATGTGTAGTGAGTGTGGTTATCAGTTTAGGGAATCTAGTGTTGGTGCAGCGACCAAGGTATACATACACCAGGACCCTATGTTCTAATTTCTGACTTAGTTCACAAAATCACTGATTGGGTGTGTGTTTTCAAGAGTCTTCTTTGTGAACACTTAGAGTCAACTCACAATGTATAACTTCTTGATTTTGGCACAGCTATTTCTTTTCAGGATACCTCCCCATAGTCAGCCATCTAGGGTTCCAATAGTAGCATGCACTGATATCCCACTGAGTGATGAGGCCTCTATGTATGGACCTTTTCCAGAAGAGGAACCAGTGGAGGCACCCGCGGTACCATTCCCAGTTGGGCCACAGATACCACCAGCCCTAGCAGTAGATGGGGTATGCCGATTGAGCATGTTTCATGAGTTCCAGTAACAGAGGCCACCCATGTTCAGGGGAGAGATAGACCCACTAGAGACTGAAGATTTGATAGAGAGAGTCTTCCGACTGGTAGGGACACCAGCCAATCTAACGGTGATCCTTACCGCCAGCCTCCTATAGGCATCTACGAGGTAATGTTGGAGATTGATTCTCCAGGTTCACAATGAGGTGAGGATTTTCTGGGGCAGACTTCGAGAGCCTGTTTTGGGCAGAGTTTGTCCCCACGACTCTTCGTGAAATGCACATAAATGAGCTTATTCATCTGTAGCAGGGAAGATTGACTGTAGCTCAGTACTCAGTGATGTTCACTGACCTCTCATGATACTCCACTGATATTGTGCGGGACACTTTCTTCAGGGCCCGAACCATCGACATGGGACTCATGAAGGATATCAGGGCTTCAATGATCACACTCATCATCCCGACGTAGGTGGGAGTGTTAGAGAGATCCCTCTTAGTGGAGAGTTTTCTTTCTGAGTAGTCACCATGAGCAAGACCCACCACCAATCGTCATGGAGCGGAGTATTCTGTAGCTGATAGCAGATAGATGAAACAGATGTCCAAGAAGACCAGACCTACATGTGGACAACCGCATGATTAGGGGTCGGTTATGTGGGGCACCTGAGGAAGAACTAGTCATGCCAGGAGTGGGTAGTGTTACACATGCGGCACTCAAGGTCACATGGATCATGACTGTCCAACCTTCCATACAGATTATCATCAGATGGTCAAAGGACCCCCATGTAGAGACATATGTTCAAACGAAGGTGTTCGTAAGGAGTAGGCATATATGGCAGAGGAGCTGGTCATGTAGCTGGCATAGGGCGGTGATTCGAGATGTTACCACCACCACCACCTGGAGGTCCACCGCGACCACAAGGGGTAGGTGGACAGGGGAGAGATCAGCTCTAGGAAGATGAGACCTACGATCATAACACTCTAGAGATGATATGAGGAATGATATGTGTCTATACCCACTTAGTTACAGTACTTATAGACATGGGATCCATTCATTCTTTTATTGTCATTGCCCTCATTCAAAGCTCAAAGATTCTGACGGTGCTTTTGGATCGATACTTATAGATAGAGACTCCTACGGGAGTGTTGACACTCCTTTTCGTCACAGAGTCTAAAGATTGGAAAATGGAAATGACTTAGCACAAATTGATTCATCCATTGAAGAAAACATAAAAAATCGACAAATGGATGAACACAGAGAACATTGCCCATAGGTCGGGCAACATCCCTCATAGTCGCGAAAATCCACTTGCGCGACGCCTAATGGTCGCGCAAGTTACTTGCATGACCTTAGTGATAACCGTCTGGGGCCTTCTCCTACCTATAAATACACCATGTGGGCCCCCCATTTGAAAGATTAATTTTATTCAGAAACTCAGATTTGATCTCTCGGCGCCCTAGTCTCTTCTAAAAGCTTCTGAAACACTTATAAGGTAATTTTTTACCTAGAACATAAGATCTAGAGATGGGGATGAAGGCCTAAGTGTTGAAACTCATCAACACTTGCGTGCCTGAGTGGCCAGTCCTTAAGGGAAATGGACACACTTGTGTGCCTCCTTACTCCTTCAATAGAACATGCGCGCCCCTCTTCTGGAAGAATCTCAAGATGATTCTAAAGGCTTTAACCAAGAGTCTCCCAAGTATTACCATTCTGGCTAACCATCGCGCAAGTACCCATGTGTCATGCAGGTATACCTGCACGACCGGAACTTGCGCACCCATGCAGTACTTGCGCGCCTGCCAGGACTTGCACGCCTCTGCTTCAATGGGTTCCCTTCTTTCCCATTTCACCCCTCTTATTTCATTCCACATCTCTTATTCAAGATTCAGTCTTCAATACACTCTTCAAAGCCATTTATGGTATGATTCCTTGATTTGAAATCCTTATCTGAAAGAAATTCTGTGGAATAACTCTGAAAATCTAGTGATTTACACATCTTTATGTCACTAAAGATTGAGATTTCATTCATTCAACCTCATCCTTTATGATGATAGAATTCATTAACCTGGGCATCCTCTTTAGGAGTAAGCCGTAGTTCCCTAATCTGGGCCTCCTTTTCAGGAGTAAGCCCAAGTCCCTTAATTTTTCAAGTATCTTAACCTGGGCCACCATTTCAGGAGTAAGCCCCAGTCTTAATTTCTATTAACTAGTCCTAATTTACCTTTGATATGGGATTACTTTTCAAGAGTAAAACCCAATCATAAGTCCTCTCCTAATTTGGGCCTCCTTTTCAGGAGTAAGCCCCAAGATAGAGTATTCAAATCTCCATGAAGCATATATACCTTTATGGACCCTGATCTTGGATTTCTTCCCTAAAGTAAATCCTAATCTTCATTTATCTGGGCAGTCAAACATACATAAGGACCACATTATTTCTTATGATTTCATCTTTCATGGCACAATTGTCTGATTTTTACCAATACCTTTTGTTTCACACACTGAGCATGACTCATGTGAGCTTGGAGTGTAAATGTAATTATGACATTCTTCTTTGAGCCATCAATCATAAACATCATACTCCCTTACTCGAACAATGTGGATTTTGGTTAGTTTTATAAACAAAGGATGTATAGGTAGACCATCTACGAGTTCGATCCCAACTATGAAATAATTCATGTTCTTCTGAATGACAACAAACTTCATGTGCCCCACTGAGTGGCTTTAAAACTAGTATGGTCATCATAAGGACCAAGAGACATTTACGTATCGAAGGATACCATTGACTAAGAATCTCTGACAAATACAGATGATTCTTTATCCGTGAAGAACCTCGAATACATATAGAAGATTATCTAAATTTCCTACGTATCGATCATTGATTGTCATATATAAAGGAAAACACATTTTATACTTGGTAATGTAATAAGGATTCATGAACATAACTTAAATCTATAAAGAGAGTCCTGGAGTAGACAATAATTCTCCTCAAAAAGGTTTGACGAGTCCGACCGCCCATCCTCACGACCAATGAAAATTCCTAAGCCTCATCAGTCCACAAAATAATGTGCACCTGCCTTTAAAAAGTAGGTCCAAATGGATGTGGAGTCATTGGATGTTTCCGGTTCTACAAACAAACCTGTTAGAAACCGATCGGAATGTTTGAACCTCTCATCATGGAGGTCATCTCGAAATTCCGAGAGGAAACAAAAATGGTGAACCCGACGTGAATCTTTAACCAAGTTAAAATGATGTTTTACCTATTTGTTAGGACCCTATTTTAAACTCAATAAGAGGGAATACAAAAACAATCATTGACATATGTACTCATCCAAAAGATGTAGTGGCTGAATTTATCTTGATTACGTCTGTTATATCAAACAGGCACTCTTTTCCAAGATCTTATGCATTTCTAGAATGGCGGATTTCAAGTTCACACCTGGGAATACTACTGCTGCAAATGCCACTACTGCTACTGCTGCTGGATCATTTTCCACTCTGAGAATGATATCACCTACTCAGCGTCTTCAACACTGGGTATCAAGTGCACTGGTTAAGGAGTATCGTCAAGACAGTACTATCCCAACTGTGGAGGCTGCCCGACAAGCCCTCCAAGTGAACAACTAACACCGGTCGTCCGGAAAATGATGTCCAGTGATAAAGAAGCAGGCGGTGCTGAATACCGCCTCCAACCATTTCGGGTCGTTATCCATGGAATGCAATCACCATTCGCTCCCTTATTCTAGGGAGGTGAATGAGAAGGTACCTCAGGGCCTTAATTCAAGAAAATAGGAGTCCTTCTTGAGGGATCCCAACAACAATCGCCGCAAGACTCGTGCAGCAGTGCGCCTTCAACATGATGAGGGTACCGACTCCAGGTGTTCGGCTCCGGTTCTTCTAACCTGAGCCGGAAAGAAGAATCGCCAGTGGCGAAGTCCGGTTAACAGTGAGAAGGTTCTCGTCTCTGCCATATCCGGATAAGTACACTAACCTAACTTGTTGGAAAGCTATGAGAAGGAACACACACCTTCCCATTTTAATTCTGCTATCAAGTAGACTCGTCTGGCAGCATCACGCCAATCCCGCTAGGCAATTCCAGCGGAGTACTATAGGCAAGAACATACACCTGTTTATACATCATCATCTAGTTAGAAGGCTCGTCTGACTACATATGATGGATCTTGTCAACTACGTTCAGTGAAGTGTAATCAGCAGGCACATACACCTGCTAGTACTAATCATGCGTACCAATAGTCTCACTTGGTAGCATTCAGAGAAGTTAGTCGGAAAGCCCCAACAACAAATAGGAGGAAGACTCAACTCTCTGTCCCCAAACTTGAGTATTGTCGAGATTTACTGACAGGAAAAGGAGGACAAGAGCAGGCAGATACACATACTCCAAGCCCGAAATGGACATATATTCCTGTTCCGATAGCTGAAGTCACCAAGAATATTCTTTCAATGGTGAAAGAGTAGAAGAAAATCAATTCTCATATTCTTGATGTCTGCCAGGATATTATAACAAATAGAGAAGCATCTCAGGGATATAAACATAAATCTATCCCTACTAGTGGAGTGACACATCAACAATTCACTCCGGAACAGACACACACATATGTTCCAGTCCAAGAGGGTTGTGGGGAATACTCCCCCATATCATACAGACAACCATGTCAGGAACATACACCTTATTTGAGTGGAGATCATCAGCCTCACCTGACCATTGTTCCTGATCGGGCACATATACCTTCTCAGAGCAGCCACTTTCGTCAACAAGTGGTTTCCAAAGAGAGTAAAAAGGAGTCTAAGAAAAAGACCCACCCATCATAGTTAGGAGATCAAGATCCAATCTGTAACAAGGCCTAGCTTGATTCTGGAGTTCTTAAATCCCTCATACAATTATCTATTCAAATTCAAGATTCTACTCCCTCATTTCCCAATAGTGGGAACATTAATTCTGAAGGTCTTCAACAGACACTTCCTCATGAAGGCTTGATTCATGACAATTCAGATGATCTCGAAGTTTCATCTCCAGATGAGAGCCATAGGAACCCACTTTGTGGTCAGAAGACCAAGGAGCAAGAGATCTCATCTTTTGTTATAACCCATTATGGTAGTCCTCCCCATGATGATGAATTTCAATGTGAATTTCCTCTCTGCAGTAGTGATTCAAATTCCCAAAAATGCTCTAGTAGACAATGTAGTGCCAAGAAATCCATATTATCTTGAGGCACTTGCAAATGCGAAACCAGTCATGTCTGATGGTTCATCGCTAGTAGGTGAAATACTTTCTCAATCAGAAGATAGCCCAGGGTGTAGGTCATTCTCTGAACCACCCCTATGTCATGCATCTTCTAGTTTGATCAATTATTTCTCTACCAATCCTGTTGAATCCAATGAAGCAACAAGGAAACACCAACTCTGGTCAAATTATGTAGAAGATTCCTCATCAAATGATAATGAAGAAATGCTGAACATGAGAAAACAACTGGAGAAAGGTGATGTGCTAGTCATGTTTTTGCCTCTGGATGACTCTCAGTACGACATTCCAGAAATGTTGACGGAAGATGAAATTCATGATATTCGTCTCAACATATAAAAAATTGTTTTTCAGTTGAAAAATAAAGTATTATCTTATGATGAATATGAAAATCATCTTAAGAAAATAGAAGGTTATAACTTCAGATTGATTTGGCGTCTCTATCAGTCTATCGATATCTGAAGGCTGAAAAGTAGCAAAGAGCCCTTCAACGTTAATGATTTGGAGGACTAAGAAGATTATGTCAGTTAATTACCATTTCCCCATCTGGTATTCGTGTCAGAGGATGGGGTGTTCATGGAGCACTGCATTTCATGGTGCTCTCCAGTCAGCAAAGCCCGTCGAAAATGGTATCATGCAATGTTATTTCCCATGGTCGGCAACAGTCAATGGGATTTTTTTGTAATCAAAAGCTTTCCCAAAAATAGTCTTCAACTCGTTCCTCTCAAAATAAATAATACAAAGAACATGTTTTTGAATTACTCTTCCATCAAGAAAACGAGAATATTGAACATGCCACTCATTTGGAGCAAGCACATCACCAAGTGAAGAAGTGTCAGAAATCATCCAACGATATTTTGAACCGGGTGATAAAAGTGGATATAGGTAAATGCATACAACTAATTTCCGGACCAAGGGTTGAAATATCAGGAGAGATTTTAAGAAAGTCTCATACATAGCATGTCAAGAGCCTCCCTAGCTCGCTAGACTGGGGACTCTTTTAAACCAACCCTCGGAATCAACAAACAAGATTCGAGGAGTTGAGAAAGAACAGCCCCAGTCCACCAGACATGGGTCTTTTTCAAATCATCAATCCCCTCCTCAGAGCAATTTGGTCTTTTCTCGATTGGGGAATAAGCCTCAAGAGGAATGAAGATACAAATTATCAGGAGATTCCCTCCAAATTACGGTTCGTCAAGAAGTTCATGAGGGATCGAATCAACAAAAGGGAATGTCTCATCAAAGACATGGAAGAAGACAATATCACAGAAATGTTGATAGAAGGGATGCGATGAGTTATGTATCAATCAATGTCATTAATGTCATTGTTGCTGATCCACCAGATGAGGCTCACTCAGGGGACTCAGATGAAGAGGTTCCTACTCAAGAAGATGTTTGCACCGACACAAATGAAGAAGCTGTGCATACAAGAAATCAAAGGATTACTCAGAATCTAGGTAATCCTTCGAATAACCCACATCCCCTTCTCCTAAAAGTATCCAAAAAGGGAAGGTAAAGAACCAGGTTAAATATCCTTTCTCTAGAGAAGGTCAATCTCTCTCAATAGAGAAAAGGATTTCACAACAAGAGGAAGAAATGAAGAAATTAAGAAGTTTGAATGCAGATCTACTTCAGAGTAGTCTTCTTCTTAAGAATGCTAGATTCAGTTAGCCAAAGGAATTTGTTGCAGCTACTGAGATGGATCAAGAATATCCTCCTCTATCAGTACACCCTCACAGGTCTAATCTTACGGGTCAAGTGAAACAACTGTTGGCAGTGCTACAATCAGTTGTAGCACCAACCACCACATCTGTCCAGGCTCCAATCATTGCACCTACCCATGTCCAAGTTCAACCGGATGTTTCTCAAACGTTAATAACTATTATTGACTCATTAACAGCTCGGTTAGAAACTAGGGAAGGAAAACGTGGGCATGTTCAACCAGAAAAGAATTTTTTCCTCGAATGGGTAGATTCAATATCTCCTCCATCCAGTTTTGGGAACCCTTTATTCTCTATTTTCAATGGATCATGAGATCCTGAACATCATTTGATGCATTACGTGTCTTGTTGCGATCCTATGATGGGAACTCCGGAGCAGCAAGAAGCAGTAAAACTCAGATGCTTTGTGCGAACCTTGCAAGGACCAGATTTTTTCTGGTATACAAACTTGCAATCCCAGTCAATTACCGGATGGGAGGATCTTCACCAAAAATTCCTCCTTCAGTTCAGCTCAACTTTGCCAAAGAAAACAGTTTTTTATCTTACAAACTTTAAGCAAATGGAGAATTAAAGGGTCTCTGATTTCATTGATCGCTGTAAGGAATTGACATATTCCTTTATCTTAGCACTCCCTCAAGAGAAAATGTTGCAAATCTGTGTGTCAAATCTGCGTGACGAATTACGCACGCCGTTAATCCCTGTTAAATACACAGGAGGGCTTCGAGACCTTACTTAAATCGCATAGCTGATTGAATATTTCCTTATACAGGCTAAGGCTAAATCTCGTGTAATTCCATCAGCTCTAGGAAGTAGAATGGGTAAAGTAGAAACTGATACAATTATGCTTAAACAAGCACCTGTACCTGTTTCTACCTCAAAACCTTCATCTTCTCGAAGGGGTCCACCTCCTGAGCGCCAAAAACATGGGCCTTTTCGTCTAGATGATCAAAGAGATCAAAGACAAAAACAATTTGAGGATCTGAAGAGCATAACATACTCATTCCAAAATGAACAAGTTCCTCGTTATTTCAATTCGGCTCTAGAAAACAATTTGCTTCAATTCCCAATGCCCAAGAGGCCGAACAAGAAAGTAGGTGAAGACCATCCCAATTATTGCCCCTTTCATCAAATGTTGGGGCATCCCACCCAGGAGTGTTTTGTCTTCAAAGACCTCCTGCAATAGATGGTCGACTCGGGACAAGTCAAACTGAAAGGCTCTTTAGCTCAGGTAGCATTTTGTACTGCTACAATTCTATAGGAGGAAGGCGAATGGAAAGAAGTCAAAAACAAAAATCCACAGAAGTATGATGATTAAATGGTCAGAAATACAATCAACCGAACTCATGATATTTTGCGAACACAATTAAAGAAACCAATTGTGTCTTCTGCCATGAATGTAGCAGAAAAACCCTCTTTGTTAGAGGGAAAGTCCTCAAAGAAACGACATGATTCAATGAAAGAAAAAGAATCAGAAGAAGATGAGTATGTTTCAAAGCCTATGTTTTCTTTGACTCTGGAGGACTTCATGCCATTTACTTAAAATCCACAGGCACCACCCCACCAAATGGCACAGCCTAAATAGGCTAATCTGGCAGAGTCTTCATCAGACGAAGAGTTAATCTTTGGTTATGTTAATATGATTCAATTAACAGATCCATATGCTAGTCGCAGTTTCGATTTCAATGAGCTATAATTCCCTGTATCAAACAGGGGAATCAGAGGAAGTTCCAGGGGCTCAGGATACAGGGGAAGACGTGGATCTTTTAGAAGCCACTATTCTAATTCTACCCCTGCTAGAACTGTGTACGCAGCAGAAACTCATGGTAGAGCCCTTCATTGAGCTCAGAAAGAAAAAGAATGTTCTTCTAACAATATCAAATTCAGTCCTGACACAATTTTTTTGGAAGACCGATTGAAGGTTCCATCTTCTTCCTCTCATCAAGTAAATGGATCTAATCGGTCTAATCTTCCAAAACCAGGAATATTGCCTACTCTTATCCCGTTACAAGATGCATCAACATCCAAAGCATCTACTTCCAAGGTACCTACTAAACCACATAGTCCTATTGGGAAACACATACCTCTGGATCAAAAGAATGATATATTGAAACACCTGGCCCATGTACCAGCCAAGTTATCAATTCTGGATGCTCTGAATCTGTTAATAGATCTTCGGGAAGCACTCATCGAGCCTTTGTCAAGTCATCAGGAGTTTGAAACTGAAATTACTGCAGCTGAAGTCTATCACATAGAGAATAATCGTGCAGAATTCCATACAATAATATCTTTTACTGATGAAGATGAATATGATGTTGCGTATGGACATATTAGACCATTGTACTTGTCTGGAAAGGTCAATGGCGTAGACATCCTAAGAGCATTCATTGACAATGGTTCAAGAGTCAACCTCATGTGCATTCGTACACTTCGTCGATTAGGCCTCACGAAATCTGATTTATCTTCTTCTACCATGATGTTACAAGGATATGATAAAAATGAACAAGAACCACTGGGTGAAGTTACACTCAGAACTCATTTTGGAGATCTTGTATCCAATTCAGATTTCATGGTTGTTGATCAAGACTCAGCCTTCAACTTATATCTTGGAAGACCCTGGCTACATCAAAATGCAGTTATCCCTTAATCATACCATCAATGACTCAAATATTGTTTCAATGGTCAATTTGGGACATTTTATGGTGATAAGGCACCGTTCAATACATGTGAGTCTCAATAGATTGAGGTGGAATTCTATCACATGAAGGGAAGGGATAAATCTACAACAAAGGAGATTACCAAAGTTAATGCTCCATATGGTTTGGAGAAAATTCCAGTAAATCCATTAACACATGTGAGTAGAGATTATGTGTTGCCTATCAGTCAAATTGACAAGATATAATCAAATTAAAATACTCTTATGGAAAGATCTATAATGTCAATTATGGCAATCAAGCCCGACAAAATGGGAGAAATTTGTAATCTTCCAAGAAGTGATGAAAGCACAAATGGTGACGGCTTCATTTCATCTGCTGAAATCCAACAAGTCTATGTTTCACCAATTAGGCCAGAAGAAGTTATATCAACATCGTAGGTGAATAATTATGTCGGTTCTCAATCCATCATCTCCTCTTTATTACCAAAATAAGAGCCTTCATCATCAATCGGGTCGGAAATGGAAGCTTCTTCTTCACGATATGCAAATTTTGATATCTATTCTGATCATGAAAATTCTACTTTATCATCTACTATGCAAGTAGAAATGGAAGAAATAACACATGATGAAGAAGATGATGATGATCTCAGAGATTCTCCTCCAGCATTTGAAGAGGGTGTCTCTACCACTGAGGATGAACTCAGAGAAATAAATCTGGGTTCAAAAGAAGATCCACACCCCACTTTAATCAGTGCGGCCATGACTCTTGAAGAGAAAGATATGTATATTTCGTTTCTAAAGAAAAAGATAGATATATTTTCCGGGAACTATATAGAAATTCTTGGGCTTGATCCTGATGTTGCTACTCATCATTTGGGTTTACCAGAAGAACATCGAGGATTTAAGCAAGCCGCGAGAAGAACACAACCAACATATGCTACAAAAATTGAAGTTGAAGTGGATAATCATATCAAAGCTAACTTCTTCAGAGAAGTTCAATATCCCAATTGGTTGGCTACTATTTTCCCTGTAAAGAAGAATAACAGACAAATTAGAGTTTGCATCAATTTCAGAGATCTTAATCGGCATTGTCCTAAGGATGATTTCCCAGTTCCGATTATAGAACTTTTAATTGATGCAACAGGTGGCTATGAAGCACTTTCCTTCATGGATGGATATTCCGAATATAATCAGATCTGAATGGCCCCAGAAGACGAGGAATATACAGCCTTCAGAGCCCCTCATGGTGTGTTTTGCTTCCGGGTAATTCCCTTTGGCTTAAAGAATGCAGGTGCAACTTATCAGCGTTCCATGCATCGTATCTTCAAACCCTTCTTAGAGAAGTTTTTTGAATTCTATGTAGACTATTTGGTAGTTAAATCCATACAACTTTCTAATCACTTGGCTGATTTGGAAGTCATATTCCGAAAGATTCGACAACATAATTTGAAGATAAACCCCTTAAAATGTGCTTTTGGGGTAACCTCAGGAAAACTTCTCAGCTTTGTTGTACGCCATCGTGGTATTGAAGTTGATCCTGAGAAGACCAAGTCAATACATGGTATGTCACCTCCTCAAAATTTGAAATAATTAAGAGGACTTAAAGGACACTTAGCCTATAATCGGCGTTTCATCGCCAATTTAGCAGGAAAAAGTTTACCCTTCACCAAATTGATGACGAAGGGAGTCACTTACCAGTGGACTGAAGAATGTCAACAAGCATTCAATATTCCCACGAAAAACCTCTTGGGTCCACCAGTACTCATGCCACCTATTGAATGGAGACCACTTATCCTCTACGTGACAAATCTAGAGCGATCATTGGGTGCCTTTATTGCTCAAAAGAATGATGCTGGGAATTAAAACAGCTTCTACTATCCCAGTGGAACTATGCTTGAAGCAGAAACCCAGAATTAAAGTATTGAGAAGTGCTGCCTGGCATTAATCTTGGCAGTTTAGAAGTTGAGACACTACCTCCAACATCACGAGGTCCAATTGGTATCTCGCAATAACCTGCTCAAATTCATACTTAGTCATCCAATGCTTACAGGACGTCTAGCAAGGTGGGAAGTTATTTTGCAGCAATTCGACATTCAGTATGTGTCTCAAAAGGCGATAAAGGGACAAGCTCTAGCTGATTTCCTGGCTCAACACCCTTTAGTGGAAGACACATCTTCAGATATTGAACTCCCTGACGAGGAAGTCTTCTCTATTCAAGAAAGTCCTCAGGCATGGGAAATGTATTTTGATGGTGCTTCCAGAAGTCCTACAGGGAGGGAAATGTAAAATCCTAAATTCAGCAATGTTGGCTTAGGAATTGTGCTCATTTGTCCAGAAAAGGTTGTGTTACCTTATTCCTTGTTATTGTGGGAAGGTGGTACCAATAATGAAGCCGAATATAAAGCTCTCATTGTACACGTGGAATTAGCACTTCATGCACAAGTGAATCACTTAAAGGTGAAAGGTGATTCAGACCTTGTAATCAAACAAGTCAACGGGGATTATGCCATCAGAAAATAAAAACTAATCCCTTTGTATGATTACGTCAGAGAGTTAATGCAGGAATTCCCTTTGGAATCGACATTTTCTTATGTCCCAAGATCACAAAATGTTCAACCTGATGCACTGGCTAATATATCCACGGCTCTGGCAGACCCAAATCGAGACGAGACAACAATCAGTATTTCCCACCGTCGTGCAATTTCAACTTATGTTCGAATCAGAACAGAGTAAATTAATGAAACTAGTCACATTCCTGAACTGTATGGTCATACTACATGATGGATGTCACCTATCAGGGAATACCTTTAAATTAGAACACTTCCACCTGATAGAGCTGACAAAGAACAAATCCGGCGACATGTGGTCAATTTGACTCTTTATGATAGCCCAGATCACCTAGAGAAAATTCTATACAAACGTGGTTTTTATGGATTTATCTTCATATGCATTGACGGTGAAGAGACAATGGCTGTCATTAAAGAAGTGCATGCACGATTCTGTGGTGCCCAGCTGTTTGGACGTATACATTCTGATCAGATTTGAAGGATTGGATACTTTTGGCACTCAATGATACAAGATTGTGTCGATTTCACAAAGAAGTGTCATTCATTCCAAGTACATGACAACTTCATTCATTAACCTCCAGAGTTTCTTCATACAACTAAATACTCATGGACATTTCCCACATGGGGAATGGATGTGGTGGGACCTTTCCCTTAGGCTACGACCAAGCAGTTTAAATATATTCTTACTACTACTGATTTCTTTTCCAAATGGGCGGAGGCAATACCTCTCAAGGAAGACAGTTTTAAATGCGTTGTTAGCTTCATAAAGTCTAACATCATTACCAGATTTGGTGTCCCTCATACCTTATTGATGGTCAATGGCACCAACTTCTGTTCATCCGAGGTGAAGAAGTTCTATAAAAAATACAACATCAAATCCAACCATTCATCTCGGTATCATGCAGTGGCCAACGGCCAGATAGAAGACATTAACAAGACTCATTCAAATATACTTCAAAAGATGGTGGATAAAGAGAAGAGGGGATGGACTGATAAACTCTTTCATGCTTTATGGGCTTATCAGTCTACCACCCGCACTACAACTCTTTCAACTCCATATTTATTGGTATATGGAATGGAAGTCGTCATTCCCATTGAAGTTCAACTACCCTCTCTCATAGTTTCAATTTGTGATCAATCATCTACAGATGAACAATCTCAAAAACGATTGAATGAATTTGAGCAGTTAGATGAGAAAAGATTGTGCACTTTGCACCACTTGGAAGTCTATCAGAATCGAATAGTAGAAGATTTTAACAAAAAAGTTCATCTTCGTTCATTCACTCAGGGAGAATTGGTATTATTTCTCAGAACTCCAATGATACCTGGAAAGAAACTTCCCAAGAGTGATCCAAAATGGGATGGACCTTACTAAATACATAGGGTTTACTCCAATGGAGCTTATTCATTAATCTTGATGGATGGAGTACTCATCACTACTCCAACCAATGCCAGATTTTTGAAGAAGTACTTTGTATAAACACAAAATACAACATCAATGGTCCGGTATAACCTTAAACTGCACAACCGTCTAGCAATACTTTAAACTGCATAACCAATAGTCCATACATATGACCTTAAACTATTTGTACTTTCTTCCCAAATGACGTTAAAATGTGAAAAAGGTCACTAAATGGTCCGGTATGACCTTAAACTGCACAACTGTCTAGTAATACATTAAACTGCATAATCAATGGTCCATATATATGACCTTAAACTATTTGTACTTCCATCCCACATGACGTTAAACTGTAAAAAATTTCCCTAAATGGCCCAGTATGACCTTAAACTGCAACTAGGTCCTGTATGACCTTAAACTACATCAATGGTCCAATATGACCTTAAACTGCATCATCAAAGGTCCATGCATATAACCCTAAACTATTTGCAAGTCCCTTAAGTCCAGCAAGACGTTAAACTGTGACGTCCTAACTACATGACGCTAAACTATATAAAAGTACCTTACGTCCGAAATGATGTTAAACTACATAATCATCAATGGTCCTGTATGACCTTAAACTACACTTTTGTCCAGCATGACATTAAACTGCACCATCCACGGTCCATGCATATGAACATAAACTATTTTCACTTTTGTCCAACATGACGCTAAACTATATCGTCCCTTTTTCGTCCAACATGACATTAAACTGTGTAAAAAGTCCCCAATGCGTCCAACATGATGTTAAATGGTGTACTCTTTTGTCCTCACTGGATGACATTAAACTGCACAGTCCCCCTTACTTCCAACATGACGTTAAACTTTATTGTCCCCATCGTCCTAACTACATGGTGCTAAACTGTACAGAATGTTCATGATATGTCATACATTACATTAAACTGTACTTTTTCCAGGCTACATGACATTAAACTATGCAGTGCCAATAGTCCTAACTGCAATACTTTAAACCGCATAGTCCCTTTATATGTCATGCATGACATTAAACTGTGCATCGTTAAGGTTGTCATTACCTCTTGTTTCTCACACCGAGTATGACTCACTTGAGATTAGAGAAAACCTCAACCATAACACTCTATCTGGGATACTAACCATGTGTAAGTCCCAACATCATTTTTTAGGTCGTTGTCACCAAGAACAACTTTATCGTTAATTCATTCTTTAATTGAACTATGCGGACTGTGATCCTTTCCTTCTACGCTGGGTACGTTGGAAACCTCCCAAGGTTCATGCCCAAAACCAATCTCTTCACATAGGTTCATCTCTATCTCATACGATGTTAATTCGTGAAACCACCCCTAGAATCAATATATTTACATTGGTTCACTTTCATCATTGCTATACGATGTTAAACTATACAACACTTTTGTCCAGTATGATAATAAACTAAAATATTCTTTGATACCCTCACCTGAGAGGGAAACATTATTTACACTGATTTTTCAATCATGTTTCATTTCAAAGACTACATGCATACATGGCAATGCCCAAACCATTTATCTTGGGTTAAACCATCAATGTACTAAAATACCCTTTCACCCTTCACATGTACGAACCAAATTTGTTCAGAGGGTATTTCTAGAACTACGTGGGCTTGATTCCCATCCTTATGGGATACGTAGGAATGTTCGAGTGTCCCTCGAATCTGGCCCCAAGTCTTTGGGCCTAACCCCAAATTCCACTTTTAGTTCCCTGGCTGAAAAGTCCCTATGAAAACACACACTGTGTATTTCTTACAATGGTACAAGCTCTAGGACCCTAAACTATAATATCTAATCATTTTGTCCCACATGATGCTAAACTGTAATTTAAGAACTACGTATGAGCTTGATTCCCATCCTTATAGGATAAGTAGTGAAGTCCAACATTTCAATTCAGGACCCAGCCACAACAAGATTATGGTAAGTATTGATCTGTGTATCTCTGTATACATTGAACAATACCCATCTTTATGTGTCATAATCCTAACCTTAAATATTTTCAGATCATCATAAACCCTTTTCATGACTACTAGGTCTCAAAAAATGTCAAATTTCTGAGAATTATTTTTCCTGACTATGCTGCATGTTCCCATAGGCGGCCTTGCATAAACAGTCTGCAAAACAGACTTGTTATCCAAAAGATACTATTATCTGACTATGCAGCCAATTCCCTTAGGTGGCCCTACATAATTTAACCCCGTAACGAGTTTTTAGGATAGTAGGTTACTTCATTCTAGGGAAGAATGCCTCTTTTTTCTTTATTTGTATTAAATAACAGTATGCAAGGACCCTCAAAAACAGCAATCCTTAACATATTTTTTCCATATCCTTTTTCATGGTTTGAAGTTGTTCAAGTATATGGTTTATATTCTCCTTCCCCACGTTTGGGTCAGACCTTTGTAGGAGTAATATCCATTCAGTTCTTCGATAATCTTGTTCGGAAATATCTTTTCCATATTTCAAGTTCCTCATTCCATATAGAAAACACTATACATTGGAAAACTTGAATCTCCATAAACTTTTACTGGCTTTTGGCACTAGGAAATTAATGTTCTGAGTGTTCTTTTTCCTGACTCTGCAGCACGTTCAAATAGGCGGCCTTGTATAAACAGTCTACATAACAGACTTGTTATCCAAAAGATAATATTTATTTAACTATGCAGCCCATGCCCTTAGGTGGTCCTGCATAATTCAATCCCCTAACGGGTTTGTTAAATTATGGTAACTTCATTATTGGGAACTAATTCTTCTGATTTCTTTTAGATCATTTTCATGTCATTCCTCATATTCAGATATTCTTAAGTCATAGCTTACATATTTTCCCTTATACATGAGTATGGTACAATGTTTTTAGATGAATTTTCAAGAAATTGAGTCAATTATAACTCATTCTATCAAAGCTATTTCGACCATAAACATTAGCCTCTTTATGTCCGATGTGCATGAATTTAAAATGCAAGCAAAAGACAACGGAACCCCGAATAAAAGTCATGTTCCAGCTCACTAAACATACATTTTTTATGATTTAGGTAATATTGAGCAATTAAAATATTCAAAGTTTGTAGGGTTATTTACATTAATCCTAGTAAAAATCAAACTATTCTTACTAGGCCCATTGTATTAGGTAAAATTTAAAGCAGGTAGCAAGAAAATTCAGGCAAAAATGATTGATGGATAAAGTGTTTTTCATTGATGCACAAGAATTAGAAGGACATCCACAGATTGGATTCTCTTATCCTTTACAAGTAATTACAAAAGACTTCCAACGTAACTCTTCATTGGATTTACGGCTTCTCGAGCTTCATCAGCAGCCACCTGGAATTCATTCATTCAACTGGGTACCATAAGGGATGCAATGATACCAGCTCTTCTTGGAACAATTGTAAAGAATGTTCTTGAGTGCGGTTTGAGAAAATTTTCTGTTGATCAAAACAATGACTCTGTTTCTGTCAAAGAGACTTGGAAAATGGATACATGGATTTGAGAATGAAGCATTGGAAGTAAAGAGCCATTTGGAGAGAGTACTCTTTTCAGATATTGCTCTAATTCCATGTTTGTCTTCTCTCCACCAATCGGCAGTAGAAAACATTTCAGCCCATGAGTTTTCCATTTTTATATCTGCAAAGAAATGGCATGCACGAAAAATTTGAAAGTTCATGCTAATGTTGTTTCTCTTAAAGCATAGCATAGACGAAATAGTGGAGTAGTAGTGTAGCTGCAATTTAGGAATATAGTTCTTTGCATTTGGAATATTGACTACCTGCAGATGACCATGACCATATAGAGGCAGGTAGATGTTCTGTGGGAAATTAAGATGATATTTCTTCAAGTACATAGCCAAATATGGGAGAGTTTTGTCATAGATATCATAGTAATCATTGCCAATGAGGTTGGTCATATCATCAATCTGATTTCTAGCCAGTTCATCAACTATTTCAGGTCTAAGAGCCATTGAATATGCACAAAAGTTGAATAAATTAAACTCCTAAATGGGGTTATTTTTCATAAAATTTGTGAATAAATTCAGAAAAATGTATAAGGAATTAAGGTGAGCAAGTCTAGACATGGTTCAAAAGTATGGATGTGTCACACAAGTACATGGACCACAGGTATCACCATGCAGGTCCAGATACCTTGACAGCAGCGCGACATCAAGGAAACAGCGGGAAATAGAGTAACGGGCGTGGAAAATGCAACGTGTGCGGTGAGAGCTCGAAGGATTGAATGCCAGAAATCTAGATGCTTTGTACGGAATGAGGACCTCTATTTATAAACGCGTCTAGGACCCTGCGCACTGTACCCTATGTGATCAAGGGATGTATCCTTGCTTGCCAGGCCCTGTGAACCCAAAGCTCATTTGCGCGCTAGACCTTGCACGCCCCAATTTCCTTTTGATAATCATTTTATGCAGAGTTAAATCTTCATTTCATTCAGATCCAACTCTGAGGGGGGACTTTTGTTGACACTCCTTTTTGTCACAGAGTGTAAAGATTGGAAAAGGGAAATGACTTAGCACAAATTAATTCAGCCTTTGAAGAAAACATAAAAAATCGACAAAGGTATGAACAAAGAGAACATTGCCCATAGGTCGCACAAGTTCCCTCATAGTCACAAAAATCCACTTGCGTGACGCATAATGGTCGCACAAGTGACTTTCACGACCTAAGTGATAACTGCCCGGGGTCTTCTCCTGCCTATAAATAGACCCTGTGGGCCCCCCATTTGTGAGAGGAATTTTTTTCAGAAACTCAGATTTGAGCTCCCGGTGCCCTAGTCTCTTCTCAAAGCTTCCGAAACACTTCTAAGGTAATTTCATACCTATAACATAAGATATAAAGGGGGGTAGGAAGGCCTAAGTGTTGAAACTCATCAACACCTACGCGCCTGAGTGGCGAGGCCTTAAGGGAAATGGACACACTTGTGTGCCTCCTTGCTCCTTCAATAGAACTTGAGGACCCCTCTTCTGGAAGAATATCAAGATGATTCTAAAGGCTTTAACTAAGAGTCGATCAAGTATTACCCTGATGGCTAACCGTCGCGCAAGTACCACCGAAGCGATTACCACCGAAGCGATGTTATCTGAGCCACCCCAAGTGTCTATCACAATCGCACACCTTACCCATTAGGCTTATGTGGGTGTTATAAGGGGTTATGTAATAATAACCAAGAACTATGACTATCTATAATATTATTTTGTATAAATAACGTGAATTCATTTTATTATTGATACTTTGTAAATAGTTTGTAAAGCACAAATAGTATATTTAGTTCATAATCAACTAAAAAATATATTTGGATGAAATAATGTATTTTTCAATTATATAATATTTCAATAAAATATTATTATTATATTATTTTTTATTAAATATAAATTATCATATAATATTATAAATGCAATTGTAATTTTTATTAAGTTTTCAAAACTATTTTTGTCAAAACCAATGAATTTTCGGTAAATGTTGGTTTTTTTAAAGTAAAAATTCACATATTTATAAAATTATTTTGATAAAATGAATATTTTTTTTGTAATATGGACATCGAAATTATCAAATGGGTAATTTTTCTTAATTTTCTGAGACAATCGATGTTTTGGGAAAAAATTAAATACCATGTAGATATATAATGTGTTTGATGACATCATAATGAACCAATTTTTATGTAATAGAACACTATAAATATTATTTTAGGCCAATATATGTTTTATCTATAAAATAATGTGATTTTAGATTTGTTTAATTTAATTTTCAATTATTTTATGGACCCACCAAGACATATATAACATTTGGTATTTTTTAAATTGTTTTCTATGACAGTGTGATTGACCTCCCCATAATCAACCATATCATTTTAAGAATTTAGGGCATTTTCTATATAAAATAATTTTTTTCCACTCCACTATGGAAAAAACCATGGTATTTTTTGTGGTATTGATTAGTTCAATGTGAGGGGTATAAAACCCTAAATAATAATGAATTCCCTCTCATTTCCCATATAAACACACACAAGCTCCCTCTTCCTCTTCACTAAAAGCATTGGGAGTCCATCCAAACCCTGACCTCCTCTCTCTAGAATCCTCCCAAGGTTCCCCAAGATCCCAATAATCCTCTCGTAATCCTCTCCCATGCCATTGGGATAACACTTCCATGTAAGGGATTTCATCCGTTCACATTTTTGTCTATTTTTCTTTAAATTGGTGTGCCCTTTTTTCAATTAAAAATTTTGTGGTATGATTCATCACCTCAACCATATTGTCCTATTTAGGTTTTTCTGATTGGAGACACCTTTATCTCTCATTAATGCCTCCCATTTAAACCAGTTACAATTTTGAAATTATGTGAGGGATTTTTCTCTCCTCTTTTACATCCAAGTATTTTTTTTTGAATTATACATCTAAATTAAACTACATTATTTGGGACATGTACCTAAATGAACTAGTTACTGTCCATTTCATATAAATATGATGAGACACACTTTTCTCACACATAAACTATTTTCATGAATCTTCATGTCACATCATTATGCTGCCAAAATTGCACAGTGTTTTTCCAAGCCACGATCAATGTGTAGTGAATTCCATACCCGTGTCTTTATCAAGGGTATTCACCTTTATGAACATATACATATTTAATGGAACATTTAGGAAATTATTACACATTAATTATTTCTGGAATAAATTAATATGATGACTGATTTTATGTTATATGATCCATGTGGCACACTTATGCATGAAATGAAATGTTTAAGAAGCTGTTTCCAAATAGCACTCTAATTCATTGAATAATGTACTGTATCATGATATGTCATGTGAAATGGTTGTTTACTCATGATGATTCATGTTAAATGAGGTTTTACTCATGCTTCATGTGCAATGAGGGTTTACTCAAGCTCCATGTGCAATGAGCCTTGGCTCATGAAAATTCTATGTTAAGTGTTGTTTCCACATTTCCATGTTTTGATTATCATGATTTATCATGCATTTATATTTAGGTTTCTATTGTTCTCCATTGATATGAAAATTGTATAACATGTATTGTATTCTTCATGTTATTTGATGTCAATTCCCTTACTATGCTTTATAGCTCACCCTTTTCTTATGCATGCCCTCATGTTATCCCATGCAATGCTAAATACAAGGGGATGTAGTGGTCATGTAAAAGAAGATTTCAATAATGATGTTCTTTGTTTTATGTTCTAAGCTATTATGTAATGTTTCTTAGCACAAAATACTATATACCTCTTGATCTTCTATGTAGTATCAAGTGAATATTTTATGTAATAAATCATGTTTATGTGTGTAATAAAAAGCTGGATTATTATAGTCCGTATCAGAGGATAGGTTTAGTTATTTTTGGGATTAGGATTAGAAACCCCTAGTGAAGACATAGATATAAGAATCAGTATAATAAAAACATCCCTAAGTATTGGTGAGTATTGAGTAAGTGGTTTATCATGCAAATACATCACTGTCTGGATAAGAGGAGGTAGTGGCGGCGTATGCACATATGTATCATAGGGGAAAACCCTGAAATCAATACATTAAGCTAGACTCGAACGGGAACTGGTGCACAAAAACATGCATTTTTCACTCTTGGTTATGACACCCCGGGGGATATGCTTTGGTAAATTCAAAAACTTTTTGTGAATACTTATTAAGGGAATTAAAAAATACCCCTAAAGAACATATGATAGAAAGTAGATCATGGATAGCATATACTGAATCATACAGATTCATAAGTTAAGAAAATGAAAGTTATTCACAAGTCAGCAATTTATTCCATCGAATACCCTTTTTTTGTTACCCCTAACATTATTTTTATTCTAGCCAATGGAATCAATAGGAGGACTCGAGCTAACAATCGATGTGAATATTAAGTTCATGACTGGGGAAATGAGATGACCAATCCGATTAGAGCTAGAATCACAAACATTTTCATGCTTATCCCTCAGTTAAATCAAGCTTTGAATATAAGCATGGGTCAAGTGGAACTTCAAACCCCCCCCCCATGAATGAACAAGTCGCTATCAAGATCGGCATGTGACTAAGGCCTCATACTTATAATGGATCATCTAATCCCACAATTGCTGAAAAAAGGCTCAACTCCATTGAAAATATCCTCTCCATCTATAAATGTTCTGAACAAGAGAAGGTTCTTCTAGATTCATATCATTTGGAAGGTAAAGCCGATAAATGGTGCAAGTTGATCAAAAATACAAATCCTGAGTAAGAGATCGATGTGTTGGAATTGATGTATTTTCGAAAGATGTTTTTGATAAATATTTTTCACGCTCCCACTGACATAAGATGTAAAGGGACTTCTTTCCCCTCAAGAAAAAATATGAAGAATCTATCAGAGAAAATGAGGAAAAAATCACAAGGATTTCACGATAAACCTCTTTCATTTTCATTACCACCGAATTCAAGGTTGACCACTTTTTGGTGTGCTGAATCCTAGCCAATGGAAAGCATTAGTGATCCGTGACTTCGAAAACTATGATGAAATTGTCTGATGTGCCCTGAAGGTTGAAATAGAGATCAGGGAATCTCAGGGGTATCATGGGGATAATAAGAATAATATGGACTTCAATGATGGCAGTCCGATGGATAAATCCAATGATACTAAGAAGATCCAGCACCCACATGCCAATGGTGCGAAAGGAAGAAAGCCAAAAATTTCATGGAGGGTATGAAGCAATGCTTTAGGTGTAGAAGAGAAGGGAACCTAGCTGTTAACTACTGACAAGAAAAATCGACAACTACAATAGAGGATCAGAACACTCCATTAGAACCTCAAAGCATTATTCATTGGTACAACTACAAAGAACTCTAGCATCTTGCTAATATGTGCCCTAGGACAAGTGTTTTCAGAGGCAACCAACAACCTCCAATACAGAAAAGGAGATCTTTTTTCCATCACTACTGCTGAAGTGAACCCTGACAACAAAGTGGTTATATGTACACTAGTTATTCAAGCATTAATAGTGAACATATATTTTGATTCAGGTTATATGCATTATTTTATATCTCAAAAGTATAGTAGAACAATCCCAACACCACCACAAATCATGGAAGTTAATATGTCAGTGAGTATAGAAAATGGTGAAATAATTGTATCCCATGAATATAACTCCTCCCATGTCATAATATGTAGATTGAATTTCCTAGAGAACCTCTTCATACTCCATATGGTGGAATTTGATGCAATTCATGACATTGATTGGATTTCCATATATAGAGCCAACATAAATTAATGTGATTCGAAAATCACTCTCCATGTGGAAAATCCACACCCGATTCTATACAATTGCATGAAAGAAGATGATTCTTATTTAGCACCTTCATTTCATGTGTGGATATTACTTCCCTATGAGAAAACATATCTGGCCCAGATGAATGAGTCTACGGAGGAAATCATCCTTGAAGACTTTCCAATTGTGAGGGCATTTCTTAATGTTTTTCTTGAGGAATTGTCTGGTCTTCCTCTGAGAATAGATGTTGAATTCTCAATTGATCTTATACCTAGGGAGTGGACAATATCAAAGACCCCATAGAGAATGTTGGTTGTGGAGTTTGAAGAGTTGAATAATCACCTACCGGAGAATCTGGATAAAGGGTTTGTATGCCCAAATACTTCACCATGGGGTGCACCAAACCTCTTAGTCATGAAGAAGGATAGATCAATGCGCCTTTGCATCGATTATCATAATCTTAAAAAAATCACGATAAATAACATGTATCCTCTCCCACAAATTGATCACGTTATCAATGAACTATGTGGACCACAATAATTCTCCATGGTGGATTTGATGTTAGGATATTATCAACTAAGGGTGATGAAGAAAGATATCCCCAAGACTACTTTACATACAAGATACAGGAACTACGAATTTAGAGAAATGCATTTCAGACTCACTAATTCTCTAGAAATATTCATGGACTAGATGAATAGAGTATTTAGGGATTACCTTGAAATATTTGTGGTAGTTTTTATAGATTATATTCTGATACACTACGAAACTAAGGAGGATCATGAGGAGCATCTATGAACTGTAATAGAGACCTTAGAGAATGATAATCTTTATGAAAAGTAGACCATGTTTGGGTTCTGGTTAAAGGAGGTATCATTCTAGGGCCATATCATCACATGCAATGAGATATCTATGGATCCCTCCAAAATATATGAAATTTAGGGATGGTAGAGGCCAACATCAGTAAAAGATATCTATAGCTTCTTGGGGTTAGTTGGATATTATTGATGATTTGTGGGAAATTTATTAGGAATTTCCAACCATATTACCAAACTAACTCAGAAGGGATTAATGTTTTCATGGAGTGATGATTATATAGAAAGCATCATGGAGTTAAAAAGGAGGATTATCACTTTTCTCGTGATCACTTTAATCATAAGTGGAGAACTATTTGTGGTATTCAGTGATACTTTGAAGAATGGTATGGGTTGTGTGTTGATACAAAATGAATAATTCATTGCCTATGCTTCAAGGATAAGGAATGTTCATGATAAGAATTATCCAGCATAGGATTTGGAGTTGGCTGTTGTGATCCTCACTTAAAAATTTTGGCGGGATTTTCTCATTGGGGAGTTTGTGACACATATATGGATCACAAAAGCCTCTTGTATATATTCACACAGTAATAATAGAACATATGTCAATGAAGATGGTTAGAGCTGCTCAAAGACTATAACTACTCAACCCATTACCACCCTGGGAAAGCGAACAAGGTGCCAGATGATCTAAGTATAAAGGTCCCTAAATTATTTTATTGATGAGAATTGAGAAGGACCCAATCTTCCTATATTTGATGATAATGGAAATTTGAATCATAAAGAAGTGAACATCATCAAGCCTTTCACAAATGATTTCTCATCAGTCTCTTTTGGAATGGTTAAAGGATTACGAAAAGGATGATGTGGGAATTTAGATGAATGTGGAATCTATCAGAAGAGGGAAATCCTCAGAGTTCAATGTTAATGAAGAAGAATTGAGTGATTTTGGAAAATACTATCTGTTCCATCATGTTTAGAGCTGAATAAGGAAATTTTTGATGACGCATATAGTTCAAATTTCTCTATTCAGCCATGAAAAACAAATTTTTATTGAGAACTTTGAGAGCATTATTGGTGGGATAATAAATAGACGTATATCTCTGAATTTACATCAAAGTGCCTGTTGTTTCATCAAGGGAAGGCTGAGAGACAGAAGTCTAAGGGGATGATGCAATTGTTACCCCTAACATCATGGAAATGTGAGAAAATCACCATGGACTTTGTCCCCAAACATCCAAAGGCATTCAAAGGAAACAATGCAAACTGTGCTGTTTTGGATCATCATAAAAATTCTGCACCATTCATTGAAATTTGGGAATATTACTCATTAGATAAAATGGAATGGATATACATCATGGAAGTGGTAAGGCTACATGTACTACCACTTTCTTTTGTATCCGATCGAGATCCAAGATTCACCTCTATGTTTTGGAAGCGTTTTAAACATTCTCTGGATACCAAACTAAACTTCAGTAAGACCTATCACCCCCAAACTAATGGCCAATTTGAGGTAGATATTCAGAAACTAGAAGATATGTTAAGATCATTTTCAATGGAATGTCAAGGAGGTTGGGATAAACATCTTCCTCTACTTGAATTCTCCACTAATAATAGTTTCCACTTGAGCATCTGAATGGCACATTATGAATCCCAATATGGGAAGAGGAACAGAACACAAGAATCTTGGGATGAAGTTAGGGAACATAAGTTGCTAGGACTATAAATGGATGATGAAATGGTGGAGAAGGTGAAAACCATTCAGCAGCATATCTAAGCAGCCCAGAGTCGATAGAAGAGTTATGAAAATAACCATCGACGAGGCCTTGAGTTTAAAGTTGTAGATATGGTATTTCTACTCATATCCCCATAGGATAAGGTCATGAGGTTTTGAAAGAAATAGAAGTTAAGTACAATGTACATCAGCCACTTTGATATTCATTATTGTGTTGGGAAGTGGCCTGTCAATTAGCACTTACACCTACCATACCCAATGTTCATGATTTCTTTCATGTATCCAGATTATGGAAGTACATACCAGACCTTTTACATGTACTCTCTTCAGAGGTTGTAAAACAATAGGATGATCTTTCTTACGAGGATAAACTAGAGAAGATATTAGATAGTAGATAAAAATTTCTATTAAATAAGACAATTCCCCTGTCATGGGGTTGTGGAGAAACAATAATTTTGAAGAAGAAAATTGGGAGTCGAAGGAAGTGATTAAGTAGAGCTACTCGAATATGTTTTAGAGTGGGAAAAGGAAATTTTGAGGGAGAAATTTATTAAGGGGGGGGGGGTAATTGTAATGAACCAAACATTGATTATTGGAAATTCATCTTGACCAAATTAATTGTCTTATTATGGTTATATATATTTGAACTTATTTGGTTTTAAAATTTTATATTTTAAAATAAAATTATGAATTTTTACTGCAGCTAATATAGTCATTGAACATTGATAACATGATTAGTATAAATATAGGGCTATAACAAATCCAATTTTCTCACACAAAGTAAATGATGGCCTCATTCAGTAGACTTTCCCCGTATGAAGCCCATTTGTCAGAGCTTGTAAAGAGGTGGCATCATTAGGCTTTTCTCTTTGCCATGCCCAACCCAAGATTGAACGCGTTATGATTTAGTAGAACCGACTATGGGAGAAGTGGAAGTTGGTAGAGATTACCACCCAAGGGTTGTTATATGAACCACCCCCAGAGTCTGTCACCATCACACACCTTACCCTTTGGTCTTATGACAGTGATAAAAGGGGTTATGTAATAAGACCCTAGCACAATTACTATGTATATTATTTTTTTGTATATAGAATTTGTATTTAATTTATTATTGTTACTTTGTAAATAGTTTTTAAATCACAAACAATATTTATAGTTAAAATTAAATAAAGAAATATATTTTGATGAATTAATGGATTTTTTAATTTGTTAATATTTTAATAAAATATTACTATTAATTTTTTATATTAAATATAAATGATCATATTAATTTATGAATAAAAATTTAATTTTTATTAATGGTTGAAAACTATTTTTGTTAAAACACATGAATTTTCAGTAAATGTCTGTTTTTATATTAAAAGTAAAAAATTCACAAATTTATAAAATTATTTAGATAAAATGAATATTATTTTTGGAATTAGGACATCAAAATTATACGAAGATAAATTTTTCATAATTTTCAAAGACAGTTGAATTTTTATTTAAAAAATATATACAGTTTAAATATATAATATGTTTTATGACATCATAATTACCCAATAGTGATGTAATAGAATAATATAAACATTATTTTCGGAAATATATGTTTTAGAATTAAAATAACATCATTTTATATTTTTTTATTTATTTTAAAAAGATTTTGTGGACCCTCCAAGATGTATAAATCATTATCTCTTTTGAACTATTTTTTCTTTGTGAGTGTGACTCACCTCCACATAATCAAACCTATTATTTTAGGAAGTTAGGACATTGACCTTATAAAATATTTTTCCCCTTCCCTTTGGAAAAAACCAAAGGCAAAAACCATAGACTGGTTTGTGGTATTGATTTATTTATAGTGAGGTGTCCCAAACTTAAATAATAATGAATTCCATCTCTTTTCCAATAAAAATCCACCCAATCCCCAGCATACTCTTCAATAAAAGACTTTTTACATTGACCAACCCCTTCCCACCTCTCTCTACAATCCTCACAAGGTTCCCCATGCTCCCAATAAGCCTCTCTCAAGCCTCTCCAAAGCCTTTGGGTTCAAACTTCCATGTCAGGGATTTATTCCTTTCAATTTTTATTCCAATTTTCAGAATGTTTATATGACATTTTGTTTTCAATTAAAAATTTTGGGGTATGATTTTTCACATCCCCCATTCTTTCATTGAAATTTTTTAATTATGGGAGACCCCTTTCCTTCTCATTAATTCCTCCCATGTACACACGTTACCATGCCGAAATTATGTGAGGGATTTCTCTCTCCTCTTTTACATCCAAGTAATTATTTTTTATTATGCATATAAATTACATTACATTTTTTGGAAGATGTTTCTATATGACCCACGTACTGTACATCTCATGAAAATATGATGAGTCACCCTTTTCACCCTCATCAACTGTTTTCATGAATCCTTATGTCACATCGTTATGCTGCCGAAATTGCACCGCTTTTTCCATGCCAATATCATTGTGTAGTGAATACCATACCCATGTCTCTATCAAGGTAATTCACCTTTATTCATATATACATATTTAATGGTACTTTCATTTCTTTATTCCACATTACATAATCATGGAATAACTTTTGATATTGATTGATTACATTTTATATGATCCATGTGACACACTTATGAATGAAATGAAATGTTTAAGAAGGGTGCACCCAGATAACGCTCCAATGCATTGGGTAATGTATAGTATCCTGATACATCATGTAAAATGTGTGTGGACCCATGATAATTCTTGTGAAATGAGGTTTTACTTGTGCTTCATGTGCAATTAGGGTTTACTCATGCTTCATGTGCAATGAGCCTTGGTTCATGCTAATTCCATGTTAAGCGTTATTGCAACATTTCCATGTTATGATTATCATTCTTTATCATGACTTTATTTTTATGTTTCTCTTGTGCAACATTAATAAGCCTACTGTCTAACATGTATTGAATTCCTCACGTTATTCCATGTTTATTCCCTTACTGGGCTTTATAGATCACAATTTTCTTATGCATTTTGTCAATTTATCCCATGCAATGCTAAGTTCGAGGGAATGTAGTAGTCATGTAAAGGAAGTTTTCAATAAAGATGTTGTGAGTTTTTTTATAGTCTATTATGTAATTTTAATATTCCCCAAAGTCACTATACCTCTCGTTATTCAATGTTGTCTCAAGTGAATATTTTATGTAATAAATCAGTTTAATATGTGTAATAAAAAGCATGGTTGTTATAGAGTCCCTGATATTGGACTTTTGTTTTGGTATTTCATAAAGAACTTTAAAATATATGATTAAAATTTTCATTTATTGTTTGATGGTTCTTGGATTAAATTCAAATTATAATATGGATTTTCTTATTGAAATTTTATGTCATCTTTTTGTCCATTTAGTTATATATATTAATGATGTCCAAGTGTGGCGTTTTTAACCACATCAGAGATTGATGTAAACATAGGGCCATCTATTGGTGAGACTCAAGGTCACTTTGTCACAAAACTTAATTCAAGATTACAATGTTCCTATTTTTATGAATGGGGTGATGAAACCTATTGAATTTCAATTGGGAATCCAATGCTTCAAACTAAACCACTTGGGGCCCAAACAACTAAACATGTACATAGTCCTAATTTAATATGTTCTAGTAAATGAAAACCTAAAATCCCTGAATGAATTTTTTATATAGAAACTATTATATAGAACATGAATGTATATGGATATTATATAACCATTGTGGTTGAGACAAAATTAAGTGTTTTATAGAATGAGAAAATTGACTTTCAATTCAAAAGTACGAATTCTTAGAGTTGTTTCAATCATCATGATGTGATTCCTAGTCAATTTACTATTTTAATAAAAAATTATAAGAAATTAATTTCGTTATTAAATATTGAAACTTTTAATTCCCTCATATCATATATATTGGATGTAAATTTTTTAGTTAAATGATTTTGAATAATTTAGGGGTAGGGGATCTTCATCTATTAAACTGCATCATTATTCATGAATTTTCCTTATTTAAATCCCATGGTTTCAATATATTATTCTCCAGTAAATTCATAGTATAATCATTCAATCAATGAAATATTATTTTAAATGGAAAAATGAGTTTTGAAAAATATTGAATAAAATAAAATCACAATGAATTGAAATACTTAATAGATATATATAGACACACATGAAAGATAATATCTATATATAAATAAAATTTAAGAAGTGTAAAACATTGAAATTTTTCTAGAAAATTATATCTATGTGCGTGAATATATAACTAATAATTAATATAATTTTATTAAAAATGATAATTTTATCTATATTTAATGTTTTTTATATTTTAAAAAACCAATAAATTATATTTTTATTTCGTAAATATTTTTTAATATGTGGTGTAAGATTTAATCCTAGATAAAATTATATATGTAATATATATTGTAGAATATTTAACATTTAAAAGTGTGTATAATTTTATAATTATGAAATATTAGATCAAAACTATAGAAATACAAAAAATATAAAAATACCATTTTAGAATACATAAAAAATTCCCAAGATCCCAAATAAAGTGATAAAAATGCAATATGTTGTAAAAAATATGAAATGAAGATGAATTTGATTATGTAAATTTGAGACCATAAAACATTTAGTGACAATTATCGAATGGTTTATATCAGGAAAAATATTCAACCTCCCAGTTTTTCTTTTTACATTTAAATATAAGTTACAATTTTGAAATATTAATATATATTCTAATCACAAAATTGATGTGTATTATAAAATTACACATTACTCATTCAGGAATATATTACTCATATTATAAGTAGCTTATTATTGATTATTATGTAATATCAATCCTTTAATATCATCTCATAATTTTATAGATACTAGTCAAGAAAAAAGATAGATATATATAAATTTTTTCATCAAAAGAAATATTGAACTCAAATAATACACAATAGATTTGGAGAATAGAATATAATTTATGAAAGTATTTATTTTGTGGTAATGAAATGTATACAAGTGACAAAATAGAAAATCAATTTATCATAGTTAGAATAGTTTTTTCTTATGTATAGTGATTCCTAGATTAATATTTATGATCACTTCATCCCAAAAAGCAATTCCATTGAAATTGGTCTCATATTTTAATGTAATAAAAATAATTCCAATGGGTTGAATGGATAATTTAAATCACATCTATATATATGAATTTTATTTTATCTTATTATTTTTCTACATAATATATCAATATCTTTGTATATATTATACACTGATCTATTCAAAACAAATTTGAGACATTTGTTCAAATAAATTATCATCCAGGTAGAATTTAAAACTTACCTATTCAATGATGAAGAACTAATTAACATATTCACATATAATAATATGAGTTTAGGTTCTTCATGGCCCAAATATTGATGATATTATTGGTAAATTAACATTATAAATAAGAAATATGATATTAATATATATAATAGTTTATAAATTATATATATATATATTCACAATTTGTTAAAACATTAATGATTTTAGGGATAGTGATTTATATGGAAGAAAATGTTAGTAACATGACATCCCTATAATAAATAAGAATATTTTTTGAATAAAATCATGATGAGGAATTATTTTATAAATTCATAAATTAAAAAAATAATGGATAAACACATTACATTTGATTAATTATTGTCAATTGGGACAATAGATACATGTAAATAAAAAAGAAAAAATATGATGTAATAATGTCACAAGGCCTACTAAAAATTACATATCCAAGCGAAAAATAATAATTTGGAAGAAAAATATTAGGAGGAAAACAAAAATATTTTAAACAAAACATTTCACCATAAGAAAAAATATTATAAATTAAATATTTAATTTTGAAATATAATTTGAATAAATTTATATGAGTTGTATGTTTTACATTATAAAAATAAAATAATTTTTTAAATAAGGTTAATTGTACATTCATATCCTCTTTTGCAATCTTAATGTTCTATTAATGTAGTAATTTATCTATTAGAAGTGTCATATTATAATTTTAGAAAACCATTATCAATATTGAATTTGAAATTTAGAAATGATTATAAATACATATTATATATCATGAAGTATTCTTTATTTATATAGTTATTAAATTAACAATAGTTATATATGATAATTATCTTCAATTGTTATTTGAGAAAAAATATTTATTATTTTTAATTGAAAAATTCTTTTAATCATAATTAATGAGTATTTTTGATTCATTTTATTATAAACATTAATCAAAATATTAAAATTAATAAATTTTTATTTTTAAGTGTTTTTATTAAAAAAATTATGATTAATAGAAAAATAAAATGTTTTGTAAACAAATGTTTTACAATATTATTTTGATCTAAAATGTTCTAAATTATTTCAAGATTGATTTTCAAGACCTGTATTATCATTATATTTTTAAATATTTTATTTCAAAATTAAAATATAAGTATATGATCATATATAATAATGACTGTATCAAAATCATATTTTATTAGATTTAATTACTATTTGATAATGAATAAAAGATCATAATTAAAAATAATATTATATTTCAACTATTAAGGATGTAAAATTAGACCTCAAGTTGTTCAAAAATCAAATTACATTATCAAAAACATTTATACAGAATTTTATATTCATATTCCACTATAATATTTTTCAAATAAAAAATTTACTAATTATTATTAAATATCAAAAACATCATTAAATAACCATATCTATACCAGATTAAACATATCTACAAATATCGATAATAAACAGCATACCTTTTCTTATGTCAGATATATCATATTTAGAATCCCAAAATCTCAAAATGAGTTCTTCATTTTTGTGTAGTAATTTATAGTTACTTTATGGGGTTTTTACTATCAGTTCCCTATTTTACATTAGTATAATTAAATACTAATAAATTTTAATTATATATATTTTAGTATATTTAGTGTAGTAGTATCCCATTGATTTAATATTCCCAAATGTTACATGTTACCATTCTATTTACACTCTTAATAATAATATTACATTACCACCACAACCATTATATAAATTTTATGATTTTTTCATGGGATATCTATAGTTTGGTTGTTTTTAGAAGATTTCATGTTTGTATATTTTTACAGGAAACCAATTAATTATTAAATCCCTTTTTGATTCTCAATAATGTAACAATTTGAAATATTCATCTGGGATTCTCCTTTCCTAACTATATGTTTAGCTTGTGCGTTAATAATATATTAATAAACACACATTAAAATTTATAATTTCATTTGTATTTTTATATGACATGAATGATGCTATTAATGACATATAAATAATCTATTCCATATTTGGGAATTTATTTAATATCCTTCATCCCATTGACAGGGGATTTCAAATTTTTAAACAAACTACACATTTATATGGGCCATACATGAGTTTGGCATCATGAAATCATATATTTAAAAATTTTATTACATATAATTGTTTAAATTAATGTGTGATATAAAAATTATATTACGCCTCCCCCATTAAATTTGTTAAAAATTATTCTCCATGTATAATACAATATGATGAATTTGTAAAAAGAAATAATTTAATGCTACGTTGGTGAAAATTATTTGTAATATATTAGTAGTGTAATTATATAAAAAAGCATCACATTAATTCCTCACACAAATAATTATTTTGTGTTATTTCAAGATTTGCATTATATCATATGGAGTAATATTCAATATGACTTCATGAAAACCATAAACATATTTTAATATTCAATCATTAGTTTTGATAAAAAAATTACAAAGAAATTATTCTAAATATGATAATTTGGAGATCACATATATGTAAAAACAATAATAAAAATATACTTAAATAAATAATATTATTTAATTTAGTGAATTTCATATAATGATCACAATTAAACGTAATATATGATTCTAGGAGTTTCATAGTGGGAATACTAAATAATATATTCATGTAGTAGAAATTGTTTGACCACATATCCAAAAGATCATGTTTAACACCATTCATTAACAAAAGTCTATGAAATTAGAAAATTTCCACATTAAGTGTAGTGAGAGTTATGACTATTTGAAATTTTGGAATTATTCTATGTTAAATAATATTGGGAAATATATTTTAAATTTGAAATAGTTATTTTACTTTTACAATGATAATGAAAATTTATAAATATTATATTATATTTTTATATATTGGATAAGGGTGGGTAATCTGTTGGTGTATTTGAATAGCACTCAAACCCTAAATGATGTTAAAAAGGGATTTAGAGTGCTTGATTTATAATAAGGATTTAAATATTGAGCAAAATTCATAGTGGTCATTTTTTAAGAAACCACCAGTCCCATTTGGAGCATAGTAATGAACATTATGTTCTTAGCAGACTCACTGATATTCTAATGATGACGATAAGTGATGTGTCATTAATTTAATTTCTTCTTTTTCATCAATAAATATAAATAATTGAGTTTTATTAAAAAATTATTATTTTAAATTGAATAATTTAGTTTCATGGTTTATTTAGTTTACTGAAATTATAAAATTATTCCATAAATAAATATTTATTATTTATCAATTATTTTCTTGATTAAATTATGATTTAATGATTAAAAAATTTTAAACAATATTATTAACTTTTTTTTGTGATAAATATTGTTTGTCATTATGTAATAATATTTTATATCATTTATAATGGTAACTCCTAATAATAATTATAGATAGTTTTAATTTATGTTTACTATTAAATAAATTTATCATTTCATCATTTATTTTTAACTAAATAATTTATCATTGTTTTGTTATGTAATAAATTCTTTTTTATCTTTATGATTTATAACGTGAAATTAATTTAAATTCTTGAAATATTTTTTTTTATTTTGAAGAGTTGTTTCATTCTCTTATATAACCATGAATGTGAACATGAATATCTAACCGCAAAAGAATAATTATAAGTAACTACAAGATAGTCTTACGGGTAGTTTACTTATAAAAATTGAAGTGGATACATGAATAATCACTATCACTTAGCTCACCATATAATGTGACTACTTGAAATATATTATGTAAATAACTAAAAACAATCATTGTCCTTCCATCCAACAACATGAATTAAACTTCAAGTTACTATGTATTTATAAAACATCATGATTGAGGCTAGTCAGCCAACTGCATGATGAAGAAGTTGTTGATCCTTCACACTCATGTGACAACCAATAAATAAGCAACCATGATTTATTATATTATATTCCCATGATAGGAACACACTCAATAAGAAAAAGATAAATCAAAATTTTTTATATGAAGAGTATATATTAAGGATAACAGATCAAGACTTTAGATCTCAATATTTTGCAGAACACATGATACAGAATTCACTAAAGTTCTATTATGAGGCAAGATCATGGATATTTATTTCCTGTTGGGGGACATGATGATTAATACAATATAAAATCTATTTTAAGAGGAAATCCAAAAAAAATTTGATTATAGAAGATAAATAGGGACATAAAATTTTTAAGACCACTAAAACAAATGTATAGCGATGAAGCTACAAACAGTTCTACATCATTCTCAACTTTTATACATATGAAGATAGTTTTATCTATGTTTTTGAAAACCGAGTTCTAATAAGTGCTATTTCATGATCTATAATACATTTTAATATGTACATTAAGATATTTCATCAATTTATTGATACATTAAGGTTATGTTCACTGGAATTTTTGATATTTTGCAATTTTTTTAAACGTGATCGTATTTTATTTCTCTACAGTTCTTTCATTTTAGATAAACTGGAGTGAAAAATAGTATTCATTTTTATCTATTATGATATTCAATTACAAAAAGATATTAATTCCAAGATACTAACATGTAAGGTTGATGTTGGAGATGATTGTGAACAAGAATTTTTATTTTAAATAAGTAGATCCAAAATATTAGAGTCAATCCCACATGAATGTAACCACATTTGGACTTTCCCCCATATGATTAAACAAGGACCAACATTTGGATGAATGTATCACTAACGGATTTTGGAGTTCACTAGGTATTTTCAAAGAGACCCAAAAAATGTGGTGAAATCAACCATGCTAGTCATGTGGATAATATGTTTGTTTTAAGGGAAATAATCAAAAAATTATTAAAGGACCATTGAAGTAGACACACATAGAATAGATCATACAGTCTTGATGGATTTTATAAAGTCACATGTATGGTTTATATTCAGGGATGTGTAAACAAAATATATGCACGGGAGAAGTTTATATGTAGTAACTATATGTTTGTAATGGATATTACTATAGAAGTTTATGTTAAAACTAAGAAGATACATTATAGATTAGTATTATAAACCATTCCACCATTAATTTATGAGGGAATAAATCATTAATTCAATTTCTCTTACATTATAATGGAATCCTCAATGAGGGGATAAATTCATGGAGTTAGAGATAAAGTAAGGAGTCATTTATTCCACATATGTATTTTACTTATCTTTAATCATGCCTCATTATTATTTCCCATAGCACGTGATACGAAATTAATTAGAGTGATTAGACTGTAAATATATGAATTACAAATAGATATACAACTTTTTTAATCAAAATGTATATATCATATTTAGTTTAGTGTTATTTTTCATTTCATTATTAGTATTATTTCTCAAAACAAAAGAACAAATGGGTGATTGTTTTTAATAAATTAATACTTTCTCATAAATAAGAGTACAATAAAAAAAATTATAAAATTTATAACTTCTCCATATAGAATGTATTAATTCATAATTTTCCATTTAGAATTTATTTTTAAATAATGTTTAATAAGAAGCGGAAGATAGCTGATGAAAAAACTGAGTGAATATATAATTTTTCTCTATGAGATGAATGAAGGTAATTAATTTATCTATTATCAAAGCATATAATTTTTTTTTATAAATGAAATCTGAAAAAAATAATTTCATAAATTTTGTTACACTATATATATTATTTTTATATTTAAAATACCTACACACTTATTCTTTCATGTTGACTCACTCATATAAAACACATTCAATTTTTTTATTAATGTTGTTTTTCATTATTTTCATATTTTTATATTTTTTCAAACACACATTAGTATCACAAAAAATATTGATATAATAGTCCTTATCACCAAATTACATGACTTTTTCATGTTTAAATCTACATATATTTTCATGTGTCTAATGAAGATAGTTTCTAAATTTTTTAACTACATACTGGGGGAATGAGATAGAAATTTCAAGAATTTCACATTTATTATATAAATTTTTTCCAATACACACATAATTATGGAATGAAATAAAACATAATAAATTTAAATTTTAATAATAAAAGAATGCTAATTTATACAATATGTTTTCATTGTAAATTTTTTTCCACTAAATGGGAATGAGCACAAGATTATCTATAGTAGAGCATGAAAATATAATAATTGAAATAAAAAAAGAATTACTATATAATATGAAAAGTAAATTTATATTGGAAATATTGACAACAAATTTGTAAATGAACACTTTGAAATTCCACATCCCTTTGTTCCTTCCCTTGGGTAAAATAGAAAAAGCCAGATTAAACATCCGATAGTTTCACATAATATATATTACACCATGTTTTCTCCTAGGTATAGTTTTTATTAGATCAAGAATTATCCATTAATAATGATTAATTCATTTAGTGGATTTAACATAAATTACATGATAATTTTTATGTTTGATTTTTTGCGATTTAGTCCAAAAATTTCTTTTATGAAGTCTATGTGAGAAATAGTTTAGATTTATAGTTTTTTATTTCAATATTTACATGATGATTTTAACATGGTTCAAGAACCTAAATCAAAAAAGGAATGAATCCATGGATGAACTTATTAATTTGGCTGTGTCCAAAATCTATCTCAGGAACACTATAAAAGAAGTGAGGCATATGATATTATGGTATTGCTATGGTGACACATTTCTATATTAAAAATCATTGAATTAGTTTATATATTTGTATTAAAAATGTCTTAATCATTAGTTAGCTCCCTATTTTATCAAAGATACAATTTCCAATTACCTTAACCTTTTGAACAAAAATTAGAAGACCAATATTATGGCAGATATTTTTTAGATTTATCTAATTATGAACTAAAATTGTTTGTAGATAAAAATGTTAAAAACTCTCCGCATAAGTGAAAAACAATGAGAGGAAGTAATTGTGTTTAAATAAACTCTCAATCTATTGTTGTTGATGATTATGTTGTCATGGAATAGTTTCTCTACTATAGTATATTAGTTCATTATCAAAACTATCCCTCTAATTTTTACATTATATTTTAGAGTGATGAGTGTAAATATATTTTTTACTACCCATCTTAATTTTTTTTGAATAATTGTTATTTTTTGATCCATAGAACTTTATTACATAAAAGTCACGCAAAAATATCATGGAATGGTTAATGAGTAAATAAATAATATGATTCCTCATTTATTTCATACTAACTTAAATAATATTAACATAATAATTTTGATGATGAGTTTTCAAAGTAACAATGTGAGTTGAAATGAATTCTATAGTAGTATTTTTGAGAAATGGGTACATTTAAAAGGACACATTCAATACAATTTTTTGTTTGGATCATCATATAGTTTATATAAGAAGAGATCTAGTTAATAGAGATATGTGAATGATGATGATAACAATATTACCACATTTTATAGAGAATATCATGGGAGTGACCACTATATCTAGCCTTTAGACTAAATATCATGTTAATGGACAATAATGGGAAGTGAAAATTAATGGCCATGATAAATATTATATTGAAAATATCAGTGATTCCAACTCTATAAATCTAGAAAGAAAGGTACCATAAGATAAGAATAGTGGATAAGAAAATGAAAAAATAAATATAATATAAGAAAAGTTTTTATAATTTTATTGATGTTGGATTAATGAATGAGTTGGTTGATGATGAGTAGTACAATAAACCTATTGTTAAAAATTATATCCATCCCATCCTTTTTTTCAAAAGAGATAAAAATGGAGATGAACCTGATAATTTGATGTTCTTTCAAACATATAATAACTTTTTTAGTATGATTTCATTTTTGGAGGACATGGAAAATAATCAATTTTATTTCATATTTCATAAACAGTTCAAAGGAATAATGTGGGATTGGTGGGAATATGAAACCATTAATATAACTAAGGGTTTTAGTTAGATAGTTAAAGAATCATTACCACCAAAATTAAAATCCCAATAAATATTTTTCATTTCAATCTAAATATGAGTAAGTGAATCAATTAATTAATCTTTTTTACATAAGATTTATCATCCACCTTTGGCCTTACTTGGTGTCTCATGATCATAATTATTGGGAATTGAATCCAAAAATCTTTTTTGATATAGTATATTAATATTTTACCTCCTTTTCCTAATTGAATATTGGAAAAACTATTATTTAAATTAATATATCTCACACTATGAAATGAATTTAATATCTTTGAAATTGTGTATAATAGAATAGTTCCCAAAATTTTATTTCAACAATCTTAATTTTTTGGGTCTTCTAGTGATGTTTCAAAATGTAATATGACACATTAATAAGATGTGGACCAAGAAAAAATTTGTGTTTTCAAATATTCCCATTATTCACTATGTTGTATATATATTGATTAAGTTATTATAAAAAATAGCCATACATATGATGGTTTTATATGATTTTCTACTAAATAACATTGGGAGTAATTTTTTTTTAAATATATGGGAAAACATGACCTATAAATGATGGATAACCCTAAGAGATATATTTGCATACTTATTTATTGGGGCCTTGAGGTTTTCTATTAGAACCCAATCCACTTATTTGGAAGTGTTTCTCTTAATAATGTTAAAATTAATTACCCACTAACATACCCTCCCTGTAGAGTAATTATTTTTTAGTACTAACTGGGAGGTGTTATTTTTTTATTTTTGTGACATATTATTTGAATTTGTATTAATATTTTTAGGCATAAAAAGGTTCTTGGTTTGATCATGTCCAGCCCTATGTTGATGATATTGTGATAAATTAATTTCTAATGATTATATCTACTAATTAATGTAGTTTAATAACTATAATTTGATTTATTCTATTAATGTGTTTACTTCATTATGCTTATTTAATCTCCAAGGGATCTTGCGGATGTTTTCACTACTCCACATTAGGAAAATAAATCATGTAATATTATTGGTTTTGATTATTTGTCTCAAACAATTATGTATTTTTTGTATCTAATTAATTTCAATGGAAATTCATTCTTTTTTCATTTAAATTATAATTTTGATAGGTGAATGCGAGGGTTCATTCCCTAGTTCACTAATGGTTTTTAATTATACGGTTCCTTATAAATTTTTTAATGTGATGGTTTTAATAGATCTTGCAGGTAATTATAACATGTTGATTATGTCATGTGTATTGGAGATTGGGTGTGTACCTGAAAGGATAAATGGTTTTCAATATTATAGATAATACTAAATTATTTAATTTTATATTAGTATTTTTTAATGAAATATTAATATTTTTATATTTTTGGGATAAATAATTTAGTTTCCCATGAGTGATTTAGTTTGAGAGAGTTATGTAGTATGATGTTCTAATAGAGTTGTTCAATGAATAGAAAATTTTCCATATACAAAATGATTCCTAGATAATGATGTATCAGACCAACTAAATAACTATTTCAATAATTTTAATATATAAATATCGATGAAGAAATTATATTTAGTTATTTATGGTTGAAACCAATGATTTTACTGTTTTCACATTTTTTTTGTTTAAATAAATTATTTCTTCTCTATTGTGATTCTACATTAATTGAGACACCAATGTTAGTATCGTTTCATCGAAATACCATTACTCATTTTATATTTCAACTTTTCAGAATTTGGATGAATCGAATGACCATTAAGTGTTAATGGTATGTGGTAGGCTATCACAAACTAACCCAAGCTGGGGCTCAAGCCACGATTATCCCATGCCCACCAGAAATGTCTAGGGTTTTTTGACAAGAATCAATGTTATTACAAACATAGGGAGGCCTTTGCATAAGAACATGTACACAAACATATCCATCTCAATGAAATATTATTGAGGGAGAATGTAAATGATGAAACACTACTACAAATTAAAACCAGCATGTAATAATGTCATGGTAGTACAAAATGAAATTTAGTGCATATTTAATGTAAACAGAAAAAGTACAAGCCCCAACAAAAAAATACCAACCTGAAAAAAATAGAAAATAATAAAATAGATGATATATATTAGCTCATGTATCCCATGATAATTCCAATGTATGAGATCCATGTACCTTGTATCCCTATTTTATTCTAATGTATGGGTCAACCCATGAATCATCTGAAACAGACATGATACTTGTGGGAAAATAAAATTCAAGCGTATGTATATATATACCATGTTAAATGCATTGAAATGGGTGAAATGAGAGTAGTAAGAGATAAAAAAGGGGTGGAAATTATCAGAAAAATAATTTTATAGTGAAATAATATATCTCTAACCAACAAGAGTGTGAAATTAAACAAGTCCTAGAATAATCGTATAAACACAAGGAGTGTATAAACTACTCGTCAATCAATTTCAACCTATAGCAGCACAAACGACTCATCCAACCATACGAAACTAATCATGGTATGAATTTGGAATACACTTATACTTTATCTCCTATCATATAAAGAGAGTATCAAAATCCCAGGTGTGAACCCGTCATAAATAATATATATATGCTCATTCAATGAAGACCTAATGACAGAGTGAGGGAATCCCCATCCCAAATCTCACCCCAAGAAGAAGAGTCTCCAATAGTTCCAAAATCCATAAATGATGAAAACCATCCCACGCGTAATCCATGAAAATAGAAGATTAATGGTCTTCATTACCACACGATGATACTATCCTCTTAGGGAGGTACGAAATCCCTCTCATAATTATAGGCAGTTTAAAAAATACAACTCTCAATGGGGGTAAGCATTCCTCTTCCATGGGGTCTGAAGCTATGTCAAACCAAATATCTTCATGATGATGCATTGTTTAGGGGACACAAAATAAATAAGAGGACACATGACCAAGTATTTCAAGGGGGATTAATCTATAATTGTCGATGATCTCCACTACCTTATCCTATAACAGGGTGTCGATTGGGAAAGGACATCGGGGAAGTCAACTAGCCAAACCTGCTGGAGGGTAAGTATGATAAGATCATTGATTATGTCCAAATCCCATATATAATAGAAGGTATTCCTGGTAAGGTCATAGTGGAACTCCACATTCTATATCTAATAGAGGGTAACAACTATATGATCCTAAAGGGGAACCATTTCATATCCCTACAAAAGTATAATACTGAAATATAATGGTGCCCTACTACCCTATCTTAATAGTGGGTAACTCAGATAGTTCATCATGGAACCCCACTACATATTTCAGATGGACTTTACCACCTGAAAAGTCATCTGGTGATCTATCATGATCTAATATATCAATGAGTATCAACTTAAAATGTTCCATAGAGGGATAATTTTACATCATATATATAAATCCACTATCGAGGGAAACATAACATTCTATGCAGAAACACACTCATGATAGGCAACTCGTGGACTAGAATCCAACTTGAAATGAAAGAGATATAGATGTATTTTATTTGATCGAAAGTGTTTAAGGGGTACATAGTGAGTGTAGGGAAAAATAAGTTGTGTGGTACCTCTGAACACTATTCTCGTATCCTTTTTCAGAACATGACTCCATCCCTTGTAGTTGTACATTCCTTGTAGGAGGACAACACAACCTTTTATAATTAACTTTGACATGGGTATTATCATGTGGTCAGGACAATGTGGTTGTTTCCATGTACATAGACCCAATATCCATATACACAGTTATACATTGTGTCAGGCCATAGGGGATGATTCTTATGTGATAAAACCTTGTTCTTGTATTCTTATATAGTCTCTAGAATGTGTGGTCTTCCACGCAGGTTGTCCAACAAGTAGAGGATACTCATGCAGTGAGGGGTCACTTCATGTCTTTTCATCCTAAATGATTCCAAAACCCTAACACAGATGGTGAGGAGGCTACAGGTCATGTTATCATCATTAAACATGGCATGTTGTCACAATTTTGATGAAAATCCTATAATTCTAGAATCAAGACATGTGATTAAAATACAATGAATATTCATCAGATGTGGAACTATATACGGATGAAAATGGTGGATCTAACTAGAAATCAAGATTCTTAGCATCCATTTTTGAGAAACTAGCATCCATTATGCTTTGTTGTTTCGCCGTTTGAACTGCATCCCTTCATGGATGCATTCATCACAATATTTATGTTCAATAACTGAATCGGTCATGCACATCACACAAGGTCCTCGATCTATCCATTCCTCCCCAATATTTGGTCATTTTTTCAACCATCAAATAATTTTGGGGTCCGAAAGAGATCAATATCGCTCTCAAATGTGTAAGTAGGACCAACAAATCTTATATTTGTAGAATTCGAAGAATGTGGGAGAGAAGAAACTAGAACAAAGGCCAATTCATCAATGACATGAATTATTGTTCAATCTATAATGAATTTTATTCTCATATTTGAATCCAAATTCTAGTGTAATATTTACCTACTTATATGCATTAAATATTTTGAAATAGGGGTGAAAATAAAATAACTAATTTTTATCCACTAAAAAATTTAATCTAATGGAGTAAAACACCAAAATGGGCCCAAATTCAGTTCTGTATATATCATTGAAGAGTAACACACTTTCACAATTATTGGAATGAGTTTTGACATTTTTTCAATAAGAAATGATTCGATTCAGGGTTCTATCATCATCTGATCTTGATTCATTAAAGGGAGGTGGTGGATTGATTCCACAGTGGTGGGGGAATATTTAGACAACCATGGTTAATTCTCACTAGAAATATATTTATAAACATATCATGTAGTTTAATTGATTTAATTAATTAATTAATCCACTAAAATTAACCTCAAAAAATAGAGGGGACATATATCTCATGTTGCCTCATTTTATGTCATTCATTGGGTAAACACCGCGTTCCAAACTCAACCATGGAATCATAATTCGGATTTGTTCAACAATTTTAGAGTTATCCCATTTTCACTGAGGTATTATTTTTTTGTGATATAATATATAATTAATATTTTTATAAAACTAATTAAGAGCACACTAGACCTCAGACTCACATGCTATCACAATTTTATGTTCTAAAAATATATTTAGAAATATTAAAATCTAATAAAAGGTGAATCCATGGTCTCTATAATATTCACATCTTTATGATTTTCATGCATGAGAAGAAAAAATGGTTAAAAAATGGGATACTGAGCATAAACATGGCCATCATGCTCCCAATAATTGACCTGTACATTTAAATGTTCCATCAACATGTGAACCAATGTGATGGTATATCCATGAAATTCACTCTCCCTCTCATCATCGATTGCCTTCGGGTGCTCCATAATGGTGGATACATCCTCGATGTCCATCTCACCCCATTCAATGACATGTGTGGGGTCCTACACATATGTCCTCATATGTGACAGATTGAAGAAATTGTGTACACACTACATATGTGGGTGTTTGGTGGGGTGGTATGAAACCTTACCAACCCACTACATGATCTTCAACTACCTAATAAACCACTAGGATTGCTTTTCCCCCCTAATCGATCCTTTGCAATTCTCATCATGGGGAGACTCGCAAAAAAACATAGTCACCATAATCAAACCTTAAGGTCCTACATTGATGGACTCTGTACTATATCCATCTACTCTGGGCCATCCTCATCCATTTCTGAATTATTTTTACTTTCTCTATTCTCCCATGTACCTTTTTTGGCCAACAAGTTGTCACTCATCTTTTGTTCCAGTGTAAGGGTGACCTATAGGGTCTCTATTACAATGCCTTAAAAGGATTAATGATTATGGTAGAGTAATAATTATTTTTTTTCTAAAACACTACCAATGGAAGGTGTTCCTGAAAACTTCATGATGAAAACTCACTAATAAAAAATAATCTGTTATTAGCACTGTCATTTATCAGCACTAGAAAATACATACGGTAAGGATTCCGTTTATCAGTACTCTAACAAGATTTAATAAAGAATTCCTTTTTTCATGGCTTTTTCTTCTATCACAAATAAAAGTAACCCTTTATTAGTGTATTTTTTACATCTTATAAAAGACATCTTTTATAGATCATTTTTTTAATCATAAAGGGTTTTCTTTATTGGAGCTTTATTTATAGTGCTAATAAAGGTGAACCTTTATTCGTGATTTTTGTGGTGCCCATAAAGGAATCCAATATCTCTACATTTTTAAAATAGAAAATTTTTAAATAAACTGAAATAATTAAATAAATAAAAAATAAAAAATATTTTATTATGAAACTATTAATTTTTTTTAAATAACTATAAATCAAGATTAATAAATTGATTATACTATATAAAATTACAAATATTATATATTAAATATATAGATAAATTTATATTTAAAATTGAATAAATAATGAATTATAATATGATAATTGAGGAAAATATTAAAATTTTATTTAATTGAATAATTATTTATAATTTTGAAAAATAGTATATTATATAAATATGTATGTATATAAATATAATTTATATAATTCAAAATATTTTTGATTTAATGTATATAGAAAAATAACTATTAAATAATTGTATATAATAAAAATTAAATATGAATTTAAAATACTAACTAATTGCATTCTGTGATGGACATAATTTAATGTCATTATATTTTACAATTTAACATAGATAAAATATATTATATTGATTTAACATACACAAAATTAATTCATTTTTATATACATATTCACACATAAAACTGTTTTTTTGGGATTTTACAAATTCCAATTATTTATTTTTTTTATATCTACTCACTATGTTTTAAGATTTTTAATATGCACTCATAATTATTTAAATATATTTCCATTTTTTTAATGTTTATATTTAATTAATCAATCTTATCCAATTTTTTAATATTGTTATACTATACTCATTTTTAATTACTCAATTTTACTCTTTCTTTACATGTGTATTTTTATGATTAAATATTAATTAATCATGCTAAAATTTTTTTGTAAGAAATATTTATAAATTAATGCATATATAAATCTATATTTACAATTAATTTACATTTTTATTTATAAATAAATAAATAAAAAAATTTAAAATGTATTTATATAATTATAAATAAATATTTACATATTTTTAAATAATTTAAAATTATAATAATCTTATTTAAATAATGAATTTATTTACAATATTTATATTTTTGTATATTATATATATATATATAATTTTGTTAATATGTATAATGATATAAATATTATTTAAAAAAAATATTTATAAAATTACAAATAAATAATTATGTATTCAATGAAATAAAAAATTATTATTTTAGTAAATGTATAATAATAAGTGTGATAATTAAATATCATTTTTATACAATTTTTTTTTAAAATATTATTTTTAAAAAAAGTATTATGAGTATATTTTAGCACGTTGTTAATGATGATAAAAACAGAGATTGATCAGCTCTTATCAAATTTGGGATGATATAAGGTATTAATATTATTTAATTCTTGGATGCACTAATAAAATTACCCTGATCTATTTTAATAACTCTAACCATTGCAAACTAGGTCACAATATCTGAAGTTCTAGTGAAATAAACCTATTTTCAACCCTCCTAGATGAAGGATCCAAGCTCAATTCCAAGAGAGAATCAAGGCTCTAACTATTCAATGGATCATATCAAAGGATTAATGAAATCAATTGTCGAACGAATCAAAGGATTGCAAACAAAATATTGGTTTTTTGATTTCTATATATTCCTTAGGTTACCACTTGAGAAATATAATTCTACATATGGGTATCCTATCAACTCTAGTTTCACTATACTATATTAAATGAAATCCTAAATTAATTATTATTTAGATATATTGAAGTAGCTTATTCCCTGATAGCATGAGTCTTCCCTTGGAACGACAATGGTAATTTGAGACCTGAAAAATATCAAATACAATGTTGAGTCATGTTTTTGTGAGGTATAATAGGCTCCCAATACTTATTTTTTAGGAAATATTCCTCTTTTCAAAAATCAATGTTTAAATAATTCATCCATATAGTAGTCGGTGTTGTCATTAGTTTAAAATATTCCACTGCAAATCACTTGGGAACCACATTTTCATTTTTTTTAAATATTAATGTTCCACAATTTCCTTGATTCTCCTATAAATAATGGAATATATTTTAACCACTCATAAACATTTCTATATATTACCTCATAGTACCCATAATAAATTATTATTTTGTTTTATAAAATCCTCTAATATTATCTCATAAACATATATATGTTCCAAAATACATTGATAATTCTCCTTCACGATTTAAAGGATATTATCAACTGTACCTCCCTAAATACCAATCATATATTATGTATTGATCCACACATAAATAGAAGTTACTCATTGAATTATTTATATTATACTATGAAATCATTATGTAGCACACCTTTTTCCCATTTTCATCCATAATAATCTTTTTTAGATTTTGAATGTATACTCCCCCACCCCATAAAAACTCCCTTCAGGAATTAATATTTGAAAACCTTTTGGTATACTATTTACTACATTTTCACTAAAATAGTAAAATAATAATTAAAATTTAATAAAAATTGTCTATGATTTTATATTTTTTATAAAGAAAAATTCATTTGATCATGTAGTACAACTTGTTAGTACCCATTCATTATTTTGTGCAACTTTTCCATAGTCAATGATTTTATTATAGAACACCCACCTAGATCTGATAACATTTCTGCCTTCCAGCCATGGAAAAATTTTCCACTACCCATTGTTCTTATTTTGATCATGATCCTAATTCATATCTTGGATATAATCATCATACTTGTTTGCTCCAATAAATGATTTAGGCTCTACATGAGAAATAATATGACTTTTTTGTAGAGTCATATTCCATTGTGTTTTCACAAATACTGTATTATAACTAGTGTAATTTCATTAATTGATTTTACCAATCCAAGTATTCCTTGATGATTATAATCATGTATCATTTCCCTCCCCGTTAATGTCTTATTTATAGTCTACTAGATGCCCTATTTTATCCCCTATACTACTCAATTCAACATTTAGTACCACTGTTGTTTCATGATTATTTTAATTATTTACAATCTCTATAATATAATTAGTAGAATATATATATCAATTATATCCTACCATTAAAAACCCATATAAACATGCCATTTTAACTCAGTATTTAATTGTCTCAATATCTAATATGATCAATTTTTCACCACCCCAAATACATTTCTTCTGTCAAACACAATTACCATAAATTTTTATCAACCCAAAATCATAATCTAGTGTGGCTAGTTTACTATACCTATTTCATAATATGGTCATATATTAAATTATAACCCATAAATTTATACACCATAAAAATGACTTCATTTTTTCCTTATAGTTATAATAAACACAATATACGTTTTACATTAATCCATTTAAAAACAAATAATTCGTTATCTTTTCCATTGGGTTTCATGATCAAGAATATCTAATTATCATCCATATAATTATCATAATTGGTGGAATTAACCCTTTTATAGAAAACAATGTATTAGAAATTCCATCCTCATCATTTTCATCTCTCAATTAATTATAATTGCAATTTTTTTCATAGAGCCATACACTATCTCTTTTACGTTGTTTTTTCTACATTAATTAGTAGTCGTCATATGGATGAAAACTGGTTTAAGTATTTCAAGAAACATTGGTGAATCTCCAGAAGAGATAGAGAATGTCTTCCAAAAAACAAAAATCACTGGAAACTATTTTGAAGATGAGATGTTTAAGATGAAAATCATCTATAAATTCTATATTTGGATGAATTTAAAGGATAAATCATATCATATTAGAGTAATTATTTTCATAAATTCAATTAACCCTTATCTTCAAATCATACTGAAATTATTTTGAACAATTTAATGATAGTTTTCCTTATCAAAATAATCTATAACATTCATCATTAACAATGAATATCTTCAGCATATTTATTTATTTGTAAAAAATGAGTACATTAAACACAAGAGTTTATATTTACATTCTCTCAGAATATTCAAAGCTTCAATCCTAGGTATCTTGTTTTCTAATCATCCTCCCCATTCTTTTATTAATTATTTAGTGAGATATATTTTCCTTTTTTATCTGAATTTTTTATCTACCATTAATATAACCATGTGGTCCACAATATTTTCAATGTAAATTCATTATCCATATAATTAATGTATTTTTTCATATTTAAGTATATTTTTTGTTTTTATAACTCGTATAATAATTATTTTCTTATATAGGTGGATTATTTTGTATTAGTTGTGGTGGTTTATTCGAAACATTTCTTGTCTTGTAAGGTATTGTACTTCAATCCTAGAAGATAGATAATGACAACATCTAAATGTTTCCATAATTCATACATGAATTATTAAAAGGGGAATTCCTATGAAATATTTATTTAATTTTTCCATAATTTAATATAATATTTATAAGTTAATTTAGTAATAATTTTTTATCAAATTGATATTTAATTTTTACACATACCTATTGGTATATCCCATTATTCTTTCAGATATCTATAAAATCCAAAAAAAAGATATAACATTATTATTTCATATAATTTTATCATAAACGCCATTTTTATTTCTTTTTTTTTCAAACTACTATCACTAAAAGATGATTCGATGTTCTTAACCAAAAAAACATTTTTTGTTGTAAACATCCAGCATAATAGATGAAGTTCATGTGACCATTGGAGTGATATCTCTTGATATAATGGTGAAATCCAATTCCTCTTCTCCTCTAACATTATGAAATGATAAATGTTTTCCAATTATGATCGTTAAGTCAAAATGCAGTGTTGGAATTTCACCATACAAAGTAAATGGAAATGTGGTAGTATTGTAATTTGGGATTTTTATGTTACTATGGTATGTGTAAGAGTCATCTTAACCTCAATCCAACACACTGTGTAATAATTATGACTCCAAGTGCTTCTTTTAATTTAATATTGACCTTATTTTTAGTAAACAAAAACAATGAAAAACAAAAATTCAGAAACCATATTTTTATTGTTTTGATACTTTAGGTAAATGATCTTCATATAATTTGGGATATGTAGGAATCAGCCACACCTCAATTTGAGGCATTTTGTGACAGCTATGTATAAATTTTTCTTGTAATCATTTAAAAAACAATAAATTATTTCAAAAAATATTAATCAATAAAAATATGAAAAACAAAAATGTATATTATTGATAATTAAGGAAATCAACTTATATGTCATTTTTTGACATGTAAGAATAAAAATCATATCAAACTGATGCATGATGTGATCATTATGAGTCAAAGTGTGTGCTTCCATTTTAAAATGAAATTTTAGTAAAAATATATTAGCATTCACAATATTAAGGAAACACATTCATAATGTTTTTATACTTTAGTAATGTGATCCATATGTCATTTTTTAATGTAAAAGTCATCCAAACAACAATTTGACACATGGTGTGATTGGTATGACTTAAATTATATCTTTTTATATAAATTTGACATCAATTATAGTAAAAATGACAAAAGACCTAATCCACACTGAGAAAACACATTCATATTGTTTTGACACATTACGAAAAAATGATCCATAAGTAATTTTATATGTTTTTAAATCAGGTGAACCTCAATCTACTGCATTGTGTGACTCATTTTATTGTAAGTTCATATTTTTATGTAAAATTAACACCAGTTTCTTTAAAAAAGTTCTAATAAACTACACAAAATCTTGAAAACACATTTATATTATTTTGATACAATAGGAAAATGATCCATATTTTGCTTTAGATATTTAATCATTGGCCACACCTAAATCTGTCACATGGTGTGACAGGTATGACTCTAAGTGTTCCTTTTTTATTTACAATTGTCATTAATTACATGGAAATGGCCATCTGACTTACTAAAAATAAGGAAAATTCATTCAGAATATTGTGGACAATTTTAGGAAAAAATCCATAAGTCATTTATGATGAATAATATTCAGTCGTATGTCTATATAATACACGATATGCTGATAATGACTCAATTTGTTCATTATTTGTGTATATTGAAAATTTATATAAAAATGTCACTAACTGAAAACCATGAAAAGAAACTAGGATTTCATTGATCATTTAAGTGATCCATTAATATGTCCTTTTTAATGTTTATTAATTCGTATCATGTCAAAACAAAAAAAATGTGATTGGTATCTGTTAAAGTGAATGTTTTCAATTTAAGATGATATTATAGTATAAAAGTATCGTGATAAGCTCAAATCTAAGTTAACAAATTCATATTATTTTGAGACATTATAGAAACAATCCTCAATCTATTTGGGATTCGTAGGAATCATTCGCACCCCAATCGAATGCATCGTATGAATGATATTATACCAATTGATATTTTTTTTGAATTGGACATCAATTTTAGTAAAAATGAAAACTAACCTACTCCAAAAAAATATACCACATTTATCTTGTTTTGGGACATTTGTTAAATGATCCTTATTAACTTTTTGAGGCATATAATTAAATAGAACCTAAATCCATTTTCCAGTGTTACTGATATGACTCCATGTGAATCTTTTTATTTAAAATTGATATCAATTTTAGTAAAGGAGAATCGACCTACTCAAAAATTGAGAAAATGCATTCAGATTTTTTTGATACATTTAGAAAAAAATTCATATGTGATGTGTATGAGAAATTTTACCTCAATTTCATACAATAAGTTCCATGAATGACTCAATGTATCTATTATTAGTTTAAAATGATATTTTAGTTCAAAAAGTTATAATCATTGAAAAAATAGAAAAATCACTGGAATTGTATTGATAATTTTAAAAAATAGTTACACATGTGTTTTTAACTATTGGAATTGGTCTCATGTCAAAATAATTCATGATGTGACCAGTATGAGATAATGTGTGTTGTTACAATTTATAATGGCATTTTAGTAAAAACAACAAGTGGCGTACATAATGATGATAAAACTCATTTATATTGACTTTGTGGTCAGGTAATTTGATCCATACACCAGTAGAGACTTGTAATAATCAGACACACCTCAATATAATGCATAATGTGACTTTTATGACTCCATGTGAGTCTGTTAAATATATCAGTGTCATTTTTTTAAATGCACATCACATCACAAATCCAAAAAAAATGAGCCTAGATTATTTTCTTATCTTTCTATTGGATATTACATAATTTAGTTCCTTATTATTTTTATCTTATACATATATAGTTATTTTTAAAATATATAATGTTTAATATGAATAAGAAATGGTGTAATATGAAACAATCAATGCAACTCACATTGATAAACATCATTCGCAGTACCACTCAAGGATTAGTCTAAAATTAACAATTTATATTAATTTATTTCATTATTTTATAGCTAACTTATGATTTTTTTCTTATATATAAATTGATATGTATTAATCATTGGTTTGTATCTAATGGAAAAAATAATCCATCTGTTATTTGATGTATATAATAATTTATACTTTTGTAATTTTATCATCCAATGTTTTAAATTTCTATAAAATAGAGTTTTTATATTTTATTTCAATAGTAAATTTTACTTCATTTTAATTATGTATTTATAATTTTTTTTGAAGATATATTATTTTATATGGTTCTAAAATGTGTTTTTATTGAACACTAACTGATGTTGTAGTGTGTTATTACAGCACACCACAGTATGCACATTTATAAGTACTTTTAACAAGCACAAATAATGGATTCCATTATCAGCGCATCAAAAGCCACTGATAAAGGACAAGGGTTTCAAATAATTACCATGTTGATAGTACCACTATAGAAATGAAAAAGAAAATTCTTAGTTTTGATAGAGGGGTATTTTTTTTGGTGTCTAACACTCTATCCCTCAACATATCCTCTAATATTGGGATACTATAATCACTCTCCCAATCAGTATGGGAGATAAATCTTGAACTCATTCACATCTTGGTCTTGAATTCCTCCTATTTTAATATCCACAATCATAATTTAAACCACACAACATGATCAAAGAAAATCATTTATGGTTCCCTATGAATGGAATAATATCTCGTTTATACATCTTCCCCAAACACTATATCTAACTATACTCATTACTATCAATGAATTCTGTTGACATCATGAGTCATTAAACTATTATCTATATGGATTCAAACCACTTATCTATATGTGGAATAAATGTGACGTATTCCATGGATATGTAATCTTATTTCATCTTTGTGTAACACCCCATGATTTCATAGTGCGTAATTCCTTCAAAGTAATTCAATAACTTTCACTACACACAACACCGAGTTCAAGCGCACCACAACTTACCAAACTAGCCATTTGAAAGAGGTTTTGAATAGTATTAACTATATTTTGAACTTTATAAAATCCTTATAATTTTTTAATCTATATTATGAGTTTTTTATACATAATAAAGAATAAAAAAATTCAGTTTTTTCATTTAAAAGAAGTATTTTAAAAAAAATACAATTTTACTCCCTTTTAATGGAGAACCATTTTTAAATCCAATATTTGAAACTTTTATATATTCAATTTGACTAAATAAAATTTTTCATTAGAATCGGGACATAAGAATTCAGTTTTAATAAATTTTTGGTGTTTTTCTGATAACTTTCATATTTGGGTGAATATTGTAAAATACTAAATTTTAACTGAAAACAAATTTTTAATCAAAATAATTTGTAGTGTTAAATTATATATTTTAATGGCATGAAGTATAAATATTTTATATTTTTACCATTTAATCCAATTTTATTCATTGTAAATAATTTCACATTGAAATTGAACCTAAACTAGTATCAATCTTTTGTTACTTATTATTTCTTAAAAACACGATTTTTGGTTTTGAAAACAAAAATTATTTTTAAATTAATAAATGAAACATATATGTTTCAAATTATGTAAAATAGACATAATTTTTAAATTCATAATATCAAAATTATCTTAGGGTTAATTTTTGGTATGTTTCTGGAAACTTTCAATTTTTGATCAATAGACAAAAACATTGCGTTATTTGTTAATACCGACATTTCATTTAAATAATTATTTGTTTCAATTAAATTTATTTTAGATAAAAATAGATACATTATACATATATATTTTCAATTTAATTAATTGGATTCATTTTATAATATTATTAGATATATAACATTTTATTGAACTTTTAACTATCTTTTACCCACCTCCTAGTAGAATTTGCAAAATTACCTAATACTTAATTTAACACTTCTGTGAGAGGAATTTCGAAAATCTGAGAGACACGGTCGATATAAATAAGTATAATGTGGTATAATGTGATTAAAATAATTTTTGGTTAATAGTAACTTTTGACTTTTATTTACCACGGTTAAAATTAAATAGATTAATTAAAGGAAAAAATGATATTATTATTACGCTAACACAAGTCCCAATTCTATTGGATAAGTGTAATTCGACCAAAAAACAATATTATGAATAAAATATGATCCTTTAGGCCACATGGATTAGATTAGGACATTTATTAATATTTAATTCAGAGAAGAGTTAAATGTGTTAAATTCAAAGTTTTATAACTAAACCATTTTTAATATAGGGTTACACATAAGATAAATTCTACTATAAATATTCATTAGAAAGATAAAATGCTTTCTTACATAATGGTATTTTATTTATAATTTTTAGACATTATATAATTTAATTTAATGATGACATGATGATGATGCAGTAATTACCCTATTAATGAAATATTAAAATAATTGATAATATAAATACCCAAATATATGTAATTTAAGAATTTTTATGAATTTAAAAAAACTTATGTTAATATTCCATATTAGGGTTGATTAAATGAATTTTTTCCCATGTAATAATGTTGTTTTGAATTTATAAATAGAAAAATACCAAATATTTTCAAAATTGGCATAAAAGACTTTTTAAAACATATATTATATTATTAATTGATATTCTATTGCTAAAAATATAAGGTTAGGTAAAAAGACTTATATAATATTATTTTTATCATTAAGGAACCACTTGGGGTTTTCTTGGAAGTATATAGTATGTTTATTAACCACATAAAATAAAAATACAAAGATCAATGGTAAATGCCAATCTATTTAACTAAGAGTTAAATCTAAAAGATAAGGTTAATATAGTGACTCAAAGCTGTCTGAAACCTATAGGTTGAGTGGTTTTAGACCCATACCCAAATCATCCTTTAAAAAATTAATTTTCAAGATGTTAGAAAAAGAAAATGATTTTATTATAAAATATTATTTCTAGCTTTTCCTAATGTGCCCCTCACCACCTCTTATAAAAGGGAACTCCACCTTCCCTCAAATTCACCACCTCTTTCAATTTCCTGTTTTTTCTTCCACATCCTAGTTCATTGTTGATTATATTATAAAATTATAAGTCATGTATCTTCTATATATTTTGATGTTTTTATAAATATGGTACAACCTTATTCATTTTTCTATCAATCCTTTGAATGACATGTCACCATATGTGTGTACGTACGACTTACCGTCTCCATGTCATGGTGCAATTCTGACTGAATACATTATTATTTGGATGGGTATAATAATGGTTTTTAATTGATGAAAATAATAAATATAACAAGATAATGATTATGTATATATGATATACAATCCAATTATATATTATTTTAATATAAAAATAATGATATTATCGCTCGTACGTACGTACAGATTACAATCTCCACGAATGCGATGAGATTCATTCCCCATCATAATACATTCTAGACTAATTTTCATTAGAGGATTAAAAATATTGGTTAAAGCCTTAATATCATTCTTAATATGAATAAGATACATCCTTTCCATAACAAACATTACTTATGTAACAAATCATATAAAGGAAAACGAACCAGTTAACTCCCGAAACGATGATAGTAATAAGATATTATTAATAATGAAATCTTAAAAGAACATATATGATATCATATTAATGTATATGACTCTTTTATAATATAATAACTATTATTTAACCATTATACTGGTGGTTAACTTAACCTCGACCAAGGAAAAGTACAAGGTATGGGTTAATTTCACAATCTCTTCATTATCCAATATTGTTTTTACATAAGTATCTACTCGGACATATTTATTATGACTATCCATGTTTCCTAAAAGAGTTTTCAAATGGATTATTTTAAGGGTATTTTTTACTAAAATATAATTTTAAATGATTTAAATATTTATTCTTCTAAATCATTCTCATTAATGTCCATGTTTTCAAAATGGTTTTTTCAGGATTAATTAATATGAACATGATTGTTTTTTAAATTGTAATTCATTTAAAATGTTTCAAAGTGGTATAGGAAACATTGATTCAAAAATGACTTTAAATTTATACATTTCTAAATTTTATGACTTTTAAATGTTTCATGAAAATGGATATATCTCTCAATGAGTTTTACAAATCATTTTCATCTATGTCACCATCATTTGACTTATTTTTAAACATATTTGAAGTTGATTTATTATGATTCAAATATTCAATATTGTATTTAAGGTTTTTTGATATGTTTGACCATGTATGATTTAAATTTACACCATTCATGGTTTATGGATAAAGTATTGACATTTCGTATGCATGTTTTAATACGAATGTTTATGTTATGTTTAAACATTTTCATATGAGTAATGCATTGGATTTAGTATGTGATGGGTGGAGCTTGTTGTAGATCCTTGATTTATCAGTAGGTCTCATGAGAATAACTAATGTCTTGGAAGAAGGCCTTGACAAAATATTATTTGTAATCTTGGCACAAGGTATTGACTATGTGGTTATGAATGTCTGGCATTATACATTCCATCATTATTAAAGTTTCTATTGATATTGCATGTGATTATTCGACTAGTAGAATATCCATCTGAATAAGTAAATTATATTATTTGATTTTATATTTTTTATATTATGTTGAAGTTATAGTTTAAATGGATTTTGTTTTAGTCTTATACATTGCCTATATATTTTTATGCATAATTACAAATGATTCCACTATTCTGTTATCCTTATTGAGCATCTGATCTCACTCCTTTCAATTTTATATTTTTACTAGGATGCGAAAAAGTATATTATGAATGACCTGTAGGGATAGTCTATGGGATCTCAGTGTTGTATATGGAAACAATGTTGTAGTTGGAGTCTGTTTTACAATGTAATGAAAACCTTTGGAATATATCTAGTACGTACAAGGCTACTAAACTGATCAGTCATTCGAGACATGATATTTTATGATCATGCGAATGATACGTAATAATGCACCGACTCTGGGATTCTGGGGTCTGGGAATTATAGTTGGTATCAGAGATTTTTAATACAAACTGTGGAAACAAGATTTAGGTAAACTTTGATTTGATCACATAACCCTACGATATACATTGAGGATTAGAATAGAAGAACATCCTAAAATATTGGTATTGTAAATATTTTGTGAACATTCCATTAAATACATCTATATCTGGATATGAGCAGGTAGAGGTGACTCTGGCATAGAAGTACCAAGGGGTAAAACCTGAAAACACCGCTTTGAGCTAGACTCGGATGGGAACTGGTGCGCGAAAACAGGCCTTACTACACTCTTAGTTACGAAAATCCCTGGGGATATGCTTAGGAGAATTATTATTTACATTACAAACCATTAGGTTGTGTTTATGAGTATATACTTCCTCAAAGAAAACATTATTATTATTATGGATTATATCCATAAATTGTACAATTTATGGTAACTATTTTACAGGACTGGAATTATGAATTGCGATTCGTAAACTTAACTAGTGTATGCCCTTTTTAAGAAATGGTGCATCGTAGAAGAAATGTGAACTCCAACTATACATATTATCCAAAGAGTAATAAGGATCATATCTTTCACCATATTAAGCCAACATTTAAAAAGAAAATATTTTCCCATGTATTCTCAACATATGTGGATATAGTATCACGTGTAATTAAGATAAGTAAAGGATTATCTGAGTACTATGGCATTGAAGGAAAGAATGATAAGAAAAGGATGGAAGAGAAAAGTTGGATAAAGGGAATAGAGAAATGAATAAATTTCCCATATGTGATAACTATGGAAAGAATCACCTTGGTAAATTTATGAAGGGAATGGGAGTTTGTAATATGTGTGGAGAAAAAGGACACCAAGTACGTGATTGCAGGGGTATGAAAAATTTTCAAATGTATAATGCTACATCTGCAAGGAGTTGGGACACTACCTGAATCAATGTCCAAATCATCAGAGTATACTCCAAATGTTGCTATTGGATAATAATAAAGTTATGATATGACTTAAGATGAAGAGGAAAGATTATATTTCTTACTTTGTTATTAATGTATTGTGTTATTTGATTATTGTATTAATTATGTACATGTTATATGAATTATTGAGTATATAAGGATTGTACTGAAATACTATTTCATTAAGGACTTGAGATTTTTTGGAACAAAGAAAAGTGACTCAATAGTAGGTCAAAATTTGGGAAAATATATAGTTGATATAAAGATAAACCATAATATGGTTCTGATACCGCGGTAGTGATTTTGGATTAATACATGATTGATTTGGATAAATTATATTGGATATTTTTGACTACCTTGAAATTAACTAATAATTTGTATATTCCATCATTTTTGGAGTTTACAACATTTTTTAATAGAAGAAGTATATCTATAATTCTATAAGGAATAATGGAGAATGAATGTAATCAACAATGTTTTATAGTAATTCAGGATGTTGCAGTGTTTTAAATAAATACATGATGAAGGTGTTCAAAATTTATTACGTGGGAAAAAGGATATTCATTTTTTTAGCTTATATATAATGGACTATGAGTTTTGACAGAATTATTTTGGATAAGTTTAGTTTGAGATTATTTTTTTATTTCCATCAAAAGGACATTCCGGAGTTTGGGAAATGACGCATAGCGTACGACAATGCTGTGAGACATGAACCTACAACCAATGGCCGACAAGGGTGTATCACCTACCGCTGGCCCACACGATGTCCTAGACTGAAAAAGGTATTTTTTTAAAGGTCTAGTAGATGAATTATAAATTTATTTTTTTGGAACCCTATACGAATAGGATAAATAGCATATTTTTTATGTTCTATTATCTTTTATAGTGAAAGACGAGTTTGTGGAAGAAATTAGTTAAATGATTGAAATATAATTTTCAAGTATATATTGTTGTTCTTCTCTTATTCTATGAAGAATATAATTCTTAAACATTATGAAAGGGATCTTAAAACTAAAAAATTGTTGTCCTAATACCTTATGTTTTGTTGAACCAGTGGTATTTTTAATAAACATAGATTGATGGCTTTGAGGTCCTCAAATCTACAATTATTTGTGACTGATGACCTCAATACCTCCCTATAAATATTTATTTTTTCCAACAATTATGTGTACTCAATTTCCACCAATTTTCTCCTAATGGAGGTAATAATATGGTGGTGACTTTTTCATTCCCCTTTTCCACTTATAGGGACTAGATTTTATTAACCCAATTTCTGATGTGGGTTTTCCCACAATGGTATTTTCTATTTTCATCCTCTTATTTTCAAAGAAAAATTTCAAATTGAGAGGACGCAATTTATTGAATGAGGTAAGAATGTAATACTGAATGATTTCATAGTATGTTATTTCTTCAATGTAATTCAGTATCTTTCGCTACACACAACACTGAGTTCAAGCGCACCACGACATACCAAACTAGTCATTTAAAAGAGGTTATGAGTATTATCAACTAAATTTTTAAAATTATATAATCCTTATAATTTTAGAATCTATATTATGAGTTTCTTATATATAATGAAAAATGAACGAATTCATTTTTTTCAGATAAAAGAAGTATTCTTTTTAAATGCAATTTTACCACCTTTTAATGGAGAACCCTTTTTAAATCAAATATTTGAAACTTTTATTTATTAAATTAGACAAAATAATCTTCTTTATTAGAATTGGGACATAAGAATATAGTTTTAATAAATTTTTTGTGTCTTTCTGATAACTCTCATATTTGGGTGAATGGTGAAAATTCTATATTTTAACTGAAAATAAATTTTTAATCAAAATAATTTTTAGTGTTAAATTATACATTTTAATGGTATGGAAGTATAAATAGATTATATTTTTACCATTTAATCCAATTTTATCCATTTTAAATAATTTCACTTTGAAATTGAACTTAAACACGTATAAATCTTTTTTTAGTTATTATTTCTTAAAAACACGTTTTTTAGTTTTGGCAACGGAAATAAATATTAAATTATTAAATGAAACTTCTATGTTTTTAATTTTGTAACATAGAATTTTTTTTTTGAATTCCTTATTTTAAAATTATCTTTGGGTGAATTTTCTTATCTTTCTAAAAACTTTCAATTCTTGATGAATAGTGAAACACAATGCGTTATTCGTTAAAACCGAATTTTCATTTAAATATTTATTTATTTAAATTAAATTTATTTTTGGAAAAAATAGATACATAATACATATATATGTTCAATGTAATTCAATGGATTAATTTTGTAAAAATATTAGAACTAAAATTTTTTAATGAACTTTTCTCCGTCTTTTCCCACCTCCTAGGAGCATTTTCAAATTTACATGAAACATAATTTTACTTATATTGCAAGTGGAGATGGAAAACCAGCATGCCCGACGAGGATTACCCCCCCCCCCCCCTTCCTGGAGGTAGGGGGAGGATGTTCGAAATCCTCCAACTCTAAAGCCACAAATCCCTTTAATCCCACTCTCTAATCCTAATTACCTTCCGGAGTTCCCAGTGATTATGCTATGCCCAAAAGTGAATGATATTCATCTTGGAAACCCTTAGCTCCCTAGATCGGTTTCGGTGTTCACTAAAGTGATGAGTCACCTTCAACTAACATTGGTAGCTTGGTTTAACCCTTGAAGACATTCGGTTGATGAGTTCGATCAGTTTTTGTTTGGAAAATGGGATCTACAAGAGCGTGTGGTCGTCAGACTTCTGGATATTCGACACTTCATGATTAGAATCGCCTCAGAGGAAGTCCTAATTCGGGCATGGTCCAGTTCCCCTAGGCCTTGCAATGGTTGCAAATAATTTATTCTCTGGTGGAATTTCAACCTATGCATGAATCGTGATCCTCCCTCCATCCCGATCTCGGTATGTTTTCCTCACCTCCCATTACCTTTCCAGAATCCTATGGTTATTTGTATACTTAGGAACCTGGTGGGTCATTTCCTGTGCTTTGATGCTCATACATGTACTATTTTTCATCCGATCAATACTCAGCTGTGTGTTGAAGTAGTCGTTTTGAGGGCTCCAGTTGATTGGGTCTGGATCTCGGTGGGTGTAAAATTCAGATAGAAGAAAGCAGCGGTTTATGAATCGTGGAATGACTATTGCTCAGCCTACAAGATACTGGGTAGGGTAGAGTATAGGTGTCATTATGGAGATAATAACAGGAGGCCTCCTGGTATGGATAGGAGGCTCGGTAAAAAAGATGATTTGGGGAGGATGCCTAATGCGTCTGTGGATATTGGTAACAAACCTGATGGGAGTTTGGCAGCGGTTCTGGAATAGCTTTTAGAAATTCCAAAAAACCCTTTGGTTTCTGCTGTGATGAATAGGCTCAGGCATGATATGAGATGGGGGGATGGGGTTGAGGTTACTATCATGGGTTCTGCTGTGTCTGGGGGCGAAGGAAACGCTAACATGAGTGTTGCTAAGACTGATGGTATGGCCTTACATGGGTTGGTGGATTTAGGGGAAATGCAGTAGTAGACAGCGGCCCATCTTGAGGTCGGCCTAAAAGTGGGTGGTCTTGTTGAGGTGGATATTGTTGTGGCTTGACAGTGGAAAGGGCACAACAAGGGTGGTGTGTTTGAAGGGGAGCATGGGTCTGTTTTGGAAGAAATCAGGATGCCTGCTGTAGTGAGGAATAGTGGACAGGCTGGTGAGGATGGTGGTGTGTTGGGCACAGTCTCCACAGGGAATCAGTTGCAAGGGCTGGAGCATGAGGGAGTGATATCCAACTTGCAGTGTGGGTCTCAGGAGGGTTTTGTAGTGAATTCCAAAATATGAAATGGGATGTCTACAGGTCAGGAGATGGTGGAACACCCGAATTGTCTTGCTTTGATTGATGCGAATTTCCAGGTTCAGCAAAATCGTATTGTGCAGTATCAAGAGATGAAAGTCCATGGAAAGTGGGGGAACGTTTCAGATAGTGAGAAAGAATACAAGGGTGGTATGGTCAAGAAATATTTTAGTGACATCGTCCTAGTAAAGAGGAAGATGTTGTCTGGGAATCAGAAGGATATGACTGCTTCCCCGCGATGAAGATAAATAATGGATTACTCCTATCTCCCCAAGCCAATGTCCACAAGATCTATCGGTATATCAATTACTAAAGAATTCCTTTCATTGGAGTGGTTGAACCTTCTAACTAAATATTCCAAAGTATTAAATTATTATGAATGTTTGTTATGGGAGACGATGACTGCGGATGAAGCTTTTTGGTGATGGTGATGGGTCTTATTTTGGAGGAATGTAGTTCTTCTGTTTGGTTTGTGTCACTTGTTTTCTGAACTATTATTTTATTAATAAATGATCAGAGGTGTTTCCTTGGGTGACTTTCTAGGTACATTTACCTCTTCTGTGAGTTGAATTTCGAAAATACAAGATACACAGTTGATATCAATAAGTAAAATGTTGTTCAATGATGTGAAAATAATTTTTGGTAAATAGTAACTTTTGACTTTTATTTACCACAGTTAAAAGTAAATATAATAATTAAATGTAAAAATGATATTATAATTACCCTAACACATGTCCTAATTCTATTGGGAAAGTGTAATTCTACAAATAACAATCTTAGTAATAAAATATGATCCTTTTGGTCCACATGGATTAGAGTATAAATTTTATTATTATTTAATTGAAAGAAGAGTTAAAACTGTTAAATTCAATGTTTAATAACTGAACCATTTTTAATAAATGGTAACACATAAGATAAATTCTACTAATAATATTTATTAGATAGATAAAAAAGATTTCATACATAATGGTATTTTATTTATAATTTTTAGACATTAAAAAATTTAATTTCTGTACGACATAATGATGAAGCAGTACTTACCTTATTAATGAAATATTAAAATAATTGATATTATAAATACACAAATAAATGTAATTTGGGACTTTTTATGAATAAAACTGATTTTAATGGTTAATATGACATATTAGGGTTGATTAAATGAATTTTTTTCGAAGTAATAATTTTATTATGAATTTAGGAAAAACAAAATACCAAATAGTTTCAAATTTTGACATAAAATCTTTTTTAAAACAAATATTATTTTATTAATTGATATTTTATTTATAAAAATATAAGGTTATGTAAAAAGTCTTATATAATAATATTTGTATCATTGATGAACCACATGGGTCTCTCTTGGATCTATATAGTATGTTTATTAACCATATAATATAAAAATAGAAAGAGAGATGGAAATTTACAAACTATTTAAGTAAGAGTTAAATCTATATGATAAGGTTAATATAGTTACCCAAACCTGTAAAAACCTATTGGATAAGTGTTTTTCAACCCATCTCTACCTTATCCTTTAAATAATTTATTTTTGAGCCATTAGAAACCAATAATTATTTTATTATAAAATAATATTTCTATCTTTTCCTAAGGTGCCCCTCATCGCCTCTTTTAAAAAGGAACTCACCCTTCCATCAAATTCACACCATAAATGCCTTTTGGCTTGAAAAAACTTGGGCCAAATACCCTCTCAATTGTCATCCCTTCATCCTAGAGTCCTTCCTTTAGTCTGAATGCCTACCTGTAGAGGCCTTTTGATCAAATCAAAATGAAGAACCCAAAGAATAGGTAAATATTTCATCACCTCCTTCAAGTTCCTTTCTTCTTCCACTTCATCTTTCTTTGTTGTTTCAATTATAAAATAATAAGCCCATTATAGTATATATATTGTGATGTTATTATAAATATGTTACAACCAAATTAATTTTTATATCCATCCTTTGAATGAGATATCACCATACGTGGGTATGTACGACTTTACCTTCTCCACGTCGTCATGTAATTGTTATTTAATACAGTATTATTTGGATGGGTATATTATAATGATATGTAATTGATGTAAATAATCAATATAACATGATAATGATTCTGTATATATGATATTATATACAATTATATGTTATTTAAAATCAAAATAATGATATTGTCGCTCATGCATACGAATGGATTATCGTCTCCACAAACGCGATGAGATTCATTCCACATCGTAATACATTAAAGAATAATTTAAATTAGATGACTAAAAATAGTGGTTTAATAATTAATATAATTCTGAATATGAATAAGATACATCCTATCAATAACAGACATTACATAAGTAACAATGCATATAAAGGAAATCAAATCTGTTAACTCCCGAAATGAGGACAATACTAATATATTATTAACATAGCATTGTTAAGAGATCATATATGATATTATATTAATGTATATGATTCTATTATAATTTAATACCATTTATTTCAACATTATAAAGGTGGTTAACTTACCCTAAACCAAGGAAATTTACAAGGTATGGTTTAATTTTGCAATCTCTTTATTATCTGAGGTTGTTTTTAAGTAAGTATGTACTGGGACATATTTATTATCCAAGTCCATGTATCATAAAATAGATTTCAAAGGGATTATTTTAAGGGACTTTTTTACTAAAATATCATTTTAAATGTTTTAAATATTTATTCTTCTAAATCATTCTCTTTAATGTTGATGTTTTAAATATGGGGTTTTAAGGATTTATTTATATGGACCTGAATGTTTTTAAAATGTTAATTCCATTCAAAAGTTTCAAAGTAGTATGGGACAATTTTATTCAAAAATATCTTTGAATGTCTTCATTTCTAAATTATATGACTTTTAAATGTTTTCATGAAAAGGAATATTTCTCTGCAAGAGTATTACAAATCATTTTCATCTATATAATCTTCCTTTGATGGGTTTTTTAAACAAATTTGAAGTTGATTTATTATTATACAAATCTTCCATATTGTATTGATGGTTTAGTGATATGTTTGAGTGTCGATGTGTTATTTTTACACCATTCATGGTTTATGGATAATGAATTGACATTTTTAATGCTAGTTTAAATATGAATATTTATGTTATGTTTAAACCTGTTAATATGAGTAATGCATTGGACATCGTATGTTGGGGTGGAACCCGCTATAGATCATCGATGCATTAGTAGGTCACATTAGACAAACTATTGTCTTGGCACAAGGACATGACAAAATCTTATTATTATTCTTGGAACAAGGCCTTGCCTATGTGGTTATGAAAGGTTGGAATTATGTATTCCATCATTATTAATGTTTCTATTGATATTGCATGTGATTATTCAACTAGTAAAATATACATCCGAATAAGTAAATGGAATTATTTGATTTTATATTTACCATATTATTATAATGTTAATGTTTAAAAGGCGTTTTTTTGACTTATAAAATGCCTTAAATGTTTATGCTTATTTATGAATGTTTCTACTATATCGTTATCCTTACTAAGCATTTAAGCTCACCCCTTTCTATGTTTTATTTTTTCTAGGATGCAAATAAGTATATTATGACAGACCTGTTGGGATAGTCTGTGGGATCTTAGTATTGTATTTGGAAACAATGTTGTTGTAGTTTTCTATTTTACGATGTAATGTAAACCTTATGAATGTATCTAGTATTTACAAGCCTAACAAACTAATCGGTTTTTTGAGACATGATCTTTTGTGATCATTACCATGATACGTAATAATGCACTGACTCCGGGATTCTGGGGTCGGGGTGTTACACTTAGATATCTCAAGGTTCTAAAATAAACATTCTAGAACATGGTTCTCAAAATTCCACTTGGATATGCGAGGAAAGTATAGACCAACTCAGCTATGAACCATATCATGTTGGAACACCAAAACAACCACTAATGGTTTCTATACATCATTCCAATATATGGATGTTTAACTAGTGGATATTTTTCATACTCCCATATCACCTCCTCTTATATCAAGACTGCATCCACAGTCCACCCCTAGAACATGATGGAATTCCTCCATCCAATAGAATATCAATATAGTCAGTCACCTATAAAAATATGATCACACAACACCCCAATGATGATGTATCCCAACTAGGACTCTCTCACACACTCAAGGAGAAAATAAGTCAACACCATTGACTAAATAATGGTTGTACCCTCCTTCTCAACTAGGTTATTCTATAGGGAAGCTAACTGGTCGAAATCTTAACACGTTATGAGGGATATAGACATCCAACTAAGGATATCTGTTAGATTATTTCCTTCCCAATAGTATAGTAATCCTAAATGTGATAGTCATGCATGACCTACAACTATGATAGTTTTCTCATGTTCATGTCCCTCTTGGTGAAGATGTACGTGAGACTCTAGTTTTCCAAGTAAACCATAGAGCACTTTCCCCAATGTTATTGTCTACAAATCATTAGCACGAAGACAGATGTTTCCAACTCAAGGTCGTGAGTTGCATAGTTATACTCATGGGGTCTCAAAATGTAATGACCCATATTTGATAACTACCTATTGCTACATTAAAACTCAATGAACCACATCTGCTAAGGATTGTAAAGACAGTATGAACTTCACACAGTCATTTTGAGGTCTAACCATTATATCACTCATCATCCTCTACCTAAACTCATTAAAGGCCTTCTATAACTCCTCAGACCATGTAAACGTCATCCCTTAATCCATCACGATGGTCCAAGGGGTTGTGATTCTAGATTTGTCTGGTAAAAAACTTATATAGTAACCCACTAGTAGATGCATTATCCATACCTCTCATAGATTCTTGGGTGAATCCGTAGAAAAAAAATATTTGATCATCACTGGATCCACAAGAAAATCCATCTTCAAAAATAGAATTCCAAATAATATCATCCTCATTGATCGAGTACTTGAAAATTGAGATCCTTCGATAAAATTGATTCTCTCAAAGAATGTCAATAGACAATATAATGTGATCTAATTTATCCTCCACCATTTTCATAGTATATGAGCATGTCATTAAATAATACAACCAAAAAATTGTTATAATTATTTCTTGATGACCGTTTTCATCATAGCCATTAACAAGGAAGTGGAATTTGTCACATCAAAGGGCCTCACTAGGAAATAGCACTATATTTATAGTCATCATAATGGATTCCTAAAAATATCATCCACATGAATCCTCAACTATTGGTATCTGGATATATGATCAATATTTTATAACCTTCTCGTCCTCCACAACTGGTCAAAGTGAAAATCAATCTTCCCCAAGGGGAAAATTTTCATTATTTTTTCTTGGTTTAGGAGACAATAATTCACGACTAGATTAAAGATTAGGACTTCTTTTTTTACAAACAAAACTAGAGCTACCTTGGGGACACACTGGGTCTGATGATACACTTTTTTGACGAAGGTCCTCCAACAACAATCATTCCAGAAAAAATATGGTATATGCAATATGATATGCCATAGAAGATATTGGAGAAATCCCAGGAAAAAAGAAAATGAAAAAATCTATATCCCACTTTGGTGGTAGTACCATGACATCTTAAAGAATGAAATCCATATAAAAATTCATAAAAAATGGAACATATATGTCTGACAATCTAGTTTCACCAATAGACACACATTTAAACTGATTGGAGACATGTTGGATCATCCTGATCGTAGCATCCAATTGTCCTTCCATGAGATCCCTCTTTTTAAAATAGGTGATTTTTTCCCAACATTATATAGGCATATAAATTTTCTATGGTCACAAGAAATCTAGGATCATACCATGAAAACCCATTACATACCAAAGATGATATCATATGTATGAATTATGATGACCAAATGGTCCAACCTAAACCTCTTTACTCTAAGAGATAGATCCCACTATCGGCTAAAGAATAATACAAAATAAGGGTTCCTATATGATTCTAAGGGAAAAGTAGTTTTTCTAGTTAATCAACTAGGGGATCCAACTCTCACCCTATGAGTTGAAATATAATATAATTATTGGAACCCCTATCTAATCATATTGAAGTAAGAGTAGAATAAACTGTTATTTTAGCTACGATCGTCTTGTGAGCTAAATGATCATAGTCATCCAAATAATTCAGGTGTTCTCGGCCCCAACCGCCAGTTACCTATGGCTAACATGGGATTTCAGGTGGTTGTGGTGAAAGGATCTCTTATGTGTTTTCACTAGTTATTGCTCCTCTTGATCCCATGATAACTCCACCTCTAGGGGGACCTCCCATTCCACACTTGGGAGTTCCCTGATCACAGTGTAGCCTCTGCTGATGTTGTCCTTCAACTGTCTATATGTGTTCCTCATCATTCCTAGTCCGGTGGAACCATGCCATGTGACATCTCCCATCACAATCATAGCATCAAACCTCTTTAGGCTTACCTGGTGCTATGGGTTTCCTCTTCACTCTATGACCACATCTTTGACCAGGCGGAAGAATGGTTCTCTTATACCGAGATCCCTAAGAATGGTTACTAAAAGATACTAATGACAAATCAGCATTGGGATTCCCACTACCAACTCCATCTTCCATGAATCCATTTTACAAGAATATCTCATTCACCAATTCCTTCTATAAAAACACGAAAATGTGGGGTTTCCCATGGGAAGTAAACTAGCATAAATTTCTCTATGGATCCCCTACACAAACATCCATTCTCATAAGTAACCATTGAGGATAATTTCAATTTGGTATCACATCATGTCAGTGATCCTCTACATGCACTCATCCACCATTATCCCTTCTATTGGATGCTCTAGTGCTCCCTACATATTGAATGAACGTATGCAGGAGGGGTAGTAATTCTCATGAAAAATATACTGGAAGCCATCCCCAGAGAGTGTCGAATTGTCGTTCAACAATGTAAGAAGGCTCCACTAATTCCCAGTATCATGTGAAAAATTATAGCTTCCAGTTCCACCACCTAATCAATCAAATCCTGAATAGGCCTAATGATATGGACCACCAACTCAAGAAAATATATTGTTGTTTGGTGATCTGGAATGATGTAGAACCTATGCAACATTTGACATTTGAACTCATGGATTGGGCTATGTCTCGGCACATCATTAACCTACTCTACTAGGATGATATTTTTCTTGAAAGGTGGATGTGGTTAAACCTACCCACATGGATGATGTGGGTCATAGGATGGACCTTATACTAAGTTATTGTTGATCATATGGTAATCATCACGACCTAATGAAAATATCTTAGCTAGACGTTATCACATAGTAATTCTAAATGTTATCTAGTATTATCATTATTAAACTAGAATATATATATATATAAGAAAAATGGGGATTTAACACAATAAAAAATGTCAATGAATCTATCAAATATGATTCATGTACTATTAATCCCATCAAATAATTTCTCTACATGTAGAGTTGATAAGCTGGTAGTCAAGGTCCTGGTGAATGGATATGTCGTCTTCCTCTACTACCACTAGACACACTGGTGTGAGAGCCACATTTTAAACACTTTGAAATTATTTACATAAACCCCAATGATTCATCTTTAAAGTGAATGATACAAACAACATATCAAGGAATTAAATTGATAGGATTCCAATCTGTCCTTACTTGGACCATGTTGAGGATCATGTCACATCAACCCTAATCCCACCTCTATAGGCTAGGGGTGGTGATAAGCGACGATGGAATAATAAAATCATAGAGGCTTTTTCATATGACCACATACATATGTACATAGAAAACTCTATGAAAAAGTAATGTTGCAGAAAGTAAAATTTGAAAAACTTCTATAAAGAAAGAAAAATTTTAGGTACTACATGGATGTACAAAATTTAAGGTAGTGTAATTAAAAATTGGAGGGGAAGAGTATATGCTGAAATATTAATATATCCCAACTATAATGAACTGGAAAAAGAGTAAATAATAGAGAGTGACCAGCTCTTGTATCCTAAGCTATGACGATTGTACTTGGTCCAAGAACCCAATATACCAATGCTCCTATGATTTCATGTTTGACATATCCATCATATGAAGAAGACATGACACATGTTGGAATAACATAGTAAGAGGTGATTATATACATACCTATTATGTCACAAAAAAATAGAGAAATGGGAGTAGTAAGAGATAGAATATATGACAAAAAGTTGATAGAACAAGTTATAGTCAAAGAGTATAACTCTACCCAACAAGAGAGTTAATATAAACTAATACAATAATAAGGTGACTAACCATCATGGTTTTAAGTCACATCACAAAAATAAATCCCAATACGGAAATTTTCCCTCTTCCTCGGGAAATCAACCATCCTATTGGAGGGTACTACTTAGGAATGGTCCCTGGGGAACTCCACAACCCATCCCTTTTGGAGGTTAATGCTGATAAGATCATCAAGGAACTCCACTTCCCAACCCTGCAAGAGGGTATGCTTGGTATGAATATCGGGTAACTCTAAGGGCCAACACTATTGGATTGTATACATAGTATGGTTATCGAGGAACTCCACTGCCAAACCCTACTGGATGGTATGCCTAGAACATAGAGGTACTCCACTGCCTAGTCATTCTTGAGGGTAACTAAAAATATCATTAGTTAACTCCACTTCCCAATAATATTAAAGGATACCACCTAGAATGGTATATATTGATCCTACATGATCACTGCAATCATCTAGTGTCACCTAAGAAGGATATGTGCCCAAAATATTTCATATCATATCTTGAAATCCACAATTGAGTCCCCCATAGAGTTATACATTAAAAATACTCAAGAAACCAAATTCATAGGAAAAAATATTAGTTCAAAAATTTTGGATAAATATGTTTGTTGTTTTATCTAAAGGGATTAGTTGATACACGATGTGTGAGGTGACCCACCTGGAATGTAGTCCCTCAACACATCCTTCTCCAGACCTGATAAACACACAACACAATATAGAAGTACTTTATATAGTGGTTTATTACATGTCATGTCCTAACTAATCGCGATAGGGGTCATATTTGGTGGCCTTTTGAATGTACTCGAACCCTGTGGCCATGTAATCTAGTATACAGTGTGTCAATCCACATGTGATGATGCCCGTATGGTGAACTTGTGTCTATATACTTGGACACATACTCCCACCCAAGAGGTCTGCCATAATGGTTGTCCAAATGATAGAGGGTACATGATATGTGAGGGAGTACTACACTCAGTGTAATTATTAAAAATTACAAATTACTAGAACTACCACATAGGGGGACACACGCTCTGTGTTCATCATTGAAAATGGTGTGTAATAAATATTTTGAGAGAAATACTATATTCAATATCTGTATATTGTGCTTAAAATATGGACAAAACATATATGGTATGGATCGATCTATGTCTAAAAACATATATCTATCTACAAATATTGATTCTATGATGTCATTCTATAGAAATTGGCCCCCATTCTCTAAGGATATTCATCATTCAAACCAGCGGCCGTCATGTCATCATTCATCCCAATCAGGTATTCCAACAATCGAATTGGTCATCCCAACCTTGCTAAAATTTGAAATCAATTCCAATATTTTTGATAGAATATCTATTTGTCCATCCACCACATATATTGTATCTTGATCTTGTTTATTACCTCTTGGAAAAGTATAACAGTGGACAATGGGTCTAATCATAGTAGAACACAAATAACAAGGGAAAATATGCATTAGAACCATAGAAAATTGATTGAGGCCAAGATTTCATGGAAAATAGATCAATAAAAGGATGTTCAATATTGGAAAACAATGAATAATATGTCATTTCAATACATAGACTCATTAAATGATTAGTAATAGGTGCTGAGATCATAAAACAAATATTATTCCACTCAAAAATATATTCTAAAGGCATATAAAACCAAATGGACAGTCCAACATCTTTTTGGGATCGGTCGTTTATAAAGAAAACTCAACCATAATGATTGGATGCATCTACATCATTTTTTTCATCTAGATCTGATCTGATTTAGGGTTTTTCATCATTCGATCTTGATTCCTAAAAGGGAGAAGGAATATGGATTCCTATGAGGTGGGATAATTATAAGCCAACCCTATCAAATTCTACCTATATATATATTCATAAACATATTGTACAGATAAAATTACATAAAATAATTAATTAATTAACTAATCCACATAAATACACTACCAACAATTGAGGGTTCTGAACATCCCATGCAGCCTCATTTTCTATCTTTCTTTGGGTAAACGCCACATTCTAGACTCAACAATGGTCTTAAATTTCTAATACAACCAACCATTTTAAATTTATCATGTTATCATTGGGTTATCTTCAACACAAAATATTTTATATATTTAATATTTTTATAACATTATTTATATGAACATTAGTACATAGAATCACATTTCATCTCGGTGCCTATCATTGGGAATATATATAGAAATTTTTAAATGTTTTACAACGATAATATCGAGTCTCTACATGGGTGGAATTATAGTGAAATGTGTCCATGATGAAACTGAAGTGATCATAGGATGAGGGAACAATATTTTATGAGATTTTTCAAATTAGTTATAGAATATATATGAACATCAAGTATAGTATTAGGAAAAAGTTAGAGAAAATAAGATTAAGCATTCCTAAACTCAATAGATTGTTTTTATTTTTCTAAAATCATTGGGATAAATTATTTTTATATGAACATTAACAATGAATTTTTGATATATTTATTTGACTTGAATAGAAAATGTAATTGATATAAATTTATTGTGAAAATAATTTTACATATATGGGGAGTATTTTTTTATTGATAAATAATTCTATTTTTAATTATTTTTCTTGTTTCAAAGAATTCATTAATTTAAAGTAACTACATGATGTATGAATATCATGCTTCGATCTGTTCATAAACCTTCATTGGTTACAATCATTATTTAGTTTTCTTTGTTTTTTGTATAATAGAATGCATAATTTGTGTAGTCTTTTGAATTAAATTCAAGTACATCATTTATATTATAAAATATATTAAAAATACATGTCTCTACCAAACTATAAATGATTTAGAGGGAAACGATCCATTGCGAAAGATTTTTTTACGATGAGAGTGGTTTAGAAAGTGTATTTGAATAATCATATCACCCATTTCATTAAATTAATATCAATGAATCATTTCCATGTATATTTTTTATTTAATATTTATATATTTTTCTTACTAATGGATTCAAAATGTGAGACAATGTTGTATTTTTTGTATAGGGAGGGAGGAATTTTAATTATTTTGTAGCATTACTTCAATATTGTATAAATAAAATTCCCAAAAGGTTTTTTCAAAATTCATCCCTTTATTGAATTATTTCAGGATGTATGTAAAAAAATTCATTGTATTAATGTGTTATAAGGTTTACAAAGAAATATTTATTTCATTCAATCAAGGTGATAATTTAATAAAATAATAATTTTATTTACTAAGCCTAAAATCACTAGAATTTGTGATTGGTGAGTAGTATTATACATTATTTTAACAGATAATAGGTTTTGGAACTAGGTAATGTTTTGTAATGTGATTAATTTTGTTGGAATTTAGTTTATATCTTTTATAAATGTGAAATTTGAACATTAACCAAGGTTTTCTTCCCTTTTCAACAGACACCTTTGGGAGACAACTGAAATGATAATCATTTAGGTTCGTTAAAAGTGGATTAATATGTTGAATTGGGATCCCATGGGGAATATATGTGACTTTAGGAACTAGGTTCATGAATAATCTCTTTGTACATATCCAATAAGTATCATTGAATAGTTATTTTAACATACATGGAAAGGAAACATTGGAAAAACTATGCACGAATTGACAAAAATAAGTTAATTATGGCGAGGGGATTATTTAAACCCAATTGATATTGGAAAATTTTACTTATTAAATAACCATTTTGGATGAATTAATTATATAAATAGTGGATAAATTATTTTCCAAACCCAGGGATGTGTTATAATTGAAGGCGTATCATGATGTTTAATATGAATAAATATATTTTTTACTAATGAAGAAACAAACAATATTATCATATGCTTCAATTTTCAATGAATGAATATAGTTTCACCAATTTTAGTGAAGATAGAGTTCTAATAGATCGGTTCTCGAGATCATATCTCATTACTTATAATAAATTTATGAGATTTGATCAATAATTATATTTTTAAGGTTTTTTGTTTTTCTCATGTATTTACATGATTGAAAATAGAGATGGTACATTGACTCTCAAACGTTTCCCCTTTTTAGATGATGTCTTGTCAAGCTAATTGTTCGATAATTTTATATAAGGATTTCCAATCGAAGAAGAGAAATTTATATAAAGTTGTAGGAAATGGTGAATGATGTTAACTAATTCCATGAACTAGAATTGTTATTTTTAATGAACGAACTACTATAGAAGATAATAGGATGCATGATGTTAAAAATTGTTGTAATTAATAAAGGGTTTATAAGAACACATGTCTGGATAAAAGTATCAGTGGATGACTACAGAAAGAACAATGAATTCCCAAAGTGATTGAGAAAAGATGGGAATTCACTTGAGATGGTCATGTATAGATTAATATTCTTCTTAAAGTAATAATTTAGAAATTAATAATGCACCAGGGAGATTACAACTTTTTTAAGAAGTCATTCAGTTTTGATGGTGTTTTATGAATAACAATTGTGGAATATGTAATTTGAGGATCATCCCATATAGATTTCATAGAGAAGTTACCAAGTGGTAATCCTATTCTTATAATTATGAATATAACCAAATTTTATATTAAAATGATGAATAAACACATTATATCATTATTATTGATGCTTTTGACATTCATTGATTATGGAATCCATCATTCTATCAATCAAAATTACCCAAAACAAGAGTTGAAATAGCAAATAGCTAGTCCTATTGTTGAAGATTTTGGGTTGACAATTTCACAAAAGAAATGTTTTCACTTCTCATCCTTCCTAATTGTTTTTCTACTCCTATAATGAGTAAAAATATTAAATTCAATAATCAGACTATAATGATCTGAATTACAATTAAGGATTATATTTTTGTAAATAAAATTGTTCACTGCATTTTATTTATTATGTTCTCTTTTGGATATTTGGTATTATAATTTATCAATACTAACGAACCAATGAATGATAGTAGTGGATTAATTGATACTTTATCATCAAATGAAGTATCTAAAAGTGGTAATGGAAAAAATATTTCTTCTCGATAATGAATATATTTGTTATTTATTATTGAGTGAGATATAATAAATAATTAAAATTCATAGAGATATAGAAGTTACATGAAGTGACTAATTGGTTATTCTTTAATTTTATCATCAATAAATTATTGTTTTTTATTTGTTAAAAATGTATAATGTTATTTTTTTTATTTCAGAAGTATCCTAAAATTTTATCATCATCAATTTTTTTTATCCTAAACCCCTTTTTATATTTATTATTTATCTTCCTCTATACATAATATGTAAATCACCTCCCAAATAACATAAATAAATTCATTATCTTCATTCTTACTATTTGTCATTATTTATTTATTTTTATTTTTTTGGTCTCAGAATTCTATATCATCTTACTATTTGATATGATACTCATCCTCACATTGTTAAATGTTTTTTAGCTATAAAAATATTGAATTATCATCTGTATAATGAAATTTGATTATTTAGAATTCCAATATATGGTCTCAAAAAAGTACGTTAGGTTCAATTAATAATTTCATATGTTAAATTTTAGAATCATTATTTTGATATAACACTCCATCTTAGTTGAATAGTAGATAGGTACACCCATAATCATATTTCATTCCTACCCTTTTTTGAAAATTTATAAGGATCTAAATATAATAATTTTCAACAATAATAAGTCATATTTCAACCATTATTCATTTTTTATTCATTCCGACAGTTATCCTCAAATTTTGATGCTCTTAGTGATGTGTTTGATTCCAAATTTCACTAGATCATGGTGAAGTTAATCTAAAAATGTGGCATTATGGTATACAATCTACTAAGATATTTTAATGAAATAATTTATATTATTTTATTTTTTTAGTGTTGCATTGTTTATAGAGATGTTTTCGTAGTTATTTAATCAGAATTATAATACATTAGTGATCAATAAATTTATGCGTTTTAAATCTTTTATAAAATTAATGTTTTTGATTATAACATAGACTATTATCAATTCATTAATTGTGGTTTAATATTGATTCACCATTCTATGAAAAGTTATTTTTGTATTATAACTATGTAATTTTTTTAATATTTTCAGGATTTTATAAATATGGTTATTTTGATATCATGGGTACCCAAGGGAATCAATGATAGTCATTATAAGGTATTAATGAAATTAATAAAAAGTTATATAATTAGGAGGTCCCTAATATATTTTGTAATTAATTGTTTTTTAGGTTTAGTGTGTTATGTATTCAAGGGTAGTAATTCTAGGTTGAGTAGAATGTCAATTGTGGGGTTTAAAATTATATGAAAAAGAATGAATTTTCATTGATGATTATAATTTATAATTTTTTGAGATTTAATTTTTTTGGTTGTCTGGTGATCATGATTCTTTTTTGGGAATTGGCTAGTTTTAGAGTTTCGAATCAAAATGTATTTTTTGGAATGAGGTAAAATTTAATTAAAAATGGATAACATCATTTGATATAGATGAATTGGAAACCTGATTCTACTTATTATGATCTATGCTTAACTAATAGGCACAACATCTTGGTTTAGACTAGTAGAAAGTAAACTACTATCTGAATTTTTTTTCCAAGAGGTTAGTTATGTTAATAGTATCCGTTGATTTCTGGCTGGTATAAATAAATGTTTAAATACAGTGAATTTTTGAATTACAGTAGACAAATAGATTAATTATTAATTATTTTTTTACCAATGTCTCTGTATCACTGATAATATATAAAATCAATATAAGTAATATTAAGTCATAATGTATTTGATTTTCTATAATATTTCACTTAATTTGAAAGAAACATGGATTATTTAATGTTAATCAATGAGTTGAACAAACTAGGGATGATTTATATTCTATCAATTTAGGTTATTCTACATGATATTCATGTTTTTGGGATAATTAGTTATATCAAACATGACTTGTCTTTATATATTATATTATCATGAAAATATTGAGAGACGACTATAAAATACTAACATTTTGTATATGTTTTGTTCAATGTTTGATTCATGTTTGGGAAATTATTAATTTTCACGACCCGTCCTTGGGTCCCGTGTCGTGACTACCCCAAGCCCGCCTTCCATAGTCCATGGGCTGGCGACTAGAACCAAAGGCATAATCCCGATAAAAATTGAAGGAATTGCCTTTATATATGTAAAAACTCTACAAAGTACACAACAAATGGAACCACTAAGTAATACAAAATTCAAAAGTACGTGCTAAAATAACTGGTGCCGAAAATACAATCCCAACAGTAAGTACAATACAACTGAAAAGCTAATACAACTGTAGTATGTAAAATAGCAACCATTGAGTCATCCTTCGGGAAACCCACATGATGGGTGGGTATAAATGAACTCCTCAGCACCACAGGTTTGGCCATCCTCTCCATGTACGTCTCGTCAAGTGGTCCACCTCCGGGTATCGCCCAGCTCCATAAGTCTCCACCATGATCAGTGTTGTCTGTTATCTGCATCCAACACAACGTAGTGTGGGCATAGCCCGTGTAGGGGTGAGTGTACGATACTCAGTATGGACCCCAAGTCTCATAAAGGTCTCCAGAATACACGAAGGATAAACCACAAAAGGAAAGATACAATCACGAAGTATCAACCATCTCTACTTAGATATATGCCCATACATATTCCTAAGTTAACAATCTCAGTTTGACTCCAACTCCTGAGCCCAAGAACAACCTAGTCCACAATGGAATGAAAGTCAATCACATCAAAGAAAAAGATTGGAAGTCATGAATTAGCTCACACAGGTATACATCTTTCGTTTAGAGTTAGAGATGATCAGATTTAGTCACTGATTTATCTAAGCTGTCGGACCCAAGTATGATACTAGAGCAACTACTCTGTCGGACCCACTCAGGATACAAGTACAAGAGTCATCGCTGTCGAACCCACAGGGGATTCCAGTATAGTTTTTGTCACTACCGAACCCACGGATTATTCCAGTACTGTTTTCATCACTGCCGAGACCACCGAGGATTCCAGTACAGTTTTCATTTCTTCCGAACCCACTAAATATTCTAGTACAGTTTTCGTTGCAGTCGCAACAAGCTCTAAGGTTCTCGCACACAGCACGCTCAATTCCAGGAGGGTCCTCTCCCCATTCCAAGGGGTTTCTTAATAAACTATGAAGATGTCAGGATTAGATGTATCTAGAAGTTCCATATCTTTATAAGAACCCAACGCGATTGACGGCACGTCAATCAGACGCCTTGTCTGAGAGTTATTGGCTTTTCCGTTATAGGGGCGCGGTTGGACTACGCACGTTCCAAACCCGTCCATTTTACAAAGTCGTCCAAAACACAGTTAGAGTATCTCAAAAGTACCATCTCGTAGATAGGGTCCCAGTTCCTAAGATGACACGTCAATCAGATGCACAGTCCTGAAGTAATTCACTTTTAAGAGAAGTGGGCCCGACCCATCAAGCCCGGTGGGCTGGTGGGTTGGCTCGTCCTGACAGGGTGGGTACGACCAGCGATAGGGTCAGCCCGACCAGAAAATGCGTGGCCCGGCCAGCTATTGGTCGTGGCTCGGCCAGCTGGTCGAGCAATGTAGAGTGGGGGGGGACCCACTTCTCGAACTGGTGACACAACCCTCCTGTCCGGCCGGCTGAAGCTGGCCAGTCTTCATGGCGTGAGCGGCCTGTGTGGCACCAACAAGTTCCTCGACCTTCTCCACCCCGACCGGCTAACGATTCGGCCAATTCTCCCACCGAAGAGGCCCGCGGATCGCAGGCTGTGGTCCTCTGCTGCGCGACGCCATGGGGAGTTGCGGTTCCACCAGCCCGGCAAGCTACGGCCAACCGGTTCTTCTTCGGCTGAGTGGCCCAAAGTTGTGGGACACTGTTCTTATGAACGTGGTAAGAACGCGGCCGCCATTGTCACCACTGCCTTCGATTGTTTTCGACCAAACAAACAAGAATCTTTCGAGAGTTGTCAGGTCATGTTTGTTCATCCTGTGCCCCCCGTGTTAGGCGTTATCAATTTTTCATAAACGATCACTTGATTTCGTCAATGGTAAGCGTATAATTTGTTTCAAAAAAATTATAAAAACACCCTACCTCATAATTTAAGTCTCATGTCGACATGCCGCTGAAGAAAAGCGTCACGATAGTCGGGTGTTGAGGAAGTTGGCGTCGCGGAGAACAGTGTTGTCCCGTCAATGTTGGAGGAAGAGTTGTTGACATACGCGATGATTCTCGCGAGTGGTGTGTTCTACCTTGACTATGAGGAAGAAGAAGGTAGGAGAAGCCGTGGATCATTCTTCACTAAGAGAGGATGATGTTCTTAGTGGAAGAATGAAGCTCCTATAATTCTCCAAAGGTTCCCCACCAAAATATTTTCTAAGGAAATTATTATAATAGGCATCTCAAAATTTAAAGATGTCCCATGAAAATAAAATTAATTAAAATGATAGGTGACAATTAGTTAATAAGGTTATTATTTAAATGGGTTGGCATAATCAATGTTTGGGAGGTAGAAGGGCTCAACCATAATGAGGGGAGGAGTTAATTAATTAAGGGGGTGCTAAAGGGGAGATGAAAGCATTAGGGCTCGTGTGGTCCCCACCACACTAATTCCTCTCATGGAAGGTTATATGGGTGTGAGCCCCAACTATAACTCTTATTGAGATTAAATAAACACAACTAAATAATTAAATTGTGTACCATCAATTTTATTAATTTAGTATGAATTCCTTAAAATATAACTTTCAACCCGCATAAAACACAACTGCGGTAAAGGTCCCCTTAAGCAAATACCGGCACTGCGAGTTCATCAGTGTCACTGATTTTCAACTCTGAGCACCGGTTCAAAAGATAGAAAAACTCGCATGTACATTTACTTAATGTACCTGAACAAAACTTATGAAATTGATTCCTAGCAAACCGGGCCTCAGAATCAGGCATCGTTAGAAACCGTATACTTGTAAAATTCCAAAGTATTTAAGAAAAAAAGGTCTGTGAAATTTTTGGGTCTTTATATTACTCCCACCTCAGGGATTTATGTCCCTGTAAAGCTAAAACACACTATAGGGAAACTAATGGGGGTAATGAGCTCTCATATGAGCCTCCAGCTCCCAAGTCCTCTCCTGGAGGTTCCCGTGCTGCCAGCGAATGTGCACCAGAGGAATCGACCGTCCACGTAGGACCCGATCATGTCGATCCTCGATCTCTACTAGGACCTTCATGAATGAAGCCTCATAATCGATGTTTGGATCCTCTTGTTCGATGATTTGGGACGGGTCATGCACGTATATCCTCAGCTGAGATACGTCGAAGACATCATGCACCTAGTGAAAATGAGGTGGAAGGGTCAGGCGGTAAGCCAACTCGCCTACTTTGTTGAGGTCCTGTAAAGGTCTGATGAATCACGGAGATAGCTTGACACCGTAAAAATCTCTATCTACCTCATCGAGGTGAGACCCGTAGGAAGACGTGGTCACCATCCTTGAACTCCAGTGGTCTCTGTCTCCTATCAGCATAGTACTTCTGTCTGCTCTATGCAGTCTTCATCCACTCTATGATGATCTTCACCTTCTCCATAATAGCCTGAACCAACTCTTCCTACAAGTACTGACTCCCCAAGGTCAGTCCATACACTGTGGTGACCTGCGATGATCAGCCATACGACACCTCATATGGTGCCATCCTGATGGTAGAGTGGTAGTTGTTGTTGTACCCAAACTGCACCAAGGGTAAATGATCCTCCCAGCTGTGACCAAAAGTCAAAGTCACATGCATGGAGCATGTACTTGAGAGTCTGAATGGTCCACTCAGTCTGGACATCCGTCTGAGGATAGAAGGTAGCTCTCAAATAAAGATGCATCCCAAAAGCCTTCTATAACCCCTTCCATATCCAAGAATTGAATCGAGCATCTCAATCGAAACGATAGATGATGTAACACCATGAAGTCGTATAATCTCTTGAATTTAGTGGTGTCCCATGATCTACACTGATACATGCTCTCTGATCAGTAGGAAGTGGTCCGACTTGGTGAGTCGGTCTATGATCACCCAAATAGAGTCGTGTACTCTAGATGTACGTGGAATCCCTGTCATGAAATCAATAGATATCTTGTCCCACTTCCACTATGAGAACTCTAAGGGCTATAACAAGCCTAATGGTACCTGGTGCTCTTGATTCACTTGTTTACAAGTGGGGCATCGTGAAACGAACTCTGCTAAAGCCTTCTTCATATCCGTCTACCAGTGTTGTCGTCTGAGGTCTTGATATATCTTCGCCACAGCTGGATGTACCGCTAAAGGGGAATTCTGGAACTCCCTCAACACCTCCTCTTGTAGTGAGACTGGTAGCATGGTACGTCCCCTGATGAGGATGACATGCTCCCCTCCTTCATAAAATACATCAGGTTTATGTCCTGAGGATATCTGAGCACATCGCGTCTCATAGTCAAGGTCGTCATGTTGTGCCTCTCTGGCTCTCTATAGAAGTGGAGGGGAGACTATGAGAGGCTAATGAAAGGATGATCCATAAATATCCAAAAAGGATATATGCAATGCAGCCAGCTACTCTATCACCTCTCCTAGTAGGTGAATTCCTGATATTCTGCTTAGAGATTCTGCTACAATGTTCCCCTTCCTAGGAGTATAGACTATCTCAAAGACATAGTCCTGGAGGATCTTGAGCCATCGCCACTGTCTTATGTTTAATTACTTCTATGTGAAGATTCACCTGACACTCCGGTGGTCATATTAGACTGTAAAATGTTTGCCCATCTGATAGTGCTGCCACATTTTCAAGGTGAATACCACTACTGCAAATTCCAGGTCATGGGTAGCAGAGTTCTGCTCGTTGTGCCACAACCGCCGTGAACCGTATGCGATGAATGATCGCTCATGCATTACGACACAGCCGAGTCTGCTCCATGATGCGTCACAATAGACTACGTACCCTACGCCCTCCTCTGGTAGCCTCAAGATGGGAGAACTGGTCAATCTATGTCTCAACTCCTGAAAGCTCTACTAACATCTATCTTACCAGATGAAGGGTTTCACATTATTAATCAAAGTTGAAAGCGGTTATGCAACTCTGTAATAGTCTGGAAGAGATCTTTGATATTATCCAGGCAGGCCCAGAAAACTACGAACCTCTATCACACTCTTGGGTGGCTCCCAAGTTAGTACTGCCTTGATCGTCGCTGGATCCACTACAACTCCAGCCTCCGAGATGACGTTTCCCATGAAATGATCCTCTCGAATCCAAAAATTGAACTTTGAGAGCTTAATATAAAGTGGGTGCTTCCTGAGTGTATCCAGTACAACCCAAAAGTGGTAGGTGTGCTCCTCCTCAGTGGTTGAGTAACTCAATATATAGCCGATGAAAACTATGAAAAATCGATCTAGGTAAGGATAGAAGATCCTGTTCATGAGACTCATGAACACTGTTGGAGTGTTGGTTATGCTGAAGGGCATAAACAAGAATTAATAGTGGCCATACCGACACCTGAAGGTCGTCTTTTTCACATCCTCATCTCTAACTCGAAGCTGGTGATAGCCTGACCTAAGGTTTATCTTCGAGAAACAACGTGCACCATTTAGCTGATCAAAGAGGTCGTAAATCATCAGAAGTGGGTACTTTTTTTCATGGTCACATGATTCAGGCGACTTTAGTTGACACACAATCGTGATCTCCCATCCTCCTTCTTAGTGAACAAAACCGGAGAAGCCTAGGGTGAAACACTGGTTCAGATAAATCACTTCCTCTGTAACTCCTCCAGTTGTACATGCAACTCAAAAAGATCGGTGGGAGACATCCAATATTCTTGAGTAGATATCAGTGTGGTCCCTGGGTACATGTCAATGTAGAAGTATACCTCTCTACAAGGAGGTAGTCCTGGAATGTCATCACGAAAAACGTCCGCATACTAATCCACCACAATGGGAAAACTCAGACTCCGCACATCAACTGCTCCGAGGATATGACAAGCCAACTGATGGATGATCAGCTTCCCTATCCTCTATACAAGTCCATCCTATGCTACAAAGGTTCCCTTCTCATCGGTTAAGGTGAGCCTACTCCCATCCGTATGGACACACCACACATTGCACCAAATGCAGTGGATCTGAGCATGGACTATAGACAACCAGTCCATACCCACGATGACGTCGTAAGGCCTCGATGCAGCTACAACAAGATCCTAGCCAAAACTCTCACCTCCTTGAGTAAGATCACACTTCTAAGACCAGTGAGTAATCATCGAGTATGCTCCTATAATAGTCTCTAGCCGTAAGGATCGTGCCAATGGCTCAGTCAAAATCTCCAAGCTCCGAGAAAGGGTAGCAGCAATAAAATAATGACTCGGACCTATATATATAAGTACTGCATCAAGGGTGGAGTAGACACAGATAGCACCTTGAATCATCTCAGGTGTGCATGGTCATAGGTATCAACTTCCTGGAGCTGATCCCACCTCTGTCTTCTAGCTCCCTATGGTTGGAGTGGACAACCTGGTGGTGGTGGGGGTAGAGACTCAAAGCATCGCCCACCACCTACTACTCATCCAGCTCCTCAACCTCTTCCTCCTGCTCCAGGCGGACCACCATGGTCGAACCTATTCTTCTTCATAGGAGGTCTCTATACTATCTACTTCTCATCCGCATGGTGAGTAAGACAGTATCGATCCATATGACCATGCCCGCCACATGCATAGCACTGCCTGCTCCTCATATAGCTGGCTCTATTTCGGGAACCCTACACAACCGAACCTGTATACTGAGTTCACCCACTTGATGGAATGGTCAGCATGGATATGTGCAACATCTTTCTACTACCAGTTGTAGAAGACTCTTCTATGTGTCTCCCTATGGACGATCTCACCGCTTGTGACTGCTTAGTGCGAAAACTCTCCACTAGAAGATCTTGCTCCAGTACCCATGCCTGTGTCGGGATTCTAAGGGGAATCGTCGAAGCTCTGATCCCATTCCTGAGTCCCTACTCTAAGGTCCAGTCCGTAAATAACGGGTCCTATTCCATATCTATGGAGTAGCCGGACAGGTCAGTAAACCTCACAAAGTACTGAGCTAATGTCATGCTGCCCTGCCGCATATGAAGTAACTCCTGGATCCGAACCGCAAGAAGGGTGGCAGGAACAAACTTTGAGCGGAAGTGACTCTCGAAGTCTGTCCAAAGTAGAGATGCCTCATCGTGCACCTAGAGCATCAAGCTCTACTATTTACCTGATGTTGCGTGCAGGAGAATCGCACCAAGGATAACTATAAGATCAACTAGTGTCCCTACTAATCTAAAAACCCTAACAATAGTTTCTAACCAATCCTCTACTGCTTGGGGGCCCATCTCTCCGTGGAACCTGGGAGGCCTTTTTCGCTGAAACTCGTGTAATGCGGTCAAGCGGCATGCACTCTCTGCTGTTAGAGCTGGTGGTATCGGTGGCTCAGTGGTTAGTGGTACCACTGGTGCCTCTGCTGTGATGGGGCCCTGCACCGAGGCCTCGTCACTCTATGGGCTACCATCCCATATGTAACTAAGAACCCTAGCTAGATGCTTTTGTGGGTACATACATAAAAGAAACAGGTGTTCCATTGTCAAAAGTGTATATCTGGTGAACTAACACAAAGTAATCACAACGAAAACTTTTGAAACACACATGCAATCAATGCTTCCATAAACTAAGTCGGAAATCAGAGGTCAAGGTCCTGGTGTATAGATACGTCAGCCAGCGTACCAACACTGGACTCCCTAGACTGAAAACCACACTCAATACTCTTATCATTATTGATTCAATAAATATAATGATCAGTGTCCTACGATCTACGGTAGAACTGACTGCTCTGATACCAATTTCTCACGACCCGTCCTCAGGGCCTATGTCGTGACTACCCGAAGCCCGCCTTCCATAGGCCAGGGGCTGGCGACTAGCACCAAAGTCATAATATAGATAAAAAGAGAAGGTATTGACTTTATAAAAGTAAAAAAAACTCTACAAGGTACACAACAGAAGGATGCAATAAATAATACTGAATACAAAAGTAGGTACTGAAAGGAAAGGGGCTGGAAATAAAAGCCCAACAGAATGTATAGTATAACTGAAAAGATAGTACAACTACAGTAAAGTAAAATAGCAACCACTGAGTCATCCTCCGAAAATCCCACCTGAAGGGTGGGTAAAGATTGCCTCCTCAGCACCTCGGGTTCCACCATCCACTCAGTGTACGTCTCTCCAAGTGGTCCACCTCCGGGTACCGTCCAGCTCTACAAGTCTCCACCTCGATCAGTGTTTTCCGTCGTCTGCATCCAACACAATGTAGTGCGGGCATATCCCATGCAGGGGTGGGTATACGAAACTCAGATAGGACCCCGAGACCCCCAAAAGTCTCCTAGAATTGAAGAATGATAAACCAAAAAAGGAAAGATACGATCACGAAGTATCAACCAACTCTATTTAGGTATATGCCCATACGCATACCGATGATAACACTCTCAGTTCAGCTCCAACTCGCGAGCCCAAGAACAACCCAGTCCATACAAGAAAGTAAGTCAATCACATTGATGAAAAGGATTATAAGTCAAGAATCATCTCACACAGGTATACATCATTCTTATAGAGTTAGAGATGATCAGATGTAGTCAGTGATTCATCTAAGCTTTCGGAATGATGTAGGATACTAGACCAGCTACTCTGTCGGACCCACTAATGATACAAGTACAAAAGTCATCACTGTTAAACCCACGAAGGATTCTAGTATAGTTGTCATCACTGCCGAACCCATGGAGGATACCAATACAGTTATCATATCTGTCGAACCAGCGGAGGGTTCAAATAGAGTTTTTGTCGTTGCCGAACCCACAGAGGAATCTAGTACAGTTGTTGTTGCAGTCGCAACCAGCTCTAGGGTTCCCGCACACAACACACTCAATTCTAGGAGGGTCTACTCCTCGTGTCAAGGGTTTGATACATGACCTATCAATAAGTACATAGATGATGTATCCCAATGTTCTGTCTCGCCAAAAGGAACCCAACGTGGCAGGCAGCGCGTCAATTAGACACTTGGTCTAAGAGTTATTGGCATTTCCGTTCTAGGGGGCCAGTTGGAAGTAAGATCATTCCAAACCCGGAAATTTTATAAAGTCATACGAAACTAAAATAAAGTATCATAAAAGGACCACCTCGTTTCCAGTGTTCCAGTTCCAGAGACGTCACGTCAATCGGATGCACGGTCGTGAAGTAATTCATGTCTAACAGAAATGGGCCCGACCCGTCAAGCCCGATGGGCTGCCGGGTCGGCCCATCCTGACTCAGCGGGTCTGACCCATCTTAGGTGTTAGCCCGGACCGAAACTGTGCAGCCCAACCCGATGGGGCTCGGCACGAACCGTGGAAGGAGGCCCGACCCGCTGTTGGACGCGGCCCGATCCAGCTGGTGCAGTTTGGCCCAGCGGGGTGCGGCCCGGCCGGGTGATGGCCGTAGCTCGGCTAGCTAGCCGAGCGACGTAGAGTGGGGGGTGGGGAACCCCGACTACCCTAACCAATGGCACCATCCTCCTGTCCGTCCAGCCAATGCTTATAGGTCTTCCCGACACGATCATCCCGTGTGGGTCGCTCTCCTCCCGCGCGGCACCTGCGTGTGCCACGACCATCTCCATCCTGGTCAGTTGACAAGCCGGCCAATTCACCTGCCAAATCGGCATGCAGAGCACGTGTCCCGGTCCTCCGTAGCACGGTTCCATGGGGAGCCGGGGTCCCTATAGGCCGGCTGGATATGGTTGCCTGGTTCTTCTTCGGCCTAGCGGCCCTTGGTTGCGGGCCGCGGTTCATCCGCAGGCAGCCAACGTGCGGCCGCTGTTGTCACCGCCACTTCCGATCATCATCTCCCAAACAGAAAAGAATCTTCAGAGGGTCGTCAGGCCTTGTTTTTTTGGGCCACTCCCTCTGCGTTACACATTATCCATTTTCCATAAACAATCACTTGATTTCATCAACTTCATGGGTATAATTTATTTCATCCAAATTATACAAACACCGTACCTCTTAATTGACGTCGCACGGTGACAAGACGCAGAAGATGAGAATCGTGGTAGTTGGGCGTCGCAGAAGTTGGCGTACAGAGAAAATTGTTGTCCCGTAAATGTTAGTGGAAGAGTCGTTGACGTAGGCAACGCTTCTCGCGAGTGGTTTCTTCCCCCTTGACGCAGAGAATGAAGAAGGTAGGAGAAGTCATGGAGCGTTCTTCACCGAGAGAGGAAGATGTTCTTCGTGGAAGAATGAAGCTCCTATAATTGTCCAAAGGATTCCCACCAAATTATTTGATAAGGAAAATATTATAGTAGTCTTCTTAAATTTTAAATATGTTCCATGAAAATCATATTAATTCAAATGAGATATGGAAATTAATTAATAAGATTATCAAATAAATGGGTTGGCATCATCAATGTATGGTAGGTTGAGTGGATCTACGATAAAGAGGGGAGGAGTTAATTAATTAAGGGGGAGTTAAAGGGCAGTTGAAAGGATTAGGGCTCCTGTGGGCCCCGCTACACTAAATCCTCTCATGGGAGGACATGTGTGTGTGGCCCCCCCTCTAATTCCTCTTGGGAGGAAACAACCACCACTAAATAAAACAATTGTGTACCAACAATTTAATTTATTTAGTATGATTTCCTCAAAATATAACTTTCAACCTGCATATAATGAAAAAGCGGTAAAGGTCCCCTTAAGAAAATACTGGCGCTGTGAGTTCATCGGTGTCCTCGTTTTTCAATTCTGAGAACTGGTTCAAAAGATAGAAAAACCCGCACATACGTTTACTGAATGTACCCGAAAAAAAAGTTCAGAAATTTATTCTGGGCAGTCCGGGCCTCGAAATCAGGTTGTGTCAGAAACCATAGACTCGTAAAAATCCAAAGTATTTATGAAAAAAAATTCCTTTAAATTTCAAGGTAATTACATTAATAGATTTTATATAGTATTGTATGTTCTTATAATTTATGGATGAGATATTCGAGTTATATTTATGGGATTCAATATAGATATTTTATACTCATAGGGATTGTAAAAATTATCCAAACCCCTTTTATAAGTTAGGTGAATTAAAATTATAACTAGGAAGTTTAATGTAGGTCAATTTATCATATGGTGTAAACTATAACATTTAAAGCAGTTATAATATCAAACATTTCAATATGTGAATTATTCGAAGGGGTAAAACCATGTTACATGAATTCACATGGCATTTGTTTTATAAAAATTAATGGTTTACATGTATATCATGAATCCCCCTGGAATTATTGTTACTATGAAATAGAGAATGAGATTCATGTTATTGAACCTTATTATTTTTTATTTCTTAATGATTGATAAATTATTCAAGAATATTTTGAAATAAGTATGGTTATGTATCCCCATTTATTAGTAACAAAATCATGACATGACATGGTTATATTATAATGACTATAGTTTATTAAATAGAATATTTTACTCTACATAAATATATTTATTTTTTATGTATTAGGGGACTATTTTCAAAATCATATAACATTTTCTTCATATACCTATTTGCGATCCCTAATGGATGTGTAGTCATTATGTTTGATTTATATAGTAAGTAAAGGGATTTGTCATTTTTTTCCTGAATCCCTCCCTCTAAATATAACCCAATGGGGGTACAAAAATAATTTCCCCCAATGTCCACAGCCAGTTTTCCACATGTTGGTAACTAGGACTGATAAAATAAAGATATTTTGATATGTGAGGCATTATCATCTTTAATAATATATAAAAGGTAGATAAGATGAATCATCCACCAAAAATATAGGAAATAATATAAAATTATCATTTAATACCACCCACATGAATTTATAAATATAACCAATATAGATAAGGGCCTCCAATGTAAATACCCAAATGTATAGCTGAAGTAGTGAAAAAACAACTGTCATGTATACTAGCTATTAATATAGAATACAGTCCATCAAATCATTTTCAGAGAGTAAAAATGATTTCTATATGTAGGGTGATCATATAAGTATACTCAATATGAAAAAAAATTCTTTATTGCACATGTGAGTTAAACATACTAATTCTATCGTTAGAAAGGAAAAAAAACAAAAATAACTTATAAAGGTATACTAACCATCCCATCCACATCATGAAATTATCACAAAATAACTTGTTCCATGTACTATAATATATTAAGAATCACATCGATAGGGTACCCAATACTGATTTTCCAATCGTTTGGAACTCTAACAACAAACATCACATGTCACAGTGCTCCTATATCTTTTGTATACCATAAATCCCCACAAACACGACCACCTAACATATTTCCCAAAAACAAATTGTACATAACAAATCCATTTCCAAAAATTGTGTATAGGGTATCATGGACATGTAAGACATTGTACTCATTCCCTCATCTTACCATGAACAAACCACACCCAATGACTCCCTACATGTATGATCATATATCACCCAAAAACACAAGGGAAATCACACCATCCATCTAATGAAATAATTTCCATTGTCTATCACAGCCAGTGTAATACATACCAGTCATTGAAGAAAGAGTGGGAAAGACTGAGTTCCCCATGATCCATCCTCCTAAACTGATGTAGCGAAGAAAACCACATGCATCACTATGCATGTGTCAGCATGTAGTGCTCCATATGGGTTGGGTGCATAAATAAATTCAAATAATATATCAGTATATATATATATATCAATCATAGATTCCTGACCTATTTGTTCACAAAAAGACCTACCAAATGACAAAAATGTCACTGTTTCTTCCACCTCTAAATTCATAACAACACACAACAATTAAAAAAAACCATTTCAACCTTACAACGGATTTCGTTTAATCACTACACCCTATCCATTTTTTTGAATAATCCACACTTTAAAACACAACCCACTATTAATTTATATATTGTCCATTTTCATCCAATTGAACAATCAAACAAATGTATATTCATTAATTTTAATACATTTATAAATTTCTTCCACCCCTACCCAGGTACCTATAATTATGAAGCAATATCCTCAAAACCCCAAATAAAGGAAAAAAATAACACCTCTCCTCCCTAATGCCGAGAGCCAAAAAAATCCTCACCTCCAAAAACAACATCTCATGTACCACCTCGTCTCCCCAAACCCACGGACCACAATCCATCAGTCCATCATTCCCAAACCCATAGTCAACATCCTAAAATCCTGACCAAACTTCCCAACACTTCAATATCATTTTATATATGTACACAAAGGGGGGTTTTTTCCAATCCCACCTTATTTAATGGGAATTATCACCGAAGATATAATCATAGGGAAACCATTTACGTACAAAAATATATGTTGATAGTAAATTTATATTTTAGTCAGTTATCCCAACAATCATAACCTTAGCGGAAATCAAATCACATATATTAATGTAATATAAACACCCCCAAATGGTCACAATTTTTAGTGGCCCCTATTCTGAATAGTTCAAAATATAACAAATTACACAAAATCTAAAATAATTGTAAATCATGCCCCAATTTCACCTTCAAATATTAATTCATCAAATTCATTATATATGATTATGTCTGAACATCCAAAATCCATAAAAATCACTCTAAACCACCCCATCATGATATAAAATAAAGAGAAACTAGGAAATTCATTCCTCAATCAATCTACGATTCCTCATTGTGCACCGTAGGGAGAAGTAGATGCACCCACAAACCACAACTGTACCACAGAAACCATAGATCATCCAAAACCACACCCAATGTCCGTAAAAATGCATCTCAAATAGGTATCACAAACAAAACCTCTCCATAATAGTCAAACCATGAAGTTGAATGTGAGAAACCCATCCAAGAATAAGTATGGTGTTTCCATGGATTGTCTAGGAACATCCACCAGGACCAATTGATTAAAGAGGGATGTAGAGATCATTAATAGCACCTTGGCTGTCCTAGGGGTCATACAAAATGAGAGGATGAAGAATCCATGAATGAATGAATGAAAATTTTGTTGGATAGATATTTTAAAACAGCTATGCATGACTAATTTACATGATGTGTAATCCACATTCATGTTGTGTAATCTTCAAGGACCAGTTTCATTATAAAACTTGTTTAATTTTGATTATTTATCCTCAAAAATACATACATCATCAAATAGAATAGAAAATACATGAAACCAACTTTTACTCCATGTAATTTTTTCAAGGAGAGAATTTCTGGAAACCACCAGGATGCATATATAGCTTCCATAAAATACTCCCAAAAGCTCCATGAAGCACCTCTGACACCAAAAGCCAGAAAAAGTTCATTGACCAAGAAGGAAGAAAACATTGCAGAAGATGCCTCTCAATTTTTTATATCTTTTGATAATGAAAATACTAGACTAGATAGAATGGGTTCCAAACAACCACCCCAAGATGTACCTCTCAAGGATCCCATGATTCCTCCAATGATACCACCTACCAAACACGCCAATCCAGATGAACATAAACATATCGCATAACCAAATCACCAGAAAACACAATTTTAAACTATATCTTATCACATATAAAAAAACATCACAATCATTGCATAACCATATCAACCTCTATGTAGCCCAAACCAATAACTAATACAACCAATATACTAAAATGTCCCAAACACATAAATCCGGGAATACAATCCTCTAATTTATGCTATTCTCTACTATGGGAGGAAAAAACTCTCTCATGTGAGTTTAAAAACAAAATATTTATTACCTTCGGATTATGAATATGTTCCTTCCCTATCCAAATATCAAGAATAAATCACACAGATTACACCACACACATCATAGACTAATGAAAACAACTCGTCTCATAAAAAATGTTCCAAAAATCACATCAAAATGCAAGAAAAAAAATGAAAAATGAAAAACATTGATACTAATAATTCATTTTCACCCCTGATCCCAATTACACTCTTATAGGACAACATGCCTCCAAAACACACAAATTACAAATGTGGTCAATTCCCTCATCCCCTTATCATTATGATCCTACATATCTACTGGTCTCTCCATGAATGTCATGTTATCCCCTTTATCCAACTCTTCGTAGTCAATGTCATGGGTGTCATCATGATGATACTGAAAAATCTGAAGGATGTAGTTGGTATTGTGGATCCTCTCCAACTGTAGTGGAAACACCAACTGATATTCCACCTCACCAACTCATCCCAACCTCTTAATCGGATAAAAAAACTAGGATAAATCTTACTCCCTGAACTAATCGTCTATTATAAATGTAAAGGGGAAACCTTCAAGATCAGATGGTCTATAACCTTGAATCCCAAAGACATCCATATAAAATTTACATTAGACTTATGTAAGAACTAAATTTTTCTAATCCTCTCATAAAGAAGTATAATTTTTCCTATCAATATCTCCTCTACATCGGGACCAATAACCAATGTCACCCCCAACCTATGTCCAAAACAAAGATCTATGAACCAATCTCCCATAAAACCCTCAAATTTATCCTTTAAAATGGAAGGGTTTTATATATTAATATTAGAGATCTCTACCAAATTTATTTATCATACCCAAAATAACCAAATGTATATGATGAAAAACCACACCACATTCTCTAATTTCTCGATAGTCCTTTCAATTTTTCCATCTGCTTGAGGGTGGAATGTAGTTCTGAGGTGTAACTAAGTTCAAAAAGCATGTTTCATTCCCCTCCAGGGTCATTAGGTAAAAAATAATTCCCAATCTGAGTCAATGAACATATAAAATCTTTAATACCACAACACATCATAATCACAACATTTAGAAAATTAATCATCTTTGACTGACTACATGATCTCACAGAAGTGAGTCGATTTCATCAACTGATCCATGAACACCCAGATAAAATTACCAAATCCATGAGATATGGGTAAACCTATAATGAAAACAAATAGATATGCCACCAAATTAACACATGGAAATATTTAAAGTCTTCATTTAACCACCACAAACATTATGCATTCCCTTTACTTATAGGAAAGACAATTAGTTCACCATAAACTCTGCCACTTCTTGTTTCCTCTCAGGACACCAAAAATACATCTTCAAGACTCAATACATCCAAGAATATACTTTGTCTACTGCCAAGGGTGAGTGATGAAACATATGAATGACTCCCCCATGAATTGATAACAAAAATAAAAATCTATTTAAAAACAATATCAGGTTCTGAACATTATATGACTATAATTCTGGTGAATCACCATGGAAAGAAGGATCTAGATTCAACATAGCCTTTACGTCTCTCTACTGAGACTCCTCCACCTACTGCATCAGATCAGACTATACCATCTTCTGAAACAAACAATATCTACAATTAGACACCATTGTATCTTGTGCACAGATTCTAACTCTACCATTTTTCAGCAAACATCCTAGAATGCCAATGAATACCCTTCCATGACTTCTTTGTCAAGGAACATGCCATAAAAATTCTTATTTACTATGATGTAGGATATATTAAAATAAAAATACAGAAGAAAATATATCCACCTATATTGTTGTAAGTTCAAATTATAATGGGGAATAACCTCGGTCAAACTCATGTTATCATTGATGACTACAAAGAACTCTTTAATGAGTTAATTACACAACAAAATTATTGAAATCAAAATAACTGCTATATATAGATAACAATTTGTGTAGTTAAACTCATGAAGATGAAACTACCTAGATCCATAAGAGATCTATTCATGTTATTTCACGAGTAGACATCATAAACCAAGACAGGAATCATAGAAAAACACCTCAAACACCACTCCATCCTCTGGAAATAGAACTGATGAAGCACTAAAATAATTCCATTTTCATATAGCTGAATGTTTCCTGGAACTAATTAATCCACACAAAATCATTATCCTTCTTTGTCAAATATCTCAACAGTTCTATGACTGTAGTCAAATTATGTACAAACATCTAATACTAGCCTTCTATAACCGGGAAAATGTGAACCATTACATCATTCTTGTGTTCCTAATAAGAAATAACTCCTTTTGCCTTTGATGGGTATATTGTAGAACCCTAATGAGATGATTCATTGGGGATTAAATGAACCTCTAATTTCCATCTAATTAACATGGAAAAATGATTATAGAGATGATGGAATTGATGAACCTAGAGGGATGTTTTGATTTGCTGTCCATGATCCTACCTTGATATCATGAATATCAATATATCACCGATGACTACGATGACAAAATGCTATAGAAACTAATGGAACATGTAGTTCGTAATCCTCATGAACACAACTTGTGCGTTATTTACACCGAACAACATAACCTCACACATGAAGTGTCCATACCTACCTTTAAACATAGTCTGGAGGAAATCATCCAACTTCACCATCAACCAGTGACATCAGGACTACAAATCAATCATAGAGAACCAATTCATCCATATCAGCAGTTTGAAAAGTTCATATATCATTGGATGTGTGTAAAATTTTTTTATCATCACTCGATTCATCATCTGGTTTCCTAATAAATACCACATACTACTATTCGACGTCTTTACAAAGAACACAAGATCACTACACGATGGCACACAAATCCAATGTAAACCCTTTATCAATACATCATCTATTAGAATCCTTAACTCACATAGAACAAAGGGTTACATATTATTAGGATCCATCAATAATAGAGAATGAAAACAACAGAACAAGAAATAAGGGGGCTCAACATGCCAACTGCCCTCCTGACAACCCCGATTGCCAACTAAAACCACCTATTGGACATATATATAAACAAATATGACCCTTATCAAGATGAATTAAATAATACAATATATACAATAATACTATTAGATTCCTTTCATAAAATTGTATGGATGAATCTATATATAAAACATTCTCACATGACTGATACGACCCTATAATCAGTCTACATCCCTGGCACAAATCAAAAAAAATGGCCAGTACTTAGACAGGAATAGTTAGCACTAGCAATAATGGAATACAATCTAATTAATGTTAAAAAAATATAGAGAGGATTCAACAAAGTAGTTGTAATCATTTGAATAACACAAGGCACAATCAGTGGAACAAGAAAAATGATCATACCATTGACGATCTATGGACTGTCATTAACTATTGGCTCCACTAAATGAAACTAACCAAGCCCAGAACATCTACCAATATATAGAAGACCACCTATTTAGTCACAATCTAGTCAAAAAACCTATATTTAATGAAAATTCTGAGGTCAGCTTCTACTTCTTATATCTACTCTTGGAAGAGAGATATCCTCTACCCCTCCTACTAAAACATACTCACTAGAAACTGCTATTGAAATTGGAGTTGAAACTATCCACCTCCCACAAACCATGATCGGGGAGCCATTGGGAACTATTTCTAGTGATGTCTAGGAACCCCATAACAAACATAACTATCATAAAACTACCATGAAAAGTTCATAATACATTAGTCCTAGAAGACAGAAAAGGAAATTTCTGAGGCTGACTCCATTCTGGTTGAAACCTCCACATTCCGGGTTTCTATGACCTTCCACTGATAACTATACTACTCCAGGAACCATACTAGTTCCCCACACACATCAAACATCCCCACTACTGTATCATCTCGATCTCCAAATCCATCTTATGGTCCTATAGAAAAATCTTCAATGTAAAAGGACTATAAAAAAACTTGAAAGAAGGAAAAAGGTCCTCCATAGGTTTTCTCTCATGACTCTAATCTTGATGAAAATGATCTAGGAAAAAACTAGATGGTTTTTGAACCTAATCCCTAATCCCATCATAATATTTTCTCCAAATGGTGTGAATTGTGTTCATGCATTCTCAATTCCATTATGGTTGTTGAAATGATCTCTTCCCAGAACATCATAAGGATATCTACCAACAAAACATATACCTCCAGCCACTCTCTATGATGAAATATAAACCACTTAAGTGTTGCTCCCCAAATATGATGGACTACCAAAGGCTTCCAACAATCTATTATTGACTGGATCAAAATTAATTTGATCTCGAGATCTCACAAATATATCTTTTTATCCTCATCTAAAATACTGATCTCGTACTTCCATAAATAATTCATCATTGAATCCTGAAACATTCTCTACCAAGCCTTTCCATCCTCAGTCAGATCAACCCTATGGTGATCAACTAGATTATCTTGATGAACCCCACCTGCTTGAACAACATGCATAAGATGGACAAGATATATAGATGTAATGAAATCAAAGATATTTCTAATCCTTATCATGTGGAATTTTATTATGAATCCTTATAATTTACTCTTTTTTATTTTGACCTTCAAAAAACACCCTAATTAAAACAAGAATTCATGTCATCATAATGAATTAACATTTGTTAGTTCTCTACCCTGAAAACAATTCAACAACACTTGTTCATTAAACAGGCTCAGATTCCATGCACTTGATTATGGGGAGGTGGTGGTGCAAAAATCATGTTTCCTAGTCGTTCTCCCTATCCTTGGTCATAAAAAAGGTCAACTGACACTATTACCATTAAAAACAATGCAAAACCCACTATTCCTAAATCCAAACTCCATTATATATGTTAGCCACTCATTTTATTTAACTCAATCATGAACCCTCACAAAAAAGGTACCATTAATGGGGGATAGAGATACTAAACCTCCAATTCCCTCCTTTTGTAGGCCCCATGATGGTATCTATACCTCTGGGTATTAAAATATAATTATATGAGAGGAATTTACATCTAAAATAATATAATATTAAAATATATGATGAATAATCCACAAATAAAACCTTCATTTAATATAAAAATATATCCAAAAAATCCACCCCGATGTGTGTATAAATAGAACTGATACAAATAATTGTATCTTAATTAAATACCCAAAAGTAAATCTAAGTCAGCAACACAACAATTTTCAAGGATCTAATCTTGTAATGTCCAACTCGATCGATGAAATCCTCCAGGAAATCTGAAAAAAAAATTATACATATTGTGAGTATAAAAGTTAACTATGTAGGAAAACAGAAGTCTCTAGAGAACATGGGAATTTAAAATAATACTGACCCCATTATAAAAGATTATTAAAAAACAGAGGAAATAAATGTGTAATATCCATCCAAACATTACCAAGACATGATCACCAATTAATACAATGCATTTATAGTATATAAAATGAATCATATTGATAGGGTACATTGATCTGACTTTCCACTAGCATGTCGCTCTCATAGTTAACTTTTTCATTATTGGTGCTCCCATTTCTACTAGATACTATAATACACCAAAATATTGTTCACATCGTACCATGCTAACCAACTCCTTCGCAGACTGCCTCAGAATCAAAGCCACATCACATCTTTCCCGAAAATACCTACGACCCAACATGTGGATTCCCCCATTTTATTACATAAACATTCATTACATTACACAAAACTAAGGATCTTTAAGGTTTAGTGTCATGGAAGCCAGGAATGTAATAAAATAAAGCAACATAAAACATTATTCATAAACACTTGAAAAGCTTCTCCTTATGTTCATCCTAGGTTCATTACTGCATCTCATAACCTGGGGACATACATCAAAAGAACAGGTGAGCAGACGACCCAGTAAGGGAAACAAGAGAAACATTTTATATGTGAATTTGAGATACTTCAATAAGGTCAGGACAAGAACTTTAAGGCATGAGAAAGAAATAATGAAGCATATCATAATAAAAATAATGTTTTTCAAAACTTGAAGATTTGGGTACAACATTTAATATTGAAAATCATTTTTGTTTCACCAAGGTCCATCCCCAAGGTGTCATTAAAATTTACCAAGGTTATTCACCAAGGCGTCATTAAAAATAGTCATCTCTAGAGATTAAGTCATTACCCAATGCATTAGAGCGCTATCAGGGTGAAACCTTGAAATGATTTTAATATAAATTAAGACACATATATCATCATCAATCATTTAATAAACAACCCATATAGAAAAAAATAATGGGTTTCATTTCATAATCATAACGTTAAAAAACTACTTTAAAGACTTGATCTTTACGTCACTTCAAACCCATTGAAAGGGAGAGTGGGTCTCATGTATGTAAATCCCAGAATTTAAAATAGTACAACTTGGTATATATGTGAATACACCTATAGAAGATATATCTTTGAGTATTCACTTAAAAAAATAAAATAACTTTAGAAAAAGAGAGAGACATTTTGAGACGGAAATTCTGCAGCATAACGGCTATGTTTCGGGGTTATAGAAAACATTGAAAAGAGAGGGGACATGAGTCAAACAATCACAAATGAACCATAAAACAGTATAGGGACAAAATATGAAGAATATATGAACATGGTAATGAAATTTTAAATACAAATGAAAAACATCAAAGGAAGAAAAAAAATTATATTTCTCTTATGAAAATTCGGCAACCGAACACCGTCACTTAAAATTCAAAAAAATGAATTGACAAGATCAAATAGGGTATCTCATCATATGAACATAAGAGTTAATTATTATAGATATAGAGATAATACCCCAACATAATAAAAAGGAACATGAAAGAATTGACATGAAAGTATAACTTTGAAAAAGAGAAGGGTGAAAGAACCCTTTAAAATTCGGTAGCCTAACAACGCCACTTAAACAATCTTAAAACGAATTGATGAGGGAAAGAGGGGGTATCCCATTATATAATAACAAAAGTTAATTAATATGAATATAAAATAACATCCTCCAACATAATAAAATTGAGAATAAAGGAAATGACATAAAAGAGATTACTTGAAAAGAAAGAGAGAGGTCGGATCCCTTACCTTAAACGTAACTCTTAAAACTAAAAGGTTGGGACCTTGGGGGCTTGGGGGAACATTTGGAGGTCTCATTGTGAGGTAAGGAGACCAGAACTTCGTTGAGGATTATTTTGGAGTCGAATGGATGAGTTTATGGCTTGGTATTTATAGGGAAAGTGAGGGGACAAGGCATTAATGGCCAAGGGACACCTCATTTGTGGTATAGGCAAAACCATGGGATTGCCCATAGTATTTTCCCATGGTATTGGAATCTTGGTAAACCTCATACAATTATTCATCCCCTTTAGTATACCATCACTTAAAATATCTCATGAAATCATCATGTAACAATTAGGATGTCATTTAACATACCGAAACCCTAAAACTGCATTTTTACTATTCACTGAAAATTAATCTTTCTCAGAAAAATCCCAAAAAATTACCATAACATAATATCGATGCTCTGAGTTCAAAAATAAATTCCATTTTATAAAAATAATTTTCTATATATTTTTAATTTAATTTTTAATTAAAAAAGACTATTCACCCAAAAAAACTCATACTTGATTAATAATTTATGAAACCGTTATTTAAGCATTTTATTGAATCACATTACTTAATCAAGGTGTCTATATTATATTAAAACTTTCTTTAAGTGAGATTAATAATCCATTTGGTCACATTACTAATCCAAATCATAAAATCACTATTCCTTATTTACTATTCATCAAAAATTATGTTGGTCTTCATAGACTCGAAATTTTGTACGGAACATAATTGTAGAAGACCATTTTTTGATAATCATTACACATCCTTAATTTTTTAAGGATTACATGAATATTTTAAAATATACTTTTTTTCAAATTTCATACATAAAATACATCCTTAAATTATCCGGACATTTGAAATTTCACAAACTTCACTAAAGGAGGAAATCTCAATTTATTCATTCCAAAGGATTACACAAAGAAGCTATGGTCTCGTCAGATATCCCCTTATAACAACATCATAAGACCTATGTGTAAGGTGTTCTATGGTGAGAGAATCTGAGGGAGGATCAGATAACATTGCCCTAATAGTAATCTCTACTAACATGAACTTCTCCCGCAGGTGTTTCGGTTTAAGCTTGACATGGTGGAGTTTGGATTGGACTAGGTCCAAAGTGAAGCCCAAAGATGCCACCTCTTTCCCAGGCTCTGATTAGTGTGCTTCATAAGGTTCGAGTCTACCGGATGAAGCCATCAACTCCTTTTTCTACATTAACCATTAACATCTCTATTAAATCATTAAGAGTACATTAATATACTAATCAAAAAGTTTGGGTCGTTACATTCTTCCCCCCTTAAGAAATTTCATCCCCGAAATTTTATACTTGAGGCTTAGTCGAAAAGCTGAGGTTATTTTTGCTTCATAGTTTTCTCAGGCTCCCAAGTCGCTTCTTCATATTTATGAATCCTCCACAAAACTTTCACGAGGTGGGTAGTCTTGTTTCATAGAACCTTGTCTCTACGGTCTATGATCTCCACTGGCTGCTCCTCATAAGAGAGGTCATGTTCCAGTTGTACCACCTCTGGGTTCAGTGCATACGAAGGGTCGGGTATGTACTTCCTCAAGAGAGATACATGGAAGACATCGTGAACTTGAGATAGGTTCGGTGGAAGTGCAGGACGATAGGCCACTACTCCTATGCGATCGAGAATTTCATAATGGCCAATGTACCTAGGGCTAAGCTTCCCTTTCATCCCAAACCGCATGACTCTCTTCCATGGAGAAATTTGAAGGAAGACTTTTTCGCCAACACCAAACTCCATGTCCATTCGACGGTTGTCAATATACCTCTTCTGCCGACTCTGAGCTGCCTCTATGTGTTGTTGGATGGAATGAACCTATTCTGTCATCACTTGCACAAGATCCGACCCAAGACGCTTTCTATCACCAGTTTCATCCCAACAGGTTGGAGTTCTACATCGCTTTCCATACAATGCTTCATAGAGTTCCATCTGAATAGTCAAATGAAAGATGTTGTAATAGGAGAACTCAACTAATGGGAGGTGTTGATCCCATCAACCTTTAAATTCCATTGAGCATAATCTCAGCATGTCTTCGAGTGTCTGAATATTCTTTTCAGATTGTCCATCAGTTTGAGGATGATATGCCGTACTAAAATTCAATTCAGTATTTAGAGCATCTTGAAGACTTCTCCAGAATTTTGATGTGAATCGTGGATCACGATCAGACATGATGGATAGTGGTACCCCATGCAACCTTACCACTACCTTTACGTATATCATGGCATGTTTATCCAGAGATAAATCTTCTCGAATAGAGATAAAATGGGCGGTCTTGGTGAGACGGTCTACAATAACCCATATCGCATTGTTTCCTTTGGATTTTTTTGAGAGGAAAGTTACAAAGTCCATAGTGATATTATCCCACTTCCATACTGGTATGGGTAGCGGTTTTAATACCCCCTTATGAAGTTGTTGTTCTGCCTTTACTTGTTGACACACCAGGCACCTTGTATTTTAATCATCAATCTCCTTCTTTATATTACCCCACCAATAATGATCACGAAGGTCTCTATACATTTTAGTGCTTCCCGGATGTATAGAGAAAGTAGATCCATGAGCTTCATCCATCAATTCATTGTTTTTCTCTGGAATAGATGGAACACATAGTCTTGTATTAAATTTCAATACACCTTCTTGATCAATATTGAAATTAGGGAACATCCCATCCTTTACAGCCTCAAAGTTCTCCTATAGCAAAGGATCAACTTTTTGAGCCTTCTTGATCTTCTCTAGTAATGAAGGTTGAGAAATAATTTGGGATAAGTTTGATGATGTCCCTTCCCTTAAAATTCCCATGTCCAGTTTTACTAGATCGTTAATCAAGGGATCTCCTAGGATCCCCATTGTTACCAGAACAACAGGATATTTCATACTTAACGCATCTGCGACTTTGTTTGCTCTTCCATGGTGATAATGAATTAAACAATCATAGTCTTTAATAAGCTCCAACCATCTCTTTTGTCTCATGTTCAATACATTATACGTGAAAATATAATTTAAACTTTGGTGGTTGGTGTATATATCACATTTCTCCCCATAATGATAGTGCCTCCATATCTTTAGGGAAAAACAACTACTGATAGCTCTAGATCATGCGTAGGATAATTCTTCTCAGGAATCGTCAATTGTCGAGATGCATAAGAAATTACCTTATCATCATTCATGAGGACTCACCCAATCCCTTTCAAAGATGCATCGCTAAAAATAACGAATCCTTCTATGATAGAGGGTAGTGTTAATAGAGGTATAGTAACCAATCTCTTATTCAGCTATTGGAATCTTTTCTCGCATTCCTTTGTCATGACTAACATAACCTCTTTTCGAGTCAACATGGTTAGTGGATTAGAAATCCATGAAAAGGTTTTCACAAACCTCTGATAATATCCCGCTAAACCAAGGAAACTACGAATCTCAGTTACTTATGTGGGTTGAGGCCACTCCTCCACAACCATTGTCTTTGTAGGGTCAACCTAGATTACTTCATTGGTTACGATGTGCCCCAAGAAAGACACTTGTTGCACCCAAAACTCACACTTGCTGAACTTTCCAAAGAGCCTCTCCTTCCACAGAGTTTTCAAAATAACCCTCAGATGATCTTCATGCTCCTCACGACATTTTGAATATACTAAAATATCATCAATAAAAACTACCACATTGTTGTCAAGGTAGTCCTTAAAGACTCTATTAATCAAATCCATGAAAATAGCAGGATCATTAGTCAATCCGAAGGGCATAACAGTAAACTCATAATGCCCATATCTTGATCAGAATGTAGTCTTTGGAATATCATTATTCTTCACCCTCAGTTGATGATAACCAGATCGAAGATCAATCTTGTAGAATAATTGAGTCGCATGAAGATGGTCAAATATATCATAAACTCTTGGAAGAGGGTATCGGTTCTTCACAGTTATCCCGTTCTGTTCTCTATAATCAATGCATATCCGTATTGATCTATCCTTCTTCTTCACAAAGAGAACTGGTGCTCCCTAAGGAGACACACTCGGTCGGATAAAACCCTTCTCCAACATGTCTTGGAGTTGTTTCTTTAACTCTTCTAGATCCACATTTTTTATTATATATGGGGTCTTTGAAATCGGTTGAGACCTAGGTACGAGTTCAATGGAGAACTCTACCTCTCTTTCTGGGGGAGGTCCAGGTAACTCCTCAGGAAATACATCCATGTATTCATGAACAATCGGGACATCTTCTATTTGTACACTACATTTTCCTTCTTCATCATCACTAATTAACTTTATAAATAAAGCTATAGGAGATGATTCTAGATAGGGATCAGTTCGGGATATCTCTCTTTGGAAGATAATTGTAGGTTGTTCATTCAAGACTACTGAGATTTACTTACTTCTGCATTTGATCTTCGCATTATACTTTGAGAGCCATTCCACCCCTAGTATAGTCGAATTCCAATATCGGAATGACTAATAGATTTTCGATAAGATTGTGCTCAATAAAGTAAACACAAGAGTTTATAAACACTGTTGATGCATGGATAATACCACTTGGAGTCTTGAATGACAACTCTACCTCATGCAGTTTGAGGATTGATTCTATATTCATTGCAAAATTGGAGGAAATAAAGGAATGCGTAGAACCAGAATCAAACAAAGTAGTTGCTAGTTTTTAGGGGACAACAAGAGTACCTGCTACCATGTCATTCAGAGCTTCAACTTTAGTTGTTGTGATAGAAAAAGCACAACCTTGCTCCCCCAACCTTTGCTCAGGTTGATGGTGATTCCCATCCACTACCCTTGGATTTGGACAGTGATTAGAAAAGTTCCCAAGCTGTCTATACTTGAATCAATGGACTTCGGGTATTGCCAGAACCATCTTTCCTCTGTCTTCAGTGTTGGGGAGTTGAGGCTTCACCTCACTATGACAATTTTGTGAAACATGGCCTCCTCTTCCACACCTGTATCACTTTCCACTTCCGATCAAGTAGTGCCCAGGATGCTTCTTCCCAAATTTATTGCATGTGGTAAGTTGCATTTGCTTTCCACCTCATACCTGATCAAAAGTCTACCCAAAACTGGGCTCCAATGACATCTTCTTGTCATTTTATTTATGATACCATTGTGTCTCATCAAACTCTAGCTCAACTTTCATTACACTCTGCACAATCTCCGCGTAGCTATCATAGTCCCCATAGGCTACATTCTTCCACAGATGAGGTATCAGTCCACCGAAAAATCTACCAACCTTACCACTTGGATCCAAGACAAGCTAGAGGTATATTGTGAAAGTCAGGTGAAGATCATGTCATAGCTTCTGATAGATTCGTTCTCCTTCTACTTTCGCTCGAGACACTCTTCTCCATTCTAGTTCTCATGGAACGAGGGAAATACTTGTTAAAGAATATTCCCCGGAACTCTTACCACTCCATAGCTTCAATATCTCCTCTAGGATTCATGTTTTTGGACAGTGACCACCACTGATCAGCTTCTCCCTATAAGAGGTAAACAACAAGGGTGACTTTTTCTTGTTCCGAACAAAGGAATAAAGAAAAGATCTTTTCAATGGAGCTTATCCATTGTTCCGCAACCAATGGTTCAGTGTATCCACTAAATTTTGGTGGTCGTTGATTCATGAAGGACTCTATAGAGTGTTTTTCCCTTCGTGGTGAGGTCGGCCTCTCAACTTGATTCAAGTTATTACTCATAACTTGAGTCAGTTAGTACATCATTTCCATGAATTTTTCTATTCCTGCTTCCATCGGTGGGCCGTTAGCACATGGTGCATTGCGGTCACCATCTTCATGGTTCCTCCTATTTCCTTCCATTTTCTAAAATGATAAAACCATAGTGAGAAACTTATTAAATTTATGAATCATTTAACTAAGACTTCATGCTTAGACAATTACATTTCTCTATAATTAATTCTTAATGATTCATAAAAATCTTTTTATTAACCAAACATATCCCCCGAGAGTGTCGTAACCAAGAGTGCAGTAAGGCCTATTTTCGTGCACCAATTCCCATTCGATTCTAGCTCATAGGGGTGTTTTTGGGTTTTACCCCTATGTACATATGTTCTAGAGTCGCCTCTACCTGCTCGTATCTAGACAGAGATGTATTTGTTTAATAAACCACTTACTCAATACATACCAAAATACCAAGAAGTTTTCCTATATTTAAACTTTTCTATAGGATTATTCCTAATGTTATTATATCCTAATTTTGACGAATAACTAAACCATCCTTTGATACCAACTGTGGTATCCCATATTTTTATTACATAAACTTTCATTACATTACACAAAACTGAGGATCTTTAAGGTTTAGTGTCTTGGAAAACAGGAACATAATACAAAAAAAACAACATATAACATTCTTCTTAAACACTTGAAAGTCTTATCCTTAAGTTCATCCTAGGTTCATTATTGCATCTCATAACCTGGGGACATACATCAAAAGAAAGGGTGAGCATAAGGCCCAGTAAGGAAAACAAGAGAAACATTTTACATGTGAACTTGAGATACTTCAATAAGGTCATAAAAAGAACTTTAAGTGATGAGAAATAAATAATGAGGCATATCATACTAAAAATAAAGTTTTTCTTAACTTGAATATGTGGATACAACGTTTAATATTGACAATCATTTCTGTTTCACCAAGGTCCATCCCCAAGGTGTCATTAAAAATTACAAAGGTTATTCACCAAGGCGTCGTTAAAAATAGGCATCTATAGGGATTAAGTCTTTACCCAATGCATTGGAGTGCTATAAGGTCACACCATTGACATGTATTTAATATCATGTGATCCACATATATCATCATCAATAATTTCATAAACAACCCATATTGAAAAAAATAATGGGTTTTATTTCATAATCATAACGTTTAAAAACTGCTTTAAAGACATGATCTTTACGTCACTTTAAACCCACAGAAAGGGAGAGGAAGTATCATGTATGTAAATCCCAGAATTTAAAATAGAAAAACATGGTATATATGTGAATACCCCTATAGAAGATAGAGCTTTGAGTATTCACTTAATAAAACAAAAGAAATTTAGAAAAAGAGAGAGACATTTTGAGACGGAAATTCTGCAGCATAACGGCTATATTTCGGGGTTTTAGAAAACATTGAAAAGAGAGGGGACATTGGTAAAACAATCACAAATGACCCATAAAATAGTAAAGGGACCAAATATGAAGAATATATGAACATGGTAATGAAATTTTAAGGACATACAATTTGAAATGAAAAACATGGAAGGAAAACAAAAATTAGATTTCTCTTATGAAAATTCTGCAGCCTAACGACGTCACTTTAACTTCAAAAAAATTGAATTGACAACATAAAATAGGGTCTCTAATCATATGAACATAAGAGTTCAGTATGATAGATATAGATATAATATCCCAACATAATAAAAGGGAACTACAAACACTTGACCTGAAAGTAGAACTTTGAAAAAGAGAAGGGTGAAAGAATCCCTTAAAAATTCGGCAGCCCAACGGCGCCACTTAAACATTCTGAAAATGAATTGATGAGAGCAAGATGGGGTATCCCATAATATGAAAACAAGAGGTCAGTAAGATTAATATAAAATAACATCTTCCAACATAAGAACATGGAGCATAAAAGAAATGACATAAAAGAGATTACTTGAAAAGAAAGAGAGAGGTCGGATCCCTTACCTTAAACATAACTCTTAAACTCAAAAGTTGGGACCTTGAGGGCTTAGGGGCACCATGGGAGGACTCCTTGGGATGTAAGGAGACCAGAACATACTTTATCATGATTTTGGAGTCGAATGGATGAGAGGATGGCTTGGTATTTATAGGGAAAGTGAGGGGACAAAGCATGAATGGCCAAGGGACAGCTCATTGTTGGTATTGGAAAAAGCATGGGATTGCCCATGGTATTTTCCCATGGTATTGGCCACATGGGACACCTCATACAGTAATTCATACCCTTTTATTATAAAATCCCTTAAAATATATCATGACATCATCATGAAATAGATATGATGTCATTTAACATACAGAAACCCTAAAACTGCATTTTTTACTATTCACTGAAAATTCATCTTTCTCAGAAAAATCCCAAAAAAATACCATAACATAATATCAATGCTCTGAATTCAAAAATAAAGTCCATTTTATAAAAATGTTTTTCAAAATATTTTTAAAATAATTTTTAATTAAAAAAACTATTCACCCAAAAAAACTGAGACTTGATTAACTATTTATGAAACTGTTATTTACACATTTTATTGAATCACATTACATAATCAAGGTGTCTAAATTATATTAAAAATTTCATTAAGTGAGATTAATAATCCATCTGGTCACATTACTAATCATAAGCATAAAATCACTATTCAAAATTTAGTATTCATCAAGAATTAAGTTGATCTTATTAGATTCTAAATTTCGTACTGAACATAATTGTAGAAGACAATTTTTTGAAAATAATTACACATCATTAATTATTTAGGGTTTACATAAATATTTTAAAATATATTTTTTTTTCAAAATTCATCAATAAAATACATCCTAAAATTATCCGGACATTTGAAATTTCACAAACTTCACTAAAGGAGGAAATCTCAATTTATTCATTCCAAAGGATTACACAAAGAAGCTACTGTCTCGTCACATAGCCCCTTATAAAACCATCATAATACCTAAGTGTAAGGTGTGCTATGGTGAGAAAATCTGAGGGAGGCTCAGATAACATTTCCCTAGTAGTAATATCTACTAAATTGATCTTCTCACACAGGTGTTTCCGTTCAAGCTTGACACGCTGGAGTTCGGCTTGGGCTTGGTCCAAAGAGAATCCCAAAGATGCCACCTCCTTCCCAAGCACTGATAAGTGGGCTTCATAAGGTTCGAGTCTACCAGATGAATCCATGAACTCCTCTATCTGCATTAACCATTAACATCTCTATTAAATCATTAAGAGTAAGTTAATATACTAATAAAAAAGTTTGGGTTGTTACATTCTTCCCCCCTTAAGAAATTTCATCCCCAAAATTTTATACTTGAGGATTAGTCGAAAAGGTGAGGGTATTTTTTCCTCATTGTTTCCTCATGCTCCCAAGTCGCCTCTTCATATTTATGATTCCTCCACAACACATTCACGAGGTGGGTAGTCTTGTTTCTTAGAACCTTTTCTCTATGGTCTAAGATCTCCACTGGCTGCTCCTCATAAGAGAGATCATGTTCCAGTTGACCACCTCTAGGTTCAGTACATACGAAGGGTCGGGTATGTACTTCCTCAAGAGAGATACATGGAAGACATCATGATCATGAGCTAGGTTCGGTGGAAGTTCTAGACAATAGGCCACTGCTCCTATGCGATCAGGGATTTCATAAGGGCCAATGTACCTAGGGCTGGGCTTCCCTTTCTTCCCAAACTGCATGACTCTCTTCCATGGAGAAATTCGAAGGAATACTTTGTCTCCAACACCAAACTCCAAGTCCATTCGACGGTTGTCAATATAGCTCTTCTGCTGACTCTGAGTAGCATTTATGTGTTGTTGGATGGAATGAACCTATTCTATCATCTCTTGCACAATATCAGGCCCAAGAAGCATTCTATGATAAGTTTCATCCCAACAGGTAGGATTTCTACATCGCTTTCTATAATGAGCTTCATAGGGTTCCCTCTGAATAATCGAATGGAAGCTATTGTTATAGGAAAACTCAACTAATGGGAGTTGTTGATCCCATCCACCTTTAAATTCCACTGAGCATAATCTCAGCATGTCTTCGAGTGTCTGAATAGTCTTTTCAGATTGTCCATCAGTTTGAGGATGATAGGACGTACTAAAATTCAATTCAGTATTCAGAGCATGTTGAAGACTTCTCCATAATTTTTATGTGAATCATTGATCACGATCAGACACGATGGATAGTGGTACCCCATACAGCCTTACCACATCCTTTCCTTATATCATGGCAAGTTGATCCAGAGATTAATCTTCCCGAATAGAGATAAAATGGGTGGTCTTGGTGAGACGGTCCACAATAACCCATATCACATTGTTTCCTTTGGATGTTTTCTAGAGAGCAGTTACAATGTCCATAGAGATATTATCCCACTTCCATACTGGTATGTGTAGCAGTTTTAATACACCCTTAGGAAGCTGTCGTTATGCCTTTACTTGTTGACACACTAGGCACCTTGATGTGTAATCAACAATCTCCCTCTTCATGTTATCACACCAATAATGATCATGAAGGTCTCTATACATTTTAGTGCTCCTGGATGTTTAGGGAAAGTAGAGCCATGAACTTCATCCATCAATTCTTTCGTTATCTCCGGAATAGATGGAACACATAGTCTTGTATGAAATTTCAATACACCTTTTTGATCAATATTGAAATCAGGGAACTTCCCATCCTTTACAGCCTCAAACTTATCCTGTAGCAAAGGATCTACTTTTTGAGCCTTCTTGATCTTCTCTAGTAATGAAGGTTGAGAAATCATTTGGGATAAGTTTTATGATGTCCCTTCCCTTACAATTCCCATGTCCAGTTTTACTAGATCTTTAATCAAGGGATCTCCTAGGATCCTCATTGTTGCCAGAACAACAGGATCCTTCCTACTTAACGCATCTACGACATTGTTTTCTCTTCAAGGGTGATAATGAATTGAACAGTCATAGTCTTTAATAAGCTCTATCCATCTCTTTTGTCTCATGTTCAATACTTTATGCGTGAAAATATACTTTAAACATCGGTGGTCGGTGTATATATCACATTTCTCCCCATTAAGATAGTGCCTCCATATCATTAGAGAAAAAACAACTGCTGATAACTCTAGATCGTGCGTAGGATAATTCTGCTCATGAATCATCAACTGTCGAGTTGCATAAGAAATTACCTTGTCATATTGCATGAGGACTCACACAACCCCTTTTAGAGATGCATCGCTAAAAATAACGAATCCTTCTACGATAAAGGGTAGTGTTAACAGAGGTGCAGTAACCAATACCTTCTTCAGCTCTTGGAAACATTCCTCGCATTCCTTTGTCAAGACGAACTTATCCTCTTTTTGAGTCAACTTGGTTAGTGGATTATAAAGCCGTGAAATGTTTTTCACAAACCTCTGATAATAGCCCGCTAAAACAAGGAAACTACAAATCTGAGTTCCTTTTGTGGGTTGAGGCCACTCCTCCACAACCATTGTCTTTGTAGGGTCAACCTAGATTCCTTCATTAATTACGATGTGCCCCAAGAAAGCCACTTGTTGCAACAAAAACTCACACATGATGAACTTTCCAAAGAGCCTCCTCTTCCCCAGAGTTATCAAAATAACACTCAGATGATCTTCATGCTCCTCACGAATTTCTGAATATATAAAAATATCATCAATAAAAACCACAACAATGTTATCAAGGTAGTCCTTAAAGACTCTATTCCTAAAATCCATGAAAATAGCAGGATCATTAGTCAAGCCGAAGGGCAAAACAGTAAACTCATAATGCCAATATCTTGATCCAAATACAGTCTTTGGAATATCATCATTCTTCACCCTTAGTTGATGATTACCAGATCGAAGGTAAATCTTGGAGATGAATTGTGTCAGACGAAGTTGGTCAAATATATCCTCAATTCTTGGAAGAGGGTATCTATTCTTCACTGTGATCCCATTCTATTCTCTATAATCAATGCATAGCCGTATTTATTCATCCTTCTTCTTCACAAAGATAACTCGTGGTCCCCAAGGAGACACACTCTGTCGGATAAACCCCATCTCCAACAAGTCTTGGAGTTTTTTCTTTAACTCATCTAGCTCCACATTTTCCATTATATATGGGGTATTTGATATCGGTTGATACCCAGGTACGAGTTCAATGGAGATTTATACATCTCTTTCTAGGGGAGGTCCAGGTAACTCCTTAGGAAATACATCCATGTATTCCTGAACAATCGAAACATATTCTATTTGTACACTCCCTTTTCCTTATTCATCATCACCGATTAACTCAATAGAGAATTCTATAGGAGATGCTTCTAGATAGGGATCAGTTCGGGATATCTCTCCTTGGAAGATAATTGTAGGTTTTTCATTCACGACTACTAAGATTTTCTTACTTCTGCATTTTATCTTCGCATTATACTTTGAGAGCCCGTCCATCACTAGTATAATGTCGAATTTCAACATGGGAATGACTACTAGATTTGAGATAAGATTGTGCTCACTAAAGTAAACACTAGAGTCATTAAACATTGTTTATTCATGGATAATCCCACTTGGAGTCATGACTGACAACTCTACCTCAAGAAGTTAGGGGATTGATTCTATATTCATTGAAAACATGGATGAAAGAAAGGAATGCATTGAACCATAATCAAACAAAGTAGATTCTATTTTTGAGAGGATAACAAGAGTACCTGGTTCAAGGTCATTCAGAGATTCAACTTCAGTTGTTGTGATAGAAAAACCACGACCTTGCTCCCCCGGAATTTGCTGAGGTTGATGGTGATTCCCCTCCACTACCCTTGGATTTGGACAGTGACTAGCAAAGTGCCCAAGCTATCCACACTTGAAGCAATGCACTTCGGGTAGGTCCAGAAACATCTTTCCTCTGTCGTCAGTGTTGGGGTATTGAGGCTTCACCTCACTACAACAATTCCGAGAAACATGGCCTCCTCTTCCACACCTATAGCACTTGCCACTTCCGATCAAGCAGTGCCCTGGATGCTTCTTCCCACATTAATTGCATGTGGTACGATGCATTTTCTTTCTACCTCTTCCCCGATCAAAAGTCTTCCCTAAACTGGGCTCCAACGACTTCTTCATGTTATTTGATTTATGAGACCATTGTGTCTCACCAAACTCTTGCTCGAAATTCATAACACTCCACACAATCTCCTCGTAGCTATCATAGTCCCGGTTGGTTAGATTCTTCCACAGATGAGGTCTCAGTCCACCGAAAAATCTATCAACCTTCAAACTTGGATCCTGACAAGATAGAGGTATATCGTGAAAGTCGGGTGAAGTTCATCTCATAGCTTCTGACAGATTCGTTCTCCTTCTGATTCATCTTGAGAAACTCTTTCTCCATTCTCGTTCTCATGGAACGAGGGAAATAATTGTAAAAGAATATTCCTTGGAACTCTTCCCAATCCATAGCTTCCATCTCTCCTCTAGGACTCGTGTTTTTGACCAGTGACCACCACTGATCTGCTTCTCCCTCTATGCGGTAAACAACAAGGGTGACTTTTTCTTATTTCAAACAAATGAGTACAGAAAAGATCTTTTCAATGGAGCTTATCCATTGTTCCGCAACCAATGGGTGTAACGCCCTGACCCCAGCTACCCAGAGCCGGTGCATTACTTCATAACATTGGCATGATCACAAAAGATCAAGTCTCGAATGACCAATTAGTTTAGTAGCCTTGGAAACACTAGATACATTCATAAGTCATTCTTTACATCAAAAAGTAAACAAACTACAATAACATGGTCTTCATAGTCCACAATCATATCCCTTTCTGACTACCCCTGCAGGTCACTCATAAATTACTTCTTCACATCCTGGAAAAATATTAAAACATTGAAAGGGGTGAGCTCAGATGCTCAGTAAGGTTAACAATATAGCGGAAGCTTTCATAAATGAACATTAACATTTACGGTGATGTATACCTAAAACAAAAGCCTTTTAAACTTGAACTTTAACATAATATGGAAAAGGTAAAATGAGATAATGCCATTCACTTCTTCACATGGATATTCTACTGGTCAAATAATCACATGCAATATCAATACCCACTTTCATAATGATGGAATGCATAATGCCAGACATTCTGAAACATTTTGTCAAGGCCTCGGCCAAGACGTCTAAAATGATTAAGGCCTCGGCCAAAACCATAAATCAAATTGGGAAAGGGCCTCAGCCAATTCCACGTCTAGTTTTCTCATGAGACCTTCCGATGCATCGAGGAGCTATAGCGGGCTCCACCCGTCACTTATTAAGTCCAATACATTCCTCATATGAATAGGTTTAAAAATATCATAAACCAAAACATAATCGTATCACATAAAACATGCATAAAGGAAACATAACATTTCCACATTTCAATCACAAGATATCAATACAACACATTGATATAATAAAAACACTTTCAAAACCATTTTCAATACCAAAATAAAATAAAGTTAAAACTTTGTATTTCTTTTTCATTAAAAAATTGATGGCTTGTAGAGGAAGCCGAAACTCAAATAATGGGCACGGCGGTGGAGAAGTCATTGTCGCTGCATATGTACGGAAAGAAAAAAATTCCCTTTTTGTATTTTAGTAAAACGCTTCGTATAAAAACGATTCCTTTTGAATAAATGTAAAAGTCAAAGGGGTTTATACACCATATAAAAGAAAGTTGTGTATAAAACCAAATATGACTCAATGAAAGGAGATTGAGACGAAGTCCTTAAAAAGATCATTTTTAAAATAAAATAGATATATTATGTGTATTCACTATAGGTACACATAAATAAAGTAAAAATACAAAATAATACATAATAATATCATGACATAATTGGAAAGTAGGAGATTAACCCAAAGAATGGAAGTTGGGTTAAGAAGTTCCCTTACCTCATGTCTGACTTGACTCATCCTTTCATTAACCTCCTAAATAATAAACTAGAGTTAATATCTACCTTATTAAGAACCATTTTCAATTTCATTATCCTTTTTATATCACTTATTACAATGTTATGAATGTTATGTAATTATTTATGTTAATAACGGTCGTTTTGTCGATCTTTGGTACTTGTGTCAACAATAACTTTCTTATAATTACAAGTTGTTCATGTGGTGAAATATCCATTATATCCAGAATTATATTCATGATGTAGATATCATATATATCATTTATATCCAGTATATACATTCATTCATAATATTACGTAACATTTAGAGGTAAGAAATGAAATGCACCGTTCATGGAGACGGTAAGCCGTACGTACGCATGAACGCTACTTTCATTTCTATTTCATATTTAATGTAATTAAATCATAATTACATAAAGGTATAATATATTTCCTGTATAATATCATATATAATATCATTTACTCCATCCTTTATACATCCCACATATGGCATTAACGATTCACATCACTTTGAGGGGGCGGTGGTCCGCACTTCCTAAAATGAAATTATCGCGTTTTACCCATAATGGAAATCATAAATTATGCCATAAATGAGAAATATAGAAGCATAAGTAAGACATAAAAATATTATATATCATATATAAAAATAGTGACATCTTAATGGAAACCTTTTAAGGTGTTATATGAGTGTTGAACAATCATCGTTTCGTGAGGCAGAAATTCGCCATCCACAGAAACCGTATGTTCTTTAACCATTAGATGTTGGTGTGTGTAAGTTTAGCTCGAATACTTCTTATAACAACATCCTAGTATATTGAGGATACTGGTCTTGTTACAAAAGAAATGAATAAAAAGATTTTAGGGGGTTAGAGAAGAAAAATAAAACAAAACAACATTAGAGAAGACATTACCTCAAAATCGGGTAACTCTTTTTGATTTGAGACAAAGGCTTCCTTGAGAAGAGTTCTGCCCAAAGTGAGGCTTCTAGGAGTAAGAGGGGGAAGTTGGGAGAGTATTTGGGCAGAGTTTGGCCGAGCAAAATGGCTTGAAGGTGTGAATAAGGTGGGAGAGGTGGGGGCCTTTTATAAGTGGAGAGGAGGGGCTCTTTTGGAAAGATTGAAATGTTACATTATTACACAATGCCTTTCGGATTATAAAGGTCCAACACTTATATAATTCGTGGATAAGGTGATAAGGGTTCGAAATCTACCCATCCAATAGTCTTTGGACAAGTGTATGCCTTGGATTTTACATTATCTTTTCATTTTATTAAAATCGTTAAATAATGAGGTCATCGCTGTATCATAATGATGTCATAAATAATTTAATATATTTAATCTATAAAAATTATAAAAAAATACTATGATTTAGGAAATCTTTTTAGCTTTCTAATGAATATTTATATTCAAAATTGGGACTTGTGTAACCCCACTTAAAAACTATTTTAGTAAAACAACTCATGTTTGTGTCAATTTAATTTTAACATTTAATAAATATATATTAATGTCATTTTCCAACTGAAGTGGCTCCATGGGGTCCCCAAGTTGACCCATGGGTTGTCTTGGTCGGACATGACTCATCCAATAGGAGTAGGACAAGGGTCAAGCTCATATCATATTATTAAAACATTGTTTTTACCTTAAACTACACTAATTACCTCTAATCGCGATTAATAACTTAAAAGTTACTATTCACCAAAAAATTATTTTAATCTCATTGAACCACATTTTACTTCTTAATGACAACCATGTATGTCGGATTTTTGAAAATCAAATCACAGAAGTGGTAATATTTCATTTAAACGAAAAATCAGTTATTTAACTACCACTTAGTGGTTTCACTATTCATCAAAAATTGAAGTTTTTGAGAACAATGCCAAAATTTCACCCTAAGATATAATTGATATTCCGAATTCAAAAATGATGACTATTTTAAAAAATTCCAAACATGTAAGTTGCATTAATTAATTTTATAATTAATTCCCGCTGTCACAACAAATAGCGTGTTTTTAAGAACAATTTATATCAAAAGATTGGCAATTGTTTATGTCCAATTTCAATGTTAAATTAATTCTAATGACCACCAGTGGATAAAATGGTAAAAATATATTCTAATTATACTTTAAAACCAATAAATAGTATAATTTTTCACAATAAATTATTTTGATTAAAAAAGTTGTTTTAAGTATTTTTCACTATTCATAAAAAAATTGGAAGTTCTCAGAAGTTTACAAATAATTCAACTTAGGATAATTTTGATATTACGAATACAAAAATGAAGTCAATTTTGAAATATACAATTTCTATAATTTTAAAAAGTGGTTATTACTATTCATAACGGCTACTTTGATTAGTCGCGGTGTTTTAGAACTCGAAGTTGCGTACAATGCAAGCTATTGCATTATTGAATGAGAAGTGTATCGTGGAAGATCGGGGTGTTACATTCTACCCTCCTTCAATAAATTGCGTCCTCGCAATTTGAAATTTTTCTTTGAAAGTAAAAGGTTGAAAAGAGAAAATACCTTTGTGGAAAACCCACATCAGAAATAAGATTAATAAAATTTATCCTTAATAAGAGGGAAAGGGAAATGAAAAGGTCACCACCCAATTATGATCTCGATTGGGAGAACATTGGTGGCAATTAGAGACATATAATTGGAGGAAAAACATAAATATTTGTAGGGAGTGATTGAGGTCATCAATCACAATCAGCTGTCAAATCGAGGGCCTCAAAGCCTTCAATCTATGTTGATTTAAAATATCATCAGTTCAACAAGACATAAGGTATTAGGATAACACATTTTTTTTGTTTTAATATCCCTTTACTAAAGTTGAAGAATTAATTTATTCTTTGAATAAGAGATAGGTATATATATATTTATGCTTGACAATTAGAGTTTCAACCTTCAACTCATCTTTCACTCAAAAAGATAATAGAACTCAAAAATATTATACTTATCCTAATTGTATAAGGTTCCAAATGTTAACACATACCATTTATATTAGTAAAATTATTTTGTAATAACCAGGGACTTCCTGTAGGATAGTGGAAGGAAATAAAGGCTTGTCGCACTATGGTTGTGGGTTCGATTCCTACAGCTTTGTCCGATGCGACGGGTTATTCCCCACCCTGCAGGTTGTCCTTTTCCTAAAACTATAGTATCATAATATTCCAAAAATAATCTTCATAATTTTTTTAACCTTAAACAATACTATCCAAAGATCAACTTAATCCACTCCAACCATTATAGTTATCTGAAATACCTCTGTCCAAACTTTCTCTAAAAGGTCCCTTAATTCCAAAATCAATTTATCAGATTCCCCAAACAAAGTAAAGTTTCTCTTATTGTCACATACTAAAAATATAATTACCTTCATCATATTAAAACCTTACTAAAATCAACATGTACTGTAGTACAATCCTTATATATATATCACATTATTCTTATAACCAAAATATAATCCATGAGTCCAAAAGAACCAATACATTAATTATTCCGCTTCAACTGTAGTCACAGTATAAGATTGCCCTTGATCCCTTTTCCTTTTCTGAGGTAAGTTTCCTTGATGCTTAGGACATTCATTTGCATAATGCCCCATTTCCCTACAATTGTAGCATTCAACTTTGACAGCCTCTTTCTTTCCCTTACAATCACGAGCCTGGTGACCCTTTTCTCCACATTTATAACAAACTCCCATTCCTTTTAGGCAAGTACCAGGGTGATTCTTCCCACAATTATCACATAATGGAAAATCCTTCATTCCCCTTTTCCCTTTATCTGTCTCTTGTTCCCCCGTTCTCTTCTTCTCTTGCTTTACTTTGTTGTCATAAGACTTAGAGAATTCCTTTTCTGTCTTGATAACACAAGAGACAATATCTTCGTATGATGAGAAGGATTGTGATACTAAAGCTCGATGGAGAAATGGTTTTAACCCATCAAAGAAATGATCAATCTTACTCCTTGGGTTACGTATATAATCTGCAGCATGCCTCGCTAACCTTGTAAAGTTAGCCTCATACTTTGCGACATTCTCATCCTCCTTCTGCCTCAAACTCAGAAATTGCCTTTCCATATCTGCTCGATGGTCTCGAGGAAAGTATTTTTCTAAGAACAGATCTTTGAACTCCTGTCGTTCCATGTTTATTAATTCATAATCTTCCTTTGTGTTTTGAATTAGTGACCACCATTGATCGGCATCTCCAGTGAGGCGGTAAACTGCCATGACAACATTCTCCCTTTCACTACTCCCCAAGGCATAGAATATTTTCTTTAAGGAATTTATCCATTTTTCAGCTACTATAGGATTTGTACTCCCATTGAAGGTTGGTGGTTGTTGCCTCATGAAACTGTCTAGCATTGATCCTCCACGTTTCGGATCAGGGTGCTCCATACGAGTAAGGTTATTATTCATAACCTGAGTGAGTTGTCCCAGTATGGTAATAAGTTGATCAGCACCAGTTGTATCTCCAGATCCACAATAATTATCTTGAGCAGGAGGGAAATTCCTACACGGAGTGCATGCATTGATATGGTTTCCATTCCTTCCACTAGGTGCCATTTCTAAACAATGGCATAAACTAGATTAGTTTATGAATCAAAATACATAATTCCATACTTGTAAAATACTTAACATAAATTGAACTATTTATGGATATAATCCATAATCATAAAATGGTTTTATTTGAGAAAGTATATACTCATAACCATTCATAGTGGTTTGTAAATAAAATGGGAATTATCCTAAGCATATCCCCCAGGAGTGTCGTAACCAAGAGTGCAGCAAGGCCCGTTGTCATGCACTAGTTCCCGTTTGAGTCTAGCTCAAAGCGGTGTTTTCGGGTTTTACCCCTAGGTACATCTGTGCTAGAGCTGCCTCTACTTGCTCATATCCAGACAGGGATGTATTGCTCGGAAAACTCATAACATCTCTATAATACCAAAATTCTAGGAAGTTCTTCTATACTAATCCTCAAAGTCTATCTTCGGGTTATGTGCTCTAATCAGAGTTTATCTAAATCTAACTTCCATGGTTAGTACTAAACTGCCTCTGATACCAACTGTAACGCCCCGACCCCAGCTACCCAGAGCCGGTGCATTACTTCGTAACATTGGCATGATCACAAAAGATCAAGTCTCGAAAGACCGATTAGTTTAGTAGCCTTGCAAACACTAGATACATTCATAAGTCTTTCATTACATCAAAAAGTAAACAAACTACAATAACATGGTCTTCATAGTCCACAATCATATCCCTTTCTGACTACCCCTGCAGGTCACTCATAAATTATTTCTTCACATCCTGGAAAAATATTAAAACATTGAAAGGGGTGAGCTCAGATCCTCAGTAAGGTTAACAATATAGCGGAAGCTTTCATAAATAAACATTAACATTTAAGGCGATGTATAACTAAAACAAAAGCCTTTTAAACTTGAACTTCAACATAATATGGAAAAAGTTAAATGAGATAATGTCATTCACTTCTTCACATGGACATTCTACTGGTCGAATAATCACATGCAATATCAATACCCACTTTTATAATGATGGAATGCATAATGCCATACATTCTGAAACACTTTGGCAAGGCCTCGGCCAAGACGTCTAAAATGATTAAGGCCTCGGCCAAAACCATAAATCAAATTGGGAAAGGGCCTCGGCCAATTCCACGTCTAGTTGTCTCATAAGACCTACTGATGCATCGAGGAGCTATAGCGGGCTCCACCCGCCACTTATTAAGTCCAATACATTCCTCATATGAATAGGTTTAAACATATCTTAAACCATAACATAATCGTATCACATAATACATGCATAAAAGAAACATAACATTTCCACATTTCAATCACATGATATCAATACAACACATTGATATAATAAAAACACTTTCAAAACCATTTTCAAAACCAAAATAAATAATGTTAAAACTTTTTATTTATTTTTCATTAAAAAAATGATGGCTTGTAGAGGAAGCCGAAACTCAAATAATGGTCACGGCGGCGGAGAAGTCATTGTCGCCTCATATGTACGGAAAGAAAAACATTCCCTTTTTCTCTTTTAGTAAAATGCTTCATATAAAAAAGATTCCTTTTGAATAAATGTAAAAGTCAAAGGGGTTTATACACCGTATAAAAGAAAGTTGTGTATGAAACCAAATATGACTCAATGAAAGGAGATTGAGACGAAGTCCTTAAAAAGATCATTTTTAAAATAAAATAGATCTATTATGTGTATTCACTATAGGTACACATAAAGAAATTAAAAATACAAAATAATACATAATAATATCATGACATAATTGGAAAGTAGGAGATTAACCCAAAGAATGGAAGTTGGGTTAAGAAGTTCCCTTACCTCATGTCCGACTTGACTCAACCGTTCTTTAACCTCCTGAATAATAAACTGGAGTTAATATCTACCTTATTAAAAACCATTTTCAATTTCATTATCCTTTTTATATCACTTATTACAATGTTATGAATGTTATGTAATTATTTAAGTGAATAACGGTCGTTTTGTCGATCTTTGGTACTTGTGTCAACAATAACCTTCTTATAATTACAAGTTGTTCATGTGGTGAAATATCCATTATATCCAGAATTATATTCATGATTTATATATCATGTATATCATATATATCCAGTATATACATTCATTCATAATATTACATAACATTTAGAGGTAAGAAATGAAATGCACCGTTCATGGAGACGGTAAGCCGTACGTACGCATGAACGCTGCTTTCATTTCTAGTTCGTATTTAATGTAATGAAATCATAATTATATAAAGGTATAATATGGTTCCAGTATAATATCATATATAATATCATTTACTCCATCCTTTACACATCCCACATATGGCATTAACGATTCACATCACTTTGAGGGGGCGGTAGTCCGCACTTCCTAAAATGAAATTATCGCGTTTTACCCATAATGGAAATCATAAAGTATTCCATTAATGAGAAATACAGAAGAATAAGTAAAACATAAACATATTATATATCATATATAAAAATAGTGACATCTTAATGGCCACCTTTGAAGGTGTTATATGAGTGTTGAACAATCATCGTTTCGTGAGGCAGAAATTCACCATCCACAGAAACTGTATGTTCTTTAACCATTAGATGTAGGTGTGTGTAAGTGTAGCTCTAATACTTCTTATAAAAACAACCTAGTATATTGATGATACTGGTGTTGTTACAAAAGAAATGAATAAAAAGAGTTTAGGGGGTTGGAGAAGAAAAATAAAACAAAACAACCTTAGAGAAGACATTACCTCAAAATCGGGTAACTCTTTTTGATTTGAGCCAAAGGCTTCCTTGAGAAGAGTTCTGCCCAAAGTGAGGCTTCTAGGAGTAATAGGGGGAAGTTGGGAGAGTATTTGGGCAGAGGTTGGCAGAGCGAAATGGCTTGACGGTGTGAATAAGGTGGGAGAGGTGGGGGCCTTTTATAAGTGGAGAGGAGGGGCTCTTTTGGAAAGATTGAAATGTTACATTATTACACAATGATTTTCGGATTCTAAAGGTCCCACACTGATATAATTCGTGTCTAAGGTGATAAGGGTTCTAAATCTACCCATCAAATAGTCTTTGGACAAGTGTAAGCCTTGGATTTTACATTATCTTTTCATTTTATTAAAATCGTTAAATAATGAAGTCATCGCTGTATCATAATGATGTCATAAATAATTTAATTTATTTAATGTCTAAAAATTATAAAACAAATACTATGATGTAGGAAATCTTTTTATCTTTCTAATTAATATTTATAGTCAAAATTTAGACTTCTGTAACCCCACTTAAAAACTGTTTTAGTAAAACAACTCATGTTTGTGTCAATTTAATTTTAACATTAAATAAATATATATTAATGTTATTTTCCAACTAAAGTGGCTCCATGGGGTCCCCAAGTTGTCCCATGGGTTGTCTTGGTCGGACATGACTCATCCAATTGTAGTAGGACAAGTTTCAAGCTCATATCATATTATTAAAACATTGTTTTTATCTTAAACTACACTAATTACCTCTAATCGCGATTAAGAACTTAAAAGTTACTATTCACCAAAAAATTATTTTAATCTCATTGAACCACATTTTACTTCTTAATGACAACCATGTATGTCGGATTTTTGAAAATCAAATCACATAAGTGGTAATATTTCATTTAATCGAAAAATCAGTTATTTAACAACCACTTAGTGGTTTCACAATTCATCAAAAATTGAAGTTTTTCAGAACAATGCCAAAATTTCACCCTAAGCTATAATTGATATTCTGAATTAAAAAATTATGTCTATTTTACAAAATTCCAAACATATATGTTGCATTAATTAATTTTATAATTAATTCCCGTTGTCACAACAAATAGCGTGTTTTTAAGAAACAATTTATATCAAAAGATTGGCAATTGTTTATGTCCAATTTCAATGTTAAATTAATTCTAATGTCCACCATTGGATAAAATGGTAAAAATATATTCTAGTTATACTTTAAAACAACTAAATAGTATAATTTATCACAATAAATTATTTTTATTAAAAAAGTTGTTTTAAGTATTTTTCACTATTCATAAAAAATTGGAAGTTCTCAGAAGTTTACAAAAAATTCAACTTAGGATAATTTTGATATTACGAATACAAAAATGAAGTCCATTTTGAAATATAAAATTTCGATAATTTTAAAAGGTGGTTATTACTATTCATAACGGCTACTTTGATTAGTCAAGGTGTTTTAGAACTCGAAGTTGCGTACAATGCAAGCTATTGCATTATTGAATGAGAAGCCTATCGTGGAAGCTCGAGGTGTTACAATGGGTCAGTGGATCTACTGAATGTTGGTGGTCGTTGACGTAAGAAGGACTCAACAGAGTGTTGTTCCCTACGTGGTGAGGTCGGCCTCCCATGTTGATTCAAGTTATTACTCATAACTTGAGCCAGTTGGTACATCATTCACATGAATTTTTCCATTACAGTTTCCATCGGAGGGCCGTCAGCACATGGTGCATTGCGGTCACCATCTGCACGGTTCCTCATATTGCCCTCCATTTTATAAAATGATAAAACCTTATTGAAAAACTTATTTTATTTATGAATCGTTTAACTAAGACTTCATGCATAGACAATTACATTTCTCTATAATTCATTCATAATGATTCATAAAAAGCTTGTGATTAACCAAACATATCCCCCGGGAGTGTCGTAACCAAGAGTGAAGTAAGGCCTGTTATCGTGCACCAGTTCTCGTTCGAGTCTAGCTCAAAAGGGTGTTTTCGAGTTTTACACCTATGTACATCTGTTCCAGAGCCGCCTCTACCTGCTCGTATCAGGACAGGGATGTATTTTTTTGATAACCCACATACTCAATACTTACCAAAATACGAGGAAGTTTTCCTATATATAAACTTTTCTATAGGATTCTTCCTAAAGATTTTATATCCTAATTTCCACAAATAACTAAACCATCCTTTGATATCAACTGTGGCATCCATCCTTTTTATTAGATAAACATTCATTACATTACACAAAACTGAGGATCTTTAAGGATTATTTTCTTGGAATCCATGAACAGAATACAAGAAAACAACATATAACATTCTTCATAAACAGTTGAAAGGCTTATATTTAAGTTCATCCTAGGTTCATTACTACATCTCATAACCTGGGGACATACATCAAAAGAACGTATGAGTAGAAGGCCTTGTAAGGGAAACAAGAGAAACATTTTACATGTGAACTTGAGATACTTAAATAAGGTAATGAAAAGATCTTTAAGGCATGATAAAGAAATCATGAGGCATATCATAATAAATATAAAATTTTTCATAACTTGAAGATGTGGCTACAACATTTAATATTGAAAATAATTTCTATTTCACTGAGGTCCATCCCCAAGGTGTCATTAAAAATTACCAAGATTATTCACCAAGGCGTCGTAAAAAATAGTCATCTCTAGAGATTAAGTCTTTACCCAACGCATTAAAGTGCTATCATGGAGCACCCTTGGAATGTATTTATAATCATGTGAGACACATATATAATCATCAATAATTTAATAAACAACCCATATAGAAAAAAATAATGGGTTTCATTTCATAATCATAACGTTTAAAAACTGCTTTAAAGACATGGTCTTTACGTCACTTTAAACCCACGGAAAGGGAGAGAAAGTCTCATGTATGTAAATCGCAGAGTTTAAAATAGAAAAACATGGTATATATGTGAATACCCCTATAGAAGAGAGAGAGATTTGTGTATTCACTTAATAAAATAAATTAACTTCAGAAAAAGAGAGATACATTTTGAGACGGAAATTCTGAATCATAACAGCTATGTTTTGGGGTTTTAGAAAACATTTAAAAGAGAGGGGAAATTGGTCAAACAATCACAAAAGACCCATAGAATAGTAGAGGGACCAAATATGAAGAATATGTGAACATGGTAATGAAATTTGAAGGACATAAAATTTGAAATGAAAAACATGGAAGGAAGACAAAAATTAGATTTCTCTTATAAAAATTCGGCAGCCTAACGGCATCCCTTAAACATCAAAAAAAATTGAATTGAAAAGATCAAATAGGGTCTCTCATCATATGAACATAAGAGTTCAGTATGATAGATATAGATTTCATACCCCAACATAATAAAAAGGAACTTAAATGACTTTACATGAAAGTAGATCTTGGAAAAAGAGAAGGGTGAAAGAATCCCTTAAAAATTCGGCAGCCTAACGACGTCACTTAAACATTCTTAAACGAATTGATGAGATAAAGATGGGGTATCCTATCATATTAACATGAACGTTTAGTAAGATTAATATAAAATAACATATTCCAAACTAAGAAAATGGAGGAAAAAAGAAATGACATAAAAGATATTACTTGAAAAGAAAGAGAGAGGTCGGATCACATACCTTAAACGTAACTCTTAAACTCAATGGCTGGGACCTTGAGGGCTTGGGGGAATCATGGGAGGACTCCTTGGGAGGTATGGAGACCAGAACATAGTTTAGGATTATTTTGGAGTCGAATGGATGAGATGATGGCTTGGTATTTATAAGGAAAGTGAGGGGACAAGGCATTAATGGCCAAGGGACAACTCATTGTTGGTATTGGAAAAACCATGGGTTTCCCATGGTATTTGCCCATGGTATTGGCCACTTGGGACACCTCATACAATAATTCATCCCCTTTAGTCTACCATCACCTAAAATATCTCATGACATCATCATGACACAATTATGATGTCATTTAACATACCGAAACCCTAAAACTGCATTATTAATATTCACTGAATATTCATCTTTCTCAGAAAAATCCCAAAAAATTACCATAACATAATATCGATGCTCTGATTTCAAAAATATTGTCCATTTTATAAAAATATTTTTCTAAATATTTTTAATTTTATTTTTAATTAATAAACACTATTCACCCAAAAAACTTATACTTGATTAATAATTTATGAAACCATTATTTACCCATTTTATTGAATCACATTACTTAATAAATGAGTTTAAATTATATTAAAACTTTCTTTAAATGAGATTACTAATTAATTTGGTCACATTACTAATCCGAAGCATAAAATCGCTATTCATAATTTACTATTCAACAAAAATTATGTTCATCTTATTAGACTATAAATTTCGTACTGAACATAATTGTAAAAGGCCATTTTTTGAAAATCATTACACATCATTAAATATTTATGTTTTAAATAAATATTTTAAAATATATTTTTTCAAAAGTCATCAATAAAATACATCCTAAAATTATCCGTACATTGGAAATTTCACAAACTTCACTAATGGAGGAAATCTCAATTTATTCATTCCAGAGGATTACACAATGAAGCTGCGGTCTCGTCACGTAGCCCCTTATTACACCATCATAAGACCTAAGTGTAAGGTGTGCGATGGTGAGAAAATCTGAGGGAGGCTCAGATCACATTGCCCTAGTAGTAATATCTACTAAATTGAACTTCTCACGCTGGCGTTTCCATTCAAGCTTGACACACTGGAGTTCGACTTAGGCTTGGTCCAAAGAGAAGCCCAATGATGCCACCTCATTCCCAAGTTCTGATAAGTGGGCTTCATAAGTTCCGAGTCTACCGGATGAATCCATCAACTCCTCTTTCTACATTAACCATTAACATCTCTATTATTTATTTAATAGTAAGTTAATATACTAATCAAAAAGTTTGGGTCATTACATTCTTCCCCCCTTAAGTAATTTCTTCCCCGAATTTTTATACTTGAGGCTTAGTCGAAAAGGTGAGGGTATTTTTGGTTCATTGTTTCCTTAGGCTCCCAAGTCGCTTCTTCTTATTTATGATTCCTTCACAACACTTTCACGAGGTGGTTAGTCTTGTTTCATAGAACCTTGTCTCTAAGGTCTAAGATCTCCACTGGCTGCTCCTCATAAGAGAGGTCATGTTTTAGTTGTCCACCTCTGGGTTCAGAACATATGAAGGTTCAGGTATGTACTTCCTCAAGAGAGATACATGGAAGAAATCTTGAAAATGAGTTAGGTTTGGTGGAAGTTATAGACGATAGGCCACTGCTCTTATGTGATCAAGGATTTCATAAGGGCGAATGTACCTAGGGCTGAGCATCCCTTTCTTCCCAAACTGCATGACTCTCTTCCATGGAGAAATTCGAAGGAAGACTTTGTCTCCAACACCAAACTCCAAGTCCATTCGACGGTTGTCAATATAGCTCTTCTACCGACTCTGAGCAGCCTTTATGTGTTGTTGGATGGAATGAACCTATTCTATCATCTCTTGCACAAGATCAGGCCCAAGAAGATTTCTATCACTAGTTTCATCCCAACATGTTGGAGTTCTACATCGCTTTCCATACAGAGCATCATAGGGTTCCATCTGAATACTTGAATGGAAGCTGTTCTTATAGGAGAACTCAACTAATGGGAGGTGTTGATCCCATCCACCTTTAAATTCCATTGAGAATAATCTCAGCATGTCTTCGAGTGTCTCGATAGTCTTTTCATATTGGCCATCAATTTGAGGATGATTGGCCGTACTAAAATTTAATTCAGTATTTAGAGCATGATGATGAATTCTCGAGAATTTTGATGTGAATCATGGATCACGATCAGACACGATGGATTGTGGTACCCCATGAAGCCTTACCACATCCTTTATTATATCATGGAAAGTTGATATAGAGATAAATCTTCTCGAATAGAGATAAAATGGGCGGTCTTGGTGAGACGGTCCACAATAACACATATCACATTCTTTCCTTTGGATGTTTTCGAGAGAGCAGTTACAAATCCCATAGTGATATTATCCCACTTCCATACTGGTATGGGTAGCGGTTGTAATAACCCCTTAAGAAGTTGTCATTCTGCCTTTACTTGTTGACACACTAGGAACCTTTTAGTGTAATCATAAATCTCCCTCTACATGTTATCCAACCAATAATGATCACGCTGGTCTCTATACATTTTAGTGCTTCCCGAATGTATAGAGAAAGTAGAGCCATGAACTTCATCCATCAATTCTTTCATTATCTCCGGAATAGATGGAACACATAGTCTTGTATGAAATTTCAATACACCTTCTTGATCAATATTGAAATCAGAGAACTTCCCATCCTTTACAGCCTCAACTTCTCCTATAGCCAAGGATCTACTTTTTGATCCTTCTTGATCATCTCTAGTAAAGAAGGTTGAGAAATAATTTTGGATAAGTTTGATGATGTCCCTTCCCTTTTATTTCCAATGTCCAGTTTTACTGGATCGTTAATCGAGGGATCTCCTAGGATCCTCATTGTTTCCAGAACAACATGATCTTTCCTAGTTAACACATCTGCGACTTTGTTTTCTCTTCCAGGGTGATAATGAATTGAACAATCATAGTCTTTAATAAGCTCCAACCATCTCTTTTGTCTCATGTTCAATACTTTCTGCATGAAAATAGACATTAATATTTCGTGGTAGGTGTATATATCACATTTTCCCCATAAAGATAGTGACTCCATATCTTTACAGCAAAACAACTGCCGATAGCTCTAGATCATGCGTAGGATAATTTTTCTCATGAATCGTCAACTATCGAGTTGCACAGGCAATTACCTTGTCAACATGCATGAGGACTCACCCAATCCCATTTAGATATGCATCACAAAAAATAATGAATCCTTCTACGATAGAGGGTAGTGTTAACACAGGTGCAGTAACCAATCTCTTCTTCAGCTCTTGGAAACTTTCCTCGCATTCCTTTGTCAAGACGAACTTAACCTCTTTTTGAGTTAACTTGGTTAGTGGATTAGAAATCCGTGAAATGTTTTTCAGAAACCTCCGATAATATCCCACTAAACAAAGGAAACTACGAATCTCAGTTACTTTTGTGGGTTGAGGCCACTCCTCCACAACCATTGTCTTTATAGGGTCAAACTAGATTACTTCATTGGTTACGATATTCCCCAAGAAAGCCACTTGTTTCATTGAAAACTCAAACTTGCTGAACATTCCAAAGAGCATCTCCTTCCGCAGAGTTTTCAAAATAACCCTCATATGATCATCATGATCATCACGACTTTTTGAATATATACAAATATCATCAATAAATACTACTACAATGTTATCAATGTAGTCCTTAAAGACTCTATTCATCAAATCAATGAAAATAGTAGGATCATTAGTCAAGCCGAAGGGCATAACAGTAAACTCATAATGCCCATATCTTGATCGGAAGGTAGTCTGTGGAATATCTTCCTTCTTCACCCTCAGTAGATGATAACTAGATCGAAGGTCAATCTTGGAGAAGAATTGAGCTGCACGAAGTTGGTCAAATATATCATCAATTCTTGGAAGAGGGTATCGATTCTTGATTTTGATCCCATTTGGTTCTCTATAATCAATTCATAGCTGCATTGATACATCCTTCTTCTTAAAAAAGAGAACTGGTGCTCCAACAGGAGACACACTCAGTCGGATAAACCCCTTCTCAAACAAGTATTTGAGTTGTTTCATTAACTCTTCTAGCTCCACATTTGCCATTATATGTGGTGTCTTTGATATCGGTTGAGACCCAGGTATGAGTTAAATGGAGAACTCTACCTCTTTTTCTGGGGGAGGTCTAGGTAACTCCTCTGGAACTACATCCATGTATTCCTAAACAATCGGAACATATTCTATCTGTACACTTCATTTTCCTTCTTCATCATCACTGATTAACTCCATAAATAAAGCTATAAGAGATGCTTCTAGATAGGGATCAGTTCGGGATACCTCTCCTTGGAAGATATTTGTAGGTTGTTCATTCATGACTACTGAGATTTCCTTACTTCTGCATTTGATCTTCACATTATACATTGAGATCCAGTCCATCCCTAGTATAACGTCAAATTCCAACATGAGAATGACTACTAGATTTGCGATAATATTATGCTCACTAATGTAAACAATAGAGTCTATAAACACAGTTGATGCATGGATAATCCCACTTGGAGTCTTGATTGAAAACTCTACCTCATGCAGTTCGGGGATTGATTCTATATTCTTTGCAAACATGGAGGAAATAAAGGAATGCGTAGAACCAGAATCAAACAAAGTAGTTGCTAGTTTTGATAGGACAACAAGAGTACCTGCTACCACGTCATTCGGAGCTTCAACTTTATTTGTTGTGATAGAAAAAGCATGACCTTTCTCCCCTGACCTTTGCTGAGGTTTATGGTGATTCTCCTCCAATACCCTTGGATTTGGACAGTGACTAGAAAAGTGCCCAAGTTGTCCACACTTGAAGAAATGGACTTCAGGTAGAGCCAGAACCATTTTTCCTCTGTCGTTAGTGTTGGGGAGTTGAGGCTTCACCTCACTACGACAATTATGAGAAACATGGCCTCCTCTTACACACCTGTAGCACTTGCCACATCTGATCAAGCAGTGCCCTGAATGATTCTGCCCACATTTAATGCATGTGGTAAGTTGAATTTTCTTTCCACCTCTTATCTGATCAAAAGTCTTCCCTAAACTGGGCTCCAACGACATCTTCTTGTCATTTGATTTATGAGACCATTGTGTCTCACCAACATCTATCTCGACTTTCATTACACTCCGCACAATCTTCTCATAGCTATCATAGTCCGGGTTGGCTAGATTCTTCTGCAGATGAGGTCTCAGTCCACCGAAAAATCTATCAACCTTCCCACTTGGATCCATGACAATCTATAGGTATATCATGAAAGTTGGGTGAAGTTCATCTCATATCTTCTGATAGATTCTTTCTCCTTCTGCTTCAGCTCGAGAAACTCTTTCTCCATTCTCGTTCTCATGGAATGAGGGAAATACTTGTTAAAGAATATTCCCTGGAACTCTTCCCAATCCATATTTTCCATCTCTCCTCTAGGATTCGTGTTTTTGACTAGTGACCACCACTGTTCATCTTCTCCCTCTAGGCAGTAAACAACAAGGGTGACTTTTTCTTGTCCCGAACAAAGGAGTACCGAAAAGATCTTTTCAATGGATCTTATCCATTGTTCCGCAACCAATGGGTCAGCAGATCCACTGAATGTTGATGGCCGTTGACACATGTAGGACTCAACAGAGTGTTTTTCCCTTCATGGTGAGGTCAGCCTCTCAACTTAATTCAAGTTATTACTCATAACTTGAGTCAGTTGGTACATCATTCGAATGAATTTTTTCATTCCGGCTTCCATCGAAGGGCCGTCAGCACATGGTGCAATACGGTCACCATCTTCATGGTTCCTCCTATTGCCCACCATATTCTAAAATGATAAAACCTTAGTGAGAAACTTATTTTATTTATGAATCTTTTAACTAAGACTTCCTACTTAGACAATTACATTTCTCTATAATTCATTTATAATGATTCATAAAAATCTTGTGATTAACCAAACATATCCCCCGAGAATGTTGTAACCAACTATGATGTAAGGCATGTTATCGTGCACCAATTCCAGTTTGAGTCTAGGTAAAAGGGGTTTTTTCGGGTTTTACCCCTATGTACATCTGTTCCAGAGCCGCCACTGCCTACTCCTATCCAGACAGAGATGTATTTGTTTGATAAACCACTTACTCAATATGTACCAAAATACCATGAAATTTGCCTATATTTAAACATTCCTATAGGGTTATTCCTAATGTTTTTATATCCTAATTTCTACAAATAACAAAACTATCCTTTGATACCAACTGTGGCATCCAACCATTTTATTACATAAACTTTCATTACATTACACAAAACTGAGGATCATTAAGGTTTAGTGTCTTGGAAACCAGGAACATAATACAAGAAAAAAACATATAACATTATTCTTAAACACTTGAAAGGCCTCTCCTTACATTCATCCTAGGTTCATTACTGCATCTCATAACCTGCAGACATACATCAAAAGAAAGGGTGAGCAGAAGGCCTAGTAAGGAAAACAAGAGAATCATTTTACATGTGAACTTGAGATACTTCAATAAGTTCACGAAAAGAACTTTAAGGCATGAGAAACAAATCATGAGGCATATCATAATAAAAATAATGTTTTTAATAACTTGAATATGTGGCTACAATGTTTAATATTGAAAATCATTTCTGTTTCACCAAGGTCCATCCCCACGGTGTCATTGAAAATTACCAAGGTTATTCACCAAGGCGTCGTTAAAAATAGTCATCTCTAGAGATTAAGTCTTTACCCAATACATTGGAGCGCTATCCGGGAGCACCCTTGACATGTATTTAATATACTGTTAGCAACATATATCATCATAATTAATTTCATAAACAACCCATATAGAAAAAAAATAATGGGTTTCATTTCTTAATCATAACGTTTAAAAACTGATTTAAAGACATGATCTTTACGTCACATTAAACCCACTGAAAGGGAGAGCAAGTCTCATGTATGTTAATCCCAGAATTTAAAATAGAATAACATGGTATATATGTGAATAAACCTATATAAGAGAGATATTTTAGTATTCAATTAATAAAATATAATAACATTAGAAAAAGAGATAGTCATTTTGAGACGGAAATTCTGCATCATAACGGTTATGTTTCGGGGGTTTAGAAAACATTGAAAAGAGAGGGGACATTGGTCAAACAATCAAAAATGACCCAAAAAATAGTATAGTTTCCAAATATGAAGAATATATTAACATGGTAATGAAATTTGAAGTACATACCATTTCAAATGAAAAACATGGAAGGAAGACAAAAATTAGATTTCTCTTTTAAAAATTCAGCAGCCTAACGACGTCACTTAAACTTCAACAAAAATGAATTGACAAGATCAAATAGGGTCTCTAATAATATGAACATAAGAGTTCATTATGGTAGATATATAGATCATACCCCAACGTAATAAAAAGGAACTTCAAATACTTGACATGAATGTAGAGCTTTGAAAAAGAGAAGCGTGAAAGAATCCCTTAAAAATTTGGCACCCTAACGGCGCCACTTAAACATTTTTAAAACGAATTGATGAGAGAAAGATGGGGTATCCCATAATATGAACATAAAAGGGAATTAAGATTAATATAAAATAACATCTTCCAACATAAGAACATGGAGCATAAAAGAAATGACATAAAAGATATTACTTGAAAAGAAAGAGAGAGGTCGGATCCCTTACCTTAAACGTAACTCTTAAACTCAAAGGTTGGGACATTGAGGGCTTGGGGGAACCTTGGGAGGAATCCATGGGAGGTTAGGAGACCAGAACATCGTTTAGGATGATTTTGGAGTCGAATGTATTAGAGGATGGCTTGGTATTTATAGGGAAAGTGAGGGGACAAGGCATTAATGGCCAAGGGACACCTCATTGTTGGTATTGGAAAAACCATGGGCTTCCCCATGGTATTTGCCCATGGTATTGGCCACTTGCGACATCTCATACAATAATTCATCCCCTTTAGTCGACCATCCCTTAAAACATCTCATGAAATCATCATGACAAAGTTATGATCCCATTTAACATACCGAAACCCTAAAACTGCATTTTTACTATTCACTGAAAATTCAACTTTCTCAGAAAAATCTCAAAAAATTACCATAACATAATATAGATTCTTGGAATTCAAACATAAAGTCCATTTTATAAAAATATTTTTTTAAATATTTTTAATTTAATTTTTTATTAAAAAACACTATTCACCCAAAAAAAACTGATACTTCATTAATACTTTATGAAACTGTTATTTACCCATTTTATTGAATCAAATTACTTAATCAAGGTGTCTAAATTATATTAAAACTTTTTCTTTAAGTGAGATTACTAATCCATTTGGTCACATTACTAATCCTAATCATAAAATCGCTATTCATAATTTACTATTCATAAAAAATCAAGTTGATCTTATTAGACTCTAAATTTTGTACTGAACATAATTGTAGAAGACCATTTTTTGAAAATCATTACACATCATTAATTATTTAAGGTTTACATAAATATTATAAAATATCTTTTTTTTCAAAATTCATCAATAAAATACATCCTAAAATTATTCGGACTTTTGAAATTTCAAAAACTTCTCTAAAAGAGGAAATATCAATTTATTCATTCAAAAGGATTAAAAAAAGAAGCTACGGTCTCGTCACATAGCCCCTTATAACACCCTCATAAGACCTAAGTGTACGGTGTGCTATGGTGAGAAAATATGACGGAGGCTCAGATAACATTGCCCTAGTAGTAATATACTCTAAATTGAACTTCTCCCGCATGCATTTCTGTTCAAGCTTGAGACACTGGAGTTCGGCTTCGGATTGGTCCAAAGAGAAGCCCAAAGATGCCACATCCTTCCCAAGCTCTAATAAATGAGATTCATAAGGTTCGAGTCTACCGGATGAATCCATCGACTCCTCTTTCTACATTAACCATTGACATCTCTATTAAATGGTTAAGAGTAATTTAATATACTAATAAAAAATTTTCGGTCGTTACACAACACAACCGCAACATAAAAATGTAGTAGGGTATCATGAACACGTAGGACATAAAAATCATGCCCTTCTCATACCATAAAATACCTTCACCAAAAGATACCCTACAAGCACAATCATATCTCACTCAAAAACAATTACCATATCACACCCACCATTTAATGCACTAATATACCTCTATCCATCACATATTGTGAAATACCTATCTAATTTGGAAGATAGGGTGTGAAATATTTGATTCCCATCCATTTTTCCTCCTGACTAGATGTCTAGAAAAACCATCCCCGCTAAACTAAGTGGATTATAGAATTTTGGGCTTTCTGTGGGTGGTAATGTTTAGAAATCCCCAGAATATAACATTATATATATATATATATATGTAACATAAAACACTCAAGAATGACATATGAGTTCACAATAAATCCAAAATACTCACAAAATCACCCATTTTTCGGCCACCCTTTACTATATAAAACACACAACAATCCACAATCCTTATTTCACATTTCAAACCAATATCATTTTACTATATAACTAATTCCATTATTTATCATCGGATAACTTTAAATGAAAAACCCATTATTTATTTATCAATTTTAAATTTTTATATCATTAACAAAAGTAACCCATGTAATCTAAGTCATTATTAATCATTTATTTAATTATTCCATAACTCTTCATGAAATTAGAAAAAATCATCCTCTACCTTGACACCCCAAAATCAAAACCAAACAAATAACCACACCCCCCAAAGAATAGTCCACAAACCACCTCACTGCCACAAATTTATGTCCCAAAAACCATGTCACCAACCAAAAAGCATGTCCTACAACCCATTACCCTGACATTCCAAGACAAAACATAATTGCCCCAAAATAACTTACAAACAACAAAACACATCCTGATCATTTTATAAATTTACAAAAGGGGATTTTGTCACATTGTACATTACAATAGGAGAGTTATACAGAGGCCATAATCTTGGGGAAACCATTTCACTAGTAAGATATAATGTTTAATCAATTTCCATTTTTTATTGATATAAAAAAAATCCAAACCAAATTTGAAGTCAAATCACATATAATCACAAATAAAAAAAATCAACAAATGACCATAATTTTAAGCCATTCCATGAGGCAGTATAATCCAAAATATAAAAAATAACATATATATTTTAAAATTATGTTAATAAATCCCAATTTCCCAATTTTAGTTTTAATTACAACAATGGATTAAATTTTACTAGGTCATCACAACCATAATTTATAAATAAATAAATGTAAAACCCTCCTACAAGGTATGAAATAATATTAAACGATGTAATCCTTGGATTGAATATGATTTATAGAATAACTTCACAATACATGACAAAAAATAATCTCCCAAATAATACAGTTACACCACATAATCCATGAATCAAGCTACACCACACCATAAGACAGTCAACATTCATCCCAAAATAATACACAAACCAAACTAAACTAATGTACTAGAACACCAACAAAGAATCGGTGAAACCCATCTAATAATAATTATTGGAATACCATGGACTATCATTGAAAACCCACTGTGACTAATGCGAAAAAGATTGAAGATAATTTCTTGACGAACTCATAGTGGTTACTAGTGTTCATAAAAAATATATTGAAGAAGAAGACACAACCAAACAATTGATAATTTTTCTATAATTATCTTTTAAAACTACATTAAAATGGATAATTACATAAATTGTAATCCCCATTCATGTTGTAAAATACTTGGGGATCAGTTATGCTAAAAAATATCCCCTTTTTAATTTTTATCCTAGAAACTATACATGTCATGAAATGGCCATGGTCAAGCTATGAGACCATCCTACACTTCAATTAATGTTTACACGATGTGTATTTCCTGCATGATCCTTTTTATACCTCGATAGTTGATTGGAAACTCATCAATCCTCCCCTAAACACCTCCAATGATCCCAACCGAAAAATTAATAGCTACAAAATTCACAAACAATTACAGTTATTAGTTTCATAAGTAGTTTAATTGGATTTACAGATAGTTATATAGTGTGTCTTGGTTTTTTTATTACAGTCCCCATAAATGAATGTATTATATATTATTTCACTGTATAAAATCATAATATCTAGATATAACTCTTTGAAAATATTTCACTACTATAATAAATAACATTAATTTTTAATATATTTTTGATATATTCTATTTTGTAATTGTATTTAGACTATAATTCCATAACTATATTAAAGTGTTGTTTATTTTATATATTCTATTTTCTTATTTATTATAATACGATAAAATATATATTCACTATGGTGGTGATTATATATTATTTCCACTAACTAACAACTAATTTCATAAGTGGAGGTTCATTAACATGCAAGAGACGATGGGACCTGGCTCTAGTTTGCGGTATGGTTTTCTCTAAGGTGGTGTCGAGCGATTTTCATCACTGTGTTGGATTTATTTTTTCTTTGTTTTTCTGATCCTGTGTTTTCGGTTGATTAGTTGTTTATGCAGGCTTTGATCTCTGGCTGTTTCACATTTCTCTTGCGGCTTCGTCGGTTGTGGCAGCGATGTGGAAGTAATGCTACACGAACCCATGACATTGTTGAGGTTTTGAATAGGTTTGTTCTAAGTTATTGGATTTGGATATTCTATCAGTGTTGGATTCTAGCGTGTGTGTTATTTTATTGGTTATGTTTTTTTTAATTGAGTTGTATCACGAAGCATTTGAGTTCAAATTCTATTGATTTGAAATTGGTTTTCGAATTTGTTTATATGGAGTAATTGATGTCAGAATGATGGTTGGAAGTGATGAATACTGTTGGTTTTTTTCATAGAATAGAATGTTGGATGTGTTTTTGTCGTTGGATTATGTCTGAAGGTGGGAATGTTGTGTAACAAGACTTGACTAAATGGAAGGATCTCTATAGAAAAATTCATGGATTGCGATCCATATTTGTTGTGCTTGTCAAATTTGGTTGTTTTAGAGGGTATGGAATCAGCCATTGGATCAGGTATGTGCTTTGACACAAGACAATTGATTGCCGAACAACCTTGCAAAGGGTGAGTGCTTCTTTGTAACCAAAAGCTGGGGATGGGCAGCTTCCTATTTTCATTGTGATTTTTCTCTATTTCCATCGGGTGTGATTTGTTCTATGTCTATGATGTATATTTGGGTTCCGCCCTTCTTCCCTTAAAAGGCAGTTTTATCATATAATAGAAAAATTCAAGGCCTTTGAGTCTTTGGAGGATGTAGAGTCTCATTGTTTGGGATGTTCTTATTATTAATATTTCATGGATAGTATCACACAATATTTCAGTCCTATTTTAGTTCATTTATTAAATTATGTTTTTATGTCATGTATACCAAATTAATGTATATATTGAAAATGTACATGTTCTTGGACAACACTTGTATTATGTAACTTGAATTTATGAGGTTTCTAAGGAAATTTGTTCTAGGTTTTTATTACAATTTTTTTGCTGTTTTATTTTATCAATTTCTTAGTCTCTTGATTTTCTAATTACATAAAATTAAATTATGGAATATATAGTTCCGTAATACATGATATATAGTTTTTCCTAAATGTTTCATGAAATTTAATGACTAAAAATTGATTATGGGAATTTCTTTTTTGTTTACTAAAAATAGATAAATTATATTTACTTTCTTTGATTAATAATTAATACGGGGTATGACTATTTTGGGAAACAGAAATGATTTTTTTGGGAGTTAGCCAAATTGGATTGGATAATTTCATTGAAAATATATTCATGGGGTGATGAATTTTTTTTTTCATTTCTACAAACATTATAATCCTTCGCTAATGTTAAAAATACAAGACTATGTAATGAGGGATTGTGTATTTTAATGGATATGTATCCGAATGGAATAATAGATAGTGATTTTCAGATGTGATTGGTTTGTGAAAATTTTTTCATTGGGTAAAAAAATTCCAAAATATTTTTTAAAATAATTAAGTAATGATGATATCAAATACATTATAACATCGCTCTGATATAATTATATGGTAGTCTGGGATAAAATACCAACACATGTGTATGATTTGTTTTGAATTTACGATAGTTATAGATTACTAAGACATATAGCTTCATTATTTACATATAATTATATTGCAAATAGTGAATATATTCTTCTGGTTTTTGAGGTATAATTTTAGGTTATAAATTATTTGGAGTATATAGATTTTTTTTCATCTGATAACATGATAATAGGTGGTTATGTGTTAAGGTAACATATAATGGTTATGGGATTGTGTGAAATGAGATTTATAATTAGATGGTTACCTATGGGATGGACATTTGAATTTGATTATTATTTAAAATTTATTAATTTATATAGATTAGAAATTTATTTTACAATTGAATTAAAATTTCATTATTGAAAATTATATTGTAATTGATTATAATTTTTTACACTAATGAGGAACATAATAGATATATTTTGTTATTAAAAATTATTTTTAACCATTCTTAAGAAGTAATGAAAATATTTCTATATTGAACAATAATTATTGTAATGTAATTGTGAAATATTTTACCAGATTTTGACATTAGGTTATTACAGAAACTAGATATGTGAGAGGAATAATATTTGTTGAAGATGTACATGAGAATATGTCATTGGGGTTGGAAATAATAAAGAGTTTATTGGGTCAGTAATGCGGAATTTGTAAGGTATGTTTATTTTAGGAGCATAGGGAAAAGATTATACACTTGGGTAGCGAATGTTTTAGGATATGTATTATTACAGGAATTTAATAAAATTTTATCAGTTAGGTTACCATTTTGTTGAGGAAAAGTCTCTAGATAGAATTTTTCTACATATCATTGAACTACGGTGACTCAAACAACTTTGAGGGTCAACAAATAGTGAATTTGATATTATTAAATGAGACTCATCTATAATGTAGAACCATATAAATGATAATAAAAAAGTGAAATAATTTCCCATCATTGATGTGTATATTGTTTCAAAATGTTTCTTATAAGTCATGGTGTAATTTAAGGTGTCAACAGTATTTTAACATTTCTATATCTTGTGGTAGTTACTCGAGGTCCCATATTGTGATCCATTGTGTTTATTCATATATAGACTTTATATGTTTTGGTATTCTATGTAAATAAAATAAACTTTTCAATCTGTAATCTATAAAATTAAAACTATTGGTTAATTGGTATTTTTATGACATATGTTCTTACCACCAGTAGTATTTCATTAATTCACAACAATATCCTCTGACAGTGAATCAATGATAAGGGGATGAGTTACATGTTGTGTTTACACTGGGTTTTGAGTAGTGATATTTGAATGATGAAAACATAAGATCCATTATGATTATTGAATGTCGATATAGTTATAATTTTAGTGGGGATCACCAAATTTATCTCATTGAAATATGATAATTATGTAAGATTTATTATAGTGAATTTCAGCATTGGCCATTGTGGTGACACATGAATTTTGAAGCTGAGTGTTTATTTCTAGTTTTTACTGAAGTAGATAAATTCAATATCACATGTCTGACACTAAATTACGGAATCAATATATGGGAATATTTTGGGGTGACAACACATGGTAAAAAATTGGTAATGGAATTAATTTAAGGATAATTTAATTATATATGGTAATAAATTTTGGTACTTCTATAGAGTGTGTGATATAAAATTTAATTATTAATGATTATGTAATAGAGACCAACTATTATTTGGGGTATTGTAAATTAGAGCTTTTTTGATGAAAATATTCAAATTATATATCATAGATTGAAGTTATATCTCATGGATAAAAGACATATAATATTGATGATTGATTATATTGGTTTCAAGATTCATCAGGTGTATAGAAGATAATGTATTTATTGGTTTAGGAAGAGGAGATGTTTAGTTTCATTGAACATGGTCTTTGGAGATTCTCTGGAAAGATAGGAATCATCAACTATAAACCATGTCTCATAATTTTTTATAATTCATGGAATTAGATAACAGTTAAAATAGTCATGTGAATACAACATAAATGTATAGACCAGTATAAGAAACAATTATAGAATTGGAAGAACATATCATTCATGTGAGATTACATCATTCTGATATTTAATCTGAACATGGCGTTGGAGTTAAAAATTGGATATCAATGTATGGTATGGTCCATAAGAGATGGATGATGATGATTCTAAAGAATGGGAAACCATCTACTGGGGTGTTTGTAATTACCTTCATTACTAGGTGTCCGTAAAAGTAAGAAACACCAATATTCAATTAACTAAAAGTATTGTATGTGAAATTATTTGGATTTTTTATTCATGAATGGATATTTGATATTTATTTAATATATTGAATTTGATGTTTTGGATATGAACCGTTTTTATGAAAATTCAAATAGATGGAAAAAATGTATTATAAATGGGTTGGGGTTAGTAACCAATAACAGTAATAAGAAATTCCACAGTTTAAATCCATTAGAGTTTTTATGATCTTTTAATGGAAAGGGTCATTGTGAATACCACCAGATTACCTATGGAAAACCATAGGGATTTTCCTATCTTACTATGGGTTTGATAAATGGAATAAAAAATAATTTATTTTTCTCCTCCCATTAATTCATTTATGATTTTTTTTCTATTTTTGGGTGTTTATATTAAAACACCAATGGGTACATTAGCTCAATTTTCACTGGATAAGATAGAATGATTTATCTACCCCTACACATTTCCACACTTATTTGACTTTAGTTATGGTGTTTATGGGATGTATGACTATTTATTCTAGATAAATTATATGATTTATAATTAATAACATAATTTTGAAATATCACACTAATAGGTGGGACCCATGTTAGGGACAATATGTGAAATTACCAAAAAAAAATATAGAAATTGGTAAGTAATATTGTAACATGTATCTGTTTTTGTCATAGGATGCACAAAAATAATGAATAAACACTATTATTTATCATAATTATTTAATTTATGTGGTTTCCTATCAATATTTTAGAAATGAAAAAAGAATAAAGATTATCGTCATTCTGCAAATTTGTAAATTTATATATTGGAGGACTATTTGATTGTATTGGGCTGTTGGAATGATGTTCCATAATATTTCAATATTTTTACTCTTCATATCGAATTTTTAGTGGTTTTTTGAAAATATGTGAATCTTTAAAGTTATTATTGATAATTTTTGTCCTCAAAAATCATTATATAGAAATTAATTAATTTTCATTCAGATATCAATTATTTAATATAATTTATACTGTAATATTAGATTAATACTTTCACATCCTAGATTCACCAATATGGGGGAAGGGATAGAAAAAGCAAAGACCCTTTCTTCATCAAGTTAAAGGAGAGATAATGACCCCCGAGCCCCGCATTCAATAGTCCCCAGAGTGGTGACTAGCCCCAAGGGTATAGAATCACAGGTAATGTGGAATGTATTTCCATTTTATTTTAATGGTGTGGGATATACGATGGTAAGAACCCAAACTACTCCAAAATTTAAGGAAAAAGTAATACCAAAACACATTCCCATGTGCCTTATCAAAGATAAATGCATACAAATACAAGAAAAACTCAAAATGGGAAGTACAAAAAAACAACAACGATAATTATCCCAACGTATGAGCTAGTATAGTCTCGCATGGTCCCTAATGTCCTCATGGAAACATGAAATAAATTGTATATACATTGGGTTAGTATACAGTTACACATAGTAGGGAAAACCAAAGCTGTCATGCACAAGTGGGGAGGAATTCTAATGCCCCATGTAAAAAGGAGATAACTAAGTCACTGAGATAAGAAACTATCTACAAAACCACACCAAGGCACAATCCACAAATAACACAATTCAGGTAAAAAAATAGTAATAGAAAATCTATGATTGAGTACCCAACACCACCTTCCCACTGGTTATTAATGACATTATACACGTTATAACTCTACTGCAATTTTCATTACAGTCCCACTACCACTTCATCAACAACTTTAGGGCCACAACAACTGCATATCCCTCATACAGAAATATGGTCCACCACAACCATATGAAACCATGCCCGCAACCACCTAAGCTAGAATAACCACCACCATGCCCATTGACACCTCGACTTCATCCAAAAGTCACTTTGGTAACATACCCACCTTCACACACCTTGGCCAACCAACATAACCACTATGCCTAAAGAATATTAGGATAAAATGGACGATAGGTAGTCAAAACCTTAAAATAGAGTCTTCGGCTACAAGGGATAAGAATTTGAAAAGCAGGTAATGACCAGCCATTCCTAAGAGTGTTTGAGAAAACACCTCCCCCATGAAATGGGGGTGTTCAGCATGAAGTTTTCAACATGGATGGGTTGAAAATAATAAATACTATAACTGAATTTATATACTTAGGTATCCAAGCATTAATCACAACGTAATGATTCTGATACTTGCCTATACAGAAACACCCCTGTTACTAATCTTTTATACAAAAGCCCAACAACCACAACCAAAGAATAAATCATTTCTGGAAAACAATTCCCCATTGATCCTAGTATTTTTATCATATTCAAATGATCTTGTATAAATAAATATTCATTATAAGGAAACTAACCGTAATTTCCATAATTCAAGGAAGAAAAAACAACCATGCAGTAATTAAAGCATTCACACCCAAATCTCTTGTGTAGCCACAACAACAAAAGGAATCTATGATATCCCTCGATGTACAGGAACAAACAAATGACCCAATATAAGGCCTCACACAACCGCATACCAACAACTGAATAATAGGTGATCTTGTCCCCATTCACATCACCCCACAAGAATCAATCAGAACTTCTGTTCTTATTATCAAAATAAAACAATGGAGTTTTCAGATTTAACCACTACATTTATTAGGTTCCTTCCATTCGTATGGTTAAACATTGTAATAATATAAGTAATATTGCTCATTGGGAATCCATTTAATAATTCATGTTCATGTGATTAAATTATTTCAATCTTACAGCCCTTAAATCACATGATTATCCAGAAAATAGTGGTTCGTTAGTGCGAAATAATGGACCACAAATGGCCAAGATGTTCAGTGCACAGAATCCTGAATAAATCACTACACATAATAAACTACGAAAGAGTACAACAGCATTATCTAACACACCACATCATTCTTTTAAAACAATATATTATCTTCATTAATGTTTCATTTCATTAATCCCTCATGTAGCATAACCGTACCCACCCCTCAAGATTCATGGTAAAGAGAGGTGAAGGGAATCCATACCTATATGATCAATGATCAGAGCATTTTCATCATGCCAAGATCTGGGGATTCTATACTTGTAGGGGAAGAACACCATGGACTCTAAGAGTGAGTAGAAAATCCTCCAGCACAGGCATAGAACTATCCTCCAGTGTAGGGACTGCAAACACCACAAGGAAAAGAGACTAACCCAAAAAAAAATAAACTTCATATGATAAAAGGCGAGATCCTAAAGCTATGAGATATGAAATAATGAACAACATTAAAGTGTGAACATGGTTTCTCCATGTGGTTTTGCAGTTAAGAACTATGTAATTAATGTTTATTTAGTAATTCTCTTTGGAGAGGTGGGAATTACAGCTGTGAGATAAAGGGTTTCCTTCAGACAAGAAAAAAGCATGTAACAAGGGTGGAGATGATGTTTATAGGAATTAGGGGTGACACAAAGGAAAAAACCACACATTTCGGTAAGTCAAGGGTTGATCATTTCATGGTGAATATTAGATATCATTTATGTTATATAAATGGCATTGAAAGGGGCATTAAAACACTTTTATGTAAATATATACCTCACGGGATTGGAACGGGAAAACGTTGGATTCTGGAAAAAAACAAAAGGTGGTAGACTGTAGTAGAACCACCATTTCGGTGGAACCATGTTTTTGGAAAACTCCTTAATGAGTCACTAATGGTCCCTGTGATAACCCAAACACTAGAAATTTGGCAATGTAATGGACTATGATTGGACTGAGACGTCACATCAGATACCCCTCAAACTATTCTCATCCTCGATAATTGAAGAATAATTTTGAAGAAAATTGATGGGTCTGAACGACCACCTAGTATGATACCTCTCATGAGTAAACCTCTTTGACATATAAGAACACATCTCCCTATACTAATCAAATGTAATGGAACTACCACTCCCCTCCCTTATGTAACCACTCGAACATATGAAAGTAATACTAGCCACTCACATGGGTTATGGAGTCCCTTCCTCAATTTCAAGATTATATCCTCTTTGTGTGGCACATACTCACCCTCAGGGGTTTAATCACATCCACTTTAATGTGCCACGATTAGGGATAAGGTCCTCCCCTCCCCAGAGTCAGGACTGTATACAAACATTTATAGAAGTAGGGAAACCACCCATCTCACCGTTAAAAAGGTCTAGAATTACATCACAGTCAAGAAAAAACAAGAAAGAAAGAAAAATCAAAACATCTCTAAGTACTGGGTGAGCATATGTGCTTCCAATTCCTAGGTACTCTCCTCGAGGGCACCATTCCTATATAACAGACGAACCAATAGAATGGATTACCCATGAAGCACCTTCTCCTCATGATCCTTGCTCCTCACTTGTCACTATACCAACATCGTGTCATACTATATATATAGCTTTCCACATTCAATGATGTGAAAATCATTGTGAAGATACAGACAGAGATGAGACACTGGGAAGACGTCGCACAAACTTAGTAGTGGCGGTGGTAGAACCAGCGGATAATGTACTTCCCTGACCCACCGCAACACCTCGAAGGGTCCAAAAAACCTGGCAGAAAGATTAATTTTCCTACCAAACCTCTATTTTCCACGCTGATGGTCGACCTTCATGAACACCTGGTCACCGACATCGAACTCCAAGGGTCTCCTCCTATGATCCGCATATGACATATACCAGAATTCAGTTGCCTTCATCCTCTCCCATATAAGCTGAACCTTCCCTATCATGGTCTGCACTACCTCCGAGACTATAATTGATATTTCCCTAACCTATTTCCAGCACAATGGTGAGTGGAACTGTCTCCCATACGTCGCTTTGAAAGGATCTAGGCCATTGGTCGAATGATATCTATTGATGTAAAAGTCTCTATCAAAGGAAAGTTCCGTACCCATGATCCCCTAAATTCTAAAATATATTCCCATACCATATCCTCCAATGCCTATACTGTCAACTCTCTCTTGCCATCTGTATTTGGGTGGAATGTAATGTTGAGGCATAACCAAGTGCCAAAAGCATGTTACAATCATTTGCAGACACGAGAGGTAAACTGTTTATCCTGATCTGAGACAATGGACCTCAAGACTCCATGAATCCACACCACCTCGTCCAGGTACCTCTGTGATAAGGCATCCACCGCACTCGAATCCTTGATTGTCAAAAAGTGAGCTGATTTTGTTAGCTGTTCCACCACTAACCAGATTGCATTGTAGACTCCTTGAACACTGGGTATTCCTATGATGGAATCCATCAAGATATATTCCCACTTACACTTAGGGAAATATAATCTATACAACATAATTCCTAAAACATGGTGTTCATCCTTCACCTTCTAACACATGATGCTTTTTTTCATGAACCCTGCCACTTCCCATTTCTCACCGGGCCACAAAAAGTTACTATTTAGTCCTATAAACATTTTGTTAACTCTTTGGTGTACCTCTAGGGGTGAGTTGTGGAACTCACCAAGAAATATGTCATGCATTTCCACTTAGATGAAAAACTTTCATTGAAACAACATCTGATTTCATCCATCTTTTGACCATCCTTCAAGAGAATTGCCTTCTATAATAAGATCACACGTCACTTCAGCATCTAAGTCCCCCCATAAAGACTCATCCACCTGATAAATTATATAGGACCACATAGTCATTTGGAATAGGTATCCTTTTCCACCCTCCACCCTTACCTGAAGGTGTAGGCCAGCCAACTCCTCCAGGGCCTTCCAAGCTTCCATTGATTCTAAAACTACATCCTTCTATGACTTCCTGCTCAGTGTATCTTCCCCAACAATCCCCTTCCCTGAGGTGTTGGAAATCCCGATGTCATAGTCTGGAATGGGACTCCATCCACCTACACTGTTTCATGTTCCAGTCATGCAATGGGAAGATATACCTCAAGATCTCATGATCCGTGAAGACCACAAATTTCTCCTCGATGAGATAATATTGTCACAACATTAGTGGAAACACAATCACTTCATGCTCCATATCATGGGGGAATAGTTATGATAATGGGGATATAACTGCCTAGACCCATAAGAGATCACCCATGATGTTTCATTAGTACCCACCCTAGAAATTGGCCAGAAGCATAAAAAATACCTTATCATCACCCCTTATTCTAGAAACCACAGCACTGGGGCACTAACCAACATTTACATCAGGTAACTGAAGGCATCATGGCACTAATAGCTCTATACCAAAGCCTAGTCTTTCTTGGTCGAGGCTATAAAAGGTGTTGAAACTGAGTAGAAGTTTCACATGAATCATTCATAGTAACCGTTATGACTCAAGAAACTACGAACCACTACCACATTATTTGGTGCTTCCCAAGAAATTTCCGCTTCAACCTTCTATGGGTCCACTGCTATTCCCTTATCAGACACTACATGTCCATGTACATGCACCTATCAGGTCCAGAATATGAACATGGACAACTTCTTGTAAGGAGGGTGCTGTCGGAGGACCTCTACATCCATCCTAAGACAATAGTCATTATCCTATTATGATATTGAGTAGATAAGGATGTTGTAAATAAACACGATTATGAAACAGTCTAGATATTCCTAGAATATGGATCCACATGAACACTGCTGGTGCATTCGTAATGCTGAACGACATGACCAAAAACTCAAAGTTCCCATATCTACACATAAAGGCAGTCTTTGAGACATCACTCTCATTCACCCACAACTGGTAATATAATTAATGTAGGTCGATATTGGATAACTATCGTGCCCCCTTTAACTGATTAAAAAGGTCAATGATCCTTGGGTCGAGGTTGCGGTTCTTGTCGGTCACCTTGTTTATCCTCTAGTAGTATATACGTAGCATGGTACCACCATCATTCTTTTTTGAGAACCATAGTGGAGAACACCATGGTGAAATGATCATCCAGACCAAACCTTACTTCATCAAAATGTCAATCTGAATCTGTAACTCCCTTAACATAGAAGGAACCATCGGATAGGGAGGCATCAAAATAGGAATGGCATCGTGTTGCAAGTATATCACAAACATAACATCACATTGAGGGTAACGATTCACCACCTCTTCAAAGAATGAATCTAGGAACTCAATGAAAATACCCTGAACTTCCAACATCTCTGTATCTTCCAACCCCACTGAAATCTCAGCTAACAAGGATAGAAGGGGCTCCACTCTGCAGATGCCCTCCATGAAACCCTTCTCACCAGTGAAAGTCACACATTTTCCGCCCATATCTGATAACACGACCATTCATTGAAATAAGTGGATAATGAAACATGCAGTGAACAACTAGTCTATTAAAAAAATGACATCATACAACTACATCTTTAGAAAAACAAAGTCACCACTGGACTGATGTGGCCCCAAATTCTGTCTGCATCCACAAAAAACAGAAGACAAGATGTTCTGACCTCTGACTAGTGTACTCAATACCAAGGGAATGAGAAGTATCTCTGTGTCTAGGCCTAGAGCATCGGCTAGACGGGGTTTAAAAAGTAGTGTGGATCTCTAGAGTCAAACAATGCACATGCAAGAGTGCTATACAAGCTAATCGTATCTCGAACGACTTATGGCCCTACATGAACAAATGCCTCAGAGGGGTGAAACTAACCTTTCCTTGCTCTTCCTCCCCTCATCTATCAGTCATATCCCTAACCACAACCTGATTGAGGTCCATGTGGTGGGCCCTCAGGCCAACCTCCTCCGCCTATAACGTCTACTCCCAGAAGAGATGGAGAGCACAATCAATACTACTATAGCTAAAATGGCCTAGAAAAAAACTACAGCTGTTGAGGTGAGAGTTGAACCTTCCCACCACCACATAACTGAAAATTGATTGGGAATATTTTATGAAGGTTCCCACATCTGCCACAGATTAATCATCTCGGTTCTGCACCCATAAATAAAGTGCAAGGATCAGGAGATCAAAACTAGAACTGCTATGGGCTACTACCCTCTAGCCGAAACTTGGAAGGACCTGATGTTGGAGGCCTACAGCTGAAGGATTTCCCCTTTGACGACCCCAACTTTCTGACCTCTCACAGTACACATCACAACATGTGCATTCTATCCACCACTTCATCTATCTTTTGAACCTCTACGTATGTTGGTAGAGTAAAGGGAGTAACAACATAGTGAAGATAAAGTCAGAGTGCTTCCTCTAATCATATCTACTGAGACTCCTCATCTAGAAAAAGTTTCGGATCCAGAAGAAGTAGATCCCTGACATGATCCTCAGCGTCCTCATTGATATAATCCCCTAATAACAAGAGTGTATATAATGCATCTTCTCATCCTTCATTTTAGAAGAAATGTAATCCCCTCAAAACACCTTTTCAAAGTCATCCCATAAAACCTCAGCCTCCCTCTTATCCCCGAGATAGAGAATTCACCACTGACCCGCCGCTCCCCACATCTGGCATACAGCTAGAGGAATCTAGTATTTTATCGGATCCCGGATCGAGATGAAAGAAATCACCAACTCCACGATCCAGCATTCAGTCTCCATGTCTAAGACTCTTCCCTCATACATCTCGAGGGTTTACTGTAGAATGGAACAGTGTGTCTCTACCCCTGTTCATCCTCCTCCTCTCGATCAGTCCTCTACTAATTATCCAGATAAGACTCATGAGCCCCAATCACCCACACTACTCTTGGTCGTCATCTAGGAACCATATCTATAAGGTAAATAATAAATCCCTAATCCTTATTAGTGTATAATATTTATTTTATATTTTTCTTAAAATCGTTATTTATTTAAATTCATAGAGAACCAAGAACACAAAAGAAGAAATGTCATTATGATGCATGTTCCTTTCCTATGGTCTCTAACCTACAATCAGTGCAGCCTCACTTAGTCATTTGTTAGGGCAAGAGTCCTTGCATCAGATCATGGGGAGCCTAAAATCCCATGTCCTGTTCAGTGTTCCCTAGACTATTTCACTCACAAATATTTTCAAACACTATTTCCCTATGACCCCATTCAATCCTCACTATTCCTAACTTAAAAAACGATCATATCACTCAACCATTTCCTCTAATACCATTCTATGACGACCTTCCTTCACCATGATGAGGGAAGAGGCATCAAACTGCTAGATCCTTTCTTCCTCAAGTTGAAGGAGAGACATTGAACCCCTATGTCCTGCCATTAATTGTCAATGGAATATAGTCTAACACCAAGGGTATAGAATCACACATAATGTAGAAGGAATTACCTTTTATATTTAGTAGGATCAGGATATACGATGATAAAAACCTAAAAAACTCCAGAAAAAAAAGTACAAGTAAATCCAAAACATATTCCCATGTGCATGTTCAATGATAAACCCATACAAGTACAATAAAATCTCCAAAGGGAATGTACCAAAAGGAAGAAAACAACAAAAAACATTGTCCCAATGTCTGAGCTTGTATGGTCCCACATACTCCACGAATTCCTTCTAGAAACCTGAACGCAATTTTATATACATAGTTTGAGTATTCACGTATAATCAATAGGGAAAACCAAATTCTAAAATGAACAAGTGGGGAGTCATTCAAATTACCCGTGAGAAAAGGAGATAACCAAAGAACTTGGAAAGGAAACTATACACCCAACCTCACCCAGGCTCAGTCCTCAAATAACGAAAGTCATGTAAAACCATATTAATAACACATAGATGTTTGGGTACCCTGCACAACCCTCCCTGTAGTTTTTGAAGACATCATACATGATAGACCTCCCCCACTATTTTCATTGTGGTCCCACTGATTCCCTTAAAACACCCCAATGGACCACCACAACCATGTATTCTGCCTGCAGACACCTAGGCCACCAAAACCATAGGCAACCACACATGTTTACACCTAGGCTAGAACAACCACTGCCACTTTCTATGACACCTCGCCCTTATCCAAATGACATTTGGGAAACAATCCAAACCGCCACACCTAATCCAACCACCAATACCTCCCTTCTTGAAGAATTAAAAGATATAATGGACCTCAGACCATCAAAACCTGCCCAGTGAGTCTTGGGTTACGTTGTAAAAGGATCAGAAAGAGAGATAATAACAGTCAACTCCTAGGAGTGTTGGAGAAAACACCCTCCCATAGGAAATGGGGTGTTCGACACTATGTTCTCAACATTGGTGGGGTGAAAATGAGAAAAAGAAGAAGTAAATTTAAACACATAAGTATAAAATCACCCATCCCACCATAATGATTCTGAAACCAGCCAATACACAAGCACCCTCATTACTATTCATTAATACAAAATCACAACAACCACAAACAAGGAATACATCATTCCTTGAAAGTAATTCCCCATTGAACCCATTATTTTTATCATATTCAAGTGATTCAATTTAAATAAATCTTCACTACCGGGAAAGTAATAGGAATAGCCAGAATCCAAGGAAGGAAGAACATCCAAGTAGTAATTTAAGCCTTCACACTTGGATCTCTTGTGAATCCACAAAAACAATAGGGATCTATGAGATCCCATGAAGTAATGGAACCAAACCAAAACCCAACATATGGCCTCACACGACCATAGAATAACAACTAAAATATAGGGGATCCCATCCCTATTCACATAACCCAACATGCATTAAGCAGAGCATCCATGATTATTAGCAGCAAAAAGGGATCTTTCATATTTAACAATTTCATTTATCATGTTCATTTATTTCATTTTGGTTAACTGGTGTGATCACACAATGACTATTGTTCCTTGTGAATCCATTATATTATTTAAGTTTACATGATTAACCATTTTCCATTTTACAACCATTCAATCACTAAATTATCCAAAAAACAGTGGTTCATTACTGTGCTAGAAAAGACCACCAACAACAAAGATGTTCATTGGACATATTCCTTTATAATTCACTACATATATTAAAAGATAAAAGTGTATAGAAATATCATCAAACCAACCCCTTCATCCTTTTAAAAAAAATTATTAAATTATTTATGGTTTTGCTTCATCATTCCCTAAAGGAACATAATCATACCAACCCCACCTGATACACATTAATGATAGATGAATTAACACCCTACATGTATAATCAGAGGTCAATGTTTTAACCTCACACCAAGAATTGGGGATGCATGAATTTTAGGGGAAGAACTCTAGGCACTACAAGAGCGAGTAAAAAAGACTCTAGCATGGGTTCACAACTAGCCTCAGGAAGAGGGACTCTAAACCCACCATGTATTGAAAAAACGACCCACCTAGAAGAAGAAATAAACTCTATGCGATAAAAGGAGAGATCGTGGAGTTAACAGATATGAAAAATTGAACAGATTTAAATTCGGATCATGTGTTCTCTACACCGTTTGGTGGTTACACACGATTGAATTATTTTTGATCAAATAATTCTCCTCATAAATGTGGTGATAATAGCGGTGAGTAAAAGTGATTCGTTTAAACGGGAAAAACCCACGTAACAGTGGAAATACTAAATAGTATGTGGAAAAGGGGTGACACCGAGGAAAAATCCACACATTTTTTATGTTAAGGGTCACCCGAATCATGGGTAATTTTAGATATAATTTATGGGATTAAAATGTATTTTTAAGGGGTATTAAAGTTGTTTTACATAAAAAGATACATTGTAGGAGCGGTACCAAAAAAAGTCAGAAACTAGAAAAAAGGGTGGACATCATATGGTGAGACAACATAATGTTTCCACCATAACAGTGTTTTCATGTCTGGTGCCACTCCTTTTGTGGAACCATTTTGTGGAATCATGTTTTTTGAAAACTCCATAATGAGTAACATATGGACCCCATGACTCCCCAAACACCAGAAATTTGGCAAAATAATAGTCCAAGAGTGGTTCGTGCCATTACACATTCCAAATTATTTATTTTGTATGGGTAATCCGTACAAAGAGATGAAAAATGGAAAACGATTGTCCAAACTTGAATTATGGGACATAACCGTTATATTAGATTATGAAAAAACATTCTAAATGATATATTTTGATTTAATTTCCACTTGATACCCAATATTCATTGTTTTAGTGTCTTTTTCAGTAAAATTGATTATGTATGGGAGTTTAAACATGTTTAAAAATATAATAAAACTCTGAAAGATTATTATTATATCAAAATAGGGTTCATTAGGTATAAATATAGTTGAAAAAATGACTTGGTGGATTCTTGATCTTCATTATTTACAAATGAAAAATGTTATGTAATTTACTGTGGTTTATTGTTCACCCTATAGGAATGTTATGAGTCAAATATATGACTAAAATTTAGTGGGATTATTTTGGATAATGTTATTGTAAATAGTAGTTTAATTATAGTTAACTATTCAATTGATTCTGAATAACTATATATCTAATGTGTCAACACTATTAATGGATATTAATGAGGAATATCTATAAATGACATGCACAAGAGGATAATATATTTTGAATATATAATATATGATAATGAAAGAAATATGGTTATTTGGGACTAAATTAGATAACCTTAATTGGTTTGGATTATTTTCCATATGTTTGTATATGTCACTATAACTGTAATTCTAAGGGAATGATGAATTATGATATGATTCCATACTTCTAAATAGATAAATTATAATTACTATAATAATTTTTTTCTTAGAAAAATATTTCTATGATAATAGAGTAAAATATCTTTTACAAACTAGGATATAGAGACCCTTAATATATGGATATATATGTTACTCATGACCTATGACACATGAAATGATCATGATATATAATAAGATTAGGAATGTGGTATAAGTGATACAATGATATTTTTTTGTATAATCGCAAAATATATTTTAATCACTGATTGGATTTAACTATTAATTAAGGGAAATCTATAGAACCATGTGACCTATAATTTTAACTATAACTAGGTAGAGAGTTGGGATCTATGATTATATGTGATAAAAAAATATGACATGTGGTGGGGGGCATGAAACATTGTACCCATGTAAGATCGTTTTATATTGTGTAAGTGGATAAACTGTAGTTAGTGTAACCCCATATCATACATTATATCATGAATATGGGGTTGGCACAAGGGTAATGGAATCCATGATTTGATTTTTACTATTACATGTGTACCAACACTACTATCATAGGATCCCACTGTGTCGGTGATCTTATGACTTTAATAGTTTTTTGAAAAAAAAACTGAATCGGTTATTTTAATTCATCATTGTGGAATTGTAGGAACACAATAAATAAAATAAATTTTAGTATGTGTATTGTTATAATTTCCTATACCGTATTTTACAAACTAACTCAAATATATAAATTATTAAATATCGCATGAGTCATCTATGGGTTATTTACAACTAATTATTCACAGAAATTCCATGTGCACCATCCTAGATATGAAATAATAATTTTTTAGTTTCATGTCATGTCAACAGATAAATTTCATGTTATATATAGAGAAAACATTTTCGGGATGTAGATTTACATATCAAGACAATTCAAAAGTCCTATAGCAAACTCTTATATAAATATTTTTAATTTAATATATATATATAGGACTCGACTATATTGTGATATCACCTTATATATATGATCATGTGATGTTGAATGTTTTTTAATTTGATATATCATTATCATATATTATTTTTCACTATGAAATTTTATCGGAATCAAATAAAATATGCACATATTTTATATAGTTTTGTGGATGTTTTTGGATTATTATTAATGATGGGAATATGTTTGGGAGTAAAGTATCCCCAACGATGATTGTAGATTATTACTTCTTTGTGATATGCCTTAGAATACCTGGAGACAATATCAATGTCTCATAGAGATGATAAATTTGGATCGTATAGATAATACCCAAGAAAATGAATTTATTATATGTGTTTTTGTGTTAAATTACTAGAAAACATATATTAATTTTGAAATAGTTGGTAGAATAAAACTTTAATTGATAATGTTAATGATATGTTTATAAATAGAATCATTATAAGTAAATTTATGGTGAGTCTATATTTATTATTTTACAAATTATAAAAATCTAATCGATCATCGATTCATAGAACTATACACAAGATATATTTCATTTATGGTTCAAATAGATATTATAATATATTATAATATAATTACTTTAATTATCAATAATAATAAAAATAAAATACTGTAATACATAACACTATTGGATGTTAATGAAATGTTATAATTATGAAAGTATGTTTTAGGCCATTTCAGATACAACATATTTAATAGAGATATGTTGTTCATATCTATAGATAATAAAATATACAATAAATTATTATCTATACTTTCGTAAAAAGTACAGAAAATTTAATAAAATTTTATGAATATTTTTTACATATAAAAATATTTTAATTTTAAATATATACATTCTCACAATCATTCAATGTATAATTAGTTTTGTAGTGTTGTTTGGGATTTTAATAGTTTATATAAATTATCTGATTATAAATTTTATGTATTTTCCAATTGTTTTATGATATGTTATAATTCCTATAAATGTTACATGAATATTAGTCATAGGAAATAGTTTTAACATTTTAAAAAATTGATTTTAGTCACTATGGAGTCATCATTTTCAAATTTATATATGGTTTATTCATTTTGGAAAAAATATTCAATGATTGTATCACTTTATTTTCATAAAAATCCATCCAATTTTATTTATTTTGATAATATTATGTAGCATTTAACCTAAAATTGATTAACCATTTAAAATATTATATCATTAAATTTAATCAAGATTCTCATTGTGTTATAGTATAGTTTTCATACAACACTAGCCTTAATTAATTATTTTTTATAATATTCATAGAACCCAAATATTATTTTATCATTTGTGATCCTATTGAATGCATTTTTTACAAAAAAATATTATTTATTTCAAAAATTAAAATTCCACAATTGTAACCACATATGATTTGTCTTGATGTTTAGTTCCATTATTATTGAAAAAAATCAATGGATTATTCTTTTTATTTATTTTATAATTAATTAAAGACATTTCATTCTATTTTTATCATTTGATATAGGAATAAAAATTAAGAAAATACCGTTATATTTTAAAAGATATAATTTTTTAATTTTGCCTAATATTTAATGGATTCTAATGCCACACAAATTTTATTGACAATTATGAATGATGATCTGAGTGAAATGTTTAATGTGTTTAAGTAGAGTTCTGGCATGCACTTCCCAAATTATATCATTAATACTACATCATTATCTACTAGTATTTTTTGACACAATTGACTTAGAATAAATTTCTAAAAGTGTTGTTATGGAGATGTTATCATTAATTGATTTCATTTTTTTATATTTGGGTACTACCATTAATTTAATGAAATTATTAAATAAATACTCTTATGTAGGATCTAATCGGAATTAGATGTTAAAAAAGGTATTGGATAACCTATTCTCTATGTAAACTAGGAATCTATAGAGGATATAACTATTAGAATTTATTATATACATGGATCATCCTCATGTTTATATCCCAATTTATCATTGATATTGGTCATATCCATATTACCTAGAACCCATTTATTCTATCAACATATTTATCTATAATTTCTCATTCTATTAAAAATAAAATTCCCATAGGAATTTAATTAAAATAATTATTATTTTATATGTTTATACAATGTTCATGAACTCCATTTGTTTTATTATATCATTCCATATTTAAATGTCCATTAAGAATCATTATGTTATATAAAGTATTAATTGAATAGTTATCAAATGTTTAATATAAATATAATGTTTTAACAATTCTAATTGATAGAGATAGAGTATGTGATGAACTAAACCAATAGGATCATACCCTATGACACCCCATTAACAAATATTTTATGGGCCGTAAAATAAAATGTCTTTACCCATGACCACACCCAAGATTATATCAATACAATTATACATGAGTGAAACTATCTATGGGAGAAGTTCATGTTCATAGATATCAGGCCCTAACCATGTTCTCCACCCCACCTTCCATTAGAGAGTCATCATCCTGAACCATACTCTTATGGGAATATTTGGTGTATTAAAATGATATGTATCAAGACCAAAATGATATTAATATGTATATTTTATTTTGAATATGATATGTTTTATTTATAATAGTTATCAAAAATTTATAAATGTTTTTTATATTTATAACATAAAATTGAAGATATATTTTTAATTAGTTTTGAAATTCAAATAAGCAAATCATTTTTATGATGTTAAATGTTGTTTTTATAAGGGTTCAAAAACTCTTACTATCAAAATCACTTCTTTTTTTAATGAAATTTCAATTTTTATTTAAAATTTAATAGTATCATACTTATAAAATTTTATAGATAAAATGAACAGTTTTTTGATTCATATCATTGAAATTATCCAACCATAAAAATTTCAAATTTTTTTGTAACAGTAATATATTTATGTTAAAAATAAATACATTATAAATATAATTTTTGTATTATGACTTCATAATTACCCAAAAGTGATTTAATAAATACTATAAATGATATAAATGTCAAAATTTACATTTTCTTTATAAAATAATGTGATTTTATTTTTTTTATATTCATTTTATAAAGTCATCAAGAATCCTCAATAACCATTAATATATATTTTTATTTTATAATACATTATATAAGTGGAAGAAACACATTTATATAATATAAGGTTATATTTTTTTATTTGATCCTTAGAAAAATAAAAAAATGGAAACCACTCTGATTTCCTGGAAACCATTTTCAAAAACCATGGGAAGGTCTATGATTTGGTTTATTTTTTTATGTTGATTATAAAGCATAATTTTGAGAAATATTACAGATATCCACAAAAATTTTTAATATAAAAAAACACAATAACAATTTTTTCTTCACTAAAAACCCTATGATGACATCTCTACATTTCCCTCCCATCAATAGATTCATCCCAAGGTTCCCCGAGGTTGTCAATATTCTCCTCACAAGCATTATCAGTCACGCACTCAAGTAAGGGGTCCTCAACTTCACTTCTTTATTCAAGTTTTAATAGTTAATTATGCCTTATATTTTTAGGTACATAGGTTGGGATGTGCCTTTAAATATCCATGAGATTGTATATTTTATGTAAAAATTGTTTTATTTTAATTTTTATCTTTTGAAGACATTTTATTGATTATTAGTTGATGTCGATGTGCTGCAAATATTACACAATGGTTTTCCATGCCCGAACAATTGTACATTGTATAACATAACCATTTCTATTAAGTGTGTTCAAATTTGTTCAATAATACTTATCTTAATTAAGGAAAAATACTATTTACTCCACACTTCTTCCTCATGTAATGATATATGATGATGAATGAATCTATGTTGTATGATTTATATGGAACACAAAAGCATGAAAATGAAATGAAAGTGACGAGTGCACCCAGAATTATATTGTGATCCTATGCATTGGGTACATTTTTATTAATTAGAAGTAATAGATGGATAGGGAGTGATCTGGATTCATTTATGGTAAATTTTCCATCCGGATTCCTTGGTAGTTACACTTGAATTATGTTTATAAAGCAATTTTTAGGTAGTTGTTACACTTCCACTGTTTCCATATTTTGTTATGATACATCATGTCTTATAATTCTTGTTATTTATTTCAATAAATTTATTCACCTGTGGAAAGCCTAATTTATTACATGTTTTACATAATTACATGTCTATTGTGTTGCTGCGATTTATGTCTCACCCATTTCTTATGTATTTCCTCAGGTTATCACATGCACTTTTTAAATCTATTTAATTTTCGAATCATTTTAAATAAATTTTCAGTAATGTTGTTGTATCCCATTTTCAATATGTTATTCTATCATCCAAAATCCTAAAGACCCTAGGGCTATCAATCATTTTCGTTGTATTAATTGTAATCTTTTGTAATATATCTTGTTTTAATTTGATATAAATATCAAGGTTTTATAAGTTGGTATTAGAGGACAGGTTATATAATTTTTTGTGTTTAGGATTATAAAAATCATGAGAAGGCCTAAAGTATATAAAAATGTTTCAGAAAATATACATATATTTTGGTATGTATATAGTATTGTTTTTATCAATAAAATTAATCACATTCTAGATACCTCAAGTGGACGTGGTTCTGGAAGAGATGTACTATGTGGTAAAAAATCCAACAAGGTGTGTCCGGCATCACATGGCATAACTTGTTACACGAATGAAGATCATATGACCCACCAAGTTGGTCACCCTTGGGGTATATGTTTTGAAACAAACAACGAGATCATTATGAACCATTATTAAAAGAACAAAAATTCTAATAAGAATATATATTAGGAAATAAATCACTGATAACATAGATTGAAGCCAATAAATTCATATGTTAAGGTGGTAAAAGTATGTTATATGTATTCCATTTTTTTCTGGAAATTAATCTTTCTGTTTTAAATATATAAAATAAATCATCCCAAATTTTTAATTTATTATATCCAATGGGAATACATTAGATGAATTAGGTAAACAACTGATATGAAGGGAGATGTGACGACTTCCTTAGTGTGATTCCCAACCCGGTGAGAGAAGGAAACATAATCTTTTTTATGAAAATATTTCAATTGACTCATGGTCTGAATAAAAACATAGATTAGGAGGATCAGTACAATCCCTCTAAGAAAAATAATTTTGAAATTGAATCATCTATATGAAAAAATTTGATGAATTTAAATGGATCATATGATCCCTTAATTCTGAAAAAATGGATCAATTCAATTTAGATGATCATCTCTATCATTCTATATTCTAAAAAATAGACTCTTCAACTCTATGTTTATCAAGCTGGTAGATATATGGATCGTTAGTTCCCATTGATCATCAACATGATGCTTGACAAAGATATTGATGTGGTGGTGTGGAAGGAAATCTGGAAAATCTTTTTTGATAAATATTTTAATTATATTCATCGACATAAAATGGAATGGGATTTCCCTTCCATCTAGAAAAAATATATTATTAATCTATCATAGTGCGTGAGGAAAACATCAAAATACATAACTATAAAAGTATAGTTTCGTAATTACCCCCTTATACAATGTTGGCCACTTATTTGGTTGGATAAAAACAAGACCTTGAAAATTCCTAGTGATCGGAGACATTGATAGATATAATGAAATTGTATGATGTTCCTTAAAAGTAAATATAGAGGGGTGAATCTCAGCGGTATCAAGGGAATAAGATGATGAAAGTAGAGGTTAATTCTGAAGGTTCAATGCAGAAAGATTAGGGTTCCATGAAATTTCAACATCCCACATGACAAAGGGGTGGAAATAACTGCACCATGTATTTCCTATGGGGGATGAGTAAATGCATTAGGTGTGGTATAAAAGGACACCTATATTGTGTTTCCCAATAGGAGAAACCAAAAAAATTAATGGGGGAATTGAATTTTCCTATTAACCCTTTACTCATTTTTCATCACATCACATATAGGTAATCAGGGAACATTGCAAATCAATAAAATAGTTCATGGGTTATTAGAGACAACCAAGAAACTGAAAGAAATAAATGGAGATCTTTTTACATGAAAACCACATAGATAGATCCCAGAAATGAAGTGGTGATAAGTGTAAAAGTTATTCATTCATAAATAACAAAAGTACTTTTGGATTCTGGTTTAATGAATTCCTTCATTTATTGATAGGTTACAATAACTATTCAAACACTATAAAAATCATAGGGCTAGATCTACCGATGAAACCCAAAAATAGAGTAATTAGTGATTTTCATGTATAGAACACCTCTATATCATAATTGTTTTATAAAAATCCTAGAAATACTTTTCAAACTGCCTTTGGTGGAATTTTATTCAATTTTGGGTAAGGATTGTCTTTCCATATATAGATCCAACATAAATTTACACGATAAGGAAATCACTATATATATTTCAATTCAACCCTCGCTTATATACAAGTTCAAGGAGGAAGATGGATCTTCTTTAGCACCAATTTCTCAATAAAGGATATTATTTTCCTACGAGGAAGTGTATGAAGCTCAAATGATTGTGCCTAATTAAATAAAATTCATTCAATACATGAATATTGTGAGGGTGTAAGCTGATGTTTTTCTCTTGAAATTATCAAGTCCTCCTCTTAGCTAGACAATGAATTTTCAATCTATCTTATACATAGCAATTACCAATATCATAGGAATCATGAATAATTGATATATTTTATCATGTGGTGCTATAAAATTATTAGAGAATGTGTATAAGGGGTTCATATGACCATGTGATTCACCACGGGGTGCAGCAGTCCACATCGTCAATAAGAAAGATTGTTCAGTGATCCTTTTCATTAATTACATTCAACTCAACAAGACCACATTATTGAAGAAGTACCCTCTTCTATGGATTCATGATTTTTTTTAGCTATGTAGAGAACAATACATATAAAATGTATATCATTGGATAGGATATTAGTATGTTACAGTGAATGAAGAGGATACCCCCATGACTACATTTGATTAAAGGGATGTTCATTATGAGTTCAATTTAATTTCTTTTAGGCTCACTAAATCACCAAATATTTCATGGATATAATGAATAGAGACATTAGAGATTTGAATTAAAAAATTGCGGCAGTCAACATAGGTAATATTCTAACAATAAATTAAAATCTAGGAGGAGAATATGGAACAGCTATGCACAATTACAATGACCATGTGAAATGAGAATTATTATGAAATGTATACATAATGTTAGTTTTGGTTGAATAAAGTCTTAATATGTGGGAATATCACTATATCAACTGGGATATCTAAATACCCTTCAAAAAATAAGTAATTGAAGGATTGTTGAGGCCTACATATCTAATAGATATCCATTATTTCCATGGATGTTTTGGGAATTATCATCGATTTGTGAGAGGTTTCGTGCGATTTTCATACCATTTAACCATGATAACTCAGAAGGAAGTAATGTTTTCCTCGAAATAGGAATGTAGAGAATGTTTCATATAGTTGAAAAGGAGGATTACCAGTGACCCAATACTCACATCAACCACTAGTTGAGAATGTTTTTTTGTCATTTATTGATTCTTTGATGAATGGTTTGGGTTGTGTGTCAATGAAACATGAATATTTCATAGACAATAATTCAATGTGTTTGAATGTTCACAGCCAGAAAAACCAATCACATGATCTGGAGTTGGATGTAGTAAAAATTTTATTGAAACAAAGGATAGAATATCTCCTTGGTTAGAAGTATGAAATATATATGGATCATTGAATTATAAAATATATATTCATACATAAATGGAATAATATGAAACCAAAGAATATGGTTAGAGTTGATTATGTAATATTACTTATAAATCCATTACCATCTGAGTAATGCAAATAATTTTATTGTCACTCAACATATAAAATATCCAACAATACTCTCACTTATGATAATTGAGAAGGATCTAAACCTCTTTGATTTATAAATTATGGACTTGAGAATCATAATGGATGGAAAATCATCATTCCTTTCACAAATTATTCCTCAAACATAACTTTTATATAGTATAATGGATGGTCAATCAAATGATTTAGGAATTCAAAAGAATGTGCATACAAAAACCAAATTGATATACATATATTTCAATGTTAATGAAAGTGTTTTATGATTTGGGTCACAGATATGGCTACCATAAAATCCTAAATTAAAGATGAAGATGTTGTTTGATGCATAAAGCTCGACTTTATCTATCCACACTAGAAGAACAAAAATATATCAAGATCTATGAGAGATATATTAGTAGGACATGGGAAGAAAGAGACCATAGAATATACCTCAAGGATCGTACTATGTCACCATGTTAAAGAATAATGTAAATCATCTAAGGAGATAATGATACCATTAACCACACCAACATTGAAATGGGAAAACATCACCATGGACATTGCCACCAGAATACCAAATACATCTAGAATAAATAATGCTATATGGGTTATTGTGGATCATCAAAAAAAAGATCAACTTATCTCAATTTAAGATCATTTATAAAAAAACAACTTACAACAATATATATTAAGGAAGTGGTGAGTATTTATGGATTATAATTGTTTATTGTATCTCATCGAGAGTTGAGATTCAGCTATTCATCTTGGATATGTCTCCAAAATCCTATAAACACTGAGTTGAGATTCATCATGGCCTACTATTGTAAAACTAATGGTCAATATAATTGGAAAACCAAGACACTTGTGGACATGTTGAGAGAAAGCTCAGTTTTCTTGAAATGCGGATGAGGCCAAAATATTCTTCTGGTCGAGTTTTCGTAGAACAACAGTTTCTATAAGATTATCCAAATGGATCCTTATAAATCACATTATGGGAAGAGGTTATGAAATACTACATGTTGGGATGATGTTGTGGAAACCTACTAGGTCATGAAATGGTAGAGAAAATGTAGGAAACGTTTAATTCCATTAAGAAGAACATCATGGAATGTCAGAGTTAACAGGAGAGCTATGATGACAATAGTTGACTAGACCTAGATTTTAATGTCGGATAAATGGTATTACTCATTAAATATTCATGGAATAATGCAAAGATATTTGGAATTAAGTTACTTATTAATATAATATTCCTCAACCCACTTAATATACATTGATTCATATGAATGTTGGCCTACGGGCTTTCAATACCACTTATCCTATCTCAATTACATAATAGATTCCAGGTATAACCCTTGAGGAATTACATACCATACCAATAAGGTCACGAACTTAAATATTATATAATAATTAATTAAGTTAATAGTTAAAACAGAGGATATTTTTCGGATTAGAGATTTTTATAATTAGGTGACACTTTATAAAAAATTGCCTTGATATTTAATTTAGACACTTCTACTCAGTATCTATTGTTTTCAAGAAATTAATACTCTTAAAAGAAAAGAAACATGTCTTGTTCCATGATTAAAATAACATGAATTTTCATTCATCCCATACATGACCCTATTCCACCTTCTGTCATATGAAAACCCTTTCAAAAACATGGTACGTGAAAAAACAAATATCAGAAAGGGATACACAATAAAAGAAATATGTTAGTTTTCAAAACAACGTATAAACCATGCATACTTAATCATAAATTAATAATTTTCATCTTAAAGAATTATAAAAAACACATCACTGAATATATCCTCATTGTTTACCTTTTTTAACAAAAATATTATCCTAAATACCAAAGAAAACAATGAATATCAGATAATAATAACCTGGGACATAAACATACTGAAATAGAATAACCATACATCTGACATCCACACATATCACTAAATAGAATAGACATATGGCTGACTTCCAAACCCAATTCATTGGAGGTTATAATGTCAGTGCTTGTCCTTGGTATCACATGGAACCACTCGTCGTTTGGATTATCATGTAAACACCATTCAAATTTCCAATACCATTATGAAATCATCACACATAAAAGATTTTAAATATCAACATTTCAATCATAAAATTTCATTTGAAATCACATGAAAAAATTTCAACATATTAAAATAGCAAACATACAATAAAAATTATTTTCAATAAAAAAATATGTAAAAAGTATATATGTTATTTATTTTCCATTTAAAAAATTATGGCTTGTTAAGTAAGCCTGATATCAAATAATGCTCGTGGTGATGGAATGGTCATTGTCGCCGCATTCATAAAATAACATTCCTTTTTTTATTCAGTAAAATGCATCATGGAAGAAATATTACCTTTGAATGGAATTAACAATCAATGGGATTTTTTATAAACTATGTAAATGATTGAGGTGTATATTATCAAAATATTCCCCAATGAAAGGAGATTGGGACAAAGTCCCTTACATAGTGTCTGACTTGAGTCGTTCATTCTATAATTTCTTGATTAATAAAAATATGTTAATTTCAAATTTCATTACAACCTTCCTCAAGATTATTATTCATTTTATATCACTTATTACCATTCAATGACAATTAGTTAATTATTTGAGTTCAAATCAGACATTTTGTCGATGATCGGAATATGAGTCAAAAATGAACTTTTTATGATTATAAATTGATCATGTGGTAAAATTTATATTATATAAGAATTATATTCAGTTTCTAGATATCATATATATTATATATATCCTGTGTATATGTATTTAGAGTTGTCCATAGGATTTGGATATAATAAATGAAATGCACCATTCATGGAGATGGTAAGTCGTACGTACACATTGACACTAGTTTCATATCATTATCATATTTAAAGAATGTAATACAAAATTATAAATATTTATATAGTAATTACCATATAATTTCTATTTTATATATGTTCATTAATTACATCCTTTATATGTTACATTTATAGAATGAATGAGTCATATCATTTTGAGGGGGTGTTAGTCCTAACATCCTCAATTGAAATTATCGTATTTATACCACATAAATAGATTAAACGAATATTATAAATGATAATAATAGAACAATATAAAGAAAATAATTATAATAAATATAATATATAATAACAGTTGATTCATAATGGCCACCATGAGAGGTGTTGGGGGAATATCGATCAATCAACATTTTATGAGGTAATAATGCACCATACACAGAAATAGGTTGGTCGTATCCATTAGATAGAGGTGTGTGTAAATTTAGTTTAATAATTCTCATAAAAACATCCTATTGTATTTTGGATACTATTTTTTTATGTAAACAAAGAATAATAAGATCATATGGAGTTGGGAAAGAAAAATACTAGAAAGAAACCTGAGAGAAGACATTACCTCAACTTAGGTAACTCCTTTTGATTTGATCCAAAGGGATCTCTTGAATTACCTTAATCCTAAGGGAGGGATTCTAGGTTGAATAGAGAAATGTTGGGAACATATTTGGGTAGTGTTTGGATGAGTCATGGGTATTAGGAGCTATTAGTAATGGATTAGAGGTGATGGCCACTTATAAAGTGGAGGAGGGGATCTTTAGGAATCTTTGACCGAATTATTTTATAATAAAATTTTTTTCATATAAAAAGGTCCACAACTAATTAAATTTGAAAATAAGATGACTATTTTTTGGAATAAAACCATCCAATAAGAATATGATAGGTTTTGGATATTTTTGAATCCTTATCGTTTTTATTTTACCCTTTTTTAATATTGCCATTTTATTAATCATTTAACACATTGAAAATAAAAATAGTTACCAAAACATAACAAATATCTAATTAAAGGATCAATAATAAAATTTAAGACTTATTATAACTATTTGGTGGAATTTTTCATATTTTTTAAATTTTATAATATATAATAAAATATTTTATATTATTAAATTTGAATTATGTCAATTTTGACACTATATACATATTGAATTTCTAAAAATCCATAAAAACATTATTGATTCAAAAATAAATAAATAATTAAAATATAACATTTAACTACAATCCATATAATTCATGGATGACATCAAAATAACAAAATTACATTAATTTTGACAATTATAATTTCATTTATTTGAATCCTTTATTAATGAAGAAGTAAAAGCAGCGTCAATGTATCATAATTAATTTTTTTTATTTATTGCCTAAAAATTATATATAAAATACAATGATTTTGGAAATCTTATTATATTTATAATCACTATTTATAGTCGAATTGATCACATATATAACCCCATATAATAATTGTTTTACTAATACATATAAGTTTATGTTACATTTTGGTAAACATAAAATTGGTTTCTATAAAATGTGATTTTCCATTACAAGTGGTTCCATGGGGTCCCCCAATAATCCCAAGGATTCCCATGGTTATACATGTTTCGTCCAATAGGGTGTGAACACATGTTTGGGTAATTTAATGTTATAATAATAGTTTTTACCCTTATTTTCCATATTTACCCTTTGACCATGCTAAATAAAATGTTTACTGGAGATACTATTCAGAATTTCTAAAAATAAAAGTTACCTATTTAAAGAAGTTGGACCTAATGATTAAAAATATGGAATATATTTTTACAAATTCAAAACACATACATTTTATAATTTAATTTAAAATTAATTATTGTTATCAAAACCAAAATCCGGGTTTTTAAGAAATAATAACTATTAAAATACTAACCTGTGTTTTTTCTAATTAAAAATTGAAATTTCATTCAGTAACCAAAACTGGATTTAATGGTAGAAACATAATCTATATATACTTTTTAACAAAATAAAAATATAATCCAGCCATATTAATAAATCATAAGAAAAGTCAGTTTAGACATAAAACACAGAATTTTTAACTATTCAATAAAAAATTGAACTTTATCAGAAAAATACTAGAAATTGACCTGAATTAAATTTTGATGTCCCAATTATAAATAGAAAGTTTTTTTTGTCAAATAGAACATGTAAAAGTGATAAAAACTATATTTAAAATGGGGTTTCCATTAGAAGGTGGTAAAACGACCTTTTAAAAAATATGAGAGTATTTATGAATAAAATTGTATTCATTCTCATTTTATGAAAATAAATTTTATTTGATAAATGTTAAAAAATGTATCACACATGTTTAATAAAATTGTATTTAGTTATTTTCATTCCTATGAATATAATGGCTCAACATTAAAAACAATTGAGAATAATGATATTATATTATTATTTTTCAGTATGACTCACCCTAGGGTGAAATAATGGATTTCAGAGAAATCTGTTGTTGTGTGTTGGGTAAACCATTTAACAAATCATACCCATTAATGTAAAATTAGTATTTATTTAATTAATATGAAAAAATATAAAAATTTCATGTTCATTATTTTCTAGGTATTTTCCATCCTTCCCTAAATTTGGAAAATGCATCCTTGCAATTTTATGTACTTATTAAATAAGTGGGTCTATTTTTCTCTCATCGCATTTTCAGATTCCCACATTTCATTTTCAAACATATGGGTTTTCCCCAAAACCTATACATGATTAATTACCTTATTAGAAAATAATTTCTCTCATTGGTCAATAATCTGTACTGGTTGATCCTAATAAGAATGATTGTCTTTGAACTGAACTAATTCTAGACTCAAAACATGAGATGCATTCGACATATACGTTCTCAACATTGAAGCATGAAAAACATTATGTACCTGGGATAAAATTGTTGGTAAATACACTCTATAGGCAACTGATCTAAATTTCTCCAATAGTTCATAGGGTCAAATGTACCTTATACAAAACATTCCCTTTATTCAAAAATACATCACACTTTTCCATGGAGAAACATTGAGAAAGACATGATCACCACCATAAAAATAAATATCCTTCCTCTTGATATTTGCTTAACTTTTTTGTCATCTCTGTTCTGTCCTCAAGTGCTTCTAAATTAAAAGATCTTTTTCATCCATCTCATCGACCTATTATTGTCCCATTAGTTTCCTTTCACTTACATCTTTCCAAAAAGATAGAGTTAAACACCACTTTCGATATTATGATTCAGATGCAGCCATCAATATGTTGGAATGAAAACTGTTATTATAAGAATACTAATCCAATGACTGTTGGTCATCCCAACATCCTTGGTAATATATTGAATAAACACGTAGCATATATTTCAAAGTCTGAATTGTTTATTCTGAATGCCCATCTGATTGATGATGAAACGCTATATTGGAAATAAATTTTTGAACCGATGAATTCTAAATGGCCTTCCAAAAGATAAAAGTGAACCTGGGATCATGATTAGATACAATGGAAAGGGGAACCCCATATTACCATACTATCTATTTAATATACAATCAATAAAGTAGATCTAGATATAGAGTATCTCGAACATGCAAGAAATGAGAAAATTTAGTCAATCAGTCAATAATAAAATAGATTGCATTAATACTTCAAGATGTCTTCAGTAATCCCACAATGAAGTACATGGATTTATTTTCCCATTTACACTCTGGTACAAGTAATGAGTGAAGCATCCCTTTTGCTAACAGCTACTCTACTTTGACCTATTGACAAGTCAAAAACATTAGAGTAAATTCAGAAATATATCATTCCATTCCATCCCTCCAGTAATACTCTATAAGAGCTATGTACATCATAGTACTTCACAGATGAACTAAAAACAGAGAACTATGAGCATCACATAACAACTATTTCAGTAATTGTGAATCACAATGTACCGTAATACTATTTCCAAACCTCAAAACACCGTCTCTATTATTGTTACATTTAGGTAACATACCCTTCGGAACCAACTACACCTTTTTCTGTAACTCACGGTCTTCTTTCAGTGATTGCTTTATTTTTCCTTCTAGATAAGTTTTCACTTCCACCTGAAATAAAATAGAGTCATTTCTTGCATGAAAAACATCTATTACAATGATAATTAAATTGTCAATCAAATTATCTTGTTCAAAACGTAACCTGTTTAATGTAACATTACCCTTTCGGCTCAAATTTTTTGCCTCCTTATTTGCCTTTCTAGGAAGGTAATGGAGAATGAAATCATTATACATGATTAATTTCAACAATCTCTTATGTCTCATGTTTAATTACTTCTGAGTGAATATATACTTCAAACATTTGGGACCAGTTTATATTTCACACTTTATTTCATTCATAAAATGCCTCCATATTTTTAATGCCAAAACAATTGCAGCTAATTCCAAATATTGTGTAGGGTAACTAAATATATAGGTTTCAACAGATGGGAATCATAAGGAATTACTAGATCATTTTTAATTAGAATACAACCAATTCATTTCAACCAGCATCACTGTAGATAACAAACTCACCATTTCTGGAAGGTAAAGACAATATTGGAGAATTCACCAATATTCTCTTCAATTCCTAAAAATAATCATCACATTATTTTGTCTAGATAAACATAACATATTTCCATGTTAACATATTCAGTGTTATAGATAACCATTCCAAATAATCAATAAACCATATGTAATAGCCTAAAAAACCAAGAAAACTGCAAATCTCGGTTATATTTTTTGGTCTTGGACATTCATCAACAACTTTTGTTTTAGTAGGATCAAAATTTAATCCATTTATAGAAACAATGTGACCATGGAATGAAATTAGTTGTTACCGAAAATAAAACATTCTTAATTTCCCATACAATTTATTTTCTTTTAAGGGTTTCATGTCAACCCATAAATGAATATCATGTTGCTGTTTACATTAAGAAAACATCAAAATTCCATCAATAAACAAAACCACAAACATATCCATGAACTCACGGAAAAATATATTAAAAAAGTTCCATGAATAAAGTGGCTTCCATAGTTAACCCAAAAGAAATAACTATAATATACTAATTGATATATCTAGTAAAAAATGCATTCTTCAGAATGACTACTTCTGTTACTTTCAAATGATGGTACCTGAAACTCAAGTCAATCATTGAAAAATACTGATATCCTTGGAGATGATAAAACAAATTCTCTATATGAGGAAAAGGGTTATTTTTCTTAATATTGTTATTATTAAAGAATCTATAATCAATGAAAACTCTCATTTATCCATATTTATTTTTATCAAACAAGAATGGAGAACCCCATGGTGATGTGCTAGGTGGAATGATTTTGTCATCTTACAACTCCTGTAATTGTATATTTAACTCTAACAGTTCAATTAGGGCGATTCAATTAGGGGGTTTTGAAATTGTGTTACCATAGAGAATTTATTAAATAATAAATTGAAATTCACATCCATGTATCATAACAAGAAACTCATCCTAAAAAACATATAGATACTCATTTACAACTAGAACATCATTAATCTGAATAGTTCAATTTGTTTTCAGAAAACTGTAAAAGGTAAAAATGATTTCCATATTTCCCTAGTTTATGTGTTTCTAGATATGTTATTAGAGATAATGGTTAATTCTAGTAAACAAATTGAATGACTTTCTGAAAAGAAGTGTTGTACAAAGAATTTCCAATCCAGATATTGAATTTCCATCTTGTAGGTATCAGCCATTCTTCATTTGAAATAATAATAAATAATATCTAGATATTGAAATAATAAATAAACTTTCAAATAAATTTTCAATAAAAAAATATTCAAAAAGGGTAGGTGGTATTTATTTTCTATTTAAATAAATCATAGCTTGTTAAGGAAGCCAAATATCAATTATTGCTCAAATAGGAGGAAAGGTCATTGTCGCCGAATATGTAAAAATGTATTCATTTTTACATTTAGTTAAATTATTCATAGAAAAAACATTCCCTTTTAATGAAGTTAAATTCCAAATGGGATTATTATACACCGTGTAAAATAATGAGGTGCACATTATCAAAATATGCCTCAATGAAAAGAGATTGAGACAAAGTCCCTTACCTTGTGTCTGACTAGACTATATCATCCTTTAAATTCCTAAATAATAAAAATAAGTGAATTATTACTTTTTTTTAAAAAAATTAAAGTTTATTGTATATTTTATATAACTTATTACCATTCTATAATAATTATTTAATTATTTGAGTTCATATCAGACATTTCATTGATGTTTTGAATATGAGTCGAAAATAAACATTATATAATTTACATTGTCCATGAGGTAAAAAGTCCTATATCTATAGAAATATATTCATGATTTAGATATAATATATATCATATATATACTGTATTTATGTATTTATAATAGTCAATAGAGTTTGGATATATGAAATGAAATGCACTGTTCATGGAAATGTTATATTGCATGTACGCTAGATTGTTACATTAATTTATTTTTATAGTTTAATTAAAAGAAAAATAAATTATAAACAGTTTTATTATAATTACATTAGGATATATATTTTATATATTTTCACTAATTCCATATTTTATACGTTTAATGTATAGCATGAACAAGTCATATCACTTTAAAGGGGGGGGGGGGTAGTCAACACTTCCTCAAATGAAACTATCATACTCATACAACATGGAAATCATACAAGTATATTCTAAATAATAATTACATAAGTATAGAGAAAAAATAAATAAAATTAATATCATATATAATTACATTTCCATAATAATGGACACCATGAGAGGTGGTAGGGTAAAATCAAACAATCATCGTTTTGTGAGGCAGTTTTTCGTCATACACGGGAACAGTATGTTCGTATCCATTAGATGGAGGTGTGTGTAAGTATTTTTTGAATACGTACCATAAAGAAACCTTGTACCTTAAAGATACAAATGTTGTTATGTAATCAAACAATAATATTATCATATTGAGTGTTGAAGGAAAAATAATGGAATGAAACTTGACAGAAGACATTACCTTTAATCAGGTTATTTCATTTGATTTGAGCCAAAGGGCTCTCTGGTTTGGCCTTCTACCATGGGGATCACTTTTAGGAGGAATATAGGGATTTTTATAGGTTATTTGATAAAATATTGGTTATGAAAAACTTCTTCAGTGGTGTGTGTAATGGGATATAGGTGATGTGCTTTTATAAGGTGGAGGAGGGTTTTTTAGGAATGTTTGAAAGTATTATGTTATTATAAAAAGATATTTGGTTTCAAAGGGTCCAAAACTCATTATGTTAGAAGATTTTATGACTATTTTTAAAATTTAAATTTTCCAATAAAAATTTAAATGGTTTTGGACATTTTATAATCCTTATATTTTTTATGTAACCATTTTTACACTTTCCATTTTATCAAGCATTTAACACTTTGAGAATCTAAATTATAACAAAAAATGAAAAATATCTTATTAAAAAGACATTAATAAATTTTATACATATGATAACTATTTGGTAGAATCAATGATATTTTATATTTTATAATATTTAATAAAACATTTTATATATTAAAATATGAATTATTTCAATTTTGACAGTATTCATATCATGACTTTTTAAAATTCAATAACTACATCATATCATCAAAAAAATAATTAATAAAAATATAACATGAAAATATATTCCAGATAATTCTTGTATGACATCAAAATAACAAAATTATATTTATTTTTACATTTATAATTTCTTTTATTGGAATCTTTTACTTATGAAGCAGTTAATGAATCATCATTGTATGATATTTAAATTTATTTATTTAATGTATAAAAAATATAAATTAGATACCATGATGTGGCAAAACATTTTAACTTTATAATGATAATTCATAGTAAAAAATATCACTTATATATCCCTGTATATAAATTGTTTTACTAAAATATATTGGTTTATGTTACAGTTTCCTTAACTTTAAATTAATTGTTATAAAATGTCTTTTACAATTACTAGTGGCTCTGTGGGGTCCAAATATCAACACAATGATTCCCATGGTCATAATGTATCATAAAATTGGGTTAGGAAATGTGTTATGATTTTTAAATATTATTATAAAATTATAGTTTTCCCTTATTTACGAGATTTACCCTCTATGGTAAATTAAATATTTAATCATGTAACTGTTCATAATGTCTAAAAATAGAAGTTACCTATTTACAAAATTTGTAAATCCTGATTCAAAATATGGAATCCATTTTTCCAAATTCAAAACAAACAAGTTTCATTAATTATTTTTATATTAATTCGATTAGAAAAAAACCAGCAATTGTTTTTTATGAAATAATAACAATCAAAAGATATAAATTTGTTTATGTCTAAATAAAAAGTGAAATTACTTTCAATAATAAACATTGGATTAAATTGTAAAAACATAATCTAATTACACATTAAAAACAATTAAAATTATAATATATCCATATAAATAAATCAGATGGAAAGACAGTTTTGACATAAAGAGTCGTATTTTTAATTGTTAATTAGAAAACGAACTTTATTAGAAAAATACCAAAAAATTACCCAAAGTAAATTTTGATGTCCCGATTCTAAATAAGAAGTGAATTTTGTCAAATGGAACTTATAAAACTAGAAAAAAATACCTTAAAAGGAGGTTCCCACCAAAACGCAGAGAAATACCATTTAAAAATATTCGAGTATTTATGCTTAAAATTTGATTCATTCTCATTTTATGCCACTAAATTTTATTAGATAAATTGAAAAAAATTAACAAACATGTTTAATAATAATTTGGTTACTTCTGTTCATTCCCATTAATAATACGAGTAGGCGTTAAAACCCATTTAGACTAAGAATATTATATTGTTATTCTTCAGTATGACTCATCCTTTTGTGCAACATGAGGATTCTGACAAACCGATTGCTTCATGTTGGGTATACCATAAAAAATAGATTTTCCTATAATGAAATATTAATATTTAATTATAAAATATTAATCAATATGGAAATTTCATATTATTTATTTTCTCGGGATGTCACAATCCCATTAATTTTACTCACTATAAAGGTTGTAACATTAAAGAATGATATCTCCTCTGAGGATCAGCCATAGATGATTACAGATCATTTGGAAAATATTTTTTTATATAAGATTGAGAACCTATTCAATTTATTTTAGAGAAACTAGATGTAGAAGACAAAATGTAGGAACCAGAGGAGGTTATGAAACCGAGAAACCAACTTATTGTTTTTGTGAAATAAAAATGTTTAGGCTGAAATTTTTTAATGGGGGATGATTGTAACAGCCCAACGATTTATAAATAAAATTTTCCTTTTGATTTAATTAAATTAATTATTATGTAATTCATTTATAGAAATAATTTCACTTTTTTAGTTTAAGTATATCCTATTATATAAAAATAAATTTTATAAATATCTACTGATGATAAAATTTGCATTGACCAGTGATTACATGATTTGAATTAATATAGGGTTTTAAAAAATCCAAATTTAATAAAATAAGGACGTGATATCATCAACCAGTTGGGTCATACCCCATGAGTCCCATTTTACAGAGCTATCAATGGTGATAGCATTACTGTGAATTTACTGTGACCAAGGACAACGTGAGTTCCAAAAACATCAGAATGATGAAAACTATTTAAAGGATACATTCAAACTCATTAGGATCACAGACCATTCCATGTTCGTAGAACCACACCATGAATGTTTCACCATCTCATAACTTAAACGAAGGGTGTCTTCTAGTGTATTAATTGGATATGTAAAAATATCAAAATTATATATATATTTATATTGGATTTTCAATAGAAAAATTTGCCTATTTTCTTCTTATAATTATGTTACATATGATTTTGATTTCTATATAGTAAAATAGAAATTTTATTTTTAATTAGAATTCAATTTCAATTGAGGATTTTATTTTTATTAATTAATGGATTTTGGAAAAAATAATATTTTTATGAAATATTATTAATTCATAAATCTTTATTAGATATCAATGATCATATAATTTTTTGACGTCAAATGTAATTATTAAAAGGGTTTAAAAATTATTATTTAAAAAACATTTTATTTTTCAATAAATTTCAATTATTATTTTAAAACACAAAATTCACATTGTATTAAATAAATAAAAATAAATTTTAAATTATAAATAAGTAATAATTAATATTTTGGGAAGATAAAAGTATAATGGATATAAATAACCTTACCCAAATAAAATTAAACATGTTTTAACTATATTGAAAACCTTATATTTGTTTTAACCCCTTTTATCCTCATTAACTGTTACCATTAAAGCATTAACTTTTTTATTTTTGTAGGTCAATATAATCCCTATTAAATAAAAAATTTAAAAAAACTAAGAATGAATTATTTGGTAACATTTTCCTATTAAAATATACAAATATAATGATTTTTGGTGTATTATATCATTTATTTAAATACTATTTACTATAAAATATCAATAATGTCAATTTTTTAGATATATTCTGTAACACCCCGCCCCATCCCATTGGCCAAAGAGGGCGGTGAGATGATACCTGGTTGTAGGATATGTTCTAATGGTTCCACAATATTGAAATAAATTCTAAGGGTGTCATGAACAATTGGGGAAATACCTTCTGTTAGAATAAATCAATTGAACAAATGATTCATTACCAAACAGAACAAAATGATGCATGCCAACAAGGTTTACAACTCAACAAAACCAAGACCAATAAAACAAATATAAATTATCATAACTAGATTACAAGGTTGATGAATAAAAAAGTAAATCCCAAGAAGCTATGACACATCTCCATAGTTCATATCTATGCTAAATTCTCCATGAACCACAAAATCATTCAATGATTCATGACAAACTGCTAGAAAAAAGGGATGCATTACTCTTACATCAGTCCCAAAAAATGACCTATGAAAACAGAACTGAAGTGTAAAAGCAGGGGGTGAGAAAAAATTCATTGTAGGTTTTACCCAAATAAAATCCATACACACACCACTAGGATAAAACTATTATCACAATCATAGAAAACATTTTATATAAAAAATTAAATAGTTAAATATTTTAAAAAAATCCAAACACACCCTAACCAATCCATTATTCAACAAAGGAACTAAAAGATAATAGAAATAAATAAACCTTTCCATACTCCACTTTACCATCATATATTTGCACCAGATGTTCATCATTGCATAACCGCATAAAACCAATGCCTAACAATTTACATTCACACACCCAAATAAGTAAAAAATCATGTTGAAACTTCAATCCTAGCTGTTTACTCAATTACGAATCTAGTGGTACATTCCACCGACTTATCTATGATGGTGTCCCTTATATACACTATCTATCCCTTATTTAATAGGGGAACTTATTTCCCACTTCCTTTCCATTTTAACAAACTTCAATGTGCAACCCAATAACCACGAACTTACACCCACTAAAGCAACAATAATTTGAAAATAAAAATTTCACAATCAAACAATACCTTAAGATGCCACCCTTTCCACATTACATTTAAATAATGAAACTCATTTAATTGAAAATAATTCTCAAAAACTATTTTCATTATCAACTCATGGTACCAATATTTAAATTAACATTTTAAAATCAATCATCAATGAACATTTCACTATAATTTCAATTTTTTTCCAAAAATGTCAGAATCAACACCATATGGGTTTCCAAAAATATTCACACAACATAAACACAATATCATTCCTTAAAAAAGAATTAATTGAAAATAGGGCTACTAATTCTAACCATGTGGGGTCGGAATAGAATCCACCTATAATCGAGTTTTGGTAAAATCGACCAATTCAGAAACACACCTCATATCTAGAATAATGCTCCACCAAAACCACATTATATCCCCTTCGCATAGAGGAATATCCATCATAACACAATGAAACCCATTCGATCTATACTATAATGAGTGAGAGATCCCACCTAAACCACAACCCTTGGGGAGTAACATTCTCCCCAATATTGGTATTTCCATCCTCAAAAAGTAGAAGAACCATTTATTTTTAGAAAAATCATGGGCCATTGTTCGAACATCTCTTTCTTCCAGTCCCAAGTCTTCTCCTGAAATTGAAAATGGTTCAAACAAACCTAAACTACAGTGATGCTTTTAAAATGAAAGATTCTCTCTTGAATGATTATAATCTCCAATATCACTTGCACCAATGAAGGATTCAGATCTAGCTCAACATGATCACAGTGAATCACATGGTCATCATCCTGCTTATAATTTTTCAAATGTGACACATGAAAAACATTGTGCACCACACGAAACCATGGTGGAATGGTTAATTGATAAGATTCCTCTCCAAAACCACTCATGTATCTAAAATTTCCTTATATACTGTTGAGGTTGCATTCCCAATTTTCAAAACCGATGATTCCCAAAGCTATAATAGATTCTAAAGTACACATGACCACCCACGTCAAATAGAAACATCAATCGATGATGGTATACATATGATTTATAAAGACTCTGATCCATCTTCCTTATCTTCCTAATCAATATCATCTTTTCTGTAGTCTCCTAGACAAGGCTCGATCCCACCATTTATGATCCACCTATTGCCACCCAATATAGTCGAGAACAACATGGATGCCAATATAATGCTTTAAATAGATTTATATGAATGTTGGCCTGATAACTATTATTATAGGAAAACTCCACCAATAGAAAGTGATCCTCCCATTAGCCACAAAATTTCTTACATAAGCCCATAACATATCATCCATTGTTTGTTTCATTCTCGAGGATTTCCCATCCCTTGAAAATGAAATACCATACTCATTGTCAATTGAGTCCCAAGGGCCTACAAAAAAGATTTACAAAAATGATCTATAAACATCATATCTCAATATGAAAAAATCGATACTTTAAAACCATGCCTATTCACCACTACAAAGATATATATTTTGGAATGATCCCCAAATGTATTATATTCATGAATAGGGATGAAATGGGCTGACACTATGAGCTGATACATTATCACCCTTACAGAATCATGCTTCTTAACCTTTCATGGGATACCTATAACAAAATTATTCAATATCGGATCCCATTTCCACACTGGAATAAGTAGAGACATTTGGAATACCTACTATCCAAATGTGAAATTCTTTGACTTGGTAATAATTCAAGAATTTTGAAAATAACTCAGCAAATATCCATTTCATACCAGCCCACAAAAACATGGATTTGTAGTATATATAAATTTTATGAATTCCAAGATGAACAACCCATCTAGAAAAATAATAATCCCTAATAATTTCCATATGACAGGCCACCTCTAAAACCATATGATTAAAAAAACACAACATTGAATGCCCATTCAATTACCAGCCCCTAATGGTCTCCCCACCATTAATTTTTGACCTTATATGCAAACAGTCAGAATTATAAACATATAATTCCTTATCTAAACCATCCATGTCCATAAGAAACGTGATAGAAAATAAAATTGCTATGTCAATCCAATCTTCAAATTTTAATTGCATGTCAACTATTACCGACATCAACTATCACTACTATAATGTTATTTTCCCACAGGATCATATGAATTCTTGTTTTGTGCATCCACCACTAAATTTCACTTAACCAGTAATTACATTTTGTGGAAATCAGACATCTATAGATATTACATCAATATAATAAGCCTATAAATCAAATATCTTAGTGAGAACATTGGCTTCAAGCTGATATGATCGGTATACACTGTAAATTTATCACGGAATAAATAATCACGTCATATTTTTAAATCATAAACCAGAATTTTCATCAAAAAATATTGTATTGGATAGTTCTTATAATGCACCCTCAACTTCTATGAGCCAAATTCATCCAAATGAACCCCTTACATGATAACACACACCAACCCAGATCATGATGTGTCAAAATACACCACGTACACTTTTCTAGATCAGGAAAAACCCATATTGGTGCTGCTGTAAGGGGACCATTATTCTCTTTAATGTATTGGTGACACTACTCATTCCATTAAAAGGGAACATTATTCCATTTCAATTAAGTCATCGGTGAGGCCAGTTGTAACTCCTAAAGCTTCAACGGTACGTTTCCCTTTGAATAATTCAATAGCTTGCATTGTATGCAAATATGAGATTTTAACACATCTCGACCAATAAAACTAGTCGTTATGAATATTAATACCCACTTTTTGAAAATTTATAAATTTTATCATTCAAAATGGACTTCATTTTTAGATTCAAAATATCTAAATTATCTTAGGGTGAATATTTGTATTTTTCTGTAAACTATCAATTTTTATTGTATAGTGAAAAACACTGAGTGAAAGTTAAAAACCGAATTTGTATTTAAATAATTATTTAATTTAAATAAATATATTTTAGGCCAAAATAGATACATAATATGTCAGGAACCAAGTCAGGTCACCATCCAAACTGATGCCCAACCCAGCCCGCATCAAGGCCCAAAGGGCGTTCCTGATCCCCGTGGGCTAGCATACGTTCCTAGGTATTTAAAAAAACTTTGGGAACGATTAACCCAAGTAAACAAAAATAAAGAATCCAACAAAATAAACCAAACAAAAGTAAAACATGCAGCCAAAAAAGTATTCAACCAAAAGCAGATTTTTAAGTCACATGTAAAATAAAATCCCAAACAATAAAAAAAGTATAGTGACCAAAAACTAACCTAAGAACTATCACCCGGTGTGAGGACACAACCTTCAAGCCGCCACCACAACACCACATCAAGAGGCCTACTAACAACCTGAACCACCACTTCCAAATTCTAGACCATTACCTATACCAGACGTAAACAAATATACATACACCCAAGGGTGTACGTAGGGTGTGAGAAATCTCCCAGCAGGATGTCACCAAGAAAAGATTCCACACACAAATATTAAAAGACAATTACATTTGAAATGATAAATAAAAGAAAGTAAGAAATGATTAATAACTTTAGTGGAAATAGTTTTCATAAATGAATTTAAAGAAAAATAGTTTAAAGCAAACACATGTTTGGGAAGCAACTCAAGTGACATATCATGTATCATTGTGGTGTGCAAAAAAACCAGTAGCACCAAAGGATGGGGGAGGCCCTATGGGAACTAGAAATTGGTGGGACCCTAGAATGTCATGTCTTGGTGGAACGTGGCTTAGAAGGCCACGACCCTCAGATAATGTGGAATAGAAGTCCAAGACCATTAGAAAAAGTTCCTTAGAATTCCATGACCCTCAGTCATCATATGTTTAGTTACTCTTGCAATAATCAATCCTTCCAGTGAAACCGGGCCAAGACATCTCTGGAACACTAGCTCAATAGACCTAGTATCCCCACCTAATACTCCAGGATTCCCTCATATTGCTCTCCTAAAGATCAATGTTCACATAACATGTCACTTAAAACCAAAAAAGGTGCTTAAACACAAGAAAATACCACCCACACACTAATATCCTCTTTTAGAACCATATGCACACCAAAAAGGTTTTAAAACATAACCTGCGCCGCTGGAACATTAAATTAAACCAGTTGCATAGTTTTATAAAAACAATTTTTATAACTAGGAAAACCATTAAAACAAAATTATTAAGAAGTTTCGAAACATGTCCCAAAATATTTAAAGGGAAAAAATTCACTCAAAATATTTTCCAAGACAAACACATTTCTAATACTATGCCAAAAAATAACTACACCAACCACATTTCCCTAACACACACGCTGTACAGTTTGCAAAACTCCATTAAACAGTTTAGAAAGGTTTTCACAATTACATTCACCATTATCACTTAATCATAATTCTAACTAAATAAATTCACAATAAAACTCAGTCAAAGTCAATTTCGCAGTATGTGAACAAATAAAAAAAAGAAATAAATTAATTAGATAATCAAGCAAATGATTATAATTTAAGTAGTCGTGTGCGGAACCACCTACCAACGTGTCGAAAGCTTCGTAAAATTGGTGGGCAAAAAATAGCCCCCCTAATTCACCTTAAACAAGATCAAAACACACCCTAAAAACAAATCACACAAACAAACGCATAAAAATTGAATCAAACACAAACTAAAAACTATTCAAAACTTCACCATAGCAGAAGGAAAAGCAATAGAAGTGTTCCACATCTACGAAAATGGGTTTGAAAGGATGGATAGATAAAATTGGTGGGTGCTGGAAGGCTGTCCGATGGAGGGAGGAGGTGGGCAGCATGGTGCGAGGTAGGAGGATGTTGGGGAGGTATGTGGGGATGACCGACTGAGCGGGAGGAGCAGTAGGGTGCAGTCGCGGAGGAGGTTGACAAGGAATATGGAGGTACGGCTTTGGCTGGGCAAGTAGGGGAGCAGCATGTGGAGGTGGCACGACCTGGGTGAACGGGAGAAGGGAGAAGAGGTGGCCTATTGGAGGAATAAATGACGGTGGCGTCATCTCAAGGTAGTGGAGGCCACTGGGTTTTGGCGCGATGAGGGAGAAGCGACGAGGAGGTGCGGCCTAGACAAGGTGGGTTCGACTAAGGGGTGTGACTCCTATGTTTGGAGAAGATGATTGAAGAGTGAATGGGGGAGGATTCAACGGGTGAGAGGAAAAAAGAAGGTAAAAATTGAGATAAAATAAAATATAAATGAATGATAAAATAAAATATAATAGAAATGAAAAATAAAATAAAATATAAAGGAATGGGGGGAGAATTGAGGGAGAGGAAATAATAAAATAAACTAAAATAAAATAAAATAACTCGATTTAAATAAATAAAAATTGGCTTTAAATGGTATTAGTAAATTTTTCTGCTTTTGTGCCCTGCCCACACGTCGAGCGTTGTCAAAAAAAGGTTCACTGACCAGTGCATGAACCACACCACACATTAGGATCGAAACGCTTTTCAACTAAATAATTATAAAAAGTGTAGATGAACTTATAAAAAAATTAAAATTAAAATCATATCGTACGTGATGTTCGGGTGCGACAATTCTCCCCACCATGAAAACATTCTGCCCTCAGAAAGTCACCTCGAAGCCTGGTCAGAGTATAGAAAAGGGTGCTCCTGATCAACCAACGACTTATGCTCCCATGTATCATGCTCAAAAATCAATTGCTATTAAAGAATATGAACCAAGGGAATGGACTTTCCATGAAACACCTTATCCGGAAAATACACTACCTGCACTGGTCGCTCAAACATTGATATATCTGGGTCAATCTCCAACTCCTCCCAATTCAACACATGTGACAGATCTTGATTATACATTTTCATTTGGGAGAGATGGAATATGACATGAATCGATGTAAACTATGAAGGCAAAGCTAACTTGTAATCCACCTTGACAATCCGATCAGTAATTTGAAAAGTCCCAACATACCTCAGTGTCAGCTTCCCCTACTTCCCCAAGCGGTGGTGACCCAAATGAGGGGCCACCTTCAATAACTCTCTATCTCCAACTGAAAACTCACGATCCTGACTCCTTTGGTATGCATATGATCTGTGGAGACTCTGAGCTGTCAACAAACATTGTCTAATCAACTTGACCTTCTCAGACGTCTCTTAAACAAGGGTCTGTCCCAAGACTGAGGTCCCACCTACCTCATCCCATAACAAATGAGACCAAAAAGGCTGACCATAGAGCTCCTAAAAGGGTGCCATTCTAATAGAGGATTGGTAACTATTATTATAAGAAAACTCGACCAATCCCTAATGGCTATCCCATGAACCTCCGAAATCCAACACAATTCCGCGAAGCATGTCCTCCAGAATATGATTCGCCTGCTCTATCTGTCCATCTGTGTGAGGATGGTATGTCGTGATCATCGTAATCTCTGACCACAAAGCCTTCTGGAGGCCTCCCCAAAATCGAGATGTAAAGAGGGGGACCTTTTCAAAAACAACTGTTGATGGCACACGATGAAGTTTGACCACCTCTTGAACATACAAATGGCCCAGCTGATCCACCTTCGCTGTATCTCTGATCAGGATAAAGTGAGATGACTTTTTCAAGTGGTCAATCACTACCAAGATAGAAATCCTCTCACGAGGTTTACAAGGCATTCCAATAATGAATTCCATGGAAACCTCATCCCACTTCCAAGTAGAAATGGGTAATGGCTGATGTAGGCTAGATTATCTCTAATGCTCTGCTTTCACCAGCTAACAAGTGTAGAATCTCGATACAAGGTCTACTATGTCCCGCCTTATACCTGGACACTAGAACTAGCTATGAACATCATAATACAACTTGGTTGCACCAGGATGGAAGATCCAATGAGATTTGTGGTTATCCTACATCACCACCTTCCATAGAGACAATGGAACCACTGCACGACCCTTGAACCACATGATCCTCTCTAGAGACAAAGGCCAATCAGATGGAGTCTCCCCACCATGAAGAAACTATATACATTATAGAAAAAAATCATCACCAGGCTTGACCCACTAGATAAACTCCAAAAGAGCGAGAGTCCATTGAATTCCATCCAAGAAAGTACCTCTACTATTCTCCCTTCTCTCCAAGTACATCTCGGTGAAGAGCCCCATCAAAGTCCACTCATCGCTGGACTTCCTCAATGCATGCACTGGTACATTTCTGCTCAAATCAGCAGCGACAACATTACCCTTTCCCGGAGTATAGACAATGTTAAAGTCAAATCCTTGCAGATACATGATCATGCGGCGCTACATAAGATTGAGATGTTTCTTAGAGGAAATGTAGGCTAGGCACTTATGGTCAGAATAGACCACAAATTTCTTCCCAAAGAGGTAGTGATGCCAAGTCTTTAAGGCATGCATTAGTGCTGCCAACTCTAGGTTGGGAGTCAGATAGTTCTTCTAATACGACTGAAGCTAGCGAGAACAATATGCCACAACATGGTTATCCTTCATGATTACACACTTGAGGCCCGTACCTAACACATCACAATAAACAACATAGCCCTTCCCTGACTCTGGTAATATCATCATAGGCGTGGTGGTCAACCACCGCTTCAACTCATCAAAGGATTCCTTACACTTTGGGATCCATTCAAACTTCTCCCCTTTCCGAGTGAGGGATGTCATGGAGGAGGAAAGCCGTGAGAAGTCCCAAACAAAATGCCTGTAAAAACCAACCAGACCAAGCATGCTCCGGATATCAAACACATTGCTCGACTGTTCCAATGACATCACCTCACTGATCTTCTCAGGATCCACTGAAACCCCCTGTTCTAAGATTACATTCCCAGAAACTTCACTTCCCTGATCTGAAATGTGCACTTTGTGAGTTTTTCATATAGGTAGTGGTCCCTCAATGTAAACAACACAATCCAATGGTGATTCTCATACTCCTCCATAGATCCAAAATAAATGAGGATATCATCCAAAAATACAATGACAAAGGAGTATAGATATTGCTGGAATATCCTATTCATTAGTGCTATAAAAACAGCTAGAGCATTCATTAATCTGAAAGGAATGACTAGATACTCGATGTGATTATACCTTCTTCGGAAAGAAATCTTGGGAATGTATTCTTCTCTCACCCAGAGAAGGTGGTATCCCAAACAGAAGTCAATTTTGGAGAACCACATTGCCCCCATTAGTTTGTCAAAATATCATCGATCTAGGGAAAAGGGTATTTGTTTTTTATGGTCAACATATTCAATTAATGGTAATCAATGCACAACCTGAGGGTTCCCTCAGCCTTCTTCGCCAATAGAACTGGGCCGACCCAAGGAGAGACGCTCTGGTGAATGAATCCTTTGGATTCCAAATCTTCCAGTTGTATCTTTAATTCCCTAAATTTTGTGGGGGCCATGCGTTATGAGTTAAGAGCTATAGGTTGTGTTCCCAGTGCCAACTCAATCGAGAACTCCACGTTCTGCTCTGGGGGTAAGCCTGAAAAATCATCTGGGAAAACCTCTGGGAACTCATCCCACACACGAGTTAACTTGCCCTAAGAAACACCACTAATGTCCTGCAGTGCGAGCGACGAAAACTAATAATAAAGATTCCCCCAACTCAAGTTGTGGAGGTCCCACGCAACCCGACCAAGGAACCCATTCTCCATAAAATAACTGAGGACTCCTATATGGTTCCATAAAGATGACTCAATGCCGATAGCAGTCAATATGCGCTTGGAAGTGAACCAGCTAGTCCATGCCGAGGATCACATCAAATAGGTCCATATCATGGACCAATAAATCCCACTCCATCTCAACTACTAACATAGAGAGTGTTCATGATGGGAACCTAAGACCCTACTCATTTTTCGTACACAACGGTGTCACTAACTCCAATTCAACAGATAAAATCATGGTTGGAAGGCTCAAAAAGTTCACAAGACGTGTAGATATAAAAGAAACTAAAGAACCATTATCAAATAAAACTACAACTATATAAAATGAAATTAGAATGGTACCTCGAACAATCAATGGTCCTATATCAGATCCTACCGGTGCCTGATCCACCACATAATAATATCTACTCCCAGCCTGAGAATGACAGCTCACCTGAGGCTATACCCGGATCTGGCTCGGCCCTGAAAACGATACGATACTTCCACCACAACCACCAAAACGAGATTTTTTCATCCTGGTCGGCTCTGACTGAACTCATACCCCTTTGGAAGAAATAGATCTTGTCCCACTCTGGTAAGGGCGTACAGTCCTAAAGAAGAGTTGTAGATGTCCCAGAGCTCCACGACCATGGAAAGGTCATGGAGGGTATGGGTATGCAGGTCCGATGTGCCCTACCATTCCTCACTGATGGAACACCATGAACCCTGCACCAGAACCCTACATGAATTCTTCCTGGGAGGATTACCTGAGATACCACCACTCTACTTCCATTTCTCGTCATGATTCCTTTTCTTCTCAGATGAACTACCACTACCAAACTATGAAACTGATCCAGAAAACCCTGAATTTCTTCTCTGGTCAATCTCAAACATGCAAGCACGATCGACCACCTTGGAATAAGTCCCCAGATTGAATAAGAAATCATGAGAGTGGATTTTTGGTCTAAGACCCTTCTCGAACTACCGATCTTTCAAATAGTCACTCGATACAATTTCAGGTGCGTACTGCACTAGTTCAACAAAGAAATTTGCATACTCCATCACTGTCTGATCCCCTTGTGAGAGATCCATAAACTCTAGGGATCTAGAGTAGTCCATGAACTCGAGACAATACTGCTCGTTAAAGATGTCCTTGAAATCCTTCCAACTAATCTGCTCATGTTTCCCAGCTTGAATCCCTGATTCCCACCACTTGCGACTGGAACCCTCTATCTGGAAAGAGGCACACATTACCCTAACATCCTCTAGAGTGTCAGGGAACTCGAACATGTGATCCATATTTACAATCCATTTCTCTACCTCTTGGGGATATGAGCTACCTCAAAATGAACCAGGTTTATTCTTCATATATTCCTGAGATTTATCCCTCTTGGAGCCAAACTCATCTCCTATAGATGAAATAGGGGTAGATATAGGAGTCTCCCCTTATCCTAATGTCTTCATAGCTCAGACCACAACTTCTTCCAATCTATGATTCAATGTCGAAGTAGAACTCTCCTCAGCTTCCTCCTGTGGGTGTGTATAAACTCTCTGTGGAGGCATCTTGCTCCAAATATCAACAGTCATAAAAAAATCATCAATACATCATATCCAAATAAAATTCAATTTTTTATAAAAATAAGTAATCCCCGGTAAACCTAATATGAAATAGTATCATCATGACCAAACTCTTCTTCCTCGCCTAATGTCCATGTACAGTCTGTAGCCTACACGTCCCACCTGGATGAGAAGCCAAACAAGCATCATGACATCCTATGGAGACTCCGGGTCTGTCACGAGGTGTGCTGGTCAGGAACCCTACTCAGAATCATAATTTTAATCCCTGAAAATCCTAACTTCTATCTAACAAGACTTGTCCCAAATAAAAGAACTCAAAAAACAAAAGCTGAAACCTCGCTCTGATACCATTTTGTAACGAACCAAGTCGGGTCGCCATTCGAACCGACACCCGAACCAGCCCGCGGAAAGGTCCGAAGGGAATTCCTGATCCCCACAGGCTGGAACAAGTGCCCGAGTATTAAAAATAATCTTTTGGAATGATTTACCTAATTAAACAAAAATTAGGCAGCCAAAAAAATAAACCAAACAAAATTAAAATTAGCAGCCAAACAAGTCTTTAACCAAAAGAATATTTTTGAGTCACATGTAAAACAAAACCCCAAACAAAAAAAAGTATGGTGACAAAATACCATCGTAAGAACTGTCGACCGACATGAGGAAACCACCCTCATGCCACCACCACAACGCCTCTTCATGTGGCCTTCTAACAACCTGAACAACCACTTCAAAATGCTGGACCCTTTCATGTATCAGGCGTAAACAAATATACTTACATCCAAGTGTGTATGTATGGTGTGAGAAATCACCCAGAAGGTTGTCACCATGAAAAGATTCCATGCATAAATATTAAAATAAAATTACATTTTCAATGATAAATAAGATAAAGTAATAATTTCATAAAAGGATTAGTGGAAATAGTTTTCATAAATGACATTAATGAAAAACATTTTAATGCAATCACATGTTTGGGAAATAACTCAAGTGACCTATCATGTATCATTGGGGTGTGCAAAAAACTGGTAGCACCCAAGGATGGGAGAGTCCCTATGGGAACTAGAAATATGTGGGACCCTAAAACGTTGTGTCTCGGTGAAACATGGATTAGAAGGCCACGACCCTCAGATAATATGGCATAGAAGCACACGACCCTCAGAAAACGTGGCTTTGAAAGCCATGACCCTCAGTCATCCTATGTTTATTTAGTGTTACAATCATCAATCCTGCTAGTGAAACTGAGCCAAGCCATCTCTGGAACACTAGATCACTATTCCTAGTCTCTCCCACATATTACCCCATGCTTCCCTCATTGTGCTCACCTAAAGATCTAAGTTAACATAACATGTCACTTAAAACCAAATAGGGTGCCATCATACAAGAACATACCTCAATCACACTAATATCCTCTTTTAGAACCACACGCACACCAAAAATGTTTTAATACATAACCTACGTTGCTGGCACATTATATTAAACCAGCTGCATAGTTTTATTAAAACACTTTTTATAACCTAGAAAACCATTAAAATTAAATAATTAAGTAGTTTCAAAACATGTCGTAAAATATTTAATGGAAAAAAAGTCTCTCAAAATATTTTCCAAGACAAATATATTATTAATACTATTCCAAAACGTAACTACACTAACCACATTTCCCAAACACACACATTGCACAGTTTGCAAAACTTTTTTAAATAGCCCAGACTGGATTTCACAATGACATTAACAAGTATCACTTAATCAAATTCTAACTAAAAAAATGCACAATAATACTCACTCAATGACAATATCACAGTATGTGAACACAAAAAAAGCACTAAATTAATTAGATAAGCATGAAAATGATCGTAATTTAAGTTCCCATGTATGGAACCACCTACCAACGTGTCACAAGCTTCGAAAAACTGGTGCGCAAAAACCACCTCACCTAATGCACCTCAAAAAAAATCAAAACACACCCTAAAAACACAGCACAATGCAAACACATCAAAATAGAACCAAACTCAAACTAAAACCTATTCGCAACATTACCTAAGTAGAAGAAAAAGCAACTGAAGTGTTTTGAACCTAATGAAATGGGTTCGAAAGGCAGGGTAGATGAAATTGGGGGGTGTTGAAAGGTTGTCCAATAGAGGGAGGAGGTGTGCATGTTGGAGCAGGTTAGGAGGAAGACGATGAGGTATGTGGGGAAGGTGGGCCGAGCGGTAGGAGTAGCAGAGGGTGGTTGCAGAGGAGGCCAAATGAGAATAGTGATGTGCGGCTTTGGGTGTGCAAGTGGGGGAGCATAAAGTGGAGGGGGTGTGACCTGGGTGAGCGGAAGAAGGGAGAAGCGGTGGCCTATTAGAGGTAGAAAGGATTGTGACGTCGACTCAAGGTAGGGGAGGCCACTGGGGTCAGCGCGATGTGGGAGAAGCATTGAGGGGGAGCGGCTGAGGAGGAGGTATGACGAGGTGGGTTTGGCCAACAGGTGCACCGCCTTGGGTTGGAGAAGATGGTTGAACAGTTCAAGGGGTGGATTCGACAGGTAAGAGAAAAAAAGAAGGGAAAATTAGGTTAAATAAAATATAAAAGGAATAAAAAATAAAATTGTATAAAAATGAAAAGGAAAATAAAACAGAGAGGAATGGGTGAAGAAATAAGGGAGTAAAAATAATAAAACAAACTAAAATAAAATAAAATAACTAGATTTAAATAATTAAAAACTGGCTTTAATCGGTATTAGTAAAGAGGGGTGGTCGCGCACCAGGTGGGCCGCGCGACATCACCAATGCCTTGCCAATACGTTGAGTGTTGTCCAAAAATGGTTTTTTGACCAGCACAAGAAGTGCACCACACGTCAGGGTCGACGAGCTTTTCAACTAAATAATTATAAAAAGGGAAGATGAACTTATAAAATTAAAATTAAAATTAAAATCATACCGTACGTGAAGTCCAGGTGCGACATAGTACCTATATAAGTTCAATTTAATTCATTGGAGTCAGTTTATAATAATTTTAGATATATAAATATTTTATTGAAATTTATACCGTCTTTTACCCACCTCCTAGTAGCATTTGGAAATTTACATAAATCTTAATTTTATGGCTTTTGGGAGTGGAATTTCAAAAATTTGAGAGACATGGTTGATATCAATAAGAAAAATGTGGTTCAATAAGATGAATTTTTTTTGGTCATAAGTAAAATTTTAATTTTATTTTCAATGCTTAAAAATAAATATTGTAATTAAGGGTAAAAATGATATTATTATTACTATAACACATGTATTAATTCTATTGGATAATTATAAATCGACCAAAAACATCCTTAGGAAAAAAATATGATCTTTTAGGTCCACATGGATACGATTAGGACATATATTATTATTTCATTCAAAGAAGAGTTAAAAGTGTTAAATTCAAAGTTTAATATCTAAACGATTTTTAAAATAGGGTTACACAGAAGATAAATTAGAATATAAAAATTCTTTAGAAATGTAAAAGGATTTCATTCACAATGGTATTTTATTTATATTTTGTATACATTAAATAATTTAATTTCATTATGACACAATGATGATGTAGTAATTACATAATTAATGAAATATTAAAATATATGATATTATAAATGTCAAAATAAATGCAATTTGAGTCTTTTTATAAATTGAAGTAATTTTATAGGTTACTATGACAAGTTAGGGTTGGTTAGATAAATTTTTTAGAAATAAAAATGATGTTATAAATTTATCAAAAACAAAATATCAAATAGAGTCAAAATTGACTAAAAAGTGTTTTTAAAACAAATATTATATTATTAATTGATACTCTATTTCTAAAAAAATAAGGATCCACCAAGAGACTTATATAATTATATGTGTATCATTAATGAACCAATTTGGGTTTTATAGAATGTATATAGTAAGATTATTTACTATATAATATAAAAATACAAATAGATATGGTAAATTTCAAACTATTTAACTAAGAGTTAAATCTAAAAGATAAGGTTAATATAGTAACTGAACCCTCTATTAAAATAACTAGTTGGGTGGTTTTAGACCCATCCAGACATTATACTTTAAATAATTCATCTGGGAGCCATTAGAAAACGAAAATAATTTTATTATAAAATAATATTAATAGCTTTTCATAAGGTTCCCCTCACCTCTCTTATAAAAGGGAACTCCCCCTTCCCTCAAATTCATACCTAAAAAGCCATTTGGATCAGCCAAAACCTACCGAGATACCCTCTCAACTGCCATCCCTTCATCTTAGAGGCCTTCATTTAATCCTAAAGCCAACATATGGATCCCTTTTTATCAAATCAAAAGTAATAACCTGTAGAAGAGGTAAATATTTCATCACCTCTATCTAGTTCTTTTCTTCTTGAACTTCCTATTTCATTGTTTTTCCATTCTGAAATAATAACTCCAGTATCTTCTATATATTGTGATGTTATTATAAATATGTTACAACCATATTCATTATTCTATCCATATTTTTAATGACATGTCACCATACAAGCCTACGTACAGCTTACCCTCTCCATGTCATGGTGTAATTGTTATTCCATACATTATTATTTGGATGGGTATAATAATGATGTATAATTGATTTAAATAATAAATATAACATTATAATTATTCTTTATATAAGATATAACATACAAATATATATTATTTTAATATCAAAAGAATGATATTTTCGCTCCTGCGTACATACGGATTATCGTCTCCATGAACACAATGTGATTCATTCCCCATCATAATCCATTCAAGACTAATTTTCATTAGATTATTAAAAATAATATTAAAAGACTTAATATCATTCTGAATATGAATAAGATACATCCGATCCATTAGAAACAATACATATAGAACAATGAATATAATGGAAAACAAATCAGTTAACACCTGAAACGATGATACAACTAAAATATCATTCACAAAGCAATATTAGAAGATCATATATGTTATCCTATTAATGTATATGGTTCATTTATAATTTTATAAAAATTATTTCACCATTATTCAATAGGTTACCCTACCCTCGGCCAATGAAAATTACAAGGTAAGGGTTAATTTCCCAATCTCTTTACTATTTGAGGTTGTCTTTATGTAAGTATCTACTGGGACCTCTTTATCAAACACATTCGTGTTTTCTTAAAAATATATTACAAATAATTTCTACTATTTACTAGACTATTTGATAATGTTATTTATACCCATTTTTGACTTTTTATAAGATTTTTTTGGAAAGAAATCATTCAGTCATTTTGCAAACAAGGTACATTATAACCTTTTTGACAAAACAAAGGAAAGAATGTCTTTTTTAACTTATACGACGGGTGCGGCTATTTTACGCCCTTATCAAATCATCAAATCTTCCCTTACAATCTTAGAACAATATTTCCAAAGTAAATTTTTTCTTTTATAAATATATAAATTTTTAATGACTTCATAATAGAAAGAGATATTTTTCTAAAAAAAGGCCTTGATTTCATCTATGTCAACAGCCTTTAATGGATTTTAATATTTTTGAGGTTTTTTTTATTATGATACAAAAATTACAAATTTTATTGAAGTTTATTTGATATGATTGACTAAGGATGTGTTATTTTTACACAATTCATGGTTTATGGATATAGTTTTGACATTTCGTATGCTAGGTTTAATACGAATGTTTATGTTATGTTTGAACCTTTTCATATGAGAAATGAATTGGACTTAGTAAGTGACTGGTGGAGCCCACTATAACTCCTTGATGCATCAGTGGGCTTCATGAGACAAACTAGTTTCTCGGAACAAGGCCTTGACAAATTCTTATTTGTAATCATGGAACAAGGCCTTGACAATGTGGTTACGAAGTTTGGCGTTATGCATTCCGTCATTATGAAAGTGGCTATTTATATTGAATGTAATTTTTCGACTAGTATAATATCTATGTGAGTAAGTAAATGAAAATATTAGATTTTATCTTTTACATATTATACTTAATTTCATGTTTAAATGGCTTTTGTTTTAGTCTTATACATTGCCTTAAATGTTTATTCTTATTTATGAATGTTTTTTCTATATTGTTATCCTTGATGAGAATCTGAGCTCACCACTTTCTATGTTTTATTTTTCCCATGATGCGAAGAAGTATTTTATGAATGACCTGTATGGATATTATGAGGGGATATGAGTGTTTTCTATTGAAACAATGTTGTTGTATTTTTTAATTTTATGATGTAATGTAAAACTTATGAATGTATCTAGTACTTCCAAGGCTACTAAACTAATCAGACATTCGAGAAATGATATTTTTTGATCATGCCAATGTTATGTAATAATGCATCGACTCTGGGTAACTAGGGTGAAGGCATTATAGTTGGTATCATAAGAAGTTTAGTACAAACTTTGGAAACTAGATTTTGGTAAACTCTGATTAGGGAACATAGCCCTATGATAGAATTTGAGGATGAGTATAGAAGAACATCCAAAAAAATTTGTATTGTAGATATTTTGTGAGTTATACATGTTATACATCTATATCTCGATACATGTAGGTTGAGGCGGCTCTGGCACAGGTGTACATATGGGTAAACCCCAAGAACACTGATTTGGGATAGACTCAAATGGGAACTGGTGCATGTCAATGAGCCTTGTCACACTCTTGGTTATGAACCTCCTGGGGGATATACTAAAGATAATTATCATTTTCTTTACAAACTATTATGAAGGGTTAATTAGTATATACTTCCTCAAAGAAAACATTTTTTATGATTGTGGATTATATCCACAAACTGTTGAATTTATGTTAAGTGTTTTACACATTTGGAATTATGTATTTCGATTCATAAACTAATCTAGTTCATGAAAATGTTTAGAAATGGAACCTAGTGGATGGAATGGAATCTATATCAATGCACACACTCCATGTAGGGATTTCCCTACCACTCAAGATAATTATTGTGGATCTGGTGATACAACTGGTGCTGATAATCTTATCACTATATTGGGAAAATTCACTTTGGTTATGAATAATAAACTCACCCGTATGGAGCACCCTTATCTATAGCGTGGAGGATCAATGTTAGATCACATCATGATGCAACAACCACCAACATTCAATTTGAGTAAAAATACATTAGTAGCTGTGGATAGAATCCTTAGAAAAAAATATTCTCATCCTTATGGAGTAGTAATAAAGAAAATGGTGTCATGGCAGTTTACCACCTCACTAGAGATGCTGATCAATGGTGATCATTGATTCAAAACACCAAAGAAGATGTTGAAGTATCAAATATTGAATGGAAGGAGTTTAAATAGATTTTCTTAGAAAAATAATTTCCTTGTGAACATCGAGCGGATATGGAAAGGCAATTTTGAGTCTGAGGAAAAAGAAGGATGAGAATGTCACAATGTATAAAGATAACATTACAAGGTTAGCGAGGCATGTTTCAGATAATATATGTAACCCAAGAAGTATTATTGATCATTTCTTTGATGGGTTAAAACCATTTCATTGTCGAGTATTAGTCTCACAATCCTTCTCATCTTTCGAAGATATTGTCTCATGTGCTAACAAGATTGAGAAATAATTATCTATGTCTTTTGACTTTAATGAAAAGAAATAGATGAAGAGATCTGTTGAACACTCTATAAATGAAAATGAGTGGAAGAAGGGAAAAGTGGAATATCCAACCTACAATAAATTTGGGATGAAATGCCCTGGTACTTGCCTAATGGGAATGAGAGTCTATTACAATTGTGGTGAAAAATGAAACCAATCTCATGATTGTAAGGTGAAGAAAGTGGTTTTAGATGTTGAATTCTACAATTGTAGAGAAAGGGGGCATTATTAGAATGAATATATTAATCGTCAGGGTAACATACCTCATAAATGTTGAAGGGATCAAGCCCAAGAATATGCCGACACTACTACTGAGGTTGATGCTCTGAAAGACATCGTGGCAGGTAGTTTAATGGTTTACTCATGTTTAAAAAATTCATTATTTGATTCTAGATCATTTCATTGCTTCATATCCTACATTTTTTCTCGGAAAATCAGATATTTACAATTTTATTTAACAAGGGAGTTTTTTCCCAAAATTCCTAAGGGAAGTATCATTGCAACGATGTTTTGTGAATCAGTCCCCATTAGAGCACAAAAATTTTCTTTGTCTATTGATATCATCTTCATACCCATGATTTAATTTGATATAATCCTCAGTATGGATTGGCTTTCAAGCCATGATGATGAAATTTATTGTATGATGAAGGAGGTTATGATTTTTTCAGACGATGATAAAGAACACCTTCTCTTTAGAGAAGAATCGTCACCACCTGATTCTTATATAGATCCACCCTTAGTTGCTCAACTAAATTCAATTATTGGGGAGGGAGAGAATGAAATAACTATGGGTGAGGAAATAAATGTTCAAATCAAGGATGTAACTTTTGTGAAAGAATATGTTGAAGTGTTTTCAGAAGATTTAACTGGACATCCCCCAGAATGAGAAATTATGTTTTCCATAGATTTAATTCATTGTTCAAGGAACATATCAAAGTCTCCTTAACGAATGTCCAATGTGGAATTATTGGATCTGAATAAATAACTATAATAATTGAGTAATAATGGATTTATTCTCCCTCGTGTTTATCCATGGGGAGCCCATATCATTTTTGTTATGAAGAAATATGGATATTTGAGGTTGTGCATTGACTACACGGAGATCCATGCAATAATAATAAAGAAAAAGTATCCCCTAGCTCGTATTGATGATTTCTTTTACCAACATCATGGAGCTCAATGCATTTCAAATATTGAACATTGATCTGGATATCATCAGTTCTGTGTGAACAAGGGAGACATTCTGAAAATAGTATTTCAAAATAGGTACGGGAATTACGAGTTTATAGTAGTGCCGTTTGGAATGACTAATGCACCCTCTGTCTTCATGGATCTAACGAATACACATTACAAGAAATATCATGATGAATTTGTAGTGGTATTTGTTTGTGATATCTTATTACAATCTAAAATATATTAAGACCATAAAAATCACTTGCACATTATCCTGAAGACTCTTAGAAGTCATGAATTATATGTGATGTTTAGCAAGTGAGAATTCTAGCTTCAACAGATTTCCTTTCTTGGCCATATTGTCTATAACGATGGAATCTCTATTGATCCTTCAATGACAATGGCCATCCAAGAATGGAAATCACCGATGATTATAACTGAGGAACACAATTTTATTGGTTAAGAAGGTTATTATCGACATTTCATCCAGAATTTTTCATAGTTGGCTATCCCATTAAGAAAGCTCACACGAAAAGGGATAAATTTTTTTGGACAAAAGAGTATGAAGAATGATTTTAGGAATTTAAAATAATATTATTCAATGCTCTTTTATTGACTCTACCATCAGGTAATGATGGGTTTTTATAATGATTCTTCAAAGAAAGTATTTGGTTGTTTCCCTATGCAGAATTATATGTTTATTGGCTATGCATCATGACAGATAAAAATTGAAGAGAAAAACTATCCTACTCATGATACTGAGTTAGAAATTTTAATCTGTTCTTTAATGATATGGAGACATTATCTCTATGGTGAAAAATTTGAGATATATACCAATCACAAGAGTTTGAAGTATATTTTATCACAGAAAGAACTCCACATGAGGCAAAGGCGATGGCTTGAACTACTCAATGATTATGATTCGACTATACAGTACTACTGGAGGAAGGAAAATATGGTGGCAGATTCTTTGATAAGAAAGAATCATGGAGTTTCGAACAAGATGAGTGTTGAAAAGGGACATATATAAATGGATCTAGTAAAGATGTATATGGGAATCACCATGGAAGGTGAAACATCAATAGATTTTCAAATGGTTTCCAAACCATCATTTCTAGAAAGGATAAAAATTTTACAGGTTTATGATGAGGAGTTTCAAAATAAGATTTATGATTTGAATGATGGGAGATTTAGTGAATTTGTGTATGAAGATGGAAATTTTAAATTTGGTAAGAGACATTTTGTTCTCGATATACCTGATCTAAAAAGGGAATTGCTGGATCATTCTCATAGCTCCAATTTCTCTATAATCCATGGGAGCACCAAAATGTATAGATAATTGATGGACAATTTTTGGTGGGACAATATGAAGAGGGAGATTGCTGATTATGTGTTAAGATGTATAGTTTTTCAACAAGTGAAATCTAGAAGGAAAAAACCTGTAGATGTCATGCAACCTCTTCCCATACCTGAGTGGAAATGGGATAATATTACAATGGACTTTGTCATGGTACTACCAAAGAATCCTAGAAAAAAAATGCAATATGGGTCATTATTGATCGTCCTACTATGTTAGACCATTTTCTTTATATAACAAAAGATTTACCACTTAAACGATTGGAATGACCATATATTAATGAAGACTTAAGACTTCATAGAGTACCTTTGTAGATATTTTCGGATCATTATCCCCATTTTACATCAAGATTCTAGAAACGTCATCAGAATTCCCGGGATACTGAACTTCGTTTGAGCACTTACTACGACCCCAAAACAGATGGCCAATCAGAATGGACTATTGAAACCATATAAGACATGTTTAGATCATGCTCAATTGACTTTCATGGTATGTGGGATCAATATTTTCCTCTGGTAGAATTTTCTTATAACAATAGCTTCCATTAAAGTATTCATATGGAACTATATGAAGCGTTATAAGGAAAGAGATGTCGTACACCAACCTATTGGGATGATTTTTCTGAAAGAAAACTCATAGGCACAGAACATGTAAATGAAATTATGGAAAAGTTGAAGGTAATCCAAACCCACATCAAAGCATCTCAAAGTAGGCAGAAGAGAAATGATGATAACTGAAGGAAGGATTTAGAATTTCATATAGGAGATCATGTTTTCTTAAATGTTTCTCAATGGAAGGATGTTATATGTTTTAGTAAGATGGGAACATTGGGTCCCATGTACATCGAACCTTTTGATATTCTAGAACAAATTCGGGCTATTGCATACCGTTTGGAAATGATGCCAAGTATCTCCATAGTTCACAATGTATTCCACGTATAACTGTTGAGGAAATACATGCCTGACCTAGCTCATGTACTTACATATGAGAAATTTGAATTGGAACCTGATATGTCTTATTGCGAAAATCCTATCAAGGTCTTTGATACTAGATAACAAGTGTTGAGAAACCAGATAACTCGTCTGGTAAAAGTTCTATGGAGAAACCATAAGATGGAAGTGGCAATGTGGGAACCCAAGGAACATATGATGAAGAACCACCCAAATAGTTTTATGTAGTAATATTCTAGAAATTTCTAGGATAAAATTATTTGAATGAGGGGATAATTAACACCCAAAGCTTCCATGGTACATATCCCTTTGAATAATGCAATAGCTTGCAATGTACGCAACATCATGATTCTAACACAGAATGACCAATCAAACTAGCCGTTATGAATAGTGCTTCCCACTTTTGGAAATTTTATAAATTTTATCGTTCTAAGTGGACTTCATTTTTGGATTTAGAATATTGAAATTATCTTAGGATGAATTTTTTTTATTTTTATGAAAACTTTCAATTTTTGATGAATAGCGAAAAGCACTATGTTATAGTTTAAAACAGAATTTTTATTTAAATAATTATTTATTTTATTTAAATTTATTATAGGCCATAATATATAAATAATACCCATATAAGTTTAATGAAATTCATTTGAGTCAGTTTATAATAATTTTAGATATATAAAAATTTTATTTAACATTTTACCATTTTTTACCCACCTCCTATGAGCAATTAAAAATTTATATACAACATAATTTTACCACTTCTATGAGTCGAATTTAAAAAATAAGATAGAAACGATTGATACCAGTATGAAAAATTTTGTTTAATAAGATGAAAATAATTTTTGGTGAATAGTATCTTTTTACTTTTATTTACCACGGTTAAAAGTATATAGGGTAAGTAAGGGTAAAAATGATATTTTTATTACCCTAACACATGTCATAATTCACTTGGATAGGTTTCATTCGACTAAAAACAACCTTAGGAATAAAATATGATCCTTCAGTCCACTTGGATTAGATTAGGACATTTATTATTATTTAATTCAAGGAAGAGGTAAAAGTGTTAAATTCAATGATTAATAACTAAAACATTTTTAATATATGGTTACCCATAAGATATATTAGAAAAAAAAATATTTATAAATTTAAAAAGATTTTCTACATATTGGTATTTTATTTATATTTTTTAGACCCTAAATAATTTAATTTATTTATGACACAATGATGATGTAGTTATTACCTAATTAATGAAATATTAAAATATTTGATATTATAAATATCCAAATAAATGTAATTTGAGACTTTTTATGAATTAAACTAGTTTTATGGGTTAATATGTCATGTTAGGGTTGGTTAGATGATTTTTTTTGGAATTAATAATATTGTTATACATTTAGAAAAAATAAAATACAAAATAGTGTCAAAATTGACATAAAAGTGTTTTTAAAACAAATATTATAGTATTAGATGATATTCTATTCCTATAAATCTATGGATTGGACAAAAGTCATATATAATGATAGGTGTATAATTAATGAACCACTTGGGGTTCTCTTGGATGTATATAGTATGTTTATTAACCATATAATATAAAAATACCATGAGAAATGGTAAAAGTCAAACTATTTAACTAAGAGTTAAATCTAGAAGATATGGTTAATATAGTGAAACAAACCTATCTAAAACCTATTTTTTGAGTATTTTTTGACCCATAACAACCATATCCTTTAAATAATTAATTTTGGAGCCATTAGAAACCGAAAATGAGTTTATTATAAAATAATATTTCTAGCATTTCCTAAGGTTCCCCTCACCCCTCATATAAAAGGGCACTCTCCCTTCCCTCAAATTCACACCATCAAAGACATTTTCCTTAGCCAAAACCTACCCAAGTACCCTATCAACTTCCGTACCTTAATTCTAGAGGCCTTAAGTTAGTCAAAAAGCCATCCTATTGTGCCCTTTTGATCAAATAAAAAGGAATAACCCGAAGAAGAGGTAAATATTAATCACCTCATTCAAGTTCCTTTCTTCTTCCACTTCCTCTTTATTTTCTGTTTTCATTATAAAATAATAAATCCAATATCTTCAATATACTATGATTTTATTATAAAAATGGTAAAACCATATTTATTATTCTATCCATCCATTGAATGAAATGTCACCATAAGTGCGTATATACAGCTTACCTTCTCCATGTCGTGGTGTAATTGTTATTCAATACATTATTATTTGGATGGGTATAATAATAATGTGTAATTGAATTAAATAATTAATATAACATGATAATGATTATGTATTTATGATATAACATCCAATTATATATTATTTTAATATCAAATGAATGATATTGTCACTCGTGCATATGTACGGATTACCCTATCCACGAACGAGATGAGATTCATTCTCTATCGTAATCCATTCAAGACTGATTTTCATTAGATGATTAAAAATATTGTTTATAGACTTAATATAATTTTGAATATGAATAATATACATCCTATCCATAAAATATATTACTTATGTAACAAAGAATATAACAGAAAACAGCTCAGTTAACACCCGAAAAGACGATTATACTATGATATTATTAACAAAGAAATTATAAAAGATCATATATGATATCATATTAATGTATATGATTCTAGTATAATTTAAGGAAAATTATTTCACCATTATAATGTATGTTAACGTACCTTATTCCGAGGAAAAGTATATGTTAAGGTTTAATTTCAAAGTCTCTTTATTATCTGGGTTTGTTTTTATGTAAGTATCTACTAGGTCATCTTTATCAACCACAACCATGTTTTCTTAAAAATGAATTTCATTTTTTTAACTATTTACTAGACTATTGGATAATGTCATTTATACCATTGTTTTACTTTTTATAAGATTTTTTTGAATGTAATCATTATTTCATTTTCCAAACAAGGTACTTTATAACCTTTTTGAAAAAACTAAGGTAATAATATCATTTTTTAACTTATACAGCGGGTGCGGCTATTTTCTACCATTATAACATCATCAATGCATCCCCTACAAGATTATAAGAATATTTCCAAAGTAAATGTGTTCTTTTATAATTATATTATTTTTAAAAGATTTCAAAACTGAAATAGATATTTCTCTAAATAAGGCTTTGATTTCATTTATGTCAACATCCTTAGATGGATTTTAAGTTTATTTGAAGATGATTTATTATGATACAAACCATCCATATTTTATTGAAGGTTTTTTGATATGTTTGATTATGGATGTGTTATTTTTACACCATTCATGGTTTATGGATAAATTATTGAAATTTAGTATTCTAGTTTTAATATGAATGTTTATGTTATGTTTAAGACTTTTAATACGAGGAATGCATTGGACTTAGTAAGTGACGGGTGGAGCCCACTATATCTCCTCATTACATCGGTAAGTCTCACGAGACAAATTATTGTCTTGGCACAAGGCCTTGAAAAAATCTTATTTGTATTCTTGGCACAAGGCCATGACTATGTTGTTATGATGTCTGGGATTATGCATTCTATCATTATATAAGTGACTATTGATTTTTCATGTGACTATTTAACTATTAGAATATCCATGTCAGTAAGTAAATTGAATTATTTGATTTTATCATTACCATATTATGCTGAAATTAATGCTTAAAAATCATCTGTTTTAGTCTTATACATTGCCTTAAATGTTTATTCTCATTTATGACAGTTTCTGCTATATTGTTATCCTTACTGAGCATCAGAGCTCACACCTTTCTTTGTTTTTCCCTATATACGAATAATTATTTTATCACTGGCCTGTAGGGATAGTCTAAGGTGATATGAGTGTGGTCTATGGAAACAATTTTGTGGTAGATTTTAATTTTATGATTTAATTTAACACTAATGAATGTATCTTGTACATCCAAGGCAACTAAACTAAATTGTCTTTCGAGACTTGATCATTAGTGATCATGCCAATGTTATGTAATAATGCACCAAATCCGGGTTACTCAGGTCGAGGCGTTACAGTACTTGTGATAAATCATGAATAAACGTTGATAATACCCATCTTGACTAAGGACGTTCCACATCTCAATAAAATTATTTATCAGTTCTAACGATGTAACATTATCTCTCTTCTAAAAATAAACTGAAACCCCTTTCCTGGTAATAACAGGGCCTAAAAATTGTACCAATCATTTCTAAAAGTCACACATTGACAACTTGCATACAAATGATGATTTCTCAAGATCGCCTTCACTATCACTAAGTGCAGCTCATGGTCACACCTAGTCCTGGAATACACCAATATATCATCAAAAATGCCTTCAATTAAATAATAATGATATCTCTAAAATATAATATTAATCAATTCAAAGAACACATCTGGTACATCTGTCATACCAATAGGAATAACCACATTCTTAAAATGGCCATAACTACTTATAAATTCGTTTTAGGATTTTTCTCCTTTCACACCCGCAATTGATGATAAACTGATTGAATGTTACTATTAGAGAACCATTTAGATTCTCTCAACTGATCGAAAAAATATTCAATGTGTGGATATTTATATCGGTTCATTTTCATAACATGGTTCAGCTTACAATAATTTACAATTAACCATAGATTTCCATCCACCTTTTTAACAAACAACACTGGTGTTGCACACAGTGACATGCTAGGTTTGATAATCCCTTTGATTTGTAACTCCTCTAACTATAATTTTAATTACCTTAATTCTACTGGTGCATTCTGAATGATGCATTTGTGATAGGATTGTTCCCTAGAAGAAGATCAATTGTAAACTCAACATCAATCACTGTTGGAATCTATGATAATTCCACAGGAAATACATCTAGAAATTGCTTGACAACCATCAAAAAAATGACATGATGAACTCCTTCCATTTATGCAAACAATAATTCTATTAACATAAATGAGATCACGAAAATAGGGGGTTCGAAGAAGACAATTTCACCCTACTTTATATTCTTCTCCCCTATATGGAGGTGTTCGACACCATCTGCTATCGGGAAAGTATCAGTTAGTGCATATTAGTCGATGTGGGACATAAAATTTTTCAAAAACTCCATTACATATATTAGATCATAATAATCCTTCTCATCCAATTATAAATACCACAGAAAAATGACCCATTCATGAATATACAAATTGTTCTACACAAGAAGGATTGACACCATCTTTTACCCAGAAGAGTTTGAAGTCCTAAAAAAGAAGTCATAATATGCAATTTTAAATGCAGATAATCAATGATATGAGAAGATATGAATGAATGCGAGGCATCTGTATCAAGCAACACTAGCATTATTGTATAATATATACAAATCATACCTCACACTATGGATGGTCTTGACTAATAATATATCACAACATTCTCTACTCCAAACAACTGCATGCTTTCTAGACTTTTATCTTTGTTACCCTGCTGAGGAGTAATGATATTCCTTGAATCCCCATGACTAACATTACTCTTCATATAAGGGTTATGTAGCTTCCCCCTTCCGAATAGATCATAGAACCCCTAATACCCCTTAGGAGAGTCAAGATCACTCGACCATGGATTAATTTGACAATACCAATGACGATTTACCATCTACTTACATTTATGACTTTCTCAAGGCTCTGTTGTGAAATCACATCTAATGTGCCTTGTAGACACACAATAAATACATCCCAGCTTACACTAAGGATTTTGAAGAAGATTCACCTATTATGTCATACGAAACTCTACCATACTCTAAAATCTGGAATAGCATCATTCATCTGGCCTGGCCTCTCACTACACGCTGGATGAATTGCTTGAAGACGCTGCATGGGATTGATTACATTGCTACTCATGCCTACCGTGAAACAAATTTCATTGTCGATGCTCTTTCTAACAAAGGAGTTCATCAGAGCATGACTTGCCTAGACACTATGCCAGCTGATTTATATTATCTTTTCGATAGAGATTGTAAAAAAATCCCATCTTTCCGACTCTGGTAACCTTTTTAATTTATAAATTGTGCTTTGATCTTGTTAAAAAAAATACTCCTACCCTATAAATTAGTTTCTTTCTACCCTTTGAACCTCTCGTTAGAGTTACAACTATTTCCAATGGGTACCAACCTAGTTCCCATGACTGTAGCCCTGAAGATATCTTATTTAGACATTGTTTTTCTATTCACCATTGCCATGTAATCACTTATACATAGCCCCACTATTTTATAATGAATTTCCTTCCTCAACCCATATTCAAAAATAAATTCGTTCAATGTTGTAGTACCCACCACATGGGGTTCTAACAACACTATGTTTATAAATATTGCCACACATTCCACTACAAATTGGATCCCTTTCTTAATGATAATGAAATCTGTTTTAAAAAGAAATCTAAACATATATTGGAATAATTATTTATTAAAATAATCTTCGAAAACCTCATATATCATCCCTTGGTCTATTCCACCTTGGACCGCAAACTCACACCACTAAATTGAATGATCTACCAACATGTACATAGGTAAATTCACATTGAGATCTGTAGTTGTTCCCAAGAATCAAATAACCTGTTTATTATTTTCAACCATGATTCTTCCCGACTAGGCTCTTAATAACAACTAAAAATGATGGATTCTGATTTTGAAACTGAGCAAAAAGATTCACTTGCTTTGGCTCGTATGGTTTATTTCCACCTTCAACAACTTGTAATTATTTCACTATACTTTTATCTAGTTATTGGTTCACTTGGTGCTCATGTGCAACCAAATGTTTAGCATCATCATCTAGTTGGTCTCTAAGAAACATACTCAGTTCCATTTCTATCAACACATGAACAATCATAAGTCTCAGACCCTTAGAAATAAAATACCAAAAATTTAACAGTAAATAATATTTCAACTATTACTAACATTATTCCACAATTTCATATTTCCTATGTTGAACTATTTTTTTTGAAAAAACATCACTTTGTTCTGAAAATCGACTCATTTTCAATATGCTGCAATCATCGATGTTTTAAATACTCCCATTTAAAAATAATTTCCATATTTTTCTACATGAAATATATACCATCCAAAACCTAAATCATTATACCAAATGAAATCTTTAATCCTACTTGGAAGAAATATCTTTTATTCGTGATATGTTCATCTCATTGGCTAGACCCACGACAATGAAATTTCCAACTCCTATATGTGTATCAAAAAAACATATGCACCCAACTCCATTTAAACATGATGTTCATCACCAAAAGGTTATTTTCATCTTTTTATACTATAAATTTCAATTTCCTTCAATCCTAAACCATGATAAAATCCCACATTGAGAAATAGACCAAGAAAAATTACACATCCATGCCCAATAACCAATTTCAATACCGAAGGAGACTAAATTTCTTTTATGTCAAGGACCAAACAAGATAATACCACATGTAACATCCCTCCCCATCCCATTGGCTTGAGAGGACAGGGGAATGCAACATGGCCTTAGGAGACATTCCCGAGGTGCCAAAGGCTGGTAACAAATTATTGGGTCTTCATGAACAATCGAGGAATCAATTTCCCTTATAATTAAAGCCACCGACTGAACGATTCATAACAAACCAAAACTAAATGATGCATGTCAAAAAGGATTAAAACTCTAAAAAACCAAAAGAACAATACCACCATGCCTTTATAATCATATCACAAGTAAAAAGCTGAATACATAAAAACCCAAGAAGCTATGACACAACTCCACAACTCCATGTCAATCTATATGCCCTAATCATGACAAAATCCATCCATGAATCATGGTGAACCACTAGAAAATAGAGAAGATATACCCGTACTTATATACAAAAAATGACATCTGAAAAATGAATATAAGTAACAATGTAGGGGTAATTAGAAATAATCAATGGGTTTTCCCCAAATTACATCCTTACATATGCCACTAGGATATAACGGTTAGAAAAATCATATAAAATAGTATATAAAAACATCAAATAGTCCAAAATATACAACAAGGAAAATACACCATTATAAATCCATTTTCACCCAAGATACCTTAGTACAAAAGAAATCAAACAACCATGGAATAATCTACTATACCATCACATATTTTTGCAACATGTTCTACTTTTCATATCCATATATAACCAATAAATAAAAATTGAGTTCACACTCCCAAACTGGTAAACAATCACAGTGGGACCTTTATCCAAACCATTTCCTCCTTTCCAAATGAAGTAGTAATTATAACCCATTTATTATTGATGGTGTCCCTTTCATCCACTATCCATCCACTATTTTATAGTGTTTCATTTTCTCCACTTCTCATACATTTAAATACGATGTCAATGTACAAGAAAACAACCTATCACATGCACCCACAAACTGTCACAACAATATATAATAAAATTTCACAACAAAACATTCCCTTAGGATGTCACCCATTACACATTCCATTTCAATAAAGAAACAAATTTTATTGGAAATCATTTTCACAATCCATTTTCAAAATAATCCTATGCTACTAATTTAAAAATCAACTTTTTGAAATCATTTATCAAAGAACTTTTCACCGTAATAAATCGAATTTTCCCAAAATCATCGATTCATCACCAAACGGGTTTGCAAAAATATTTTCACATCATAATTATAATTTATTTGAAGAAAACCCAATTAATTTAAAGTAAGACATCCAATTCTAGTCCTGTGGAGTTGAGAGGGAATCCATATACCTTAGGGTTTCAACAAAACAGAAAAACTACCAAAAGCACCACAAATCTGGACGAACACTCAACAAAAACGACATTATATCTCCTTCTTAGGGAGGATTCATCTTAATACCAAGAAAACCCCCATTTGATAACTTTCAAAATGATTGGAATAGACCCTATTACCATCAAACTAGGGTGATACAAATTTGTTATATTCACATTAATTATATGAAAGAATCAACTAAAATATATTCAAAAAATATTATTATATCTCTAATATGTAAGGGAAATTTTGGAAATTAATTTAATAAATTATTTTAATAAAATTATATTCATTTAAATATTTATATATCCTTTATTTGATTATATAATTAATTAATACTACAACATTGTGAAAGCATTTAAAATAAATATTTTTTCTCCATAATTTAATATTAAATTACCATGATGAAAATGAATCATTATTCATTCATCATACTAAATTTATTTTATCATAAATTTTGGGTAACACCATTTTAAAATATTATGGTTATTAAAAACAATATTGTGACATGTTTTGTGTTTCATTAAATATAATACGATAGAAGTCATAATATCATCCAAGGGAACCAAAATGTCATTAATTTGATAAAATTATGATTATAGAATCGATATATTATATAATAAGATTTAGGTTTGTTTTAGGTCATTTTATGGTACATATAACTTAATTAATATCCAAAATAACTTGATTAAAAATTTACCGAGTTTATAAAATTAGTAAGATCACCACAATACATATTTATTTTATTACTATTCATATTGAAAAAATAAAATGGTATTATTTAGTAAAAATGAACTCATTGATACCCAATAATGAATAATTCTTCTAAATTAAAAATCATTGGCATGGGAAATTAATTTAAAATTAAACACCAAGAATTTATAGAAAAAAAATTAAAACATATCCTTGATTAATTATACAATTTTAGTACTAAATTTTAGAATAAAATACATATAAAAATAATTTACTAATAAAAATTGAAAATTAATTAAAATTTAAAATTCAACAAAAATTAAAAATTACATATTATATAATAGAATATAAAATAAATTATTCAATAAAAATAATTATTTTTTGACATCACATAAAAAAATATTTTTTTTGATAACATTAAAAAATAATTTTAAGATAATTTTTTACAGGGTGAATTTCAAATTGAATTTTATTTTCTTAAATGGAAATTCAATAATATTAAAATTAAAATTAAAAAAACATATATGAAATAATTTTAATAAAATAATTTAATTTTCAATTTTATAAATCCTTTATATAAAAATATCTCTATATAAGTTATGCATAATAAAAAAATAAAAAAAATAATTTATTCTATAATTACTCAAGTAGTTATATTCTTCCCCTATTTTAAATTTCATCAACATAATTTCAATCTCAATATCATTTTCCCATGCTTGACATTTCAAAATAATGTTTATTGAAATCTCACTACATAAAAAATAAATAAATGTTCCACTTCATAAGAGAAAAATAAGAATTAGACAGGTAATGTTGAATAACAATTTTTTTTTCCAAATAGGATATGTCAATTTGGATGTGAAAACATGGATATCGATGAGAAAATTATATCCCAAGTATAAATAAAAAGTGATTGAAATAATGGTCATGAAAATGATAATAATTAAAAAACTCTAAATATTGGATTGGATAAAAGGACACTAATTTCTTGATATCAAAAGTAAATAGATTATATTTTAAAAAAACTAAATTCCATGGATTAATGAATAATTTTAATTAAAAAGGAGGAACATTGAAAATATACTTAAATAAAAAATATAATTTTATATTTTAATCAATTCCTATAACAATATAAACTTTTTAACCCAATAATGAGTATTTAAGATTAATTCCCTATTATAGAAGAATTGGAATCAACTTAATTGGATCAAAGAATCAAAAAAAAAACAATATAATCCACCATTATTATAGAAATAAGAAAAAAATTGTTAGAACAAGGTAAAAAGATCAATAAATAAATAAAAATTTAAATGAAGAAAAACTACATTTAATTTCAACAATTCAAAAGTAATTCCTAAAATTGAACCTAGTGCCTTCAAAAAGTAACAATACATGGAATTCAGTGAAAATAATACGGACTACCTTTGAGACCCAAAAATACCATATATTTAATAACATAACATTTTTATCCAAATAACATCAATCACTCTTAATGTATCATTTAAAAAATTAATTATCATAATCACATATTCTTCAAGATAAGTTAATCATTTCCATAAATGAAATAAATCACTATAACAACACATTCTGATCATTGAACTTTAAAAATATAATTAAACATTTATTACTCATGTAAAATCCCAAAATATTTATGTTACATTATTCTTATTATGTTCCCCAAAAATTTACTGGGATCTTATCCCAAAATAACATTAATCATTTATTCACTAATTAATTTTCCTTTCAAATTATATATATATATATAATATAACATATTTTCCCATAAAAAACATATTTCTAATTTATAAAATTTCTTAATTAAAATGAATATTCTTTACCAACATCGAGTTCTTTTAGGACACTGGTAGGACCTACACCATTTTCTCCCATTGGATTCGGGTTAAAACAGCATGACCTTTCTGGGTGTGATGGTTTGTCTCCCAATTTATGCATTGTCCTTTTTCTAAAAAATATGAAGAAAATATTTATTAATTATATATAATTGTGAAAAAATAATAAAATCTCAATAATATATTCCTAAATAATTAACAATTTTTACCTAAATGGCTATTTCAAAACGTCCATTTTGCATCTCAAAAAAATCCATAATTACCTAAAAAAAGTCTCCAAAAATACCATTAATATTCTTACTATTTCATAATATAAATTGATAAAAATGGTTTCTATGACATTGATCATATGAATATAATAATAATTATAAGCCAATAATGGATTAAAAAACCTTTTAGATACCCTGATACGACAACTTACTAATCTACACTGTTTTTTAAATCATCCTATTATACCAACTTTATTTAATAATCCTTAATGTGTATATATTTTGGAATATTTTATCAAATTATAACTTTCTTAAAATTACATGGATCATTTAATATTATAGTTTTAAATAATATGGTCAAAAAATGGAATTGTAAACCAACATATTGAATGTTGATTCATATACACTACAATGATTTTAAACAATAAAAACCATTTTTATAAAAACATGGTTTCATTTTATTATGAATCTTCAAATTTTAGTATTACCACATCCATGTAGAAATTTGTAAGTTCCTGGATTTTCATAAATAATTTTTTCATTTAAGTGTTATCTTGGGTCTCTCATTTTTGGCAATAAAATTGGTTCCCAAGTTCATGTGGGGGCTTGGGGGTGCCTTGCGGGCTCATAGTGTGAAGAGAAGAGAAATCAGGACATCAAGTATATGTAGAGTGTCCTATGCACAGTTAGGGGAAACTATGTGGGTAAACCATATGGACTAGCCATCATCAGATAGCATCCTATGAATAGTCTAGCCACGGATTGGGATAACAGTGTCAGATCCCTAATAAACTATGTATGTAGGCCTCTGATGGATAGAAGTTGTCGAACATTTTGAACATGGTTTAGAAAACCATGCCTAAAAAATATGTCTCCCAAAAAATTTGGAAACAATTACAAAATTTCCACCCCATGATTTTATGACTAAACTCAGGTTTTCCTCCTCCATCCCCCTTGGAACCCTAGGAACAATCCAAAGCAACCATGTGCTCCCAAAGATCAACATCCTTTGCTTAATGACCGTTTAGTGTATAGTTGGAAGTGAATCAAAGATTTGGATGATTCTAATCACTTACTCTCTCTTTTTAGGTTCAGTTCTTGTATTTTGTGTGATCTCTATCCAATGCTCTCAACCCTTTATTATTTGGTGGGATCTACGTTGAGGATTTAAATGTATTTTGTATTCGGATATAAGGCCTTGTTAGGGAGGAAGATCATCAACGAATCTGATGTAGGTGGTCTATAAGTTTTATCTCGTGAGTTTGGTAGATATTTTTGCATGTAGTGTTTTGATTCTTACCCTCTTGTAAAGATTTCACCATCAAAATATTGTGATGTGATATTTATGGAGTTTAAACAACCAAATGGAACCCTCATGATCCTCACACGATGAATGGAAGATGTTGTGACCTACGCCAGGGCCACCCATGGGGTGTCCCCACATTTTCGGACACAGAGTTTAGCCAAATAAATGAAAGTCCATTGTTCAAGAACATAGAGCCCATGTTGAATATGATATTATTCTTGAATGGTGGAAATGGGATTCTTAGTAGTACACCCTCGTAGGGCGGTGACCTATGTGGGTGTTTGTTGGTTTAAAATGGGGTTAACTAAGATAAATTGAAATTCAACAGGATTTTAATTACACATTATTATTCTTGGTGTTATAAGCATGGGAAATGGGATTTGGGGATGAATTTTTAGAGTAGGTTAATACATGGGAATTAGTTGGTACACCTAAATGATTTAATGTAACGAAGGGACTAGTTATATGATATAAGAATTGTACTTGAATCGCATATCTGGGTATGTTCTTGTGAAATAATAAATGGATAAATGGGTCAATATGTAGAAATTAATAATGATAGTTATGGAATGGATTAGGATCCGGGCAATTAAGCCTAGTGAGTTTGGAATGATGAACGAATCCAAGTAAAATAGGAAAAATGAATGAATGATTAGTGAGATAAGCATACTAAAAGGTACTGGGGATAAATTGATAAATGATGTGAAATGTGGTAAATGTTTTAATGGGTTAATGCAGGGGATTAACTCTCATGTTTTGTTATGATTTATGTTTTTCTTGGGAAATGATTGGGATGTTTTGTGAATGGTTGATGGATATGAATATATATAGATTGTTCACATGGATTTGTAGTGTGGGGTATTGACATAATGTTCTATTCCCATGGTTCGAGCTAGAATGAGGCTCTAAACACCACCAATAATGAATGAGTAAGAGAATATGATTGAGGCTCAATTTCATTAAGATTTGTATTTAATCTGGATTGGGGTTTCGATGTGAGGTTATTGTATTGACTTCATTCCAATCGGACTGATGCTTCGAGTTGAGGAAATGTGTTAGTGTGATATGTGTATCCCTATTGAGGTATGGACTTCACTTGTTTCTCTTATGCATTGTGATTGATTTCCTTATACCCTTATGTAGATGATAATTGTGACTAACCAATGGAATTTGTGATCAACTTTGTTTATGTAATGAATATGGTGTAAGAAATGTATTTCAATATATGTTGGTCATTACTTAAATGAACCCTATTAACTAATGGTTCCATAACCATAACTTTCTTCTATTCCATTTATTTTGTACCTACATGGACTATCTGTTAGATGATATATTTTTTTGACACCATTGGTGGTACCTTGCTGAGTTTTGTACTCACACCCTGCTCGGGATGCTGTTGGGTATCAGAGAAGATTTCTTGGATACATGTATGGAGGAGGGTTGAGGCCCTACACTATGATGTTGAGTTGTGCTAGGAACATATATGGAGATGGATCTAGACATAAAGTCAAGACCCATTGGTATTTTTGGTCGTTTGATATATTTTGGGTTTCCTTCACATTCACTACTAGTATGGCATGACATTGTGTATATGATTGGAGTTTGTACCCTGATAGGAATCATTTGTTTATGGATGTTTATTTGGTGTTTCATACTGTTTCCATTATTATAAATGTTATGTGTTGTGACTTACATTAGTAAAGAGGGTAGAGTCTCAGCATGAGTCTTATTAGACTGTCGCCTCTAGTCAGTGGCTTTTGGCATATTGGGGGAGGCCATTGAGGTTATGTTATTACCCATCACTGAGCAACGGTTTAGTGGCTTCTAGGTTGTGGAGGTTACCATGTGGTATTAGAGGAGTTCTTTTCTTACTATTTTGGAATGGTATACAGTTGAATAAGATATGACGTCCCAGGCTAATGAGCTAATTCTTAGGAGAATTGATAGAACTTTATCCTATCAACGAATAATGCAAAGAAGTCTCCTTCCACCAATGAACGAAGAGAAATGTCTTCTCCATCTTCAACAAGAGAAAGTCTAGGAAACACCACCACCCATGAAGAATGCTGATGCCATCCTCAGCTTTTTCTTTCCTGACGTCAACTAAAAAGATGCTTCCATCCCACGACTTCGTCATTTATCAATGAAAAATGAGGTAGGGGGTTTGTTTTTTTGTACACATTCTTCGTCTTGCAAACTTATGGTATGAGAACTGATTGATATCACCGTGATGAGGAGGGTTCATAAAGACCAAATATAGCCTGATCCTCCCATTTTTTTGTTCTTGTTCGATGATGATGAAGGCAATACACAAGGCGATCGGAAACGAGTCGGCCGCGAAGAAGCCGGCGGTGCAAGGCTACTGGGTCGCCACAAGGCGTGACACCGCCATGCCATGCAAAGAACCGAGCCACGGCAGATGGGCCGCGACGGTGCCCGAGGGTTGTGGTGACATCACATTGCACTGGAATGAAGGTCCGCAGCCAAGAAGGTCCATGGCGGTCATACGATGAACGCAACGCTGTCGTGCCGTGTGGAGACCAGCATGTGTCCATGTCCAAGTCGGTCCACGACAGAGGAGCGTGGGGACATCGCACCACACCGTGGAGCGGGGCAGCTAGCTTGTCGGGCCAGCCGGGAGGTGTGGGACCCCGTCGGGTCCTGCCTGTGCTGGACACCCCCCCCCCCCCCCGAGATGGTACGGTTCTACCCAAACGTCTATGTAGTTCAGGTGCCAGGGGGCGCACGGTTTCCCCCCTGGCCCCTACTAAGGTGGACCCCCACCGGGCTGTCGGGTCACCAAGCAGACTAGGCCGTCGTGCCGGGCCACTCTCGGCCAGGCCGCCCTCGGGCCGTGCCACCCTCGTTCCGGGCCGCCCTCATGTTAGGCCGCCCATTCGGGACAATCCAACCCATCATTTCGGGCCACCCACTCGGGTTGTGCCGCTTCCTTAGACCGGGTCAGACCTACACATCGAGTCAGACCCTAGTTCAGATCGAGACGGGCCTTGTCGGTCGGACTGGGTCGGACCGGACCCTAACCCATTAGACCCATTTACACCTTTCTGACCATATATTGGGCTACGAGCATCTATTTGTTGAACCATCAATGGCGCTGATATTCATGGATCATAGCCACCCCTTTGAGTATACCCCACTGTAGTTCGGGGTATAGTTGTGTCATAGATAGGGTGGTTCGTACACAAATTCAACCAGGGCCTTGGGTCTAAAATTCTTATAACTCATAGACTGGGCGTCCGATTAACGCTCCCCCGGTTGTGTTGATACCCCTATGACATGGAGGTCCTTTGAGATACTTCCACATGAGACTTCGTGACACATGGAGTATCGACCAGTAGCTTGTGGAACAGATCCTTCCTCTGATGAGCAGGCAGAGTGCGGTGACCTAGTAGTTGTAGACCTGACGATTTCTTGACCGATTCAACTAAGAGTGATGCAACTATCCCAGTGGACGGAGTTCCAGGTATTTCGCGGAAGACCCATAGCTGACGGTGCACCAGGTATTTTGCAGCAGACTTGTGGAACTCGATAGGAGGAGTACCTTAGTAGTCCAATGTTAATGAGAAGTGTCTCGGTGTCGCAACAGGCCCAATCTACTTGACAGAGGAGGAGTTCTCCAACAGATGTGGTTTGGATAATTATAATAGTGGTTTGAACTTAGTCAATGACCTTTGTGTTTCCCTCATGATTGATTTTGGTAACATGATAACTTAGGAATATATATTGGGAAATACCTATGTAATGGTTATCTTTTGAAATCATACGTTGTGGTTTATACTTGTTGGATTTTGTGAGACCTTGAGGGTCTCTGGATCCCTACTAAGTATCATTATACTCACCCCTGCACGGGATATTCCCACACCCCATTGTGTTGGACGCAAATGGCGGAGAGCGTTGACAGAGGCCGAGAGCACCTGGACAGGATGGTACTCGGAGGGGGACCTTATGACATATCGGCACATGGAGGATTCAGATAGATGTGGAGTGCTGTGGAGGCCATCTATACCTACCCTTCAGGTATGAACCCTATAGGAAATTCTAGGATCTGCTTTCACAATTCAACTATTTTTCCATTTTTTAGATTTACTTTTTTTCAGTTGTATTTGTACTTAACAGTTGAGCATGTATTCTTCCCCCTAATTACTTTCATTACACTTATTATACATCTTTTCCATTGTGTTTTCTTCTACTTGTACTCTAGTTGTATGTGTTTAGGATTTATAATGGAAATGCCTTCCCAGTTTTCAGTAATTACTCCTTTGATACTAGTCGCCAGCCCATGGACTATAGAAGGTGGGCTTGGGGTATCACGATACGGGCCCCAAGGGATGGGTCATGAAAAATTTGTATCAGAGGAGTCAGTTCTACTGCAGAACATCAGACTCTGATATTTATTTTCTGTGAAACAATTGTGTTAAGGGTACCGAGTGTGGTTTTCAGTTCAGGGGGTCCAGTGTTGGTGTGGCGGCCAACGTATCCGTACAGCAGGACCCTGACTACTGATTTCCGACTCAGTACATGAAAACTCTAATTGAGTGTGTGTTTTTAGATATATTTCATTAACTCAGCTCAAAACAGGTTAGCTCACAAGGTATAACTTTTGACCGTGTCGTATCTATTTAGAATGCCTCCATGCGGACAACTAGTTAGGGTTACCGAAATAGTAGTCGATGACGACCCACCATGCGACGAGGCTCCGGTGTAGGGCCCTCTTACTATGTTGGCACCTTAGGGTGGTGTACCATCAGGACTACCATCCGTTGGACAGTAGATTCCTCTAGTCTCATTGGAGTATGGTGCACGCCGACTGATCGCATTGCATGAGTTTCAGCGGCAGAGGCCTCTGAGGTTTCGAGGCGAGACAAATTCCTCAGAAGTAGAGGACTGTAAGAGGCGATTACTGGAGTTTTTAGCCGAGATGAGACTCTAGTAGAGAATATGTTGATCTTATATTCAAGTCTTTTTCATTGAGTGATCGTGAGGATGGTCTGCATTATGATGAGTTTTCGGTAATTAGACCGTTTTCCGAGATGGTTCCATCAGGAAGTGTGCCAACTATGTCACTACCCATTGGTTAGTAGACACTACCGTTGATACTGGTAGAGACACATGTAAGATTAGTGCCTTGTATGTGTTTCAGCATCTGATACCCCTCATGTTCTGTGGTGAGCCCGACTCATAGGCGGCTGAGGACTAGCTTGAGGAGGTGGTTGAGAGTTCACTTCAGCTTCTACAGTTTCAGCAGAACGAAATTTTAGTAGTTGATTATTCATCAATGAGTATCTACCATTCATGGTACTTGTTGAATACGATGCGAACAGTGCTTCAGGGCCTGGACTTTTAATAGAGGTTTGTTTAAGACTAACTGAGCTATCACTTTTCCTCTATTCATTCCTACTCATGTTATGGTGCTAGAGAGAACCTTTGAGGTTGAATGTTATTTGGATGATCGGATACAGCTAGTGAATGTTAGCAGTGGGAAAGCAGGAAATCGGCTCCTGTCTCAAAGACTTGAGAATGTAAAAAATGTATCGAGAATAGGATGTGTTATGGAATGATGAATCTGTAGGGTAGTAGATGTAGAAGCATAGCTAGTAGACCAGCATGAGGTGGTGTACATTTCAACATGTTTCAACCACCCACCATTATAGTCCCCTTCAGGAATAGGGAGCTGGAGGTAAGGGGAAGAATGTTTCTGTATGCAATCAAGAAGTATGAACCAAGGGATCTAAGAGTGATTTGAGGTACGGTCTGTGTCTACTACTAGCTGCCGTATCAATAGGAAAATGTACCAATCCATCCTTACCTCCACAAATCTTGTCCCAGAACTAAAATTTCTAGTTAAAACATTGAATTGACCCTCACGTCCAGATATAACTTTGGTTGGAGACTCGATAATTACACATACGCCGACGGTGTGATCTGTCCCTTGAGGTGAGAGTTTTGGTTGGAACCTCTTGGTGGAAGCGTTGAGGCCTTAGGACGTTAGTTTGGTAATGGACTGGACAACAATAGTTCATACAAAAATTAACTATATTAGGAAAAAAGGTTGTTGATTTCTACAAATTTATGATGAGGATATCCTTAGTCAGGGAAAAAGGAAGCCCAGACATCACATGTTAAACTCATGCATAGTAGGGTGTAGCCGATCAATCATGATTCGGACAACCTTACCCTCATGGTAGCATGAGTTCTGAGTTTTCAGTTCCAAACAAGTGTGACAAAACATGGGGAAATCTTTTCAAAATATTTTTCTAGGATTAACCCCAAAGGGGGAATGGACGTCTTCTTTGGATGGATACTATCTGAGGAGTTGCAGCACCACTATCAGCCTTGACAAAGAAGGGGAAACCCTTTGTGTGGTCGGAGATATTTCAGAATAGATTTTAGGATCTGAGGAAGATGCTAACTAGTGCCCCCATCTAGAGGCTTCCAGAGGAAGCCATAGGGTACGTAGTCTTTGGTGATTTATCATGGACTCGGCTCAGGTGTGTCCTGATGCATGAGTGAGCAGTGATCGTGTATGGTTATCAGCAGGTGAGAGAGCACGAGCAGAACTACACTACCCATGACTGAGAGTTAGCATCAGTGGTCTTCGCCTTGAAGATGTGGTGGCAATATATAATCGGTGAATGTTTTACCGTGTACTCTGATCACAAGAGTCTCAGGTATATCTTATATCAGAAGGACATGAACCTGAGACATCAGCGATGGATTGAGTTATTTTAGGACTATGAATTCGAGATAGTCTATACTCCCTGGGAAGGGGAATGTTGTTGCAGATGTGCTCAGTAGGAGGACTAGCATACAACTACTAGAAGAGGTGATAGTGTAGCTGGTTGCCGTACAGATATATTTTGTGGAAATTGATGGAGATGCCTACCTATAGTCTCTTATAGTCACTCCCCCACTTCTTCAGCGAGTCAGGGAGGCACAACCTGGGGACACTGACTGCAAGACGTGACACGCTCAGATATCCATAGGTCATGAACTTGATTGATTTTCTAAATATGGGGAGCACGTCATCCTATTCATATGATGTACCATGGTACTAGTTGCACTTTAGGAGGAATTTTTTATGGAGTTTCACACTTCCCCTATAGTGGTATATCTAGGATTTGCGAAGATGTACCCAAACCTTCAATTACAGCACTGGTGGCCAGGTATGAAGAAGGCATTAGCGAAGTTTGTCTCACGATGCATCAATTGTCAGCAAGTGAAGGTAGAGTACCAGGTACCCACAGGCTTGGATCTACCCTTAATGGTCCCAGAGTGGAAGTGGGATGTGATATCCATGGACTTCGTGATGGATCTTCCACAAAGATCCATGATTAACGACTCGATTAGGTTTATCGTCGACCAGCTCACCATGTCAGCCCACATCCTACAAATCAGAGAGCGAGGTTTAGTAGAGAGATTGGGATTCCTCTGTGTGAAGGATTTAGTGAGTTTTCATGGAGTAACCTCTTTAATTGTCCCTGACCGTGAAGCACGGTTTTCTTCCTATCTATAGAATGGGTTTCAGGATGCTTTCAGGACATAGCATCACTTGAGCACTGTCTTCCATCCTCATAGGGATGGTCAGACCGAGAGGACTATCCAGACCCACGAGGACATGCTACATGCATCCTCAACATCAGTCGCAGCTGGGAGGATCACTCTCCTTTGGTGGAGTTTTCCTACAACAACTGCTGTCACTCCAACATCGGTATGGAACCCTTTGAGGCCTTGTATTGTCGATCATGCTGATCACCACATTGTTGGACAGACCCAGGAGAGTCAGCACCAGTGGGACCAGATATGGTACGGGCTACCACAGAGAAGGTGCAGATGATCCAGGAGTAGATGAAGACTACACAGAGTAGGTAGAAGTCATATGCTGATAGGAGATAGAGACCTCTGGAGTTCGAGGATGGCAACCATGTCTTTCTACAGGTATCACCTCGATGAGGTCGATGAAGATTTGGACGAGGCGACAAGTTACCTCTACGGTTCATAGGATGTTTCTAGGTCCTGAAAAGTGTAGGCGAGGTGGCATAATGATTAACTCTTCTACCTCAGTTGCATTGGGTGCACGCCCTTTTACACTTATCTCAGCTGAGGAGATAGGTGCACGGATCATCCCACATCATCAACCACGTGGAGCTGCACATCGATGACAGGGAGAATTCTATGGAGGTTATAGTGTATATTGAGGATCGACAAAAGTGAGTACTACGTGAATGGTAGATACCTCTAGTGCGCATTCGTTGTCAGCCCGAGAACCTCCAGGAGAGACTATGGGAGTTGGAGGATCAGATGTGTACTCAGTACCTCCATTTGTTTCCTTAGTTCAAGTTATACCTTACGGGGATGTAAGGTCCTGTGGTGGGGAGAATGTAAAGTCCTAGAGTTATTGTGGAATTTTTTTTTAAACAATGGAAATTTTACAAGTCTACAGTTTTTGACGACGCGCGATTCTGAAGCCTGGAGTGCTCGGAATGATCCGTCGATGAATTTTTAATCATAAATTAACTTGTGTAAGTAGTTTTCCGAAAAAAGTGGAATAACTCTTAAACAGTTACTCAGATCAGAAATCGGATCCTTCCATTATGCTGAGGTTAGCATGTTTACCCTAAGAGTTACTTATGTATAGTCAGCGTGGGTCTCCTGTTGGAAAACCCGAAAATGGAAAAACAATAAATTAAATAATTAAATAAAGTTATTTTATTTTTTAAAATGGATAAAACTCACCAACGGTAAGTCAGATTCAAAATCCAAGTCCACCGCTGAACTCATGAGGGTAGGCTTTCTTTAAGAAGTTACTAACTTGTGTCGGCAAAGGCCACCAGAGAATGTTAGTTTTTGGCCACGAATAAAATAATTAAGTGAAAATCAGTTTATTATATAATTTATAACTTTTAAATCGTATCTCAGATTTGAAATCTGATGGTACCGTTCTATTTTTTGGGGTTTTATTCACCCAGGAAGAATATAACCTCAACCGACGCGGGTCGAGGGTGGCTGATATTATTTTTTCGATTTTTTTGGTACGTTCAGTAAATGTGCGAGCATCGTTTTATAATTTTTGAACTGGTGCTCAGAATTGAAATCCAAGGGCACCGTTGAACTCACAGTGTCAGTGATTTCTTAGTGATAACTTCACCGCAGTTGGGTTTTAACAATAGGGGAAGATAGTTTTGGGGTTTTTAAATAAAATTGAATAAAAATAAGACTTAACTTAACCGATTCGACTTCTTGACCGATTCGACTCTGGGTCATTCGACTAGCCTAGTGGACATAGCACCCGGTATTTGGCGGCAGACCCACAGTGGGCGGAGCACTGGGAAGTTGGAAGCAGTCCTGCGGTATTCGATAGGAGGAGTACCTCTGTAGGATATTAGGGGGATCACCTGGTATTTGGCGACATACCCATAGCAGACAAAGCGCCTTGTATTTGGCAGCAGAACCGCAGTACTCGATAGGAGGGGTACCTAAGCAGTCCAAGGTTAGTGATAAGCTCCTCGATGTCGCGACATGCCCACTATAGTCGACAGAGGAGGGGTTCTCCAGCAGTCATGGTTTCGATAATGAAAATCATGTTTTGAGCTGATTCAATGACCATTGAGTTTGTCTCATGATTGAGATGGGTTACATGATAACTTTGGTATATGTATGGGCATATATCTATGTAATGGTTATCTGTGGAAATCCTACTTTTTGGTTTATCCTTATTGGATTGTGTGAGACCTTGAGGGTCTCAGGGTCCCTACTGAGTATCGTTATACTCACCCCTGCACGGGCTATGCCCACACGTCATGGTGTTTTATGCAGATGACGAATAGAATTAACAGAGGATGATAGAGCTAGGACTGGACAGTACCTAGAGGAGGACCTGACGACGTATTGGCACACAGAGGAGTCTGACGGACGTGGAGTGTTGTGGAGGCCATCTGTACCTACGCTTCAGGTAGGAACCCTGGAAGATGATCGTGGAGCTACTTTCACCTTTCAGTAGTTTGTCCCTTTTTCAGTTGTACATGTTTTCTGTTGTATTTGTACTTTACATTTTGGATTGAATTCTGGCCCCCCATTTACTTTCAAAACACTTGTTATACAGCTTTTACTTAGTGTTTTCTTCTGTTCGTACTCTAGTTTTTTGTGTTTACGATTTATAACTGCAATGCCTTACCAATTTTAGGGAATTATTCCTTTGGTGCTAGTCAACAACCCCTGTCCTATGGGAGGCGGGCTTTGGGTAGCCACGATACGGGCCCCTGTGGATGGGTCATGATAATGATCTATAAAATTATTGAAATATATGTGGATCCCCCTCTACAGTCATTCAAAAAATACTATAATATCATTTTCTCACTTCTACATGAATATTCAATGATAATATCATATTATAATATCAAATATATAGGGTATTGTAATGCAATTCTAAATCACATAGTGATCTAATACTAAATCTAATATAACGTAATATGTAGTTCGATGAATATTATTTAATATCATCTAAACTCAAATCTTTAAATTCGTTATTTTTAACATATTTACATCACAACATAAATTTATATCGCACTTTTATATATCCATTTAACCAGTAGTACTCGGTATCTCAAAATTAAAATAATTTTAGAAATTTATTATAAATTAGTTAAAGTGAAATCCAACAAAAAATTATTATATTAAGCACTATTGTGAATTTAAACAGTATTATTTTAATGTAGAACATTATCACAATAAAAAAACATTATCATTTATATTTAACACTATTCAATAAATAATATCTAGAAATATACTTGTGGAATTTCAATAAAATCCAGATGATAAAATAAAAATATCTAGTAAACGACTCCTACAATCACAATTAATTAATAAATTAAAATTATTATTATTATTCAATTATTGAATATTCATATTATTATATTTTATTTATTATAGAGGATTATAATATGTATTCCATTTATAAAATATGATCATTGTATGAAAAAACACATCACCACATAATATCTCTGATATATATGCAACTTGATAATTCTGACACTTGATAACCCATCTCAAAGAATAGAAAAATAATGATCATGTGGTTTATTAAATTTCAAATAGAATATAGACATATCATTTGATATTCAGAAATACATCTATCGAAGATCTAGATTGACATTAATAATAATAAATTTTATGAATCTTTTAAAAAGTTAGTGCGTTGAAAATCATAATAATTCACAACAAGTAATAGAATGAATTATAATAAACATTGTGATAGTAACACCAGTAATACTTAGATAAATAATTTTAAAATTAAATTTCATTATATTAAATAGTTATATTATTTCTCATTTTGTTTATAATTTATCACTCGAAATTGTTTTAAAAATAATGTACTATTAAGATTTTCAATATAAGTTATTATCCGAGAATTAAAATGACACTTATTATTTAATCTGTAGTTTTGTTAACATTCTATAATATATCTAATATAATAATATTTATAGGAGTATCAAATAACTCCCATAAATTTCATTAAGGATCCCTACATTTTTTAATTTTTACTATAAACGAATAACATTATAGTAACGTGATACTTATAGAAATTACATGAAATTTAGGTACATTCATTTCATCTTATGAAATTTTCAATTAATATTTTTGATGTGTAAAAAAAATATCATCATGTAATATATTCTCTACAAGAACTGATTTTAAATAATGTTAAATTAAAATTATAAAATTAGAGTTAACTTTACAAAAAAGTCCAAATCACTCTTATAATATATGATTTTTCATTTCCTTATTCATAATTATCAACTACATAAATTTTATGGGATCTAAATAAATGAATCTTGGGATATTGGTTTTAGAAATTTCAACCACAATAACTTAGATAAAATTTTAACACATAGTGTTTTTATGAATTATTATTATTTGAATAATTTATATTTCATTGATAGCATGAATTACACTAAATAGAATTTAATTTTTTTTCTAGATGCAGTATTTTTTATTACATTAGACACGACACAACACTTTGAAAAAACCATGGTATATTTTTAATATAGTTATTTAAACATAACAATTATAACCTATCCATTAAACATATAAATATGAATAATAATAAGGACTTTTTAAATAAAATTTATAATGGTTTTATAAAAATAAAAACTATTTAATAATAAACTACTATGATTTGGAAATATATTTCTATATCTCAAAATTAATATTTTCTAAATTTTTTAAATATTTTTGTAAAAAGTGTTAAAATTAAATTTTAATACTATTAGAAATTAAATTTTATAAAATATACATCATTTATAATGTTGTCATATTAACTTTATCTCACGGTAATGTTTTGATATTTTTTTAGAAAATTTATAATTTTTATGAGTATAAAATAATTCTAATTTTTAATTTAAAATTTCCTTTAAATATAATATATTTATACTATAAAATTATATTTGATATTGTTTTTATAGTAAAATTAATTAAATTATACATCAATAATATAATTACATTTTTATAATCAATTTTATATTGAATTTTGGTGCAAAATAAATGTAAACTTATAAATATTTTCTATTTTAAAACTTATTTTCTCATCACATATTTGAGATCAATTAGAAATTTATGTAGTTGAATTATTTAGGAAAATTTGAAAAAATTTAATCCCAGTTTTTATTCTGAAAAATTTGTATTAACTAAAAAGGATAAATTAATTATGGAAAACATTATTATTAAAATATTAAATTGATATTTACCATGGTCAAGGTGAAATTGAGTTTACCAAGGGTAAATATAAAAAGATAAGGGTTAAATTGACCACTAAACCTATTTAAAATATATTTTATGGGAATATATCAACCTTATCAGGCCCAATGTTCAAATGTGAGAAATTATGATATTTTGTTATTTTGAATAACATGTTTACACTTCTTCTTTTAAAATAATTAATATTGTTCCACTCACCCCACATATAAAAGGCCACCTGATATCCTCGATTATTCACCACTTCACAGCCTTTTGGTTTATCCCCACATTAATAAAATCACTTCCAAAATTCTCATATCTCATCGTTGAAGAATTGTTTTATAAAAACTGGGTGAAAACTGGCCCGAGAGGACCCCACCTATCAGCTAATCCATCTTGTAATGAGGCCACATGTGTGCCTCCTCATACACCATAGGTGGATGACTATCACTAATAGAATAAATGGATATAGTGAATAATAAATTCATTTATATATGAGTGAAAAAATATTAGAAATATTGTAGATATACATGAATTATTGAACAATATATTTGTCATAATTAAATAAATAAAATAAATAACTAAAATAATGGAATGATGCATAAAAACTGAATGATTAGAATAAGGAAACTTGTCGCACACTTAGCTAACAACATAAGGAATAAAATAATAGACAGCAAAAACAGAAGGCTCAATTATTACTAAGACCAAAACAACAAACATAGTCTCTATAATAGCAAAACATTTCAATCATGAACATCAGAGGAAACATGAGTAGCTCTGCTCAAACATTAAGCAATGGGTCTCTACCTGATCCCACAGTATATGATAATCCTAAATGTTTTCATAAGTTCAACACATAAACAGTGGTTCATGTCCATGGGTAGAGAATAAAATATTAGTAGTAATCCCCAAATGGTGGTTGCAACATTTACAGTCCTAACATATGAATGTAGCATGAATCATGTCCATCCTAGACGAATGTGAATCCCATCATAATATATAAACAATATTTTGAAATGAAACCAAATATCTAAAAAATAGAAAAAAACTTAGGATATATCCTAACATCCCTAGATACTCAACCCTCACTCTATACCCTACATGAGTAACTAAAAAATGTGGCTCATATGGAAACAACGAAAATAATTCCCTCTTGATCAAGAATGAGGTAAAAATTCCACAATAATAAAATACAAACATGGCATACCATAGTGACTCGTCATAAGAATAAAACCACCAAGTTCATCTACTGGGAACTATGGCTGTAATGGTATGATTTGAACTGGTGGTGTAGATACCCTATTGACCATAGGGTACACTAGAATGAAAAAAATTCATATAAATGTATTAGGGTAAACAAAACTACAAGTTCATCACCGGATTGTCAAAGCTGTCCACAAACCAATACAATAGTCCCTCCAATGACAACCACTTATATGGTACAGTGATGCTAACCCATGGAGAATACCCAATTAGTCATGTTTTCACTAATCTATAAAGTCCATTATCCCCCTAGATCAGCCTCACAACAACCAACCAACTAACACAATTGATAAATTGAATCAATCTCATGACTCTAATCAGTGTAATATTTTCCAAATGCCTCATATCTCACAAATAGTCCTAGAAAATTAATAGTTTCAACACACAAAATCAAATCTCAAACACAGATTTTTTTGACACCCAAACACTCAAAAAATAACTAAAACCAACTTTAGACACCTCATATGGAAAATCAAAAAAGAAACACATCAAGGATACATAAAACATCAAATAAAATTGGAATCTATTCAAATTGAATATCCAAAAAACCCCACATATTATGAAGAAAACCATAAAAGGGTATCCTCTAGTAAAACTGAACCTCTGTCTGAGTCCACTCAAGGGAACTCAAATGAGTATCGAAGAAAAATGCCTTGATAACCCTCCGTAATGGGAATACACATGAAATACCTTACCCATATGGAAATTATCAAGAATGTTTCTAAGGGAAATATCTAATTATCTTCTCAACAGAACCCAACCACTCCAGACATCCAATTATGTTGAACCACCATAATGGCTTCTACTAGTCCAAATGCCAAGAAACTATAATTAAACATTCATCAATTGAACAAATGCCCATTAAATGAATATAATAGATATCACCACATGTAATATTTCTATGAAACCACAAGAATATAAACTATTCACCATAAATCCATGGTTATCCATGAGTGTACAATCTCACTTGAGCCTCCCAACTCCCAGTCTAACCCAAAAGGACACTGGAACCACAACCTCAATTGAATCCTCTAGAAAAACATTATGAGTATAATATGTCATCCATATAGCATGTAAAAGATGAATAAATTGTCTATAGGTATTTAAAAAGAAATAAAACCTAGAATGTAAAACTCATAAGTCTAATTCGGTTTCTAGGGAAAAAGTAATCTAAAAACGCATTCATGAAAACTACTGAACATATTGTTATAGGTACATGGTGTGTTCCCATACAAGTTCACCCAGACATGTACATCCTCATAAATAGATCACACATGGGGTCTGGCCGTGTACTAGTACAACTACATGATATCTTTACATGTACTATCACCAGACCATTCCCCTTAACACAAGGTTTCCTCCCAACTACTTGGCTACATGTACACGTCCCACTACAAGAGGTGTACTTTGCATAAAATTAGTGCAGTATCAGACATTCATATACCCATTTACAATGATAAATGTCCATGTACCAACACATGAGGGATACTTCCCCATATCTTTGAACTCATCTTCACAATCACATGGCCCTGTACATAGATTTGTACTACTACAATGTGTATACCAAAATTTCAAGGAATCTAAATAAAAAACATAATCTTTGATGAAAAAAATAACACATGACATGTGTTAATCAAACCAAAATTCCGTTGATTATGATTTTCAAAATATAAATCTCTATTGACATAGAGAAACACCTTTATTCTTTGAAAAATCATCAGATAAACAAAGTAGTGGAGACCGAAAACCACGATTAAAGCTGAAAACAGGAATAAAATAATATTTCATCATTTATAAAACAAAAATTAAATGTTATTATCCTCATGTATAATCCCAAAATGCTTTATTTACATCCATGTTTTGTAACACCAATGTGGATATTTGAAATGAATGGAGATTCATAGCTCTACCTTCACCTTCCCTTCTCCCTCACATCTACCTCCTATCTCACTCTCCTATAGTTGGTAGAAGGATTCCCCATGGTGTTCTTATGTTAAACACTAGTGAAGGTATTAAAAAATGAAAAGAAAAAACGGAAAGTAATATGAAATAAAAGATAATAACGATAAGATAAGAGTTCACAGTCTGATCCCAACATTGACATGATTTGATGCCCCCAAGGAACCCCCCCCCCCCCATATCAAACTCAATCATAAAGTATAATTTCATATATAAATCCTCTACTATAATATATCATTGTATACAAATGTATAAAAAAACTATTTAATTAATTTAATATTTAATATTAATCCAAAATTAAATTGACATAGAATTATAGAAAAAGTCTATCCTAGAGTAATCCCCACATTCTGTGACTATAGTTGAGGTCAAAAAATTATCTATGTTCTCCAGACAATAGAAATTATTATTTTTCCCATGAGAAGCTTCCATAATGTAAAAAATAAAATTCTCCCATTTTCTATTTCAAATTTTACATTGAAGTTTATGAATATACCACCACAATATATTCATTCCTAAATCTTTAATGCATAGTATTTAACCAGTAACATTGATTTATACTAAACATTATAACTCCAAAAACAACAATTACTATCCTCCAACCTTTATCGTGGTGCTGTAAAATACCCCAAAATAAGATGCATTCAACCATGACTGATTTTATGCTCCCCACTACAAGAGAATAATTATAATCACCCCTTGACCATGAAAAATACTATACATCCCATGATCCATAAACATTCGAAATGAATGTAATGATATTTCCAAACCACTCACAGTCAATCACGAACATGGGAGAACAAAAACCACATGGTCCCTTCATAAATGGAGTTAAAACCCAACACTCAACAAACCTTTATAAGAATTACCCAAAACCGATGATATTCTAGGGTGACCTCCCACTATAAGGATCCCTCAAAATGACTAAACTATTAGAAAAATCAGATAGACTAACTTCTTGGGCACCAAACTAGCACAAAGATGTATTGTCAATCAATATTTATTCCAAAATTTTTATAGCATCACCACTCCACTCCTAATTTCATAGTAATCTATGAAATAAATTTCACAATTCCTATATCTCAAATGTCTCATTAACCATGTCTAATGTGACCAAACCGGTTGGCCTTTCTCATCATACATACTAGGACTAATAACTCATAAAATCATCAAAAATCATCTTTTGAAACAAGTCATATCCCTTATATCCTGATCCACCACATGAAATCCCTCCACTTGGGTGATGATAAAAAACAATGATAACTAAACCAAACACCCAAATTTTGACCCAAAATAGAATAAAAAAATAAAACCATGCACCAACCAAACCATCCCTCTCTACCATCTAGAAAACAAAAAATTAAACCAAATAAGCTAGAAACAATTAGCACTCCCAGTGATCCACCAGACCAGACCAATGCATCATAAATCACACCACAATACTCCTCAAGACCAACACAAAATTGCATAATCTCAATCACAAACCAGTCATGTCTTGGGTATAAAATCCTTCATCAATCAAACACCAACCAATCCCAGATGATCACACTAAAGCACACACAATCTAGTAGGGTTTTCACATATCCCCTGATGAATGGAATTTATCTCAACCACTAGAGAGAAACTAAAAAAATGGACTACAAAACATATAATTATAATAATGTAACCCATTTTTCAGTTTAGTATAATTCAACCATGTACATTTACAAGAAAACATATCATATTTAAAAACTCACAATCTAAAAAAATGAACCTCTATCATAATTAAAACACACATAGAAATGCAAATTCATTCATTGTCATAAGAATTATGTGAGTAACTTCAACTCTTGAAATCATGTGAAGATCTAAAAATAATGAAATTATAAAATCCACAAAGAGAAGTGCATCACTCATGGTAAAAATCATGTAAATAAAATAGAAGAAACTAAAAATAGTAATCCCGCAGCCATAGAAAATGGACCTCTTAATTGAAGAATTGTAAATTATGAACTATCCCTATAGAGACTTAGTTTTTTACATATAATACTTTGAAATATTTATAAATATATTTCCATTGCATGGTTCTATGATAGAGATCCATTCCAATAACCGATAGGCCTAGAATTAATTCTATAAAAATTATTAATATATTTATTATTTAAAATGTGGGTGTAAATTAATCAAAATAGAATAACTAATAAACTATTGATTGGATCAAAAAGATGAGACCACTGTAGTGTTTGGAATGTGTTGGATTCCCTAGGCATGATATAAAAAGTGTCGACATGCGATGTTCTGAAACCTCACTCATTATTGGTACAATATGTGTATTATATTAATGTGTTGATTAAATAAAATAATTTAATTTACATAAAATTAATAGATATATATGTAACACCCTATTAAAATTCAAGGTATTGGATAAAAATATTGCAATTTTACCATGATCTCTCCTTCCTTATCTCTTTGGTGAATCGATATGAATGTCATTAATCCTCTAGATCAAGGTGAATAGATGTGGAGAAAACACTGAAACTCCTCCCGAATTCGTTAGTGAGCATGTTCTTAGAAAAATAGTGATACAAACTGAATCCTAACTCACCTTTTGGTTTTTTGGTCCAATATATTTATATAATTGAAAATTTCATTCCATTATCTCATATTTTTTCCAATTGAACCCTTTCATTCACCCAAGATCTAAATCATTAATTTATTAATAAATTGTCTATCTATCATTATTTCATTATAGTTGTTTTTGGAATAGAAAGTGTGTAAAATAACGTATAAAACATTGTATTATCATTTTTATCACCCTCGTTATTCTTTTTATTCATTGATAGAAACCATGTGGTTCCCAATTTTACAATTTCAGTTTAATCTGATAATGATTTAGTACCTTGATTTATGATTGGTCCATGAAATGATGATTTTTTCACAAAAATGTTTTTATTGTTGAAATGACTATAGAGCATGGATGATAATGAGTTCTAGAATATTATTTTCTAAAAATTATTTTGAGAAAACAACAACAGAAGATTCAAGGTATGGTGAGATCTTTATGAATGCACATCTCTATCAGTTATCGATTTCCATCCACCAGAGTGCTATAAATAGTAGATCCTGGCCAGATCAAATGGTGATGGGTAGGTTGAATGTCAGATATATAGTGAAATGGGGTGAAATAGCTAAATCTACCAAGTGGATCATGGATCTGGATATTAGTGAAAACCCCGATTACATGTCATGTCAAACTATGAAAACACAACATGTTGCCGCATTATTTAGTGACAACTGTTGTTTGAGAATATTAATGATGATATTACATGTAGTCCTCTAACACATGTTTTGTATACCTTCCATTGTTATACAACCCATGTGATTGGTAAAATGGGAGGGGACTCTATGTAAGATAGCATGGGCATGTGATTGTGTACCAAAGTACAAGGACATTGTGTCCATGTACACAATCATGATCATAGCATACGGCCCCCATGATTTTTTGTTGGGACAGGATGTGTAGTCCACCTTCACAGTGTGTCCTACTACATGGTGTTAATCCTCTATGCTAGCCAAGGACACGAGCATACTGTGAATTGGGACCACACATTTTATGTGTCCCCTCACATGTCATGTACCCCTTGGGATCTTTTGATAAAACATCTATCAATAATATCATCAATGATTAAACATTGATTTTGGACTGTGAGAAACCTATAAAGATTTTTTAATCAAATTGAGCATTGTTGTTTCTTTATAATCAAATTTCTTGATATGATGTGAAACGTTATGTGTTTTTTCACCCATTGAGGCGACACCATATGATTGCAATGATGATACAAAATAACCAGAGCATCCCAGGTATAATCCTCCCACGTGGATGGGTAGTGGATTTCCCCAAATACATTATTAGAATTACCCTTTATTAAGACTAGGAATTGGTGTTCCCCAGTGATCTTTCCTAGTTACCCTCTAGTAAGAATACGTAGTGGAGTTCTTTGATGATCCAGTCATACCCTCAATTATTTTTGGGTAGTAGCATTTCTCGATGAGAGTTTCAGGCTTAGAAAATCACAATTCCTAATGACATCATCCATGAAAAACTCTTTATTATGGAATTGTATTTGAGTTCCAAAATGACTCATCATACATACCATCCAGTAGTATTGGGAAGTGGAATTCCTAGATGAAATTCATGGTTATACCCCTCTAGCCAGGATGCGTAGTGAAGTTCGTTAATTTGTATTAGATTAGGACCCTCATGTAGTTACTATTAATTATATCCTTATAAAAATCCATCTCAAATGTGAAACACATTCCCTAGACATTTTTTGACATATATTTTTCAATCATAAGGAAGAGGGATGTTTTACGCACCAAGATGTGCTATTTTCACAAGACCTAAAGTAGTGTCAGAAATCTAGTAATAACTAATGTTGATAGTATCAATGTTCATTGATTGAGTTTATTAGACTTATGTGATCAGGTAAGACATGTGAGATGATGGGAATCATAGATTATATCATACTGTGTAACTACCGGCTACTCATCTTCTTGGGATACGCTATAAGTTGGAGATCCCCTTACTCTCTCATTCAGGATTTTTTTTACTAAACACACACACACACACACACTCACACACACATATATATCTATATCCTTCAATAATTCCCACTCCATGAGATATGGTTACTTTCCTTTACAGAGATGCAATGATTGGAGGGGTATGCCACATGTTTCATATACCGAGATTTTCCGGGTTGGATGAGTCTAATATCTTACTAAAGGTATTGAAAATTGATGATATGATTATCATATAACATTATTGACAACCTTGATTTCCATTGAGTATGAATTCACACTCTTGAAAGGATGAGTTTTAGACTTCTAATGTACCTTGTTCTATCTACTTCTTTCCTCTTAAGTTGTATATCATAATTCTCCCCCTTCACCTTTTTCAGTGTGTTCTATTGGGTATGTATATACTCATCCCTAAATTTGTTTTTCCAAACATGTTTCATCTCTTTTTAAGATGGATGATAGGTCAGTCCGGACATTAGAGGATCATAGCGATATATGGTTATTGGAATATATATGGTTGTCGTACCATGTGATGTAGGAGTGGGGATCTCAGTTAATTAATTAATTTTCAACTTTTCTATCGGGATGGGATAAATTTATAGTTGGGAATGTAATTATACCCTTTTTATTTTAGTTTACACTATTGTACATCATACTTTTTAGTGATTAAGGAATGATGGGTTTATTTATAACAGTGGTTCATCTATTGTTTCATTCCCTCTATCATTTTTTTGATGAATTTAGTGTGTGTGTGTGTGTGTGGGCCTATAGGTATTTAGGAATTGGCCTCATTAGTTCAGTAAGTCCTTTAGAACCTGTATCTACCCCCTGTCCTATAGAGGTGGGGTTGAGGTAGTTTATTCATGACCCCGACATGGGTTGGGTCGTGAAATATTGGTATTAGAGAAATTCCATTCCTTGTAATGTAGTTCAGATGTTTCCACCTAAGAGGATTGGTTGGGATTATATTAATAGTGGAAAATTGATTCAAGTGAGGCTCATGGGATAGGGAGTCTAATGATGGTATGACTAGAAGATATATCCATTCAAAAAACCCATGAATACCATCTCGTCGACTTTGTATGCTAATACATTTTTTGCAGGAATAAATGACCACACATCCTATAGGATTGAGTCTTAGATTGTCCTTCATGAGTCTGATATCAATTATTGTTCATATATATATATATATATATATATATTATGGGAATATGACTAAGGTACTCCCTGATAACATTTATGATGCATTTATGGAAATAGCCATGCATGATACAATCTCTAGTTTGTAACAACAATGCAATTAACGACAAAGACATAGTTCAGGGTCCATCATGAAATCACCTACATCTAGGTCGGTTGGTAACAATACCTCCACATATTGAGTTGCATATCATCCCAATAGGGAAGGATGAGGACATGCGTAACCTAAGAGTACTCCATGAGTTTCATCATTAGAGAATGTTGAGAATCTGTGGCGAGGTAAATCCCTACTCATTTGAGGATTCTATAGAATCGATGTTCTATATCATCACTCTAGTTTGGGCCTTGACATATTTGATGACATATTTCAGAGACATCCATTTATTTATTGTCTATGGACATCAGTGGTTCCTATTTACAAAGACACATGAGGATTCAACACTCTCATGGGATAACATTTTTCATTTTTTCCATTAAGAGTAACACATCTTCTACATAAGCTCAGTCTTGATTTAAGAACTTCAAGATCTAGAATAAGAATGGAAGATAGGGGATGAGTGTGCTACTATGTTTATATAACATTAACAGTAATATCTTTACATGATCTATGATGGATACATATAATAACAGAATGTCACGGAGGTGCTCTACCAAGAGATATAAGCTATTGTAGTTACCATTAACATCCCCACCTATGGTGGGGTGCTTTTGTGGGAACATGTGACAAAGAGTATTCTTTCAGAGGGATGATAGATTTTTGGAGTGGATGGGGTGAAACGGTGTTGAGAAATCTACAGTTGTAGGAAGGTGATGCACACCTATCATAGGGCATGGAAAAATAATTTTTCAATTTCCAATGTTTTGTCTCGTGGTTAACCCAAGGAATTCTCCTGAAGAGGAGTGCACACAAAATCAGTTTGTCACTTTTAAAAAAGAATAAAGATGTTGTGTTTTTTAAAGGAAATTTGAAATTAAAAAGATTGAAAAACTTTGATATTAAAAAGGGTGATTAGGTCAGGGTCAGTTTTTTAATTTTAATGATATCCTTGTTCAATTTAATTCAAACCTCTACTTCTTTGTTGATCAATGTGAGTTTCCACAATTTTTCCTCTCACTTCCTTGTTGAAATTATGATGGTGGGAGAAAACATTAACAGGATCTCATTTTGGTCAGATCTCATTCCATGTGAAAAATAGTTGTAGTGAATATCCTTAATTAACATGGGAAATACCCAATCAGGTCTTTTTTTCCCAAATAATCAAGAACATTCACTACACCATTTATACGTACTATCGATCATTGAGTACTTCACCAATTATCAATGTTCCATTCCATCGTATATAAACTAGAAATTAGTACATAGAGATAATTATTTTTTTACCAAGGAAAAAATCAATAAAGAAATTAAAATTCACGAATAATCGCACTTTATAATAAAATCCTATATATGAAATTGAAAACAACTTTGAAGAAGAAAGGAATTTTATTCAATTAAGTCCAAGAACTCAAACATTACAATAAAGAAAACCCACCCTTCCCTAATCACTCACAATGTTTACCCCACCATGGTATGGGTAATCAAGATGAAAGGGGATGAATAAGACATTTGAAAAATATGAAATAGAAAATAAATAAAAGGGAAAGATGAAAATTTCCCCTTCTTGGTGTCCCTGGAGGAATGGGATGGAATGAGAGATTCTATGAGAGGGAGGACCTCTCCTATTTTTCTAGACAGAATTTGTCCCCCAGGGTAGACACGTTTTATTCCCATTAAATTTCATCATCACGAGTTTCACCCAACTTGAATGCAGTTAAAAATTTTCTTTGGTGTTTCCCCTAAAAATTTCAGTGTCTTTGGACAATTATTACGAGAGTTATGCCTATTTTACTCTCATAATTTATTGTGTCCAGTCAATGATTCCAAATCACAAACCTCTAAATTAGGATGCATAAATGACCCTTAAAACAACACATTCCGGCACCCTTACCGTCATGAAAGTTGTTCTATAACTTCTTGCACATCATCCCACCGAATGTAACAATAATTGGGAACACCCAATTTAGTTATGAACCCCACAACAAAACATGGCAGATCTGTAATCATTTTTCATGCTCCCACTTGTGAGTTTCGTTTGAGCTTCCATGTGACCGATTCGGCTTTTGGTCTAAAAATATGAAATGAAGAAATGTATGTATATAATCTGTAAAAAGTATAATTTTCAAATTTGGATTGCTGTAGAAAATGTTATGGCCAATGTACAGAAATAATTTAAAACAGCTAAAAATCCAAAATGGGCCATTTTTACAATAAAGCTCAAAATATTACCAATATCATAAAACTGAACCAATTAATAATAATGTAATAATACGATGGGATTTAAAACAATAATATTCAATGTAAATTAATTGAAAATATTTTCTCTATCATTTCCCCCAAACTTAGCACTTGGACTCCTAGAAAAATAAACATCAAAATCAAATCAAATAAAATCCAAAACACATAACAATGATATCTACCAAATACATACAATGATATAAAAAGATATCATGCCTCTTCAAAAAAAATTCAAGATCTCCATTTTAGATTATTTAATATATTTCCACTTTATTTCTTATCCCATTCACATAAAAACACCTACCTCACCTGAATTTTCTTATCTCAAAAATGTAAATTCTCAACAAGACTTTCCTCATACAAACTCACTCAAGAGTTACCATAGGCTTTATAAATTCCGTTATATCCACCCGATGAGTGTGAAGTACATATGTTTTTCAAGAGGAAATTTCAGTTTTGTTTTGTGGCTTTCGGTTGGTAGGATTTAGATGTTAAAAATTTTGAGGCCGAAAAAGGAGGCCTTGGATCATTATGAAGCAAAATTGAAAGATTCTAATTTTTACTCATGAATGGTCTCCTTATCATCACCTTTATAAAAAATATGCTCCATCATCATTCAATCAGTTTAGGATTTCAGCAGTAAAAATTGCATTATTTTCAAACACGATTTTTCTTGAAATATCCATTTAGGCACAACTTTCTTTTTTTAAATCAGAAGCTCTAGAATGGCACAACTTATCTTACATGAAAACTAAATAAAGGGCACAGATTTTAACAAAATAATTTTTCAGTATCACATAAATCTATTCAATAATTTATTTTCCACCAAAATATTCACCAAATGAGGTAGCACAACACAAGACAGCTTCCTCCACACTTAAGTTCAACTAGATCATTAAATTTCCCTTCAAGAGAAGGTAGATAGGGAAAATTGGCTTGTAATTTGGCTAACCTAATAGTCTAATCATGGATTCTAAGGTCTAAAAGTATTAATGTATGGTAGGATATAATAACAAAGATAATTTTGAAAAGGGTGTTTAAAACCAAATAAATTCCTCAATCATTTAAAAAACATGTACCCCAAACAGTCATGTTTTGAAAAAAATAAATCAAATTTGAGTTAAATCAAGCATGGTCTAGTTATATCAAGAAACAATGTGAATGAAAATAATATGATGAAAATGGTTTAGAATACTTAGAGGAATGTAATTTCATAGATATAGATAGTGAAATTTGGCATGAGGTTCAAAAATCGGTGTACTTTTCATAAATTCCCAAAAGATTTGAACATGATAAAAAGTCATATTAGCTTTCATTTAACCTCAGTTTCATAGTATAGATTGGTTTACTCATTGAAATGGGTTTCAAAAATTGTAATTATAATCATTTCAGCACAAAAGTTTCAAAAACACACCAAAAATTGAAAAATAAACACACAAAAATATGAAAACAAGCAATTTTTTAAAAAAAACACAAAATGAAAATGCTAAAATACATAGATTTCTTCCCCTATAAATAAATGATGAAATTTCCTCAATTTATTCAAGTGGATTTATCATGTCTGAAAATTTTAAAATTAATTAGAACATCAAGAAAGTGTGAAAGAGAGGTACAACATGATGGATCTTATTGGTAGATAGGTTAGAGGAGCGTGATCTCCCCCACTGGCTTTGATTAGAGGGTCCCAAGGATTTTCATCAACCTATGACAATTCATTGTGAATGGATCCTATTATCTATCCTTCATAATCTGCACAACACCAAAAGGATATACATGAATATCTGAAAATGGACCTTCCCATCTGGAATAAATTTTACCTGGCATAAGCTTGAGTCTTGAGTTGAATAACAACAATTTGTCTCCATGAGAGAATTCTTTTGGTCGGTTCATCTTTTCATGGGACACTCTTGTTCCTTATTTGTAAATACTAGAATTTTCAAATGATTCCCTTCTTATTTCCTCCAGCTCCCGCAACTTCAATCTTCTTTCCTTCCTAGAATTTTAAAGGTCCAAATTCATTTTCATCATATCCCAATACGCCTTATGATCTACTTCCACGGGTAGGAGGAAGCTTTTCCCATTAATCAGCTTATATGGATTCATTCATATAAGGGTGTCGAAGGTTGTCCTGTAAGACCATAAGTTATCTTCCAACCATTGGATCCAATCCTTCTTGTTTGGATTAATGGTTTTTTATAATATTTCTTTGATATCAGGGTTTGAAACATCAGCTTTCCCATTAGTCTGTGGATTATAAAGAGATGATATTTTATGATACACCTTATACTTGTTCATCAATGTATTCATTCTCAAATTGAAAGAGTGATTCACCTGATCACTGATGATTTCTATGGGCACTCCAAACCTACAAAATATGTTATACCTCACCAAATCAAAAACAACATTAACATCTTCAGTACTTGTGGCATTTTCTTCCACCCATTTTAAAACATAATCAACTACAAGAAAGAAATAATAATTTCCAAATGAAATAATGAGAGGTACAATAAAATTTATCCCCCAAACATAAAAAATGTAACAAAATTTAAATGTCTTTTGGGGTATTTCTTGTCTCTTTGAAATATTTCATGAAAACTGATATTTTTCAGATATTTTGCAAAACTCATCTGCATATTTAAAAATGGAGGGACAATAAATTCCAAATTATAAAAACTTATTTGTTTTCCATTGAGGTCCAATGTGTCCTCCACAAGCTATAGTGTTAATAAAAGAAAAGACATATTTTCCTTCACTTTCAGGTAAACATCTTCTTATTACATGATCATTGCAATTCCTCTAAAAGGAATGGATCATCCCAAATGTGATACCTAGATTCAGCTTTTAGTTTTTTAATTTGGTGAGAATTGAAATGATATGGGACATGAGATGTTACCAGAAAGATTACCTTGTCAGCATACAAAGGCACTTATACTTCAATAAAGAATAACTTCTCTCCTGGAATTTGATCATTCAGTGGGTCGCTTTTTGGAAATTCAATTTCAGCTGTGTTTGGCAGTCTAATTAAGTGATCAGCCACATGGTTCTCAGATCCCTTCTTATCCTTGATTTCTATATTGAACTATTTTTGTAGTATCATCCATCTCACTAACCTTTTTAATCATTATCTTTATTCATCATGTACCTATGAGCTTCATAATTATAAAACACATTGATTTTATTTCTAAGAATATATGATCTAAATCATTCTAAAGCAAAAACAACTACTAAGAACACGTTTTCGGTGGTTGTGAAATTGAATTGGGCCGCATCTAAGGTTATCAAGGCATATGAAATGACTTGTTATCTTCCCTCAATTTTATATGAATGGACTACTCCAACTGCTTGGTTGGAGGCATAAAAAAGTAGCTCTAATGGTTCTTCCAAATTTGGCGGCTGCATCACTGGTGGTGAAATCAATCTATTCTTCAACTCATCAATGGATTCCCTAAATGATCCATTGAAATCAAAATAAGTATCTTTCAAACTTAATCTTCAGAGAGAAAATACAAATCTTACTAAAATCATTGATAAACCTCCTGTAGAATCCTGTATGTACAAAAAATGATGTAACATTTTTCACAGAAGTAGGGTAAGGCAATGAATTTATCACATCAATTTTTGATTTATCCACTTCAATTCCGTTTTGGGAAATGACATGACCAAGTAAAATTCCACTTTTAACCATTAAATGACTATTTTCAAAATTTAAATCAAGATATTCTTCAATGCAAGTTTTCAAATCATATTCCATATTTTTCAAACAATGATCAAAATAATCTCCAACAACTGTGAAATCATATAAGAAAACACCCAACCAATTTTCAATGTGATCAGAAAATATGCTCACCATGCACCTCTAAAATGTAACTGAAGAATTAAATAATCCAAATTACATTCTTTTAAATGAAAAAGTACCAAAAGGAAAAGTAAATTTAGCTTCCTCTTGATCCTCAGGGGCTTTGGGTACCTGGATATAACCTGAAAATCCATCCAAAAAGCAATTATGAGTTCTCCCTGCCAGTATCTCTAACATCTGGTCCATGAAGGGGATGGGGAAATAATATTTTCAAGAGACCTAGTTCAATTTCCTAAAATCAAAGCATACCCTCTAGATATTTTGAATTCTCATGGAAATTAACTCATTATTTTCATTCCTCATAGTAGTCATGCGATTTTTTTAGGAACGACGTGAACAGGGATAACCCACTATGAATCTGAAATGTGATAGATGATCCTATCTTCCAAAAGCTTCTCAATCTCCTTATTCACTGCCTATATTAAGGTGGGATTTATGATCGTTTGTGGAGTTATGAAAGATTTGGAATCTCCCTCACGAAAAATTCTTTGTGACTTTATTTTTGGGTTTATTCATGGGATAAAACCTATGCTCCCCCCTATTTCATTGACATTATCTTTAAAAATCTCAATCAATGATTTTTCTTGGGTTTTAGACATATTATTTTCAGTTATCACTGATAATTTCTATCATTTCATAAGAAATACATATTTTAAATCATTTGGGAGTGGGTTTAATTCATATTTAGTGGGATTATCAAGGTTGAAATGAAACTGACATTACCCACTTCCAAAGGGTGAACCTCCTACACAAAAGAAAAAATATAATATTCCACAACAATCAATAAATCATAAAAGAAATTGGATTTTAACATTTCTTCCAAGATAAAATTAGAATATTCAGTGTTTTGGGTATTTATATATTGAATAATGGAAAAATTATCTATTAAGTCTATGAATTTATTGCATATACCTGATTCTTAAATGGATTAATTACTAACATCATAAGTGAGTGAGAAGAGGGAGTGGTCATCTGATGGGTACCTCATGGATTAAAAAATGTTGAAGTGGATAGTGATATCTCAAAATTACATGGTGAGTGTACCTTCAAGCACATTGATGATGGTTTTAGATGTCTTCATAGAAGGTATCCCCGAAGTGATCAGTGAGTTTGAAGATATCCTCTATTCATTCATATTTATCACATAGAAATCAGCTAGGAGTATGTGATCTTTGACATTCACGAGGACACCCTCAAGAACTCAAGTTGGGAAAACTGTGGGTCTGTTTGCAAGCTGGACCACCACTCTTGTGGGTTTTAATTCTCCCATCTACATAGAAGTGTATACAGAGTGGGGAAATACATTAATTTATGCACTAAGATCACACAGAGAAGTTGTGAAATTTAATGAACTAGTGTTTTATGGAATAGAAAACATCCTTGAATCATGTCATTTGGTTGAAATATATGGCGTAATAAGGGAAGAGACAATTCTCCGCAAGTTTATTCTTTCATTCCCATAAAGCATTCTCAATTTGGTGGAAATATCATTCAAAAATTTTCATACCATGGAATTTTTTAACAGCTTCAAGTAGGGGGATATTGATTTCCACAATCTGAAAATTAGTCTAGAATTTTTTTTTGAAGTGTATATTCAAGAAATTTTATTGACTTGATCATCCTTGTTGGAAATGGTTGCGGTAAGTCATTCGTCTCCCTTTATTTCTTTTGCATTTGTGTTTCTTCTTTCTTATTCTTTGGAATATCCTCATTTTCATCTTCTTGGTGGATTTTTAGAATATCCTATGAATCATTATCCCTGAGAATATGTGGTATTATATCAGGTTCATGGTAGGATGGAGGTGGTATTTATTTTCCACTTCTTCTTATTATTTCACTAACATTCTCTTTCGGATTTGGCACCGTTTGGGAGTGAAGATTCCCAGGATTCATGGACATGATTTCAACAAGACTTCCCACCATGTCTGCTAGCTTGTGAACCTTATCTATTAGGCCCCCATACTTGTATTGTAGATGTTCAACAAAAGGTTGTGTTCTGGTATATGGTTGTTCATATTTCATTCGTTGTAATGTTGGTGGATGAAAAGACTCTTTTTATTGTAAGGGTTGTTTAATGTATTTTTGGAAGAGAGGGGGTTCTGGTATAGATGGTGGTGGTTAGGAGGTTGAATGGGGTGCTGGTTAGGATTAAATGATCTCATCTGGATTTTTTGGTTCCCATATCCATGTTGGTCTTGGGGTTGATGTAGTTGATTTTGTTGTAATTTTCGTGGTTGAAAGGCTGCAACACAGTATTATTTCCTATGTATCTCAGGGCACTGGTCAGTATAATTAGTCGAAGAATAACATAAACCACATTCTTGAGCTGATGCTTGTTGTACATTTTCATGAGTTACAACCATGTGATGGACTGACCTTGAATGTTCATCAACTTTGGATTCAATCAATGCCAATGAATCATAGGTTTTTACCTCAAGTATCACTGTGGTTCCCATTCCTCTTATTCCAAATTGTTGTGATTTTTGAGAAATCTTATCAATTAGTACTATAATATCTGCTTGTGACATTCCAATCAAAGATCCCCCAGATGAGGCATCTAGAAGATTTATATCATTATCCATATGTTCTTGGTAGAAGAACACCAGGAATTTGTGTCCCTACATTTCTTGATATGGGCAGCTGGAACATAGCTTCTGGAAGTGCTCCCGTTACTCATAGAGAGTCTCTCCAGTTGATTGTCGTATGATGTCAATCTCCTTCTTGATGGTAGTGCTCCTTGATGTTGGAAAGAACCATTTCATGAAACTTATTTTTAGGTCTTCCCAATCAGTAATCTTCCCTGGTTAATGATTATACAGCCATTCGTTTTTTCCTATCCTTCGAGTTAGAAGAGGAATTCCCTCCACCAAAATTGGTATTCGGGTTCTCCTCTTGGATTTAAGCATAATAAAGTGTATCTGAATTATTGTATGTGATGATTTGGATCTTCTCCTGAAATACCATGAAACATTGGATGCACAAGAATCGTATTGACACGTAATTAAAAAACCTTTGGTTCAGTGGGTGCGATGAGTTGGTTATTTTGAATGGAAAATATAAGTGTGCATATATCACGTAGGGTCGGGTTGGGATTTCCAGCCGTGATTTCAAGTTCAGAGTGAACACTAAGAGTTTCACCTAAAAATGAAAGATCTATTTCATCAAATATTTATGGTGGGTTTCTATTCCATAGTTGGGTTAACGTTCTTTCAATTTATGGATCAAATTCAATTAATTCTTCTTTTGAGTTGCAGGTCATTAAATTTGGAAATCTTTTTTATTGCACTGCCTCCTTGACAATGGAACCATGTTTGACAGATGCCTGTCATATGGCATGGAAATAAAAATTTTAAATTTCTTAAGTGTATTTTATTGATTAACCCTAGGACGCTTCCTAAAGAGGAGTGCACACATAGTCATTTCGGCACATTTAAATGAGGGTAAAAATGTTTTGTTTTTTAATGGCAATTTGAAATTCAAATGATTAAAAAACTATGATATTAAATAGGGTGATTAGGTCGGGGTCAGATTCCTAATTTTAATTCTATCCTTGTTCAATTTAATTAAAACCACTTCTTCATAGTTGATTAATGTATGTTTCCACAATCATTTCTGCTCACTTCCTTGGTGAAATTATGATGGTGAGAGATAACCTTACCAAGATCTCAATTCGGTCAACTATCCTTCCATGTGAAAAATAGCTGTATTGAGTATACTTAATTAACATGGGAAATACCCAATTTTTCCATCTTTATCCCAAACAATCAATAATATTCACTACATATTTTACATGTAGTGATGATCATCGAGTACATCACCACTAATCCCTAGTCTATTCCATCGTATATAAACTAGAAATTAGTGGTGGGAGATAATTACTATTTTACAAAATCCAAAATCAATAAAGGAATTACAATTCAAGAATGATAAAACTAGATAAAAAATACTATATATTAAATTCAAAACATCTTTGATGAAGAAAGAAATTTTATTCAATTACGTCCAAGAACTCAAGCATTATAATATAGAAAACCAACCATTCCCAAATCACTAAAAATGATTACCCCACAATTTTAATGGTAATAAAGATGAATGGGGAATAATAAGGAATTCCAAAACTATGAAAAAGAAAATAAATAAATGAGAATGTTGAAAAGTTCCCCTTCTTGGTGTCTTAGGAGGGATGAGATGGAATGCGATATGAATTGAGAGAGAGGATCTCTCCTCCATTATAGCCAGAATTTGTTCCCTGAATGTTGACTTGTTGTATCCACATTAAATTACATATTCACATATTGAACCTTTCTCGAATGTTGTTAATATTTCTTTTTGGTGTTTCTAGTAAAATTATTAGTGGATTTTTACATGTATTCTGAGGGTTATTCTTTTTTTACTCTCAAAATTTATTCAGTCCAATCAGACATGCTAAATTGAGAACCTCCAGATTAGGATTCTTAAAGGATCCTTAAAATGGCTAATTCCTATTGCCTTCCCTTCATGAAAGATGATATAAAACTCCTTGGACATCCACCCAAAAAATTTCACAACAATTGGGCCTACCCATATTTTGTTAGGGACCCCACACCAAAACATTGATTATCTGTAATGAGTTTTCATGGTACCACTTGTGATCTTCGTTTGAGCTTTAATATGACCGATTCAAATTTTGGTCCAAAAGGAATAAATGAATCCATGTATGTATAGATTATGTAAAAAACTAATTTTTCAATTTGGATATGTATAGAAATTTTTATTGCCAAACAACATAAATAATTTAAAACAATTAAAAATTCGAAATGGTCCATTTTTAAAATTAAGCTCAAAATAGTACCAATATAAAACTAATGAAACAATTATTCTTAAATTAACACTTTGGTTGGATTTATGACAATATTATTCAACATAAATTAATTGATAATATGTTCTCTAAAAATTCCCCACACATAGAACTTGGACTCCTAGACAAGTAAGCATCAAATTCATATCAAATCAAATAAAAAACACATACCAATGAGATCTACCAAAATCCAAACAATGAAACAAAGAAGATATAACGCCTCATCAAAAAAAATCCAAGTTCTCCATTTTAGATTATTGAATATATTTCAACTTGATTTATTATCCCATGAACACAAAAACACCTACCCCACATGATTTTTCTCTTATCTCACAAATGTAAATGCCCAACAAGACATTTCTTATACAAACACATAGAATAGTTACCAAAGCCTTGAAGAATTCTTACTTTCTACACCTAATGTGAGTCAACGATATGTGCTTTTAATGATGACTTTTCAGGGTTGTTCTTTGGGTTTCGGTTTGTAGGATTTAGATGTTAAAAATTATGAGGCCGAAAAAGGAGGGCTTGGCTCTTTACGAACCAAATAGAAATATTCTAATTTTCACTCAAGAATGGTCTCCTTATCTTCCCCTATGTAAAAAATAGGCGCCATCATCATTTAATTAGCTCATGATTTCAGTATAAAAAAGTTCAATCACTTCAAACATGATTTTTCTTGAAAGCTCCAGTTAGGCACATCTTTCATTTTACATCGGAAGCCCAAGAAAGGCACAATATGTCTAATCACGAATGCTCAAGAAAAGGCAAAACATTCAACATAATAATTCTTCAGCAGCACCCACATCTCTTAAAAAATTGATTTTCAACCCAAATATTCACCAAATGTGGTTTCACAAATCAAGATAGATTCCCCCATACTTAAGTTCAAATAGATCATGAAATTTCACTTTAGGAGAAGGTTGGATAGAGGAAATTGTCTTATAAAGTGGCTAACTTAACAGGCTATTCATGGATTCTAAGGGAAACAAGGATTAATGTAATGTAGGCATTAAATTTAAATATTATTTTAAAAAGGGGGCTTAAAACCAAATAAATGCATCAATCATTTAAAACACATGTACCCTAAACATTCATGTTCTGAAAGGAATAAATCAAATTCTAGTTAAAGAAATCATGGTATGGTTCTATTAACAAACAAGGTGAATTAAAAAATATGACAAAAATGGTTCAGTGGCCTCATAGGAATGTTATTTCAAATATATAGATAGTGAAATACGGTATGGGGTTCAAAAATCAGTGTACTTTTCATGAATTCCCAAAAGATTTGAACTTGAAACAAAGTCATTTCGGCATAAATTTATGTTTAGTTTCAGGGAATATATTGGTTCACTCATTGACATGGGTTTTAAATATGGTATTGATGACCATTTCAACTCAAAACTTTCAAAAATAAACCAAAAATTGGAAAATAATCACACAAAAATATGAAAATATGAAGTTTTTTTTAATCAAACAGAAAATATAAATCCTAAATTACCAAGATTCCCTCCCCACATATAAATGATGCAATGTTCTCAATGCATTCAAGGGGATTTAACATGTAATAAAATTTTAAAATGAATCACAATATCAAGAAAATGTGATGGAGAGGTACAACCTGATGGATCTTATTGATAGACAGGTTGTAGGAGCGTGATCTCCTCTGCTGGCTCTGATGGCAGGGTCCCAATGAATTTCTTCATCCTATGCCCATTCACAGTGAATGGATCCTGCTCTCCATCCTTCATAATCTGCACAGCACCAAAAGGATATACATGTGTAACTATAAATGGGCCTTCCCATCTAGAACGAAGTTTACCTGGCCAAAACTTGAGTCATGAGTTGAATAACAATAATTTTTCTCCATGATATAAGTATTTTGGTCGGATGAGGTTTTCATGGGTCACTCTTATTCATTATTTGTAAATCATGGAATTTTCAAATGCTTCCCTTCTTATTTCCTCCAACTCCTGAAATTAAAATCTTCTTTCCTTCCCAACACTTTAAATGTACAAATTCATTTTCCTCACAGTCCAATATGCCCCATTCTCCAATTCCACATATAGGTGGCATGTTTCTCCATTAATCAGCCTATATGGACTCATTCCTATCGAGGTTTTGAAGGCTGTCCTATAATCCCATAATTTATCTTCCATCCTTTGGCTCCAAACCATCTTGTTTGGATTAGCAGTATTTTCCAATATTCCTTTGATTTCCCTGTTTGAAAATTCAGCTTCCCCATTATTTCTTGGATGATAGTGGGCTGATGTTTTATAATGCAATACATGCTTCTTCAACAAAGTCTCAATTCTACAATTTCAAATGTGAGTCCCCTGATCACTTATGATTGATGGGGGAACTCCAATCCTTTAAAATTAGTTAGACCTGACAAAATCACACACAAATTTAGCATCATCCATCCTTGTTGCTTTTGATTCCATCCATTTGAAAATATAATCAAATGCAAGCAATATATATTAATTTCCAAATGAAATTGGGAGAGGTCCCATAAAATCTATCCACAAAACTTCAAAAATTTCACAAAAAATCTATGGATTTTGGGGCATTTCTTGTATCTTTGATATATTTCTTGAAAACTGTCATTTTTCACATATTTTGAAAATTTAATGAGTATCATTAAAAATGGTGGCCTAGTAAATTCTAGATTCTAAAAGTGGCCTCCAAAAGCTAATGTGTGACAAAAAACAAAGACATATTTAACTTCACTTTCATGTAAACATCTTCTTCTTATGATCGTTAAAAATCATCAAAGGAATTGATCATCCCAAATGTAATACCTCTATTCTGCTTTTATATTTTGAATTTGGTGAGAATTGAAATGATATGAGACCTAAGATGTTACAATAAAGTTGACTATGACAGCATACCAAGGAACTTATCCTTTAATCATGTACAAAAACTCTCATGGAATTTGATCATTCTGAGGGACTCTTTCTAGAATATCAATTTCAGCGGTTATTGGAAGTCTACTTAAGTGATCAGCCACTTGGTTCTAAGATCCCTTCTTATCCTTGATTTTTATATTTACCTCATGAAACAGTATCATCCATCTTTCTATCCTTGGATTAGAATTAGCTCCAGTCAACAGGTATCTCCGAGTTGCATGATCATAAAACACAGTGATTTTATTTCCAAGATGAAATGATCTAAATATTTCTAAAGAAAAATAACTTCGAAGAACTCTTTTTCCATGATTGTGTAATTGAATTGCGCTGCATCTATGGTTCTTGAGGCATATGAAATGTCTTGGGGTCTACCCTCAAGTCACTGAGAAATGACAAATCCAAGTGCTCGGTTGGTGGCATCACAATGTAGCTCAAATGGTTCTTCCCAATTTGGTGGTTTCATCATGTGTGGTGAAATCAATCTATTTTTCAACACATCAACGTATTCCCAATATGCATCATTGAAATCAAACTCAGCATCATTCAAAATTAATCTAGAGAGTGGGAGAGAAATCATCTTGAAATATTTGACAATCCTCTTGTAGAATCCTTCATGTTAAAAAAAAGATCTAGCATGTTTCACACATTTTAGGTAAAGAAATGAATTTATCACTTTAATTTTTGATTTATCCACTTCAATACCATTTTGGGAAATGACATGACCAAGTACAACACCTCTTTTAACAATGAAATGAAAATTTTAAAAATTAAAAACATGATTTGTTCGATGAATGTTTTTGAAACTTTTTCCAGATTTTTCAAATAGTGATGAAAATAATCTCCAATTCCAATGAAATCATCTAAGAAAACATCCCAGAAATTTTCAATGTCATTATAAAATATACTCACCATGAACCTTTTAAATGGTTCTGGAGCGTTACATAATCCAAATGGAATTCTTTTATATGAAGAACTACTAAAAGGACATGTAAATATACTCTTCTTTAGATCCTTAGGAGCAATGGGTACCTAGATATAACATAAAAATCAATCCAAAAAGTAATAATGAGTTATCCTTGACAATATTTCTAATATCGGGTCAATGATGGGGATGGGGAATTGATCATTTCGAGTGACCTGGTTCAATTTCCTAAAATCAATGCATACTCTCTAGTAGTTTTGAAATATGAGAGGGATTAACTCATTCTTTTCATTCCTCCCAGTGGTCATTCGAGTTTTTTTAGGAATGACATTAAAAGGGCTAACCGACAATGAATCTGAAATGGGATAGATGATCGCAGCTTCCAATATCATCTTGATCTCCTTCATCACAACCTCCATTATGGTGGGATTCAGCCTCCTTTGGGGCTATCTAATAGGGTTGGAATTACCCTCAAGAAAAATTCTATGTGAGTTTATTTTTGGGTTTATTCCTATGATATCATCTAAGATCCACCATACTTCCTATTCATTATCTCTCAATAGCTCAATCAATGATTTTTCTTGGGTTTTAGACAAATTATTTTCAATTATCTCTGGTAATTTCTCTCCTTCCATAAGATACACATTTTTTTAAATCATTGGGGTGTGTTTTTAATTCACGTTTCGGGAAATTATCAAGGAATGAAATTAAAATGACATTACCCACTCCCAACGGGTGAACACTCCTGCACACAAGAAAAAATATCGTATTTCGAATCAATCAACAAATCATAAATGAAATCTGATTTTTCCTATTCTTCCCACATAAAATTAAAATCTACACTATTTTGGGCATTCATATCTTCATTAGAGAAGTCTAACAATTGATTGAACATACCTAATTATTCAATGTGTTCAATACTAACATCATCGAAGAGTGAAAAGAGGGATTTGTCAATTAATGGGTACCTCAAGGACTAAATATTTTTGAAGTGGATAGTGATATCTTGAAATTCCATGGTGAGTGTACCTTCATGCAAATTGAATATGGTTTTAGATATCTTCACAAAAGGTCTACCCAAAATGATCGGTGAGTTTTACAGGATCATATATTCTTCCATATTTAGCACATAGAAGTCGGCTGGGAATAAGAGAACTTTTAGCTTCACCAGGACATCATCTAGAACTCCATCTGGGAAAACTGTGGATTGGTTTTCAATCAGGACCACCACTCTTGTGGTTTTTAAGTCTCCCATCATCAAATAAGTGTTTTAAATGTGAAGAAATACATTAATTGAAGCACCTAGATCACACAAATCATTAATGGAATTTAATGTACCAATGGTTCATGGAATTGATATCATCTTAGTATCTTGACATTTTTTTGGAATCTGCGGCGTGATAAGGTCTGAGACCCTTCTCCCCAAGTTGATTATTTCATTCCCATGAAGCCTTCACTTTTTGGTCAAAAGAACATTCAAAAAAATTTCATTCCTTGGAATTTTTTTAACAGCTTTATGTAGGGTGATATTCATTTCAACTTTATGAAAGGTGTCATGAATTTATTTTTGAAGTTTCTCTTTATGCAATTTCAATGATTCAATCATCCTTGATGGAAATGGTGGGGGTATGTATTTCTTCTCCCTTTGTTTCCTTTTCATTGGTGTTTATTTTTTCTTATTCAGTGGCATATCCTCTTTTTCATCTTTCGGGTGGATTTTAACAAGATGTTATGATACATTGTCCCTTAGAACATGTGGTATTGTTTTAGGTTCATGGTTGTATGGAGGTGCTAATTATTTTCCACTTCTTGTTATGATTGCAGTAACATTGTCTTTAGGATTTGATACTATTTTGGATGGAAGGTTCCTTGGATTGTTGGACATGATTTCAACAAGGCTTCCCACAATGTATGACAGCTTGTCAAACTTATCTACTAGGCCCTCATACTTAGACTGTAGCTATTCCACAGAAGGTTGTTTGCTGGTGGATGGTTGTTCATATGTATTTTTTTGTAATGGTGGTGGCTGAAAGGATTTTTGCTGTTGGAAGGGATACTCATAGGATTTTTGGAAGGGAAGGGGTTATGGTATTGCGGCTGGTGGAAAGGCGGTTGGATGGGGTGTTGGTTAGGATTAAATGATCTCATTTGGTTTTGTTAGTTCCTATATCCATGTTGGGCTTGGGGTTGATGCAGTTGATTTTGGTGGAATTTTCTGGGATGAAAGGCCGCAACAGAGTATTATGTCCCCTATATCTCAGGGAACTGGTCGGTATAATGAGTGGATGAAAAACATAAACCACATACCTGAGTAGAATCTTTCTACCAATTTTCTAAAGTTATAGTCATTTGACAGACTAAAAATGAAAGGTCACCAACATTGGTTTCAATCAATACAGATGAATCATATGTTTTTACTTCATGTATCTCACTGTTTCCCATTCCCCTTATTCAAAATTTTGTTATTTTTTGAGCTATCTACTCCATTAGTACTCGGATTTCTACATGTGAATTGTCAATCTGGGATCCCCTAGACGAGGCATCTAGAGGATTTTGATCATTATCCATAAGTCCTTGGTAGATGAAAACAAGGAATTGGTGTTCCTCCATTTCATGATTTGGGCAGCTAGAACATATCTTCTTGAAGCGCTCTCGGAACTTGTAGAGGGTTTCTCAAGTTTATTGTCGTATGATGTAAATATATTTCTTGAGGGTAGTGCTCCTCGATGTGGGAATGAACCATTGCCTGAAACTTCTTTTTTAGGTCATACAAATCACTGATTTTCCTATTTTTAGATTTTACAACCATTCTTTAGCCTCTCCATTGAGTGTGAAGGGGAATGCCTCCACCAAAATTTGTATTCAGGTACTCTTCTTGGCCTAAAGCTTGAGCATGTGTATCTAAATTCTTGAATGTGCCGATTTGAATCTTCTCCTTCAAGACAAATAAACATTGGAAGCACAGGAATCATATTAACACATAATTCAAAATCATTTGGTTCAGTGGGGAAATGATTTGGTTATTTTGAATGGAAAATTTTGGTCCACATAGATCATGTAGGGTTGGTTTGGGATGTCCCACCATGATTTTAGGTCAGAGTGAACACTAAGAGTTTCACTTGAATCCAAGAGATCTATTTCATCAAAGATTTTTGGTTGGATTATTTTCGTTAGTTTGGTTAATGTTCATTCATTTAATAGATCAAATTAAATTAATGTTTCATTTGAGTTTTGGGTCATTCAATATTGAAAAATCTTTTTTTTGCACTGCCTCCCCAACAACGGCACCATGTTTGACGCATTCCTATCTTAGGGAGTGGAAAAACAAATTTTAAATTTCTTAATTATAGTCTAGTGATTAACCCTAGGAAGTCACATGATGAAGAGTGTACACAAAATTAGTTTCTTAATTTTAAACGAGGGTAAAAATGTTGTTTTTTTGAAAGAAAATATGAAATTAAAATGATTGAAAAACAATGATATTTAAAAGGGTGATTAGGTCGGGGTCAGTTTCCTTATTGTATTTCTATCCTTTTTCAAATTAATTCAAACCTATACTTCTTAGTTGATTAATGTGAGTTTCCAAAATCATTTCCTCTCACTTCCTTGGTGAAATTTTGATAGTGAGAGAAAACCCTTCCAAGATCTCAATTTGGTAAACTCATCTTCCATGTGCAAAATAGTTGTATTGAATATCCTTAACTGACATGGGAAATACCCGATCTGGTATTGTTTATCCCAATCAATCAGGAACAATCACTACACCATTTAAACGTAATGACAATTGTCGAGTACTTCACCACTAATCCCTAGTCTATTCCATCATATATAAATCAGAAATTAGTGGAGGGAGATAATGATTATTTTACCAAGGAAAAAACCAATAACGGAATTAAAAATCATGAACGATCTCACTTGATAATAAAATCCCCAATATGAAATTGAAGTCAACATTGAAGAAGAAATAAATTTTATTTAATTATGTCAAAGAACTCAAGCATTAAAATGTAGAAAACCAGCCCTTCTCTAATCACTCAAAATGATTACACCACCATATAAAAGGTAATCAAGATGATTGGGGAAAAATAAGACATTAAAAAAATATGAAAAATAAAATAAATAAAAGATAATGATGAAATGTTTCCCTTATTGGTTTCCCAGGAGGAATGGGATGGAATGAAAGATGCTTTGAGAGTGTGGATCTCTCCTCCTTTTAAATCCAGAATTTGTCCCCTGAATTTTGATGGGTTTTAACCCCATTAAATGAATTCTTCACGTGTTGAACCCTTCTTGAATGTGGTTCATAATCCTTTTGGGCGTTTCCTCTAAAACTCTCAGTGGATTTGGACAAGTATTCCGAGAGTTATTCCTATATTAATATCACCATTTATTCTGTCTAGTCAGACACGCCAAATCGCAAACCTCTAGATTAGGATGCTTAAATGTTCCTTATAATGGCAGATTACAACAGAATTTCCTTCATGAAAGATTTTCTAACGCTCCTTGGTCATCCACCCACCGATTTTCAAAATAATCGGGCCCACCAAGATTTAGTTAGGGACCCCACCCCAAAACATGGAAGATCCGATATCAGTTTTCTTACTCCCACTTCTGATCTTCATTTGAACTTCCATATTATCGATTCAGCTTTTGGACCAAAAGGATGAAATGATTCGCTATATGTACAGATTCTATAAAAGAATGAATTATTCAATTTGTATTACTGTATAATCTATTATGTCCAAACTACATAAATATTTTATAACAGTTAAAAATCTGAAATGGGCCATGTTTATAATTAATCTAAAAATTTTACCAATATCATAAAAATGCAACCATTAATCTTAAATTAACACTTTGTTGGCATTTAGAATAATAATATTCAATGTAAATTAATTGAAAATATTATCTCTATCAGAAGGTGCAATGGATATTGGAATAGTAGACCATTCCCCGAGCAGACATATACACATGGTTGTATTGGGAAATGACAACACCGCTCACTAGAGAATCATTGATGGGGGATGTGAATTTATTGTGATGGGAGATGTAACAAGGAATGAGACTTCCAAACCAGGCATGTTGAGATGATAATAAAGACAGTTGATAAACAACTATGATAGAGATAACCCCATGATACCAGATCTCCTCTGTGGGGAAAAGGTGGCTGCCATGTAGGTAGAGCTGGAATACAAGAATGAGGTGTTATGGCTAGAGGACGTATTTATGGGATGTTTCAACTTCTATTACTAGGTTGACCGCATTTGGCCTACGGAACTAGTCAGATGGTCCACATATAGGTGTATACTTTGTATGTCTATGATCCAATAGTTCACAACATAATTTGATCACAACATATGTTAATTAAACACTTTCCTTGGTATTGGATATCATATCTTCCCATAATTCCATTATCCCATAGCTACTAGTGTGAGTGAAATAGATCAAATGTGTATAAAATTTCACAAAAAATGATTTTCTGAGGTTCCTGTAGGAACAATTCTTCCATATCATTCATTATTTTTAAATTCATGCTCTCTCTTGGTGGGGAGAGGTTCACATGGGACCTCATGTTCATCATGATGGAACTCAATGAAATCATCAATAGTATGGATTTTATTTCAATGTTCCAATCCCCACATTCCTATTAAAACTGACTATTTAGATCCCTATTCACTGATGGAACCATATTCTTCTTTTTTAGCGTAAGGGTACTCATATAAATACTGGTGGATGCAGTAAGATGGGGGTTGCAACATAACACTCATAAGTTGGTTAATGTAAGCCATGGAGTAGAAGAATCTTCATAAATCGTAGTTAGATCATTTTTGGAGGATTATTTTGAAATATTACCTATGGAAATTATAGAAGTACCTTTGAATATGGATCTGGATATTTTAATTGACATGTAACCTGGAGCTACTCTATTATATTTTCTGGTGTATCATATTGTTCCTACGAAACACTGAGAGTTACCATTTTACGTTGAAGACATTTGTGAGAAGTTTCTAAACAGAACCACTTTGTCCCCATAGAAAACTCCATTGTTGTTCCTTAAAAGTTGGATGTGTGCTTATGGCTTTGTGTAGATCATTTATTCCTAATCTAGTCTACTAGATACATGTTCTCAAGGATAATATTCCTATGTTGGCATTCTGAGGAATATATAGAAACTGAGAGTTCCTAGTCAATAACATTTATGTTATAAATTATCTCTCCATTATTATGGAATTGATGAACTACTTATTTTTTATATTCATGGACTAGTTCAATGTTTTCTTTATCAAAGGCATTCTCTTCTACTATGTAACTGAGGACGAGCATGCAGAGCACTTGTAGATTATTATAGGTTCTTATTGAGAGCACCCGCTTTACAGAATTGTCTCAATGTTACAGTTATTGATACATGAGGTTAAATTCATTGGGAATTTATTTTCTTATGGTGTTATATCTATTTTTCCATAAAATATAGATGTCGTTATTTCTTGGGATCCACTAAAGAATTTCTTGGAGAAAAATGTTTCCTTAGCATGACAGTGTAATACATGACGTTCATTATATAATTATTAACTATCTTAGTCATTTTGGACATCTTTAAATGAAAGGGAAAGACATTACATTGTCCATATTGTTATATATGTCATTGGAAGGGTTGAGGAAGAGGCTGACTGGGGGTCTGGGATGGAGACTACCAGAGGAAGGGGATGAGTTTGTAGTGTATTGTGATGCCTCCAAAGCTAGGTGTGGATTCATATTTATTCAACATAATCCAATAATTTCTAACATGTCTAGGAAGTTGAGTCCCTATGATAAAAACTACACAATACAATACATATATCTATTATTGTTAGTATTCACCATTATGATGCTGAGACACTACCTTTTGGGAGAATGATTTGTAGATTACTTAGAAAAATAGTGTCTCAGGTACGTCTCCAATCAAAGAGACCTGAACCTTATACAGTGACACTAGATGGAGTTCAAAAAGGACTAAAACATTGAGATAAACTATACTTCTACAAAGGGAAACGTGGTAGAAGATTAAATTAGCAAGAATTCCGAATATCTCTTAGTGCATGAAGTATTGAATCAGTGTGATTTTTTACTGATGACCCCAGTAGATCAGGAGGGTATAACTTTTCATCATTCAATGGTGTTGACTCGCTCGCTCCTCAATATTGTGAGGGATTCCCATCTAGAATAATTTTACTATGAGGTCTTTTGTGATTAGATATCCGTTTGGGACAATCCATAAGGATATTATGAAAGAGGGAATCATGAAATATTATTCCAAGGGAGAATAGTGGTTACAATAACGATTCTGGAAGAGTTAATAAGGTAGTTACACATGTCTCCACAAGTTTTACATCCCATTGTTGGGAATGTAAATAGAGAAATTCTGCTAATATTTTTGTGGTCTAACATTAGATTAATTGTAGATGTGTTTATATCTCAGTGCCTCACTTGTACATAGTGGAAGGCTGACCACCATGATTTAGTAGGTTGTTTCCAGCCCTTGAGATTCCATAGTGTAAATGGGTGGACAAATCCATGGGTGACATCACCAGTCTTTTTTATACAATGAAGGTACATGATTATATATGGGTGATATTTGGACAACCCACGATGTCGACACACTTCCTTTCCATCAGGGAGAAAAAATATGTGGAGAGTTTGGGGTATTTTTACATGTAAGAGATCATTTTCCGTCTTGTGGTGCCTTATTCCATTATCTCCGATTGTGTCCTGCTGTTCACATCACCATTATAGAGAAGCCAATTGAAGGAATTCAGAACCTAGATGCAGATGAGTTAAACCATTCACCCCCAGAATAATGCGGTGTCCAAGCACTCTATCAATGTGTTTGAGGATATGTTGGTGTCTTTCATGTTGGACTTTGGTCGGAGTTTGGAGGATCACCTGACATTTGTATAGATCTAATAAAAAACTACCACACTTCCATTGGTATGAAAACATATGAGTCCTTATACGGGAGACCATGCATGTCACCAATGTGATGGACAGATATTGGACTGTTATATCTTGTAGACCCAATGATAGTGTAGGTTACAATAGATAATGTGCAGATCATCTGTGATAGGATGAGGAATCCCTAGAGCATAAAATATACTTTTGAAGATCGCCATCATCCACCCTTGGAGTTTGAGTAGGGAGGTCTATTTTTAATCACATTAGGTTAAATACCCTGAGTTGTGTGGGGTTGAATTAGGTAATGACAGATTAACACAATGACACCTTTTGTTCTTGTATCATTGTTAAATAAACTCATTCCTCTATCCTTCCTATAGAAAAGTATGAACAAAATGTAAAGCATTGATAGGAAACATCAATTTTACTTTGTTCACCCAAACTAGGATATGTCCTATGAGAATATGTTATAAATATTCTGATGTAGAAAATTCAGTAAAAGCACAACATTATTAACAATGTTTATAGTAGACTCAATATCACTCATAGTTTACCACTAATTTCAATTTGAAAGATCATTTCCCTCTTAACTGAAGTGTGATTATTACTTCTTTATAAAATCCACCCATCATTTATATAATTATAGGACCTTTCATTCTCTATAATGATTGAATCCTCTACTATAAGTAGATTTTATATTGAATACCAACATTCATCCCCTGATAAATATCACATTACCATAGATGTACTGGGAAATTTCAAACTTTCATGAAACCCATGGTTGATTGGTGCACTTCCTTAAGAACATAGTGCATTTTTCTCTTAACCACATGTGTGACTCTCCTATATTCAACTCAAAACATGGGCTCCACACACCCTTTTACACCCAAACCAATATTTTCTCAAAACTAACAACTGGCACATAACATTTCAGTAACTCTTCACATGCTCGACTATAAATTAAATTTTCTCAATGTGTTGAGATTTTCTAGATATAATAATGGTTTTCATCTATATAATTGAATTTGGCCAACCTAAGTGGAAGGACGAAAACATCTTCCCCAGGCACTGCAGTCCATTATCCTTTGCTTTTGTTTCCCTACTCACCTTGTGTGCCACTTCCAACATTAGGGTTACCTTAAATACTTTTCCATATTTTTATGTTAGGATATTTAAAAACACAGGACACACAACTTTCCAAAAATCCTTAATACTAGCTTGCATGTATCTTTTCTAAATATAATTTCTCTATTTCCCGATTTGGAGGCCAAAAAATTTGGCAGTCATTAGAAAATTTTGTCACTTACTATCTGTTATTTTTGTACAAACTACATATCATCAATTCCTTTTTCATGTTTCTTTAACAAAATTTATTTTCAACCATATCACAGGAAATCTACAATTCACAATGGAAACCACCTTTTTCAACCAACACAACTAACCCAAAAAATGATTCAATTATGATTTGAAGTATTTTTTTCCCAACAACATCCCTATTTGGATTTGTTAACAACTCCTTCATAAATAGATACCACTTTACAACTTCATCCAAATTCTTTCTCTATTTGAAAAATTTGATTCCTATAGTGATCCAAGAATTACTAAACATATAATCTAATCCCACATGAGCAATTTTCAGACTAAGAAACAAGAGTATGATGTAGATTTCATCAATGAATTAGTTCAATCTTGAAAACAATTCATCAAACCAAACAACTACTTCCATCATGAACCTAAACTATCAGGATATATAATATTTGGTATATCAAAGTTAGCATTGTCTTATTTAAAATTATTCACATCATGGGTTATAAGTTTGTCCATTATATATTGTCAATAGTCACTTATAACAATAAATAATTCTCCCCTTATCTCACTAATGGACTTTTCAGCTTATCCCTATGTCTTGACAAATAAATTTTCTCTCTTCATTAGTCACACTTTATCCCATTGAATACTTTCTACCACATTGTAATAGATCCAAAAGTTCAATACATTATGGCATGAAACATGGTAAATAACACATATTTGTATATTAGGGGAAAACACATACCTTAAAGAGAGGTGATGGTTCCATATCCACACAGTTTAATGTTAAAGGAGTCGATTAAACTCCTATTTCAAGTTTATCGTACTCAAAAGATTCATTGGGTAGGTCCTTTTTCATAATTTCCACACCTTGTTGTTCTGTACGAACATAATCCAACTTCACAATACATTTAGCCACCCTCTCCTTGATGAAATGATATTTCATTTCAATGTGATTTTACCTTGATTGGTGGAATTTTTTTTTCTGAGATTTGTAGAACATAAATTATCTTATTGGATTCTGATTAGAGACTCCACTTCCACTCCTTTGTCTTAAAGATCATACTTCTTCCACAATAACTATGTGCATGATTTAGTGTCCACAATATACATAGATTATTTAGTAATCAATGAAATTCAATAATGTTACATTCTTATCTAACAAATACTCAATCGACCAAGATAGAAAGAACCTCATGACATTGATTTCCTATCATCTATTGAAGCAGTCTAATATGCATCTTTATATCTCAATAGCTCTGGTTGAGATTTTTTGTTATAGATCAAACCAAAATCAACACTTCTTGTTATATACTATTATATTATATTCACTTCAAGCATGTTTTTTTCCTTGGTATTTATTTGATATATCACTTTCTACCATAATCTTTAGATATTTATTTCTTTGTAGAAACTAGAGTTTTCAAATCCTTGGAATATTCCATTAAAAATAATCAAAGAAAATACATGGAATATTTGGATTGAGAAATGAATGTTTAAATCATTAATTTGTTGACTTATAAACCATGGGAAAATGTCAACTCAACAATATTTGACATTTTTTTCTTACGTTTCACGATTTCCAAAAACTATCGGCATTGTGCTTCATCTGATCGACCAAATATTATGTCCTAGAAATAAATATGCACCACCACCCTTTGATTACAGTCATTATTAGCATGTAAATTGTAATCAATGTCAACAAACTGAATGTAGTGTTTATTTTCTTACTGATCTACTCTCAAATACTATGCTCATGGTGTTAGCTCAACCCATATAAAGCCTTCTTCAACTGAAAAACATTATTCTCATCTTCATGAATGAGTGAATCAAATGTCTTCTGAATATAATGTTGACTCTAAATCAATCTGAAAAACAATGATCATTCATTGAAATGCTATGTCCAAGAGTAATTTTATTGTCTCCATCCCTACAGTAGGCGAAAATCTCTCTTTAATATTGATGTCCTCTATCTGGGAGTACCATTTGCACCCTAGTTTTTCATTATTACAAATCACTACTCCATCTTCATTCATCTTGCTAGGAAAGGGACATTTAATATCAATGACACTCTTATCTATTGTGCTCAAACCAATATCCTGTGTCTGAGTCTTATTAATCTTATCTAGCTCTTAAATTATAGGTTAAACCAAATTCTCATCTCCAACTAATTCATAAAATATTTTTGGCTCTTCCTATTATAAGTACGGTGCATTCATTAGTGTATTCATATTGTATGTATGCACTACCACTGTCTAATTACCAAATATATCTTTACAATCAATTTTATACTTCATTTTTTATATCCATGCTGATATATATTTGATCTCCCAATGCTAGTTATTAGTACGTTTTTCTAAATCATCAATTTTCTCCTCATCTCCCATGTGTCTCTTAACACATCATCAATTCAAATACAATTTAGATCGTCAATATTAGTAGGAGATATATTGACCCACCCTATGATGTTAAACACTTATAGTTATAAGGGACATTGTTTACACCCTCACAAATTTTTCTTCTCCTTCATCATTTGATTACATGTGAGTGTAGGTTTGAGAAACGTCTCTAGCTCAATTACATCAGTGCGATCATCATTGGGTGTGTTCATAACTTATAAATGAGCCATAAATATAACCCTTACGACTACTGAGTTGAAACCCGGTGTAGAAGACAATAGATAATCTTAATAACACAATCCATATCCATTTCTCTCCATTAATTCCTTTAATCTTCAATTATAATAAATGTTTTGAATTTGTTGAAATTCCCTATAACATTACATCACAATATTGTATCTTTTGAAAAAACATTCCCTTGGATTATATCTCCCATTGAACCTGATAAAGTAGAACACTAATAAATTTAAAATAAACATAGATGGAGAGGGGATACTATATAATCCCCAAGGAGTGGATTTTGGTCAATCATGATTAAATAACCCATTGAATATTTATTTCAAAGCCTTGTACTTTTTGAGCATGTTCCTACTAACTTGACAAATTCGTATTTTTTGGCCATAAGACTAAGAATTAATTAAACACATGATGAGTCTTTTTATGATATGTATATTCTATAGGCATTCCCTTTACCAAAATTTGTGGTTTTTAAACCCAATGTATAGACTTCCATTCTTGATTCCCAAGAAAAATAGAATTCATCATGATTCATTATCTATGTGAAAATATCTCCATTAGTCATCTTCTCTATCTTGTTCCTCAACTTGATGGAAATTTCTTTGAACATATACCCTTGGCATGTGGCAAGTAATGTGAATTTTCCATGACATAATTTATTCATTTTTCTTCCATCAGTTGTCTGAGTCATGTCACCTTTTCATGTTATGGTTTATTCTCCAACTCAATTTACATTCTACCTTATTATATTTGTTAACTCTCATCCCTTTTTGTTCCTAGATTATTCAAATTCATTATAAGGGTGTTGTTGTGAGTGTAATAGTGGATATTATTGATACACCTTTAATTGATCTTTAGGTGATTCCCCTTAGGCTGTAAACCAAATTATAAAAATTCCACTATTTCTTAAACTACATCCTTTTTCATTATACACTAATATTTATTGGGATCTCCTCTTGGGTTCATTTTCCTTCCCTTCATTCTTCTTACTAAAATGTCTTGTGAAATACCCATAATTAGAACATATAAAACATCATACATTAAGTCTAATCCACATTTCATCCTCCCTCAGAAGTGGTTTTGATGTAGGTTGAGTTTTTATTCTGAAATTTTTCTTCTAGGACTCTTGAAACATATTCATGGTGTGTCCCATTATTCAACAACAGTATCATTTTGTGGATAGTTTATTCATAGATACTCTTATTTAAATTTTTACATTATTATTTTTTCTATTCTATCATTTTGAAATGTTTCATACTTCATAACATTAAATATATTCTAAAGCCTCTAAAAAAATAAAAAATGTATGACCATGAATTCTATTGAAATAGAACATGCTTTCATTGATTTTTATGAAATCCTTTTCATATATGTGTCGTGTTCCAACAATAGTTTTCATATCATTGTAACTTTTCTCCAATATCCTCCTATCATATATGATAGTGGGTCATTATAAAGAATACCTAATTTTGCAAGACTATATGGACATTGATATGAGAAAATATATTCATTTTTGTCATCCCAAATAGCATATTTTATATTCTGTGCACCATCACTTCAAAAAGTATAATCAAATAAAAAGTGCAATGGATCATTTATTTTAAGATTTTTTTGCTGTAGATTTCTCCATAGCTTTCTTGATTTAATTTTTCCCTTCTCTTAATTGTTGAAAATTTTCAGACCATGATTCAATATGAGAATTATGATCTTTATTAATATACATCACCCTACATATATCATCTTGCAATTCACACCTAAGGATTTACACAAAGTCACATTCTTCATTTTTTTCAATTTTTCTTGAGCAATAGAATCAAAAAAGCAAGACTTCTATTATTATTTCATTTTATTTTTCTGAACTAATTCAGATATATTTGTAGTAAGATCATCATTTATAGCTTTAAGAATCTAAATTTTATGTAAATTTAGAATCATTCATTTTTTATCTTTTTTGTTTTTTAAGATTGCATATTTATTTTGCAGTTATTTGGTTCAGGTATCATTATCTTCCATTTTATCAGTTGCCACATCAATGAACAATTGATTTAATCATCTTAGATTATTGCCCTAAAATTCTAGTGTATGGATCTATATCTTTATATATTTTATTTCTCCATCAAATTTATAATCCAATTATTTAGTTTCATAGAAGACTATCAGTTTTAGTCTTCTTGGAGTTTCCCCTTCATTAGTAGTTTCAACATCACACTGAATTTAATGTAATTAACTTATTCCTAAATCATCATGAAGTGAGTCTATCATTTCACTCTATGATTAATTGAATATTTTATTCATTAAATTTTTTGATTCCTTCAAATGAATCACACATTTTTTATTTACACTTACACACTCAAGAATACCACCTATATAATACTTTATATTTTATGTTCTTCCCTTTACCATGGAACACGAAGATTAAATAAGACTGAATTTTTTTATTCCAAAATTAACAAAATCATGTTAGAGAAAAACATCTGATAAATGAAACCATAGATAAGATACGAATTATAATTTCCACTAGTGTAAATATCTTGAAAGGGGGTGTGAATTATAATACGATAGATTAAAAAAATCCCATTTTTATCTTATTTTTTGTAAAAAATACCATCTTCCTTATCTTTCATGTGGAAATGTATGAACAGAATTTAAATCATTCCTAGCGAACACCAAATTTGTTTAGATCACCCTAATGGGGCTACATCGAAGGAGTATAAAACAGAAATACGTGTATATACCAAATTCAATAAAATAACACTACTGTTTAGAATGTCTATAGCGGACTCATTGTCCCGCTTAGTTTACAAAAAAACCCAATTTGAAATCTCATTTAACTCTCAACTAATTTATTGTCACATATTCATCGGAATATCCACTTCCAGTTTATAGACTTGTGTTCCCCTTCATTATCTGTAATGAATACATCCTTCACTCTAACTAGATGCTCTATTGATGTCCAACTTTCATCCACTGATTAATACTGCATTACCACAGATGTACTGGGAAACATTTTTCATTCATAAAATTCTTGGATGGATAGAACATCATTAATCTTGTAATGAATGTGTCATATAATAACATTCATGACAATCTATTCTTCTACTCAAATCATGGGTGCTACACACCTTTTTACACTCAAACCAACATTGGAATGAAACTACCATCTTGTTAACAACTTATATGTAACTCAATACATTTTCACCCAAACAACATACATTACCGTACCATAAATATTATTTAATTATTGATATTATCTAAATATGATATGGGATCCATGTATTTATAATCATTTTGTCGAACCTAGGTGCATCATGTGAAAATTCTTCCCCATCCACTCTAATCCATTGTCTCAAGAATCTTCCAGCAAACTCTCCTTGGGATCCACTTCAAAAACATCGGTGACCTTCATTGCTTTTCCATATTTTGAGGTTTTTATCATGAAAAATCATTGAACGAAACATTCCAAATTTCATTCATACCAGTGTGAAAGTTAGTTTTCCAAAAATATTTTTATCCATTTTTGGATTCTGAGGACCAAAAATTATAGAATCACCGGAAAATGATTCCATTGTGTGTGTTTTATTTTTGTACCTCCTCTAGATCATCCATTCCTTTTCATGGTTCATTATCAAAATATATTTTCAATAATATCTCATGAATTAAAAAATTCACAATGGAAAACACACTTTGTCAACAAACACATATATCCAAAATATGCTTCAATGATGTTTTGGTGAATTTTATTCCAACTACCATGTTTTCCTATGAGGATCCCCATGATAAGGAATGAGAATTTTCGGCCATTAAGGTAAGAAATTCATGAGGTTTATTGGGATATTTTAGATCATGCAGAGGGTTGGAGATGTTTTCTACCTACTTTCTATACACCAAAACAATAGTTGTTACATGAAGTCTCCCAATTATTAGAGCAATGGATATACATTCATGATCTGATGCATTTCTTTTATTGTTGTGAAATATATAGTGAGGATGAAGACAATTATTCATAGATACTAGTGGTGATCAAGGACTGACATGAACGTACAAATTATGGATGAAAAATCCATTTTGTTATTGTGTTGGTGTATCACAGAAATTGGAATAACAGTTCCTAGGAGTAGGAGATCCAGATTCATCTTTTTTATCCTGAGTTTTTTTCTTTTTTTTCTTATTTAATGAAAAAATAAAGAATTAGTGAATACCATAGAGAACTAGTTTTTCACTTGAAAGACTTTTACATAATGGTAAATATATTTTTGGAGTTAGGTGCTAATATGGTGTGCGATTCTGAGGCCCAATGTGCCATAAATTAATTTTTTAAAAATATAAATTCTATTTATACAAATCATGAGTTGATTGATTAATAAATATTTTATAACCCATAAAAAATTGATTCGATTAGAAATTTGGGCCCACTATGGGGTTGGAAAAATGGTTTTTCCCCTATGGGTAACATAAAATGAGTTAGCACAAGAAATTCAGACCCCTCACTTGTTTGCAACAAGTTCAGTAGATTAAATTAATTGATTAATTAAATTAATTAATTTAATAGACCTAACACGAACATTTTAAAATGTATTTCTAGGGTAAACATCCTAGGGATGGATCATATACTTTAGAATCTTCAAGGACCTCTCCAACCATTTCTATTTTTCAAAACGAGATAAACCTTGATGAACATCTAGATAAAGGAGAATCGAAGATCAACGAACACGTAAACACCACCCAAATACTTTGGTGAGCACATTCGTTAACAACAATCAATCAAAATGTGAATGGACTCTTATTTCGGTGTTTCACATGCATAGATTAATGGAATTAAGTATACATGTCCTTTTTCTTGGATATGTGTGAATTGAAACTTGAATACAACAATAAACTGAAATAATAATTTATTTATGAATTTTTCATCTAAAACAGGTTCCTCATTATTTTTCTTCCAAAAAATAATGATTTAGAAGATACAAATAAATCATTTTTTTGTTTCCGCAATCCCTTATTATTTATTTTCATCATTGATAGAATCCTCATATTTAATAGTTCGCAAATTTTATTGTGACTTGAGTTCAAAAATTTACTAAGATTTAGGGTAGATCGTTGAAGCAATGATGGTTTTGTGAGATGAGTTTGAAACTAAAAAAATATTCATGATTAGTGGGGAATTTTATTTGTGGTAGAATTTTTTTGGTACAGATAACATGAGAAAACAACCTCAAATGATTCAAGGTGTTTCCCGACATTTGAGAATGTCCAACATGACCAAATATCAGTTTTCATCTCTGAAAGATCGAAAATTGTAGATCTGGACTAGATTTGATGTTGAACGATAGGTTAGTGGAGATATCTATGGTGAAATGGGAAAACATGTAGATCTCTAGGGAAGATCATGGATCTAGATATCATTTAAAAAGCTGAATATATAATGTCTAAAACTATGAACAAACATTTTATATCCCCTTTATAAGGCAACATCTTGGGTTTGATAAAGTTAATTATGAAATGATGTGTATTGCTCCCTCAAATTTCGTGCATACCATCTTTAATTAGAAAACCAGTTTGTTTGGTCAAATGGGAATAGACTCTGAGTAAGTGAAAACAAACATGTTTTGGCCACATGATCAACATCCCACGTGGACCAAAATGTTGTGTACCTAAGTACACAATTAAGGAATCAAAGAACATGGACACAACCACTTGAGATGATCCCTATCATAGTTAGTCAAGAAATAACATGTTTTACACCAATAGAGAATTCTTACTACATTGGGAGAAGTCTGTGATCCTTCCAGGGGCACAGGAAAGTAGTGTAGTGGGACCACACACTATTTGGGTCCCCTCACACATTATGTACCCCTTGTAATATTTTGAGAAAACATTTATCATTAGGTATCTAATTTACTTAAACAAGGATTATGAAAATAGTGTAGCCAATAATTAGTGTTTTACCACGTATAATGTGAAGGTAACCACCTATGCATCTGTGGTGATAAAAAGTGAAATGTTATGGGTTTGACATGTGTAGAGGTGAAAAATATGGAAAATAAAAATCATAAAGAATCACCATATAATCTTGGACATAACCCTATAGTGGGGCTGAGTGATGGATTTCTCCAAAGATATTACCTAGATTACTCTCTAATAGGACTAGGCATTGTTGTTTCCCAATGATCTTTCTAATTTATCCTCTTGTAATACTATGTAGCAGTGTTCCTAATTGTTCCAGGCTTATCCTTTATGAAGGATGGTCAATGGCCTTCTCTAATAAAATATATAGGCTTACTATCTAGAAGGGCATGGAAATTTCGTTCTCTACAGGAATCTTCTAGGTGAAACCCTTAAATAGGTATAATTAGTGGTGTTCCCAAACAAATCACTAGGCTTACCCTCTTGTATGAATGAGATGTAGCATTTCCCGAAGAGATTCCCAAGCGTAGCCCTCTTGCATGGCGAAGCAGTAGAGTACCTCAATGGCTATTAGAGTAGGACTTTACCATCATTCCAAATTGTGGGATCCTTACATAGAATTTGTGGCATCACTATAATGTGACATAGTTTGGAGACATGGTTTGATGTATATTTGGAATCCCAAGGAATACGAATACATTCTATTCCAAGACATGTTCTTATGATGCGACCTAAATCCATGAATGAGATCCGGCGTCGACCAAAGTGGATAGTCTCAATGTTTGGTGATTCAGACCCTTAAAGATATGTGTTCAGAGAAGATTTATGAGGGGATGCACATCATAGATAGACTCAATTCAGAAGTATGGTCTACTCTTCTTCTTAAGATGAGCTATTAGATAGATATCACCTTACTATCTCATTTATCCTTCTTTGATTGAGAATATATATATATATATTCTTCATCGGTGCCCACTCATTGGGATTTGGTTACTCTCCCTCAACGAGAAGAAACGTCGCATGGGGTATGCCACATGAATTCAATTTTCATCTTCTTGTAGATGGTTGACTCTACTCACCCACTATAGGTAGTGATTACTCAATGAAAATTTCATCTTCTCAGTGTGATGAGCTCCTTGTGCTTGAAAAAATATACAATATCTCTCTTGTTCAGTTGATATGCACTCCTTTAATGTACCTTGTCATATCTACTAATTTACTATTCATGTGTATCTTTTATTATCCATATCATCCTTTTTAATGAGTTCAATAGGGTATGTTTATACTCACCCCATTATGGGATTCTCCGTGCATGGGTCATGTCTTTTGCTGATGGAAGATTGATTAATCATGAGTTCATATGATCTTAGGGATAGAGGTTTCATTGAACGTGTATGGTGGTCATAACATGGTATTCCAATGTGTGGATCTCTTTTAGTTGTTTACATTACTAGTTTCTATTTGGCTGGGACACATTTCTTATTGGGTGGGTATTTTTCCCGTATTGTTTTCAGCTAAAACTACTGTTATTTTTTATATTTTTGAGGTTCATGCATGTTAGGATTATTTATAGTAGTTTTGATTATTTTATTTATTTCCCTCTAAACATTTTCATTGTGTTGGATATGTGTGTTCAATTACGAACATAAGAAAATGTATCCATGAGTTTATTCATGCATTCAACACTTGTACCAACCCCTGCCTCTAAAGGCATGCTTGTGGTAGTTGTGGCTCGAGCCCTGTCTTGGGTTGGTTCATAACAAGTGAAATATCCATAAAAGGTTATGAAACATTTTAGGATATACTTTAAAATAAATAACCAAATTGAAAGACTATGGAAAAAGAAAATTTGATACCATTTTTCATAAAAAAAAACTCAGGTTGACCCGACCAGTCCACTAATATATCTAGTATTAAGGTCTCAAGTTCACATACTGGTACTTCAGAGGAATTCGACTAGTAGTGAAGTTCGAGCAGGAAATAGTGAGAAGACTATTCCCTCTTATTAGAGTATTATAACAAGGGGAAGACACTAAACATAATATAATCCATGAAAATTATTTTTTATATAAATAAATAAATATCATAAATAAATTTACTATATGGAAATATTCATATATACGCTAGGATAATAATATATACACCAGTAACCCATTTATTTGAACACATAAACAATGAAATATTGAAAATTAAATAAATAAGGATCAACTACTACTCTAAATGAAACCAGATACCCAGTCCTAGAAATGACTGAATAACCCAAACATGAACCTCAATGTCCACACGAGTATCTCATATTAATCATGAAACCCTATGATATTGCATATTATTCAACAAAATGTTCATGCAGGGGATATTCATACATTAATAGGGTTTCATGAGTAAAAGACATTATGGCAGACAATGAGAATTGATCAATCAAGATGAAAACTAGAATATTTTGTGATGGAATTGGTGGTATCATAGTGGTGTATTATCTTTATAGAGTAAAAAGTTGTATCATAGTGTTTTATTGGTGATATATTCCTTAAAAAATTCATTATCATGATCTAAGGTGAAGATATCCCTAAAGCAGAAAACCTTCCTATTTTTATTCATTCTCATAATGGATTATCATTATGATGAAAATATTTTTGAGACCCATATCTCATACATGGTTAATAAAAAGATAAAATTATTATTAATCCCATTTATTTTCCAAAAAATAATTATATGATGAAATGTTTAAATGAATATGAAACCTTTAATTTTATACATGTAATGGAAGGGTGAAATTTTTATAAAACCCATTTCATATCATAGGATATGATTTGATAAATATATTATGATCTTTTTGAACACATTTATAATATTTTAATTATTTGAGGTTTGGTAGGTATATATCATTCCAATACAATGGGTAATGATAAATTTTATATGGGATCAATTGGTATATGTGTGGTTTTCCAATCACATAAAATATTGGTACAATGGTCGTCATTCCATTCCCTATGTATGTGCATGTGTCTTTATTGATATTATAACATGTTACAAATCTATTGAAGGGTATACATGGAATAAGATTTTATATACCTATATGTATGTCATAATTCCATGACATATGATAAGTTTTTATCTCTTGACTCGTGTCCTCTGATTTCTTTATGGCTCATGTCATATAAAATGAAAATCACAATGTCATGAGTAATGATTGTGATCATTGATAACCAAGATATAATTTTCAAATTTTATGTTATTTTATTATACCCATAATCTCATGTCATGTTTACAAATACCCAATTTTAGAAATTCTGAGCATCAGAGATAACCCGTTATTATGTAACATTTACATAGGAGTTGATGAAAGGGTTAAACTATTGTTAGTTTAAAAAGAATAATAATATGGTAATATATATATGATGGATGTTGAATATCATTCACCAAACAAGACTATTGTGTACTTTTTACACAATGAAACTAATGGTCATCAAGAATTAGTTTAATTTATTGAATAATCATCTAAAGATAGGTAATATATATGTATGAAAGGAATGGTCGTTATAATTTGTATTAGATGAAATTTTTAGTTAAAAATGGAACCTAAGATGACAATACCTTTGTGGGATCCCTATTGACAATAAAATGATAAGCCTATGTCTGATTTAATGTTAACGATAAAGTCATGGATTTTTTGTATTGGATAGAGTGAGTGGTTTTTAAGAAATGACCCCTCATTTTGATAATAAAAGTGCTTCTGGGTCATGAATATTGGTACCTAGGTTTTATAACAATAAAATGGAATATTTAGAATGGATCAATCATCACTCAAAGCATTAAATAGTGACATTCCTCACATATTGGTTGACATCCCCATTGGATAATCATTTTAAATTCACAATCTTATTGTGAACAATCAGAAAATATTTAAGTAGATTATGACCTTGAATGAACTAGGATAATCCTAAGGTGTCATAGTTTGATGAATTTTTATATACATATAAATATTAAATAATATTTTTCATTATTATTTGGTACCCCAATTTGATTTTAATGCTAACAGAAGACTTTTTTCAATGTCAAGAACCCAGTGGAACCATGTTTATACCATGTATAACAAACACTAAAATGACTGTCCAGATAAGAACCAACCATTATGGGATATGGATGGAAACATCATGTTTCTGCTCTCAAATAAAAATATTCCTGATATGAATCATCGAATAAATCCAAATGAGCATATGAGGAAATAATGTTATATATATTTCATTATGAGTTGTCTTCCAGATTCATTCAATGGTACTTTTGATACACTAATTACAATGTAGTGCATCAACACCACTAAAAATATATTTTATATCTTTTATTTTAGATTGAATGATAAATTAATAATTTTAGTCTAGTATTTGAATTTAGATGAATAAAAATGGTGAAATTTTATCAAGAATATGAGGCACTAAGATAATATTGACTCCATAGACTGGGATGAGTTCATGAATTTTTTAATGATTACTTTCCCTGTATTCTTCATATGAATATAAATATGGATTTCATTGATTCCAAGAGAAATATTATCATTATCTTGGTACCTAAAATGAAAATTTTAAAATAAATGTGATTTATTCTTCTAGTACTTTCATCACTTGTGAATGTAAGGTTGATCATGTCTCTTGTGGATTAAAACGATGACTCTGAAGGGAGTTGAACATAATAGACAGTAGTGGCTATAGATATATTATTTTATATTCTATCAATGTGGCAATAGAGGTTGGATATACATATCAATATAAGGGTTTTGATAGGAAGAAAAATTTATAATTACATCGAAAATATAACAACCAATGAGAGAATAGATGAGATTTCCTTCATGGTCAATGTGTGGGAAAAATCATGGAATAAATTGTATTAATGGTACAACTAAATGTTTAATGTGTGGTAAATAAGGTAATCAAGTGAAAAAATTATAGAGTTATGGGATAAATTTATCAAATGATAAGAATATTGAGAAATATCCATATAATGTAACTCCAGCACATATTTTTTAAATTAAAATTTCTCATGAACTATGATAAGATGTTCCCCAATCCGACAGATGATATTGATGATAAACACAAATACCAATATGTAATAAAGAGAAAAGTAAGGCTTATAAAAGCATGATGGTTTATGTGAATCATGATAATTATAGCACAGTAATCATTACATACTCATTGGGGAGTTAGATATTTGATTTTTTATGAATGATTTCTAGGAAAATATTATGTTACATCTATGAGTGAAATATCATGTGGTTATCTCCCTCTATATGAACTTTGAAACAACTAAATCACATATGAAATTATATTAGTACAATATTGAATCCATATTTCCAATTGAAATTGTTTTTATTAGAAAATAATTTTAAGTAATTAATGGTGAATTTTATTTATGATTTATTTATGTCTCTATGTAGGAATAATTAATGTTTTACAGAAACCATCAAGGGGTTATAGTTTACGGATGATCCTCAGTTCAATGTCATTGACACCCATTCTGACCTTTTATGTGAGGCTATTTTTTCATTATTGGGTATATGTAATTAGACATTTATGGAAATGAATGTCTTCATATAACAACTCATAATTTATATACATTGTTAATACTTAAAAATTGAAGCATACTTATTACAACATATAACACAACCACGAAAGTACCGTATATGTATAGTGTCTTTATAAACAAGGAAACATAAAAAACTGGTTCATAAAGTGTCCACACTGTCTCCCATTTATTTCATCATATCTATAGTCCCTTTTCGAATATCTTACTTAATAACCTTCATCCAGACCTGGGGAAAGAAAAAATACAAAAGGGTGAGCTTAAATGCTTAGTAAGGGTAAAAAAAGAAATATCAATCAGATCATATTCATAAGAATGTAACTTTTGGAAATGTTAACCTGCAAAAGAGAGCATAATTTAATAACATGGGATAAATCATAGTAGTGAAATGTAATCCCAATAATCATAACTTAAAACATGAATCTTTGTTACATACACACATAATCATAGAGAATCATTTCTTATTAGTCAAGGCTCATTGCCAAGACTATCTTAGTGGACAAAGTCCATTTCTGAACCGAGTTCACTCCTCGTTTCAGTCCTGTTTCACGGAACCGGTATAACCCACTGTTCCAGCCATGTCTATATCATGAGATATAAAATCATTACCCAATAAATTTGAGGGAGATATAGGTCCCACCCATCTCATAATGATACCATTCTTATGTGTGCCACAAAATCATAAACCATACATCATAGCATAACCCATGTAATAAAAATGGGAATCTTAAACATTATGACATCATAAAACAATTCATATAATATAAAGGAATTCATAAAAATAATTCCATCACAACATAATCAAATTAATTTAATAATAGGGATAAAAACATAACCCTTTATTATCTTATATGGAAAATATTTTTGATAAAACACTTGAACTCCATTCTTGAGGAAAATATGCTTTCTACTTCAAAAACATTTTTCCTTTCTTAACATGTCATACAATTTTAAACTAAAATAACTTGATTAAAAATAAAATTGAAACTTGTAAAGGAAGTTTCTTGGAAATAATTTTTTAAAAATCCATTCATTCTGTATAAGTTAAAAAAAATTCTTCTCGTACTTTTGTCGGAAAAGACAAAAAGTACCTCGTACGAAAAACGAAAATAAAATTCATTTCATATCTTTTACTAAAAACTCACCGAAGGGTAAAATTGTATATAAACTATTTTAGAAGGATGTAAATATTACATATTGATGAAACATGGATGTGGATGATAAAATTCACCCCAGTAAATTCCAAAGTATAAACAATCTTGGATAAAAATGAGATAGTGATATTTCCCTTACCTTAGGTCCATTTTGCTTCGTAAGTGTCCAAAACTGCTGTATAATAATTTAAATAATGTTAATGAATTATTCCAAATTCATACTTATTTTTATGATATCATATATGGTCATTTTCTTAGCTTCTTCATAGTAATATTTCATTGCTACTTGTTATTCGAGTGTTTATAACTTCTTGTTCTTATGTGTGTTTTGTCGAATAAATTCTTATTCTAATCTTTAGGTTATAGATACCTCATTTACAGAATGGTATTAGTGTAATATATATCATATTCATTCATTCAATTCATTTATATAATAATTATGAAATGAAGATCATGTAGAACGAGTCGCATCACATCGTGGAAACGGTATTCCGTACGTACGCACAAGTGATGATATCGTTCCTATGATCATGGAATTGTATTGGAGTGTATTTATACTATTTCAAAATCATTATCACTTTATAATAGTCATATATAGTCATTATTTACACCATTATACCCATACAAGTAAGGTGGTGGTGGAAAATAGATTACACCACGGCGTGGAGACGGTATTCCGTACGTACGCACGCGCGATGATTTCTTTTTTTGTAGGATGGATAGATGGTGAAATAGGTTTGTTTCATACTTATAATAACATATCAGTATATGAGTGATACTGATTTTATTACTTCATAATGAAAAAACTAAAGAAGAATAAGTGGAAGAATAAATAAAGATGAAAGAATCGGTAATGGACATTACCTCTTCTTTGAAGTGCTTCTTTGAGATCTTCTTTTAGGGAACTAAACATGGTCTTTGAAAAAGACCAGGACCTCTAGGATGTCTCTAGGGAATTGGAGAGGAGGAATTGGCAGGGGTTGGCCGAGCTTGAAGGCTCAATGTTCTGTGAGGAAGAGGGGGAGGAGGTGCCCTTTTATAAGGGAGGAGAGGGGCACCTTTGGGAAAACTAAAAATATTATTTTATTATAAAGTCAAGTTAGGTTTTAAATAGATCCAAATTGATATATTTCAAATATAAGGTAGGTATGGGTCGAAATCCTCTCATTAAATATAATTTAGACAAGTTTAGGTTCCTATTTTAACCTTATCATTTAGATATAACATTAAGTTATATAAGTTTACTTTTACCGTGTCTTCTTGTGTTCTTATACTATATGGTTAATAAACTAACAATAAGCAGACAAAAAAACCCCAAATTGTTTATTATTAATATATATAACCTTATCTAAGTCATTTGGCCGAACCTTAGATTTTTAGGAATAAAAGAACAATTACTAATATAATATTTGTTTTATCAACTATTTTATGTCAGTTTTGACACTATTTAGTAATTGATTTTTGTGAAACTCAAAACCGAATTATTAGTTCAAACCAAGTTAATTAAATCAATAATAACATGTCATATTAACCTAGAAAATTAGTGGAATTCATAAAACGTCTAAAATTACATTTATTTTTGCGTTTATAACATTAATAATGTCAATATTTCATTAATAAGATAATTACTGCATCATCTTTGTGTCATAAATAAATTAAATTATTTAATGTCTAAAAATTACAAATAAAATACCATTATGTAAGAAATATTTTTATCTTTTTAATGAATATTTATAGTCGAATTTATCTTATGTATAACCCCATATTAAAAATTATTTACTTATTAAACTTTGATTTTAACTATTTTAACCCCTCTTTAAATAAATTAATAATATATGTCGTAATCTAATCCACGTGGGCCAAAATGGTCATATTGTATTCCTAAGTTTGTTTTTGGTCTAATTACACTTATCCAATAGAATTAGTACATGTGTTAGGGTAATAATAATATCATCATTACCCATAATTACCCTATTTACTTTTAACAATGGTAAAAAAAGTAAAAAGTTACTATTCACCAAAAAATTATTTTCATCTCATTGAACCAAATTTTACATACTGACATCAACCGCGTCTCTAGGATTTTTGAAATTCCACTCATAGTAGCTGTAAAATTATGTTTTATGAAAAATTCAGTTTTTTAACTACCACTTAGTGGTTTCACTATTCATAAAAAATTTAATGTTTTCAGAAAAATACCAAAATTTCACCCTAGGATAATTTTGATATTCCGAATCTAAAAATGATGTCCATTTTGAAAAATAAAATTTATAATATTTCAAAAAGTTTTTATTACAATTCATAATGGCTAGTTTTAATAATATTTTAATAGCATATCGTTGTTTAGTGAAACTCGGTATTGCGTATGACACAAGCTATCGAGGAAGGTCGCGATTTCGTGTAAAGAAAGCCAAGAAAGTGTTGTGTAGAAAAAGATTCCTTTGATGATTTATATAACATAAAAGTCTCGGGTGTTACATTCTACCCCCCTTAAAATGAATTTCGCCCTCGAAATTTGTCACTTTGTAACAAACAGATGAGGATACCTCTCCCTCATCATATCCTCAAGCTCCCATGTAGCTTCTTCTAATTGGTGGTTCCTCCATGAAACTTTCACCAATCGAGTGGTCTTGTTTCGTAGGACTTTTTCGATACGATCCAGAATCACTATCGGTTGTTCTTCATAAGAAAGATCTTTCTCCAGCGGTACAACTTCTGAGCTAAGTACATGTGAAGGATCTGGTATATACTTTCTCAGGAGAGATATATGGAACACATCATGAACTTGAGAGAGATTCAGTGGAAGCACCAATCGGTAAGCAACCTTCCCAACACGATCCAGTATTTCGAAAGGACCGATATATCTAGGGCTCAACTTCCCCTTCTTTCCAAATCTCATGACTCTCTTCCAGGGAGATATTCGTAAGAACAGTTTATCACCCACTTCAAACTCTAGGTCATTTCTTCGGCTGTCGGCATAACTTTTCTGTCAACTCTGAGCTACACATATGTGTTGTTGAATAGATCTGACCTTTTCTGCCATTTCATCAATGAGATCAGGTCCTAAAAGATTTCTTTCCCCAACTTCATCCCAGCAAGTTGGAGTCCTACATTTCTTTCCATAGAGAGCTTCATAAGGATCTATCAAAATACTAGAGTGAAAGCTATTATTATAAGAAAATTCCACCAAAGGTAGGTGTTGATCCCAACCACCTTTGAAATCCATAGAGTAAGATCTCAACATATCCTCTAGAGTTTGAATTGTTCTCTTAGACTGACCGTCTGTCTGAGGATGATAAGCAGTGCTGAAACTCAACTCTGTACCCAGAGTATGCTGAAGACTTCGCCAGAACATCGAAGTAAATCTCGGATCCCGACCAGATATAATAAAAAGTGGTACTCCATGAAATCTTACCACTTCCTTTACATATATCCTAGCAAGCTGATCCAGAGAGAAATCCTCTCTAATAGCAATGAAGTGTGCATACTTTGTAAGACGATCAACTATGACCCAGATAGCATTATTGCCTTTGGATGTTTTAGGATGTCCTGTGACAAAGTCCATAGTGATGTTTTCCCATTTCAATTCGAGTATAGGTAATGGTTGTAACATCCCCTTAGACTTCTGTCTCTCAGCTTTAACTTGCTGACAAACCAAGCATCGAGAGTCATATTCAGCAACATCTCTTTTCATTCCATCCCACCAGAAGTAATCTTTCAGGTCCCTATACATCTTCGTGCTTCCAGGATGAATAGAGAATGAATAACTATGATCTTCTTCCAGCAGATCCTTCTTTAATTTGGGGATGGGAGGAACACAAACCCGATTCCGGAATTTTATTATCCCATCACAATCATCGTTGAATTCAGGAACCTTTCTCACCTTCTTTTGTAACTCGACATCTTCTTTCTGTGCCTCATTAATCTTCACATTTATAGATGGTTGAACATTCATTTAATAAAGATAATATTTTTCCCCATCCATTATAATTCCAAGATCCATCCTTTTTAAATCCATAAATATTGGATCTTTTGTGATCCTCATCATGGATAAACTGGCACGGTCTTGTCGACTTAATGCATCTGCCACCTTTTTTGCTTTCCCAGGGTGGTAATGGATTGAGCAGTCGTAATCCTTAATCAGCTCCAACCATCTTCTTTGACGCGTATTCATCTCCTTTTGTGTGAAAATATACTTTAAACTTTTATGATCAGTATAAATATCACACCTTTCACCATAAATATAATGCCTCCAAATATTTAATGCAACGATTACCGTAGCTAACTCCAAATCATGTGTTGGTTAATTTTTATCATGGATTTTCAACTGTGGTGAGGCCTAAGCTATCACCATATCATTTTGCATAAGAACACACCTCAATCCCTTCATCGATGCATAACTATAGATCACAAACCTTTCTCCACTACAAGGCAGTGTGAGCATAGGTGCACTAGATAACCTTCTTTTCAACTCCTTCAAATTCTCTTCACATTCCTCTGTCCAGACAAACTTAACTCATTTCCGAGTCAATTTGGTGAGTGGATTAGATAATCGTGAAAAATCTTTCACAAAACGTCGATAATATCCAGCCAAACCAAGAAAACATCGTATCTCAGTTACTGTTGTTGGTCTTGACCATCTTTCGATAACCTTTGTTTTTGCTGGATCCACAGATATCCCCTCTTTTGAGATTATGTGACCCAAAAATGCAACTTTTTGAAGCCAAAATTCACACATGGTAAATTTGGCAGAAAGCTTCTCCTTTCTCAGGGTCATCAATATAATTCTCAAATGATCTTCATGTTCTTCCTTGCTCTTTGAATAGACAAGAATATCGTCTATTAAGACAACCACAAATTGATCAAGATAGTCTCGAAACACTCTATTCATCAGATCCATGAAGATAGCAGGGTCATTAGTAAGACCAAATGGCATCACTATAATTTCATAGTGTCCATACCTTGTACGGAATGTCGTCTTTGGTATATACTCCCTTTTGACCCTTAATTGATGATACCCTGAACGAAGATCAATCTTGGAAAAGTATTGAGCTCCGCGTAGTTGGTCAAATAAGTCATCAATGCGTGGGAGAGGATATTTGTTCTTGATAGTGATCTTGTGAAGTTCTCGATAATCAATGTAGAGTCTCATTGATACATCTTTATTCTTAACAAATAGAACAGGTGATCCCCAAGGTGACGCACTAGGGCATATGAATCCCTTATCAAGATTCTCTTGGAGTTGCTTCTTCAATTCCTGCAACTCAATTGGGGCCACTCTATAAGGTGTCTTGGAAATAGGCAAAGCACCCGGTATGAGTTCTGTTGCAAACTCAACTTCACGATTTGGTGGAAGACCCGGTAATTCCTCCAGAAAGACATCATAAAACTCCCGTAAAATGGGAATATTCTTATTCGTGAGTTTCTCACTAACCATTTGAGATAAATAACCTTCATTCAGTGGAATCAAGACCCATAAGGTAGAAGGAATTTCCACTGGAAGGTTATGTTCATCCTTGCATTGATAGACGGTCATAGAATGATCTGGAATATGAAATGTGACTTACCTTATTTGGAAATTGATATGAGCTCCATATAAAGAAAGCTAATCCATTCCAAGAATCACATAAAATTCCACTATAGGAAGGATCACAAGATTTGTAGGAAGCAATTTCCCACAAACTTCGATCGAAGAAGAATTATAAACTATTGTTGCGACTGTTGTGCCATTAGGTGTTGTCACATCTAACTCAACATCTAATTGTTGAGGTAATATGGTGATACCCTTAGAAAATTCTTAAGAAATAAAAGAGTGGGTGGATCAAGAATCAAATAAAACATTTGCTACTTTAGAGTGGATGGTAAGTGTACCTTTCACCACATCGTTATTGTACTCCACATCGCTGATAGAAATTGCATGTGACTTTCCTTTGTCATTAGCCTTAAGAGTTTGTTGACGTCGACCATCATCATCAACCCCTGGATTAGGGAATTTCGTGGCATAATGCCCCATCTCCTTGCACTTGAAACATTGAAGTGTAGTAGGTTCATTCTGTGTATCCCTTCCTTTTTTTGAATCATTATACATCTTCTTCCCATCATCGCGGCATTCAAATTCCCGATGACCTTCATTTCCACATTTGAAACATTTACTTGTCCCTTTAAGAAAACTCCCTCCATGTTTCTTTCCAAACTTTGAGCATAAGGGAAAGCTCATCTTCTTTTCAGTGTGCTCTTTAGATTTTCCTTTGAATTCCATTTTCCTCTTTTTATCAAAACCATATGACTGATGTGTTACTCAAATCTCCATGTCCACTTTGAGAGCACATCGAACGATTTCCTCGTAGCTATTGAAGTCCCTTATGGCTAACACCCTTCGAAGACTTGGTTTTAAACCACTACAGAATCGATCGATCTTACTCTCAGGTTGGATAATAATACCAGAAGCGTACCTTCCAAGTCTTGTAAAATTTTCATCATAGGTACCAACAGATTCATCATCCTTTTGCTTCAGTTCCAGAGACTCTTTCTCCATCTTTGTTCGGAGAATACGGGGGAAATACATATTGAAAAATAAGTTCATGAACTCGTCCCATTCCATGGACTCAATTTCATCCCTTTGCCTCGTATTCTTAATAAGATTCCACCATTGATCAGAATATCCTTCCAAACGATACACTGCTATGATGACTTTATGATGTTCAAAACATTGAAGAACTGAAAATATATTTTCAGTAGTACTAATCCATTGTTCAGCAACTAATGGATCAGTAGACCCGCTGAAAGAAGGTGGACGCCGCCTGATGAAGGATTCAACAGAATGTTGCTCCTTCCTTTGCTCGTTTGGAAGTCCTACATGATTCATAGCTTGAGAAAGTTGTGTGGTCATGGCTACAAGATTTTGAATTCCAGCTCCCATAACGTTTGGTTGTTCAGGGGGAGAATCATTGCATTGCCCGTCGCATTCCGCATTAACACGATTCCTTCGGGTTCCAGCCATTGACTAAAAACAAGACGAATAGTGTGAGAAACACTAATTATAATAGGAAAAACACATAATCAAGAATAAAATATTACACTTAAGGTGTTATCCTAGGTTATTCATGGCCATTTCTAAAACACTAAGATTGTGTTCTATGCTTAGAAATATCCTTAGGGTTCTTACTAAGGATTTCACATCCAAGTTTCCAAAGGTTGACTATACCTTTCCTCTGATACCAACTATAACGACCCATACTTTACATACATTGTTAATACTTCAAAATTGAAGCATACTTATTACAACATATAACAAAACCATGAAAGGACCGTATAGGTATAGTGTCTTTAGAAACTGGGAAACATAAACAGCTGGTTCATAAAGCGTCTACACTATCACCCATTTATTTCATCATATCTATAGTCCCTTTTGGAATATCTTACTTAATAACCATATTCCTGACCTGGGGAAAGAAAACATACAAAAGTGTGAGCTCAAATGCTCAGTAAGTGTAAACAAAAGAAATATCAATCACATCATATTCATAAGAACATAACTTTTGGAAATATTATCCTGCAAAAGAGAGCATAATTTCAAAACATGGGATAAATCATAGTAGTGAAATTTAATCCAAATAATCATAACATAAAACATGAAACTTTGTGGCATACACACAAAATCATAGATAATCATTTCTTATTAGTCAAGACTCATTACCAAGACTATCTTAGTGGACAAAGTCCATTTTTGAACCGAGTTCACTCCTCGTTTCAGTCCTGTTTCACTAAACCGGTATAACCTACCATTCCAGCCATGTCTATCTCATGAGATATAAAATCTTTACCCAATGCATTGGAGGGAAATATAGGTCCCACCAATCTCATAATGATACCATTCTTATGTGTGCCACAAAATCATAAACCATACATCATAGCATAACCCATGTAATAAAAATGAGAATCTTAAACATTGTGACATCATAAAACAATTCATATAATATAAAGGAATTCATAAAAATAATTCCATTAGAACATAATTATATCAATTTAATAATAGGGATAAAAACATAACCCTTTATTATCTTAGATGGAAAATAATTTTGATAAAACACTTGAACTCCATTCTTGAGGAAAATATCCTTTCTACTTCAAAAACATTTTTCCTTTCTTAACATGTCATACAATTTTAAACTAAAAGAAGTTGATTAAAAATAAACATGAAAACTTGTAAAGGAAGATTCTTGGAAATAATGTTTTAAAAATCCATTCATTCCGTATAAGTTAAAAAAACATTCTTCTCGTACATTTGTCGGAAAAGTCAAAAAGTACCTCGTACGAAAAACGAAAAAAAATTCCTTTCATATCTTTTACTAAAAACTCACCAATGGGTAAAATTGGATATAAACTATTTTAGAAGGATTTAAATATTACATATTGATGAAACATGGATGTGGATGGTAAAATTCACCCCAGTAAATTCCAAAGTATAAAAAATCTCGGATAAAAATGAGATTGTGATATTTCCCTTACCTTAGGTCCATTTTGCTTCATAAGTGTCCGAACCTCCTGTATAATGATTTAAATAATGTTATTTACTTAATCCAGAATCATAATTAATTTTATGATTTCATATATGGTCATTTTCTTAGCTTCTTAGTAGTAATATTTCATTGCTACTTGTTATTCGGGTGTTTATAACTTCTTGTTCTTATGCGTGTTTTGTCGAATAAATTATTATTCTTATCTTTAGGTTATAGATAACTCATTTAAAGAATTTTATTAGTGTAATATATGTCATATTCATTCATTAAATTCATTTATATAATCATTATTAAATGAATATCATGTAGAACGAGTCGCATCACATCGTGGAGACGGTATTCCATACGTACGCATGAGTGATGATATCATTCCTATGGTCGTGGAATTGTATTGGAGTCTATGAATACTATTTCAGAATCAGTATCTCTTTATAATAGTAATATATAGTCATTATTTACACCATTATACCAATCCAAGTAAGGTGGTGATGGAAAATAGATTACACCATGGCGTGGAGACGGTATTCCGTACGTACGCACGTGCGGTGATTTCTTTTTCCGTAGGATTGATAGATGGTGAAATTGGGTTATTTCAAACTTATAATAACATATCAGTATATGAGTGATACTGATGTTATTACTTCATAATGAAACAACTAAATAAGAAGAAGTGGAAGAAGAAATAAAGATGAAAGAATCGGTAACGGACATTACCTCTTCTTTGAAGTGCTTTTTTGAGACCTTCTTTTAGGGCACTACAATTGTTCTTTGAAGAAGACCATGACCTCTAGTATGTCACTAGGGAAGTGGAGAGGTGGAATTGGCTGGTTTTGGCCATGTTTGAAGGCTCAAAGTGGTCCGAGGAAGAGAGGGAGGAGGTGCCCTTTTATAAGGGATGAGAGGGGCACCTTTGGGAAAACTAAAAATATTATTTTATTATAAAGTCAAGTTCGGTTTTAAATAGGACCAAATTGATATATTTCGAATATAAGGCGGGAATGGGTCGAAATCCTCTCATACAATAGAATTTATACAAGTTTAGGTTCCTATTTTAAACTTATCATTTAGATTTAACATTAAGTTAAATAAGTTTACTTTTACCGTGTCTTCTTGTGTTCTTATACTATAAGGTTAATAAAATTACTATAAGCATCCAAACGAACCCCAAGTTGTTTATTATTAATATATATAACCTTATCTGAGTCATTTGGGCGAACCTTATATTTTTAGGAATAAATTAACAATTACTAATATAATAATTTTTAAAAAACTATTTTATGTCAAATTTGACACTATTTAGTAATTGATTTTTTAAAAAATCATAACAGAATTATTAGTTCGCACCAAGTTAATTACATCAATACTAACATGTCATATTAACCTATAAAATTAGTGTAATTCATAAAAAGTCTCAAATTTCATTTATTTTGGTGTTTATAACATTAATTATGTCAATATTTCATTGATAAGATAATTTCTGCATCATCTTTGTGTCATAAATAAATTAAATTATTTAATGTCTAAAAATTACAAATAAAATACCATTATGTAGGAAATCTTTTTATCTTTATAATGAATATTTATAGTCGAATTTATCTTATGTATAACCCCATATTAAAAATTATTTACTTATTAAACTTTGATTTTAACTATTTTAACCCTTCTTTAAATAAATTAAAAATAAATGTCCTAATCTATTCCAAGTGCACCTAAATGGTCATATATTATTCCTAAGTTTGTTTTTGGTCGAATTACACTTGTACAATAGAATTAGGACATGTGTTAGGGTAACAATAATATCATCTTTACCCTTAATTACCATATTTTCTTTTAACCGTGGTAAAAAAAGTAAAAAGTTACTATTCACCAGAAAATTATTTTCATCTCATTGAACCACATTTTACATACTAACATCAACTGTGTCTCTCAGATTTCCGAAATTCCACTCACAGAAGTGGTAAAATTATGTTTTATGAAATATTCAGTTTTTTAACTACTTCTTAGTGGTTTCACTATTCATAAAAAATTGAAAGTTTTCAGAAAAATACCAAAATTTCACCCTAGGCTTATTTAGATATTCCTAATCCAAAAATGAAGTCCATTTTGAAAAATAAAATTTCTAAAATTTCAAAAAGTGGTTATTACTATTCATAACGACTAGTTTTAATAATATTTTAATAACATATCGTTGTTTAGTGAAACTCGGTATTGCGTACGACACAACCTATCGAGGAAGGTTGCGATTTCGTGTAAAGCAAGACAAGAAAGTGTTGTGTAGAAAAAGATTCCATTGATGATTTATATAACATAAAAGTCTCAGGTGTTACACTTCAGTTTATTATATAGTGAAATAGTTATTTGGGAAGGAATTCGTTTACACATGTTAGATATATTAAAAAAGGTACTGTAAACAATAGTGTTTATCGTATAATTGATTTTGAGATATTTAAGGGATATAACCAATAACCTTACAATTCCATCACACATCATTTCTATCAGAGGATATTTCCCTTTTTTAATCACCATACAAAATATACATTAATGTTTTTTTGGATTCATGGAATAAAAAATTAAATTTTATTCTATCAGAATATGGATTTTGACTCAAATTTTGGTGAATTTTTCAACAAGACCTTAATACTAATTTTAGTATTATCATTATGCTTCATCCCAATAAATATCATCAGTTTCATATAATAATTACATATAGAATAATAATCTACATTATTTTTCTATTAAAGTAATGTGTTATTCGAATAAACCCCTTCATCTAGTTGAGTTTCCATGCAAAAATTCATTTCACTTAAACAGTTGGATTGCCTCGTTGAATCCGTTAGTGGAATGAAATAAGGAGCTCTAAATTTCTGGAATAATGTTATAGATTGTAATATATTCATATCTAAGATTTCTAATTAAAATGTATACAATGATAAAGTGATTCAGTAACTCAACATGATAGCTCAGATATTCAAAATATTTTATGCTGATAATCGCTAGTGTGATTTAGAATTTGAAATTGTTGATATGGTGTATCATTGAATTTATACAAGGAATAGATTTATGATATTTAATATGAAATTGAATCTAATCCCTTAGTATATCAGTCCCTTTTAAATTATTGATCTTATCCAGGTAGTATCCTATATGTTGGATCCTATAAAAAGCCCTTATTTTGATCATGATGATGTCCATTTACCTCTCTTGTGTAGGTACATACTTGATCCTTCACATGTATGGAACATAGAGTTCATACCAATGGAGAGATATTTTTCTTATGAGGATTAATCAGTGGTGATTTTGGACCATACATATGACAACCCACACTTTACATTGTGATTGCATCAAAATTTAAGCAATATTATTACAACATATAACAATACAATGAAAGGACTGTATAGGTATAGTGTCTTTAGAAACTGGGAAACATAAACAACTAGTTCATAAAGCATCTACATTGCCTCCCATTTTTTTCATCGTATCTAGAGTCCCTTTTGGCATATCCTACTTAATAACTTTCTTTCTGGCCTGGGGAATGAAAACATACAAAAGGGTGAGCTCAAATTCTCAGTAAGGGTAATCAAATTAAATATCAATCACATCATATTCATAACAACACAATCATTCTAATCTTTCATCAAATTCATAAGAACATAACATTTTGGAAATCTTAACCTGCAAAAGAGATAATAATTTCATAACATGGGATAAATCGTAGTAGTGAAATTTATTCCCAATAATCATAACATAAAACATGAAACATTTTTTCATACACACATAATCAAAGAGAATCATTTCTTAGTAGTTAAGACTCATTTCCAAGACTATCTTAGTAGGCAAAGTCCATTTCTGAACTGAGTTCACTCCTTTTTTCAGTCCTATTTTACTGAACCGGATTAACCTGCCGTTGCAGCCATGTCTATCTCATGAGATATAAAACTTTACCCAATGCATTGGAGGGAGATATAGGTCCCACCCATCTCATAATGAAACCATTCTTATGTGTGCCACAAAATCATAAATCATAAATCATAACATAACCCATGTAATAAAAATGGGATTTGTAAACATCATGCCAACTTAACATAATCCATAAAAGATAAAATCACTTCACAAAAATAATTCCATCATAACATAATCAAATAAATTTAAAAATAGGGATAGAAACAGAAACCTATATTATCTTAGATGGAAAATAATTTTGATAAAATTCTTGAACTCCATTCCTGAGGAAAATATCCTTTCTACTTCAAAAACATTTTCCTTTTTTAAAATGTCATATAATTTTAAACTAAAATAATTAGATTAAAAATAAACTTGAAAATTTGTAAAGGAAGATTCATGGAAGAAATGTTCTAAAAATCCATTCATGCCATATAAGTTAAAAAATATTTTTCTCATACTTTGGCCGGAAAAGTCAAAAAGTACCTTGTAAGAAAAACGAAAAAAGATTCCTTTCATATCATTTACTAAAAACTCACCAATGGGTAAAATTGGATTTAAAAAATTTTAGGAGGATTTAAATAATATTACATATTAAGGAAACATGGATGTGGATGAAAAATATTCCCCAATAAATTCTGAAGTATAAACAATCTCAGATAAAAATTGAGATTGCGAGATTTTCCCTTACCTTATGTTTGATTTGCTTCGTACATGTCCGAACCTCCTATATAATGATTTAAATAATTATATTTACTTATTCCAGAATTATTCTCAATGTTATGATATCATATATGGTCATATTCTTAGCTTCGTATTAGTAATATTTCATTGCTACTTGTTATTCGGGTGTTTATTGCTTTTTTGTTCTTATCCGTGTTTTGTCAAATAGATTCTTATTATTATTTTTATATAACAGATAAATCATTTCCAGAATGGTACTAGTATAATATATATCATATTTATTCCTTAAATTAATTTATATAAACATTATTCAATGAAGATCGTGTAGAATGAGTCGCACCACATCGTGGAGTCGGTATTCCGTACGTACGCACGAGCGATGATATCGTTCCCATGATCGTGGAATTGTATTGGAGTGTATGTATACTATTTCAGAATCAATATCACTTTAAATAATCATATATAGTTATTATCGACACCATTATACCAATCCATGTATGGTGGTGGTGGAAAACAGATTACACCCTGGCGTGGAGACGGTATTCCGTACGTACGCACGCGCGGTGATTTCATTTTCCCTAGGATGGATAGAAGGTGAAATAGGGTTGTTTCATATTTATAATAACATATCCATATATGAGTGATACTGAAGTTATTACTTCATAATGAAACAACTAAGGAATAAGATGTTGAAGAAGAAAGAAATTAGAAAGGATCGGTAATGGATATTACCTCTTCTTTGACGCGCCTTTTCTTAACCTCCTCTTAGGGAACTAGGGATGATCTTTTAAGAAGCCCAGGACCTCTAGAATGTTTTTAGGGAGGTGTATAAGAGAATTTGGCAGGTTTTGGTCGAGAATGATGGCTCAATGTGGTGTTAGGAGGAGAGGGAAGAAGTGCCCTTTTATAAGGGAGGTGAGGGTCACCTTTGGAAAAACCAAAAATATTATTTTATTATAAAGTCATATTCAAATTTTAATAGCAGAAAATTGATTTATTTCGAAGATAAGGTGGGGATGGGTCGAAATACTCTCATCCAATAGAATTTGGACAAGTTTAGTTTACTATTTTAACCTTATCATTTAGACATAACTTTAAGTTCAATAATTTTACTTTTACCGTGTCTTCTGGTTTTCTTACACTATAAGGTTAATAAACATACAATAACAAGACAAACGAACCCCAATTTGTTTATTATTAATTTATATAACATTAGTTAAGTCATTTGGGCGAACCTTAGATTTTAATGAATAAAATAACAATTAATAATATAATATTTGTTTTAAAAACTATTTTATGTCAATTTTGACACTATTTTGTAATTGATTTTTTTTAAAAACAATACATCATTATTAGTTTGAAAAAAGTTACATAAATACATAATAACATGTCATATTAACATTGAAAATTATTTTAATTCATAAAAAGTCTCAAATTATATTTATCTGAGTATTTATGACATCAATTATGTTAATATTTCATTAATAAGATAATTACTGCATCATCATTGTGTCATAAATAAATTATATTATTTAATGTCTAAAAATTATAAATAAAATACCATTATGTTGGAATCTTTTTTATCTTTATAATTCATATTTATAGTCTAATTTATCTTATTTATAACCCTATATTAAAAATATTTTTAGTTATTAAAAGTTGATTTTAAATATTTCAACTCTTCTTTAAATAAAATAATATTAAATGTCCTAATCTAGTCCAAGTGGACCTAAAGGGTAATATTTTATCCCTAATATTGTTTTTGGTCGAATTACACTTATCCAATATAATTAGGACATGTGTTAGGGTAATAATAATATCATTTTTACACTTAATTACCATATTTACTTTTAACCGTGGTAAATAAAAGTAAAAAGTTACTATTCACCAAAAATTATTTTAATCTCATTAAACCACATTTTACATACTGAAATCAACTATTTCTCTCAGATTTTTGAAATTCCATTCACAAAAGTGGTAAAATTACGTTTTATTTAAATTTTAAAATTCTCCTAGGAGGTGGGTAAAAGACGGTCAAAAGTTCAATAAAAATATTATATATCTAAAATTATTATAAAATGATACCATTGAATTACATTGAACTTATATAGGTATTATGTATCTATTTTTACCTAAAATAAAATTAAATAATATAAATAATTATTTAAATAAAAATTCGGTTTTTAAATAGTAACCTAGTGTTTTCACTATTCATCAAAAATTGAATGTTTTCCGAAAAATACCAATATTTCACCCTATGCTAATGTCGATATTCCGAATCCAAAAATGAAGTCCATTTTGAAAAATAAAATTTCAAAAAGTGGATATTACTATTCATAACGCCTAGTTTTAATAATATTTTAATAGCATATCATTGTTTAGTGAAACTCAGTATTGCGTACAACAAAAGCTACCGAGGAAGTATGTGATTGTGTGTAAATCAAGCCAAGATAGTGTTGTGTGTTGTGAAATATTACTTTTAAGATGTATAAAAACAAAATACATCTTATAAAAATCGTGGGTTTCACATTCTACCCCCCTTAAAATGAATTTTTCCCTCGAAATTCATCACTTCGTAACAAACAGATGTGGATACCTCTCCCTCATTATATCCTCAAGTTCCCATGTAGCTTCTTATAATTGGTGGTTCTTCCATAAAAATTTCACAAAGCGAGTGGTCTTGTTCCGTAGGACTTTTTCGCTACGAACCACAATCTCTATCAGTTATTCTTCATAAGAAAGATCTTGCTCCATTGGTACAAATTCTGAGCTGATTACATGTGAGGGATCAAGTATGTAAATTCTAAGGAGCGATACGTGGAACACATCATGAACTTGAGAGAAATTCGGTGGAAGTGAAAATCGACAATCTACCATTGGGATTTGGTTACTCTCCCTCAACGAGAAGAAACGTCGCATGGGGTATGCCACATGAATTCAATTTTCATCTTCTTGTAGATGGTTGACTCTACTCACCCACTATAGGTAGTGATTACTCAATGAAAATTTCATCTTCTCAGTGTGCTGAGCTCCTTGTGCTTGAAAAAATATACAATATCTCTCTTGTTCAGTTGATATGCACTCCTTTAATGTACCTTGTCATATCTACTAATTTACTATTCATGTGTATCTTTTATTCTCCATATCATCCTTTTTAATGAGTTCAATAGGGTATGTTTATACTCACCCCATTATGGGATTCTCCGTGCATGGGTCATGTCTTTTGCTGATGGAAGATTGATTAATCATGAGTTCATATGATCTTAGGGATAGAGGTTTCATTGAACGTGTATGGTGGTCATAACATGGGATTCCAATGTGTGGATCTCTTTTTGTTGTTTACATTACTAGTTTCTATTTGGCTGGGACACATTTCTTATTGGGTGGGTATTTTTCCCGTATTGTTTTCAGCTAAAACTACTGTTATTTTTTATATTTTAGAGGTTTATGCATGTTAGGTTTATTTATAGTAGTTTTGATTATTTTATTTATTTCCCTCTAAACATTTTCATTGTGTTGGATATGTGTGTTCAATTACGAACATAAGAAAATGTATCCAAGAGTTTATTCATGCATTCAACACTTGTACCAACCCCTGCCTCTAAAGGCATGCTTGTGGTAGTTGTGGCTCGAGCCCTGTCTTGGGTTGGTTCATAACAAGTGAAATATCCATAAAAGGTTATGAAACATTCTAGGATATACATTAAAATAAATAACCAAATTGAAAGACTATGGAAAAAGAAAATTTCATACCATTTTTCATAAAAAAAACTCAGGTTGACCCGACCAGTCCACTAATATATCTACTATTAAGGTCTCAAGTTCACATACTGGTACTTCAGAGGAATTCGACTAGTAGTGAAGTTCGAGCAGGAAATAGTGAGAAGGCTATTCCCTCTTATTAGAGTATTATAACAAGGGGAAGACACTAAACATAATATAATCCATGAAAATTATTTTTTATATAAATAAATAAATATCATTAATAAATTTACTATATGGAAATATGCATATATACGCTAGGATAATAATATATACACCAGTAACCCATTTATTTGAACACATAAACAATGAAATAATGAAAATTAAATAAATAAGGATCAACTACTACTCTAAATGAAACCAGATACCCAATCCTAGAAATGACTGAATAACCCAAACAGGAACCTCAATGTCCACACGAGTATCTCATATTAATCATGAAACCCAATGATATTGCATATTATTCAACAAAATGTTCATGCAGGGGATATTCATACATAAATAGGGTTTCATGAGTAATAGACATTATGGGAGACAATGAGAATTGATCAATCAAGATTAAAACTAGAATATTTTGTGATGGAATTGGTGGTATCATAGTGGTGTATTATCTTTATAGAGGAAAAAGTTGTATCATAGTGTTTTATTGGTGATATATTCCTTAAAAAATTCATTATCATGATCTAAGGTGAAGATATCCCTAAAGCAGAAAACCTTCCTATTTTTATTCATTCTCATAATGGATTATCATTATGATGAAAATATTTTTGAGACCCATATCTCATACATGGTTAATAAAAAGATAAAATTATTATTAATCCCATTTATTTTCCAAAAAATAATTATATGATGAAATGTTTAAATGAATATGAAACCTTTAATTTTATACATGTAATGGAAGGGTGAAATTTTTATAAAACCCATTTCATATCATAGGATATGATTTGATAAATATATTATGATCTTTTTGAACATATTTATAATATTTTAATTATTTGAGGTTTGGTAGGTATATATCATTCCAATACAATGGGTAATGATAAATTTTATATGGGATCAATTGGTATATGTGTGGTTTTCCAATGACATAAAATATTGGTACAATGGTCGTCATTCCATTCCCTATGTATGTGCATGTGTCTTTATTGATATTATAACATGTTACAAATCTATTGAATGGTATACAAGGAATAAGATTTTATATACCTATATGTATGTCATAATTCCATGACATATGATAAGTTTTTATCTCTTGACTCGTGTCCTCTGATTTCTTTATGGCTCATGTCATATAAAATGAAAATCACAATGTCATGAGTAATGATTGTGATCATTGATAACCAAGATATAGTTTTCAAATTTTATGTTATTTTATTATACCCATAATCTCATGTCATGTTTACAAATACCCAATTTTAGAAATTCTGAGCATCAGAGATAACCCGTTATTATGTAACATTTACATAGGAGTTGATGAAAGGGTTAAACTATTGTTAGTCTAAAAAGAATAATAATATGGTAATATATATATGATGGATGTTGAATATCATTCACCAAACAAGACTATTGTGTACTTTTTACACAATGAAACTAATGGTCATCAGGAATTAGTTTAATTTATTGAATAATCATCTAAAGATAGGTAATATATATGTATGAAAGGAATGGTCATTATAATTTGTATTAGATGAAATTTTTAGTTAAAAATGGAACCTAAGATGACAATACCTTTGTGGGATCCCTATTGCCAATAAAATGATAAGCCTATGTCGGATTTAATGTTAATGATAAAGTCATGGATTTTTTGTATTGGATAGAGTGAGTGGTTTTTAAGAAATGACCCCTCATTTTGATAATAAAAGTGCTTCTGGGTCATGAATATTGGTACCTAGGTTTTATAACAATAAAATGGAATATTTAGAATGGATCAATCATCACTCAAAGCATTAAATAGTGACATTCCTCACATATTGGTTGACATCCCCATTGGATAAGCATTTTAAATTCACAATCTTATTGTGAACAATCAGAAAATATTTAAGTAGATTATGACCTTGAATGAACTAGGATAATCCTAAGGTGTCATAGTTTGATGAATGTTTATATACATATAAATATTAAATAATATTTTTCATTATTATTTGGTACCCCACTTTGATTTTAATGCTAACAGAAGACTTTTTTCAATGTCAAGAACCCAGTGGAACCATGTTTATACCATGTATAACAAACACTAAAATGACTGTCCAGATAAGAACCAACCATTATGGGATATGGATGGAAACATCATGTTTCTGCTCTCAAATAAATATATTCCTGATATGAATCATCGAATACATCCAAATGAGCATATGAGGAAATAATGTTATATATATTTCATTATGAGTTGTCTTCCAGATTCATTCAATGGTACTTTTGATCCACTAATTACAATGTAGTGCATCAACACCACTAAAAATATATTTTATATCTTTTAGTTTAGATTGAATGATAAATTAATAATTGTAGTCTAGTATTTGAATTTAGATGAATAAAAATGGTGAAATTTTATCAAGAATATGAGGCACTAAGATAATATTGACTCCATAGACTGGGATGAGTTCATGAATTTTTTAATGATTACTTTCCCTGTATTCTTCATATGAATATAAATATGGATTTCATTGATTCCAAGAGAAATATTATCATTATCTTGGTACCTAAAATGAAAATTTTAAAATAAATGTGATTTATTCTTCTAGTACTTTCATCACTTGTGAATGTAAGGTTGATCATGTCTCTTGTGGATTAAAACGATGACTCTGAAGGGAGTTGAACATAATAGACAATAGTGGCTATAGATATATTATTTTATATTCTATCAATGTGGCAATAGAGGTTGGATATACATATCAATATAAGGGTTTTGATAGGAAGAAAAATTTATAATTACATCGAAAATATAACAACCAATGAGAGAATAGATGAGATTTCCTTTATGGTCAATGTGTGGGAAAAATCATGGAATAAATTGTATTAACGGTACAACTAAATGTTTAATGTGTGGTAAATAAGGTAATCAAGTGAAAAAATTATAGAGTTATGGGATAAATTTATCAAATGATAAGAATATTGAGAAATATCCATATAATGTAACTCCAGCACATATTTTTTAAATTAAAATTTCTCATGAACTATGATAAGATGTTCCCCAATCCGACAGATGATATTGATGATAAACACAAATACCAATACGTAAAAAAGAGAAAAGTAAGGCTTATAAAAGCATGATGGTTTATGTGAATCATGATAATTATAGCACATTAATCATTAGATACTCATTGGGGAGTTAGATATTTGATTTTTTATGAATGATTTCTAGGAAAATATTATTTTACATCTATGAGTGAAATATCATGTGGTTATCTCCCTCTATATGAACTTTGAAACAACTAAATCACATATGAAATTATATTAGTACAATATTGAATCCATATTTCCAATTGAAATTGTTTTTATTAGAAAATAATTTTAAGTAATTAATGGTGAATTTTATTTATGATTTATTTATGTCTCTATGTAGGAATAATTAATGTTTTACAGAAACCATCAAGGGGTTATAGTTTACGGATGATCCTCAGTTCAATGTCATTGACACCCATTCTGACCTTTTATGTGAGGCTATTTTTTCATTATTGGGTATATGTAATTAGACATTTATGGAAATGAATGTCTTCATATAACAACTCATAATTTATATACATTGTTAATACATAAAAATTGAAGCATACTTATTACAACATATAACACAACCACGAAAGTACCGTATATGTATAGTGTCTTTATAAACAAGGAAACATAAAAAACTGGTTCATAAAGTGTCCACACTGTCTCCCATTTATTTCATCATATCTATAGTCCCTTTTCGAATATCATACTTAATAACCTTCTTCCTGACCTGGGGAAAGAAAAAATACAAAAGGGTGAGCTTAAATGCTTAGTAAGGGAAAAAAAAGAAATATCAATCAGATCATATTCATAAGAATGTAACTTTTGGAAATCTTAACCTGCAAAAGAGAGAATAATTTAATAACATGGGATAAATCATAGTAGTGAAATGTAATCCCAATAATCATAACTTAAAACATGAATCTTTGTGACATACACACATAATCATAGAGAATCATTTCTTATTAGTCAAGGCTCATTGCCAAGACTATCTTAGTGGACAAAGTCCATTTCTGAACCGAGTTCACTCCTCGTTTCAGTCCTGTTTCACGGAACCGGTATAACCCACTGTTCCAGCCATGTCTATATCATGAGATATAAAATCATTACCCAATGAATTTGAGGGAGATATAGGTCCCACCCATCTCATAATGATACCATTCTTATGTGTGCCACAAAATCATAAACCATACATCATAGCATAACCCATGTAATAAAAATGGGAATCTTAAACATTGTGACATCATAAAACAATTCATATAATATAAAGGAATTAATAAAAATAATTCCATCACAACATAATCAAATCAATTTAATAATAGGGATAAAAACATAACCCTTTATTATCTTAGATGGAAAATAATTTTGATAAAACACTTGAACTCCATTCTTGAGGAAAATATGCTTTCTACTTCAAAAACATTTTTCCTTTCTTAACATGTCATACAATTTTAAACTAAAATAACTTGATTAAAAATAAAATTGAAACTTGTAAAGGAAGTTTCTTGGAAATAATTTTTTAAAAATCCATTCATTCTGTATAAGTTAAAAAAAATTCTTCTCGTACTTTTGTCGGAAAAGTCAAAAAGTACCTCGTACGAAAAACGAAAATAAAATTCATTTCATATCTTTTACTAAAAACTCACCGAAGGGTAAAATTGTATATAAACTATTTTAGAAGGATGTAAATATTACATATTGATGAAACATGGATGTGGATGATAAAATTCACCCCAGTAAATTCCAAAGTATAAACAATCTTGGATAAAAATGAGATAGTGATATTTCCCTTACCATAAGTCCATTTTGCTTCGTAAGTGTCCAAAACTCCTGTATAATAATTTTAATAATGTTAATGAATTATTCCATAATCATACTTATTTTTATGATATCATATATGGTCATTTTCTTAGCTTCTTCATAGTAATATTTCATTGCTACTTGTTATTCGAGTGTTTATAACTTCTTGTTCTTATGTGTGTTTTGTCGAATAAATTCTTATTCTAATCTTTAGGTTATAGATACCTCATTTACAGAATGGTATTAGTGTAATATATATCATAATAATTCATTCAATTCATTTATATAATAATTATGAAATGAAGATCATGTAGAACGAGTCGCATCACATCGTGGAAACGGTATTCCGTACGTACGCACAAGTGATGATATCGTTCCTATGATCATGGAATTGTATTGGAGTGTATTTATACTATTTCAGAATCATTATCACTTTATAATAGTCATATATAGTCATTATTTACACCATTATACCCATCCAAGTAAGGTGGTGGTGGAAAATAGATTACACCACGGCGTGGAGACGGTATTCCGTACGTACGCACGCGCGGTGATTTCTTTTTCTGTAGGATGGATAGATGGTGAAATAGGGTTGTTTCATACTTATAATAACATATCGGTATATGAGTGATACTGATTTTATTACTTCACAATGAAAAAACTAAAGAAGAAGAAGTGGAAGAATAAATAAAGATGAAAGAATCGGTAATGGACATTCCCTCTTCTTTGAAGTGCTTCTTTGAGATCTTCTTTTAGGGAACTAAACATGGTCTTTGAAAAAGTCCAGGACCTCTAGGATGTCTCTAGGGAATTGGAGAGGAGGAATTGGCAGGGGTTGGCCGAGCTTGAAGGCTCAATGTTCTGTGAGGAAGAGGGGGAGGAGGTGCCCTTTTATAAGGGAGGAGAGGGGCACCTTTGGGAAAACTAAAAAAATTATTTTATTATAAAGTCAAGTTAGGTTTAAAATAGATCCAAATTGATATATTTCAAATCTAAGGTAGGGATGGGTCGAAATCCTCTCATTAAATATAATTTAGACAAGTTTAGGTTCCTATTTTAACCTTATCATTTAGATATAACATTAAGTTATATAAGTTTAATTTTACCGTGTCTTCTTGTGTTCTTATACTATATCGTTAATAAACTAACAATAAGCAGACAAAAAAACCCCAAATTGTTTATTATTAATATATATAACCTTATCTAAGTCATTTGGCCGATCCTTAGATTTTTAGGAATAAAAGAAAAATTACTAATATAATATTTGTTTTATCAACTATTTTATGTCAGTTTTGACACTATTTAGTAATTGATTTTTGTGAAACTCAAAACAGAATTATTAGTTCAAACCAAGTTAATTAAATCAATAATAACATGTCATATTAACCTAGAAAATTAGTTTAATTCATAAAAAGTCTAAAATTACATTTATTTTTGCGTTTATAACATTAATAATGTCAATATTTCATTAATAAGATAATTACTGCATCATCTTTGTGTCATAACTAAATTAAATTATTTAATGTCTAAAAATTACAAATAAAATACCATTATGTAGGAAATATTTTTATCTTTTTAATGAATATTTATAGTCGAATTTATCTTATGTATAACCCCATATTAAAAATTATTTACTTATTAAACTTTGATTTTAACTATTTTAACCCCTCTTTAAATAAATTAATAATATATGTCGTAATCTAATCCAAGTGGGCCAAAATGGTCATATTGTATTCCTAAGTTTGTTTTTGGTCTAATTACACTTATCCAATAGAATTAGTACATGTGTTAGGGTAATAATAATATCATCTTTACCCATAATTACCCTATTTACTTTTAACCATGGTAAAAAAAGTAAAAAGTTACTATTCACCAAAAAATTATTTTCATCTCATTGAACCAAATTTTACATACTAACATCAACCGTGTCTCTAGGATTTTTGAAATTCCACTCACAGTAGCTGTAAAATTATGTTTTATGAAAAATTCAGTTTTTTAACTACCACTTAGTGGTTTCACTATTCATAAAAAATTTAATGTTTTAGAAAAATACCAAAATTTCACCCTAGGATAATTTCGATATTCCGAATCTAAAAATGATGTCCATTTTGAAAAATAAAATTTATAATATTTCAAAAATTGTTTATTACTATTCATAATGCTAGTTTTAATAATATTTTAATAGCATATCGTTGTTTAGTGAAACTCGGTATTGCGTATGACACAAGCTATCAAGGAAGGTCACGATTTCGTGTAAAGAAAGCCACGAAAGTGTTGTGTAGAAAAAGATTCCTTTGATGATTTATATAACATAAAAGTCTCGGGTGTTACATTCTACCCCCCTTAAAATGAATTTCTCCCTCGAAATTTGTCACTTTGTAACAAATAGATGAGGATACCTCTCCCTCATCATATCCTCAAGCTCCCATGTAGCTTCTTCTAATTGGTGGTTCCTCCATGAAACTTTCACAAATCGAGTGGTCTTGTTTCGTAGGACTTTTTCGATACGATCCAGAATCACTATCGGTTGTTCTTCATAAGAAAGATCTTGCTCCAGCGGTACAACTTCTGAGCTAAGTACATGTGAAGGATCTGGTATATACTTTCTCAGGAGAGATACATGGAACACATCATGAACTTGAGAGAGATTCAGTGGAAGCACCAATCGGTAAGCAACCTTCCCAACACGATCCAGTATTTCGAAAGGACCGATATATCTAGGGCTCAACTTCCCCTTCTTTCCAAATCTCATGACTCTCTTCCAGGGAGATATTCGTAAGAACACTTTATCACCCACTTCAAACTCTAGGTCTTTTCTTCGGCTGTCGGCATAACTTTTCTGTCAACTCTGAGCTACACATATGTGTTGTTGAATAGATCTGACCTTTTCTGCCATTTCATCAACGAGATCAGGTCCTAAAAGATTTCTTTCCCCAACTTCATCCCAGCAAGTTGGAGTCCTACATTTCTTTCCATAGAGTGCTTCATAAGGATCTATCAAAATACTAGAGTGAAAGCTATTATTATAAGAAAATTCCACCAAAGGTGGGTGTTGATCCCAACCTCCTTTGAAATCCATAGAGTAAGATCTCAACATATCCTCTAGAGTTTGAATTGTTCTCTCAGACTGACTGTCTGTCTGAGGATGATAAGCAGTGCTGAAACTCAACTCTGTACCCAGAGTATGCTGAAGACTTCGCCAGAACATCGAGGTAAATCTCGGATCCCGATCAGATATAATAAAAAGTGGTACTCCATGAAATCTTACCACTTCCTTTACATATATCCTAGCAAGCTGATCCAGAGAGAAATCCTCTCTAATAGCAATGAAGTGTGCATACTTTGTAAGACGATCAACTATGACCCAGATAGCATTATTGCCTTTGGATGTTTTAGGATGTCCTGTGACAAAGACCATAGTGATGTTTTCCCATTTCAATTCGAGTATAGGTAATGGTTGTAACATCCCCTTAGACTTCTGTCTCTCAGCTTTAACTTGCTGACAAACCAAGCATCGAGAGTCATATTCAGCAACATCTCTTTTCATTCCATCCCACCAGAAGTAATATTTCAGGTCCCTATACATCTTCGTGCTTCCAGGATGAATAGAGAATGAATAACTATGAGCTTCTTCCAGCAGATCCTTCGTTAATTTGGGGATGGGAGGAACACAAACCCGATTCCGGAATTTTATTATCCCATCACAATCATCGTTGAATTCAGGAACCTTTCTCACCTTCTTTTGTAACTCGACATCTTCTTTCTGTGCCTCATTAATCTTCACATTTATAGATGGTTGAACATTCATTTAATAAAGATAATATTTTTCCCCATCCATTATAATTCCAAGATCCATCCTTTTTAAATCCATAAATATTGGATCTTTTGTGATCCTCATCATGGATAAACTGGCAGTGTCTTGTCGACTTAATGCATCTGCCACCTTGTTTGCTTTCCCAGGGTGGTAATGGATTGAGCAGTCGTAATCCTTAATCAGCTCCAACCATCTTCTTTGACGCGTATTCATCTCCTTTTGTGTGAAAATATACTTTAAACTTTTATGATCAGTATAAATATCACACCTTTCACCATAAATATAATTCCTCCAAATATTTAATGCAACGATTACCGTAGCTAACTCCAAATCATGTGTTGGTTAATTTTGATCATGGATTTTCAACTGTGGTGAGGCCTAAGCTATCACCATATCATTTTGCATAAGAACACACCTCAATCCCTTCATTGATGCATAACTATAGATCACAAACCTTTCTCCACTACAAGGCAGTGTGAGCATAGGTGCACTAGATAACCTTCTTTTCAACTCCTTCAAATTCTCTTCACATTCCTCTGTCCAGACAAACATAAATCATTTCCGAGTCAATTTGGTGAGTGGATTAGATAATCGTGAAAAATCTTTCACAAAACGTCGATAATATCCAGCCAAACCAAGAAAACATCGTATCTCAGTTACTGTTGTTGGTCTTGACCATCTTTCGATAACCTTTGTTTTTGCTGGATCCACAGATATCCCCTCTTTTGAGATTATGTGACCCAAAAATGCAACTTTTTGAAGCCAAAATTCACACATGGTAAATTTGGCAGAAAGCTTCTCCTTTCTCAGGGTCATCAATATAATTCTCAAATGATCTTCATGTTCTTCCTTTCTCTTTGAATAGACAAGAATATCGTCTATTAAGACAACCACAAATTGATCAAGATAGTCTCGAAACACTCTATTCATCAGATCCATGAAGATAGCAGGGGCATTAGTAAGACCAAATGGCATCACTATAATTTCATAGTGTCCATACCTTGTACGGAATGCCGTCTTTGGTATATACTACCTTTTGACCCTTAATTGATGATACCCTGAACGAAGATCAATCTTGGAAAAGTATTGAGCTCTGTGTAGTTGGTCAAATAAGTCATCAATGCGTGGGAGAGGATATTTGTTCTTGATAGTGATCTTGTGAAGTTCTCGATAATCAATGTAGAGTCTCATTGATACATCTTTATTCTTAACAAATAGAACAGGTGATCCCCAAGGTGACGCACTAGGGCATATGAATCCCTTATCAAGATTCTCTTGGAGTTGCTTCTTCAATTCCTGCAACTCAATTGGGGCCACTCTATAAGGTGTCTTGGAAATAGGCAAAGCACCCGGTACGAGTTCTGTTGCAAACTCAACTTCACGATTTGGTGGAAGACCCGGTAATTCCTCCAGAAAGACATCATCAAACTCCCGTAAAATGGGAATATTCTTATTCGTGAGTTTCTCACTAACCATTTGAGATAAATAACCTTCATTCAGTGGAATCAAGACCCATAAGGTAGAAGGAATTTCCACTGGAAGGTTATGTTCATCCTTGCATTGATAGACGGTCATAGAATGATCTGGAATATGAAATGTGACTTACCTTATTTGGAAATTGATATGAGCTCCATATAAAGAAAGCTAATCCATGCCAAGAATCACATCAAATTCCACTATAGGAAGGATCACAAGATTTGTAGGAAGCAATTTCCCACAAACTTCGATCGAAGAAGAATTATAAACTATTGTTGCGACTGTTGTGCCATTAGGTGTTGTCACATCTAACTCAACATCTAATTGTTGAGGTAATATGGTGATACCCTTAGAAAATTCTTCAGAAATAAAAGAGTGGGTGGATCCAGAATCAAATAAAACATTTGCTACTTTAGAGTGGATGGTAAGTGTACCTTTCACCACATCGTTATTGTACTCCACATCGCTGATAGAAATTGCATGTGACTTTCCTTTGTCATTAGCCTTAAGAATTTGTTGACGTCGACCATCATCATCAACCCTTGGATTAGGGAATTTCGTGGCATAATGCCCCATCTCCTTGCACTTGAAACATTGAAGTGTAGTAGGTTCATTCTGTGTATCCCTTCCTTTTTTTGAATCATTATACATCTTCTTCCCATCATCGCGGCATTCAAATTCCCGATGACCATCATTTCCACATTTGAAACATTTACTTGTCCCTTTAAGACAACTCCCTCCATGTTTCTTTCCAAACTTTGAGCATAAGGGAAAGCTCATCTTCTTTTCAGTGTGCTCTTTAGATTTTCCTTTGAATTCCATTTTCCTCTTTTTATCAAACCCATATGACTGATGTGTTACTCAAATCTACATCTCCACTTTGAGAGCACATCGAACGATTTCCTCGTAGCTATTGAAGTCCCTTATGGCTAACACCCTTTGAAGACTTGGTTTTAAACCACTAAAGAATCGATCGATCTTAATCTCAGGTTGGATAATAATACCAGAAGCGTACCTTCCAAGTCTTGTAAAATTTTCATCATAGGTACCAACAGATTCATCATCCATTTGCTTCAGTTCCAGAGACTCTTTCTCCATCTTTTTTCGGAGAATACGGGGGAAATACATATTGAAAAATAAGTTCATGAACTCGTCCCATTCCATGGACTCAATTTCATCCCTTTGCCTCGTATTCTTAATAAGATTCCACCATTGATCAGAATGTCCTTCCAAACGATACACTGCTAGGATGACTTTATGATGTTCAAAACATTGAAGAACTGAAAATATATTTTCAGTAGTACTAATCCATTGTTCAGCAACTAATGGATCAGTAGACCCGCTGAAAGAAGGTGGACGCCGCCTGATGAAGGATTCAACAGAATGTTGCTCCTTCCTTTGCTCATTTGGAAGTCCTGCATGATTCATAGCTTGAGAAATTTGTGTGGTCATGGCTACAAGATTTTGAATTCCAGCTCCCATAACGTTTGGTTGTTCAGGGGGACAATCATTGCATTGCCCGTCGCATTCCGCATTAACACGATTCCTTCGGGTTCCAGCCATTGACTAAAAACAAGACGAATAGTGTTAGAAACACTAATTATAATAGGAAAAACACATAATCAAGAATAAAATTTTACACTTAAGGTGTTATCCTAGGTTATTCATGGCCATTTCTAAAACACTAAGATTGTGTTCTATGCCTAGAAATATCCTTAGGGTTCTTACTAAGGATTTCACATCCAAGTTTCCAAAGGTTGACTATACCTTTCCTCTGATACCAACTATAACGACCCATACTTTACATACATTGTTAATACTTCAAAATTGAAGCATACTTATTACAACATATAACAAAACCACGAAAGGACCGTATAGGTATAGTGTCTTTAGAAACTGGGAAACATAAATAGCTGGTTCATAAAGCGTCGACACTATCACCCATTTATTTCATCATATCTATAGTCCCTTTTGGAATATCTTACTTAATAACCATCTTCCTGAACTGGGGAAAGAAAACATACAAAAGGGTGAGCTCAAATGCTCAGTAAGGGTAAACAAAAGAAATATCAATCACATCATATTCATCAGAACATAACTTTTGGAAATATTATCCTGCAAAAGAGAGCATAATTTCAAAACATGGGATAAATCATAGTAGTGAAATTTAATCCAAATAATCATAACATAAAACATGAAACTTTGTGGCATACACCGAAAATCATAGATAATCATTTCTTATTAGTCAAGACTCATTGCCAAGACTATCTTAGTGGACAAAGTCCATTTCTGAACCGAGTTCACTCCTCGTTTCAGTCCTGTTTCACTAAACTGGTATAACCTACCATTCCAGCCATGTCTATCTCATGAGATATAAAATCTTTACCCAATGCATTGGAGGGAAATATAGGTCCCACCAATCTCATAATTATACCATTCTTATGTGTGCCACAAAATCATAAACCATACATCATAGCATAACCCATGTAATAAAAATGAGAATCTTAAACATTGTGACATCATAAAACAATTCATATAATATAAAGGAATTCATAAAAATAATTCCATTAGAACATAATTATATCAATTTAATAATAGGGATAAAAACATAACCCTTTATTATCTTAGATGGAAAATAATTTTGATAAAACACTTGAACTCCATTCTTGAGGAAAATATCCTTTCTACTTCAAAAACATTTTTCCTTTCTTAACATGTCATACAATTTTAAACTAAAAGAATTTGATTAAAAATAAACATGAAAACTTGTAAAGGAAGATTCTTGGAAATAATGTTTTAAAAATCCATTCATTCCGTATAAGTTAAAAAAACATTATTCTCGTACATTTGTCGGAAAAGTCAAAAAGTACGTCGTACGAAAAACGAAAAAAAATTCCTTTCATATCTTTTACTAAAAACTCACCAATGGGTAAAATTGGATATAAACTATTTTAGAAGGATTTAAATATTACATATTGATGAAACATGGATGTGGATGATAAAATACACCCCAGTAAATTCCAAAGTATAAAAAATCTCGGATAAAAATGAGATTGTGATATTTCCCTTACCTTAGGTCCATTTTGCTTCGTAAGTGTCCGAACCTCCTGTATAATGATTTAAATAATGTTATTGACTTAATCCAGAATCATAATTAATTTTATGATTTCATATATGGTCATTTTCTTAGCTTCTTAGTAGTAATATTTCATTGCTACTTGTTATTCGGGTGTTTATAACTTCTTGTTCTTATGCGTGTTTTGTCGAATAAATTATTATTATTATCTTTAGGTTATAGATAACTCATTTAAAGAATTTTATTAGTGTAATATATGTCATATTAATTCATTAAATTCATTTATATAATCATTATGAAATGAATATCATGTAGAACGAGTCGCATCACATCGTGGAGACGGTATTCCGTTCGTACGCACGAGTGATGATATCATTCCTATGGTCGTGGAATTGTATTGGAGTGTATGAATACTATTTAAGAATCAGTACCTCTTTATAATAGTAATATATAGTCATTATTTACACCATTATACCCATCCAAGTAAGGTGGTGATGGAAAATAGATTACACCATGGCGTGGAGACGGTATTCCGTACGTACGCACGTGCGGTGATTTCTTTTTCCGTAGGATTGATAGATGGTGAAATAGGGTTATTTCAAACTTATAATAACATATCAGTATATGAGTGATACTGATGTTATTACTTCATAATGAAACAACTAAATAAGAAGAAGTGGAAGAAGAAATAAAGATGAAAGAATCGGTAACAGACATTACCTCTTCTTTGAAGTGCTTTTTTGAGACCTTCTTTTAGGGCACTACAATTGGTCTTTGAAGAAGACCATGCCCTCTAGTATGTCACTAGGGAAGTGGAGAGGTGGAATTGTCAGGGTTTGGCCAAGTTTAAAGGCTCAATGTGGTCTGAGGAAGAGAGGGAGGAGGTGCCCTTTTATAAGGGATGAGAGGGGCACCTTTGGGAAAACTAAAAATATTATTTTATTATAAAGTCAAGTTCGGTTTTAAATAGGACCAAATTGATATATTTCGAATCTAAGGTGGGGATGGGTCGCAATCCTCTCATCCAATAGAATTTATACAAGTTTAGGTTCCTATTTTAATCTTATCATTTAGATTTAACATTAAGTTAAATAAGTTTACTTTTACCGTGTCTTCTTGTGTTCTTATACTATAAGGTTAATAAAATTACTATAAGCATCAAAACGAACCCCAAGTTGTTTATTATTAATATATATAACCTTATCTAAGTCATTTGGCCGAACTTTAGATTTTTTGGAATAAAATAACAATTACTAATATAATATTTTTTAAAAAACTATTTTATGTCAAATTTGACACTATTTAGTAATTGATTTTTTAAAAAATCATAACAGAATTATTAGTTCGCACCAAGTTAATTAAATCAATAATAACATGTCATATTAACCTATTAAATTAGTGTAATTCATAAAAAGTCTCAAATTGCATTTATTTTGGTGTTTATAACATTAATTATGTCAATATTTCATTAATAAGATAATTACTGCATCATCTTTGTGTCATAAATAAATTAAATTATTTAATGTCTAAAAATTACAAATAAAATACCATTATGTAGGAAATCTTTTTATCTTTATAATGAATATTTATAGTCGAATTTATCTTATGTATGACCCCATATTAAAAATTATTTATTTATTAAACTTTGATTTTAACTATTTTAACCCTTCTTTAAATAAATTAAAAATAAATGTCCTAATCTATTCCAAGTGCACCTAAATGGTCATAAATTATTCCTAAGTTTGTTTTTGGTCGAATTACACTTGTCCAATAGAATTAGGACATGTGTTAGGGTAACAATAATATCATCTTTACCCTTTATTACCATATTTTCTTTTAACCGTGGTAAAAAAAGTAAAAAGTTACTATTCACCAGAAAATTATTTTCACCTCATTGAACCACATTTTACATACTAACATCAACCGTGTCTCTCAGATTTCCGAAATTCCACTCACAGAAGCGGTAAAATTATGTTTTATGAAAAATTCAGTTTTTTAACTACTTCTTAGTGGTTTTACTATTCATAAAAAAATGAACGTTTTCAGAAAAATACCAAAATTTCACCCTAGGCTAATTTCGATATTCCTAATCCAAAAATGAAGTCCATTTTGAAAAATAAAAGTTCTAAAATTTCAAAAAGTGGTTATTACTATTCATAACGACTAGTTTTAATAATATTTTAATAACATATCGTTGTTTAGTGAAACTCGGTATTGCGTACGACACAACCTATCGAGGAAGGTTGCGATTTCGTGTAAAGCAAGACAAGAAAGTGTTGTGTAGAAAAAGATTCCATTGATGATTTATATAACATAAAAGTCTCAGGTGTTACACTTCAGTTTATTATATAGTGAAATAGTTATTTGGGAAGGAATTCGTTTACACATGTTAGATATATTAAAAAAGGTACTGTAAACAATAGTGTTTATCGTATAATTGATTTTGAGATATTTAAGGGATATAACCAATAACCTTACAATTCCATCACACATCATTTCTATCAGAGGATATTTCCCTTTTTTAATCACCATACAAAATATACATTAATGTTTTTTTTGGATTCATGGAATAAAAAATTAAATTTTATTCTATCAGAATATGGATATTGACTCAAATTTTGGTGAATTTTTCAACAAGACCTTAATACTAATTTTAGTATTATCATTATGCTTCATCCCAATAAATATCATCAGTTTAATATAATAATTACATATAGAATAATATTCTACATTATTTTTCTATTAAAGTAATGTGTTATTCGAATAAACCCCTTCATCTAGTTGAGTTTCCATGAAAAAATTCATTTCACTTAAACATTTGGATTGCCTCATTGAATCCGTTAGTGGAATGAAATAAGGAGCTCTAAATTTCTGGAATAATGTTATAGATTGTAATATATTCATATCTAAGATTTCTAATTAAAATGTATACAATGATAAAGTGATTCAGTAACTCAACATGATAGCTCATATATTCAAAATATTTTATGCTGATAATCTCTAGTGTGATTTAGAATTTGAAATTATTGATATGGTGTATCATTGAATTTATACAAGGAATAGATTTATGATATTTAATATGAAATTGAATCTAATCCCTTAGTATATCAGTCCCTTTTAAATTATTGATCTTATCCAGGTAGTATCCTATATGTTGGATCCTATAAAAAGCCCTTATTTTGATCATGATGATGTCCATTTACCTCTCTTGTGTAGGTACATACTTGATCATTCACATGTATGGAACATAGAGTTCATACCAATGGAGAGATATTTTTCTTATGAGGATTAATCAGTGGTGATTTTGGACCATACATATGACAACCCACACTTTACATTGTGATTGCTTCAAAATTTAAGCAATATTATTACAACATATAACAATACAATGAAAGGAATGTATAGGTATAGTGTCTTTAGAAACTGGGAAACATAAACAACTAGTTCATAAAGCATCTACATTGCCTCCCATTTTTTTCATCGTATCTAGAGTCCCTTTTGGCATATCCTACTTAATAACTTTCTTTCTGGCCTGGGGAATGAAAACATACAAAAGGGTGAGCTCAAATTCACAGTAAGGGTAATCAAATTAAATATCAATCACATCATATTCATAACAACATAATCATTCTAATCTTTCTTCAAATTCATAAGAACATAACATTTTGGAAATCTTAACCTGCAAAAGAGATAATAATTTCATAACATGGGATAAATCGTAGTAGTGAAATTTATTCCCAATAATCATAACATAAAACATGAAACATTTTGGCATACACACATAATCATAGAGAATCATTTCTTAGTAGTTAAGACTCATTTCCAAGACTATCTTAGTAGGCAAATTCCATTTCTGAACTGAGTTCACTCCTTTTTTCAGTCCTATTTTACTGAACCGGATTAACCTGCCATTGCAGCCATGTCTATCTCATGAGATATAAAACTTTACCCAATGCATTGGTGGGAGATATAGGTCCCACCCATCTCATAATTAAACCATTCTTATGTGTGCCACAAAATCATAAATCATAAATCATAACATAACCCATGTAATAAAAATGGGATTCGTAAACATCATGCCAACTTAACATAATCCATAAAAGATAAAATCACTTCACAAAAATAATTCCATCATAACATAATCAAATCAATTTAAAAATAGGGATAGAAACAGAAACCTATATTATCTTAGATGGAAAATAATTTTGATAAAATTCTTGAACTCCATTCCTGAGGAAAATATCCTTTCTACTTCAAAAACATTTTCCTTTTTTAAAATGTCATATAATTTTAAACTAAAAGAATTAGATTAAAAATAAACTTGAAAATTTGTAAAGGAAGATTCATGGAAGAAATGTTCTAAAAATCCATTCATGCCATATAAGTTAAAAAATATTTATCTCATACTTTGGCCGGAAAAGTCAAAATGTACCTTGTAAGAAAAACGAAAAAAGATTCCTTTCATATCATTTACTAAAAACTCACCAATGGGTAAAATTGGATTTAAAAAATTTTAGGAGGATTTAAATAATATTACATATTAAGGAAACATGGATGTGGATGAAAAATATTCCCCAGTAAATTCTGAAGTATAAACAATCTCAGATAAAAATTGAGATTTCGAGATTTTCCATTACCTTATGTTTGATTTGCTTCGTACATGTCCGAACATCCTATATAATGATTTAAATAATTTTATTTACTTATTCCAGAATTATTCTCAATGTTATGATATCATATATGGTCATATTCTTAGCTTCGTATTAGTAATATTTCATTGCTACTTGTTATTCGGGTGATTATTGCTTTTTTGTTCTTATCCGTGTTTTGTCGAATAGATTCTTATTATTATTTTTATATAACAGATAAATCATTTCCAGAATGGTACTAGTATAATATATATCATATTTATTCCTTAAATTAATTTATATAAACATTATTCAATGAAGATCGTGTAGAATGAGTCGCACCACATCGTGGAGTCGGTATTCCGTACGTACGCACGAGCGATGATATCGTTCCCATGATCGTGGAATTGTATTGGAGTGTATGTATACTATTTCAGAATCAATATCACTTTAAATAATCATATATAGTTATTATCGACACCATTATACCAATCCATGTATGGTGGTGGTGGAAAACAGATTACACCCTGGTGTGGAGACGGTATTCCGTACGTACGCACGCGCGGTGATTTCATTTTCCCTAGGATGGATAGAAGGTGAAATAGGGTTGTTTCATATTTATAATAACATATCCATATATGAGTGATACTGAAGTTATTACTTCATAATGAAACAACTAAGGAAGAAGATGTTGAAGAAGAAAGAAATTAGAAAGGATCGGTAATGGATATTACCTCTTCTTTGACGCGCCTTTTCTTAACCTCCTCTTAGGGAACTAGGGATGATCTTTTAAGAAGCCCATGACCTCTAGAATGTTTTTAGGGAGGTGTATAAGAGAATTTGGCAGGTTTTGGTCGAGAATGATGGCTCAATTTGGTGTTAGGAGGAGAGGGAAGAAGTGCCCTTTTATAAGGGAGGTGAGGGGCACCTTTGGAATAACCAAAAATATTATTTTATTATAAAGTCATATTCAATTTTTAATATGAGAAAATTGATTTATTTCGAAGCTAAGGTGGGGATGGGTCGAAATAATCTCATCCAACAGAATTTGGACAAGTTTAGTTTACTATTTTAACCTTATCATTTAGACATAACTTTAAGTTCAATAATTTTACTTTTACCGTGTCTTCTGGTTTTCTTACACTATAAGGTTAATAAACTTACAATAACAAGCCAAAAGAACCCCAATTTTCTTTATTATTAATATATATAACATTAGTTAAGTCATTTGGGCGAACCTTAGATTTTAATGAATAAAATAACAATTAATAATATAATATTTGTTTTAAAAACTATTTTATGTCAATTTTGACACTATTTTGTAATTGATTTTTTTTAAAAAACAATACATCATTATTAGTTTGAAAAAAGTTACATAAATCCATAATAACATGTCATACTAACATTGAAAATTAGTTTAATTCATAAAAAGTCTCAAATTATATTTATCTGAGTATTTATGACATCAATTATGTTAATATTTCATTAATAAGATAATTACTGCATCATCATTGTGTCATAAATAAATTATATTATTTAATGTCTAAAAATTATAAATAAAATACCATTATGTTGGAATCTTTTTTATCTTTATAATTCATATTTATAGTCTAATTTATCTTATTTATAACCCTATATTAAAAATAATTTTATTTATTAAAAGTTGATTTTAAATATTTCAACTCTTCTTTAAATAAAATAATATTAAATGTCCTAATCTAGTCCAAGTGGACCTAAAGGGTAATATTTTATCCCTAATATTGTTTTTGGTCGAATTACACTTATCCAATAGAATTAGGACATGTGTTAGGGTAATAATAATATCATTTTTACACTTAATTACCATATTTACTTTTAACCGTGGTAAATAAAAGTAAAAAGTTACTATTCACCAAAAAATATTTTAATCTCATTAAACCACATTTTACATACTGAAATCAACTATGTCTCTCAGATTTTTGAAATTCCATTCACAAAAGTGGTAAAATTACGTTTTATTTAAATTTTAAAATTCTCCTAGGAGGTGGGTAAAAGACGGTCAAAAGTTCAATAAAAATATTATATATCTAAAATTATTATAAAATGATACCATTGAATTACATTGAACATATAGAGGTATTATGTATCTATTTTTACCTAAAATAAAATTAAATAATATAAATAATTATTTAAATAAAAATTCGGTTTTTAAATAGTAACCTAGTGTTTTCACTATTCATCAAAAATTGAATGTTTTCCGAAAAATACCAATATTTCACCCTATGCTAATGTCGATATTCCGAATCCAAAAATGAAGTCCATTTTGAAAAATAAAATTTCAAAAAGTGAATATTACTATTCATAACGCCTAGTTTTAATAATATTTTAATAGCATATCATTGTTTAGTGAAACTCAGTATTGCGTACAACAAAAGCTACCGAGGAAGTATGTGATTGTGTGTAAATCAAGCCAAGATAGTGTTGTGTGTTGTGAAATATTACTTTTATGATGTATAAAAACAAAATACATCTTATAAAAATCGTGGGTTTCACATTCTACCCCCCTTAAAATGAATTTTTCCCTCGAAATTCTTCACTTCGTAACAAACAGATGTGGATACCTCTCCCTCATTATATCCTCAAGCTCCCATGTAGCTTCTTATAATTGGTGGTTCTTCCATAAAAATTTCACAAAGCGAGTGGTCTTGTTCCGTAGGACTTTTTCGCTACGAACCACAATCTCTATCGGTTATTCTTCATAAGAAAGATCTTGCTCCATTGGTACAACTTCTGAGCTGATTACATGTGAGGGATCAAGTATGTAAATTCTAAGGAGCGATACGTGGAACACATCATGAACTTGAGAGAAATTCGGTGGAAGTGACAATCGGCAATCTACCATCCCAACATGATCCAGTATTTCGAATGGACTGATATACCTAGGGCTCAGCTTTCCCTTCTTTCCAAATCTCATTACTCTCTTCCAAGGAGATATTCATAAGAACAGTTTATCACCCACTTCAAACTCCAGGTCTTTTCTTTGATTATAGGCATAACTTTTTTGTCGACTCTATGTTGCTCTAATGTGTTGTTGAATATCTCTGAACTTTTCTGCCATCTCATCAACACGATCAGGTCCTTATAGCTTTCATTGCCCAACTTCATCCCAGCAAGTTAGAGTTCGGGATTTACTTCCATAGAGAGCTTCATTAGGAGCCATCTGAAAACTGGAGTGAAAGGTATTATTATAAGAAAAATACACCAAAGGTTGATGTTGATCCCAACCAACTTTGAAATCCATAGGGCAAGATCTTAACATATCTTCTAGAGTTTGAATTGTTCTCTCAGATTGACCGTCTGACTGAGGATGATATGCAGTGCTGAAACTCAACTCTATATCCAGAGTATGCTGAAGAATTCACCAGAACATTGAGGTAAACCTTGGATCCCGATTAGATATAATGGAAAGTGGTACTCCATGCAATCTTACCACTTCATTTACATATGTCCTGGCAAGCTCATCCAGAGAGAAATCTTCTCTAATTGCAATGAAGTGTGCTGACTTTGTAAGAAGATCAACTATGACCCAGATAGCATTATTTCCTTTGGTTGTTTTAGGAAGTCCAGTGAAAAATTCCATAGTGATGTTTTCCCATTTCCATTCGGGTATGGGTAATGGTTGTAACTTTCCCTTAGACTTCTGTCTCGCATCTTTAACATGATGTCAAACCAAGAATCGAGAGACATATTCAGCAACATCTCCTTTCATGCCATCCCACCAGAAGTACTCTTTCAGGTCCCTATACATCTTCGTGCTTCCAGGATGAATAAAGAATGAAGAACTACGAGCCTCATCTAGCAGATCCTTCTTTAATTCTGGGATGAGAGGAACACAAACCCAATTCCTGAACCTTATTATCCCATCACAATCAAGGTTGAATTCAGGAACATTTCTCACCTTCTTTTGTAACTCTACATCTTCTTTCTGTGCCTCTCTAATATTCACATATATAGATGGTTGAACATTCATTTGCGAAAGATAATATTTTCCCCCTTCCATTATAATTCCAAGATACATCCTTTGTAAATCCATAAATATTGTATCTTTTGTGATCCTCACCATGGATAATCTGGCATGTTCTTGTCGAATTAATGCGTCTACCACCTTGTTTTCTTTCCCATGGTGGTAATGAATTGAGCAGTTGTAATCCTTAATCAGCTCCAACTATCTTCTTTGACACATATTCAGCTCCATCTGTGTGAAAATAAACAATAAATGTTTATGATCTGTACAAATATCACACCACTCACCATAAAGATAATGCCTCCAAATCTTCAATTCAAATATTACCGCAGCTAACTCCAAATCATGAGTTGGGTACTTTTTCTCATGGATTTTCAACTATCGTGAGGAATAAGATATCACTATATCATTTTGTATAAGAACACACCCCAGACCCTTCTTGGATGCATCACTGTATATCACAAACCTTTCTCCACTACAAGGAAGTGTGAGTACAGGTACACTGGATAAACTTCTTTTCAACTCCTTGAAATTCTATTCACATTCCTCCAGCCACACGAACTTAACTCCTTTTCGAGTCAACCTGGTGAGTGGATTAGATAATCGTGAAAAATATTTCACAAAACATTGACAATATCCAGCCAAACCAAGAAAACATCAGATATCAGTTACTGTTGTTTGTCTCGACCATCTTTCTATAACCTCTGTTTTTTGCAGTATCCAAATATATCCCCTCTTTTGATATTATGTGACCCAAAATTGCAACTTTTTGAATCCAAAATTTACACTTGTTAAATTTGGCATAAAGATTCTCCTTTCTCAGGGTATTCAATACAATTCTCATGTAATCTTCAGGTTCTTCCTTGATCTTTGAATAGATGAGAATATCTTCTATAAAGAATACCACTAACTGATCATGATTGTCTCTAAAGACTCTATTCATCAGATCCATGAAGATAACAGGGGCATTAGTAAGACTAAATAAAATCACTATAAATTCATAGTGTCCATACCTTGTATGGAAAGCCGTTTTTTGTATATCCTCCATTTTTACCCTTAATTGATGATACCCTAAATGAAGATCAATATTTGAAAAGTACTGAGCTCTGTGTAGTTGATCAAATAAGTCATTAATGCGTGGGAGAATATATTTGTTCTGGATAGTGATCTTGTTATGTTCTCGATAATCAATGTAGAGTCTCATTGATCAATCTGTCTTCTTAACAAACAGAACATGTGCTCCCCAATGTGACGTACTTGGGCATATGAATACCTTATCAAGATTCTCTTGGAGTTTCTTTTTCAATTATTTAAACTCATTTGTGGCCATTCTATAAGGTGTCTTTGAAATAGGGAATGCACCAGGTACGAGTTATATTGAAAAGTCAACTTCACGATTTGGTGGAAGACCCTGCAATTCCTCCGGAAAGACATCATAAAACTCTCGTACAATGGATATATTCTTAATCGTGAGATTTTATCCAACCATTTGAGATAAATAACATTAATTTAGTGGAATCAAACACCATAATATGGAAGAAATTTCCATTAGAAGGTTATGTTCATACTTGTATCGATAGACGATCATAGATTAATCTGGAATATGAAATGTGACATCCCTTATTTGGCAATTCATATGAGCTCCATATAATGAAATCCAATCCATGCCAAGAATCACATTAAATTCCAATATACGAAGGATCACAATATTTGCAGGAAGCAGTTTCCCACAAACATCAATCGGATAAGAATTGTAAACTTTTGATGCGAATGTTGTGCCATTAGGGGTCCTCACTGCTAACTCAACATCTAACTATTGAGGTAATACAGTGATACCCTTAGAAAATTATTCAGAAATAAATGAGTGGGTGGATCCAGAATCAAATAAAACATTTGCTGCTTTAGAGTGGATGTTAAGGGTACCTTTCACCCCTTCGTTATCATACTCCACAACACTAATAGAAATTGCATGTGACATTCCTTTTTCATTAGCCTTAAGAGTTTTCTGACGTCGATCATCATCAACAACCCTTAGATTAGGGAAATTATTAGCATAATTCCCCATTTCCTTGCACTTGTAATATTGATGTGTAGGAGGTGCACTATGTGTAGCCTTTCCATTGTTCGCATCACTAGAAATCTTCTTCTCATCATTGCGGCTGTCAAATTAATAATGACCTTCCATTCCACATTTGAAACATTTACATGTCCCGTTAAGAAGACTCCCCCCATGTTTCTTTCCACACATTGAGCCTAAGGGAAAACTCATCTTCTTTTCAGTGTGCTCTTTAGATTTTCCTTTGAATTCCTTTTTCCTCTTCTTATCAAGCCCATTTGACTGATGGGTTACTCCAATCTCCATCTCAACCTTGAGAGCACATCGAACAATTTCATCATAGCTATTGAAGTCCCTTATGGCTAATTCCCATCGAAGACTTGGTTTTAAGACAATAAATAATCGATCAATATTACTCTCAGGTTGGATAATAATCCCGAAAGCGTACCTTACAGGTCTTGTAAAATTTCCTTCATAGGTACCAACAGATTCATCAACCTTTTGCTTTATTTCAAGAAACTCCTTCTCCGTCTTTGTTCAAAAAATACGAGGGAAGTATATATTGAAAAATAAGTTCTTGAACTCATCCCATTCAATGGACACAATTTCAACTCTTGGCCTTGTATTCTTGATAAGATTCAACCATTGATTATCTTCACCTTCCAAACAATATAATGCTAAGATGACTTTATCATGTTCAGAACGTTGAAGAACTAAAAATATATTTTCAGTGGTACTGATCCATTGTTCAGCCACTAATAGATTAGTAGACCTCCTGAATTAGGGTGGACGTTGCCTCATGAAGGATTCAACAGAATGTTTCTCCTTCATTTTCAATTTTGGATGTCCTGAATGATTCATAGCTCAAGAATGTTTTTTGAACAAGGATACAAGATTTTTCATTCAATCTCCCATAACATTTGGTTGCTCAGGGGGATAATCATTGCATTTCCTGTCTCATTTCGTGTAAACACGGTTCCTTCGGGTTCCCGCCATTGACTAAAACCAAGAAGAATAGTGTGAGAAAAACTAATTATAATAGGAAAACCACATAATCAAGAATAAAATTTTACACATAAGGTCTTATCATAGGTTGTTCAAGGCCATTTCTAAAACAATAAGACCGTGTTCTATGCTTAGAAATATCCGTAGTGTTCTTACTAAGGCTTTCACATCCTAGTTTCCAATGGTTAACTATACCTTTCCTCTGATACCAACTATATCCGTCTGGAATTACTTTCAGTGGACTATAATTGATACCTATTAGGGCACTCCATGGGAAGCTACACCCCCTGGGAGGGACACACCACCATCCCCAGTGGCAGCCATTTCCTCATGAATCCCTTGGGCAGAGAGCCATGCTTTATCCAACGCTCACATGTGAGAGTTCCCAAGGATCAGATTCATTCCTACCTCTATTGCCTCTGATACCAACTATAATTACCCTTACATTACATACATTTTTATTAATTCATAATTGAAGAACACTTGTCACAAAATATAACAAAACCAAGAAAATACTATATAGGTATAATGTCTTTAGAAACTATGAAACATAAACAACTGGTTTATAAAGCATCTACATTGCTTCCCATTTATTTCATCATATCTAGAGTCCCATTTGGAATATCCTACTTAATAACCTTCTTCCTGACCAGGGGAAAGAAAACATACAAAAGGGTGGGCTAAAATTCTCAGTAAGGGTAAAGAAAAGAAATATCAATCACATCATATTCATAAGAACATAACATTTTGGAAATCCTCACCTGCAAAAGAGATCATAATTTTATAACATGGGATAAATCATAGTAGTGAAATGTAATCCCAATAATCATAACATAAAACATGAAACTTTGTGGCATACAAACATAATAATATAGAATCATTTCTTAGTAGTCAAGACTCACTGTCAAGACGATCATAGTTGACAAAGTCCATTTCTGAACCGAGTTCACTCCTCGTTTCAGTCCTGTTTCACTGAACCACGTTAACCTTCCGTTCCAGCCATGTCTATATCATGAGATATAAATCTTTAACCAATGCATTTTAGGGTGATATAGGTCCCACCCATCTCATAATGAAACCATTCTTATGTGTTCTACAAAATCATAAATCATACATCATAACATAAACCATGTAATAAAATTGGGATTCGTAAACATCATGCCAACATAACATAATCCATATAAGATAAAACGACTTCCTAAAAATAATTCCATCATAACATAATCAAATCAATGTAAAAATAGGGATTGAAATAGAATCCTATATTATCTTAGATGGAAAATAATTTTGATAAAATGATTGAACTCCATTCTTGCGGAAATATCCTTTCTAATTCAAAAAAAATTTCTTTGTTTAAAATGTCATATAATTTTAAACTAAAATAATTTGATTAAAAATAAACATGAAAACATGTAAAGGAAGGTTCATGGAAATAATGTTCTAAAAATCCATTCATGCCGTATAAGTTAAAAAACATTCTTCTCGTACTGTAACGACCCAAACTTGTTAAATAGTATATTAACATACTCTTAATGATTTAATAGAGATGTTCATGGTTAATGAAGAAAGAGGATTAAATGGATTCATCTAGTAGACTCGAACCTTATGAATCCCACTTATCAGAGCTTGGGAAGGAAGTGGCATCTTTGGGCTTCGCTTTGGACCAAGCCCAAGCCGAACTCCAGTGTGTCAAGCTTGAACGGAAACGCCTGCGGGAGAAGTTCAAGTTAGTAGAGATTACTACTAGGGAAATGTTATCTGAGCCTCCCTCAGATTCTCTCACCATAGCACACCTTACACTTAGGTCTTATACCGGTGTTATAAGGGGCTATGTGACGAGACCCTAGCTTCCTTGTGCAATCCTTTCAGGTGAATGAATCGAGATTTCTTCCTTTAGTGATGTTTGTGAAATTTCAAATGTCCAGATAATTTTAGAATGTATTTTATTGATGAATTTTGAAAAAAGGATATTTTAAAATATTAATGTAAACCCTAAATAACTAATGATGTGTAATGATTTTCAAAAAATGGTCTTCTACAAAAGTGTTCAGTAAGGATTTTGGAGTCTAATAAGATCAACTTAATTTTTGATGAATAATAAATTATGAATAGTGATTTTACGCTTAGGATTAATAATGTGACCAAATGTATTAGTAATTTCACTCAAATAATGTTTTAATATAATTTAGACACCTAGATTAAGTAATGTGATTCAATAAAAAGGGTATATAACGGTTTCATAAATGATTAATCAAGTATTAGTTATTTTAGGTGAATAGTGTTTTTTAATTAAAAATTTAACTAAAAATGATTAGAAAATTATTTTTATAAAAATGACTTCATTTTTGAACTCAGAGCATCGATATTATGTTATAGTAATTTTTGTGGATTTTTCTGAATAAAAACGAATTTTCGATGAATAGTGTTTTTATTTAAAAATTAAATGAAAATTATTCAGAAAATTATTTTTATAAAATGGAGTTCATAAATGTATTTAGAATATCGATATTTGGTAAAGGTGAAATTTTGGGATTATTCTGAGAAAGTTGAATTTTCGATGAATAGTGAAAATATAGTTTTTAAGTTACGGGTGTTTAGTGACATCATTAAATGATGTATTAAATATATATTCAATATGGTAGAATTATGAATAGTAATATAGGGTATTAGGTGTCCCAAGTGGCCAATACCATGGGAAAATACCATGGGCAAGCCCATTGTTTTTCCAAAACCACTAGTGAGGTGTCCCTTGGCCATTAATGCTTTGTCCCCTCACTTTCCCTATAAATACCCACCCTTTCCTCCTTTAGTTTTCACTCCCAACTCTCCCCCAACTAGGTTCTGGTCTCTTTACATTCCAACGAGTCCTCCCAAGGTGCCCCCAAGCCCTCAAGGTCCAAACCTTTGAGTTTTAAGAGTTACGTTTTAAGGTAAGGGATCCGACCTCTCTCTTTCTTTTCATGTAATCTCTTTTATGTCATTCCCTTTATGCTCCATGTTCTTATGTGAGGGGATGTTCTTTTATATTAATCTTACTGACCTTTTCATGTTTATATGATGAGAGATCCTCCCTTACTCTCATCATTTCGTTTTATGAAATTTTAAGTGACGCCGTTAGGCTGCCGAATTTTTTAGGGATTCTTTCACCCTTCTCATTTTTCAAATTCGATTTTCATGTCAAGTCTTTCAAGTTCCTTTTTATTATGTTGGGGTATTATCTATATATCTATAATACTGATCTCTTATGATCATATGATGAGAGACCCTATTTGATCTTGTCAATTCATTTTTATTGAAGTTTAAGTGACGTCGTTAGGTTGCCGAATTTTCATAAGAGAAATCTAATTTTTTTCCTTCCATGTTTTTCATTTCAAATGGTATGTCCCACAAATTTCATTACCATGTCCATATATCCTTCTTATTCTATCACCCTACTGTTTTATGGATCATTTATGAGTGGGTGACCCATGTCCCCTCTCTTTTAAATGTTTTCTAAAACCCCGAAACATAGTCGTTATGCTGCAGAATTTTCGTCCCAAAATGCCTCTCTGTTTTCTGAAAATTATTTTATGTTATAAAGTGAATACTCAAAGCTCTTATTTCTACAAGGGTATTCACATATATATCAAAATTTTCTATTTTAAATTCTGGGGTTTACATACATGAGACCCGCTTTCCCTTTCTGTGGGTTTAAAGTGACGTAAGGATCATGTCTTTAAAGCAGTTTTTTAAACGTTATGATTATGAAATGAAACACATTTATTTTATGCTATATGGGTTATTTATGAAATTTTTGATGATGATATATGTGGATCACATGATAATAAAGGCAAATTTAAGGGTGCGCCCTGATAGCACTCCAATGCATTGGGTAAGGACGTAACCACTAGAGATTACAATTTTCACGATACCTTGGTGAATAACCTCGGGTATTTTCAAATGACACCATGGGGATGGACCTTGGTGATATGTTCATGATTGTCTATGTTAAATGATGTAGCCACATCTTCAAGTTATGAAAAATGTAATTTTTATTATGAAATGCCTCATGATTTCTTTCTCATGCCTTAAAGTTCTTTTTCATGTCCTTATTGAAGTATATCAAGTTCACATGTAAAATGTTCCTCTTGTTTCACTTACTGGGCCTTCTGCTCACCCTTTCTTTTGATGCATGTCCCCAGGTTATGAGATAAAGTAATGAACCTAGGATGAACTTAAGGAGAATCCTTCCATGTGTTTACAAAGAATGCTTTATGTTGTTTTCATGTATTATGTTCCTGGTTTCCAAGACACTAAACCTTAAAGATCCTCAGTTTTGTGTAATGTAATGAAAGTTTATGTTATAAAAAGACGAGATGTTATAGTTGGTATCAAAGGATGGTTTAGTTATTTGTGGAAATTGGGATATAAAAACTTTAGGAAGAACCCTATAGAAAAGTTTAAATATAAGAAAACTTCCTGGTATTTTGGTAAGTATTGAGTAAGTGGTTTATCAAACAAATACATCCCTATCTGGATATGAGTAGGTAGAGGCGGCTCTGGCACAGATGTACATAGGGGTAAAACCCGAAAACACCGCTTTGAGCTAGAATCGAACGGGAACTGGTGCACGATAACGGGCCTTGCTGTACTCTTGGTTACGACACTCCCGGGGGATATGTTTGGTTAATCACAAGCTTTTTATGAATCATTATGAAGGAATTATAGAGAATTATAATTGTCTAAGCACAAAGTCATAGTTAAAAGATTCATAAATGAATTATGTTTCTCACTAAGGTTTTATTCTTTTAGAAAATGGCGAGCAATAGGAGAAACCGTGCCGATGGTGACCGCAATGCACCATGTGCTCACGACCCTCCGATGGAAGCCAGAATGGAATCATTCATGAAAATGATGAACCAACTGACTCAAGTTATGAGTAATAACTTGAATCAAGCTGAGAGGATGATCTCACCACGAAGGGAGAAACTTTCTGTTGAGTCCTTTATGCGTCAACGACTGCCAACATTCAGTGGATCTACTGACCCATTGGTTGTGGAACAATGGATAAGCTCCATTGAAAAGATATTTTTTGTACTTCATTGTTCGGAAAAAGTAAAAGTCACCCTTGCTGTTTACCACCTAGAGGGAGAAGCTGATCAGTGGTGGTCACTGATCAAAAACACGAAGCCACGAAGAGAGATGGAAGCTATGGAGTGGGAAGCATTTCGGTGAATTTTCTTTAACAAGTATTTCCCTCGTTCCATGAGAACGAAAATGGAGAAAGAGTTTCTCGAGCTGAAGCAGAAGGAGAACGAATCTGTCGGAAGCTATGAGATGAACTTCGCAAGGATTTCCCGTTATACCTCAAGCTTTGTCATGGACCCTAATGGGAAGGTTGATAGATTCTTTGGCGGACTACGACCTCATCTGCGGAAGAATCTAGCAAACAGGCCCTACGATAACTATGAGGAAATAGTTCGAAGTGCTATGAAAGTTGAACTAGAGTTTGGGGAGACACAGTGGTCTCACAAATCTAATGAAAAGAAGAGAACTCTAGAACCAAGCCTGGGAAGAAGTTTTGATCAGGAAAGAGGTGGAAAGCATATGCAACATGCCACATGCAATAAGTGTGGGAAGAAGCATTCGGGGAACTGCTTGATCGGAAGTGGTAAGTGCTACAGGTGTAGAAGAGAAGGCCATATTTCTCGGAATTGTCATAATGATGTGAAGCCTCAACTTCCCAACACTAATGACAGAGGAAAGATGGTTATGGCCCTACTCGAATTCACATGCTTCATGTGTGGACAGCTTGGGCACTTTGCTAATAAATGTCTAAATCTGAGGGCAGCAGAGGGGAATCACCATCAACCTCAGCAGAGGCCAAGGGAGCAAGGTTGTGCTTTCGCTATCACAACAACTGAAGTTGAAGTTCCAAACGATGTGGTAGCAGGTACTCTTGTCGTCCTCTCAAAACTAGCATGTTCTTTATTTGATTCTGGTTCTACGCATTCCTTTATTTCCTCCAAGTTTGCAAGGAATATACAATCAATCCCCGAACTTCTAGAGGTAGAATTGTCAGCCAAGACTCCAAGTGGGATTATCCTTGCATCAACAGTATTTAGAGACTCTAGTGCTTACTTTGGTGAGCACAATCTTATCTCAAATCTAGTAGTCATTCCCATGATGGAATTTGACATTATACTAGGGATAGAGTGGCTCTCAAAGTATAATGCTAAGATCAAATGCAGATGTAAGGAAATCTCAGTAGTCTTGAATGAATGACCTACAGTTATCTTCCGAGGAGAGATATCCCGAACTGATCCCTATCTAGAAGCTCCTCCTATAGATTTCTTTATGGAGTTAATCAGCGATGATGAAGAAGGAAAAGGGAGCATACAAATAGAAGATGATACGATTGTTCAGGAATAAATTGATGTATTTCCTGAGGAGTTACCTGGACCTCCCCCAAAAAGAGAGGTAGAGTTCTCCACTGAACTCGTACCTGGGTCTCAACCGATATCAAAGACTCCATATAGAATGGAAAATGTGGAGCAAGAGGAGTTAAAGAAACAACTTCAAGACTTGTTGGAGAAGGGGTTTATCAGACCGAGTGTTTCTCCTTGGAGAGCACCAGTTCTCTTTGTGAAGAAGAAGGATGGATCAATGCGGCTATGCATTGATTATAGAGAACTGAATGAGATCACAATGAAGAACAGATACCCTCTTCCAAGAATTGATGATTTATTTGACCAACTTCGCGTGGCTCAATTCTTCTCTAAGATTGACCTTCGATCTGGTTGTCATCAACTAAGAGTGAAGAAGGAAGATATTCCAAATACTTCCTTCCGATCAATATATGGGCATTATGAGTTTACTGTTATGCCCTTCGGCTTGACTAATGCTCCTGCTATTTTCATGGATTTGATGAATAGAGTATTTAAGGACTACCTTGATAACTTTGTGGTAGTTTTTATTGATGATATTTTTATATATTCAAAAAGTCGTGAGGAGCATGAAGATCATCTGAGGGTTATTTTGAAAACTCTACGGAAGGAGAGGCTCTTTGGAAAGTTCAGAAGTGTGAATTTTGGTTACAACAGGTGGTTTTCTTGGGGCACAACGTAACCAATGAAGGAATCTCGGTTGACCCTGCAAAGACAATGGTTGTGGAGGGGTGGCCTCAATGCACAACAGTAACTGAGATTCGTAGTTTCCTTAGTTTAGCAGGATATTATAGGAGGTTTGTGAAAAAACTTTTAACGGCTTTCTAATCCACTAACCAAGTTGACTCGAAAAGGGGTTAAGTTCATCTGGACAAAGGAATGTGAGGAATGTTTCCAAGAGCTGAAGAAGAGATTGGTTACTGCACCTGTGTTAACACTACCCTCTATCGGAGAAGGATTCGTTATTCTTAGCGATGCATCTCTGAAAGGGCTTGGGTGCGTCCTCATGAAAAATGACAAGGTAATTGCTTATGCATCTCGACAGTTGATGATTCATGAGCAGAATTATCCTACGCATGATCTAGAGCTGGCAGCAGTTGTTTTTGCTCTAAAGATATGGAGGCACTATCTTTATGGGGAGAAATGTGATATATACACTGACCACCAAATTCTAAAGTATATTTTCACATATAAAGAATTGAACATGAGACAAAGGATATTGTTGGAGCTTATTAAAGACTATGATTGTTCAATACATTATCACCCTGGAAGATCAAACAAAGTCGTGGATGCATTAAGCAAGAAAGATCCTGTTGTTCTGGAAACAATGAGGATCTTAGGAGATCCCTTGATTAAAGATCTAGTAAAACTGGACATGGGAATTATAAGGAAAGGGACATCATCAACCCTATCCCAAATGATTTCTCAGCCTTCATTACTAGAGAAGATCAAGAAGGCTCAAAAAGAAGATCCTTTGCTACAAGAGAAGTTTGAGGCTGTAAAGGATGGGAAGTTCCCTGATTTCAATATTGATCAAGAAGGTGTATTGAAATTTCGTACAAGACTATGTTTCCCATCTATTTCGGAGATAAAGAAATAACTGATGGATGAAGATCATAGCTCTACATTCTTTATACATCTGGGAAGCACTAAGATGTATAGAGACCATCGTGATCATTATTGGTGGGATAACATGAAGAGGGAGATTGCTGATTACACTACAAGGTGCCTGGTGTGTCAGGAAGTAAAGGAAGAACGACAACTTCCTAAGGGGGTATTACAACCGCTACCCATACCAGTATGGAAGTGGGATAATATCACTATGGACATTGTAACTGGTCTCCCGAAAACATCCAAAGGAAACAATGTGATATGGGTTATTGTGGACCGTCTCTCCAAGACAGCCCATTTTGTCACTATTTGGGAAGATTTATCTCTGGATCAGTTTGCCATGATATACGTGAAGGAAGTGGTAAGGCTGCATGGGGTACCACTATCCATCATATCTGATCATGACCCAAGATTCACATTAAAATTCTGGAGAAGTCTTCAACATGCTCTGAATACTGAATTGAATTTTAGTATGGCCTATCATCCTCAAACTGATGGCCAATCTGAAAGGACTATTCAGACACTCGAAGAAATGTTGAGATTATGCTCAATGGAATTTAAAGGTGGATGGGATCAAACCTCCCATTAGTGGAGTTCTCCTATAACAAAAGATTCCATGCGAGTATTCAGATGGCACCCTATGAAGCTCTGTATGGAAAGCGGTGTAGAACTCCTACTTGTTGGGATGAAACTGGTGAGAGGAAGCTTCTTGGTCCTGATCTTGTGCAAGAGATGACGGAACAGGTTCATCCCATCCAACAACACATAAAGGCTGCTCAGAGTCGGCAGAAAAGCTATGTTGACAATCGTCGAAGGGACATGGAGTTTGTTGTTGGTTACAAAGCCTTCCTTCAAATTTCTCCATGGAAGAGTGTCAGGCGGTTTGGGAAGAAAGGGAAGCTTAGCCCTAGGTACATTGGCCCCTATGAAATCCTTGATCGCATAGGATCAGTGGCCTATCGTCTAGAACTTCCACTGAACCTAGCTCAAGTTCATGATGTCTTCTATGTATCTCTCTTGAGGAAGTACATACCCGACCCTTCGCATGTACTGAACCCAGAGGTGGTACAACTGGAACATGACCTCTCTTATGAGGAGCAGCAAGTGGAGATCTTGGACCATAGAGACAAGGTTCTACGAAACAAGACTACCCACCTTGTGAAAGTGTTGTGGAGGAATCATAAGTATGAAGAAGCGGCTTGGGAGCCTGAGGAAATGATGAAGAAAAAGTACCCTCAGCTTTTCGACTAGGCCTCAAGTATAAATTTCAGGGACGAAATTTCTTAAGGGTGGAAGAATGTAACGACCCAAACTTTTTAAATAGTATATTAATTTACTCTTAATGATTTAATAGAGATGTTAATGGTTAATGCAGAAAGAGGAGTCAATGGCTTCATCCAGTAGACTCGAAACTTATGAAGCCCACTTATCAAAGCTTGGGAAGGAGGTGGCATCATTGGGCATTGCTTTGGACCAAGCCCAAGCTGAACTCCAGCATGTCAAGCTGGAACGGAAACACTTGAGGGAGAAGTTCAAGTTAGTAGAGATTACTACTAGGGAAATGTAATCTGAGCCTCCCTCATATTCTCTCACCATAGCACACCTTACACTTAGGTATTATGCCGGTGTTATAAGGGGCTATGTGACGAGACCCTAGCTTCCTTGTGTAATCTATTCTGGTGAATGAATTGAGATTTCTTCCTTTAGTGATGTTTGTGAAATTTCAAATGTCCAGATAATTTTAGACTGTATTTTATTGATGAATTTTGAAAAAAGGATATTTTAAAATATTTATGTAAACCCTATATAACTAATGATGTGTAATGATTTTCAAAAAATAGTCTTCTACAAAAGTGTTCAATAAGGATTTTGGAGTCTAATAAGATCAACTTAATTTTTGATGAATAGTAAATTATGAATAGTGATTTTACGCTTAGGAAAATATAATGTGACCAAATGGATTAGTAATTTCACTCAATGAATGTTTTAATATAATTTAGACACCTAGATTACGTAATGTGATTCAATAAAATGGGTAAATAACGGTTTCATAAACGATTAATCAAGTATTAGTTTTTTCAGGTGAATAGTGTTTTTTAATTAAAAATTTAACTAAAAATTATTAGAAAATTATTTTTATAAAAATGTCTTTATTTTTGAACTCAGAGCATCGATATTATGTTATAGTAATTTTGGGGGATTTTTCTGAAAAAAACGAATTTTCGATGAATAGTGTTTTTATTTAAAAATTAAATTAAAATTATTTAGAAAATTATTTTTATAAAATGGAGTTCCTAAATGTATTTAAAAGATCAATATTTGTTTACGGTGAAATTTTGGGATTATTCTGAGAAAGTTGAATTTTCAATGAATAGTGAAAATATAGTTTTTAAGTTACGGGTGTTTAATGACATCATTAAATGATGTATTAAGTATATATTCAATATGGTCGAATTATGAATAGTAAGATAAGGTATGAGGTGTCCCATGTGTCCAATACCATGGGCAAATACCATGGGCAAGCACATGGTTTTTCCAAAAGCACTAGTGAGGTGTCCCTTGGCCATTAATGCCTTGTCCCCTCACTTTCCCTATAAATACCCACCCTTTACTCCTTTAGTTTTCACTCCCAAATCTCCCCCAACAAAGTTCTGGTATCCTTACCTTCCAAGGAGTCCTCCGAAGGTGCCCCCAGCCCTCAAGGTCCAAACCATTGAGTTTTAAGAGTTATGTTTTAAGGTAAGGGATCCGACCTCTCTCTTTCTTTTCATGTAATCTCTTTTATGTCATTCCCTTTATGCTCCATGTTCTTATGTGAGAGGATGTTCTTTTATATTCCTCTTACTGAACATTTCGTGTTTATATGATGATAAATCCCCTCTTACTATCATCATTTCGTTTTATGAAATTTTAAGTGACGTCGTTAGGCTGCCGAATTTTTTTGGGATTCTTTCACCCTTCTCATTTTTCCAATTCGATTTTCATGTCATGTCTTTCAAGTTCCTTTTTTTTATTTTGGGGTATGATCTCTATATCTATCATACTGATCTCTTATGATCATATGATTAGATACCCTATTTGATCTTGTCAATTCATTTTTATTGAAGTTTAAGTGACGCCGTTAGGCTGCCGAATTTTCATAAGAGAAATCTAATTTTTTTCCTTCCATGTTTTTCATTTCAAATGGTATGTCCCTCAAATTTCATTACCATGTCCATATATCCTTCTTATTCTGACACTCTACTGTTTTATGGATCATTTATGAGTGGGTTACCCATGTCCCCTCTCTTTTCAATGTTTTCTAAAACCCTGAAACATTGCCGTTATGCTGCAAAATTTTGGTCTCAAAATGCCTCTATCTTTTCTCAAAATTATTTTATGTTATAAAGTGAATACTAAAAGCTCTTATTTCTAAAAGGGTATTCACATATATATCAAAATTTTCTATTTTAAATTCTGGGATTTACATACATGATACCCGCTTTCCCTTTCCGTGGGTTTAAAGTGACGTAAGGATCATGTCTTTAAAGCAGTTTTTTTAAACGTTATGATTATGAAACAAAACCCATTTATTTTATGCTATATGGGTTATTTATGAAATGTTTGATGATGATATATGTGGCTCACATGATAATAAAGGCAAATTTAAGGGTGTGCTCTGATAGCGCTCCAATGCATTGGGTAATGATGTAACCACTAGAGATTACAATTTTCATGATACCTTGGTGAATAACCATGGTAATTTTCAAATGACACCTTGGGGATGGACCTTGGTGATATTTTCATGATTTTCTATGTTAAATGATGTAGCCACATCTTTAAGTTATGAAAAATGTTATTTTTATTATGAAATGCCTCATGATTTCTTTCTCATGCCTTAAAGTTATTTTCATGTCCTTATTGAAGTATATCAAGTTCACATGTAAAATGTTCCTCTTGTTTCCCTTACTGGGCCTTCTGCTCACCCTTTCTTTTGATGTATGTCCCCAGGTTATGGGATGCAGTAATGAACCTAGGATGAACTTAAAGAGAAGCCTTTCAAGTGTTTAAGAAGAATTCTTTATGTTGTTTTCATGTATTATGTTCCTGGTTTCCAAGACACTAAAACTTAAAGATCCTCAGTTTTGTGTAATGTAATGAAAGTTTATGTTATAAAAAGATGGGATGTTATACGTACATTGGCCAGAGAAGTCAAAAAGTACCTCGTACGAAAAATGAAAAAAGATTCCTATCATATCATTTACTAAAAACTCACCAATGGGTAAAATTGGATTTAAATTTTTTTAGGAGGATATAAATAATATTACATATTTAGGAAACATGTATTGGATGATAAATATTCCCCAGTAAATTCTGATGTATAAACAATCTTGGAAAAAAATTGAGATTGCAAGATTTTCCCTTACCTTAGGTCTGATTTGCTTCAAACATGTCTGAACCTAATATATAATGATTTAAATAATGTTATTGAATATTCCATAATTGTACACATTTTTATGATATCAAATATGGTCATATTCTTAGCTTCTTATTGGTAATACTTCATTGCTACTTGTTATTCACGTGTTTATTGATTTTTTGTTCTTATGCGTATTTTGTTGAATAAATTCTTATTATTATTTTTAGATTACCGATAAATCATTTAATAAATAATATTATTATAACATATATCATATTTATTCATTAAATTCATTTATATAATCATTATGAAATGAAGATCATGTGGAACGAGTCGCATCACATTGTGGGGACGGTATTCCGTACGTACGGGATTTTCTAAAGAAAGAAGATGGCGTGCGCAAGGCGAGACGACGGCGACGACGATGGAGCTCGGGCTCCAAACCCTAGCGCATGAACGCTGCTGATTTTCCCCCCCTCCCTGGCGGTGGGCGGGGGGAGGATGTTCTTCCGCGTTTCATGAACAAGCGAGGGAATTTTGTACCCTTCTCTAACCCTAACTTTCTGCCTGATTTCCCTCCGATTTCCTTGAGTCCAAAGGTCCCAGATTTACATCTTGGGATTCCTCAAGTTTCGATTTCTCTCCCAGAGTTCTCGACGGCATCGAATCTCCTTAACCTTACTCTGGTGGCGCGTTTTCATCACCGAAGACCATCGGTTGACGAATTTGACAGGTTCGTGTTCAGTAAGTGGGATTTGCAGGATCGTGCCGTCGTGGGGTTGCTGGACAAGAATCAACTGATGATTCGTTTTGCCTCGGAGGAAGATCATGTTTGCGCTTGGTCGCGGGCTTCGCGTCGATGTGGTGGATGTCGCTTCTCTCTGCTTCGATGGATGTTCGATCTGTGTTTGAATCATGATTCACCTTCAGCTGCGTTGTGGGTTAGCCTTCCTCATCTCCCACTGCCGTTTCAAAACCCATCCATTATACCTATGCTTGGGAATTTGGTTGCGCGGTTCCTCTGATCGGACGCGCGAACGTCTTCGGTATGTCACCCGGTCAATCCGCGGATCTGTGTGGAGGTGGACGTATCTAAACCTCCTGTTGAGTGGATTTGGATCACGATCAGTGAGGAACTCCGATGGAAGCAAGCGGTGGTCTTTGAGTTATGGGAGGATTTCTGTCCAGGGTGCCAGCGGCTGGGTCATCGGGATGGGCAGTGTCATGGTGGTGTTGTTTCAGGGATGATGGGGTGCAGTGGTAAGGATGCTGGAAATGGGAGGAGGACTGGTGCTTCTCATGATGGCGTGGGTGAAGTAGGGCCGCGACATGCAGTGGGGCCTCGTCAGGACTGTGTTCGTGAGGTGAATGGTGCCAGTGATGGCATGGGTGGAGTGCGGGCGAATCCTTCAGTGGTTATTTCTTAGGTCTGTGCTCATACAGCCGGTCCTTCTGAAAGTGGGGTGAGCCTGCATTCTGCAGTGATGCGTGATGTGGGTGCCCCCAACGCTGGGATTGAGGGGAGCAGTATCAGCCCGGGAGCTGCTATTGCTGTCAAGGCTACTGATCTTCCGATGGAGGCTGCATATGCTGTAAGTGCTGCAGGGGTGATTGACAGCATGAAGGAGGATGGGAGGAGGTTGGGCTCAGAGGGCCGGAAGCAATCCAATGATGTGCTCTCTCTTATAGAGTCCAGGTGGCAATTGCATGCTGCTGTTCCTCCAAATGAGGTTCAGACTGATAACAGGTTCCAAGTCCTGGCGAATGAAGAGGATTTGAATGGGGAGATCACACTGGATGCTAGTCAGGAGATGCAAATTGTCCCGGTTGATACAGAAAAGGCTGTAAATGATGAACAAGTCTTTGAGGGACAGCCGTACTGCTTGGAGATGGTGGACTGTAACAGTGTGAATGCTGCTCGGGAGGTTGCTGTTGGCTCTTATGGTGTGGTGTCTGGGAATTGGGATGATGCTTTGGAAAGTGATAAAGAAAATGGGAAGGGCATGCTGTCATATAGTGATGTTCTAAAAGATGGTAAGGGAAAGCGTGGACAGGTGATCCCTGTCACTCCAAGTCGAAAGCCGAGGAAGGATTACTCCACGCTGCCGAAGCCAATCTCTACTCGGTCCTCTTTAAAGCAATCGCCAAAAGAGCTGATCTCGTTGGAGAAGCTGAATCTCCGAAGGAAGTATGCCAAGATCCTCAAGCAATATGAAAGTTCAGAATGGGAATCAGCCACGGCGGAGGATGTCTATCCGGGAGGTGGGAATGGGTTTGATATATATGACATGTGATGACTTTTACTTTGTGGCGCGCTCTTTATGCACTTTTTGTTTATTTTAATAAATAGTCAGGGGTTTGCCTCTGGCCACCTTCCTTGCTATTCCGTACGTACGCACGCGTGATGATATCGTTCCCATGATCGTGGAATTGCATTGGAGTGTATGTATACTATTTCAGAATCAATATCACTTTAAAATAATCATATATAGTTATTCTCTACACCATTATACCCATCCATGTAAGGTGGTGGTGGTAAACAGATTACACCACGGCGTGGAGATGGTATTTCGTACGTACGCACGCGCGGTGATTTAATTTTCCGCAGGATTGATATAAGGTGAAATAGGGTTGTTTCATATTCATAATAACATATCGGTATATGAGTGATTCTGATGTTATTACTTCATAATGAATCAACTAAGGAATAAGAAGTTGAAGATGAAAGAAATTGGAAAGGATCGGTAATGGATATTACCTCTTCTTTGACGCGCCTCTTCTTAACCTCCTCTTAGGGCACTAGAGATGGTCTTTTAAGAATACCCGGACATATAGTATGTATCTAAGTAAGTGTAGAAGAGAATTTGGCAGGGTTTGGTCAAGCTTGATGGCTCAATGTGGTGTGAGGAGGAGAGGGAGGAGGTGCCCTTTTATAAGGGAGTAGAGGGGCACCTTTGGAGAAACCAAAAATATTATTTTATTATAACGTCATATTCAGTTTTCAATAGATCCAAATTGATTTATTTCTAATCTAATGTATTGATGGGTCCAAATTATCTCATCAAATAGAATTTGTACAAGTTTAGGTTACTATTTTAACCTTATCATTTAGATTTAACATTAAGTTCAATAATTTTACTTTTACTGTGTCATCGTGTTTTCTTACACTATAAGGTTAATAAACATAATATAACAAGCCAAACGAACCCCAAGTTGTTTATTATTAATATATATAACCTTTTCTAAGTCATTTGGCCGAACCATATATTTTTAGGAATAAAATATCAGTTAATAATATAATATTTTTTAAAAAAACTATTTTATGTCAATTTTGACACTATTTGGTAATTGATTTTTTAAAATTTAAACTACATTTTTAGTTCGAAAAATGTTAATTAAATCCATAATAACATGTCATATTAACCTATAAAATTATTGTAATCCATAAAAAGTATTAAATTACATTTATTTGATAATTTATAACATCAATTATGTTAATATTTAATTAATAAGATAATTACTGCATCATCATTGTGTCATAAATAAATAAATTATATAATGTATAAAAATGATAAATAAAATACCATTATATAGGAAATATTTTTATTTTATAATGAATATTTATAGTAGAATTTATCTTATTTATATACCTAAATTAAAAATGTTTTAGTTATTAAAAATTGATTTTAACTATTTTAACTCTTCTTTAAATAAAATAATATTAAATGTCCTAATCTAATCCAAGTGGACCTTAAGGGTAATATTTTATCCCTAATGTTGTTTTTGGTCGAATTCCACTTATCCAATAGAATTATGACATGTGTTAGGGTAATAATAATATCTTTTTTACCCTTAATTACCCTATTTACTTTTAACCGTGGTAAATAAAAGTAAAAAGTCATTATTCACCAACAATTATTTTCATCTCATTGAACCACATTTTACTAACTAACATCAACCGTGTCTCTTAGATTTTTTAAATTCCATTCACAAAAGCGGTAAAATTATGTTTTATGTAAATTTGAAAATTCTTTTAGTAGGTGGGTAAAAGACGATCAAAAGTTCAATAAATTTTTTATATATCTAAAATTATTATAAAATGACTCCAATGAATTGTATTGAATGAATATAGGTATTATGTATCAATTTTGACCTAAAATAAATTTATTGAAAATAAATAATTATTTAAATAAAAAGTCAGTTTTTAAATAGTAGCCTAGTGTTTTTACTATTCATCAAAATTGATAGTTTTTAGAAAAATACCAAAATTTCACCCTAGGCTAATTTCGATATTCCAAATCCAAAAAATGAAGTCCATTTTTAAAAATAAATTTTATAAAATTTCAAAACGTGGTTATTACTATTTATAATGGCCAGTTTTAATAATATTTTAATAGCATACCGTTTTTTAGTGAAACTCAGTATTGCGTACAATGCAAGGTATCAAGGAAGGTCGTGATTGCGTGTAAAGTAAGCCAAGCTAGTGTTGAGTATAGTGAACGATTCCTTTGATGATTTATAAAAACAAAATATTTCTCATAAAAATCTAGGGTGTTACAATACATATAAATTTATATGAAATAGGACCACTAACATTGTCAATGTTTTGTGGTCAAACCTGTGGTTTGAGAATCTATGGATAAATATGAGGATATAAGGAGGTAGAGGTTTCCATTTTTAGTTTTACTAGAGTTTTGAATTCCGATAGTGAAATTAATTTTAATGGGGGTAGAATGTAACACCATGGGTTTTTATATGTAATTATATTTAATATAAATTATATTTAATTTATATATTGTGTGACACACAATAATATGTTATTATTTCTCCGTAATAACAATGTATTAACTTGAATTACATATGATAATGATTTTTAATGAAACCATGATATATTATTATTATAGTTATCTAAATTAAATAATTATACCCAAGATGTTAATCTATGATATATGAATAATTGTTTTAACTTTTAAAAAATTAATTATAATGTTTTTATTTTGATAAAACATATTTATAAAAAACCAATTTTTTTGTAATGTCAGTATATGTATCAAAAATACTATTTTTTAAAAAATGTTTTTGATATTTAAAACAATAATAATATAATTATTTCAATCCTCCTGAATATTAATTTGAGAAAATACCTTTAATTTTTTAAATAATGTTGTTAATGTAAACTTACAAGGAATTTTTGATATTTTTCATAAATGGATCATTTTTCGATTAATAGTGAAAATACTAAAAATTAATAAAAAACTGCATATTATTTTTATCAATTTATAATGATAAATTAGGTATTAAATAGTTTTTAAATAAATATTAATTAAATTATACAATCACTATTATAATATAGTACATTAGATTCAATTTTATATTGATTTTCAACATTAAAACTCGGTATAAATTTTATCATTTTCTATTTAAGATCCAATATCCTCATCGAGTCTATGGGATTAATTTAAAATTATATTTTCCATATAAATGCGTTGGATTTGAAAAAATGGATAAAATATTTTGAATGAAAATAAAATAAAAATTCTTATTTGGTAAACTTATTTTTTATCAATATGAATAGTACATACAATACAAATTTATTTATAATGGTTGTGGTAAAAATTGGTTTACCAAGGGTAAAAAATATGTTATCATTAAAATAACTAATAAAAAAATATAAAATATATTTTATTTAATTAATTTTACCACATTATGACTATATTTCTAATTTTAGAAATTATGAACAGTTTTGGAATATGAGAAACTTTGGTACACTTTTTCTTTTTAAAAAAAATTACTTTTGTTCCACTCACCTAACATTTAATTTTCCACTACCCATCCTCTATTATTCACACATTAATTCCATTATCGTTTTAGAAATACCTTCCATATTAATCCCCATAATCCATTTTAACATATAATAATCCTTACTGTGGATAGAAATCCATTGTAGGAATTATTTTGGAGCAATCCTAACGAGGATACCAGAAGAAGGGGTAATGTTCATCAATATGAATTTTTATTTAATTTTTTCCTCCACCTCCTTTATTTACTATTATTCCAGTATGATATTATATCCTAAATATATTACTTATACTTATATTCTTTTATATCTATGTAATTACTTACAAATATATCTACACCAATCGAATATTTTACGACATCATCATTTTTTTCTGTGGCAGTCTAACCCTCACGATCAAATTTTATTTTTGCAATTACCAAATATCATTATTAATTGTAATATGAATATAAAATTTATTGTTTATTTTAATGATATTATTATTGTCTTCGAAATTTTTATATCATTCATACATTTATCCATTCTATTTTATTAGTGTACGATAAGATTGCTTGTGTGAAAGGAGGACTACACCTCCCGATACGATGTGATTTGTACATGATCTCCCTTGAAGGAATAAATGATGGTTTTAATGAACACACACACACACACACATATATATATGAAATATTTATTTTTTAATGATAATATTTCAATTACCTTTCATTCCTTCAATCCAATAGGGTAATGGAAACTTTGTTCGTGCGTTTAATGACTAACCCTCTCCAAGAACAATGTATTTCATTTTCTATTACTCAATTTTATGGAATAATATAATAGAAAATATATATAATTTATAATATCATTAAATTATCCTTAAAATATTATATATGACTTAACCATGATCAAATAAAGTGGTCAATAATTAACCTAACAATACATAAATGAAAAAGTTGTTATTTAATCAAAACATTTTATAAACAAATAATTTTTAATGAACATGTAATAAAATGATATGTATAAATAAATTATGGTAATATATATATATATATGTGTGTGTGTTTTTGTGTTTGTGTTTGTACATTTATAAAATATATTTATTATAAAATGAGATTTAACATGAATGATAGAATTTGATAATTAAAGAAGACAATATATGCGTCACTTTTATTATCTGTGAGACAAATTCCATATTCATAACTTGGTTAGATTATATGGTGTATATGCTACCCATGAATATCATTTATCATGATTCATCAAAAAATTATTCATATTTATATAATCACTTTATATTTTCCTATAATGGTATTTATGATACAAATTTTATCAAACTGGTATGAAATTTTGGTAACAATTCTCCTTCGTTGAGTCAAAGGATTATGGTATACACCAATCCTATTGTATAAATTAAATATATAGCACCATTGAAATTTAATATTATGTGTTTATTAATCATAATGGTATTTTTTTAAAAAATTAATTATGTTCTATTATGGGGAATTCGTTTCAATGTTACCAAATTTGTAAAGACTTTATGTCACAATCTCATCCTTTATTGGTATTATTTATGACAAAGTTTTTGATGATATAATATAATGAATCAAATCCCAATAACCCCATGATATTTTTTATCTTATGCATATTTCATGGGATTACATGATTTCTCTTCATGTCCCTCTATTTCTTTACTAAGTAGTTTAAAATGATTTTTTTTATGAAAATTAATTTTTTCAGTAGAAATCCAATTTTCTTCCAAAACCATGTATCCTAAAATTGTTTCATAAATATATTATATTTATAACAAAAATGATTTATTAAAAAAAAATTAACCCATTTATTTCTTTTTAATCAATGTTTTGAAATTACAATAATTTTAATTTTAAAATAAATTACTGTATATATTTAAAAAAAATGTGAAAAAAAAATATTTTTTTTATATGCACAGTATGAATAGTATTTTACACTATAATTACCTGTTAAATTTTTCAATAATACATTAAATTTCTTAAAATTAATGTTAAAAAAATATTTTTCATAATATTTTAGATATTTATTATATTTTAATTATGTATTTTAATGGGAAAAGAGATTTTGATAATGTTTTAAAAAATATTCTTTTCTGAGTGGAATACATATTCTCTCCACAAAATGTTTTGAATGATTTTTGTGGAGTTCATTTTAAGTTTCCATTTTTACATTCAATGAATATAATTTCTAAAATATTTTATGATTTAAAAATATATTTTCAAGGAAGTGTTTTTTCCTTCAAAATAATGTGTTAATTTATATTTAAAAATATCATTCTATTTATGGTTAAATACATTGATGTTACTCATAATTTTCTGAGTTTAGGACCCTAGGTTACGATTTTAATTCATTATATGAACGGTTTATGTTAGTGATGAAAATTATATTTATCAATATCATTTCTCTTATATAGGTTATACATTGATTAAATTATATTGGAATGTCTTATTTTCTCACGGACTGGTATATGATTAAATAATGAAATGATTTCGAAACATGATCATTTGAAGATGGATATCATATAATGAAATTTTTATGAGACCTTTTTAATTTTGTGGTTTGTGTTTTGATTAATGTTTTATGATTAATGGCACACATGTGTGTCACTTTCAATATATGATGGGTTGGACATATATCTTTTTTCATTGAATTTGGTAATGATAGATGTTATATGATATTTGAGGGTAGATGCACGGTTACCCATGCCTAAAAAGAATGTAACAAAGGTTGTTTTCCCAAGACATAAGTAGGTACATTGGTGGTCAGCACAAGCAGAGCAAGTTATGAACATATAGTTGGGTATTGTAGACATAAAAGATTCTATTATTATGCGTATTCCACTATTCCATGTATTATGACAATTTTATTCACTTTAAGAACATATTTTTTGATTTTTTAAGGATCAAGTCTTTTGAATTTATAATCATTTTTTCCTGACTAAATATTATTATCATTTATATGATGGTTATGTTTTTCTTATTCTATGATCATGTCTCACACACATAGGTTCTTGTTATTCTAATGTATCTCATATAAATACCCTTACTATGTGTCTATTTTATCCATTTATCATGCTTACTTTCCCTACGTTGTGAATAAATATTTTAATTAGGCTATGTTAGTGTAAAATCACAAAGGGGAAGATATTTATGGCTGATGTCGAAGATCATTCCTGAAACAAGAATATTATGTAACCAATCACAAAAAATAATATACCATAGTGGTACTCATATGATTAATTCTATAATTTATTGAGTATTCATTTATAAATATGTAATACGATTGTATGAAAATCATGGGACAATATAATTTTTTTAAATAATAATTAAAAAATATTTTACATTGTAAAAACAAAGTTTTAATATCTTAAAATATATTTATGATACCACTTATTGTCATGTGTTTTTTAAGAACATATTTAAAACATTCAATATTCTTTAATATTTTCCGTGAAATGATATTCAATCTACATGTTCATGGTATACAAAATATATAATTCTTCTATAACCTCATATGATTTTTTCACTTTAATATATTTTTTAGAAATTATAAACATACTTGTATATAAAGTTAATCCTTGACTAATTAATTAATTGATTTTAAATGATATATATTTTTCTAAAAAGTAATTTTCAAGTTGAGTTTCTTATTTATTAAAATAATTTAATGTCCAATAATATATATCAATATATAAAACAAAACAACCATTGTGTGAAAAGAGAGATTCAAAAAATTTCAATTTCAAGAATGATATAAGAATTATTATTTTTATGTGATAAGTATTGACATGTTGTGAACAATTTAATGATTAACTATGACCCACATGAAATTTTTTAAATCTTACAGTGTTTCCTGTCTAATTGGGAATCCATTAATGTAGGATTAAATACCTATTTTACTTTTAATGTTTCATTAAATTTACATAATTGAATTATTTTATTTATTAATAAAATTAATATTATATATTTATTCATTAAAATTATTTTTGTTAAATATACCATTTAAAGGTATTTTTATAATAAATATTGAAATTCATCAACCTATGATGGATATAAACATCATCCATGACATGAATAGTCTTATATGTAGTCATGCCTATTTGAATATAAAAATATATAGATAAAAAAGATTATACTATTAGTATAGTGTACACATAATCCATTCATTAATTTTTATCAAATCATCTATGTGATAATTTTTTTAATAAATGTATTTTAAATACACTAGAGCCTTAATATAAATGAATATTTAATTTTAAAAATATAGTAACATATTTAAAAAAAATTAACAATTGAATTAGTATGTGGATTTCATAACAGGTCAAATGTTTTTATTTCCAAATCATTGCATTTGTTTACGAGAAATATTAAAATAATAAAAAAACAACAATGTGTGTTTCTAAATTTTATATAAATAAATATTTCAATTTTTTACTCATCAAGTATTTTTAAATAATAATTATACCCCATTATCCATAAATAAATATAAGACTATTTATTTCCGTAATTATATTTACATATTTTAATATTTATCATTTTCAAAATAATTTGATTTACCCTTAATTAATAAAAATAAAATGATATGTCACATAACAAATATTCATTAATTTTTATATCTTATAATATTTTCCAAAATATTTTATATTTATAATATGAAAAAATTGATATAAGATATATTTTATTTAAATTATGATATTACTATACATTTTATACAAAATTGAAATAAATGTTATAGTGTTAATATTTTCTAAAATATATATAAAGTAAATATTATAAAAAATTAAAAATAATGATAGTTTAAAAGTATTTTATGGTTTAAAGAACTGTAAATTTTTCCATAAATCTATAACAAAACACATAGTCACTTCGAAACACATTTTTTAGTTGAAATATATCTCTAATCAATGTAATATGGATATTTATATTGATGGAGGAATAGAAAATATTTTTTTACAAAAGGGTATTAAAATTAATTATATGTACTTCAACATCATCAGTTACCCTATCCAGAGTAGTAATAAATTGTTTCTAAAAATGATTCTCATTGTTTAATCCATTCAATAGTTGTTAATATAATTATTATCACAACATTGACCTATTATTTATTCATCATGAAAATCAATAGTTTTTGACAAAAATTAATATTATGACCAAGTAAGTTGGGTCTATCAATATGAATATAAATTATAAAGGTTAATGGTTGTATATAACTAAACCATGATCTATATGCATTGGTTTTTATGAACTATAGACAAGAAAATGAGAAAGTTATCTATAGATATCCATTGTAAAATATTATAACTATCAATGAAAATTTTGAATACCTCTTAAAAAACATCACCATTGCCAAAGTTTATAGAATGATAAATAACAACAAAGTTTTATATTTATTCTATTAATTCTATCACAACATTATTGATATTTTAGATGATATGAATAATTTCATTAACCATATATTTACAAAAAATTACGAACTTTTTTCCATATAGTGTATATATAAGGATTAGAACCATAAAAATACCAATTTTATAGAACTGAATTACATAGTTTTTAATTGAGGAGGAAAAGATTTGTTACAAGAACATTGGATATTCCATTTTTTTAAGAAACAATATATCTTGTGAAAAAACATTTATGAAATAACCTATGAACCAATTATTTTTAGACATCAGTAAATAATACTAGTAATACTATTTAATATTTTCTCCAATATGGAGTGGTTTTTATTTTATCACAACTCATATACTATAAAAAAACCATATTGTGCTATATATTCACTTAAAACATATTAAAACTGAGATAATTCACATTTTTATTAAATATAACCCCGAAAGATATAAATTGTCTTAAAATTGATTTATTTGTTTAAAATTTTTCGAATAATCCTCATTGAAACCAATGAAAGAAATACTCCCACCAACCTCTTCATTTTCTACATTAATTACAAATGGAGTGAACATGTATACATTGTCCATAAAAGTTACAATTTTTCAATCAATTTCACTCAAATTAACTTGATTATGGCCCATTTTTCATCAATATGACACGTAATTTATCCATAATAGAGTATAATTCATTCAGTTCATCAAATGAGAAATTGATAAATATACATTATCTTATAGTATCACATTTAAAAGATTATATAATTACACAGTATTTATAAAAAATGTATATTCATTCCATTAATATAACTATTAAAATAAGTAAAAATAATAATACCAAAATAATATTCTCTAAATATTTTATTTGGAAGATAATGAAAAAGATAATATATATAAATATAATATTAATGACCTATAGGAACCATACTGTAATACCCCAATAGTTTTGGTTTTATTACAATTAATAATGATTCCACTATTCTATATCATAAATTACACGCAACTCCATGTCAAATTAAACAAGAAAATATCATTTTTGTTAAAACCCATCCATATATTGGTGATATGAAAAGTATTATCATCAATTTGAAAATAGTTTTATTAAATAAATATATATATATATTGATAAATACAATTCATGCATAATAAAATACATCTTCATTACAATTGATTTTATTTATATTTTTTAGAAAATAAAATAAATAAATTTCCCATCATATATAAAATATATTTTAATTTTTTTTATTTTATGAAATAAACATATAAAAATTATGTATGATTAAATTTTTTGAATATTTCTATAAAAATTTTGTTTTTTTGAATTTTTAAAAATAAAAAAATTTATTAAAATTTATCTTTACATTTATGGAATTTTAGATGATTGATTTTCATAATGTATTATTAAAATTGGAAATTGATCAATCATTTAATGGGTAAATTAAATCAATTTTGTTTTGAATTTTCATTATAACAATAGTATTACTTTTGAGAAACTTTTCTTTTTGATTTTTTTTCAATGTGTTCGTTGGTTTATAATTATATTAATGTATCTAATTTATATGAGATCAATTGAATAAAATTTAACTCTTATATTGAATCATAATAATTAATATTAGGTAATTTTCATAACAAAATTAACTTTCTTAATTAATAGTCAGAATAGTAAAAATACTTTTCTATGATAAAAGATAAAAAACTATTACTATGGGTTTAACTATAGAGATAAGTGCTAAGGTGACTAAAAATATTTCTAAATTAAAATTTATAGATATATTTCAAATCTATATCATATATTTTTAGTAAATGGTCTAATTGTTATCCCGAAGGTGTCAGTAATAAATTAATATATTTTTTTCATTTCATAAATTTCTATTGTGTCATATCAAAAAATTATAAATTGATACCCCATATACTACATAATCCATACTAAAATTGCCATTTATACTGGCCAAAAGAAACCCATATCACTTAATTACTTCTCTATACATTAACTAGAGTCTCTATTACTATAATAAACCCATTCAATGATGTCCAAATGTATAAAAATAAAGAGGATGTAAAATGAAGATGTATAATTCGTAACCATGCAATTTAATTTTAATTATTCTAATAAATTAAAGAAATATTCATCCAGATTTCATTAATAGAATTAACAGTATAAAAATATCCTGAGAAGATAATAATGTAATAGAATAACAAATATTTGTATTATCTTATATCAAATAGTAAGAGAAACAATCCTTCCTGTGTATGGAGGACTACAACCTCACAAACTGATGTAATTCATATTCCATCAACACCTCCTCAGGGATGGATACAATAATGAATTGAATTATTATTTATATATATATATATAAAATTATTTATAGAATTATAATATCAAATATTTCATATTACCATCCACTGAATTAGAAACTAATAATGTCTACCTTGTGTACTTGTGGACATCCATATCAACGAAGCGATCAGATTCAATTTTAAATTACTTTTTAAATGGGTGAATATAAGGATATATTTGATGAATATATAAGATTTAATTTACATAATAAAGAATCTATAAAATGTAATTATTATATACATTTATTTTTTCCATCAGTCATAATTGAAATCCTTCAAGCGTTCATACAGCCTACAATCCCCAAGAATGATGTAATTCATTTTTCAAAATATAACATTTATGGATAACTTAAAATATTAAAATAATGATTATTATTATTTTTTTATAATATTTTATATTCTAAAGGTGATATATCAATTATCAATTTACATGGATTAAAATATCTGAACAACATAATATATGAAAAATGATACAACTACTACCCAAAATATATATTTAAATAATAAAATGCCAATAAACCGATGGTAAATGATATAATTAATAAAATATTAATGGTATATACTATAATTTTTAAGTAATATACGTGAAATAAATATATATTTATTTCATAATAATCTTATACATTAATTATGTAATATGGAACAATGGTAAGTGATTTGTTGTTTAATCCAATTTTATTCAAGATTATATATTCATAACATCGTATTAAGAAAATATTATGATACCAATATGATAAATATGTTAAATTATATTCTGTAGTTAAAATATATAGTGACTACATTTTTTTCTTTAATTTTCATCTCTTTACGAAGATCAGATATGAAAATAAGGTTTTAAGGAAAACTGAGGCTGTTTCTCTCTTTAGTCAATAAAATATATCTTCCATATCATTATTTTCTAAAAATGAATACAAGAAAATTGTAAACATCATACAATAATTTTTAATTATAATTTTTACCTACTATTGACTTCTTAAAAATGGTTTAAAAGGATTATAGTGTCTTTTTTTAACAAGGATGTTTTTAACATTTATAAAAAAATTTAAAATGAATTAAATTGTATATCCTATAAAAAATAATTTCCCACCATAGTGGCCACTATATGATTTGAATATTCCATTATAGGGTTCATATTTTCTATTCATAAAAATTATTTTAAATAATTTTTGATAAATATATTGATTTTTAATAAGTGATTTCAAATTGGAAGGGTTATATTCCAAAAAATATAACAAGTGATATTTTAAGGCAATTATAATATAATAAGGAGTCATATAATGTCAAATATTCATTACCATTGATATGTGAAAATTATATAATCATTATTATTTATATATATGTATAATGATTTTGTTGAAATTATGATTATGAAACCTATTTTTTACCATGAATTGTGTTATGATGAAATATTTATGAAACCCATTTTATTTTTAATTGGAAATAATATTAAGAATGTTTTATGCTCTTTAACACCAGACCATTATGATTATTATTATGTGAAATATGGGACTATCATTAAATATCCCTCTACTATAATAGATAATGATCAATATTTCATGAGATAATTATTACTAGATTGGGGAACGAAAAAATTACATTATGGGTATTTATCTAATATGATAGTATAATGAGTGAACCTTGACTTATAGGATAGTTTAAAGAGTAACCCTGTCAACTATAATAATCATGCATGTAAGCATTGGATTATATAAAAATGATTTTATATTCTTATTTATATAATACAAACATATGTATTATACCATTGTAATTCTATCATGGATCATTTTCATTGATTCTATTTTGATTCACATATTATGACCTATTAATAATTAATTCATGACTTGAGATTATGATATATGATATGAAGTGTTTGGTTATCAAATGATAGGTTTAAAAGATCATTGATATCTCCCTTGATTACCCTTCTTGAGCATCTCAGATCACTCTTTCTTAGGTTTCCTTTCCACGTGATAGGAATAAGGGTATTAAGTATGATATTCTTGATAAGTATTATCATTATGAAGTACATAGTGGTATTTTACATTGTTTATTTATGAACCACATTTTATTTATCCTAATATCAAAAAATACTAGACCTATAATATTAAATAATGGATTTTTATTTTTATGTATTGATTGATAATAAAATAATAAAATAATATATACATAAAATTTATGGGACACAATAGTTGATATTGAAGTAATGTTTAGCTACCATTGGTAACTTGGATGAAAACTCATTAGAATTTCACATGATATAATATATTATCTAGTAAAATATAGAATGTTATTGAAAAAATAGGAGTGTAGTATCCATATAAAAATATCCTCATCTAGAAAAAAAATTTCATGAGGTCATGTTATAGATCCATCTACAGATAATAATACAGAAATCATTGGTAATGTATATATCATCCATAATTATAGTGAACATGGTTTATGTTATTACAACTCACATTTCATAACACTCCATATGGATATTATTATATTAATTTGTATTTCCTTATAAGAAATCATGAAATACATCAATAAAGAATGACCATAAACAACCAATGTAAAACCAAATGTGTCATATATTAAAATGGTTTTTTTATTTAGACATATTATAATTTTTTGAATTATTATATTGTTTTACATTAGGATTATTATTTATCAAAAAATATTTTTTTATCTTATTCAAAGGTTGAAACCCAATAGATCTGTGTTAATACAGGATGTGATAGACAATGTTATTATTATTATTATCATGGGAAACCAAATTTTAATTTTGTTTGAATGAAAATTCATATTTCAATGAATATAAAATTTTTTAAGTAATAAATAAATTGGAACACTAAAATTAGAAAAGGAAAGATAAAAAATAAATTCAGTCATTTCTGAGGTAATGTTTCACTTGAATTAACACATCTACTAATCCCCTTATTTTTTAGAAATTGATGCTAACCATTAAAAAATATTATCTATTATCCTATGATCAGAGAATGAACAAGTAATTTTGGTTATATATTTTTTGGAAGGAGAAGCAGATCAATGGTGGAATATTATCTAGAAAATGAGGCAACAAGATTGAATATAATCCATGAATCAGGATGTTTATATGTTATTAATTATGAATATGTACATTGACAAAATATATCAAAAAAATATTGAATTTATTCAATGAGAGAATGAACAAGAATGGAAAATCTCTTTATACATATGTGGTGAATCATACCAGACTAGTTTGTCATGATTCATGTATTATCAACAAATGTAATTGTATGGTTTATTTAATCTTATATAGATTAAATCCATGTCTCAAAATGGTTACATCTAAAGGAACATCTGAATATATGAATAAATTATTTTATATTCTATTATAATTAAACTAAAATAATCAGATGTTTAATTAGTGGTGAAAGACCTTAATCGAATGATGATCGTATATCATGTATATTATTATTGTATGGTTCATATTTATGGGAATGTTCCTCCACCATGTCAGATTATCCCCTTATATTGAAAGTGATTTTTTCGTTGAAAATGATTTTCATTCTGTACATCAATACCATATTAATTTCCATGGAAGAGAAGTCACATATGATATTGTGAATAGACTAATGACCATATATGAGTTCAATGACAAATATGAATAACTGATGATAGCCAAATAATTGTTAGGATTAGTGATTCCTTAAAAAATGAATTCTTTTCCTGGATGGTTTGGAAGAAACTAAAAAATGAATATATTATTATTATGATTGTATTTTCTAATATATTTCTTGATGATTTTATTAGTCTTCTATTGAAATGTGAATTTGAGATCTTTATAGAAACAATACCAGATGTTACACACATTTCTAACAAGAAATATTGTAAATATCTTATTGAGTTTTTAAATTTGACAAAGAAAATGAAGGGAAATATTAAAAATGGACTATTTTTTCCTTGTGATTCTCATTACGGGGAACATATTGATGTATTTAAGAATAAAGATAGATCAATGTGACCATTAATTGATTATTGTAAAAATAAAATAATCAAAATAAATAATTTGTATCTTGTACCTTATAATGACATCCTTTTTTGTTCAACTATATGGAGCTCATTAATTATCCATGATTGATCTTCATTGTGAATATTATCAATTAATGTAGAATATGTGGAATATACCCAATAAAATAATGAACACAAGTTTTAAAAATTGACAATACATAGTGACGTAGTTCACTTTTACTAATTTCCCCTATGTATTTATAGATTTAAATAATAGATCCATTAGAGATTAACATTATCTATTCTTGATAGTCATTATATATTATATACTCATATATTAAATAATTAATAATGGGAATTAGTATCCCTTATGGATTGTAGTGATGACTATAAGGAAGGATAAATTTCATGAAAAAATTACAATGTGTGAATTATTGCTACCAATATTTTCATTTTCAGGAAATATTATCCCCGGGGAGGATATATCAATTGATTAGTCAATGATATAATTAATTGAAAATAAGACTACATCAAACAATATAAATGAGATACATATGTTAATTTAATAGGATAAAAATAATTATATATTGGTTGATAATTTATCAGGACTATATAATCCACCCACCATGTTAACTCAAATTTGAGACAAGTTCATTTGGACATATGAAATTTTAGAAAACTATAAAGAGATAAAAAGATGTATTTAGATAACATAATAATATATTATCCTAATGTTTATGTGTGTTTATAATCTATATTCATGATAATGATAGTAATATTAATCTTTTTTACACAAGATTAAAGGAAAATATATTCAAAACATTAGAAAAATGAAAACTTCAAAGTTACAACAAATTTTTTATGTTGTGATTAAAATTTGGATATATAGTTTTAAGAAACTTATGTTTTATGGTATGAAATGTTTGTGAGACGTTCATGGTAGAATGAAGTGGAGAAGAAACGAAATAATAAATTGGGAGGTAAGAACACATTTATTCCTTATATGGTAAAATAAGTTTTCATGAATAAAGTTTATGTTCTATTTTTTCTAGTTTTTTATTTTAAGTAAATATTTTTGTGAATTTAAATAAAAGTGTCATTAAGAATCCAACAATCAGTATATATATATATATAATGGTGAGTTGATTTATCTTTAATAAGTTGGTTTAACATACTGATGAGTGTCAGAATTGTTTTCTTCATAGTGGAAATCAACTGGACGAGATGAAATAATTGGTTGAAAATAAATTTCCACTTATATTTTGGATTTTTGGATATATGTTTAAGTGTTGGTTCCTCCTTGGATATTAGAATATTTATGATTAATCATATGTAATATTTTCTGGACAGTCCATTTGTTATTTTAAGTGATGATATCTAAGTGAGATTAATGATTTTTTGATAAATTATTTATTCTGTTTATTTATATGTAAATAAATTGATTAATTTGATTTATTACATTACATTTAGGGAAATTAGATGTATAGTATTAATATCCCATTGTTTCTACATGATCATTGAAGATTAATGTCATTTTTATGTATGTTCATCATATATTTTGGAACATTAAAAAGATAAAATTTTATGAAAAATAAATACATGATGTTTTTATAAAAACCATCATAACTGACATGGTTGGGGGGATTAAAACCACAACCGAAGGTCAAAATGGATGAAATTTCTACCCTTATCAAATGTGATGTCCTAGGTATTATGAAATAATCCATTCAAATTTAAAATATTTGAATGATGATGAAAAGGTTTATTTTCACAAAATATGTTTTATTATATATAAAATAATATGATTATAATATATTTTTAGATTTGATTATTAATTTTGTTTCAGAATCATATCATTTTAAATTTTTTTGATGAATTTACATTATGAAGGAAATTTATATTTTATAGAAGGTCTAATTATATAATGAATATTTGATTTATCATTTGGTGATTACTATATCTATTATATGTTGATTTTTATTCTATTAGAATAAAAAAATATTTGTGTATACTCATGGTTGGAAATATTATGATAGTGTGAAGGATATTTATTAATTGATTAAATTATAATAGACCGATAAGTATATTATGTTCTGATTTTAAGTCAAGATGTTAATGTAATTCTTCATCTCTATGAATGTAAATTTTAAAATTATATTTAATCATATTATGTTCTTATTTTATTAATATAGCGGTCATTGATATCAATATAGTTGTATTGTTTTCAGGCCCTTATCTTTCTGTAGATCATTAAATTTCTTATTATAAATGACCAAAATCAATATCTATCATTTTTTACTCCTTTCACCCATGTCCATATCATTAGTTCCCCTAAAAATTCTCCAACATAGAAATATATTTATGCCTTATTATAGATGACCTTCGTACTCCATTTTCTATATTATCAAGAGGATTATTTATCATCCAATTTTACTATGTGGGTTTAGAAAAAACGTATCTTCATATTTCAGTCCTTTAAATACAATGAAAAAGTTCAAATTGTTAGTACACAATTTATTAAAGGTCGGGATGATGAGAGGATATAACACCCTGATATTTTAAAAGAATAAAAATATGATCGTTAAGATATAAATCATGTAACCCAATTATTAGAAGATAATTTAACACCATATTTAATTCATATATACTCCATTATGATAAAATTTATTCTATTTAATATCTTATTGTACATGCAAACCTATGATTTTTATTTTTGAAAGCATTCAAGACAGGGAATACTGATCTTAAATGAAAATTAGAAAATTAAACACATATAACCTACCTGTTAAATTGGTGTGTACGAGTTTTATTAAAAAATATAATATTTATATATATATACTAAAAAATATTAATTTTTAAAATAGTTTTAGTAAATAATCAACGAATTATTTTTATTCATTAAATATAGCTGTTCATCATAAATATTTTTATTCAAGTTTTTAAGGAATTATTATAAGTAATTAATAAAACTTTTATAAAATTTATTTAATAAAGAGAACATAATTATTAAAATCACAAAATAAATCTTTTTTTATCATCAATTTGTTGGATTTTTTTGAAATTGTTTTAATAAAAATTGAAAATTATTATTTCAGAAGAAAAATATTTTTCAATTAATTCAGTAATTTCAAATTCTCATTATGTATAAAATGTTATTTAATGTATCAAAATAATATATTATATATATTTAATAAAATTTAATTATTTTGAAGCTAATTTAAATTATATTTTTTATAAGTTCATTTTTATGTTCAAAATGGTGGCCTTCGAAAAACACCATTCAAATGATAAATTCTTTATCTTTTTAATTAATTAAAATTATACATAATTGGAATTTGGTAAAATAAAATGTATATTTTTTATATCAATAAATATTTATTGATTTTCATACAATTATATTTTTAGTCATAGAGTTAATATAATATTATCTTCTTCTCAAATAGTTCTATTTAACAAAGCTATGCATCCTGTCGTGTATGTGGGTTGTGATTCAATTTAAATTCATCAAATTATGTGAGATGAAGATGATAAAATCAATAAAATATTTTGAATGAGAATAATTAATAATTTCCGATAATTTAAGCATATATTTCTCATCATTATGATTATTTTAAAAAAATTAATAAACTTGTTTAAGGATAAAAAATGAATTTTCCTACTATATGTGTTTTAGTTAAAATAAATTTCCCACACATATAGGATTTTTATTTAATAAATTCTAATTAAAAATTATAATCAATTGGTCAAAATTATTTAATAAAAATCATTTCATATTAGACTCAATGAAAAATTTACATATGTGAATTGAATGATGAGTGTTATGGTGGTTAAAACTAAAAGGATAAAATTACTTTAACGTAATGACAAAGTAATTTCATGATAAAGAAGATATTCTTATTTTTTATGTGATTTATTTTAAAAATGAAATCCAACTCTGTATTATTAATAAATATATGATCCAAAATAATTTAATTTTATGCCCTATTATCAAATATATTGTGAAATTACAATGAATGAAACACCTCAATTATAAAATCACACAACTCCACTCCCTTATTCCCCACATAAATCCACATTGATATATAAAATATGAACATAAATCCATTAAAAATATCACACCTATAATTATATAATTATTATCTTGGAAATAAATTCATCTTATGAGGTGTTTTGGTGAAATCCTATTGAGGAGAAATGAAGAAGAGGTCACATTCACCAAAAGAACTTTTTATTTATTCATTAACTCACTTCAAATATCATGGTAAAATAATAATATTATATTATTATATTATTACATATATTAAATTATATTTATTCTTTTACCATTACCTAATACCATTTCCATTCCCATTAAATTGTTTAAGAAATCATCTTTCATGTCTAAGTCGGACTACCGCCTCACGAAACAATATCCTTAATTTCTTCTATTACCACCTCTCATGGTTTTTTATAATGAATTATATAAATTATATAAATTATTTTTATAATATATTTATATATAGGGTGTCATCTTATATTATATAATATTTTTCATTTCATTTTGTATGGGAAACGATTATGTCACTCATTGGTAGAATGGATAACCAACTCACAAAGAGATGAGATTAGTTTTCCACTACCACATTACATGGAATGTTATAAGGGAAATTATAATCAATATATTTGATAAAAATTACCTCATTGGGACATTAAAGGAATATTTATAACTATTAAAGTTAAATATATTATATTTTAAATACAATTTCACTCACTAAAAAATATATAATGTCTTTCATGTATATGTTCACTATAACATTCATGATGTGATGTGATTCTGTTCATTAACTCAAAAAATGGATGATATATATAATTATAATTAATTAAATAGTATGTTATATATAAAAATAGTATCATTATTTAAATTAAAATACTATATACATCATTTTCAAATTGATTATCTAGAAATGGAATTATTACGCATGCGTACGTAGGGTTTGTCATATCCCTAATCATAACATACATTATTTCAAAAACAAAACATTAATTATTGGTCAAAATGAATAATTGTTGTATAAATATGATGATTATTTTAATTATAAAGATTTTATAGAAGAATAAATAATGAAATTGTTTACAATATTGAGCCGACCCAATTTATTTTTGACACATAAGATGAAAATTGTCAAAACATATCCCGTAAAAAAAATTATTTATAAAAATTACATAATATGGAAATAAGTTAAATAAAAATTAAAATAAAACTGAAAATTTTTCATACAATTAGCTAATTAACATATGATTAATTTTCCAGAAAGTAAATATACATGTTCCATGCCATACTCAATATGTGGTATTTTATAACTCAATTTAAATTTATTGGGTTCAACTTCTACATCATAGATTATATCTGAATTTTTTTGTTTGTATTGAACATTAATTAGTTTATGATTTACATATATGTGATTTATGTGTAGTTACGTTTGATAAAAATTATCAATTCAGTGATTAATCCACCATTCTATTATAAGAAAATTGTAAGTGTCTTCTTCTCAATTTTAATTTATTGAAGAATTTATTGATGTTATGATAAATTTTTATTTTATAAAATGCATATAAATTTCCATATATATGTAACATATTTAATTTATTTATCATTATGATATATAATATTTTTTTACAAGGTAATTTTTTAGGGGGATTATGATTCAATTATTTCTAATGTGATAAGGATCATTTTATTTATATAATAATATTTTAATGTTTTACTTCAATCACTTCCTTTTCAATGTATATAAAATTATAATAATTTAATGATGAAATATTTATAGAAAGTATTTATTTTTAACTATAAATAGCTTTCCACTATTAGTTTACTTCAATGTTTTTAAAAAATTAATATTTTTACATTTTTATACAAAATATTTTGACAAACAACCAAAAAAACTGATCTATATAGATGCAATGATATTTCAACCATCGTGTGAAGTATTTAATATATAACTTTCTTTCTATTATTTCATTTATTCATTATGGAATCCCCCTCTTATATTTAGGTGTATTTTGGCATTGAAGTTGTTTTTTCAATGAATATGATTTTTTTGGTATTGAAAATGGGTGTTCAAAGAAGATGGTATTCTGGTATTGAAAATTGTATTTTAATAAAATGTTGTACATTGATATGAAAAATGGATTTTATAAGACATAAAAGTGTTTATTTCAATTTTATTATTATTATAAAGTGATATCATAATTTTTTACTCATGATATGGTTCTTGATCAGTATACATTATAAATGGGTGTACCTAAAAAGAGATGAGAGAGCCTGTTACATCTTAAAGAATAAGTAAATCCAGATTATGCTTGTCCATCCCATCAAAAATTCTAAAATGGTGTGACCCAAATAGCTCCAAGTCATCATATTGTAATTTTAATTCATGGGTTCCTAGATAGCTCAGTGTGAGGCCGTTATTTCTTAAATGATGGGTTCTCTCAAAAATAGATCAAATGAATTGGGTAATGATTAAATTATAAATCAGATATATTTTGATTTGAAATTAGAGTTTTTTTGAAATTATTTTATAAATATGATTATTTGTATCACCAAAATGGGTTTTTATTTTATTTTTGTGGGGTTTGAAAGAGTTCAATGAGAAAACAGTATGTGTGTTTTTTATGTGACTTTTTTTTATTTCATGCAACTAAAAAACATTTTATGTAGAGGTAAATTTTATATGTGGTTTCTTATTTGTCACTGGACTATTGATTTTTATTTTTTTTGTCCCTTACTGAGTTTTTTTATTATTATACCATGTTTTGAAATGATTTTCTTAGGGTCCAAGGATATGTAACGGAAATAATAAACATAATTTTAATGTTATGGAGATTTGAAGTGACACTAAACAATTAAATAATTTATAATTTTAATGTAATTTAATAGAAGTATAATAATCAGAATTATCTGTATTGTATTTTATTATTTTTTTGAATTGATTATTTCTTAATAATATTAACCTTTTTACAAAAAAGACATTGAATATAGGAGAATGAATTATGGATTAAACATCAATATTTAGTAACGTTTAAAGTTATATTTTTATACATCACAAGGATGTCTCCTTTAATATTGTCATTATTTATTTTTATGAAATTTTATTCAGATAATATTTTATAAATTTAAATATTTAAAAATAGTTATTTCAATGTGAAATGGATATTTTACTCATTAAATATGAAATGGGATATATTAAGGTTATTTACATATGATATCTCATTAATTGATGTGACATAACATTTAAAAAGGATATGATCCAATGAAACTATAATTATTGTTTTCTGGATGGTTTATTATTACTGAAAATAGTTATTATGGAGCCCTTATCTTTTCCATGTGTTATACCATGTTGAATTATTTTCAAAACATGTTTCCTTTACAAATTTATGAGATGATGTGTGTTTTATGATTTTATATAAAACATATATTTGATTTCAATTATGTGATAGGTGTGACTGAAATTATATATCCTTGCAATTCACTGTTTAAATAAATTCATCTCATCTGATAAACATGAATTTAATGGAGTAGTGGACTGAGTTCAATAAGAGACTCATAAAAAATAAATTTCTTAGGAGTTAAACATAACTGATTTTATTATTTTGGGACTAAACAAATTTAAATATGAAAGTATTGGTAGAAATAATTAAATACTAAGGAAATTATATTCTGTTTTAATGTGTATTCCACAAATATATGTCTTATTCCAATTTTATGATCTCACGACTCTAGTAATTAGATTCTTTATTATTCACGTGAAATGGAAATACCAGCATTATTTCATGAAATAATATTTTTATCTATGATATATTGGTCATGGATTTCATGTGATCTTCTTATGTTGTTGTAACATTATACACTTTTCATGTTTGAGTGATCATTGGTATATCCATTGCTTACCATTACTATATATAGGACCTCACCTTTCAATGTATACTTCAGATGTTATATTGAAATTTACTAAGTATGATACTCCATAGAAGGGTTATAGTTATAAATAATATAGTGGTATATGAATTATTTCCTTTTTTAATAAGTTTGTTTTGTATGTAAGTAACCAAAGATACTAAACATATAAAATTCTGGCATATAGTGTTATGTTTTATAATGAATAATCATCTAATAATATATAATTTCTATTTATTATATTTTTTAGTCACTATATATTCTTTTAATATTAGGGGAATGATGAAATGAATAAAAATAGATTGGTGTATAAGTTTTTAAAAATATATATAAAATCAATTTCCGTTAATAATTAAGAAAGGATGAAATTATTAACAACATAGAAAATTTTATATTATTTATCAATAGATAGATCCTTTTATTTTTATTATGAAATAAACATTAACATAGATAATCCGAACATTTTATAATATTATTATTTAAATTTATTATAAAAAATATTATAAAATAAGACTAATACATTCATTATATTATAAAAATATATTAATTATGAAAATAATGTAAAACTAAAATATATAAAAAACCAAATTAAACAAAAATATCACTAATAATATTATAAATATGGAGAAAATATAATTTGGTACTAAAATAATCAATAGTTTCTCAACATTTGATAAAAAATAATAACATATTAAAATAGAAAAACATATAGGATCATAGGTAATCTAAATAATAATGGAATATATTTTATCACACTATTAAACATATCTTAATTTCAAAAGTTATGATTAAATACTGTTAATTTTTAACTCATTTTATTTTCATTACATTATATAATGTCATCATATTTCACAATATATTTTCCAATATTTTTTAAATTCGTCTCTAATTTTTTTTAATATGATGATTTAAAATTTTAATATGAAAATTTTCATTTCATTAAGATAAAACCTTATTGTTAGTGAATTTAATATAAATATTTGATGGGATATGGGAATATTTATAGTTTTTAAGGAATTTTTTTCTTTTAATGAACACAATTTTTAGGTATAGTTCAGTAAAAATTATATAATCTGAAGAACCATATAATAAATATTAAAAATAAATCATAAAAATAATAATAATATAATGTAAAATAGTATCATATCATATATATTAGTCACAAAAAAAGTCTCAATTTAAACCCACATAAATGATAAAATAATTTCACTATATAATATTAAAAATATGAGGTGGCCTCAGGAATTGAAAAATAATAAATCTACGAACTAGAATCAAATGGGATTAACAAAACACTAAATTATTATTAGATTAATTATTTTATTGGAAATATATCATTTTGGTTGGGATATATTACTATAATAATTAGGTAATTTATGTATTTGGTAAAAATATATTCATCTATAAAATCAAAACCATGCAGATTAACTATTTAATTCATGAATAAAATCAACAAAAATGAATCCCTAATGAAAAAAATTAATATATTTTCATATTTTTAAACAATTTAAAAAAAATATAATTCCAAAAAACATTTTACTGATAAAATGATAAGTGTAAATAAGAGATAAGACATAACCCTAATTTGGAATATAAGTGTTTCAAAATACATTCTCAATGATGAAGTGTGAAAACATTTCTATTAGAATAATAATATTAATGGAGTAAAATTGTCATTATGGAAGTTAGGGAATCCCATAATAAGTTGAGAATGGATTGAAATATAAATTAGTGTGTTGTTAGAATAATTTATTTTTTGAATGTTTTTTAGAGTGTCAACCACTATATTTTTTATTATCATGTAGAGGAATAATCATGTTTCTTGAAAATCATCATAACATATCATTATTTTATACTTCATTGAAATAATAACAGGGTTATGGATTTGTTTGATGAATTTTAACTAGTATTCGGAAAACCATTTCAATTTTCCAAGTAATACAATAGAAATTTTGATTATATGAATACAAATTTTGAAAGATTTACATATAACTAATCATGAGTCTAAATTGGATGGTTGAACCGTGAAGCAAAAATTGGTGATTCTTGAACTAGAAGTGGTGATTATATATGAATCAAGAACACTATTTGAGGATGTTCTCATTTCACCTAGAATGAGAATTCACCTTCAAAGGAGACTATCATCCATCCATAAATGAAAAATATGGCCCATATAATATAAGTAAATTCAGTGTCTCCATGGAAGAGGAATTTTCGTGTATTCAAGATCATATTAAATAAAATATCTATAATTATTCAATTATGAAAAAATATGGAGGTAGAGGTTTCTAGGTGGTGTAAGATCTAGATTCTCTATGATAATGACTTAATCATTTCAATTTCTAGCTTTTTGAACATGTTTTTTATTCAAGGGGAGATATGACCAAGTAATATTATAATAATAATAACATAATCTATCTATGTTAGGGAAATCATGTATGGAATATTTAACATATTGTAGTGGGTTACATCCATATTGTTTTTGAAAATGGAGATGATTTACAGATAGATTAGAATAATGGAAACCTGCAGCACTAGATTAGAATCATTTGGATTTCAAAATGGTATATCAATTTCATTCCCATTAATCATGAATAACTGATTGATCTAATTAGTATTCCCATCTATTGGAAAAAATTGGTTTTTTGGACACTTAAAACTCTAATTGACCATACTGCCTACATCGGTACTCCCATGAAGATGGATTAGTGTATGATTTAATGAAAGCTTGTTTTTTATAGAATCTTAGTTGATGTTTATATGGACGAAGAGTATCCTAACTCTATCTTTTTTGTTTAAAATGACAATAAAATAGATCTTTATATTGATAATAAATTCCTACCCCACATTTTATGATTTTTTTACGATTGTACGGAACTCGATTTAGACTTGTTGAGTGATTCAAAACTAGGTCATAGATGATCCGAATATTATGAACATTAAGAAAATCAATGGAAATAAGAATAATAAATCAATGGATCCAGCAAAAAGGAACCTTAAAAACAATAGTGGGAGATAAAAAGGACACCCTTCCTATATATTCATCAAAGACAAATTTTTATATGTTGAGGGTAAACATTAAAGTGGAAGTGGAAAATGAACATGTATCTTAATATCTACCCTTTGGGTTAATGCATCAATTTAATTATGGAGAGAATTGTGTGGGTGATAATGTTATAGATAATTAAATATCACTACTTATTACAAACATTGTTTATAGAATGAAGACATATTTTGAATATTATTCCCTTTTAATGATATTTCATAAGATATCACCGATCTAGTAATTATTTCACATTTGTTTCTAGGTCTACAAAATTCTAATAAAGATGATGGAATTTTGGTTCATAAGGGATGCATATATGTTATCCCTTACATGATTCAAGATGATTTTATTATAGTTTTCTATACTTCTATTTTTCAAAAGGATGGGGTTGATGGAATAGCCTAATCTAGTACCTTCATTGAGATCCAATTTGATAAGAATTTTCATGATTTCAATTTGGATTAATAATTGTTAAAGTATATGATTTTGAATCCCTCAAGGATGAAACCATTGGTGACTCTCTATGTAAGGAATATTCTACATATTCCAACACCAATATTCCTACCAAAATCATATATTATGTTGCTACATAAAATGTTGTTTAATGCAATGAACATTAGAAAAGGATGATATTTAATGAAACAATTTCAAAAAACTATGTAAATTAGAGGATTGATCCTACTAAATATGATCTCATAAGATCTATTAGAAATTATCCTCCTTAATATTCCATTAGGCATGATGATAAAAATATATTCCTATAAGAGAATTCAAATAACAAGATGAATGATATAGATATTAGTCTCCAACTATATGAAATATCGGTTCCAAAAAATAAGGTATGAATGCCTCCTAAAACCTAATGAATATTTATAAGAGGATAAAAAGAGGTGTATTCATCCCATTACAAGTTCAAAAGTATTATTATCTTCTTGAATCGAATGTTTCTAGACAAAGAAGCCTCTGTGAAGTCTGTTAGTCACCACACTCAGCATCACATAATAGATATGATTGGGTTAGCCAAACCGGAAAAAATTATTCTCATATATATAGTCTAGTAAATAAAATAAAATATTTCATATTTATGGCACTAAAATCAATTTTTCTGAGGAACCAAATTATGGGTTATGGAAAATTCTTCATTAACTGATCCTCAGCAGGTAGCAAAATTAGTAGACATGTATAATTTCCTTCTATAATAATGGTAATTAACTAGTTATACTCCTTAATTTAATCCCATAATAGATATAATGATTATAGTATACTCTTGTAGGATATCAACTCCCTCAAGAATACTATACATGGACAATGGATCTTCCATAGAGACTTAAAATTGATTTTAAATCCTGGTGAAAAAATGGTTTCAGTTACCATTATAATTTCATATTGGGATTTCATAGCATTCTAGATGAAAATTTATTTGATTGATGTTAATATAGTGGTTTTAATGTAAACATTATATAGAATAAATTTCAGTGTAATAGAGTCATGAAAACCTGACATGGCCTTTTTAGTGATTTATTCTTAAATAATTGGGAATCTATATCTTGCATAACCTTATGAAGGATCAACATTGATCACCATTAAATCATGGATGAGATTTTTAGTAATGATTATAAGTCCCCCTTTCCATTCAGTTATAATAATTCTTGGATGATATATATAGAATTTTAGAATCATGTATATGATGTTTGGGGCTTACTGTATTGCAAGAATAATTCATTTTCTGGTATTCTCTAGATAAATTTTCTCAAATATAATATCATGTAGGGGAGAAAAGATAGATTTAGTTTTCATGAATATAAAATATCCTATATTGAGGTAACACTAATTCACATCCCAATGAATTTTACTTATATGGATTTTTCATATGGAATCATAAAAGAATGTGAGTTGACATTTAAGCTCAATAATAATCTTAATTTAAATGATTCCATGAAAAAAAAATATAACTTCAAGGACAATTATATTAATGATGGGGATCATAATTCCTAGTGTCTTACTTCTCTATAATGTCTTAATAAAATATCATAACCCCATGATTTATATAAATCAGGGACCACATCATGGGTAAAATACCTGAATTGTCTGATAACATTATTTCTTACTGTATGGATCTTATCAATAGATCATCTACCACTTCTGAGAAAGTGGATGGAATTTTACCAATGAATTTTAATTAAGAGGATAATTCAATATTCCTATTGATTCCATTTTAGAAAAAATATATAGGTAGGTTTCATCTGTCTCAATCACGATTGTTACCTTGTTATAGATATCTTTAGAAATCGTTTTCCATACCTATTATGGGAACATCAACAATTATGTATGAAGGATTGTTTATTACTAAGTTAATTGTTGATATAATCCTCATGGAATGAATTCTATAGTTACCTCTCTAATTCTTAAGATGCATAATGCTAATGAGATCCAATTTTAATATTGTTTTATTTGTCAATACCATTTAAATGGTCATTACTAATATCCTTGTAAACATATTAGATCCCATTTATTGTAAAATCGTTTTTGTCAATAAATTTTCTCCACTAAGGGGTGTTACATTTAGGATTTCCTTATCTCTAATTAATAGTGATTAAATCTCCTCAAAATCCATTTTTGTGGATGTAAAATTCCAGTCATGATTTTTATTAAATAGCCTTTACATATGACAGATATGAACATTATTTATAAGATACTTATTATGTTTTGTTTTGATGATTCTGTTAAATGTTCGATCAAGACTTTTTTCTAATAAATGGATATCAAGAGGTTCAATTATCTTTATATAGGATGGGTTGGATGAGTGACCTTCAATATTCTATCATTTTTACTTTTTATAAGGGCAATATATGTATATTTCAATCAACCATGATGATCAATTGGATGTTGAATAACATATGTTCTAGTAGAGGAATTTCGGCTCTTACTCATAATATCTATGATAATGATATCATTCTCTTCACATATGGTGTTGGGGAAGATAAATATTAAAAATATCAATAATTATCTTTTCCTTATGAGGAAGTTTCATGTTAGCTTCTTGATTGGAAAAAATATTTAATTTATTTTGTAATAAACATTTCTACTATAATAAAAATTGAAATTATACTTGATCATGGTATTAAAGAGGGGAATTTACCTTTTATTTATATTGGTGTTCCTATTTTCTTGGGAAGTTCAAATGACTATCGCATCTATTAAAATTATTTTTTAGATCTAAAGACAGTTATCTTCTTACAATAGAAAATCCCACTCCCAGATTTGTCATACTTTTTGTTGAATCTATTATGATTTATAAATTTTAATATGTTTTAAATTTTTCAAATGAATTTATACCTCATCAATTCCAATTAATGTGTCTTCTAATAATATCATTTAGAGTGCTAAAATCTTGGATATGATACCAATCAATGTTACTTCAATTATTTTCAATATGTCATTTCAGGAGGGGGTCATGGAGTTAATAACTTCATATTATTTTATCGGTCCTTACAAGATAGTTTTACAGGGAATATATTTATTAATAAAATTTATCCATATTTATTATTTCATGGTAGGTTCTTCTGAAAACATACATTTAGGAACATTAATCACATCGACTACTCAATTCTTTCTTCCCTCATGTCCACATTCTCCTTAAATGGATCTGATTCATAGTGGCCAGTCTGTTGAGAATCATATCTTAATTTGTAGACATATAACTGCAATAGTCCCCCATACTAGATTATATTAATTGATATGATATTAATTTGTAAATGGATACTTCAATGAAGGATATAATAGAAGAAATTGAGGCTTTAACAAATCATATTAGGTAGATTATCCATGCATATTGCTTCTCTGCTCAAAGAGACGACATGATTTGGGATCCTATTACAATTAGAATCATAGCATACAAATATTTCTACTTTAATTCCAATTTTTTTACTATGGGAATGTAGTGGAATGATATGATAAGAATGATTGTCATTGAACATTATATTTTTAGACAGGTCTAGAGGCTGGATCACTGCAACATTCCGACTTCAAAATTTTTATAGGTCTGTGGTATTTCCCTTTTCTTAGTTTGTGTTCTATGCCACTAGCACTAGGAGGATTTAACCAATATGTTTTTGAGTTTTGTAACGTCATCATCTATGTGGAATTTGGTTTAGGATACCTTCGAAATTATATTTCCATAAATCTCTTTGATTAGATATTTTATTGAATGTTAATTGTGTCTTTCACTCTCCCCATAGCATATATTAGTTATTTATGATAAAGGATAATAATTTATCATCCCTATTGGTAAGGTATAAAACATCTAACTACATGATGTATATTTCTTCAGTTCTAATAATACTTTAGAGAGTACGCCACTATCATTAAAAATTTGAATGTCCCATGAAATTATTATTATTGGAATGGAGTTCATGTCCTACTTGTACTATAGAAAATCTGTACTAAAGACAACATTCATCCTTATCTAGGAACAATTGACAATTTCTTGGAAACCCCCATTTTAGGTTTGTTTAAAATCAACAATTATGGATCAATGTTACGAAATCTATGAAACTCAGGCTATGAGTACTATTTCTGGAATAGTCACGGAGATGTATTTGGATGTTTACAAGTCTTTTGTGGTGTTTCATCACATATTTCTGAAATTCTCTGTGTTATCATTGCAACTTAGAAAACTAAATAGGGAGTTCGAACAATATTATCTTGGAATGAGATTCCACTGATGTTTTTAATGATATCATATTAGGAAATGCTCATTTTATTTAGTGACTTACCAATAAAGGGATCCATTTATTAGACATTCTTTGATCCAATGACTATATAATCCCCTAACTTTTTTGAGAGACCAATTCTTTTACTGGGAGACTTTCAAAAATGTGTAGAAGACACAAACAACATATGGTCTGATAACATTCCTCTGGATTTGATTCCACTTCAACATTGGGATAAATGAATCATTCCTTAGTTTAGACCTCTATTTACATGTTTTTTAATAAATGATTCATTCTTTTCATAATATCAACATTTTAGTGTTAAAAAATTTAATATAAATGATCTATGAGATAGTAATACTTTATAATAAATATGTATAATTGGATGGTATAATTAGAAATAAATAATAAAATTAATTATATAAATATTGGTTTTTAAAATTTTATATTTATTGATAAAAGAATAATTAATATCATCTAAATTTATAGTAAAATCATTATATGATTAAAAAATTTGTCTTCATTAAAAAAATTATATTTTTTCACAAATATTTTATAACTAATTCATACCACATTCTGAAATTTAAAATGAAGAAAATGAATATAATTTTTATAATGGTCAATTCAATATTATAATAGTGTGAATTTGTTTTATCTAAAATGATTTATTTTACTACTAATATTGAAAGATATTAATTATTATGAAAAATATATTTTCATTTTAAATAAAATATAATTGTGTTTTTAATTATATGATAACGTATTAAACTTTTATTAAAACTATATAGAATAAAATTAGTTAATTTTTAATCATTAGTTTATTTAAATTTTTGATAAGTTAATTTTTGGGCTTAATACCCATTCTTTTGAAAACAATTTTTTTGGCGTAATATGTTTTTCATTCTAAAAAATTAAAATATTGTTTACAGATTATGGGTTTTGAATATATATATATATCTTATATTAAATAATATTTTACATAATATTTTTATTTGTTTATCATGGAATATAATGGATGTAAATTGTTTTTTATGCATAAAAATACTTCATCCTAAATGGGGTATTTATCATGTTTGTGATCATATTTTAAATTAAATAATATAACATATAGAAAATAAATGTATATAACTAGATTAATTTTTATTAATCATAAAATTTAATATAATATAATAGGTTCAGCTAATATATTCATCATAGTGAATATTAAAAATTATGAAATATGTTTTCCAAGATTATGGCCAACACATGTTTATGAGGGATTTATCCAATATATAACAGTGGGATTTCCACCCAAACATATCTAAATTTAATTGTTTGAAGAGAATTCAACAATTTTTTTTAAATTAGACTACTTGGAAATTTAGATCCAATTTCTTATGGATGTGAAAATATATTATTGATATCCATTCTGTAATTATAAATATATCTCCCCATCCCATCCAAACATAAATAAGGGTACATATTCTCCTACATTATTCATGAAATTAGTGCCTTCAATGTTAGCATCTACCTACTATATAACTCGTTTAGATACATTACCTTAATATTTGAAAATTTGTTATTCCCCAAGGACCAATCATTCATGAAATATCATTCAACCCAGATGTGGTTTCTCAATTAATTTAATGTTAGAGCATTTACGAATCATTTTTGATATACGGTAAGCGATTCATGTCAACATATATTTATTGAGAAACTTTTTATTATGTTGAAACTTTTTTATTTTAAATTTGGTATTAATATAATGGAAATATTTTAACATACTCTGTAATTTAATGACTTGTATTTAGAGACACGTAGTATATTCATGATTCTAATGAAATTATTTTCAAAAAACATTTAAATAACTATGTGTTGTTAATCTAAATATTATTAATTGAGATATATTTTTTATTTCCCCCTATTTAGGATTTTTTATTGTATATAATGATCGTATTTTATTTCACATCAATGATAATTATTAATTTATTACATTTAATGTTAGAGTTCAAATTATTTCATCTAAAGGGATTTCATTCTGATGTTATCAATGTTGTAACATTTTACCATATCAAATTATCTTCTTCAAAAAATATGTAATACTATACAAAAATAATCATTTATGATGTGTATATGATAACATTGTGTTATAGTGTATAATGAATATCGTTATGTTCATGGAATTTAATGTTTTATTTGATGTTACATCATTCATGGGGTATATGAATAAAATGATAGCATCAATGTGAAGGTTTTGTATTACAATATCATTTTAACATGTCTGTATATGATTAAATATTACGTGGATGAAGTTATATGACATATCCCTATTAAATAATTATCAATTTATTATACTATATTTATTTCTAAATAATTTATTATTTCATTTCACATTCCTCTCTTTAGATACATGAGAGTTGGAAAAATAGTTTTATGGAAAACCAATAGTATTCATATCTTTGTAAAATATAACCTTTTCATGCATATAAATGATTTCTAAAATTCTCTTTGGAAAAATTTATGATTATTTAAATATTTTATAAAACTAATTCTCACCAAATTTTAAATTTCGATGAAAATTTTAAAAATTAATTTTCATATCATTATACAAATATGTAACATTTGACTTTTAGTTAGAAAATGTTATTGAATTTTTTATGTACTATGTAGCAATATATTTTTCTAAAATCTTGAAAAATTTTATTATATTTAGTGCCCTCAATAACACAATATAAGATATTTCGAAGAAATTAATTTCCATAATAGGGAAATTTTTTTCCTATTTTAAATATGTGATTAAAAAATGAAAAGGGTACTTTCCACAATTAATGTTTTAGAGAACTTTGGATGTAACTTTAATCAATAAAATCTCTCTTTTATTATTTTATAAGATTTAATTTATATTTGTTTTGATAGAAACATCATTTTTTAACATGTAAAATTCATGATTTGATTAAAAATAATGTTTTTAATGGAAATTGGAATATTGAAATTTTAAATGGGTTGAATTTTATTAGGAATTGTTTTGAAATTAAAATCCCATTATTTAATGTCATTATAGAACACGAAATCATAGGTATATAGTGATCTATTTTTATAAAACTATATTTTTGTCTTATAAATGAAACAAAAAGTTGGGTATGTAGCCACATACCATATGTCATGGTGATGACTCTGCTTTGAATGGCTCTTAGAGATGTATGTAAACACATATTTCTATGATTATCCATCAATGGTGTGAGGATCCCATAGCCTGGAACTGTCATACCAATTAGAAGATAACCATATCTCTCCTAATTTTTTTTTGAAATATATTCCTTTATTTGTGAACATATTTACCAAGATAATGATAATATATAAACAATTTTTTATAAATTTTTTTATTTAATTATTTTAATGTATTTACATAATTAGAAATGTAATGATACATTTTTGGAAAAGTTTTTTGAAATTACATCCCAAAATATTTAAAATGGGATAATTTGTTTGTTTAATTAATTTTTTTCATCTTATTATTGAATCCATGGTAAGACCCTAATTGGATTTTACCACACACCCTACATGTGGATTTAGGGGTTGGAAGATTATCTTTATTTAGGATTGAGAATGGTTAAACCAATATAGTTTTTGGATCTAGTTGTTGATCATTGGGCTTGTAGAGTAATTTTGTGCTGGTTTATGGATTCTATCCTCTTTTATGGTAATTTTTGGTCACACATTGGGCTATTTATATATATTTTTCTTTGAGTATAGTACTCTCTCTAGTGTTTTCATTAATGAATACTGACTTTTTTAACTTTTGTTCATTTTGATGTGGAAAATAAAATACCACATTCATTTTTTATGATGTCAAGTGATATTCTCATATCATTGGGGATCATGAATTCCCTTTGTCCTATTTCATAACTAGATCATTACTCAGGTTTTTATGGTATCTCAGCTGGTTTTTAACATAGTGTATTTTATGGTACGTTAAGATGATTTCTGTGGTTTCAATATGTAGTTGTGTAATCTTTTTGATACTATAGAGGTAGTTGTGATGGACAGTATGTATAGATATCACTATAAGGAACCTTATATCAACATATGTGGTTTGGGAAACACATATTTAGTATCGGTTCTAACATATTACATGGTTTTTATTTTAATAGGATGAAATCCAAATCATGTGTTATTATATTTTTGAACTATTTTTTATTTTTTTAGTAATTTTTTGTTTATATGTTGTATTAATTGTTGTCTTATCATGTTTTGTAGTATTTTTCATCTATTAATACATGTAAACTAAATCTACTAGGAAAATTTTGGGGATCCATATAGAGTAAATACTCATGTGGAACCATGTTGAGTTGAGGTTATTATGAGTAGTATGAAAGCTCTCAAAAATTAATGAAAACCACATCCCATTCAGGATCCATATGAGAATCTTTAGAGCGATGCCTTCAATAATTATTCGTAGAATTTCTTTCACCAGATGCCACTAGAGTTTAAAGGCTCCAATTATCCTTGAGAGGCTAAGGAGACATTAAAATGATGGATTGTATTTTTGAGTTCATAGAAAAACAAGATGAAAAAAGTGATGTATGACATCTTCATATCGGATGGTCAAATAAAAAGACTTTATTATATTATGGAAATAGAGAGTAATTTTTGGGTCATAGAGTGGAATGATATAATGTGAATCTTACCCAACTAGTTATATCCAATGTAGATTGTGTTTCTCAACGCTATTGAATTTTTCAATATTTTGTAGACTCACATGTCTGTGACAGAATACAAAAACTATTTGCTGATATAATAGAGTTTACAACATAGATAATATTTAATTTTCGGATTATGAATTTTTGGTTAAATATTGGAATTTGATATGATATTTTCTTTATGTTTTCTTACTAATGCATCTATTTTATAATAATGAACAAGATTAAAAATTGATTGTTGAAATGGAACTTGAATGAAAGTAAGAGATGTTTTGAATTTATTTCTCTCCTAATAGATATTATATTAATTAATATAAAGGGAATAGGAAAAATAATTATTATCATGTAGTTTCTAGAAAATAAGGGTTTTCTAAACCTCTTACAGTACCTTGTAGAGGCCCATTTATTTTTTAATGGTATCGTATTCAAGGGCACTCAAAGAGTGTTTTCACTACGGAAACCATGGTATGTGGTTCTTGAGAGTTCTCATGTCACAGGAAGTAGTTATTACATGACCTCTACACTCCATGTAATGTGTTAGGATCATTAACAATGACCAAAACCATGGTTTTATTAGATGATTTAGTGATAGGGGGTTATAATAATAGACATCTAGAAAAAGCATCTTCGCATAGTGAATGAGACTCTATAGGAAGCAAATATGGGTACAGCTACCATGAGAGGTAAAATCGCTACATATTCATTATTATAGTCTTCTTTATTTGATATTTGTGATTAGCATTCATTTATTTCAACTATTTTTGTTAATATTATTAATCATTTTATGGATATTTTAACTTATGTGATGGATGTCACACTACCCCATGGAATAAATATAGATCATGGAATCTATAGTATCGCCTGTGTTTTCTCTCTATAGGATAAGGAACATCCTTAATATTTTTATGTTCCAAAAATGAAACCAATATATATAATTTACATGATGAATTGGATCATTTCAAATAAATAGAGGATATGTTTTCTTCTTTGACTGGTCTCATTCATTTTCCCTTATGGAGTGTCTCTTGACATTCAAGAAGAATGTAACAAGAATATGTGTAGAGAGATACCTAATTATATAGATTGGTGAAAAGTGATATCACTATTTTCTTTTGATGTGGAATAAGAATATTTAGTGGTTAACTTGTTAAAAGTTTCATCGAGATTCCTGAATTCTTTTCTTCTGACTTCAATGGTTTTCTGCTGGTGAGGGATGTGTATTTTTTAAAAGATGTTGGTAGTGGTACTCAACCATTATTTATTAACTTCTACCATATATAACCAGATCAAATGATTGAGATGAAGATGCAACTGGATGATATTGTAGAGAATGATTTATTAACATGAGTGTGTCACCTTGGTTGGTGTTCGATCTATTTTATATGAAACCTTATGTTTCAATTCGCTATTTAATTGGATACTAAAAACATAATTGAGTCATTTTAATGAAAAAAACCTATTAATGTGGTTTTATGATCTGTTTGATTATCTGAAAGGGGAAAATTGGTTCTAAAATATTGAAACTTGATATAGTCACCATCAATTTATAATAAAAAAAATCTATCATAAAGAAAACAAGATTTCATACAGGTAAAACCATTATGAGTACCTTATCATTCCATTTTTTTAAAAAAAATTTGTTTAAATATTGCATGACATAATCAATAAGATATTATAGGATAATAATAATAGTTTTTAGTGGTATTCTTAGATGATATCATTGTTTATTATATGTCTAAGGATGATCATGTGCGTTATTTGAGAATTGTTTTGGGATATTAGTGAAATCAATGAAATTATTCCATGTTATCAAAATGAGATTTTTTTAATTTGGATTTGAATTTCATGGGACATGTGGTGTTTTAATATTGTATTTTAGTTGATCTAGGAAAGGATAAAGTTGTTATGATATGGGTATAATGAAAAAAATTTATCATGTTTAAATGATTCTCGGATTTAGAGAGTCATTATATATGTTCTGTTAAGGAATTTTCAAATATTTCTTCTCTTATGACTGAACTAACATGAAAGGGAATAATGTATTGTTTAGATGAAATATGAGAGATTTTTTTTTTGATCAGAACATTATTTTTATGATTATGTTGGTGTTGGTACTTCCAATGGGTGGGATAGGCTATCTGGTCAACAATGATGAATCAGGTTCATATTTGGTCTTTTTTCTCATGTTGGGTGATCTTTTCATTCATTATGTCCTTAATTTGCTTCGTACAAATGAGAAAAATTACCCAACCCATGAACATGAACTCACATTATTGATGCATGAACATAGGATTTGGTAGGAAAACCTCATTAAAGTAGGGGTTTCCATGTATTCTGACCATTATAAGTTTTGATAAATACTATTTAAAAAATATTTGATTCTTAACTAGATGGGAGGTTTTAATACATGAAATATTTTGGAATTAACATAGTATATACCCCAGGAAATGGTAATATTATCAAATATTTTTTATGAAGGATACTTCAAACCCAGGCCATGAATGAATTATCACAAGAGTTGAACATAATGGATATCTTTTCATAGTTTCATATTGGAGTCTATGATATATGGGTTAAGGATTTCTTGTCCATTTTTTAGTTCAAATTATCTCATCATATAAAAACTCTACCTTTTTTATTAAATAATTTAATATTTAGATTTAACATTATTACCTATTCAAGATTCTTTTTGGTTTAGTATATTTAAAAATTTGGAAATAATTCATACATATCAACCAACAAGCATACAATTTGGGATCCACTAAACTAGTTTCTATTTCATTCATAATTAATTTTTTGTAATACATCATGAAATCATTTTAGAAATATCTTCACAACTGTCATCATGGAATCTTAATTTATCTAAACCATTAATAATCCTTGTGGTTTTTTTAAATAAGATGTGAATAAAAATATTAGAAAGGGACATACAAGAATGTAAAATTTAGTACATGAATAATTATAAACATATGAAATCATTTTCTCAAAGACATACTTCTCACTCATAGTATATAATATTTTTTATTCTTTGAAAACATCAGATTACTATAAACATTGAAAACAAAAAATTAACACATATAGGAATATTTTGGATTTACAAACATTATATTGTAACTATGGTGACACTGAATTTTCATAAATTACTATTACATAATTTTAAATATAAAAAACATAATAATATCACACCATGAGGATCCAAAGGATTAGTGTATTGGTAAAACTAGTACCATATATAACATTTAAAAAATCAAACATAAACATTTATTTAATTCCTTCTTCTATTGCTTCTTATTGACCCATGACCATTACTTAGTAAATATTGTCACGTGAGGATATATATCAAAAATTGGTGATCTAAAATAGAAGTAATATGTTAGATTTGAAAAATATAACAATAGTTGAACGTAATCATAACATAGGAAAAGGATCATGAATATGAGAGAAATCATTAATAAAATACATGAAATGTGGAAATGCATAAAAAATTAAACATCATGTCATATTGGTTTACAACAACACATAATTATAAAAAAATATTTAATCCTGTTCACACATCATTACACATTTACTCATGAGATTCATAACTTTACCTAATGAAATGGAGTGATGTATAATTATTGGTGCACTTGTCACATTCAAATATTCATATTGCGATATATAATATCAGGCGCACCCTTCACATAAAACATTATGATTATCATTCATGCCAAATAGAACCTATATAAAAAAAAGATCATATATAAACCATGTAAAGTAATGGGTTTCTTCTCATAAGAACAAATTCATAAACTTTGGGTTCCCAAAAAAAGTGGGAATAAGATACTAGATACAATAACCATTAACCTTTAGTGAGAAGTAAAAGGAGTGTTTTTTAAAGAAAAATACTTTTGGAATACATTTGTTTTACCTAAAATACAATATAAAAATTTTATATCCCATAAAAGGTAATATAATGATGAAAAAATGATTTTTGAGGCAATAACATACCAAATTGGTGTGAAAGAGGGAGAACTCGAAGAAATAATGTTGGATGAAGAACATCATCTTAACTTGCATATGAATGCTTTCTTCACATTAATGTACTATATAACGACATTAGATTCATTACATAACAATTAATGAACATTTTTACATTTATATGGTCAATTATGGTGTCATTATGTTGTCTTATGGTTCTTTTGATGGGTTATAGTCATTACAATTATTGTTTGGGAATGTTCATTTTTATGGTTTCCAGGAGGTGTTAACTTGTATTCATAAATGAATGTTTGTGTAGAACATGGATAAAAAAAACTAATCTATCATGTTATTAATTATATTACATAAGTTTATATGAATTTATAATGAATTATATTGTACACCAAGTGGATGAATCATTTGACAAGTATTAAATAATGAGTGTTTGGGTTAATTTGGGTTGTTTTTCGACTACAATGAACATGTTTCATATAATCATTTTCCAATATGTAGACAAGTTAGATCCAAAACATTAAATAGTATATAAAACATATAGATTATTCTAGTTCAATAGTAACATGGTTTCATGGCCAGATATGATGGTAAAAAACCGAAAGAAATAAAACATGTCATTCTTGAAGGTGATAAATATACACCTGACGAACAATGTTTTCTTTTATAAAATAAAAAAAATGAGAATGGGGATGGATGATATATTTTCCCATTAGTATCATAAAATTTTATTATATGTGAGATACTGGAGTTACTATACCATTTGGTTGAGGATAGTTGGGTAGGGATTAAGAAATGATCATCAAATTGAAATGAATTAAAAAAATAAAGAGAGGAATTACCTCTTGAATCCTCCTCTTGAGATCCTCCTTAAGAAACATAAGAAGGATTTTTGGATGATACTAGAAGCTCTTGGACCTTGATGAGGGCTACAGAAGAGCATTGGGAAATGTATAGGAAAATCATGGAGCTTGAGAGGTGTGGGGAAATATGGGTGTGATGGGTTGTAATTATAGTAGAGGGGAGAGGGCTTTTCTCAATAAAATATCCATTAATTTATTATTTCTTGACAAGAAATGTAATAGAGATTATTTGATGAATAATTTCATTGATTTTATTATGTGAATCATAAACAGTTGGGCTTACATTTTAAGAATATTATGCTTGACACTAATTAGTGTATTTAGATTATTTGGTAAATTATGATATTTCACTATTCATCATAAAAATAAAATATTTTAGAAAAAAACACCGAAATTCACCATGACAATTTTTCAACATATAGAATGAAAAATTTCAGTCCATTTTTCAAAAATAATTTTCAAAATATGATTAATTTAATTTTTTATAAAAATCAAAATTTACTTTAAAAATATAATTTTTAAAATTTTTGTTTACTTATTCCATAACATAGGTACATCATGCTTTCACATAAATCCTATAAATATACTATCATCGGTGAGGTTAATTTTCATAAGGATATATTACTATTCTTATGGGTAACAATACTATTCATAAGGTTATGTTACTATTCACAAAAATTATATTTGTTCTATTAGAATCCAAAAATCATCCAGAACCCAACCGTGATTGTCAGGTTTTCGAAATTCAAATAATTGAAGTAGGAAAATTAGGTTTAATGTTCACATAGTATTTTGTATCATTATATGTCATTGTGTTTCCAAATGTGATTTTATGAAAAGGAATAATTATAAAAAGGTAATTCCACTGATAAATATTTGGGTCGTTACATTCTTCTCCCTTTATGAAATTTCTCCCTTGAAATTTTTCTTTACACCAATAGCTGAGATTACTAATCCTTTATCACCTCTGTCGGTTCCCAAGTATCTTCATTAAACATATGGTTCATCCACAATAGTTTGATAATGTGTGTTGTCTTGTTGCGTATAACCTTATCTCTCCTTTCCATAATATCTAATCGTTTATCCTCGTAGGGGATATCATATTTCAGTTGTACCGACATAGGGTTCTGTATATTTAAGTGATATGGTATGTACTTCATGATGAGTGATATGTGAAACACATCATGAACTTGAGAAATATTTAGTTGAAGTGAAAGCAGATAGTCTAAGAATCATTTGTGGTCAAAGATCTCAAAGGTTCCAATGTACCTTGGGTTTAGCGCCCCTTTTCTTCCAAACTGAATGACTCTCTTTGATGGTGATATTTGAAAGAATACCTTAGAACTAACGTCGAATTCCTTGTCCCTCTAACGGTTTTCAACATTGTTCTTTTTCTAACCTTGAGTAGGTTTGATGTGTTTCTGGATGATTTGAAAATTCTCTGTCATCTCTTGCACAAGGTCATTTCCATGTATCTTTTTGTCTCCAACATCATCCCAATAGTTTGGATTTATACACCACATTTCGTACAGAACATCATATGGGTCTATCAAAATACTCTCGTGGATGTTTCTGTTGTATGAGAACTCCAAATATAGAATATTATGATCTCATCAACCATTGAATTCTAAAGACATGACACATAGCATGTCTTCAAGCATCAAATAGTCCATTCTTATTGGACATCATTTTAGGGATGATAGGTATTGCTGAAATTTAATTTAGTACTCAATGCTTGTTGAAGAATCCTCCCAAGTTATAGATGTGAATGATTGATCCTATCCAGAGACTGTCGATATTAGAATTCCATGAAGTCTCACAACTTCCATCCCATATGTCACATAATGTTGTTCAAATGAGTGATCTCCCCAAATAGCGATAAAATGAATAGTCTAGGGGAGTCAGTCAACCACAACCCATATCACATTATTTCCCTTCATCGTCTTTGAGAGTCCCATGAATAATTCCATAGATCATTATTCCCTTTCTTCAAGGGAATAATAAATGGTTGCATCATCCATTTTTACTTTCGTCACTCTGTTTTACCTTGTTGACATACCATGAACCTTTGGATATATTATGTGATCTCCTTCATCATGTTATACCACAAGAAGTGTTCACAGAGATCTTGGTATATCTTGGTGCAACAAGGATGGTTAGGGAATGATGAGGTATGTGAATTTTCAAATAAATACTTCATTATCCTGGGTGATTAAGGCACACAAATCTACATTCCTAATTAAATCACACTATAATAATCGATATGGAACTCGTGCAGCTTCCCTTTCATTACTACATTATCCTTCTATTGTAACTCTAGATCATCGCTTTTAGATTTCACAATCTACTCTTGGATAGATGGTTGTGCAATCATTTTTGAATGGTAGGATGTGTCACATGCCCTTATGATTTCAAAATCCATCCCTTAAATATCTAAAATGATAGGGTCTTTTTCAATCCGTAGCACATATAGAGTTGTAGGTTCTTTAATGCTTAGAGCATCAGCTACATTGTTCTCCTTCACAGGATTATAGCGAATAGAGAAATTCTAATCTTTTATTACCTCTAACCATCTACATTGAAACATGTTGAACTCATTTTTAATGAATATATACTTTTGAATATTTTGGTTATTGTATATGTCACATGTCTCACCATAAAGGTAATTCCAACAAATTTTCCTGGAAAAAATTCGGGCCTCTATCTCTACATCATCCATTGGGTAGTTCTGATCATGGATCTTCAACTTCCATGAGGCTTAGGCTACAACATTTTCATTATTATTAAGTACACATGATAATCGTTTCTATAAAGTATCACTGTATATCACAAAACATTCTCCACTTTTCTGTAGTGTGAGTACAGGTGCAGTGATTAGACTTCTATTTAGCTCATTGATACTTCCCTCACATTCTTCTATCCATACATACTTTATCCCTTTCTTTGTTATCTTAATTATCAGGCATGATAATCATGAAAAAGTTCTCTAAATACATTGGTTATACCCCAATAATACATGAAATCTACAGATTTCTGTGACACTAGAGGGCCTGGGCCATTTTACAATCACCGTTGTTTTTGAAGGGATCATAGAAATTCTTTCACTTGTGATCACATGTCCCGAGAACATGAAATTATTCACTATAAATTCACACTTTATGAATTTGGCGTACGACTTCTCTTTTCTCAATGTCTCCAACATATGTCGTAGATGTTCTCCATGTTCATCCTTGATCTTGGTGTATATTATAATATCATCAATAAACACTACCAGAATTTTTTTGATGTATTGTCTAAAGACTCTATTCATCATATCCATGACGATTTCATTGGAATTTATAAGTCTGAAGGGGATCACTTGAAACTCATAGTGCACATACCTTGTACAGAAGGAAGTCTTCTGAATACCTTCATTCTTCACAATTAGCTAGTGATATCCAAAACAAAGATCAACCTTTGTAATGTATTAAGATCCCCTTATTTGATAGAACAAGTAATCAATCCTTGGAAGAGAAAACATTTTCTTTATGGTGATATTTTTTAGTTCCTGATAATCAATACACAGCCACATTGTTCCATTTTTCTTCATTACAAAGGGAACTGGCACACACCAAGGTGATGCACTAGGGCATTAAAACGCATTGTCCAGATGCTCTGGAAGCTACTTATTTAACTCCTCCAGTTTGATAAGACCCATCCTTTAGGGACACATTGTGATAGGATTTTCTCTAGGAATAAGTTCTATTGGGAACTCTTCCTGACAATACAGGTGAATTCCTGGTAACACGTCAAGAAATACATAACCAAATTCCATCACGATGGGAATTTCCGCGAGGTTGGTGATTTTATTTGACTCAACCAGTTGGGTGAGGTATGCTTCTTCACAGGGTATCAACAACCTCACTATAGAAGTATTTATTGAAGAATACTAAGGATATTCCTTAAATTTGTAGAGTATCTTGGGATGGATCAGAATATGTAAAGATATTTTATTTTCTCAACAGTTGATACATTCACAGTATAACGAGAGCCAATCCATTCCCATTATTGAATTGAATTCCACTAATATAGGTATTAGTATATTTTCTGGAAAAATCATCCCACATATTCTAATAATAGAAGACCCAAACACTTGGGATTCCATGATTTTACCACAATTTGTTATCACAGAAATCTATACTTTATGTATTCGTTGATTTGATACTATAGTTCTATAAATAATTCAAGATATAAAGGAATGCATGGAACCATAATAAAATAATACTTTTTCCAATCTTGTGTGAATAAGAAGTATACATTTTACGACTTCATTACATAGATACACCTCTACAGTAGTGATGGAATAAACCTTTAGTTGTTCCTTTGTCATTTGTGGTTGTTGGTGTAGTTTACCCTTCATAACTCAAGTTTTAGTGTACTGTATTGGATTGTGCCCTTGATCACTATAGTTATAGCATGACACCATGGGTGGTTACCTCTTTTATTCCACCACATTCTCCATATTTTTAATATTTTTTAAATAGTATTTATCATGGTTTTCATCTATCCCATACATGAAGCATTCCCCATCCATTTTAGAGAGTTCCCATGATGCAACATACCACATTTTTAGCATGTGGGTCGTTCATTTTTCTCCAAACCTATATCATTAGATCCCTCATCTTAAAACCACATCATTCATTTATTATCATCATATTAATGGGACCGTTCTCCAGACTCCATATCCACATTGAGAGATCATGAAAAAACTTCTTCATAACTCCCAATGTCCTGAATTTCATGATCCTTTCAATGTAATGGTTTAATTTTACTAAAGAATCTATCAATTTTTCATTCCGTGTTGGTATCAAAACCCAAATCATAACTTGAAATCCTTGTGAAATTTAGTTTATAGGTTTCGACATATTCTCCTTATATTTTCATGATCTCTATAAATTCCCTCTCCATCATAATACAAAGAGTTAGTGGTAAATACTTATTAAGAAACATTGTATTTAAGTCTTCTCATTCCATCTCATCAATTTCTTCACTTGTCTTGGTGTTCTTAATCAAATCCCAACATTGATCGACCTCTCCACCTAGATGATAAACATATAGTGTCACCATCTCCATCACAGAATAATCAATCATAGGAATGATATTCAACATGGATTTCAGACACTGTTTCACAACTAGTGGATCAGAAGATTCAATAGATGACAGTGGTAGTTTCTTCATAAAACAATCGATGGAAAACTTCTACATCTTTGGTGAAGGAGGATGATACCCATTTATCGGTTTTTTGTTCATAACATGATATAGTTGTTCAAAAATTGCCATGATGTTGTGAACACCACCTCTTAGATCATTAGGGATTACATATGAGAAATCATTGTATTTTCCCTTACATGAGTTGTTGGCTTGGTTTCTCCAGGTTCCCACCATTCTCTAAAATACAAAAGGGTTGAACAAAACATAAGAAAAAAAGTCATGAATAAATTTTTTATTTATATAGTTTACAATAAAATCATAACTTATGAGATCCTTATGTAACATTTCTTTTGTGCATATTTGTACTTGGTCTCATAATAGAGGTTTTCTATAGGGTTCACTAATCCTAATTCCCAAATTAACTAAACTGTTCATATAATAATTACAATAGAGACCCTACCATTTCTTACAATAATATTACATAATTATAAAGAATAACTAAATACTATTATTAAACCTTGTGTATCTTCAGGATTAGAGTCTTTAGAAAATTAGTATCATACATATCATTTACCACATCAAAAACAAACATTTATTTATTTCCTTCTTCAAATAGCTTCTTATTGGAACTTGACATCTCCTTAGTATATATAGTCACCTAAAGATATATATCCAAAAGGGGTGAGATAAAATCCTAGTAAGAGTATATAAATTAATAATATAATAATGGGTGATCATAATATTAACAAAGTAAAATGATTATGAACATGATAGGAATCATTAATAAAAGACTCAAAATGATGAAATGCATAGAAAATTAAACATCATGTCTTAATTGTTAACTACCACTCATACTTGCGAAAAAATATGTAATCTTGTTAACAAGTCATTTCACATTATCTAATGAGAGTAATAAATTTACAAAATGAATTGTATCTCTATATAATTCCGGGAACAATCGTCGCATCTAATCATTTATATTGCACTATATTATTCCGAGTATACATGTCACATCATTAAATTATCATTATCATGAATTTCAAATAGAAGATATATAAAAATAAACTAACTAACCCAATAAAATTAATGGGTTTCATATCATAAGAACTCTTTCATAAACATTGGGTTACCAAATAAAAGTGGGAATAACATACTTGATTCCATAACCATCAACCTTGAGTGAGAAGTAAAAGGTGTGTTTTTGAAGGAACTGTTATTTTGTAAAATATTTTTTGGACACATACCCATGTAGAAAACATTTATGTCCAAAAAAAGATTACACAATGATGAATAAATTTTTTTAATGAGTTACCATACCCAAAATGGGGTGAAGGATAGAGAACCCTAAGAAATAATGTTGTGGTTGAGAACTTCTTGTTACCTTGTATCTGAATAGTTTCTTCACTTTAATGTCATGTATAACCAAATTATATTAAGTAATTTACAATTACATTTCCTTTTTTAAATTAATATGGTTCATTATAGTTTTATTAAATTATTTTATATTATTTTATGTGTTATAGATTTTAAAAACATTTTTTGAGAATGTCTATTTTTATGGTTTTCTTAAGCGGTTCACTTGTATTTATAAATGGAATTTCGTGTAGAACAAGGATAAACATCCAAAACTGATCATTCATGTTATTAATGATATTAAATACTTTTAAATTATCCTAAAATGAATTATATTATATACCATGTTGATGAATCAGTAGATAATAGTTAAATGATGATTGTAAGGGTTAATTTGGGCAGCTTTTTGACCACACCGAACTAGATTTGTTTAATCATTTAGTAATATGTACATAAGATAGATACATAACATTAAATAGGATATAATACACATAACATATTCTGTTTAAACCATAAATATGGTTTCATGACCATATTTAATTGATGAAAATGGTGAAAAAGAAAACATGTCATTCTTAAAGGTGATAAATTAACACCTCACGAGCAACGTTCTCTTTTATAAAATAAAAAAGAATAGGAGAATGGGGATGGATGATGTATTGTTTTATTAGTATCAAAAAATTATAGTTTATTTGAGATACTAGAGTTACCATACCATGTTGATGAGGATCGGTGGGGAGGGATTCAAAAAGGATCTTGAAATTTACTGAAATTTTAAGGAAAAAATCGATAGAGGAATTATATCTTGAATCCTCCTCTTGAGATCCTCCATAAGTAACATAGGCTTGGTCATTCGATGAGACGAGATGGCCATGGATGTTGGGGCGGGATAGGGAAGAGAATTTAATAGAGTTTAATCAAGGATTGATGCTTGAGATGTGTGTGGAATGAGGGTGTGAAGGGTGTTATTTATAATGGGGGGAAGGGGTTTTCTCAATATAAATTTAATTGATTTATTATTTCTCCACAAGACATGTAATAGTGAATTTTCCATGACTAATTATAGTAATTGTTTCTTGTTTATCCTATCTAATTGGGCTTACATTAGAAAAACATCATTCATGACTCTATATTTACTGTATTTAGTGGATTTTCTTAATTATGGTATTTTACTATTCATAAAAAATTCAAGTAATTCAGAAAAAATCCCATAAATTCACCCTAACCATTTTTCTATGTGTAGAATCGAAAAATTATTTCCATTTTTCAGAAAAATGTCTAAATATGATTTATTTATTGTTTAACTAATATCATAATTTACAAGGTAAATACAGTTTTTAAAACATTTCATTACTTATTCCAAAACATAGGTACATCATTCTTTCACTTAAATCCTTCATATATACTATTAGAGTTGAGGTCACTATTCATAAGGGTATATTACAATTCATAAGTGTTAAATTACTATTCATAATGGTATTTTACTATTCAACAATTTTTTTTCATATTAGTCTACAAAATTGATCCTTAATGCAACAGTGTATGTGATATTTTCAAAAGATCAATCATTGAAGTGGAAAAATTATATTTAATGGTCACATAGTATTGAGTATCATTATTTTTAATTGTGATTCATTATGCTATTATACTATATGGAATAATTATAATAAGGGAATTCCATAGATAAAAATTTGGTTTGTTACCCCAGGTGGCTACCATATGATTTGTAACCCTGGTCAACACCTTATAATGATACCGACTCATCTTCTTTATGATGTAAGAAACGTTGTTACACATGTAATAACCAATACGGAAAACATCCAACATAAACATACAAAATGTATTTGAGGGAGGTATATTTCCCACTCATTATTATAAAAATTCCAAATATGTAATCCATATACAAAAAACATTAACACTTGCATCATAAAAACATTCCTTTTGTAATTTGTAAAAAGAGACATAAAAAGTGTTATAAAAATAAAAACCCATACATTTGGTTCGTCCAAATTCAAAAATGTTCTAAGATCATGTAAAATTATTTAAAGATTGTTTTTAATATATTTTTTTAACTATATTAATATTTATAAAACCATATATGATCTATTAATAACAACATTCTACCCATTTAATATTTATATTATGTTATTTTCATTGTTTCAGGTATATTTATTTCATTGTCTCCAGGGTTGGTTCACTATGGACATTCTTTTATAATCAATTAATAACACCAATATTTTAAGGAAATGTTTTTATTATATCTCATTAATTTTAAATGACACCATATATCAATTTCTTTTAATATGTGACGATGAATAATTAGATAAAATATTAATGATATTGATTCAACTTATTTTTGTGGTTTCTACGACCATCAAAAAATTATATCAATCTATTTAATATCATGATTAAATTGGGGTTTCATATTGTCATAAAAAATATTCTATTTTTAATGTTTTATTATTTAACCATAATAATGGTTTTATCAGCAGAATTTAATGTGGTAAAAAAATGAATATTTTATGTCCACATACGCAGTGAATTAACACTTCATAGAAGAATCATTAATTTTTCTGGAATAAGAGGATTATGGGAGGGGATTGATGAAATATAATACATTAACAAAATAGAATTCTAGTATACATTGAATAATGGAGTTACCATGTCACTTTGGTTATGGGAGTTGAGGAGATTATAATAAATGAAATGAAATTGAAAAGAAAAAAAATGAAAATGAACAAGGATTTTACCTCTAGAATTATTCCCCTTGAATTAATTAATAAGAAGTAGGATTTTTCATATTTGGTAATCTCAAAAGGTCTTGACCTTGATAAATGGTATTGGGTAGGTAATTTGGAATAAATTTCAAGTGATATACGGCTCTGAGGTGTGAGATTATGTGGTTGTTAGTGGGGGGATTTAGACTATAGGAGAGGGGTGTTTTTGATTATTTTATTGATTATTTTACTATTTTTCTCCATGAAAATGAATATATTGTTAACTATAACTAAATATATATAAATAATTAAGGGCGGATCTATATTATTTTGAATAAATTATCAATTACCTGTGCAATTGTGTATTTAAATTATAATGTATATATATCATAAATTTCAATATTTTGTTATTCACAAAAAAACTAATTATTTAATAAAAATACCAAAATTTAATTGTTATGAGATATAAATATGTATTATTAAATAATGAACTCCATCTTATCAAATTAATTTTATAAATATGAAAATTTAAATTTTTTATTAAAATAATAATTTATTACAAATATACTGATTTTGAAATTATAACTAATTTTATGACACAATGAAAAATTTGTCAACATGTCATAAACATAACTTATAATCCTAAGAAAACTATTATACATTTTTTTAATCTGTTTTATAGAGGTATATTTTTTTTAATTCATTATATTAATAAAACAATTACAAATAAACATTTTTGATTCACAAAAATACCAACACTTACATAATCAATTTAAATTATTTTATTTATATATTATATGATATAAATATATTTTATCCACAATTATAAGATAAAAAATTGTAATTTACACTCTCATATGAGAGGATAATATTTGATTAGAATATATTACATAACTTTGATAAATACCAATTTTTTAATTATAAATATTATGGAATTTTTTTATTTAATTATAGGATGAAAATAACATATTTTATAGTAACATGGGTTGTTATATTCTCCCAACCATTTTTATATTGAATCCTAATAAATTTTATTTATTAACTATACAATAAAGGATGCCCATTCAACATTCTAATTTCAAATTCTCATGTTTCTTCTTCAATCAAGTTGTTTCTCAACAAAACCTTAACCTTGTGAATTACATTGTTCTCTATTACATTCTCTCTGTAAAGAAGAATCTAGATATGATTTTACATATAATAGGGGTTCTATTCTAGATGAACTACATCTATGATAGAAATTACATGAATCTATAGCATACTTTCTTTATAGTGAATCATGAAAACATTTTGTAACATTGATAAACTAGGAGACAAGGAAACACAATAGGAAACTGGTCCAAATTTCTCTAGTATTTAAAATGCTCTAATGAACCGTGGACATATATTTTATTACTTTCTGAAACTCATCACACTTTTTTCATGAGATATTTTAAGATAAACATGATCTCCTACCTTAAATGAAAAGACCATACACTTTTTTTCTACATAATTTTTATTTCTACTCTAAGCTATCCTCATGTGGTACTAGATCATCTTCATTTTTTAGAACACTTACTCTAATAATTATAGTACCAACAACCTCTTTTCCCTATATTATTCCCATAATGGTAGTGTTCTACACTTCTTTCAAAATAATTCCTCATAAGGTTCCATATGATTACTAGAATAAAATAATTACAATAAGAAAACACAAATAAATATTGATGATGATCCTAGCCTCCTTGGTCTTACACTGATTGTGAACATTACGTGTCTTCTAATTTCATTGTTGTTCACTCATTATATAAATCATATTGGGAATAAAAGGTTTTACATAAATTTTATTAATTTCACAATGATTTCTTAAGATCATTCCAAAATATAGATTTCAACAAAGACTCTTAATCTGACACAATAGAGTGTAACTCCTTGTATCCAGGAAAACTCATTATGGCACAGTCAAGAGAGATGATCTATATAAATATTGTCTCTAATAGGAATTAAATGTGAATACATATTCAGTAAATAAAATATTACCCATTTTATATTGTTACCTCTATGTGTCTTTGGTAGTCCCACCATGATGTGTATGGATAATATTTCCCACTTCCACTCTATCACTAGAAAAATGTGAAACATCCCCATTGGAAGTTATCACTTTTCATTAACCTATAAAAAATTCAAACAAGATATTATAAAATCAGTAATAACTCTTATCATTCCAACCCACCTTTAAAACTCATGATTCCCTCTATACATCATAATACATCTTGGATAATAGAGAAATGGTGAACTATATGATTCACATAATAATTATTTTTTCAGTTGGGAATCATAAGTTGTGCATAATATCTTCCCAAATTTCAAAAACAATATTTATCAATGTTAAATACTAGAAACATATTTTCTTAAACAATTCTACATATTTTCTTCTACTCATGGTCTTTATTATATGATTTCTTAATTAATCCAGATAGTGACGACATTAGTGACCCCTTAAGCAAAATAGAATAATTTATTGAACCAATAATATTCAAGAAAAAATTCAACAAATCATAAACCATGGTGAAATTTTACCAATGTATCTTGTTTAAGACTCAAGGAATCCCCCATATTGTTTTCTTTTTCAATATTTTAATTGATCATGAAATCATAATCCATTATCAGTTCCATCCATATTCAATAAATCATGTTCAATTATATTTATGTAAATATATATTTAAAACCTTTATTGTTAATAAATATTTCACATTTGGATCTATATAATTGATGATTTTTTTAAAATGAATAACAAAGATACTAATTCTAGATCATATGTGGGATAATTTAACTACTGAGGTTGTAGTTGTCTGGAATCATAAATGTCCCTATAAAGAAGATGCACTCTAGGTGAATAAATCACTATTTAATGGAGGACGAAAGAAAATAACAAATTCAATAATATTATTTTCATTTACTAAGAAAAAACATCATAAGCTTTAGTCCAAATTAATTTTACACCAATTCATGTTAACATAGTTTTTATGTTAGATCAAAATGAAATATTTTTATCATGCCATTGGAAATTGCCTGCTAATCTGAGAAAACTACAAGTATTTGTAACATTTTTAGGCCTTGGCCACTTATTTACCATTATTTTTTTGATCAACTTTCATGCCATTTTTATTTACATTCTCCCCGTAGAAAGAAATCTATTTCAACAAAAAATAAAATATCTGAAATTTCATATATGATATAATTTATTTAAGAGTTTGGAAGACACTAATTAACTATTTTTCATTATCCTCATAATATTTTTAAAAACAAAACATCATCAACAATAACAACAAAGAACATATCAAAATATTCTGTAAATATGCCATTTAAATGTTATATAAATATAGCATGAGCATTTTTTAATCCATGGGGAGTAATAAAAAACTCATAATTTCGATATCTTGTATAGAAATATATTTCTGTATGGTCATCATCCTTCACTAATTATCGGTTCTACCCTGATATCAATTAAATCATGTAAGGATATTGAGTTCCCTAGAGCATGTGAAATGAGTCATTGATATGAAGAAGTGGATACATTTTTTTTAATATTATCGTTATTAAATATTTTATAATCAAGTAATAAACTCATGGAACCTTATTTATTTTATCCAAAAAATTATGAGAAAAATATTATGATGTGCTAATATGGATAAATCCTTTATCCATCAACTCCTAAAACATCTGTTTCAATTGATTTAGCTCCAATTGATCCATTCTATAAGGGTTTTTTGATATTTTCATAGGATTATGAGTTATTTCAATGCTAAACTCAACTTCATGAATATGTATCACACCATTAAACTCATTAGAAAAAACATCCAGGTATTTATTTAGTAGAGGCACATCATTAATCTAAACAATGCCATTGTTTTAAAAAATGTGTCGAATGTAACATTCATTTCATTCTTATAAATTTTCTCATATCCATGTAGTTTTATTAATTGAATGGATTCATTCTTCTATACAAACAAAAAAACATTCTGGAAAGTAGATTCTTTGGATATAAAAAACATTATAATGGTAAATATAAATCCAATCCATACCCAAAATAATATCAAATTATAAAATGGGAAAATAAAAGTTATTTGTAGGTAATTTTTTTATATATATGAAAACTGTATGATTGTTATAGTTTTTTTTTATTTTTTATTTCCTACATATGTTCTACAATATGTATTGGTGTCCTTTAATAAGGTGAAATTTCCAATTTACAAGAAAACTATTCTGAGATAATGACATGTGTTGACCCTATATCAAACAAACCATTACAAAAAAATGAGTAAAAGAAGTAATATATACCACTACATTAGATGGACCAATATATGTTGTCATAGTTGATAAGTATTTCTGTCCATAATTTTTCATAAAATTGAGATAACATCTATCAATAGGGTATTTCGTTAGGAAGTTATTTTCATAAGGCCACATCTCAACACAATTAAGAAAAATTACATTTTTCTTATTATAATTGATCAATATAATAATTTCATTGAATTCAAAATAAATTTGTCTAGATGTTACATATTGAAAACACATTCTGATTTTTGTATAGTCCTAATCCATCATGATCTTTAACTGAACATTTCAAAAATTACAAACAATAATTTCTTGACCTAAAATTTCATTTATTGATTCATACCCATTTGCTTACATCTAGTTCATATCTTAGGCTTTCTGTAAAACTAAATATTTTCATCTGTGAACTCCATTTCAACTTTCTAATCACTTTGAACAAGTTTCACATATATTTTGACTCTATAAGACGATAATTCCCTTCAATATTAATGCTTAAATCTAGTGTTAAAATGATTGATTTTAATATCAAAATCATGGATATGATTTATAGTATACCAGGAAAAATGATGGAAATTTTCATCAAACACGACCACTAAATCTTTTTCCATCTTTCAATTAATTATATTTTTTCCATACTAATTCAAAAAACCATTGTAGAATATTTTAAAAGGATGAAATTATTAAATTATCTCATTCCAAGTCTTTCGATTACTCTATATTCTTGACCATTGACAACCACTTACTAGATTCACCATCAAAATGAACAATGGGAAGATGAACCTTATTATTATTTTAACACCACATGGCAACGATTATCTTATAAAGTACTTTTATCCACTCATATGCCACAAATGGTGAATAATGTCTACAAAAGGAGTGTTTTCACATAAAATGTTGCAATATAGTATGTAATGTTTTTTGTACCTCTATTTTTCCCATTATTAAAATCCATCTATATTTAGAGCCTATTAAAAATTAGCCATTACTATATGAAATATCTAGATTCCAATTCCCTATATTATATATTTTGGACTCTAAAATATATCATTCTCTCATTTCTATCCAATTCCAGCTTCACTATTTCATATGTGGATAACTATTATGAACAGAAATATCACATATGAAGCAACATCATAATCAGTTAATTATATACCATTACAACATAACAATAATGTAAAAATAATTTGCGTTATTCTATTGACAATATCCTAACCCCTAAATTTATCTATACTATGATAATATAATTACAATAATAACATGACATTTAACATTACATAATCTTGAAAATTCTATTAGAATTCACGTTTATATGTTCAAGAAGATATTTTCAATTTAGTGTTTCCAAAAATTTGGGGATAATTATTACATTTAAACCCACAAGAAAAAAATTGGGTACTACTAAAAAAGCAACAATTTCTTCAATAATATAATATATTTTCTAAAATTGGAAATATTTTTATAAAAAAACCCCACAACATTTGTCTTGGTTTCTTCTTTTATCTTACCCATGAATGAAATATATGAATAAAAATAAAATATGTGATGAGTAAAAAATCTCTGAATGGATCTAAAAATAAAGTAATACTTAGTCCATAAAAATATATACAAATTTGAAATTATTTTCACAAATACATACTACTCACCCCTCATGTTTTATTTACTTATGTTGTGAAAACAAGAGATTTCTAGAAAATGTTGTAAAAATAAATAAAACTGTATAGGTAAGTTTGGTAGTTGCTTATTTAATATTTAAAATCTTCTGGCTACCATATGATTTGTAACCCTAATGGATAACTTAAAATTTTTCCCACAACTGAACCTTATTGTATAACTATCATAATGTAAAATGGAATAACCATTATGACCAACATCTAACTCAAACATACCTAATAAATTAGAGGGTGAAATGGGTCCCAATGTTCATAATAAAAAATTTACATGAACAAAAACATAAAAATATGCATACATTCATAATACATTATTAATTTAAAATATCATAAAACCACACTTGAAAATGGATTTAAAAAATAATGTATTTTTCCTCAGGTTTTTCTAACATCAAACGTGTTCAAAAAAACTATATATTTGACTAAAGAGTGTTATTAACATATTAAATAACTAAATATATATTCTTAATAAATTATATTATTTATTTTTAATATCATTCCACCCATTTATTAATAATATTTTTTATTTTCATTTTTGTGTACATTTATTTAATGGTTTCCATGTTTGGTTCATTTGGGGTAATCTTGTCTAATCGAAGAGAAACTCCATAAGTAGAATTAATTGGTATTAATATATATTTCCATAATTTTAAATTATAACATATATTGTTTTTTTATATGAGGATGGTTCACTAGAAAAACATTAATCAAAATTATTTAAGTTTTTTTGGGGATTTTACCTTCATTATGTTTATATATTATTTTTTAATATAATGTTTATATATTGGTTCTAGAACAATATATAAATTATAATATATATATATATATAATGCTATTTTATCATTATAACATGTTTATGACCAGTATTGAAGGTGTTAAATTAAAATAAAAATTGAACTTCCATAATGATTGTGAATCGACATGCCATAGAGGATGCATTCATTTTATACAATATGATGAGAAGATGAGATGTTTATTGAATGATATTCCACTAATAGAAAAAAAAAATCATTATATTCAAGATAATAGAGTTATCAATACACTCTGTACTAGGTAATGGAAGAATAAATAAGAAATTAAAGGAAATTGAAAAGAAAATATTAGAAAATGAATTAGGATTGTACCTCTTGAATTATTCTACTTGAGAACCTCTTTAAGGGACTTGGATTTTTCCATTTCGTGATTTGAGTACATCATGGACATTAGGATTATTCCTAGAAATGGAATTGGGTATAAATTATAAAAACCACATGGATTTTAGGAGTGAGAAGATGCGGTGGCGAGGGGTGGTATTTATAATGGAGGAGAGTGTTGTTTTTTGATGATTTCATTCATCAGTATATATATTGTCTCCATTTTATGAATATTTTATAAATTAATAGTAAATATATTAAATTAATAGTAGAGAATTGGAGACTATGTGGATTAAAACTATAATGACTCAAGTAATTGTGTTTTTAACATAAAATGTATATATAATGTAAATTACCGTATTTTACTATTCACTAAAAATTCTATTATTTTTGACAAATACAAAAAAATCACCCTACACATTTATCAACATATAGTGTTCATACATTATATCAATTTTTAGAAAAAACATTTATAAATCTTAGTTGATAAATTATTAATCAAAATGATCATTTATTTGATAAATATCATTTTTGCAATTATAACTGATTTTATGATAAAATGAAAAATTATTCACTATCTAATATAATTATAAAATAATTATGTAAAAAATTAATAGTTTAATAATATATTTTTTAAAGATAGATTGTCATTTAATTCATTATATTACTTATAACATTTTTAATTAAAATTTTGCCTCAAAAAAATACTACCAATAATTATATCAATTTATAAACATTTATTTAAATATTATAATATAAAAATATATAATATTTTCACTTATTAGATATATAAATATTATTAATACAATCATAGTTGATTATTCAAATATTTCATTAGTGTATATTCATTAATTTTTATTAATACAACATATTTCATTATACATTTATAATGATTTTTACCATTTAATTCGTGAATGAAGACAAATTATTTTATAAGTACCCTAGTTGTTACATTTCACAAGTTGTTCCTTCAAGGAAAACCAGTTGATGATAAGATATATTTCTTTAGAGACCCTTTTTATGGTGGGGAGATCATTTCAGAGTGATCATTCCCCTCAGAGTGTATTATATGTTTTTTTTGAATCATTTGGTTTTCCGTTATCATTCAATTATGTTGTGATGGTTGATTTTTATAATTCCTAATGGCTAGTGCACCCATGAACCATAATTGTTTTCTATAACATGAAGAGTAGATTCTTCTTTCCAACTATGATATTGGGAATTTTTTATTTTGTCTCTCATTATGATACATTCAAAAATATCTGGGTCAAGAAAAGAGACTATTATGTGTAATTCAGTATCTTTTAGTGCCAACATGAAAATTGGATGATATTTAAATGGAGTTTATGGATCGGTTTCCACATACACATATAAATATGAATTTGATATTTCTTGTGACCGATAGGATGATTAATCATTTCTCATTCTATAGATTCATGATATAAACAATGTTTATGGGATTGTACATCTCTATGTGGATGAGATTGTTTTGTTTCAAGGGGTTTCATCTGCTATAGTTTTCAATAGAGATCCCTTGTTCACTTCACAATTTTGGAGAGGCCATTACGAGGCCGTAGGAAGTCATGTTTGTTTGAGTATGTCATACCAACTATTTTGTAATACTATAATGAAAGAGATATACAGATTCTTGAGGATATCATCCACACTTATTTTATCTAAATTTTGGGTTTTTGTGATGAGTTGAGTTTTAAGAGAATAATTGTATTAATTATGTCTTAAAAATGTATTCTTCTAAGCCCTTGATAGTCTTTCCTTTTAGATATCTTTTGTGTTGGATGGAGAGTAGAGAAATTACCATGTTTTGACTGACCATGGCTTGGGATAATTATAATGATTTAGTTTATTTTTCAAATAATTTTATCAAAATAGAGATGATATATGACTTATGAAGTTCAACATCACAGAGATTTAAAGTTTTCATTTCATTATTGGTGTTCTTGAATGATTCACCCCATTTTGATTATAAATGTATTGGGAGGAAATGAAAACTTTCTCTTTTTTGTGTGTGAAATTAGTAGGTTTTTGAACATGTTTTAATGTGGATTACCATTTATCCATTTCACCACAAATGCATCATTACATAAATTAATCAATGAATTGCAGATACATATGTAACTTTCTAATCCATTTCATGATTTTAGAGTAAGCGATCATATGGTTGAACATGATTTATCAATGACTAGTCGTCTAGTCTGGATTGTAGATTCCAATAACAATGTACTTCATGGGAATATGATACCAATTTTTATTTTTATATAACATAATGATTTTGATTTATATTTTATGTTGGAGATGGAGGAATTTATGAGGGAGTAGTTTCCTCTCCTTTTTGGCATGGACAGATATTGACAAGCATTGTAAATACTTATTGTTTCTATAGAGGAGTTTTTGTAACATAATTTTACTATTCTCAGTTTTTTATTAACCACCAATTTCTATATTTTTAATAGGTTTAATCTCATATTGTTTAAGGAAATATGTTTGTTTATTTGAATGTTTCTTGTTTATACATGATTATTGTATAGTTCTACCATACCGAGAACCCTCTCAATGTAAATGGTGAAATCCCAGATAGTAGGGGTGTTCATAAATTGAATATTGTTTGAAAAATGTGCACCCCTTTAGTAAAAACTATGAACTTGGGGAATATGGGGTGCACAGTTAGGGTGAATGATTTTCAAAACCGTGGGACCAAACAAATCTAAATGTGAATAAAATATTTAATTAAAATGAAAACTAATTTTAAAATAAAAAACCAACTATTTAAGATCACGATTGACTAATTTGACCTTAAAATTATTCCATATTCCATTTAGGATACTAAGAGGTGATATTGGACCATCTATACCCCTATGGAAAAAATTTTATGATATGAGAATGATGATCATTATCTTCCTAGTAAGCTTCCTATTTCTTTTTTTTACCTTCTCTCCCTTCTCTCATACATAGGATTTAACAGATCTAATTGTTAATGGATGATCTAATCCCCATTTTTTCTGATCATGAATATATTTTTGATTCTTATATCATCATTATTGACATACATTATTAGAGATTCCCAATTGGGGATTTTTGTTTTGAGATCCAGTGATCCCATAGTAGGTGAATCCACTTTGGAGGGATAAATTGATTAACCTTAAATTTCATGATTTGAATTAATTTTTTTAATTTAAATGCTATTTCCTTCAATTGTTTTATGAAAAACGTAATTCCATTTAATTTTTGATTTGAAATTAGATTTGGTAAAAATTTGGGGAAAACCCCAAACTCTTTTAAATTGGGTTATGTTGTAAATTTGGATTGAAATTGTTTAAAATAAATTTTTGAATTTAACAGTGGGGTTTATTTTGTGAATTTTATTTATGAAATTGATTTAAAATTTTTATTTGGTAGGAATTTTTTTATAATGGGTTTTATAAAACTCGAATTGTTTATCATGGAAAATACTTGATTTAATAAAAACCGTTTATTAGTTTTTAAATGGAAATTATCATATATGAACTCTAAGTGCATTGAATTGAATGTTGAATAATTTTGAAACATATTTCCCATTATTTGATGTCATTATAAAAAATAAAATCTTATTTAGGTATGGAGTTATTAGGATAACAATCTTTTGATTCTTCACAATAGAAAATAACTGAGTATAGTAGGACACATCCCTTATAGGATGGTGAAGAGTCCTCTATGAGCTGTGTATGAGGGACATGTGTATACAAAGATTTCTAAGAGTCACCTTTTAGTGTGTGAGGATCCCAAAGTTTTGAAATATCGTACATCGTGGAAGATGGATATGTTTCTCATTATTTTGTATTTTATATATATGTAATTGTTTGTGAAATATTTTACATTTCATATGAATTTATATACACTATTTTTTATAAGCTATTTTTTAAGAACTTTTATTAAAGTAATTTTTTCATTTCCAATGTAATTAATTATATGATTTAAATATTATTTTGATACACCATGCCTATTAATTTAAAATTGGAATCCTTATTTGGTTAATTAATTGGGGTAATCATATTATTGAATCTTTGGTGAGACCAGACTAGGATTTTAACTTACACCATACCTATTACTTCATGATTTTATAGATTATATAATTCTATATCGGTGATAGGGAAATGAAAAACATGAATTTGGATATAGTTGATGATCCTTGTACTTGTAGAGTTGTGTCTATTGGGACATGGGTGGTTATAAATTTTTCGTTTACATTTTGGTTTCACATTGGGATATGTTTTACTTTTGACATCCATTATTGTTCTCCTTGTAGAGTTTTTATGGTATTCATATAGAATTATTTATATTTCATAAATTGTAGTTGATGAAAATTCAAATCCACAGTCATTTTTTGATACCATGTTCTAGACTTCAAAATTCGGGGATCAAGAATTAAATTTGGTCTTTGTTAGGATCATCTCATTAATTAGTTTACAAAGGTATTTAGGTTAGTTTGTGATAAAATTGATTATGTTTATAAAATGTGAACCACCATAAAACAAGTTAAAATTAAATATAACATAGTATAATTAATTTATACATACAATCATATATTGTTAAAGACAATTAATAATATAAAAATATCACAGTTAAAATAAATTGAGTTATGAATGTTTTTACAACTTTCTAAGTTTAAAAACAAATCTATTTAGATGATATAAATAAAATTGAATCAGGAAATACAAATATATATGAATAAAAATGGTATTTAATGAAATGGGGTATTATATAAACCACATAAAACTAATTATGTGTATGACATTACAATATGACTCAATTGAGAGAAAATGATATGAAGACCATTACATCCTGCATTTTTTAGTGGATCATTCTTTAACCTCATATATAATTGTTCTATGTTTGTTATTAATTTATAAATGAACCATATTTATATTTATCATTTCATATAAGATCCACTTATAATATATTATCCCCATATAGTTAATAATCTTTCATTATTTCCATTGTTTTGGGTTTTAATTTCCTTGTTTTATCATGAATTTTCTTACCATGAATGTTATACTTCATGGGTGTTGGATATAGATACACCATCTCCATAAGGATATTAAATTTATAAAAATAAAGTTTTCCATATATATATTTTATAATAATTAGTAATGTTTTATCATGAAGAATTTATCACATCCCATCATGGAAATGGTAGACTGTACATACACATCAGCAATTTTATCATTTCATTAATTGGTGAAAGGGTAATAAATTGAATGATAAATTAACATTATAGAAATAATATCATGTAATATATAACAAATATATTAAAAAATTTTACCCGTATTAATTTCCATGTATTAACTTTATGAAAAATATATCAAATAACTTCTTGAGGCAGTAGTTCGGTTAACACAGGATCAATTATTTCAGGTCGGAAACATCATTGAAAGTAACAAAGGAATATAAAATATTATAAGTATAAAAGTAAAATTATATAAAAAATATAATATTAATTTTTTGAATCTATCAATATATATATATCCTTTAATTGTATTTATGTAATATAAATTATAGTAGTTTGTGATGCGTTAGTCCATCGTACTCACGATTGATGATATTATTTTTCTTTTTATCAAATATGAGATACATATAAGAAGTAAATGAAACCTAATAAAAACATATTATATGTTACATATAGGGTTGATTTTATAATTATCCTAAAATAATATTTTATTGTGGTGGAAGAATAAATAATATGAACACAGTTGTTTATGAATGATACCTCTTCTTCGGGAAACATCTTTTCATTTTAACCAAAATCCATCGTAGGATTATTTTTTCAACCAACCAACAGATATATGATGTTTTTATTGTATTAATGGAGTTATTTGGGTATAAAATGGTTGAATATAATGGAATTGGAAGAAGTAATTGTGTAGGGGTTGTGGTGGATTTTATAAGTGTAGGATATGAAACCCATTGAATTTTTGAAAAGATCCCATCAAACTAATGATTTAAACCAAAAATAGTCCAAAAATTAGTTATTATAAACAATTATATTTTATAGGGTAATAATATTTCCAAAAAAAATTCTTGAATTAGTTTGTAGGTTACTCAATCACATTTTTTTTCTCACCTCATGCTAAATCATTTTTCACCTTAACTATAGTAATAAATTTAAATTGAATTTACAATTCGAAATGGTCAAAAATGATGTTTACATTATTTGATAATATAAATAAACATGGTTAAAAATATGAAATAAAATTTTCTATATTAAATTAAAAACATCATTAGAATCCAAATTAAAATATTACTCATAGACATGACGAAACAATGAGGATTCAATGCGAAATTTCTCATAATTCTAGATGATTTTTAATATAAAAATTTAATAAAAAATGGATAAAAATTAACTATAATAGTTAAATTGATGTATTCTTGACAAAACTTTAATCTTAAACCAATTTTAAATTTCATTAGGTATTTCAATTATTTTAAATGAAATTATAGTTATTTAATAATAATCAAAAAAATTCAAATTTATCAAAAAATGAATACTTATAGATTTAACCAAATAATAGACTATATGATATTATAGTATAGTGATTTTAGTAATTATGTTTTTTATAATAAATTTTCTAAATTTGGTAAAAATTAATTTCAAATTATGTGTAGGATGTGCGAGTAACCACAATTTAAATATTATAATTTTGTTAAATCAATATTTTTTAACTAAATGATTATAATTCTATTTATAATGAAACGATAACCATAATATTCATATATTATTTAGTTCTATTTTGAAATTAAAATTCAATGTCTAGTATATAATGTTATACAATAATATGAACTATTTGACTCTAGGTTGCACATTAAATAAGATATTGAATAGATTTTTAAAAATAATCACACTTTTTTATGCATAATGTTGCGTGTCACAGAAGCCATAAAAAATTGGCATTATTTTATATATTTTTTGAGTTACATGTTTTAAAATAATATAAAATTAATATATTCACATTATTTTATGTAATATGTAAAGTTATATTATTTTCATTAGAGATCGAAACTATGTTGATTCAGAAAACGAAGACTATTTTATCTAATTTTTTCATTTTGAATTTTTTAGATATATTTTAGATGATTAATTAGTTAAAATACTTATGTAATGGTTTAAGATAAAAATTTGGTTCTACCTTTTAGGTTTTATGGATTATTTTATTTTTTTATCATTGGAATGTTTATGAACATTGGATAATATGTGTTAACCATTTTAGTTTAATTAAATGTCTTGGGAGAAAAATAATAAGTACTCATAAATTTATGGATATTGTTATCCATTAAAAGTAACTATTACTGAATCTAGAATGAAATATTCTTTTGAAAAATTTATTTATTAAAGTAAGATATGAGATATAAGTATAAAATGATTGATACACAGTCAGAGAAAATGTGATTATAAAATAGAATAAATCGTGTAAGTATAATTTTTTCATGTTATCTATCATGAAATAAAATTAATTAATTAAATATTGGAAAATGTTCTTCAAAATGAATATAATTACTTTTTTAAATTATTTATAAGGTGTTGATGGTCATTTCCAACCCTTTTTTATTTAAGGTTTTTGGTCATTAACTTTCCAATTAATGAATTTTCTATGACCATAAGTTATAATTTAACCCTATAATTTTATTCCATGTACTCAATTTTATATCACAATAATTATCTCAGCATATGTGAAAATAATAATCTGTCTTTTTATGTTTCTATTTTGTTTCACACATACCATTCTTTAAATTAATTATTATGTTCCTTGTGTACAATATAATTTTTTAGAAAATTCATTTTAAATGATTTAGAATTTTTTTCCCATTATAAAATTCTTGAGGTTACAATTACCAAAGTATTAGTTGAATGATTCATCCTAATATTTAGTTTAATGGAATATTACATTAAATATCATGCTTTGCACACAATCATCAGTCTAGTTGAACTATGATATAGAAATACATTAGAATATTGATGATAAATTGGATATTATGAATATTAATAACAAATAAATATATATTATAAATAATGGATTTAAATAATGAAAATATATTAATCAATTAATAATGAATTTAATTATATTTTCTATGAATTTAAATATTTTTCTCAACAAAAATTCATCAAAAAATATATTGTATTGATTTTTTCACAGAGACATTATATATAGTTTATTACATGTTTTAACTAATATTTATAAAACAGAATTTAAATTTTGAAATATACATTTTAATATTAAATAAGGTATAATTTTTATTATTTAAATAAAATTATTTGTTTTTTATGAATAGTGAAAATTACATATTTTTTACAAAAAATTCGAATTTATCTCTTTTAAATTCCCCAATAAAATTTTTAATTGATTATAAAGTAGAATAATTATATTTTAATTGTATATAATATAATTAATTACATATTAATCATAATTAAATTAAATTTTTACATAAGATTAATTTTTAACTTGAATACAGTGTTTTGAAAAAAATTATTTTATTTGAGATATGTCATTTAAATCATTAAAATATAAATTATTTTTTATAAATTTATTATTTAAATTAAATTTATATAATATATATTGATTCAAATAATTTTATACATCATTTTTTGCATAGAATATAATCGATATAAATTATATTTTATTTTTAAAATTCAATGTTCCAATATTTGTTTTCGTGCTGGTTTTAGGAATCATTCAATATTAAATTTTACAATATATAGAAAATAATCCTAAAAAATTATTCTATATTTGGAATCTAAATAAGTAATATAATAAAACATTTTCAAAATAATTTGTGTTTTCTTGAATAGTTAAATTATAAAAAAATACCATGATTTGGTAAAACATTTGTATTTTGGGAGGTAAACGAAGAAATAATGGTAGTGTTTCCCCCTAAACTTGTCAAAATTTTATATTTTGAAGATATTTAAAAATTATTTTATCCTAAAATAATAACCAAGACCATTTTGTTCCAATATCCAATTAAACAAACTTTATATAATTGAAATATTTAATTAAATTCGAAGCATGTCTCTCCCTAGACATATAAAAGGGAACATACCATCCACCCTAATTTACACAATTTCAGGCTTCTAGCTCATTGAGACCTACTACAAAACTATCCTAGATTATTTACCTTTTCATTGAAATTTAGGTATTATCCTACTACTAATCAGTTAAGGATTATAGTTCATGACAAATGATATCTGTCAATGAAGTGAAGTAATAACAGTTACGAATAAATTCAGATTTATAGTAAGGTTTACATATCAATTTATATTCATGGAAGAATGTTGGAAAATTATTAATATATATTCTTTATATATTTGGTGTATATATATCTTATTAATTTACATTATCATACTATATAAAATTATTCCAGGATTTAACGAACAATATGATTATAAAGATTCCATTGAATTTCACGTAAAAATTATCTATTGTTATATTGGTTCTTTATCTAAATTTAATTTTCAGATATATTTGATGGTAAGAGACTATTTAGGTTTTATATATATATATAATAATGTTCTGAAACATAACATAATGGAAACAACATAATTTATTGTATTTAAATTTAAAAATTGAAATTATTTACTCCAAGGGGATTTTATTAAACTATTTGAATTGTGTTAAGGATTTACCATCTAAATTTATCTTTGTTAGGTCATATGTTATATAGTACACCTACCACTATTATTAATCTGTTCCTTCTACCAAATTGATACTTCTTATTAGGAACACACCTATGTTCTTGGTATTTAATGTATTATTTGATTTAATTTATTCCATGAATTTTAAGAACAAAATGTTACTAAATATGTATTTTTTCCATTACAATATCATTTTTACCGAGATCATTTATCCTTATATTTTGAATTGATGAAATTATGTGATATATCCAAAATTTAATTTATTTCATTTCTCGAAAAATATTTTTTCACATAAAAATTTTTCCTTTCATTTTCCTCTCAAAATGTACTCAAGATATCAAAATAACTGTCTTAATGAAAACTAATATTATTTCAATAATTTTTTGAAATCCTTTTTCCACCATATCAATTATTTAAAAAAGACATTAATTATTTCACTATGGTATAAATATTTATTAGGGTCATTTTTACTCATGTTTTAGTATAAATAAATATTATTAAATGACATATTCTTATAATTTTCCAAATTTGGTACTTTTTTATTTTACATAAAATGTGTAAGGAATTTTTATTATAATTTTCACTGTATGAAATAATTCTCCTACAATCATGACAGCCATTTACATTGAATATTAGATATCTTTCTTTAATAGATTTGTATAAATAAATATTATTTAATAAATATTGTAAATGTAATGATTTTAAATAAGTTATTTGAAAATTCAAAAGATATTTTCATCAAGAAATTATTAAATGATATTTTCAAGGTATTTTTATCTCAAAACCCATTCCCGGATAGGTATCCTACTTTAATGGGGAAATTATCCAATGTAACCCTCTAAAACTTTCATTGGATGTTTTAAATTTATTATAATGAAATTTTTATAAAATATATTTTCCATCCATGGGTTTTGATTGTATTTATTGATAAATTTGATGATGATATTATAGATTATATATGAATGGATTTGGAAAATGTGATAAGTGGCTATGAAATAAAATATGGATATGTGAATATCTTTGAAACCGTGGGTGGGTGGTTAAATTATAAAATGATGATGTTTTTCTACATTATATTCCTTAAATACATTAGATAAGTGTGATAGAGTTACGTAACACTAATTAGATGATGATGTTAACAAAACATAAGAAATGTTTGAGTTTCGTAGATATAAGTTACTCTTAATAAAATACATGATATGAATTGGTTGGGATTACCATTATGATTCTATTCAAATAATGATTTTATATGGAAGTGAAAATTGACTATGAAGTTAATTTAAAAATCTTACATCAATTACCCAAATAGTCCATTTATTCATATAAAATGTTTTTATTGAACATGATGGAAAATATCATATTTCAAACTCTTATGTATTATATCATTTTATTGAAAAACAGTATGTAATGATTCATTCGTAAATGTTACTGAGTGATTAGTTATGATTATTTTATGTTTTGTTTAAGATCTCATAGCATTATTATTTTCTTATATTATCATCATATCGTAGATAGATGTCTATTTTGATAACTCTTACTGAGAATTTTAGGTCACCTAAACATATTTATCCATACCTTAGTTTATAAAAAACGTTTTATGTTTTATATATCTCAAAAGGGTGATACATTTTATGAATATAGTGGGAGAGGATTTTAAAATTTTATGTAAAAATTTATTCTGTACCTCAGTTTCCAAAATAAATATTGAAGGGGCCTCTAAGAGGCATCACTTCACAGTCCATTCCATTCTAGGATTTAGGCCTATTTCTTTCCACCTCCACTAAAATGATCCTCTAGCATCCATTTGGTTTGGTGTTGGTTCCCCTCGTCTCTGCATAGGCATGATGGTGTGTGAGGCTTCTGGTGCTCAAAGCTTTGCATCAACTTCATTTGAATCGGCACATGCACATTTACTTCTGGATTTTTCTACTCAGGCGACACTTCTAACGCGTCTTTGTGGACAGTGTATTAAACATGCTAGGTGATGGCTTCAGATCTGGCAGGGGAAGGCGTCTCGGTTGGCAATGATTTCTCGTCATCGGATATTGGATTGGTGTCGGTGGGCGAAGGTTTTCCAATCCATTTCAGTATGTCTTGGAATCATCCCTAATGTTTTGTAAAGAGGAGGGGGACATCTCAATTATGGCTTCCAGCGGTCCTATTCTCTTCCTGTTGGTCTGAATCCGATAATTTCACAATTTTTGTTGATTATGTAGAAGTTTTAGATCTTTTGATGTGTGGTGGTTGGATATCTAGATTGTGGATTATGAAGTGTTTTGTGATGATGATGTTATTTTCCATTGTGCTATCTCATTGTGGACCTACGGTTCATGGTTTAAGGAATTGAAAATGTTCTCTTACAAAGGGTTTCTTCAGATGAGGTTTAGAGAAGAGGGTTTTCTTCAGTTCATTGCTAACTATATGTGGATGTTTGGGAGGGTATGGAATTTCCATTAGTACTAGTACCATGAAATCATGCAAGAGACATCTAGTCAAGTAGTGGTGAGTTGGAGAAAAATGTTCATAATATTTTTACTACTGGGTAGGGGCTCGTCCATGTCGGCTTGAATTTGTAGTTTTTTCTTGAACTCTACTACCATGGTGGTTTGGTTGTTTTTTGTCATTGATGTCATGTCGAGTTCCCCTTCATCCTATAAAAGGGGTTTATTCTTAAATGAAAATAAATATTTTCAATCATTATCAGTTTCCAAATATACTGATTGTTATAGTTATTGTGGTGATTATAACGATATATAATTAATATTCATCTAAACAGATATACTATTTTTGTATGAATATTTTTTTATTAATATAGTGTATTTCATAGAGCTATTATTTTTCCCCAATGAGAGATTTGGTGGAAAGAAAATGTATTTTCAAATTAAAAATATACAATTGAATTTTCTTATATAGAACAAGAGATTTTGTTTTTTTCATGTTTATAGCTATAAAATCATTTATAGTAGATTGAAATTAATAACAAGAATCTATATTAATAATAAATTTTTATTTTATTAATATCATATATCATCAGCAATGATTCATGATTATTAAATTGAACAGATCATATATGAGTCAAAAAACATATTATTTCTTGGAGAAGTTATCTACTTTAATATAATGTAAATTATATATCAAAATTATGTTGAAGTCAATATCATTTATTTTTTTTATCATGTTATCATTATCATATCAAATATTGTTCAATTCAAACCAAATATTGCTGTTTATATTTTTAATAAGACAATAAAGTAACACTTTCACCTCTTTCATGTTATACTGTCTGCATCAATATTTTATTTTGTGAGTAGATGTAGAGGACTCGTGCTTTTAATGGTGTGTCCAAATATCTTCTAGAATGTCACATAAAATAATTAATTTTTTTGTTATTAAGAGATAATATTAATAATATTCTCTTTATATATAAAAAAATTATCACTAAATGAGAGGTGAATGACTTATGTTCCCACAAAATCATAAAATGGAATATCCATTTTATAGTATCTAACAAAACAATATATCCATAAAAGTAAAATTATATGAACAATTTAATTAATTATTTTAGTTAAATATTATTATATGAATAAAATTAGATTTTTATTGTTCTGATGTTGATTTAGGTTGAATTCACTGATTTATAATAATAATTATTACATTATTCTATATGTGGCATATCAATAAAATTATGATACTGAATAATAGATTTGTTTAATTAATTGGATGATTCCTAAGTATCAAATATTATTTAGAAAAAAATTATTAGATTTTTTTAAATTATACATTATATAATGAAACTAGTAGATGTGATGATTGTTTATTTTTCCATGATGTGAATAAAATGTAATATATAAACTAGTGTTATTTGGGAAATTTAATTTCTATAGCATGTGAAATTGAAAACTGTATTGTAAATTTGGTATAAACTATTATTTTAACATTTACACATGGATGATGATGGAGTGGATTAATTTATTAAATCTATGTTATGTTTATTTTCTTTTATAAATGTGAAATATTTATGGATTCCATTCCTTGATAACATTATGTTCATGGAAATATTATTTTTGAAAAATTCGTGAGAAGTTATTAGAAATTTTCCTGTCTTTTAATGGAAGAACCACAGAATAATTCATATACAAAATTAAGAAGAACTAAACAAATTTAACCAGTAAGGGAGGCTATAGAGTATCAGTACCGAGTGTAGGGTCTAATCTAGTATGAAAAATTTTATGGTTTCATTATAGTCAAGAAACAATTTGGTGAATCATAGTGGAATATATTCCATAATGAAAGATGGATTAACAAGACTTTATTATAAAACATTATTGGAACTTTGTTGATTTAGATATCAATTATATTGTGCAAGATTAACATGGAATTTTAGATACAATGAAAAATATTTAATTTTTATATAGTTTACATATATTGAGAAATATTATACTTTTATCTATGGCCCTTTTCAATCACCTATACTTTTCCTTTACATGTTGTTTTTTGAACACCTCTAGATTCCAAACCACATCCTGAAATAGCCAAGAGAATCAAAGATGAATATTTTATCATTGATGTTGTTGTGGCTCTATTAATTCAATAATGTGTTTAATTTTATTTCTCTTTCATGAATTCATGAAAACATATTCCACTAATTCATTTGACAATGATAAAATACACATTCCATGAGCTATATATAAATGTGGTATATGGATTTCATATGACCAGTGTAAATTGATGAGTAACATCACACATAATCAATTGGTTTTTTAAGATCATGATTAATAAATAACTGAATTGTAATCAATAATGACGAATATATAATTGGGATTTCTGTCTGTATTTTTTGTATGATAAACTATAGAAAATACATTTTAAAATATCAACAGAGTTAACCAGCAGTTAATAAATGCAATATAGAGTGAATATAAGTACATATTATAAAGAAAAATATGTTTTTTATATAGTCAATGTGTGGATACAGGTTATATTCTAATGTGTTATGTGATTAGCATGTAATAAATGTTGACAAAAATAGAAGAACTAAATAATTTTATTTTTTTCCGAGAATATATTTATCGATATGAGAAGTGCATTAGTAAATGATGAATTTGATTTAATATTTTTATAATCTAAAAATATATATTCATACATAATTAATAAAGATGCAATTTATAATCCTGAAATGTGAATTCTTACAAATAATGTCCAATAATATTGAACACTTTCATGAATATTGTAATGTGTACTATGCATATCATTAAATAAACCATATAATTTATATTACATTCATTATGATACTGAGATCCATGATCTAATGACTTTATGATGAAATATAACGTTTAGTTGAGAAGTAATATAGAAATATAAATCATGTGTAAGTGTGGGGTTTCTTCATTAAATAATTTCATTACAACTAAAAGTTATATTAAGATGTATTAAATACTTGAATGAAATTTAATAAATATAGAAGATTAAGGTTTTAGTGAACTACTAGTTGAATGGATATTATATAACTTATTAATGAGAAATTATTATTTGAATATGATTTTTTACATATTATGTAAACTGTTTGTTTTATGAAATATCTGACATGCTCTTGATTGGATGAAATATTATGTCAAATATTTCATTATGAAAATAGAAGTTACCAAATAAAAAAATGGGAATAACCATTTAATTAATCCTTTGTAGTTATATTATATATGTAGATATTATTATTAAACACAAGGATTACAAATGATTAAGAACCATATGATAAAAAACAAAGCCAACTGTCCTAATATAAAATAATATATAGAAACTAGGTTTCTTTTATGGTGAAAAATTTGGAATTATATAGTCTAAAAATAAACAATATTTATTTGGACATTACATAAACCGAATAATCAAATGACTATTTTTTAATATATATATATATATATATATATGACTAAATTCAGTATTATTTAGTGATATAAAGTTGAATATTAGTAAAATTCAGTTCATATATAGAGATTTGTAGAATACATCAAATCTTGTACAAGTGTTTTTATAAATTGACCATTTCATAAACTAATGGATGCATGTATAAGAAACATTGCTTTTCTGATTATATATTTTATATATAATAATAGTTTAAATACCACTTCACATAAGTAATATAGTGATATCTTGGGATGTGTACATCCACAATTACTATCCCACAGTTCATTTATAAAATAATTATTCGTTTATATTATATTTCTTTTACTTGATTTTTACACTACATGGATACATTCAGCCACAATGGGGGGATTTTAAAACCTATATGTTTTGTTCTCCATCATAATTTTGTATTTAATGTTCAATGAATGTTTTTTATAAAGGAATTATCTATTCATCTAAATATATACATGTTTTTAATATAAAACAATGTTATTAGTATATGGAAAAAATTAGTAAATGATTTGTAAAATAATATAGAAAAATATTTATTGATATTCAATATCTATTGGGAACTTAAAAAGGTATTTCATCATATTCTTCCTACAATAATTGGATATAATATAATTATAGAATATTTCTATCAGACAAAAATGAGTATTATATTTCAATTTTATACCGATTCATAGTTTTTTTAAATAGAATATAATTTTCAAGTGGATGTTATTTCAATATGTTGTTTTCCTCTAGAACCAAAATGATAATAAATAATAATTTTACAAAATTTTTGTAATCAAATTAAATATGTACTTATTCATATAATAGTTATATTCGCTAAATGTGGAGAAATATCTTTTTAATTTGATGATAATTTTCCTATTAACGATTCAAGTACAAGATGTTTATAATATGATCATACTGAATCACTAAGTGATATCTATTATAACGAAAAATGGTAATATATGATAAACTGGTTAAAGTTATAAATGATATATTTTCATATGTTAAATGGATATATGATTAAAAATCACATCTCTAGTAGGATGCAGATTACATGAATGATTCATTGTTATGCATGTTGTATAAAAGAATAAAATATAACATATTTTGTTAATGAAAACGAACAAACTATATCACATTAAAATTATAACTAGTTAATTGGAGGGTGATAGATTACCACAGAAATAAAATATAAATCATAAATATATATGTTTTCCCTATGAAAAAAATCATTTAGCATACCAAAAATCACATTGATAAAATATGCATTCTGACATAACCATGTGTTATCACATGAAAATACTTCAACAATTGGATATATTTATAAAAATTATAATACCCCCACCACAAAATTAATATTTAATGAATGGATTTATAGGGTGATTGAAAAAAAAATATTTCTCTATAGGATAATGTTATTTTAATGTTAATTATTAAATTGGAAGTGGATGATAATAATAGATTATGTAAAATATTTTATTATATCATCACAAAGTGTTAAAGTTAATAATAACAATTAATAAAATAAGTAATTGAGGAATTTAGATGAATAATTTTTCAAATAATATTTAGATTTCAATAAGAATTATATATATATTAAAAGTAATAATTTTTTTAATCGAAATATAGAGTCGAATGTAAAATTTATAAAACATAAAAAAATTTCAACATTAAAAATAACATAATTTAATCTAACATCAAAATAAAATAATAACATTAAATGTTCTAAAAATAAATATTAATTTATTTATATGTAACAAAATTTTTAGTTTCCATATATTAATGAATAGCATTATAAAGAATATAGATTAGGTTTATAGAGGAATAAACCCTTTATAAACGATGGACATTATTTTGAAGAAAACATACAGTTTTATGAAAATTAAAAAATATTTAAATGAGATGTGAATAAAAATATTAATTTTACATTTTTAAAATATATAGAATGAAATATTAAAATAGGAAATGGTGGAATAAGTGAAAATTATAAGGATAAATGTTATAAAGAAACATTGTAATTTAACAGAATGAAAATTTAGTTACCAAAATCTCATACCATTACTCTTAACATGCATGAATGTACATTAAAAATTTATGTAATAAATATTTTCATCTATAATAACCTATGTTTGAATAATATTCAGATTTGATTCAGATTTTATTATTTAATTAAAATAAATCATTATATATAATTAATAACTAGGTAATATTATTTCCCTTGTCAGATGAGTGCATTCTTTTTTGAATCATTCTTTAAAAAGTTACATCGATCCTTGACCATTTATAACAAGTTCATCATTAATATATTATTTTAAGTGTTGGTATTTATTATTTATAGAGATTTAAAATTTTCAAACTTATATATAATATATTTTTAGTTGATATCCTTGACAATGAAATCAGTAATGAGATTACATGGGTTGTTATTAGTGAATGAAAGGTTTTATACATTAATAAGATAAATATTATTGTTACTATTACATAAAAATAAATATTGATATTTTAATATCCAATAACTCTAATTATATTATTTTTTATGCATCTTGAATTGAAATTTCGTCATTGATTATATTGGTGGTCAATCGACATAAATTAGAACATGCTATAATTAATGGAACGTTATGAAAAATATTAGTTATCATATCATTATTATAGAAATTAAATGATATTATTTGTGTTTAATTAAAGAATTAAATTTAAATCAGAATGTGGTAATATAATATAATTCTCATTATGTCATTTCATAGTATGAAGAAATAATTTCCCCTATTTCTATTCTAATTTTATGATATTATCAAAAATTGATTGTTTATCATTTATATCAGTTAGAACATTCCTAAATAAACTTCTAAAATAATAATATAAAAATTAAATTAATTTCAATACATTATATAAATCTATTAGATAATCCTTGCAGTGTATTATTGGAAAATTAAATATGTTTTTCTATATTGTTGGTAGTTTACTTGTACACATAAATTAAATTTTTATTTTTTATAAAACTATAACACCCTGATACCTCTAGGCTAGAGCCGGTGCATTACTTGTGAAATTGGAATGGTTAGAAGGAATGAAAATCCCGAAGAAATGATCATTTTTGTAGTCTTGAAGAAACTAGATACATTTATGTAACTCAAAATAAATAGTAAAACGGTACAAAATACAATACATAACAAAAACAAAAAATTGCAACCACGTGAACTCAATAAACGAACACCTCTTCATCACCTGTTGATGGAAAACAATGATAGGGGTGAGATCCAATGTTGAGTAACAGTTAATAATAGTGGAAGCATGAATACAATAATAAGTTAATCATAATCAATCTGACATAATCAATATGTCATGGTGAATAAATGAAAAACTCCCGCCATAAATAAATTCAGATTGATACGGCATCCATAGATTTTGTCATAGTGAAAACCCCATAGATAGTAAACATTGATAATAAATAAAGAGAATTATTATTAATTGGATATTATGTATCTGGTTCATGAAACCATAATACCATTAAAATGGTTTAGTTATATGGGTTAAAACCAGTCTGATTTTTGGAAACAAACTCGAAGGGTTTATCGCCAACTGATTTTCCTCATTAGACATACTGATGCATCGAGGGGTTGTATCAGGCCCCACCCACCTCTGAATCTAAATAATTCATTAAACATAGTTCAACAGAAGATAAATATAAATTTACATTATCTGTATTGAATAGTGGATACTGATTGCTCAATATTTCCATAGTCAAAACAACATTCAAAATAAAAATCATATGTAAAATGATAAACTACTTAGACAGTAATCATGTCCATGATATGAGAATATGGAAATTTAAATGGAATATAATTTCAATTGATCAGTGATCTAAAATTGTAATTAGGTACACCACATAATAAAGAGTGGGTGCATAATGGTAAGAAAGTCACAATGATGTGAAAATTGAGGCAAGATCCTTACCGCATTGTATTTAATTAATTCATAGGAAAAAAGTTAATAACCACCAAATGAATCACATAAGACAATAAATATAAATATAATAATGATAATATATCAAAAAGGACTATATACCTATACCACATATAAGAAATAATTGGTGAATAATGGAAATCCCACATAATTGAAACTAAGATGAGAAAAACCCCATTACAAACATTTCAGCATGTTACGAGTGTTCTTGTGAGGGCTTAATGAGAGGTAATGGGTTATCCAAATATTTATATTCCATAAGGGAATTATGGGTGTATTGAAAAAATATATCCCTTCATTAGGGATTACAAATAAAAGAGCACAACATAGGGGAGATTCTTGAACAAAAGAGAGAGAGAGGATCCCTTACATTATGCAAGAAGGTGTTCTTGACATGTTATTAAAGACCAGAATAATAAAATAAATATTATTAACACATATTTTCATAAACTATAATATTTGTAAATTATTTATTAAAACAACTTTTAGTTTATTAAATACCTTTTTATTAATTATAATGATCAATATCATTGTACGGGCTTATGTGATTACTTGTTTTTAAATGATCTATTAACATATATTAAAGTATGGATAAATATAAAATATGGAAGTGGTAATCCAAAAATATTGTTATATGCTATTAGTGAACAGATAAGTGATTACATGGTTTTAAATTTATTTTCAATACTTATAGTGAGGTTGAATCATTGCATATATATAACCTTAGTGACAACTGTTTTGTTTAAACGGTGGGTTTGATTACAATAAAGATGTTTTGCATTATAAATTTATACAATTTGTATAAAATGATTAAATAACTAAATATAAGATTTATCACATATATAAAATCTGGTTCAACCATAACAAAAATGGTTTCATGACTATAATTAATGATTGTAATATAAATTTATAAATCGTTGTCCATGAATGTGCTAAATTAGAACATCTGAAATGATGCTTTAATTTCTTCCAAATAAAGAGTGGGTAAAGGAGATAAGATAATGAAATATAAAATTTGAATAAAAACATTTCATTACATATATTTTACGGGAGTTGTCATACTATTTGGGTGAAGGGAGGTGAGGAAAGAAACAAAAAGAAAAGAACATAAAAGAAATGAAGGAATTGGAAATAGGATTTTACCTCTGGAGATATTCTCCTTTAAGAACCTCTTAAGATAATATGTTTTTGTATTTTAAAGAGGCTAGGAGCATTTGGACATGGGCAAGCTTCTTGGGGAGCTATTTGGGCAGAATATTGGAAAGGAACATGGTTTGAGAAGAGTGAATAAAAGATGGAGTATAGGGGGTTTTATAGTGGAGGAGAGAGGTGTTTTCTTAATATAAAATTCATTAATTTCGTAATTCTTCATAAGACAAAGAATAGTAAGTCTTCCATTAACATTTTTATGTAAATCTGAATAAACTGGGCTTACATCATAAGATCATCATCAATGACTCAATTAATCTAAAATTTTGCATTTATTTTGAATAATCATATTTTACTATTTGTCAAAAATTCAATTATTTTAGAAATATACCAAAAATTCTCCCAAACCATTTTCAACTTGTTGAATCCAAAAATGAATTCCATTTTCCAAAAGTAATTTCTTAAATATTAATAATTAAAAATTTAATTAAAATCATTATTTACTCGAAAAATTAAACACTTAAAATATTAATCGTCATTTTTAAGGTGCCTAAATTTATGTATACACTCAAGTGTATGGATACTATTAAAAAAATTCATATTAGGATTCATAAGGGTAAGTTTCTATTCATAATAGTATGTTACTATTCATAAGGGTAGGTTACTATTAAGTGAGAATTAATTGAATTCTATTAGACTCTAAATATCATTTTGAACACAACCATGTATGTTATATTTTTTAAAAAAAAATTGTAAAGTTGAAAAATTTATGTTTAATGTCTTGGTTATGGATATCTCCTATATGTAACCATGTTTTGTTCCATGGGGTCTTAGTGATTCTGGATATATAGGCTATAAATAGAATGTATTTAAGAGAAACATACCATGGAGTGTTTGGGGTGCTACATTACTACCTCCTTCAGAAATGTCATCCTCGAAATATTATTTATGAAACTCACCAAAAAGAAGTGGGTGATTATTTTTCATAACATCCTTAATTTTCCATGTGGCTTACTCCATATTATTGTTTCTTCCAAGATCCTTTACTAGACGAGTGGTCTGATTTCTCAATAGCTACTATCTTGTGTCATGAATTCTAATAGAATTTTCACATTATGACAAATCAGGTTCTAGTTCAATTTCATCATATGTGAGTACATGCATTGGTTCTGGCATGTATTTCATTAATAATGACACGTGGAACCCATCATGAAATCTAGAATGATTTGGCGGCAATGCTAAACAGTATGCTACTGCAACGATTCATTCCTGAATTTCAAATCATCCAATGTACATGGGGCTCCGTTTCCCTTTCTTAGCTAATCTTAATACAGCTTTCCATCGAGATAGTTTCATAAATACATGATCTACCACTTGGAATTACATGCCCTTTCTCTGGTTGTGAGAAAAACAATTCTTCCTACTTTGGGCTACTTAAATATGGGATTTTATTTTCTCCACCGTTGTCATGGTATCTTCAATAAGTTCTGGGCCTATAAGTTTATTCCCACCAACTTTGTCCCAACAAGTTGGAGTTCAACATCTCATTCCATATAATTCTTTATATAGAGCCATTTGTATAGTCTAATGAAAACTATTGTTGTAGGAAAATCTCACCAAAGGAAAGTATTGATCCCACATACCTTGGAAGTCAAGAGAGCATGACCTCAAAATGTCTTCTAATGTTTGAATAGACCCTTTAGACTATGCTTTGGTTGGGGGTAATATGTAGTACTCATAAGAAGCTCAGTATTCAAAGCATTATGGATAATTTTATATAATTTTGATGTAAACCAGGGATCTCCATCAGATACATTAAATAGTGGTGCACCATGAAGTCTAACAACATCATTAATATAAAGTATTTGCAAGTGATCAAGTGGAAAATCCTCTCTTATAGGAATGAAATGTGATGATTTTGTGAGTCAATAAACAATTACCCATATTTCATCTTTCCATTTAAGTGTCCTTGAAATTCCAATGGAAAAATACATTGTAATATTTTTCACGACCCATCCTCGGGGCCCGTTCCGTGACTACCCCCAAGATTGCCTTCCATAGGCCAGGGGCTGGCGACTAGCAGCAAAGGCATAAATCCCAATAAAAAGGGGACAAATTGCCTTTATGAAAGGTAAACACACACAACCACAGTAAAAGTGTAAGAAAACACTAAGTAAAGCAGTATAACAAGTGTGCTGTAAGTACAAGGGGGCCGGAAATACAAGACCAACAAAAATGTATAGCTACAACTGAAAGTAAGTACAACTAAAAATACAAACAGCTGGAAGATGGAAGCAGCTCCTCGATCATCCTCCAGGTTCCTACCTAATGGGTAGGTACAGATTTCCGCATCAGCACTATGCATCTATCGGTCTGCTCCATGTGCCATCACGTCGAGTGTCCACCTCCGGATGCCGTCCAGTCCTCGTACACTCTTCCTCGGTAAGCGTTGTTCATCGTTTACATCCAACATAAAGAGGTGTGGGCATAGCTAGTGCAGGGGTGTGTATATCGATACTTGTGTATAACGATACTTAGTATTGACCCTGAGACCCTCGTGGTCTCAATAAATCCAACAAGGATAAACCACACAGAATGATATCAACAGATAACCTTTTCATAGGTATATTCCCATACATATACCTATGTTATCAAGTAACCCATATCAATAATGAGAAAACACAATGGCCATTGACTCAGCTCAAACCAATATTTTTATTAACAAAACCAAAACTACTGGAGAACTCCTCCTCTATTGAGTACAGTGGCCCTATCGCGACTCCGAGGCACTACTCACTAACCTGAAACTACTGAGGTACTTCTCCTGTCGAGTACCACAGGTCTGCAGACAAACCGGGTGCTCCTCGGTTGTGGGTATGCCGTCCCAACATAGTAGTTATCCCCTTAATAGCCTACAGAGGTACTCCTCTTGTCGAGTACCATGGGTATGCTACCAAACTCAGTGCTATGTCTACCGTGGGTCTGCTACCAAACCGGGAGCTTCGTCCAATGGGCTAATCGAATCACTCTGAGTCGAATTGTTCAACCTGTCGTTAGGTCTACATCTACTAGATCTTCACACACTGTACGCTCATGTCTAGGAGGGTCCACTCCATGAGCTACTGTTCGATACTTCCTAGTGTCATGTAATCTCATGTGGATGTATCTCAAAGGACCGCCTCGTCATGTGGGTCTCAACATAACAGACGGCGCGTCAATTAGACGCCTAGTCTGTGAGTGATTAGCCTTTTTGTCCCAGGGGTCTGGTTGGTTTCATGTATGAACCAACCATACCATATCTCAACTGTACCCCTTACTCCCATGGTGTATACTCAAAGGAATATTTTCTCAATGATATTAGCAACGCCGCTGACGGTTCGTTAAACAGACATCCGGTCTGAGAGTTATCGGCTTTTCCGTTCCAGGGGCCTGGGTGGTTTTTAAGCTAAAACCTACCCGACCGTACTCCAACTGCATCCAAAACTCATTTGGAGTATGCCAAAAGAACCTTCTCATAGAAAGGAGTCAAACATTGATGAAGGAATTTCAATCGGACATCTGGTCCTCAAATTATAAGTGTTTCCACTCCGAGGGTCCGGTTGGTTTCGGGTTCGAACCAACCTGGAAATAACAAAACATAGACAAAACCATGAGTGTAATATACTGAAACGGCCAACGCGATCCAACAATTCCTACACAAAAGACAGTCTGTCGATGGGAGGTTCTTAACTCATGTTATGGGAAAATAACTGAAAACGGTCCCAAAAGGGGGGTCTGGGCCCAGTCCGACCCGGCCCAACCCACCCTGAGTCGGCCCAAACCAGGTCGACCCAACCTGGGTCCGGGATTGGCTCGGCTAGCGTGGCCTGGCCCGTGGCTAGTGGCTGCTCGTCCAGCCTAGCCGAGCGGGGTGGGGGGCTCCTGTTAAATGGAACCTGCAGCGCCGCCCCACCTTCCCGGATCTCGCATGGCTGCGGGATCTTCTCCATATCCACTGCGGTCGTTGCCATGACAGACTTCCACCAGTGGCGCACTAGGGAGCCACCACCTCTAGGAGGTCGGACGATAGTGGCCCATGCCTCTGCAATATTCTGTGGGACCTCGGAGTCATTATGGGGGTCCGTTTTAGCTTACATATGCGTGAGCGGTAATCTCAGGACCCAAACTCCACTGCGAAAGCTCCAAATTGTCATTGTGGTCCCGTTTCATCATCGCCAAACATTTTTTATATCAAGAATGATACGACGATGGGTCTGGACTTGTTCGTTAGTCCATACACACCGCGTTAGTAGTTCAAATATTCATCCAACGAATTAAATTCCCATGATCGAGGGTATAAATCAGATATATAAAATATAAAAAATCCCCCTACCTCGCAAAGTCGTTGCACGTCATCGAACTGCGGAATACGGACGTCACAGTGGTCAAACGTCGTGGAAGAACGGTGTTTATTCCATTTACATCAGTGTGCACCCAAAGAAGAAGCATCATTGGTGACTTCTCGTACCTCGAATCGAAGAGCGTACTTGATCGAGGTAGAAATTCGTTCTTCGTTGAAGGTTGGTGCTCTCCGTTAGAGAAGAACACTTCCTTCAAAATCCTCTCAAGAGCTCTCCCAAAAATATTTCCAACTAAAAATAATAAAATGTCCCTCCCATAATATAACATGCCATATATTTTCAAATTAATGCAAACTCGTTAGTTAATTAATTGAAGAGTTATTTAATTAATTAAGATGGGTTGGAAAAGAATTAAATGGAGAGAGGGAGGTGTAATGTGGAGAGGCTCCAGCCAATTAAATAGGGTAATTGACAAGAATTAAACAAGGGGGGATAAATTAGGGTGTTTAAGGGATGTTTAAGGCAGATGAAAGGTTGGGGATCATGTGGGCCCCACCTCAGAAATATCCACACATGGGAAATTATGTGGGGGTGGGACCCACCATTATCTTCCCCATGTAGGATATTACTACCAAGGTGAATAAAATTGTTCTAAACAATTTTATTAAACTTTTTAATTAATCCCCAATTTTAATCATTCAACACGCATAAAACGTAACTGAGGTTAAAGTCCCCAAAAGCAAAAACCGGCGATGTGATTTCATCGGTGTCCTCATATTTCAACTCCAAGCACTACTTCAAAAGATAGAAAAACCCACACGTACTACTGAACGTACCCGAAAAAAACTTCAGAAATTGATTATGGGCACACTGGGCCTCAAAATCCAGCACCGTCAGAAACTGCGGACTTGTAAAATTCCAAAGAAATTAAGAAAAAATTTCAATGAAATTTATGAGTCTTTACATTACTCCCACCTCAGGGCTGTACATCCCTATAAAGCTACAACGCAGACTAGGGAAACAAAAGGGGTATTGGGCATGCATCTAACCCTCTTGCTCCCATGTACTACCCTGGAAGTTCATGTGCTGCCAGCGAATGTGCACATAGGAATCGACCGTCCACATAGGACCCGCTCTGGTCGATCCCCGATCTCCACCGAGAACTCTGTAAATGTCGCATGTCATTGATGTCTAGCGACCCGTGATTTATGAGGTGGGTCGGGTCATGCACATATTTCCTTATCTGAGATACGTAGAAGACATCACGCACCTAGTGCAACTGAGGTGGAAGGGCCAGGTGGTAAGCAACCTCTCCTACTCTGCTGATGACCTGAAAAGGTCCGATGAAACATGGAGATAACTTACCGCCCCGGAAATATCTGTAGGCCTCGTCAAGGTGAGACATGTAGTAAAACATGGTCACCATCCTCTAACTCATGTGGTCTTCATCTCTTATTTGGATCTAAAAACTCCAAACTCCTACTTCCATGAGGGTAAGGATGACTGACACAATAGTGATCGGCCACACCCTCCTAAGCATGAGTTTATCCTATGTTGCATGTGGTTTCCTTTTCTCCTACCAAGGAAAACCCATACCAACTTTTTAGGTAAACCACAACCTTTTTCCCTCATACAATGAATATATGAATGAACTGTTGTTGCCCAGTCCATACCCAAACTAACGTCATAAGGCCTCTATGATACCACAAAGAGGTTCTAACCGAAACTCTCACCTCATGTTTCAGATCACACCATTGGCGTATGTGTGATTTTCGAGTCCCCTCCCAAAGGTATCTTCCGACGTGAGGGTCAAGTCAATAGCTTAACTGGAAACTCTAGGTTTGTGACAAGATTCATGGAAGGAAGAAATGATTCCTATCAATGTCTGTTGTTACGGAGGCTAGTAACAGACACAAGTGGTACCTTGAATCATTCCTATAGCCCTTTTGTCACAGTCCTTTTCTGCATGCAGCTACTCTCTTCTCCTTCCTGCCTACTCACTGAGCCTGGCAGGAACTAAATAGGTGGGTGGTTGTATCATGTTGAAATGTACACCATCTCATGCTACTCTCCTAGACCAGCTTCCACGTATGCTGCTCTAAAAATTCATCTGTCCTTAACACTTCCGCTTCTTGAAACATTTCACATGCCGAAGTCTCTGAGGCTACTGCCATTTTCCTTTCTTTCCCACAACTAACATTCTCTAGTTGTATCCATTCATCCAAAGAACATTCAACCAAAAAGGTTCTCTCCAGAACCCTAGCATAAGTCGGAATGCATATAGGTGAAGTGTTAGATCAGATGTCCATTAAACACACCTCTCTTTGAGGCCTGATCTCTAAATCACTAATCATATCGTAGTCATCAGTTATCGAAAACGATCGGTATGCCTCGATGAATACTCAGCTAATGAATTGTCATCCTGTTGATGCTATATAAGCTCTAGAAAAATCTCATCCACCTCCTCAAACCAGTCCTCAGCTACCTATGAGTCAGGCTCTCCTCAGAACCTAAGGGTTATATGAGGCTGAAACACATGTAAGGAATTATGCCTACATGTGTCATCTACTGGTACCTCTAGTTTAAATTTCTGACAAACTGATAGTGATATAGCTGGCACAAAACCCTATGGTGCTACATCCGACATTGGTCCACGTACCTAAGCCTCATCACTATGCGGACCAACCTCATGGTCACTCAATGGGAAATATCAGTAGCTAAGACCACCATTTTCTCTACTAGTGACTTAACTAGGTATAGAACTCTACCAATAGCCTCTATCCAGTCCACTACTTCCTAGGAATCTGCCTCGCCTTATTACCCCAAAGGCCTCTACTGCCGGAACTCATGCAATGTGCTCTATCAGCGTGCACCGTCCCTTAGTATGGCTGGTGGAATCTGCTGCCCAACCGGTGCTTCTTCTTCTTGTCCTCCACCATAATTTGCCATCATATCAAGAGGGCCATGCACTGGAGCCTCGTTGCTTGGTGGTCCATCATCGTGTACTCTCTCGGGACTCTAACTGGCTGTTTGTGTGGAGGAATCCTGAACACATGCGACACAGTGAAACAATTAAACCTGGTGAGCTGACCTGGTTGAGATGAATTAAAGAAAACTTTTGAAAACAGACATGCAATATGTGTTTTCGTGCACTGAGTCAGAAATCAGATGTCAGGGTCCTGGTGTATGGATACATCGGCCATCGCACCAACACTGGACTCCATAAACTGAAAACCACACTCGGTACTCATAACACTATTGCTTCACATAAAAGAGAGATTAGAGTCCTATGTTCAGTGGCATAACCGAATCCTCTGATTCCAATTTGTCAAAACCAATCATTGGGGCCCATGCCTTGACTACCCCAAGACAGCCTTCCATAGGCCAGGGGCTGGAGACTAGCACCAAAGGCATAAATCCTGATAAAAATGGAAGGCATTGCCTTTATGAAACCTAATCACATTAAACAAGAGTACAAGAAGAAGAAAAAACTAAGTAAAGAAGTATAACAAGTCTTCTGAAAGTACAAAGGGGCCGGAAATACACGGCAAACAGAAAGATACAGCTACAATTGAAAGGATATATAACTGAAAAGACAAACAACTGGACGATGGAAGCAGCTCCTGGATCGTCCTCCGGGTTCCTACCTGATGGGTAGGTACATATGTCCTCCTCAGCACTCCGTGTCTATCGGACCGCTCCATGTTCCGTCACGCTGAGTGTCCACCTCCAGGTAAAATCCAGTCCTCGTACACTCTACCTCGGTCCGCACTATCCGTCGTCTGCATCCAACACAATGAGGTGTGGGCATAGCCCATTCAGGGGTGAGTATAACGATACTCACTAGGGACCCCAAGACCCTAAAAGTCATACTTAATCCAACAAGGATAAACCAAAAAGATATATCTCAACATATAACCTTTACATAGGTGTATGCCCATACATATACCTATGTTATCATGAAACCCATCTCAATCATGACGAAAACAGAAAGGTCATTGGATCAGCTCAAACCAATATGTTCATTAACGAAACCACAACTGCTAGAGAACTCATCTGTCGAGTACTATGGCCCTATCGTGACTCTAAGGCTCTACTCACTAACCTGAGACTACTTGAGGTACTCCTCCTATCGAATACCGGGTCAGTTGCTAAACCGGGCGCTCCTCTGTTGTGGGTCTGCTACCCCCAACACACTAGCGCTCCCCCTAATAGCCTAAATAGGTAATAATTCTTTCGAGTATCATCGTTTTGCTACCAAAATAGGCACTCCATCTTCTAGGGGTCTACTGCCAAAGTGGGCACTCCGTCCATTGGGCTAATAAAATCACTCCGCTTCGAATCGGTCAAGCATTCGTCAGTTCTACAAACTACTAGGTCTCCGCACTCTGTATGCTCGTCTCTTGGAGGGTCCACTCCACGAGATACTGGTCAATACTTCCATGTGTCATGTAATCTCACGTGGAAGTATATCAAAGGACCTCCTCGTCCTAGGGTTCTCAACGAAACAGACGACGCTTCACTCAGACGCCCGGTCTGTGAGTTATTAGTCTTTTTGTCTCGGGGGCCCGGTTGGTTTTGTGTACGAACCAACCCAACCGTATCTCAAAAATATCCTATACTACCATGGGGTATATCCATAAGAACCATTTCTCAACGAGATTACCAACGCCGCTGACGGTTCGTCAAACGGACGTCCGGTCTGAGAGTTATCAGCTTTTCCATTCCAGAAGCCTGGTTGGTTTTTAAGCTAAAACCTACCAAACCATACTCCAAATACATCCAAATCTCATTTGGAGTATCCCAAAAGAACCATCTCATCAAAAATAATCCAATGTAGTTGATGTCACGTTAATCCTACGTCTGGTCCTTAAGTTATAAGTGTTTCCGCTCCGAGGGCCCGATTGGTTTTAGGTTCGAACCAACCCGTCCATACAAAAAATTTACTGAAACCTTAGGTGTAATATACCAAAATGACCGTCTTGATCCAAATATTCTTACACAACTGACGTTTCATCGATCGGAGGTCTGTAGCTCAGGTTATAGGAAATTAACTGAAAAAGGTCTCAAAAGGGGGGTTTCGGCCCGGTCCGACCCGGCCCAACCCACTTTGGGTCGACCCAATCCAGGTCGACCCAACTCGGGTCCGGGTCCAGCCTGGTAGCGTGCGGCCCGGTAGGTTGCATCCCAGCTAAGCTAGTACGTCCCCCCGTTAATTGGAACCGGTGGCACCATCTGGCATCGCCCCGCCTTCCCAGATCCCGCGAGGTCGAGGGGTCCGCTCCACCTCCGTCGTGGTTGTTTCCGCGGAGGACTTCCACCGATAGCGCACAAGAGCAATGCCACCTCCAGGCGGCCGACCGGTGTCGGCCGCTAACTCCCGTCGCCAGCACCGCTGCGCAGGCGACTCGTGCCTCCGCAAAATTCCACGGGCCACCTGAGTCATTCCGGTGGTCTGTTTTAGCTTACGTCTGTGCCGACAGTCATCTCGGGACCCGAACACCACTACCAAAGCTCCAAATCGCAGTTGCGGTCACGTTTCTTTATCACCAAATATTCCGCGCTTCATGAACGATATGACGATGGGTCCGGACTTGTTGGTTAGTCCGTACCCACCGCATTAGTGGTTCAAATAATCATCCAACCAATTAAACCCCCATCATCGAGGGTACAATCCCATATATAAAATATACAAAACCCCCCTACATAGCAAGGATGTCGAACGTAATCAAACTGCAGAAGACGAACGTCTCGGTGGCTAGATGTCGTGGAAGAATTGTGTCGATTCCATTGACGTCGGAGTACACCCGAAGAAGAAGCGGCGTTGGTGACTTCACCTTCCTAGAATCGTAGAGCATTCTTCATCGAGGGAGAAAGTCATTTTTCATTGATGGTTTGTGTTCTTCGTCGGAGATGAGCAATTCCTTCTAAATCCACTCATGAGCTCTCACACCAATATTTCCAACCCAAAATAATATAATGGAACTCCTATAATATAACATGCCATGTATTTTCAAATTAAATCAAACTCATTAATAAATTAATTGAAGAGTTCATTTGATAATTGAGATGGGTTGGCAAATAATTAAATGGAGAGGGGGAGGTGGAATGTGGAGAGTCTCCACCCAATTAAATGGGGGAGTTGAAAAGAACTAAACAAGGGGAGTTAAATTGTGGAGTTTAAGGGTGGTTTAAGGGAGATGAAATTTTGGGGCTTGTGTGGGCCCCACCTCACAAATATCCACACATGGGAAATAATGTGGGGGTGGGCCCAACCATTAACTTCCCCATATAGGACCTAACCACGAAGGTGAATAACATTTTTCTAAACAATTTAATTTAACTTTTTAATTAAACCCAAATTTTAAACGTTCATCAAGTATATAACGCAACTGTAGTTAAGGACCCCTTAAGAGAGTACTGGTACTGCGATTTCGTCGGTGTCCTCGGATTTCAATTTCGAGCACCTGTTCAAAAGATAGAAAAACCTACATGTACGTTTACTAAACGTACCTGAAGTAAACTTCAAAAATTGATTCCGGGCACACCCGGTCTTAGAATCAAGCGTCGTCAGAAACTGCGGACTCATATAATTCCAAATAAATTAATAAAAATTATTCCTTGAAATTTCTAGGTCATTAATATGTTATCCCACTTCCACATTGGAAAATTTATAGGTTGCATCACTCATTTGGGATGTTGTCTCTCTACCATAACTTTTTGAAAAACTAGACATCTTGACATGTAGTAAGAAATTTCCCAATTCATATTATCCAATGAAAAATATACCTTTAGATCTCTATACATCATAGTGATAACTGGGTGTATAAAGAAATTTGAGTTCAGAGCATCATCTAATAGTTCCCTTTTTAGCTCAGGTACTGATGGAACACGTAACCTCTTCCCAAATTTCTGAACTACTTCTTCATACATGAAGTCATCAAGTCTACCATCCTTGACAATATTAATTTTCTTGTGTAGATTCTCATCATCAGATTAGGATATTTTAATCTTCTCTAATAAATATTGTTCAGAAATCATCTGAAAGAGGAAAGTTATTTCTGTTTCCTTATCAATTCCTATATCCATCATTAGTAGATCAAAAAAAATAAAGTATCTCTCTCTATCCTCATTCAAGTCAGAATTCCATGATTTTTCATGCTTAATGAATATTCTACCATATTTATATATCCTAGGTGGTAGTGTATTGGACAATCATAATCCTTGAGTAAGTCTTGACATATCCTTTGCCTCGTGTTGAGTTATTTTTGTGTGAAAATTTATATCAAACTCTTGTGTTAAATATAAATCTCACATCACTCTCCTTAGAGATAGAGCCTCCATATTTTGAGAGAAATAATTACGGCTGCTAACTCAATATCATGAGTTGGATAATTATTCTCATGAGTCTTCAACTATCTTGATTCATAAGCAATAATATTATCATATTACATAAGGACGTAACCCATTCCATTCTTTGATGAATCTCTGTATATTACAAATCCACCACTTCCATATCGAAGAGTCAAAAAAGGAGCATTGACCAATCATCATTTCAATTCTTTGAAGCATTCTATACATTATTGTGTCCACACAAACTTAACTCCTTTTCATGTCTACTTGATTAGTGGGTCAGCTAGTCAGGAAATATTCTGAACAAAACGCTTCTAGTAACCTGCTAAGCCAATAAAACTGCATACCTCAGTTATGTTTGTTGGTATGGTCCATTCATGGATTTGAATTGACTTTTCAAGATCAACTAGGAGTCCATCCTTAGTGTCAATATGGCCTAGAAAATAAACTAATTGATACTAGAATTCTCACTTTCTATGCATCCCATATAATTTAATTCTTCTATGAGTTTTGATAATAATCAACAAGAGATTATTATGGTCTTTATATCTTTTTGAGTATATGAGAATATCATCGATGAATACCACAAAAAACATTCATGATATTAAATGAAAACTCTATTCATTAAATCCAAGAAAATAGTGGGTGCATTTTTCTGTCTAAAAAGGATTCGCTATAAACTCGTAATTCCCATTCCTAGTCCGAAATGTTGTCTTAGGAATATCTTCCTTTCTCACACGTGACTGATAATATCTAGATCGAAGGGAAATATTCTAAAATTATTGATTTCAATGAATTTGATCAAATAAATCATGAATCCAAGGAAGATGATACTTATTATTTGTTGTAATAGAATTAATTTCCCTGTAATGAATGCAATGCCTCATGGATCAGCCTTTCTTATTAACAATGAGGAAAAGGGCTCCCCATGGAGAAACACAAGGTCGAATAAATCCTTTTTCATTAAAATCCTCTGGTGGTTTTTTAGCTATACAAATTCTATAGTGGCCATTCTATAGGGATTCATTGATATAGGTCTTCCACCAGGAATTGAATCAATAGAGAACTCATTTTCCCACTCTAGGAGATTTCCATGTAAATCCTTTGGAAATATATCATTGTACACTTGCACTATGTTCACATATTAAAATTTAAGATTTAATTCCCCACCCATATATATTTCATTATCTTCCTCTCCAATTATTTCATTCATTTGAGCAACCGGGGGTGGTTCTAGATAAGAATCAGGTGGAGAAGTTTCTACACTAAAAATAAGGGATTATAACCCATTTTTGAAAATTTTAACTTTTTTCTTCTTAAAATAAATCATTACATCATAATTTGATAACCAATTCATTACAAGAATTATATTAATGTCAGTCATTGGTATGATGACAAGGATAGCAACTAAAGCCCATTATGGTGTCTAGAGGGGGACTAGTCGATATGCCTTTGTTGCTATGATACATCCCCTTGGAGTTTTTACTGACAACTCCTTTATTAAATAAAATTGGCCATATCTAATTTTCTTGGAATTCTGAGAAGATATAAAAGAATGAAATGATAAAGAATCAAAAAATGTGTTGGATAATTTTAAATAAAAACTAAAATTACCTACCACAACATCATTAGGAATTTTAAACACTGCTATTGTAATCACATATGTTCTCCCTTTCTCTCTGGGTGTTTTCTGAGTCAATTTTCCTTGGTGCTTAGGACACTCATTTTCTTAGTGTCCCATATCTCTACAATTGTATAATTGAATATCATTGAATTTTTTCTTCCCCTTTCATTCATCAAATCGATGAACCTTTTATCCACAGTTATAGCATACACCCATGCCTTTCAAGCATTTCCTATGATGATTCATTCCATAGTTCTCACATAATGGCAATAACATTGTTCTCTTCCTCTTGTTTAGTACATATCCTTATCCTTTGTTATTAGAGTACCATTTCATATCATGGTTTCCATTGAAAATATTTGAACTAGAAAAATCATTCCCTGTTTTGGTGGCCCTTGATAAAATTTCATAATATGATCAAAAATATTGAGATGCTCGTTCCCTTAGAATGCTTGGCTTAGGACCTTCAAAAAAAGACCAATCTTGTCTACCGTGTCACGTACGTAAAATATGGCATACCTAGCCAGCCTTGTGAAGGTAGCCCCATATTCTGCAACACTGTATTCATCACTTTGATTTAAGCCAAGTAATTTCCTCTTCATTTTAGTTCACGACTCACAAGGGAAATATTTTTCGAAGAATATTTTCTTAAAATTCCTCCATTAAATATCTTCAATTTCTCTTTCCTCTGTGGTATTCTGGATCAATGACCACCATTGATTGGTTTCACCAATGAGATAATATACTACTTGAACAACCATCTCATTTTCATCCCATCTTAATGTCGAGAATATCATTTCAAGTGACTTGATCGATTTATCATCTACTATCAGATTAGTAGTCCCACTAAATGATGGGGGATTCTACTGCATGAAACGATCCAACACAGGTGTATCTTGGTTATTCGTCATGACCTTGGTATGTTTTCCCAATATTGTCATATTCTGATCTGACCCAACATGGACCGTGTTGGATGGCTTAGTGGGGAAATCCATACATAATCCAGGAGTATTGATTCCCCTTCATCTATTAGGATCCATGTATAAATAATTTCATATACTAGATCATTTTATGACTCTAAAATAGAAAGAACATTCTATAGATTGAAATTCAATGCATATCTAATCTCATAAACTTGGTTTCTCTCAGGTAAAATTTACATTTTAATCCATCAAAATGGCTTGTAGAGAAAATATGAATTATCCTAAGCATATCCCCCATGAGTGTCATAACCAAGAGTGCAACAAGGCCCATTGTCGTGTACTAGAATACCCCAGGTCAACCCTGAAACTCTTTGACAGTATTTTTACACCTACGTATATATGTGACAGAGCAACCTCTACCTACTCGTATCCAAAAAGGGATTCATTTGCTAGAATGATTCACATAATCTATTCCTTAGAGAAATACCCGGACGATCTTATGCATTTTTTAAAAAATACTAAATTAGGGATTCATTCCCTACTATATATTTTTTACTCTAGTTTCCATGTTTTCTACTAAACTTCCACTAATACCAACTCTAACCGCCCAACACCTTTAGGCTGGAGCAGGTGCATTACATGTGATATTGGAATGGTTATATGGAATGAAAATCCAAATGTAATGATCAATATAGTTGTCTTGATGATACTATATGTATATATATAACTCAAATTACATTGTAAATGGTTATAAAATACAATACATAACAAAAACTAAAAACTGCAACCACATGAACTCCATTAACGTACACCTCTTCATCACTTATTGATTGAAAACAATGGATGGGGTGAGCTAAAATATCAGTAAGGGTTCAAAAGAGAAGAATCATGAGTAATATAATAATTTAATAATAATCAATTTTACAAAATCAACATGGCATAGTCAATAAATGAAAATCTCATGCCATTAATAAATTGAGAAGGAAACTACAACCATAAATTAAGTTATAGCGAAAACCCCACAGATTGTAAAAACTGATAATGATTGAAGAGAATTTTTTTTAATTAGACGCCATGTATCTGGAACATGAAACCATAATACGGTTAAAACGGTTTAGTTCTGTGGGTAGAAACTCGTCTGATTTATGGAAGCAAACTCGAATGGTTTGTCACTAACTGATTTGTCTCATGAGACCAACCGATGCATCGAAGGGTTGTAGCAGGCCCCACCTGCATATGCATCCAAATAATTATTTATACATAGTTCATAATATGATAAATATGACTTTACATTATCTATATTTAATAGAGTATACAGATTCATCAATATTTCCCCTATCAAAACAACATTCAAAATAAATACCTTATGTAAAATGATATACGGATTAGATAGTAATCATATCCAAGTTATTAGAATATTGAAAATTAAATGGAATATAATTTCACTTGAATATTGATCTCAAATGGGTATTAGGTACATTACATATGAATGACTAGGTGCACAATGCTATGAAAGTCACAATGATGTGAAAAATAAGACAAAGCTCGTTGTCGCGTGGTATTCAATTGATTCTCACGAAAAAAAGTTAATAACCACCAAATGAATCACATAATACCATGAATATAAAGAAAACTATGATAATATATATAAAATCATAGCATACCTATACCATGTAAACAAAATAAGAGGCGAACAATGGAAATCAAATAGAATTTAAAGTGAGATGAGAAAAACCCATTACGAACATTTTGGCATGGTAACGAGTGTTATTGCACGGGATTAATGAGTGGTAAATGGGTATCCCATTATTTATATTTTATTAGGGAATTATGGGGGAAGTGAAAAAACACACTTCATCATTAGGTATTAGATATAAAAGAGGACAACATAAGTGAGATTCTTGAACATAAGTGAGAGAGAGGATCCCTTACCTTTTGATTGAAGGTGTTCATGACTTGTAATTAAAGTCCTGAATAAACATATTGGGCTTATTAATTCATAATTAAAGAACCTCTATATATGTAAATGATTTATTATAACCCTTTTTAGTTTATTTAAGTCCTTTTTGATTAGTTATTATGTTCAATTTCATTGTTTGGGATCGTTTGATTACTTGTTTTTAAAAGTTCGGTTCATTTATATTCATGTTCGGGTAAATATGAATTATGGAAGTGGTTGTGTAGAAATGATGTTATATTCCATTAGTGAAATTCCATGAGATTAAATAGTGTTAAATATAATTTGGTGAATTAGTGTGAGGTATAATTATTACACATATATAACCATAGTGGCAACTGTTTTGGTTAAACGGTGGGTTTGATTACAATGAACATTTTTTGCTTTATAACTAAATCCCATTTTTACAAAAGGATTACATAACTAAAAATAGGATATATTACATATATAATAATCTGGTTCTACCATAACACAAATGGTTTTAGTACCAGAATTAAATATTATAATATAAATTGAGAAACTATAGTCCTTTAATGTGCTAAATTAGCCCATCTCAAACGGTGCTTTCATTTCTTCCAAAAAAAGGGTGGGGAAAGAATAAAAGATAATGAAATATACCAATAGCATAAAATAAATCCATTACATGTATTTTAATGGAGTTAACATACTATTTGGGTGATGGTAGGTGAGGAAATAAACAAAAAGTAAATAACTTAAAAGAAATTGAGGAATTGGAACGAGGAGTTTACATCTTGAGACTCCCGCTGTTGATAACCTCTTAAAGAGAGAGGTTTTGGTATTTTGAAGAGAATATGAGCATTTGGTCACGGGGGAGGAACTTCTGGAGAGATTTTGGCAGAATATTGGAAAGTCATGAGCCTTGAGAGGAGTGAAGAGAAGATGGAGTGAAGTGGGGATTTATAGTGGAGGAGGAGGAGTTTTCTTAATATAAAAGTCATTAATTTATTATTTCATCATAAGATAATTAATAGGAAATATTACTAGACCAATAATAGTAATTTTATCATGTGAATCCGAATCAATTGGGCTTACATCAGTAGATAATCATAAATGACACAATTAATCCATTATTTAGCATTTATTGTGATTTATTAGATATTATAATTCAAAAAAATTCGGTATTTCATAAATATACAAAAAATTCACCCTAACAATTTTTCTATATGTAGAATCTAAAAACTGAACTCCATTTTTCAAAAATAATTTATTAAATATGATTAATTAAATATTTAATTAAAATCATTATTTAATTAAAATCTATAAACACTTAAAATATTCATCATCATATTTAATGTTCCTAAATTCTCTTATACACTCAAGGGTATGGATACCATTCATACAAGTCATATTACTATTCACAAGGGTAAGTTACTATTCATAAGGGATGGTTATTATTCATAAAGGTAAGATACTATTCACTGAAAATTAAGTTAACTCTATCGGACTCTAAATATCAACTTGAACAGAACCGTGTTTGTCAGATTTTTAAAATTCAAACCGCAGAGTTGACAAATTTATTTTTAATTTCTCGGTTATGAATATATCCTACAAGTAACCATGTTTTTTTCCATATAGGCTTAGTGATTCATGAAATATAGGTTATAAATATAATGTATTTAAGAGAAACATACCATGAAGTGTTTGTGATGCTATAAAAACCGTATAAATTTAAAATAAATATCATTTAACAAAAAATTATTAATATAATAATTATTTATTAAACAAACCTTTTTATAGTAACATTTATGGTAGTGATGGAATGTTAAAAATGTCATTTCAGGAGGAGATAGTCCTCTTGTATGCATGCACGACATTTTCATTTGTATAAGAATAATGATGACATGTTTTTTAAATATATATATATAATCAATTAATCATATTAATTATACATAGTTAAATATATTTTTATTGTATAATAAAGGTTTAGGAAAAATAATATTACATAAGAAATAGAAATAATAAGAAAAATTTTTAGACATTATAATTTTCTCCTTGAAGTAACTAATTTGAAAAGATTATTAAGACTATTGGGATGCTAATTTGTTCTGAACAAAGCTCTAAGAATGGAATTTAAGTAACTGGTAGGTATTTTGGAAATCATTAGTCGAACTAATGGTCTTTTGATATATGTAAATGGTAAGATACGAAGGTATTGTTTTATAACCAATGTGAGAGTCATGTTGGTAATTTGAGGTGCACTATTTATGGAAACTGGATCCAATAGTTGATGAAATTAATTAGGATGAGGTAAGGTATTAAATTCACCCATACAATAATATATATATATATATATAATTTTCATACTCTTTAGTAACAGTATGATTATTTGATAAATTTACCATTTCAGATTATAATTTTGTAACTTAATTTTACCTAAGTAATTTAATTTTTATTACATAAAATAAAATAGACCATATAATATAATTTTGGTCCCTTTATTAAAAATGTAATATAGATTTTTATAGAAAATATATCTATATGTAAATAAATGTTATTTTAAAATAGTTAATGTATAACTCATTATAATCTATTTTATAGAAAAATATTATTGATTATATAAAATGTCAAATATATGTTTTTAATTTCAATATATTGATTTTAATTGGATATTCATACATATTAGATATATTTTTATATAATCAAAAAGTTAACATGAACATTCATGTCTTTCTTAAACAATAAAAACATCCTAAAATTCATCGTATTTGTTAAAAATGAATTTTATGATATTCAAATTGGGAATATTGTGTTCAAAAAGATTCCCAAAAAGAGGAATATAGTAAATTTTTATTTGAGAAATCCATAAATGAGGTAATTTTTTTATAATTTAAAGTATCCATATAATAATTTATTTTTTTAAAAAATAAGGACATATAAAATAATGATACTAAATTTACATTGAAAAAGACACTTTTAAATATTTACAATTCTTATTTTTATTTCTAGTTTGTTATATAATAAATTTTTTAAATATATTATTTGTATCACCAATATTTCTTTTCATCATTTTACTATAATACAATTAGTTTCATAAAAAAATGTGTATCAAAAAATGAAATTTTTTTAAATGCATTTTAAAAATAAAATAATTTTACTTTTGTTAAATTCCTAGTAATGTCTACTATATAAAAGTAAATTTAATTTTATGAAAATATATTTCATTTCAATAATTATTTATTATAGATTAATTATAAAAACAATACATTAATAAATGATTCCATTAAAAGTAACTTATATGTTAAATTATCCTTATTGAATTTCATTAATATTATATATGTACATAATAGAAAATTAATTTTAAAAAACATTTTATATTAATATTATTCTTCAAAATTCACATAATGCATGTGTGGATACATAAATTCAAACATCCTGGATCACAATTATAACAATGTAATTACTACCTCCTAGATTTTCATAAATTTCCATCTAGAAACAATTTTTTTTAAATATTATGTAAAACTTATTCAAATATCAATGTGAGAAAAATATAATTTTATCCATATATAAAATATATATTAAAGAATTTTATCTAGAGAATTTCATTTATAGTGGATATTTCCACCACAATTATTTATTTATTTTATTGAATTTACATATTATTTATTCAATACTTTCTTAACAAATAATACATATGCATTATATATAGGTGTGTCTGATGTAATGGAACATTAATGTTATTTTTTCCTTACTACTAAATCAAATTTTATCTAATAATTCAATATCAAATTTATATTTTTGAAAAATATTTGACAAGGTACCTATATTTTGAAGTCATGTATTATAAATAAGTCTCATATTGGTGAAATTATTGATGATTTTCGTAGAAAAAATTTTCAGGCCTTTTGTTCTTAAATTTTTTTGAGAAATTATACAATATTTAATCTTTTTTAACATATTGATGATATATTGTATAATTCTCATTTTAAAAATAATTTATCAATATTTATATATATCAATTTGCATGTTGAAATGTTTTAATATTATAATCTAACTAATAATCAAATTAATATAAGAGTATTAAATATACCACTAAATATACATATTATAGTTTTGTAAGATTATTATATACGATTTTATATAATAATATGATTTTATATTTGAGCTCTAAATAAGATATAGATAATAATTATTTATATTAATCATATTTTATAATGGTTATAAAAACATGTATATATATACTAAAATTTATATTTTCAGTGATCTATTATTTAGTTTATATAAATATAAAATAATGTTATATGATTTTTTATAGATTGTAATCATTAATAACCAAGATGAAATATTCTTTAATTTTATATATAGGGAATGGAGTCCCATATGTCATCCCATGTGATTCAGCACATAAATTATTAATATCATTATGTTTTTTATATTTGATAGAGAAATTGGATTGGAAACTAAAAATAATACCACGGTTTAACTCAGAGGTTGGATTTATAAAACTCTATATATGTCATGATGTGGATTGGTTTTATATTTTTTGAAAAATTGTGTATAACTATGGTACTAGGATATTTTCGGAGTATGAAAATAACATGGGTTCATATTTTTTTATTATAAATTTATTGGATAACAGCGTTTTCAACTTGGAAGATATGGAATTTGGGCATTTTGAGAGTTACATAAAAATAATCATTGATATATGATACTGATCTAATAAAAATAATTTGTTTCTATTATGTAAATTCCATTACCATGAGTGGGTAATTTCTCTATGATTTAACTACCATGATCTAAATAGGTCTCTTCATGGTTTTCTTATTTGTCACTAGAATATGGAATTATTATAAGACATAAATGGTCACACCAATATTTGATCACGGTTAGGGGTGATTCACTTTGATGCATGTCATCAAATCTTAAATCCCCCCGCATTTTATAGTTTTTATTCTATATGTTAATTATTTATATAATTTAATTGAATGTATAAAATAGGTTACAATATTTTAATCCAGAATACATGTGATCATTTACAACCATGTTAGTTATTCATGATTTCAACTCCCTATTTTCAAAACAAAATTGAGTTCATTTATTCATTAACGGGTCACTAGAGTTTATTATACGAATCATATTCCATTTAACCTAATTTTATCTTTATTTTTTTATTTTTAATGATTTTATATCTATGTAACACCTTACTCATAGTCATATAGTAGCTTTTATAACATTATTTATTTATAGTCCAATCTGTTAAAGGTTTCTGAAATATTAGTTTCAACTAATTTGTTGGATGTGGTCCATAACATTCCCATAAATAAATATATTATAGATTATTTCTGGGATATGTTGTTACATCCGAATACAAGAGAATTCACCAGGATTAAATTGAAATATTTTATTTCAATTCACAGTGTGGGAGTAAAATAATTTTGTGATTTGTATGGTATAATAAGATATTTTTAATACAATGGTAAATGATATAAATGTTTCCTATATGTGATGTTATGTAAAATAATATATGTAATATAAATAAGAGGTCTATATTTATGATATTATATCATAATAGAATTTTGAGGATTCATGGAGTGTTTGTCGAAGACCAGAAGCTTGAATGTAGGTTAGGGTAAGGAAGAATTGCCCTATTTATATATCATAAATTTACCTTGATGTGCAATTAACATGGAGGGTTATTAGTAATATATCATTCAATTCATTTTATTTAATTCCAATCATATGTTTTTTATCATGATAGTCCAAATGTTTGGTGATGGTATGGGGATATATGATTCTTTAGGGGTTATTTAAAGTGAATTATCATTCACTAAGAGTTATTTCACAGTGAATTACCATTCAATAGTGTTTCTATGATGGTAATGTATCATTAATTTGGGTTTATGTGATATTAGTTTATCTCTATATAGGTGAGATATGATAATGATGAATCAATAACCATGTGTGACATGATAATGATATATTATTCTCCTAGATTTTTTTGATAGATATATATATCATTGAAAAGGTGTAGGTGATGGTCAAATATCATTCAATGGGGATTATATTATGATGATTTATCAATAACTATAGGTGATGTAAGGGTAGTGTCTCACTCAGAATGGATAATTTTATAGTGATATATCATTCTCAGGGGGAATCATTTTTGAGATGTTTCATATACATCATATCTTCTTTTAGTGATGAATCATTCATTAAATGTATTTGGATATTGTTTATTGATTACTAGGGGGATGTGATAGTGATATATCTTTTCCCTTCACGTTCCCCTATAATTATACATCATTATGTTGATAATTCTTTTCTCACCATTATTATTGGATTAGAAATGTATCTTACACCATCAGACTTTTGATGGGGATATGTCATAATTTGCGGGATAGTTTATACTAGTATATCATTCAATTATAGATGATTAGATGTTGATTTGTTTGATCATTTTATGTAAAGGTGATATATAATTCATATGGGAATAATATATCGTGATTTATTATTGGATATTTGTATATTGAATAAGAATCTTCGTGTTTTAGGAGAGAAGGTGTGATGGTTCATTCTCAATTTATTAGTGTTCAGACTATCAATGAAATAACTCAATCCAGAACAAAATAAATCTTTTATTGCCATATATTTTATTGTGTCTTCAGTTTTTATAACATAATTATTATAAATTTAGGTTTTATTTCATTGTAAATTATGTTATTAAAGTATAGATACAATCTATATTTCGTTATAATAATTGTTACTATTACTATACTGAGTTTTACTCATTCCAAAAATTTGAATCCCTATAAATATGAGAACATTATTATTAATAATATATTTTTTGTAAATCGATCTAATTATTTATAGAGGGAGTTCATAAATGTTCACTATATGATATAGGATTGAGAAGGAACTCATTCCAAGTTACTATTTTCTTGTCTTCATTGTTTTTTTAATCTATATATATATTTTAGAATATATTCCAATGTTAATTATTACAATTAATTTATATTCATATAAAATTATTTTTTATTGTTTTTTATAGTGTATTATTTTTATTTAAGAATGGTTATCTAAGCATTTTAATTTCCATGTTATTATATTAACTTTCAAATAAATTATATTGATTCTTTCACTATATTTTAGGGAGTTTATATCGTGGGGAATAAATTCCCTACATTTCAAATAGTCTACTTTTTCACGTAGGAAGCCATAGGAAGATGGGGTAGGTCACCATGATAGAGATATACAATAAATCCATAGATAAATATTATGTGTCTAACCTATATCATATTATATGATCTTCTGATATTCTATGATATGAAGTAAATTATATAAAATATATTTTTATGTATTTGAATATATTGACCAATAAAATATAATTAATTCATATAGCCTAAACCTAAGATAATCATACTATATGATTGGTAATATCATACTAATATTTTAATATTAATGAATAATTCATTTTAAAATTTATACAGTATCTGATTGTTATAAAATTCCAGAATCATCCATGCATGGATATCATTATTTAGTAATGTTGTATTTGATGAAAAATTGGGAAGTATAAAAATCAACCGAAGGTTATAAATGTTACTACTATGAGTAATACTCAATCATTTCATAATTTTTGAAAAAAAATCATTCAAGGATTAGGTGTTTCCAAATAGTTATATAAGGTAGATCTAACGATGATGATAGGTATGGAATCCTATCAGATGATATCTCTAAAAATTACCCCATTTCTGATGTAGTGTTCTTTATCTATACATAGCCACTATAAGAAATAAAATTACCATGTTAGTAAGAAGGATATATGTGACGTTACAAAATTTATTGAAAAATCATATTTCTAGTTAATTTAAATTATTTAATGGATTGAGTTACATGAAATGATAAATTTAAATTTCATAAAATGAGACATCATGTTTATCTAATATTGCACACAATACCAAGTTCCATTGATGCCTTATATTACAAATAATCCAGAGTATTACTAGACAATAACATATTATTAATATTATTATAATAGTTATCACCTACATGATGGAATGAAATGAATGAATATGATAAACTAAATTTTGAAAATATGGTGTAAACATTTTTATATGATAAATCATTTATTTACCAGTTAATTAGAAATAAATATAACGACAAGTTGAATATAAATGATTTATTATTATAAAAACTATATTCATGTTAAAAATAGAATTTAATATATATATATAGTAAATAAAGAAATATTATTAAAATTCATTCATGAAATTTATATTTTATATATTTATTAATAGTTTTTGATATTAATATATTTATTTTTAATAAGATAAGAATAACTCCATTTTAATGCATGAAAAGATCTATATTTTAATAGGCAGTTTTACAACCTTCTAATGGAACAAATATCTTAAATATATAGTTTTAATAATTGATAATAATTATTAGAAATATGCAATTCATTTTGTAAATATTTATATTAATATTTATAATGGATTAATGTAACTTATTTCTCTAAGAACATTTATATTTGGAATAATAATGATTAACATAGAATTAAAAATTATAATTGATTTTAAAAATATATAATTTTTAGTTTTACATAATTTCATTAATTTGTTTTAAATTATAATTAGAGCTATTTTATATCATTTAAACCAATTTAGTTCATTTGAACCAATTTCACATTCAATTTTCCAATAATAACATAGAAAACATATGAACGTTTTCACATTAATAACCCATTTTTTTCTCATATTTGAGATTAATTTTAAATTAATTTGTTCCACTTATGTGAGTGAAATTTGTTATAATTAGTTAAATATTTTCTAGAAGAAAGATTCATAATATTTATTTATTTTAACATAGTTTTCTAATAAATAATATTATTCATTGTAATTAAAATTAAATACATTAATAATGATAGAATGACATACTTAGGGGTTAGACATTAACCTTATGTGTTTAAATGACCATTAAAGATGTACAACCCCCATTTTATATAACTTAGTTGACCATATTACCAAATGAATATAAATTTGACAACTATTTGAGGAAAAATATGTATGTTAGACATCAAACTAGTGACTACCATTTATATTAACAATAATGGAAATCCACCTCCACTATAAATGGACAATAACCCTCCCCACAACATCACACTTCTTATGCCTCTTTAATCATCCAAAACCACCAATGGAAATAGCCCAACAACCTTCACATTATCTTATATGTTGAATGTTTTATGAAATAAATTTATAGAATACATTTTGTGTAATCCAAAATGAGTTACATTAAAAGAGGTAACATACATCAAGGTTCACTTTTGTTTTATTTAATTATTTTTTAAACTAAATAAATTATTCTTATTCCATGATTATAAAATGAAATCATAATAATCAATATACTAATATGTTTTTTTTCAACCTACACCTTTACAAAATTCTATTAAATTGGATACATAATAATTTTTCAAGTGTGTGGCGGACTACCACCGCGCGAACAGATGTTGTTTATTAATCCATAATAACATTTCATGGTTTGGAATAATAATTTACATACTGAATTTATATGATATTTATGATATTTATGATTTATTTATGATTCTTGGAATATTATATAACACATATATTCATTCATTCCATTTTTTGAAATAAGATAATGTTGTTTGTGGATGTGTAGACTACCTCGTCCTCAGAGTGATGCGATACGTTCACATATAGGATGGAATATATTATGTATGGTTGTAATTAAACATATGCTACATAAATGAGTTATATATAATATTAATCTAATAGTCACATTTCAATATGCATGATATATAATTTTCATTAACACAAATTAACACAAATTAACACATTAAAAAGTGATAATTTCATTCTTGGATGTGTGAACTATCACCTAATCAAAGCGATTTAATTCCATTTATATAACAAGAATTATATGATTAAATTTATATAATTAAAGATATGCTATAAATGATATAATTATAATTCTATATGGATTAATGTTACATACCTACTTTTTGAAATGTTCATTGATAAATGAGAATATTACTCATTTGTACGTACAACCTACCATCTCCTTGTTTGTAATGATGGTTCATTTTTCAGAACCACAATTAAAGATTTGTTTCAAAAGTATAATTAATTATTAAATTTGATAATTATATAAAGATTATTATTCTTGATATGTTTTAAAATTTACCCCTTTGGCCATTGTTGTCCTAACAATTTATTAACAAATAAAACTAATATTGTCAAAATATCAAAAATAAAATATAATGATTAATTATTTGAATATAATATTATTATAAGTAAATTAAAATTAATTATAAACATATAAAAGGTTATGAAGAATATTTTTAATTAAAAATATTTTTTTAGCGATATAGTGAAAATGATGAAAAATCGTTCTCAAGGAAAGGGATTCTTATCACACTATTACATTTATAAGGCATACACTGTAATTAACAAATATTTCTTTTTTGTGTTGTATATACTACCCAAATTGTATTTTATATCATTGATATTTTTATCCATGTGTAATTTATAGTTTCATTTGGGGTTATTTATTTCATAGGAATTATTATTCAATTATTACCATGTTGTATTATATTTTTTTAACTCAATTTCCATTCATTATGTCAAACATCAAATTAATTGGTTTTTTATGCCATTAATTTGCGTGAAATGAATTATAATTTTCTTATTATTTATTTACAATATTATTTTTTGAATTTTAAATTGTTACACATAAATATTGCATTTGTTTATTCTCCCTCCAATCATATGATATTTGTACGATATTTCATAAATTTGTTTCTATTCACTAGGTTAGACTTCTATGTCATTATTTATTTTATACATAGAATATGTGTGATAATAAATATGACTGTATTACTCTATATTTCTTAATTTATTTTTTGTTTTTACATTTTTTAAAATATAATTATATCACTTATTTATTCTCACCTCATTGAAATAATCTTTGCAATGGTTTTTCTCATCTCACTTTTATTTCCATGCAATATATTCCATATTCCCCACATATTTTTGTTTTGGGGGGTTATAAATCCCATTAATGTATTTTATGACACACATACATAAATTTATGGGGATTTTGAAATCAATTTTAGGATCTATATTTCACGGTTTTTTTGGATTTAATTTTTTCTAATCTGTATTGGACCATTGTCTCAGTTTTTCATTCTTCGAGATGTTTATTCTTTTATACAAAAATATTTCTTTATTTGGTTAATATACATATTATTTTACATGTTAAATTATTTATCTCTTTATTTTCATGTAATTTTTTATATCATTTATGGTTGTTCTATCTTGGGACTAATAATTCATATTTTTTAAAGGGGTATTGGACACTTTGGAATAGATAAAGGATATTATCCTTAATAATGAATCTAATGATATTTAAGGGTATTTAATTTAGTAGAATTAGAAAATTGGTTTTATTATCCCCCACTATTTATATTTTATATTGATATTATTCTCATTTCATATATATGGATTTATATTGTTACAATGTTATTGTTATGTACGACCTTTCTTTTCTATAGCTAATTGTATTTAAAAGAAATTATTAACAGAAACATTTTATTTCCATGGGTTAATATTTTCTTTAAATTATTATTACTGAACCCATTTCTTTTCCAATAAATAATCATTTTATGATGATATTTTTTTGGAACCCATTTCTTTTCTGTGGGTAAATTCTAGTATGATGATATTGTTTTTTAAATCATTTCTTTTTTAATGGTTAGTCATGATTCAAAGAGATTATTTTGGATGAAATTTATCTTCCATGAAATAAAAATGTAACAAATAGAATATTTTGGAACCCATTTTGTTTAAGTGAGTTAATTTTGTTTCAAAGAGATTTTAGTGGAAGTCATTTCCTTTTTTATGGTTTACTCATTTTATGAAAATAATAAATGTTGATTCAATGAGTTTTGCTAAATTATCCATGTCTTCTGATCTTTTAGATTCTAAATGATTTTTATACCCATAATGCACCAGTTATTCCCATTATAACTAATTAAATGGGATATTGTAGATAGAACCCTGATATATTGGGTATCCTTGAGATGGATGTCGCACATATTAGTTATTCCATTTTTAATGGTTCTATAAGTGTTCTATAAGGGTTATATGGGATGATGTTCAAACTTATTATGTTTTCTTTTTAACAAAGGTTTTAAAGACTGATGTTATAAGATTTATGATTATAATTTATTTCGCTTGGATTTTTTTGATTACCAATTTCTTAATTTGAATTTTATTTTTAAATGGGAGAAATTTTCTATTGATAACATCTAAAATTTTTTGTTTGAGTTTTTTCATAATTATATAAAACTCCCAAATTACAGGACCTACATAATTTATGTGATCTAATTTTTGAAAATTATGTTTTATGGTTTTGATTAAAAAATAGGGGTCATATTTCTAATCATAAAAAGTTAGAATGTAAAGTAATAGAATTTAGACATGGTTCTGAGAGTGTAGGTCTAGTACTATTATAGTTGATTTCAATGTTTGGTTTAGAAATTTTTTCTTATTATGATGTTTTCATATGAGTTTATATTTATATTTTTTGATACCCTCATTGGACTATAAGAATAAGGTTGAAGATATGTTCAATGTCTTAAGACACCCCATTTGAGAATTTTATGTATAAAATTTTTTATTTATATCAATGAAAATTTAAAAAAAAAATTTATTATGATGATGTATATGTAAAACAATGGTTTATTGTGAATAATTCCATTAATTTTTTGATAATTTTTTAAAGTTATTTATAAAATTCCAGTTTTATATGATATTGGATATTGAGGTAATTTTGGGAACACACGCATTATCTTTCAGATAACCACATGATTTAAATGTGATTTAGTACCTAAGTGACTAATATTTCTTCAACATATGATAGCCTTATTTTGGGATTGAATGAAATAAAATTATTATATAACCACTTTGGTCAATACAATATTTATTTTTCATAATATTGAGTTTATTTAGGATATAGGGTTATATAATGATTTAGTTTCAACTTTGGAGATTACTCTTGATTTTTACTATATTTTTATTATGTGGAGTTATAGAAATTTCTAAAAATATCATATTATTTTATATCATAATTTTTATAATGTCTAAAAAGATTTATAATATCTTGAATATCTATTTTATTAATATTTGCTGATTAAAATTTGATTTTAGTGAATTAGGTGAGAATAAATCATATTGAATACTCATTTTCTAGAGAAAATGATGAAATTATGGTATAGAGAGAAATTAGAATTTTTTAGAGGGGTTATTATATGACCATAAAAACAAAGGCATGATTATTTAATTAAGAAACATTAACAAATTTGGAATGAGGGAATTTTATTACAAGTTATTTCTAAAAAAAGATTCAATTATTTTGGAAGGTTGCTTGGAAAATAGATGTCAGTTTTGACCCGTTTATTTGAAATATCAGTCTCCACTATCTTCACCTCATGAAATTCATGAGTGATATTATGTTTGATTCTTGAATGTAAGTGAAATCATCCCATTATTCATGCTGTAAGATTCTTGTAAATATGTGCCAATCCATTCCAAATTGCTTTCATAATGGTGGTTGAATAAATTTCATTCCATATGTTGTTCTATCTTTTTTACAATCCAAAAATAATCGTACTGGCCAAAAACAAATTAACCAAAAAAGACGATTCAATACAACATCTACCATAAAATCATCCAAGGATCAACCCGTTATGATCCTAGTAATGTTCTCCACAGATATAAGGAAGCAAGTTACCCATTTAGTCTCCATGTATGTTTACCATTATAAAATAAGGAAGATGGGATTAATAGAATAAATCAAATATTCCCATTGTCTTGGTTTCATTACCAGCAAAATAATTGGCAATGATGGATAAAAAATGACTAATAGAGTAGTTAGAAATACCCTAATGAATTGATCCATCCTTTCTAAAAATTGTTAGTATCATAACTTCTTCTTAATATAGATTTAATGTTTTATTATGATGAATAAAATAATTCCTATAATAAATGATAACATGATTCATGTCATTAACTTCATCGTTGAATAGGTTAATAGTAATTGTAGAAGTGTCTGTATCTACACAACACTGAATATTTGGCTATTTATAGCCTATTTCCAACAACCTCAAAACATAATATACGTATTTCTATAAAAAATGTAATAACATAGGATAAACCTATGTGGTCAGTATCTTGTATGTTTTGGTTGAAAAAATAACATTTTTACTATAAATTAACAAAAAATAATTGAATATAAATATATATGGGTATTCGGTTACGAACAGTCCCACAAATAAGAATAAATCTAGAAGTCCTAATTAATGTTTTATCATGGGTTTTCAGATAATAAAAATCATAATTGGTGGAAATAAAATTGTTACTTTAAAATTGATTAGAATTCATCATTCCATTTTTACATGGATACCATATTTAAAATCAACAATATTAGAAAAATGGTATTGTTTGACTAATATATTAATATCATCAAGTAATTCAAGTGGTAAAGTGTATGATAAATCATTTATTGAAACATTTGTATAAATGGATAAATAAAGGTGGTCAACCGTCGTTATAAGGTATGATACAATACAGTTATATATCCCAGAAATAAAAGAAGAATCCTTGTTAACCATCTATATTGAGTATGAAAAAAATTTAGGATAAAAAATATTTTATATAAGTTAAAATAGAAGAATCTATATAAAGAATTCTTCCATTATCTTCTCTGTTGAGAAACATGTCTCTAAATAATTTAGGAAACCTAAAATTATTATTTTGTATATTCCAATTGAACCTAGACTCTAATGTTACAATAATTACATTGATATTCATGATTCAGAGACCACTAATATAAAGATAATTGTATCAATAATTCTATTGGGTTGTAATTACTCTTCTTTAAATAGTCCTCCAACTCAATACGAAATCAAAAATTGAGATATTTATCTTTTTATGAAGTCTAATATTCCATTTGTAAACTATCAAGTAATTGACCATTTCCGAAATAATTATGGATTTAAAAAGAAAATTTTTTCCGACCGTTCTGAAATATTTACCTTTCCCAAAGGAAAGCTATTTTTTGTTTGATAAACTATTTTTGAAATGTAACTTATTTTATGAATTCACTAAAAATTATGTCCACCAAGGTATCTGATTGAAAAATTCCCCACTTTGATACCCAAATCAGTAATGGTAATAATTTTCCTAGAAACCATATACCTTTTTTCAATGAAAATGAAGGATTTATACTAGTTTATATATTTTCCATTAGCTACATTATAATGTGAGAGAGATAGAACAAAATTTTGGATATATCAATCCCTCTTTATAAGTTAATATAATGTAATCTATTTAAAGAATGTTATAAGAAAAAATCAAAATTATTGAGTTGAGGATCGGATTATGTTTTTTATTATTTTCAAATATTGTGTGATGCCTACATAAATTATACATACTAATAAAAAATACAATTCTTAAAAGTGGAAACACATTATAAAAAATGTTGTTCAATTTAAATATCCATTATGTGATCAATTTTCATGCACATAATTTTGAGAATAGATAAAAAAGGGTCTTACTTCTATTAAAAATTATCACTGATGAAAATATTATGATTTACATTATATATGGAAATCCAAGCCATATTATCAAAATCCTTTACAATATCATGATTATTAAAATTTATTCCTCCCATATCAAATTTAATTTTGATATTAGTACATTAATAAGACACACAAATATAATATATAATGGTTCTAAAATTTACAAAGCCAAATTTATTCCAAGATACAATTTAATTATATTTTTTAGGAATATTATTTGAAAAGATCTCATAAATGATATCATAAATTATGTTTATATGGACAATATATATGAAAAGATGAAAATAAAATACATTTCCCAATTTAATAATCAAATAAATGATTTGGGAGTTTTGACCATGGAAGAGAATGTCATTATAAAGGAATGTTATAACCAATAAATAGTCATCCAATTGACTAATATCCCATTAGGTCAAAAATATTAATTAGTAAAACAATCATGTCAGGTAAATGTATATGTATTCAGAATAAAAGATGCTTGCCTGATAGGTTAATCAAGGTGGTCATGGCTGAGGAATGAGTTTTCATCATTGCTATCAAATAATGGTATGATATTAGGGATTATTTTCTCACTAATCAATATTACATTGAAACTATTTCAAAAATAATATAAAATATGATCAGTAAGACTTTCCTCATTATCAATTATATTGTCCCCATCCTTTAGAAATGTATAAATTCTGTAATATTTCCACGCTCATTACTAAGAGTTGTATAATTTTCTGTTTCTGTTTAATTTTTTTTATCAATATAGTTGGTAGTATCTCTCTTTGATGTTTATATTTTATATAGATATGGGAACAATTTTTAGTTGATAGATCTTTTTATTTAGGAAGATCAGAAGAAATGATAGTTTTTGTAGTGGAACCCAATATCTGACTATGAGTGTCTTATAAAGATGTTATATCATTATCAATTTGGATATATGTAACTTTACACCATCAAATTATTTTTTGTAATAAAAATTTAGGTTTCATGATATAAGTGAAATCACCATTTCTTTATTTCAAATAATTAAAATTATCTCTAAAAATATCACCACATTTAGTAACAATGGCCCATGAATTTTTAATTCTTAAAGTAATGATATATCTAGGGATTATAATAGAAGGAATTAAAAAATTATGATTATGGTCATAATTTAATATAATAAGGGTAATTACGGAGATATTATCCCATTTATCAATGGATTTATCATTATATGAGGCACAATAATGATTACTAGATTAAACACTGTTTTAGTGCCTTCTAATCGAAGTATACTTTTATTAAACTAGGTTGATCTCAATTTAATGAAAACCCTAAATGTAGGGTGAGAAATCTCTTTTATTGAGATTGGGGAATGATCTTGACCTTGTTTTTCTTGGACTGAGGATATCATTAGTATCTCTCATAATTATTGAAGGATCATGAATTATGATACATTACAAGGAAAAATTACATCATACAGATCTCTATTTATGGTATGTATTTTTACCATAAACAATGGAGTATAAAATCTATGGGTTTTTAGAGGCCACATCAAAAGTCAGGACTGTATAATCAATGTTATAAATAAAATTGTTCAATGATTGATGCCCAGAAATGAAACAAGAGTCAATACAATAATTTATAATTAAAGAAAAAATAAAAAACATATACAATATGATCTAAACTATATAATTTATGAGAATATTTAATCATAGACTCATAAATAAAAAATGTTACGGTGTATGTTTTTAAATAATAATTACTAATGAAATGATTGTTTTTTGGAAATTCACACCTTGAGAGTTCCAAAAGAGGATATTCATTTGAACCTGGGTTTTTAGTTAGATCACCCTATTTTAACTTCTACAGTTCTTCCTTCTTGGAGATTTTTTAATGGTATATTAGTTTTAGAACTACATGTCAATGATTCGTTATCATTCTTGAGCAAGGAAGATACAGTAAATTTATTGATATTAGAGTAACCAACATTTGGAGAATTATTATTATTGTGTTCATTATAATGGTAATTTTTAGAAAAAAATAAATCAAATCTAGTGTTCAAGTCAAATATGAGATACTATATTATATTATCCTCTATTGATATTGGGATTTTCTGAGAAACCAGAATGATAGTTTTATATGTCAATAAATTTTCCTCAGTTCCATTTATATTGACCTACTTAATACCATCAGTGGAGGTGGAAATATCAGATCAAATAGTTATAATGGATACAAAATTTACATTCAGAATTCGGCCATAAGAAGTTAAATATTTATCAGAATGGCACTTTTCCTAGAAATATTTTATTCCATTAAGTACATCCTCTTTGATTATATCCTTAAATAATATTTTATCCACACTCTATACATCATAAGTCTCTTCTATGTAAAGACCATGATTTTCCATGTAATGTTTTCAATTATTTGGGATTATTACGAGTCTGTGAATTTTGATGGCACATGATTATGAGACCCGGTGTGCTTGGAATAATTTTATAAACTTTTGTTTAGGTATTTTCATAAAATGCATGAGAGGCATCTTCAATCATTTGAAATGGTGCACAAAATAAAAATCTGAGGGCACTGTTGATTATGGAATGTTGGGATTCGCATATGATAGGCTTCACTTAGACCACAATAGGTTGGGAGAAGAGAATAGTTTTTGGGAATTTAAAAGAATAATAAAATAACAATGTTATATTATTTATCTTTTTCATTTTCTCTAATGGATGTGCGGTGGTGGTAGGACCAATGACATGTTATTCCATTTAACGGATTGACTCCCCTTTTATATCTGTAACTGCACCATTGGAATTTGGATGGTTCATTAATTAAATTAACCTCATTAATTCCACATGTATATCTCACCATTCCCCTCGACAAGAGAATGATTTTGGGATAAATCTATAGCTAGGGGCATCTCTTATCCATATTTCTCGGTATAGGATAGACACTTCTGAGATAAGGGATAAACGTATACAATACTATAATATGTTATACATTGGATTTTTTTATCCAAATGTGTCACATTGGTGCACACAATATTGGTTTGTAAGGAAGAATAACTATCGTATATATTTCTATTTCAATTATCACCACTTGAAAAAATTGATAGTAATGAATCATTATCCACATCCTTGGATTAATGATTTATTTGATCAACTGAAGGGTAAAGGATGGTTGTAAAAGATCTAATTGTGGTTAGGATAACATCAGATGAATGTGAAGGCTAAGTATATCTAGAATATTACATTCTAATGTCATCATAGGGTATTATGAGTTTGTTGTAACATTGTTCAGTGTGACAAATGATCTATTTTTGTTCCTCAGATTGATTAGTGTTTTTTTCAGTGATTTTCTAGATATGTTCATGGTGTTTTATATTAATGATATCCTTGTACACTCCATCTATATATAGGAGCATACATAGAATCTACATGCTATTTGGGGGTTCTTCATCAACAATATCTTTTTGTGATGTTTTCAATGTGTGAGTTGTGGGATCGAAAAGTTCATTTCACAGGACATGTGGTATCCCATCAGGGAGATGTTATGGATCCGTCAAAGATATAAGTGTTGTGTCATGGTAATTCACCAAAACAGTAATAGAGGTGGAAAGATTCCTTGGTCTTGTAGTTTATTACAATGGTCACTTAGCTGATTTCCTTCAGGTTGCGACTCCTTTGAATGAATTGATCAAGAACGATGATTCTTTCAAGTAGAATGATCATTATCATGTAGCATTCAAGTATCCAAAGAAGTAGTTGGTATGTTATCATGTTTATTTTCTCCAAACAAATGGAGATTAGTTTCATGTTTTTTGTGACATTTCACATCTGGGGATAGGTTATGTTCTAATGTAGTAGAGATCAGTTGTTTCTTATGTGTCTCATAATTTACAACCCCATTAATGTAACTATTCCACCGAAGATGATTATATGGAATCCTAGGTGATTTATTTGATGTTGTGGAGACATTAACTATTTGGATAGCACTTTTTTGGTTTTCTCTGATCATAATATCATGTGGTTTTTCTTCTCCCAGAATGACATGAACTTTTGGTAGCATCAATGGATAGAGTTCATACAAGAATAAGACATTGAAATATCATATAAACCTTGAAAGGGAAATGTTGTAGATTATTCACTGGGCATGAAGTCACGTAGTGAGGCAGTATGATAATCATGTGATTTGTGGAGAGTTATGGAAACATTAATCATTACATCTTAATATGGGAGAAGTCGGTAGATGAGGTCATATTTTTTAGATGATGGTGAAATCATCTCCGATGCAGTAGGTGGAAGAGTCATAGTTGGGCGATCTAGAGGTGGTGTGCTAGAGAGACCAAGTTGTTTGTGGTGATTCCCCTAATGTTTGTTCTAAGGATGAACAACCCAATGTGTTGTCTTAGGGAATTATTCTCATTCCTTTGGAAATGAACGATACTGTTATCAGAGAGTTCCACATTTCACCTTTAGCAGTGCATCCTGGTATGGAAAAATATTTACCGAGCCTTGAGAAGTTTATTTTGGTGTCCTCTCCTGAAGCATGAAATTGCAGAGTTTGTCTCTCAATTTTTGGCCTTCCAGTAGGTGAAGGTCAATCACTTTGTCTCTGATGGTTTTCTAGAGACATTAGATATTCCACATTGGAAGTGGGTGGACATATCAATAGACTTTGTCACAGATTTACCTAAATCTTTGGGAGGCCATGACCCCATATCTGTGTTAGTGGATTGTTTTGTTAGATCATCTGACTTCATATTAATCAAGGAATCGATCTAAGTAGATGTTTCGTCAAGGTAGAATCTGGAGAAGGTGGTTCATGGGTGTTTTATCCCCTTGGTTCATTTCTTGTGGTGACATGGTTTTGTGGAGGAGATTACATGGGAACATGAGTCATAGATAAGTTCTTAGTACCCAGAGTTGTTTGATGTTTGACTCTTTTCTTGTAATGAGGTTCTCATTTTGGTTTTAGACATTTATTGTATATAATATTGCTTTATTTTGTTGCTTTTGTGGATTTCTCTCTTTTGAGTGGTTCTCGATGGGTATTTGATCTAAAAATGACTTCTGGTCCTCTCTGGGTAGCTTTTTCATTATTGAGGAAAAGAAGGATTTGGGAGGTATCTGATGTAAGGGATTAGTACCACATGGATCTACCCTTTACTACTCTCACTGAATTATGTGCTTGGAGATGGATTAGATGATGTCCAGTAGAGTTCAGTCGCAAGATGCAATAAGTAGGGTGGTACCAGATGTGACCATGGGGGACAAAACGAGTATAATTTATGTTTTAGAAAAATAAAACAGAGCACCGAGGTGACTCTTTTAATAGCATAAGTCAATATCGAGGTGGTAGATGACATGATGAGGAGTTAAAAATTGTGTACTAACCCTCCACTGGTCCTTTTAATGACACCTAGCTGCTTAGGTTTTTCAACCCCTACAGATTGAGTGCACCACTTCTCGACTACAGATAACTTGAATGCCTCCTTCATTAACGTTTGGGGGATCCTTCATTCTAGATCAACTCCCCACTTCATTCATCAATCCATCATTAATACGATGTAATATCTACCCCCATTAATTGGTTTTATTTTCTCTGTTTTCTCCCATTTCACTTTTCAATGATATGGCATTTGATATTCATGGTTATAAGGGAGTTTTTTTGTTTTTGTTGAGGTTGTTGTGCCATGACATACTCGAGTGGTTGCAGTTGTTGTGGGGAAGGAAACCATGAACCTCTTCATTGATTCATTCTTAATAGAAGAACATCGGAAAAAATTTAGGTATGAGATTCATTTCTTCTATTATTAATTAATTGAAATCATAGAGTTGTCATGATTTATCCCTTTTTATCACAATGTAATTAACCAAATTAAATAATTTAAATGGTTTAAAATAATTTGATTGATTGTATGTTGTTACTTTTCACTGTGATTACATTTTTTCTATTGATTTTCTTGATAGGTTGATATCTATGCTTTACGTGTTATCATATTGTTCTTAATGAAATTTGTAAAGAAAGTAAAGCTAGAATTAATTGATAAATAATTGTCTAAAGACAAAGAGGCATGTAATTGAATCCAGTTATTTTTGTTGTGATTTTATGTAAATCCAATTTATGTTGATGAGCATGTTCAATTTAGATGGCTGTTAAATGTGATTCATTTTGGTGCTTTTTTTAAGGAATGAAAAATTAATTAGATAATTAATTTTTGGTTTCTATGATAGTTTTCATTTTAGGCTTCCCATAGTTGGAACCTACTAATAATGAATCAGTAAAATCAATATGTATTAATGATTTTTTTGATAAATGATAATGTATGGTAGGGTTCTGAGTTTCCATCATTCTTTTAAATGATAATATCCTTATGCTTGGAGTTGTGAGAGCTCAACGGTTGTAAAGGCATAATGCCTTATTTAAAACCAAATACTGCAATTGATATGATGTTTATTCTCCTTCTCCTTGTGTTTTGATGTGAGCATATATGTATGCTTTGATATCTAGTTGTAGTGAGTCCCATTAGTTGTGGTATGAGTTTACACCTAGAGTGGGGAGATGCATTAGTTTATACTTGGGGGTGTGAGAGATAACACTAGAGACGATGAAATAGGTTATATAAGAATGATTGGATTCTTTCTGAATCTTATTGGTTGTTTTTGTTCCTTACATTCCCCATTTATCAAGATGTCAGTCTTTCTTAACATCCTTCCAAAAATTCTAATGACACGTGGGGCATGCTAAGTGATTTCCATATTTAAATTATTGAGGTTGGATGGGTCTATGGTCTTGATTTAGGTGTAATAGACTTGATAAGCAGTTCATCTACTCACCGAGTAGATCCCCTTGTGTTTAGTATCATAGAATGTTTTATTGAATTCCTAGGAATATGTGAATGTTGTAATTTTATTAATAAATTAGTGAATAGATTTTGTTAACTCATGGGTTCAGAGATTCCTAGGATTTAATGCTGAGGTAATATTTTTGAGAAGCTTTGGTCTTGGTTTGGTTATTCACAAAGGGCATGAAACAATAGTGTGATTCTAATGATATATAATTTTTAATTTTTAATTTTTAATTGATTTTTAATGAATTAATAAATGTAATTTCAATTGATAAAAGGATAATGAATTAATGTAATAAATATCATAAAATGGTTGTGTGCTTATAGGATACCTAGTCTTATCAGTGGCAGCTAGGAGTCCAAGACATGTTAGCTGTAGGTGTGTCTTAGAGAAGGTTATTCCCATAGTGTAGTTGTGAGATATAGTATATTCCGTAATTTTTTGTTTTTATACACTTCTCCACCCCATAAGATAGAGAAACTAACACCCTGAGGATTCTAAGCCATGGGTGGGTGTTTTCCCCAACATTCTGGCATGAGGATGGATGTATGACTACCTCATGTGGACCTACATTCTTCTATTTGTAGTAAATTGTTTTGGTAGGCACAATTGTATGTTTTCCCCATATATGTGTGTAGAAGGGTTGTATTGGATTGTGTTTATTCACTCCCATATATTCTGGTTAATATTTCTTATGGATAACTATAGGTGTAACATGTACAGAAAATGATGTATTGAGTTTCCTTAATCAGTGAATGGGATGTAATGGCTTGTGGTATAATGCCTAATGTATGGTATACGTTATGTGAGCTATGGTGGCTCCCAAAACTACTTGGTTATTTTTGTTATGTTAATGTAGTGGTCTTTTTAACACAATGATCATATTATGGTACTTCGCCTATGTTGGAACCATGGTCTTCTATACAGGTTTTGGAGTATGGTTTGTGTTTGTTGTCAATCATCAATGGAAGTTCGGATCGTGTACCAGCAAAGAGATCATACCATTCATGCAGAAAACATTTTTGAAGGTGGCGCTATTTCCCAGTGTTTGCCATGTTTTTGGGGTCCAAAATCTGGAAGTTGCTGAGCATCGTAAAAAGTGGATTTCCATGATGATAATAATTAAATATGGCAAAGGCATGAATTTGGCGAAGATAGGATGCATGGTTTGGAAATCGCGAAGACCAGAAGAATGGATGTGGTGAGTCTTTGTGATTACGTAAATGCATCGCGAATGGCAGAGTTGAAGCGCATCGCGGCGGTGAAGGGCTTTGTGAGGGAGCTTCATGGCGAAGGCGCAGAGGAAATATGATGGAGATACTCCGCGATTACGATGACCTCCGCGAACAGAAAATTGCCGTTGTGCTTCGCGATTTTGAGAGATTTTCGGCGGGAACATCGGAGCATCGCGATTTGAGCTGATGTGGCGATGACTTCGCGCAGAAGGGTCGAGGGTCGGTGGAATCGCCTATAAATAGGGGCCGACCCCCTCATGAGAAGTAGAGATAATTTCAGAGAAAATTCATTGCTCTCGGTTCGCAAAGGTCTCTTGTGAAGGTAGTGTGCTTCGCGAAAGAGGAGCTTTGCGGGGGCTATTCTAGCTCCGTGAAAGTTGTGTGCCCCGCGTTGGCTCAGTGAGCTTCGCGGAGAGGCAGGAGATCCACGATAGCCAAGCATTGCGATGGCTGGAGCATCGCGAGAGTGCTTCGCGATTGAGCTTCACGAAAAGGCAGTGGCTCTGTGAAGACTTGTTTGAGCTTTCCAGAATTGGGAGCCTTGCGATGTAGGGTACTTTTCGAAGGCCCTTTTTCAAAGGTTGTTTTCCCAGTGAACCGGAGACAAAGACCTTCATGTCAAAAAGGATTGAACTTTAACAGAGCATCAACTCAGGACTCTGATGTAAGCAAAGTCTCATGCCGAATAGGAGACAAAGACCTCGATGCAAATCTATTGAAGAGACCTTCACGTCTATAAACTGAGTGAGACTTCACCAACGGCAGTGAGCCAGGGGGAGTCAATGGGAGTGACCCAAGGGAAGCAGTGATATATCCCTGAACCTTTGATAAGGAAGTGAGCCTGGGACAGAGTGACTGTACCCAATCCTTTGTAATCTATAGCTAGTGAAGCATAGTGGATTTAGGTACGACTGACAGCATGTCAGCGTATGCTCCTTGGACTAGCCCTTAGTGGTGAACCAAGTAAAAATTGCTATGTCAACTCTCTGCATGTGAATGTTTCATTGCTGATCATATCCATCATATAGATTCATGTAGTTCCTACCAATGTGGGAACAATATCCACAATATTAAGAAGAAAAAGTTGACACCATGATTCACCCCTCCCCTCTCAGGGTGTCCCGAGGTCCTACAAATGGTATCAGAGCGTAAAAGTTGTTGGCATTGAATCTGTCCTTTGTCGCCATGGAGAATGCATTCATTGTTAAGGGAGACCCTCTCTTCGATAGAAATAATTTTCAGATCTGGAATAACAGGATGAGATCTCATCTAAGATCTCTTGGAATGGATGTTTTGTTTTCTATTCTGCAAGGAATACAAGTCACTGATCCAACAGGCCTGGCTATGACTGACACAGACATGAAAATTCTTGATGCAGATGCTAAAGCACAAAATGCACTCACCACAGCTCTTTCTGATCAGATATATCTAAAGGTGATGAGTTGCACTTCAGCAAAGTCTATGTGGGATAAACTTGAAAATTTTTATGAAGGAGATAGGATGGTAAAGGAGGCAAAACATCAATTTTTACACAACAGGTTTGAAGGCATAAAGATTCATCCTAATGAGAATGCATATTCTTTTTTTAATCGAATTACTAAAGTAGTGGGAGCAATTTGAGATCTTGGAGACGAAATCAAAGGCATTGATATCGTAAAGAAAATCTTGAGAAGACTTCCTCCCATGTATAATGCAATGGTGTCAGCCCTTGAAGAAAGAGATCTATCTAAACTTTCTCTGGATGATTTGTTAAGTAGTTTAGTGGCATATGAGATGAGAGTCAAACCGAAAGATGCCACAACTCGCGTGAGCAAGGAAATGGCATTCAAAGCCATGGACAAACTGAAAATTTCAGAAGACAGTGGTGGTGAAGATGATAAAGAAAAATAAATTATTTCCCTCATCGCAATGAAGTTGAAAAAGGGAAAAGGTAAATTTAGAGGTCAGCTACCTCTTCCATGTTTCCGTTGGGGAATAGTTGGGCACATTGCCTCTCAGTTCCAAATAAAGTTAGATGATTATGAGAGCGAAGCTAAAGATATTGAGAAGCCTCAGAAATGGTTTTTAAAAAATGGTAACCTCAAATCTGCAAAGAAAATGTAGAGGAAGAGTTTTGCCTATGAAGAATATGATGATATTGAATTTTGTGAGGAAGAAGAACCAGAATTTAAAACCGGAAACCATGCTTCCATTATGGCTACCACTGAAATATCAGAATCCTCAATCAATAAGGAAAAGATAATCAGACTACTGCTATTGGTAATCCAAATATTCAAATTAAGGATGTTTTATCCAAGCTTGAGAGTAAATGTAAGAGATGTAATAAGTGGAAGTAAATGGTGTAAGAATCATCAGAATATGTCGATGAACATGAATCTGAAATTGACCATCTGGAAGAATTTGTGAAAGTTCAGTCTAAAATCCTTGAAAGCAATGATAATGTAGTGGATCTAAAGCTGATAATTGAAGAGCATGGAAAGCTCAACAATGACCTCACGTCAATTCTGGAAGAAAATTCCAAGACTGCTGAGGGTCTTGAGGAGGTATTTGTTACTCGTAGGAGTGAACTTGAGACTGAATCATTTTCAAAAGAATCAAGGAAGAAAATACCGTTCAGAAGATTCTGAGATGCAGAATTAATGGAAAGAGGCAAGTGTGGTTCTGATGTGGTTGAAAAAATCTTGAGTGTTCAATGACCCGCTTGCATGGGAAATAGTGTAATTGGCTATGAAGCTGAGACATCAAATGCTAGAAATAAAGAGAGCCAAAAGAAAGACAAAACAATGTTTGAACATGTTGAAACATTTCCTGAAGTGTTGAAAATGAAACCCTTAGTCCAAAATAGAAGGAGAGATGACAATTATCCTCAAACATTCATAAATGATAGGCAGTTCAACTATTCTCCCAAGGATGATGGTATGAGGAGAAATTCAGGTGAGAAGATATTCCCTCTCATGAAGTGTCAGTTCTGTGGCTATCTGGACCATACCATGTCATATTGCAAAGAGGCAAGGAGCTACTTGAATGGAGAAGATCTGGGAAGTCAACAAAGGAGACCAATTTCATATCCTCCATCTTATAGAAGAAATATCTTCTATGGTTACTGTTTTAATTGTTCTAACGTTGGACATAAAGCTATGTATTGCAGGTAGCAGTACAACAAGAGAAATTCATACAACACTCAAAGACGGGATAGCGTTCATCCTCTTGATGGTGTTGTTCTCACAAATAGTTTTCCCCCTCTAGAAGAAGATTATGGGTATGGAGAATCAGATTATGTGGAAGAAAGTATTAAAAGGCCACTGGTATCCTATGCTCAATCCAATGTCTCATGGAAAGTGAAGAAGAAGATCTAAAAATCCAATCTTGCAGAGGTAGCACTCAAAGCTACAAAGAGCAGTAGCACCTGGATCCTTGATAGTGGATGATCTTCCTATATGACAGGAAATGATGACCTATTGATTAACATTGAAAAGATGGTTGATGGAACAATACGGTTTGGTAATGATGGTGCTTTGAAGATTAAAGGCAGTGGGAATACTGCTCTCTCCAACGGGGAGATGAAGAAGACTGAAGTTCTTTACATGGATGGTCTACGCCACAATCTCCTTAGTGTAAGTCAACTCTATGACTCAGGGCTCATAGTAACCTTCAATCAAAAAGGATTCACTATAAAAGGAAAAATAGGAAATTCCCTTATGAAAGGTTGTAGAACATATGGAAACTTATATCAGGTTGACAGCAAAGTGAGCTCTTGCTATTTGTCTGTTGAAGAAGAAAACAATTTATGGCAGCGAAGGCTATGGCACATCAACCAACAAGACATGGAAAAGAAATCTAGGCTAAAGATAGTCATGGATATTCCCATTCTAAATATTGAACGGGAAAAGTCTTGTGCTGCTTCTATTCGTGGGAAACTGGTTTGTAGTTCATATCGGCCAAAGAAGAAAAGGGCATCGCATCTTCTTGATCTCATTCATACAGACATATGTGGCCCAATAAATTTTAAATAACCTATGGAGAAAGGTACTTCATCCTTTTCATTGATGATTATAGTAGAATGGGTTGTGTAATAGTGATCCACAGGAAGCGACAAGTACTTGATTGTATAAAAACTTATCAACGTATTATTGAGAATGATACTGGACGGACAATAAAAGTCCTGCGATCTGACAATGGAGGGGAATACACTTCCATCGAGTTTGAAAATTACTTAGAAAAACATGGAATACAACATGAGGTAGCTTTTCTGAGAACTCCGCAACAAAATGGAGTTATTGAGTGCCAGAATCGACAGGTCAACAATATGGCTAGGACTATGCAGATTGAGAGTGGTATCTCTCTCCATTACTGGAAGGAAGTTGTTGAGGCTGCATTTCACATTCAGAATCAAATAGGGCTTTATATGGGAGAAATGAAAACACCATACGAATTGTGGCATGGAAGGAATCCTTTATTGAAATACCTTCGTGTTCTCGGAATCAAATGTTTCATCCGGATTAAAGAAGGAACCCAAGGAAAGTATGGTGACAATTCTGATGAACGAATTTTTCTTGGGTATCCAATGAATAGCAAAGCATACAAGTGTTTCAATAAATGCTTGGGGAGGATTTTGGAAAGAAATGGAGTTAAGATCGTTGAAGGAAAAACACCAAATTCTTCAAATAGTTCCTATGCTGATGAGATAGAAGATGAGAATGAATGTGAACATGGAATAAATACAAATATAGAAATAGAGGAAGGTGTACAAAACACTCAGGGGTCACATCAAGATATTGACTCAGACGAAGAATCTGAAGTGGAAATCTTGGATGGCGAGTATGCGACTGAACCTCATATGAAAAATCGAAGAGCAGAAATTGATCCATCTAACATAATTTGATATAGGAGTGCACCTACACAGACAAGGAGGATGAGGAATAACACACCATCTGCATTTCTTTCAGTTGTGGAGCCATACTCATTTTAAGAAGATGCAAAGTATGAATCCTGGGTGAAAGCCATGAATGAAGAGTTAGATCAGATTGACAGAAATCAGACATGGGATCTTGTCCAGAGACCAAAAGTTCACAATGTTATTGGAACAAAATGGATATTCAAGAACATGTTTGATGAGCATGGAAGTGTTATTAGAAACATTGATAGACTTGTATATAAAGGGTATTCTCAGATAGAAGTTGTTGATGTTGAAGAGGCCTTTGCTCCTGTGGCTAGACTGGAGTCAATCAGGCTGTTTCTTTCCATGGCTCTCCAAAGAGAATATAAAGTATATAAAATGGATGTCAAGACATCATTCTTAAATGGTGTACTCAATGAAGATGTCTACATTGAACAACCGGTGTGTTTTCTTCTTGGTGATGATGAATCAATGGTCTGCAAGCTAAAAAAAGAACTTTATGGCCCGAAACAGGCACCACGGGTGTGGTACTTCAGACTGGATTCTTACCTCATGAAGCTGGAATTCAAAAGAGGAGGAGTAGATCACAATCTCTACGTGAAGAATTCTTCGAAAGATCAGTTCATGGTTCTAGTTTACGTCAATGACATTATATTTGGTGGCAGCATGCAGAAATCAGTGGATGAATTTTCCAATCATATGAAATCAGAATTTGAAATGTCAATGATTGGGGAGCTCACATATTTCTTGGGACTACAAGTGACTCAAAGGAAAGGCTACACTTTTATCTCTCAGGAAAATTATGCCAGAGAGCTGCTGAAGAAGTTTAATATGCAAGACTCCAAACTAATGTCAACTCTGATTGCAGTTAGAACCAAACATGGAAAGCATGAGGAAGGGGTATCTCTAGATCCCACCATGTACAGAAGAATCATTGGGAGCCTACTGTACCTGACAGCGACATGACCACATATTGTCTTTGCCACATGTCTTGCAGCCTGCTTTCAGAGTAGTCCAAAGGAGGAACATATGGCGGCAGTCAAAAGAATCATGCGGTACATTCAAGGTACACACAACTTTGGGATACATTTACCTGCAGGTAGGGACAATGAGTTATCTATTTTTTCTGATGCTGACTGGGATGGTAATGTAGTAGATAGAAATTCCACCAACGATGGAGCTTTCTATATTGGGCAGAAATGTGTTGGCTGGTTGAGCAAGAAACAAGAAAGTACTTCTCTTAGTACTACTGAAGCTAAGTATATCTCTGCCACAAAGGCATGCACTCAACTGCTAAGGATGAAGAGGCAATTAACTGATATTGGCGATCAGGTAAAGCAACCAATTCTAATTTACTGTGACAATAAGAGTGCAATTGATCTTACGAAGAATCTTGTTCAGCATTCTCCTAAAAAACACATTGAAATCAGGTATCACTTTATCAAAGAGAAAGTTGATCAAAGCGTGATTATAATGGATCATGTGGGAACAGATGAGAAAGTGGCTGATTTATTGACAAAGCCACTGTCAGCGGCTATGTTTGAGAATCATTGGTTAACCCTCGGTGTTCGGACACCTCCCAGTTCATAAGGTGGTTACAGAATTCCCCTATCCCCATTTTTTATAACTGTTTTAATCGGTTTATATATGTGATGCAGGTTTATGGGGGAGATACTATCCATGGGAGTATGGTTTGAGTTGAACGTCAAAAAATTGACTGGTCTTTGGATTTATTGTCAATGGGGGAAAAAGGCGAATGGAATAAATTCAGGAAACTTCTATGATGATAAAAATGAGAATAATAAATTCAGGCAACTTCTGTGATGAGAAGACTGAGAAGGAAAACAGTGTAAACCAATTCAAGCCACCTCTCTTGTTTTCTACACCGAGCATTGCTCACGTAGACTTAGAGTGTTGGATGAGTTGATTCCTGCGTTTTAAATGGAGATCTATTGAATCTATTTTCTGATTGCCAACAAACCCAAAGGGGGAGATTGTTGGAACCATATTCTTCTATGCATGTCTTGGAGTATGGTTTGTGTTTGTTTTCAATCCGCAATGGAATTTCGGATCGTGTACCGGCAAAGAGATCATACCATTCAAGAAGACATCAGTATTGATGGTGGAGTCGTTTCACAGTGTTTGCCAAATTTTTATGGACCAAAATCTGGATGTTTTTGAGCATCGCGAAAAGTGGATTTACATGAAGATAATAATTAAATATGGAAAAGGCATGAATTTCGGCAAAATATAATGCATGGTTTGGAAATCGCGAAGACCAGAAGAATGGAGGCGGTGAGTCTTTGCGATTACGTCAAAAATTCACGAACGGTAGAGATGAAGCGCATCGCGGCGGTGAAGGGCATTGCGAGGGAGCTTCGCGGCGAAGGCGCGAAGGAATTATGACGGAGATACTCTACGATTGCGACGAGCTCTGCGAACGGAAAATTTCCATTGTACTTCGCAATTTTGAGAGATTTTCAGCGGGAACTTTGGATCTTCGTGATTTGAGCTGACGTGGCGCTGACTTCGTACAGAAGGGTCGAGGGTCGGTGGAATCGCCTATAAGTAGAGGCTGACCCCCTCAAGAGAAGTAGAGAGAATTCCAGTGAAAATCCTTTTCTCTCGGTTCACAAAGGTCTCTCGCGAAGGCAGTGTGCTTCAGGAAAGAGGAGCTTCACAGCGGCTATTCTAGCTCTGCGAAAGTCTTGTGCCCCGTGTTGGATCATTGAGCTTTGCGAAGAGGCAGAAGCTCTGTGATATCCAAGCATTGCGAAGGCTGGAGCATCGCGAGAGTGCTTCGCGATTGAGCTTCGCAAAATGGTAGTGGCTTTGTGAAGACATGTTTGAGCTTTCCAGAATTGGGAGCCTTGCGAAGTAGGGTTCGTTGTGAAGGACCTTTTCCAAAGGATGTTTACCTAGTGAATAGGAGACAAAGACCATCATGTCACAAAGTATTGACCTTTAAAAGAGCATCAACTCAAAACTCTGATGCAAGAAAAGTCTCAAGTCGAACAGGAGACAAAGACCTTAATTCAAATCTATTGAAGAGACCTTCACATCTATATACTGTGTGAGACTTCACCAATGCCAGTGAGCCATGGGGAGTCAACGGGAGTGACCCAAGGTAAGAAATGAGCAATCCCTAAACCTTTGTAAAGGCAGTGAGCCTGGGACAGAGTGACTGTACCCGAACCATTGTAATATACAGCTAGTGAAGCATAGTGGATTTAGGTACAACCGAAAACCTGTCGGAGTATGCTCCTTTGACGTAGCCCTTAGTGGTGAACTAAGTAAAAATTTTTGTGTCAACTCTCTACATGTGAATGTTTCATTGATGATCATATCCATCATACAGATTCAAGTAGTTCCTACCAACATGGGAACAAGATCCACAACTTTCGGAAGAAAAAGTTGAAACCTTGATTCACCCCTCCCCTCTCAGGGTGTCCTGGGGTCCTACAGCCTAGGTGTTTGTGGGTAATCCTTTTTAGAGGGAGATAATTAGTTTGGTGCGACGTTTGGGAAAAGAGGAAAACCAGTGGGGAAGTGTTAGTGGGGTACCATAGATATTCTTTATTATATTATATAACCATTTATGAAATACTTGGTGAGTGTATACATGGTTATGTTGGGAACATAATATATTTATTTTGGTGATGAGTTAGTTTCACTTGATGTTCACTGTGCTTTAGCATGTTTTCATTAAATTTTCAAAAGTGGGAATGGGGTGGATCCTACTGAGAATACAATTATACTCAACCTACATATAACTAAACAGTTTTTGGTCACGTAGAGTAAGTTAATGATCAGGATGTTTACAACTATATTTGAGTTACAAGATCAGTTTGGGCTTTGTGGTCGTTGTTGTTTTTACATTCCCTGTTATGTGAAGTTTTGCATATCAATTGTAGTAGATCTTACATGACATTACATACGTGTTGTTTGGATTTCTTTTATATTTTAGTAAAAGATGGAGTTGGTTAGTGTTTGTCTTACCTCTGTCTTTTGAATGTGTTCAATTAGAGGGTAATGCCTCCCATTTTTGTGTTTACTATACCATCAGTGCTAGTCGCCAAACCGTGGCTTATTGGAGGCCAGACTCAGGGGTCACTATTTTACTTGTCACATTGTCAGCCCAGGAGGTGAACAATTTGTGGGGAGGGAGTCATGACCCATATGATGTTTCTTTTGGTCAGAATTGATATCACATAGCCAGTTTTTATCAATTTCAAGGATTACTACATTTGATAAATCCGTATTCCATGTTTTCAAGTTTGATGACCCACATAATTATGGTTATGAATATTCATATATTACACTCAGGTCATTATATTATGTTGTCATAACAATATTTTATTATCATAATCAACAATGAAATTCATTTCTTAATGAATATGTTTTACCTTACTAATTACTTGAGAGCACACTTATTATGTTTCAATTCCCTCAGGTTTTAACAGTTTTTGACAAATGATTTATTTCTATAATGGATTTCATAATGATTCTATCAATGACCTATTGTTAAATAAGTTGTGATGGGATAAATAAGTGAAATGTTTTTTATTACTTTTTTATTGTTTATATTACTGTTTATCCAAATTCTATAAATATCTAAACCTAAAATGTACCCTATTATTTAAGTGATCATTGTTTTTATTTTGATGTTGCAAGGTTTTGATGCAAACATTTAGGTCACAAATAACAAAATCATTACAGAATATTTAATGTTATGTATTTTAGTATATGATCCCAGAGTTCGAGTCCTTGGTTTTTATAGTGAATACCAATTATCAGGTGATTTAGTTGATCTTAGTATAAACCCTAGAGTGAAGAGGCATTTGGTCATTTCATTATTTTATTCATAAATTATAAATAAATTTGTATTTTAGATTCTTATCAGGGATAATTATATATTATTACCATTATATATTCATTTTTATTGTTTCAATTCTTGCTTTTAATAGGATTCTGGGTTTTAAATGTATTTTTTAGTATTAAAAATGCGTTCTTAATCCCTAAAAATTCATTATTTGTATCAATTAGTATACATGATTCCCGATTCATGAAATTATTCTTAAAAAATATGATCATTTATATCATATTATATATTTTTTCAAATTTTGTACATTGTTTATGGATATATAAGATATTAGAAAAATTCAAGTTAAAATCCATGGATATTTCATAGGAAAATAAATCATACATTATTTTAAAATGTTAATATTATAGCGAATAAAGATAAAAATTGAATGTGAACAAATTGTATTTTATGTTTATTAATTTATGAGTTATGGCATGACTCTATAAAACTCTATTCTTAAAAAGATCCTTAAATTTATGAGAGTTAAATCTTGACATAACCTCAAGATTATGTAATGTTTAAGGACATGTCCAAATATTAGGTATCGATTAAAAATTTAGATAACAGTAGAGGTTTGGATAATGATTGTATGATGAGAATGAATGATTTTACATTATGGATATGTTATAATAATATAAAATATTATTATTACCTTGTTTCTTCATCTAAAATTTATTTTACTATAATTATTTTCATTAGAATATATGGGAAAACTATTTTCAGATGACATAATGTTGAAAATAACTATCAAATTGAGCATCACAATATAGTTGGAATTAGAGTAGAATAGTATTATATATTGATTTTTTAGTTGGAACAATCTATAAATTGGTGTGGAATCGATGAAGTAGTGTTACATGATCTACCATAAATGAACAAGTTAATAGTAGAGAATTTCTTGAGGCCACATCCGGAATTATTCAATGAATCTTATAGCAATATGATAGCTGAAGGGTTGATAAATGCTATGAAAAAGATATTTGAAGTCATTTGATGATCATAACATCAAAAGGTATCTCATTATATTTATTATTTTGATGGTTATTTTAATTAATGATGGTCTATTTTTAAGAATACCAAGGAGAAATATGATCTTCATTATATTCTATAAGACATGTTGAAGAATATTTTACAAGATAAATAATTCACTACGTTTGTTTCTATTATGATATAAATACTATCATTGTAAATGAGAAAAATCTAATATTACTCAATTTTCACTTATGAATAAAATTATATTGGTATGTTACGTACGAACTGGATTTTTAGAGTCATTTATATTCAAATTTATAAATTTTATACAGGATTAAAAAAAGTTATGAAGTGGTTTTTCCACATGATTATTCAAATGTTATGATAATGTTGTTCATTACATTATTAATGTTGATATTTCATTTATCAAGACATATGTTCATCACGTTTAAATAAAAATAAAAATATCAAAGTGGTAGAAAATTGATAAGAAACCTAAAAATAATCATGGTGGTTATCGGAAATATTTATAAATTGAAAAAAACACATTTCAGGGACTGTTTTTCAGGATCTAGAATCTGTTAATATTATAGTTATTTAGGTAAAATATTTTATTAATACAATGAAAATATTATTGAAAGTACATAAAATTTTAAAATTGATAGCCAATAAATAGTGAGATGATTCGACTATAATGATGAAGTACATTTTAAAAAAAATCTAAATTTTCATATTTTGTTTAGAAATGATCATTATATGATAAAAATATTTGTGGAAAAATAATTTTATAATTAATTAGATTATATTGGACCATATATTTATGTGGCTTAAATATAGCGATATTTTTATTTTTTAATGGATTATCATTATCACAATTTCTTAGGTACCCCCACATTTGATGTTTTATTTAATGGAATTACATTTAGAGACATTTATTGGTCATTTATAGATAATTGATGTATACTTTTTATGATTTTGTAATACTAATAACTTTATGTATTATAGATATTAGTGTAATGGTTTTGACATCTGTTATAATTGATATTATCATTAATAAAATATTAATAGATGTAATCAATGATTATTATACGTGGTGAAAAATGGGATTGATTGGAAACATTATTCAAAAGGGTATTATCTTATTAATTTCATTTCAATTATGTTAATAATTTTATGGGACTTCTATAGGAATAATATTCCCAAAGTTTATAAAAGGGACATCATGAATGATGGTTTAAACTCATCACATCTTGAAGGTCCATAAGGCTTGAATATATGATCGAAGAATGATTTGTGTCTAGATCCAATAACTAGCCTACAACATGTCATAGATAAAAAACATTATTTTTAATTAAATGATTTTTAAAATTAATAATCATGATGAACATGTAGTGATTCTTTTGTTATTTAGATAATAATTTATTTTATTTGGTGACTTGTTCTATCCAAAATGGTTTTAGAAAATATTTACAGTAAAAAAATACATGTCACACATTAACAAATCATATGATCTATTAGAAGTCTAAATTATTACATCGTGAATAAAAAATCATTTTTTGTATTCATTTCATGGAGTAAGTAATTAATTGGATACGTATCAAAATTAAACTAAAGGATTAAATTGTTCTCAGAAAATTTAAATGTATCTTGTAATTATAAGGCTATATAGTTATAAAGATAAAATGCTTTAATATATATAGAAAAATGACCTTTAAAAAATTGAAATCATATAAAAATCCTTTTCGATGAATAATATAGACATTTATATAATCACTAATTAAGGGTTAGGACACCCTTAACATTGTAAACATCATTCACTAGTTGGGGAAAATGACCTAAGTAGCACTCTAGAATTGTTTATTCTTTTCATTTGTGTTCATGTCTCCAATTACTACCAATTTTCTACTATATAGAATACATATTATGTGTTATTTTATATTACCCTTCTACATGAGATTTTATCTAATTAAGAGATGGTTTAATTAAAACTTTTTACAATGTTGGTTCAGGAAAGTATTTTTTTAAAATTTATATTCATTGACTATATAGAAAAAGATAAAATTGGAAGATGATATTTTATTAATGGGGGGATGATGTAACACACCGATATTTTAAAAGAATAAAATTATTGGTAATAGCATAAATTAAACATGACAATGATAAAATAAAATAAAATTACACCACATGATATTATGATATATTTATTTCTAAATAAATTTTATATCGTTGATGTCTTAAAATTCATGAAACACATTTTTTAAACAAAATGATATACTATATTAGAATATTTTATTCTAAACATTACCAATATAGACTTGAAATGATATTGGTTGGTATTATTTGTACATACTAATTTATTAATTTATTTTGTTTTACTCATAAATTAAATGGAAATATCATTATTAGTGATATAATTAGAACCATTTGAATGAAATTGATGTGATTTAAATATCATTTTGTTTTTCCTAAAATATGATTTATTCATGCTCTTCATACATAAATTGATATGAACTTTCCCCAGAATTATGAAATTTATTCTAGTAAATGAATATTTATTTCTTCAAATATCCATATCATCATTATGCAATGTGTATCTACTGTTATTTTTTAGAAGATAATCATTTTTTACAGATAGTGAAAAAAATAGAAAGTTGATTTTTTATAACAATTGACATGAATTGGTCAACCAATTCATTACTCAATGACTTTTATTAAGAATTAAAGAATAAATAAACTAACGAGGTGTAAAAGACTTACTGCACTAGGTATTGAATGGATTAGAAGCCCAGATAACCAAGAAAAACCAAATAAATGCACAAGTGTCAAGAAAAATGATCAAAGATGACCATTCTCAACTATTCAATGATCTTATCCAGACTGTAGAGTTTTTATGATAAATAGATAAAAGCCTTCTAAAAATTGTCTTCCCTCAAAGGATTCATCCCCAATGCTTCCTTTTCATAATAACCTACACATTGAGTGGCCATGTACAAGCATTTAATGAATATCATTGTACTGATGTTTGATCATCTGAAAACTCATCATAGTATCTATTCCAACATAACCTACTAAACATGGATTCCTTGTATATATATTCATATAAGAAATGAAATGGTTATTTCAATTTGTCTTAGAAAACCATAGTAGAGAAGTCTCTTACATGAGGAAAACATCCAGCATAGTCCATATTACTACCCAATATTGCCACTTCACCCATATCGATAACCCAAAAATCATCCAAAGCTTCTTTTAGAGAAAACTCTATGAAAAAGTTTATTCTCATTAATTTGGCCATGAAATACACATATATTCTTAGCAGGAATACGTCAGATCCCTCTAGAAATAGAATAAATACAAAGGGTCTAAAAATGAACAAAAATGAGAAGAAATGAAAACACAAATTTCACTATCATGTGAATCATTTAAATATTAAAATTAATTCCCATGATATGTCCCTATAGTAAAAATCAATATTATTCATGTCTTCATCAACCATTATGATGATCATATATTTCTTATTAAAAGATATATCATAGTTTAAATATCACCATTGTTGTATTTTTGAAATGTAATTTCTTCCATCTCATCCATCAATTCACCATATGCGTCTTTTATATCATCTATCTTTAAAATATGATTATAATATCTATACCAAGTACCATTATTCTCATCATTTTTTTTTCTAAAGAAGGGATTTTAATAGGTGCAACGACTGTTGATTGATTCCAAATTTTTTTGTTTACCATTATAGTGGAATTGAGAAATATTGTAACCATTTTTCATACAAGATTTGATTAGACCGTAAATTTTTATGTGTCTTTGTGAGTTGGGGTATTTTAGCCATCTACATCAACCATATGCTTTTAAAAAATAATAAATTTCAATTAAAAACATACATTTTGTGAAATTATTTATATTTTCATATTATATAATTTTAATTTTATTTGATTTAAAATTAGTTATATATCATATAAATTAATCCAATTTAGGTCATTTATTCAGTTTCAAGTTGTTTTTTATAAAAAAAATATAATTTCTTGAATATCGTCCCTTTAAATACACGTTTTTCTTATCGTTTTTATGAGATTAAATTTAAATTTAAATTTAAAAATTATGTGATGTGAATATTGAAAATTGAAGACCTATTTGATATAAAAATAATTTTTAATTTATAAAATGTTCAACATAAATATCGACAAAAATGGATAGTGAATATAGATAAAATTAATTACCACTTTTAATGTAAAAGTGGATATATATGGGGGGTTAAACTAACTTTGTAAGTGTAAAAAATCTAAAAAATATTCAATGACCCATTTTATGGCCATATTTATACTTTAACACTTTTAGATTCTATATTTTACAATTTTTTATACTTGTGGATTGAGAAAAATAATGGTGGAACTAAATCTTTTCAAAACAATACAAGTGTAGAACTCACCTCAATTATAATATTCCACCCCTATCATATCTTATTCACTACATAAAAACACTTTTGATAGGTATACACCTACACAAAAAAAATTTCAACATTAATCCTAGTGTCCTAGATTTTTATATATGGAATAAAAATAACTTATTAAGGGCTTAGTTCACACCTAAGTAGGACACCCGAAGAATTGGTAATGTTCTTCAACGAGCGTCATTTTTGAAATTCTACCTCCTACAATTTCAATTATTAATAAACCATTGAGATATTGTAATATAAATATATTCTATATATTAGTATTTTTATTTAATATAATCATGACCAAAAACCATCTCTTCGTCAATGAAATGTGTTAATATCATTATTCATTGGTATGACAAACAACCACTTCACGAAACAATGTCAACCGTTCTTTTAATTCACCCAGTAATTATTGGGTATGATGATTTATCTAATGAATATATATTATATTACTAACATATTTATTCATATTAATTCAATATATCATATATATCTTATTTACATTTTATTTCATTGGATAGTGGATAATGTTTCTCGTATGTATGACACTCAACCACCTTGCGAATCGATGTGATTATTTATTCACACAGGCTTCACATGGAAGGGGATAATAATAAATTTAATGATTATATGTTATATAAATGACATAATCATGAAATTAATTACGTATTTATAATTATAAAAATGTAATATATAATTTTTATTTTTACCATTTTACCAACAAAAGGATGTTAAAACCATTCGTGCACGTATGGACTACCACTTTCATGAACTGATGTGACTCTATTTTTTACCAAAAAAACTCATGGATGATTAATTCTTGTATATATAATGGAATATATTTTATTTTTATCATTACATATTTATTATATATTACTTACCATCATTCCGTAATGATCATAGAATAATGGAAATGTTTCTCATGTGTGTGTATGACCAACCATATTTATGATCGTAACATGCTTCATTTTTCATCAACATTTTAAATTATTGTTTTCAAAAGTATTATTTATGTATAGATATTATATTTATTTGATTATTATTATTATAGAGATGTTTAATTAATGAAAAAATGATGATATTCATCCAACCAATAACATTTTTTACAAATAATATGAATACGGTCAAAAAATCATATATATATATATATATATTTAATTGATTATATATTTTTTTAAAACTATGTAAAAAAGTAAAAGGAAATTAATAATAAACATGGGAAAATTTATTTTATTGTTAAACTATTAACTTATATTCTTTATTCGTGAAGATATAGACACATGTGAAATGTCAGACAAAAGGTAATCAGCTTCGTTTTAATTTTCTTTCGTTGATATATTTTTTGATGTCATGAACCTAAATTCTCTTACTAGGTTTATGTAAATCACATTTTAGAGTTTATATCATGTTTTTATCTATTATATTAAAATTTAATATTTTTTCAATGGTATTCATAAATTTGTTTATTGATTATTGTTTTTTCTAATGTGATATGTGACATTTCATTATTATTTTAAAATCATCTTTTAATTTGTTTCCAAGAAATGGTTTCTCTTTGATGTCAATTTTTTCACCAATTATATTATTTATTTTCTTTTATTGATATAAATTATTTTTATGTTACATTTTATTTGAAATTTTTATTATTTAAATGTATTATAAATGTACTGTTTTTACATGTTTTATACAAATGGATTGGACATATAAAAAAAGGATTGATATATTCTGAACATACATGAACAATAAAATTTTAACAATGTGAAATTTATTTAATTTATAATTTTATTTGGATGCCTTAATGTATTATTCCATGAAAACCAATTTTCCTTTTTTTAATTTGTGATTGAAATTATATTTTCAAAGGAAAGGTTATTTTTTAAATTAGAAAATTGTTTTTTAAAAGAAATGGGTGTTATGATATTCCAAAGTGATATTAATATGGGTATATAGGAGTCTATAAAATTTTATAGAATGGAAAATGAATGAATAATTATTTTATTCAGGATATGGTGCATCGACATCATATGAAATGGGTGACCCTGCTTGAGTTTATTTGGAGGGTTCAACCCCATTATAGAACATGGGATAGCCAAATATTCTATATACAAATCGTTTAACCACATTATTGAAAATGAAAAAATGGTAACCCTTATATTTCATATACAATTGGAGAGCCCCATTATAGATCTCTAATTAGATGGGGTATTATTATATTAAAATTTAGTCATATGATTAATCTAATTAAATTGGGTTTGAATTGGTTCATGAATATAGTGATCTATGCACCAAAAATGGGGTTTTGATTTTTTTTCTAACAATTTTAATGTATTTACTTACTAAAACATGTGTATTGTTTCATGAGATAATGTTTTATATCATACACTCAATGAAAATTTAAGGTAAAGAAAATTATAATTTAGGTTATTATATTTTTCTCTAGACTAATGGGTTTCGTTCATTTAATTTCGCTTAATGAGATTTTATTTACCATACAACAATTTCACATGTTTTTAATGCGTATTAATGATTGGTATATGAAAATAAGAGGTAATGTTGATTTTCATGGATATTTTCAATGAAAATCAGTTTTAATTTAATTTTAAAATATATATATTATCGGAGAAATGGATTGTAGCTACCAAAACCGTCATTAATTGAAATCCCTCTTGATCTAATTAAATTTCTCTTTATGTAAAATGTTTATATAAAATGTCAAATTCTTTGGTTTTAAGTTATGAATTGTGACTGTTGATAATATTTTCATTGAACAGTGATCACATGATTAGTATAAATATAGGGCTTTAACAAATCAAATTTATTTAGAAAAAGGAAGTAATGGCCTCATCCAGTAGACATACCCCATAAAAAGCCCATTTTTTAGAGCACAGAAATGTGGTGGTGTCATTGGGCTTCGTTCCTGACCATTTCCAAGATGAGCTTGAATAAGTTAAGCTCGAGCGGGACCGCCTACTAGAGAAATGGAAGTTGATAGAGATTAACAACCGAGCAATGTTATCCCAGCCACCCCAAGAGTTTGTCACCATTGCACACCTTACTCTTATGTCTTATGTGGGTGTTATAAGGGGTTATGTAACAATACCTTTTCACTAATGTTTTGTACTTTATTTTTTATATAATAATGAATATACTTTTATTTTATTATTGTTACCTTGTAAAGAGATTTTTTAATGCTCAAATAGTATTTTTAGTCAATGTTCAACTAAGAAATCTATTTTGATGAATTAATGGATTTTAGAATTAAATAATATTTTAATAAAATAATATTATTATTAATAAATTAATTTTTTATAAATGATCTTGTAATTTTATGAATGCAATTATAATTTTTATTATGGTTTGCAAGCTATTTCTGTCAAAACCCATGAATTTATGATAAATGATGGTTTTTATTATAAAATTTAAAGATAAAATATTTAGAAAATTATTTAGATAAATTGAATATTATTTCTAGAATTATGACGTTGAAATTATCCAATGGTGAAATTTTCATTATTTTATGAGACAGTCAAATGTTTGGGTTAAAATTAAATACCGTTTAACTATATAATTTGATTTATAGCATCATAATTACCAATTAGTGTTGTAATAAAATATAATAATCTTTATGTTGGGCCAATATATGTTTTAACTTTAAAATAATGTGGGTTTTGGTTTGTTTGACATATTTTAAAAAGCATTAATGGACCCTTCAAGAATTATTAAACATCTTGTCATTTTAAATTAATTTCCTTGGGAGTGTGACACACCTCCACATTAGCAACCCCATTATTTTAAGAAGTTTGGACATTGGCCTTATAAAATATTTTTTTCCAATTCCCTTTTCCAAAAACCATGGTCAATAACCATGTGCCTGATTGTGGTTTGGATTAGTTTAATGTGAGGTGTCCCAAACCTAAATAAAAATAAATTCCCTCACCGTTCATAAATAAACCTATTTATGCTCCCACTTCCTCATCACTCAAAGCCATTTGAGTTCATCAAAACCTTTCCCTCCTCTATATATAATCCTCCCAAAGTACCCATGATCCCAATAATCCTCTCTCAATCCTCTCTCAAGCCTTTGGAAGCACACTTCTTTGTAAGGATTTTCTTCCTTTCTCATTTTTTTCCAATTTTCCTAATGTTGTTATGCCCATTTAATTTCAATTATAAATGTTGGGGTGTGGTTTCTCACCTCCCCCATACATCCATATTTATGTTTGAATGATTGGATACCTGTTTCTCTCTCATTAAATGCCTCCCATGTACACGCATTACTATGCAGAAATTCTGAAAGAAATTTCTCTCTCCTCTTTTACATTCAAACGATTCTTTTGAATCATTACTCTGGATTCCGTTAAAATTTTTGGTAAATGTATCTAAATTACCCCCTTACTGTGAATTTTGTGTATATATTATGAGAAAACTATTTCTCTCTCGTTAAATTCCTCCCATGTACACCCCTTACAATGCTGAAATTCTGAAAGGAATTTCTCTCTCCTATTTTACATTCAATCAATTCGTTTGTATCATGAATCTAAATTAGATTAAAATTGTGAGGACATTTATCTATATTTACACCTCACTTTACATTTCATGTACATATTATGAAACACCTCTTTCTCTCTCATCAATAATTTTTATGAATTCTTACGTCACGTCGTTACGCTGCCGAAATTGCACCAATTTTCCCAGCCAATGTCATTGTGTAGAGAGTAACATACAAATTTCTTTATCAAGGGTAATAAAATTTATGCACATTCACTTGTTGATTATTATTTTTCATGTATTAATTCCACATCCTTCTTCGTTGAATAAATTATTTTGTTTTATGAATCCTTGTTATATGATCCATGTTTCATACTTATGCATGAAATGAAATGTTTCAGAAGGGTGCTCCCTTATATCACTCCAATTCATTGGGTAAAGTATATTATAATGATACGTCATGTTAAATGGGTTTTTCCACAGGCTAATACATGTGGAATGAGGTTTTATGTGTGCTTCATGTGCAATGAGGATTTACCCATGCTCCATGTGTAATGAGCCTTTAATCATTCTAATTCCATGTTAAGTTTTGTTGCCACATTTCCTTATTATGATTATCATTATTTATCATGAATTTATGGTTATTCTTCTCTTGTTCTCTATTGATATTCCTATTTTATAACATGTATTGTATTTATCCTGTTTTTCCATGATTATTCCATAATTGGGCTTTATATATCATCCTTTTCCAATGCACGTCATCAGGTTATCCCATGCAATGCTATGTACGAGAGAATGTAGTAGTCATATAAATGAAGTTTTCAATAATGATGTTGTTTTTATGTTTTATGTTGTTATGTAGTGATACTAAGCCCCAAAGACACTAGACATCTCGATCTTCTATGTTGTATTAAATGAAGTTTATGTAATAAATTATGTATAATTGTGTAACAAAAGATCATGGTTTCCATAGTTGGTATCAGATGATAGGATAAGTTATATAAGGGATTAGGATTAGAAAACCCTAGTAAAGCCTTTTTTTAATAGGTTTGGGTCGAAGCCTCAATTTATTATTTAAAAGCAAAGACCTCTTTTGACTGGGTTGAGGGAGACCCATTACATTGCCCGAAGGCCCAAGGCCAAGTGGCCTGAATTCAAGGCTTGAAAGCCCATTTGAATGGCCCAAAGGACCCCTCGGTGAGCAGTACTGCTACAGTACATGTACTGCTACAGTACCTGCTACAGTAACCCCACCACTACAGTATCTGCTACATTCCCTCCACCGCTACAATGCTGCCGCTGCTACAGTGTCGCCACTGCAACGGTACCTTCTACAGTACCTGGAAAATTTTCCCCTCCTCGGATTTGATCCTGGGTCTTTTGGATGCCAAGCAGGATCCTGTACCACTAGGGTACATGCTCTTTGTCAAAACGTGTGAAAAGGTGACACTCGTCTCCCACTGGGGGCCCTGCCATGCCAGAGTGCGCCGCACGTTCCCCGACTAGGAAAATGGCTTTGAATCACCCTATGCATAATACACACAATGTCTGAGACTGGTGGGACTCGAGCCTGGGTCAGTTCCCACGGGGAGTATTGAGTTAATGGTTTATCAAGCAAATACATCCATGTCTGGATACAAGCAGGTAGAGACTAATCTGGCATAGATGTATCCTTGGGGTAAAACCTGAAAACACTACTTTGAGCTAGACTCGAACGGGAAATGGTGGACGACAACAGGCCATGCTACACTTTTTGTTATGACACTCATGGGGGATATGCTTTGGTAATTTCACATGCTTAGTATGAACCATTATTAAGGGACAAAAAAATTCCCTAATAATATATGCTAGAAAGTAGATCATGGATAACATAGAATGAAGCCAATGTATTTATATGTTAAGGAAAGAAAATTTATTTATAAGTCATTAGTTTTTCCCTTGGATTACCCTTTATTTTCAAACCCAAACTTTCCTTTTATTCCATCTAATGGCCATTAATAAGAGGAAATGGGCTTACAACCGATGTGAAGATCAATGTGATGACTGTAATAATTAGATTCCCAATCCAATGGGAGTGGGAATAGTGAACATTATCACACTTCTCTCTCAGATAACTCTAGATTTGAATAGAAACATGAGTTGAGAGGAATGTTCAACGAACCCACCCCCCACCCTATGAATGAACAAGTTGCTTTTGAGAGATTCATGAGACAAAGGCCTCTTACTTTTAATGGATCATCTTATCCCTGAATCACTCAATAATGGATCAACTCGATTAAAAATATCTTCCCCATCCTTCAATGTTCTGAACAAGAGATGGATCATCTGTATGCTTATGATTTGGAGGGTGAAGTTGATCAATGGTGGGAAATGATCAAAAATACGATGCCTGAGGAGGAGATCGGGGGGTTGGAATGGAAGGATTTCCAAAAGATGTTTTTCGATAAATATTTTCTGTGCACCATCCGGAATAAAGTGGAAAGGGAATTCCTTTCCATCACGCAAAAAGATGATGAATAGTTTGGAGAGTACAAGGAATACATCACAAGGCTTGCATGATATGCTTCCGGATTTGTTGTTACCACCGAATTCAAGGATGACCTCTTCTTTGGTGGGTTGAAACCTAGCATGTGGAAAGCGCAGGAGATCCATGACATCGATGGCTATGAGGAAATTGTCTGATGTTCCCTCAAGGTCAAAATTTATATCATTGAATCTATATGGTATCTTGGGGATAAAATGTGTAAGTTGGACTTTAATGTCAGTGGTCTGATGAATAAATCCAATGGTGTTAAGAAAATCTTGCACACCACTTTCCAAAGGTGCGGAAAGAAGCACCCTAGAAATTTCATGAATGGGATGAGGAAATGTTTTAGGTGTAGATGAGAAGGGTACCTAGAAGTTAACTATCGGTAAGAAATACCTCCATCTACGATAGAGGAGAGGAACGATCCGTTAGAACCTCATTGCATGCTTCATTTATACAACTGTAAAGAACATAGGCATCTTGCAAATCAGTTCCCTAAGCCAAGGGTTTTAGGAGGCAACCAACGACCTCCAATGCAGCAAGGGAGACCTTTTATCCATCACTACTACCTAATTGATCCCTTAAAACGAAGTTCTGAATGGTACCCTAGTTATTCATTCAATAATAGAAAACTTAATTTTTTATTCTGGTACTACACATTCTTTTATATCTCGAAAATTTAGTAGAACTATCCCAGCACCACCAAAAATCATTGAATTGAAGATGTCGATGAGTACATAAAATGGGTAAATCATTGCATCCCATGAATTTAACTCCTCCCCTGTCATAATCTGTGGATTAGACTTCCCGGAGAACCTCTTCATACTCCCTCTGGTGGAATTTGATTCAATTCATGGAGTTGAATGGATTTCCTTATATAGAGACAACATAAATTTCCATGAGAGGGAAATCACTCTCCATATGGATAATTGACCCCCAATTCCTTAGAAGTGTAAGGAGGAAGATGAATATTTTTTTGCACCATAATCTTAAGAGTGGATATTACTACCCTATGTGCATGCATATCTGGCTCAGATGATTGTGTCTAAGGAGGAAACCATCCAACATGACATTCTTATTGTAAGGGAATTTGCTAAAGTGTTTCCTGGGGAATTGCAAGGTCTTCTCCTAGAACAGATGGTGATTTCTCAACAGATCTTATACCTCGGGTGTTTCCAATATCCAAGACTCTATATAGAATGGCGGTTGTGGATCCTGAAGAGTTGAAGAGACCACTATAGGTGATTCTAGATAGAGGGACTATATGAAAAAGTGCTTCACCATGGGGTGCACCTATTCTCTTCATCATGAAGACAGATTGGTCAATGTGCCTTTGCATCAATTATCGTGAGCTTAAAAAAATCATGATAACGAACAAGTACCCTATCCCATGAATATATGACTTGTTCGATTAGCTGCGTGGCGCACAATAATTCTCCATGGTGGATTTGCGGTCAGGATATTATCAATTAAGGGTGAAGAAGGAATATATCCCCAAGACTACTTTTCGTACAAGATATGGGAAATATGAATTCGTAGTAATGCTATTTGGACTCTCTAATTCTACATCAATCATCATGCAAGTGATTAATAGAGTATTTATATATTACCTCAACAAATTGTTTGTAGTCATTATAGATGATATTCAGATATAAAACAGAACCAAGGAGGATCCTGGGGAACATCTGAGAACTATATTAGAGACCTTGAATAAAGAAAAGCTCTATGCATTGTACAACAAGTGTGAGTTATGTTTGAATGAGGTCTCATTCGTGGGCCATATCATCACAAGCAATGGGAAATATATGGATCCCTCCAAAACAAATTCAATTGAGGGATGGCCGAGGCCAACATCGGTAATGGATATCTGTAGCTTCTTGGGGGTGGCTGGATATTATCGATGATTTGTGATAAATTTATCATGATTTTCCAACCCTCTGACCAAAATCACATATAATGGAGTAATGTTCTCTTAGAGTAATGAATGTGAAGAAAGTATCATGGTGTTTAAAAGGAGGATTATCATTGTGTCCATGCTCACCTTACCCACCAGTGGAGAGCATTCTATGGTATTCATTGATGCTTTGAAGAAGGGCCTGGGATGTGTGTTGATGAAAAATGATGAATTCATTTACTATGCATCAAGTAAATTGAAGGTTCATGAATAGAACTATCCAACACATGAATTTCAGTTTTCTGCAGTGATCTTCGCTTTGAAAATTTGGCTGCATTATCTCATTGGGGAGAAGTGTGAAATATATATAGACCACAAAAGCCTCAAGTATATATTCACACAGAAAGAGTTGAACATGCACCTACGAAGATGGTTAGATCTGATCAATGACAATGACTTCTCAATCCATTACCACCCTAGGAAGGAGAACAATGTGGTGGATGCCCAAAGTAGATAGGACCCATCGATTTTACCCATGACCAGAATTGAAAAGGATCCAATCTTCTTAGATTTGATGAACATGCACATGGAAATCATAACGAAGGGAAGGACATAAATCCTTTCACAAATTATTTCTCAATCGTCACTTTTGGGAAGGTTAAAAGATGAATAAAAATATGATTTCGGAATTCACGAAAAAGCGGAAGCTATCGAAAAAGGGGAATCCTATTAGTTCAATTTCAATGATAAAGGAATTGTGAGATTTTGGAAAAGGCTATGTTTTTCATCAAGTACGAAGCTGAAACATAGAACTTTTTGATGATGTAGATAGTTCAAATTTCCTTATTCTCCCAGGAAACACAAATATGTTTCTAGATATCTGAAAGCATTATTGGTGTGATAATTTGAAGAAGGCGATTTCTGAATATATATCATGGTGCATGGTGTGTTATAAAGTGAAGGTAGAGAGGCATAAGTATAAGGCTATTATGCAACCATTTCCCTTACCAGAATGGAAATGGAAGAACATCTCCATGGATTTTTTCATCAGACTTCTGAAGACATCCAAAGGTAACAATGCAATCTGGGTTTTTATGGATCATCATACAAAGGTTGCACACTTCATTACTATTCGGGAGGATTTCTCATTAGATCAGGTGGCAGAGATATATATCAGGTAAGTGGTAAGGCTGAATGGAGTGCCACTATCTATTATATTCGATCGAGGTCCATGATTCACCTCTATGTATTGGAAGAGGTTTCAAAATTCTCTAAATATTGAACTGAACATCAGTATGTCCTATCATCCTCAAACTGATGGACAATCCGAGCACACAATACAAAAACATGAGGACATGTCGAGAGCATGGTCAATGTAATTTAAAGGAGGATGGGATCAACATCTTCCTCTGATTGAGTTCCCATATAGTAACAGTTTCCAATCAAGCATCCAAATGGAAACATATGAATCCCTTTTTGAAAAAAGGTGTAGAACACCGGCATGTTGGGATGAGGTCGGTGAGCGTATGTTTCTTGGACCAGAAATGGTCGATGAAATGGTGGAGAAGGTGGAAATTATTATGCAACATATCAAGGCATCCCAGAGTCGATATAAGAGTTATCCAGATAACCATCAATGAGACCTTGAGTTTAATGTTGGAGACAAGTTATTTCAACGCATATCTCCGTGGAAGAATGCCATGATATTTGGAAATAAAAGGAAGTTAGGACCAAGGTACATCGCCCCTTCTATATTCTTGATCGTTTCGGGGTTGTGGCCTATCGACTAGAACTTCCACCTACCATGGCCAAAGTACATGATGTCATTCATTTATCCCTCTAAAGTATGTACATACCAGACCCTTCACATGTACTCTCTTCAGAGGTGGAACAGTTAGAGGATGGTCTTTCTTATGAGGAGCAACCAATTAAGATCTTAGATCATAGAGAAAAAGTTATACGAAATAAGACAATACACCTCATTGAGGTGTTGCGGTGAAACCACATGTTTGATGAAGTGACAAGGGAATCAGAGGAAATGATGAAGCAGACTTACCTACATCTGTTTTAGTGTGGGAAAATAAAATTTCGAGGGTGATATTTTTTAAGGGGGGGGATGATTTTAAAGACCCAAACATTCATTAATGGAAATCCATATTGATCTAATTAAATTTACCTTTATGTAAAATGTTTATAAAAAATGTGAACTTTTTTGGTTTTATGATATGAATTGTGACCATTTCTAATACAGTTTTTGAATAGAGATCACATGTTTTTTATAAATATAGGGCTTTGACAAATTCAATTTACTCATACAAAGGAAAAAATGGCCTCATCCAGTAGACGTGCCCCATATGAAGCCTATTTGTTAGAGCACAAAAAGGATGCGGCGTCATTGTGCATCACTATTAACAAGCCCAAGATGAGCTTGAATATGTTATGCTCGAGTGGGACCGCCTACGAGAGAAATGGATGTTGATAGAGATTACTAGCAGAGCAGTATTATCCGAGCCAGGCCAATAGTCTGTCACCATCACACACCTTACTATTCGGTCTTATGTAGGTGTTATAAGGGGTTATGTAACAAAACCCTAGAACTATGGTTATGTACATTATATTTGTATATAATAATGAATATACTTTCATTTTATTATTGATACCTTGTAGAGAGTTTTTTACAGCTCAAATAGAATTTGTAGTTAATGTTAAACTAAGAAATCTATTTTGATGAATTAATGGATTTTTGAATTAAATAATATTTTAATATAATATTATTATTATTTATAAATTTATTTTTTATAATTGATCATATAATTTTATGAATGCAATTGTAATTTTAATTATTTTTAGAAATCCATTTTTGTCAAAACCAATGAATTTTCGTTAAATGTCGGTTTATATTTTAAAAGTGAAAATAAACATATTTAGAAAATTATTTAGTAAAAATGAATATTATTTCTCGATTCGACATGTAGAAATTATCCAAGGGTGATTTTTTGATAATTTTATGAGACAGTCAAATTTTTGTGTTAAAGTTAAATACTATTTAAATATATAATGTGTTTTATGGCATCATAATGACCCAACAGTGATGTAATAAAACACTATAAGCATTATGTTCTGTCAATATATTTTTTACCATTAAAATAATGTGGTTCTGAGACTGTTTGACTCACCTCTACATAAGATACCCCATTATTTTAAGAAGTTCATAATTTGGCCTTATAATATATTTTTTTCACTTCCCTTTTCCCAAAACCATGGGCAAAAACCATGGCCGGGTTTGTGGTTTGGATTTGTTTAATGAGAGGTGTCTCAAACCTAAATAATAAATAATTACCTCCCATTTCCTATATAATCCCACCCATGATCCCACTTCCTCATCACTAAAATCCTTTTGAGTTTGACCAACTTATACCATCCTATCTCTAGATTTATCCTATAGTTCCCCAAGTTCCTAAGAATCCTCTCTTAAGCCTCTCTCATTCCTTTTGAATCAAACTTCCAAGTAAGGGTTTTTCTTCCTTTCTTATTTTTTTCCAATTTTATTAATGTTTTTATGCCCTTTTAATTTCAATTATAAATGTTGGGGTATGGTTTATCACCTCCTCTATACTGCCCTCTTAATGTATGAGTGATGGGAGACCCCTTTCTCTCTCATTAAATGCCTACCATGTCCACCCATTACTATGCCAAAATTCCGAAAGAAATTTCCCTCTCCTCTATTACATTCAAGCAATTATTTTGTACCATGACTCTAAATTACATGAAAATTGTTTGAATATGTATCTATATGACCACCTTACAATCCATTTCATGTACATATGATGAGATAACTCTTTCTCTTTCATTAAACGCCTCCCATGTACACCTGTTACTATGAAGAAATTCCGAAAAGAATATCTCTCTCCACTTTTACATTAAAACAATATTTTTGTATCATGACTCTAAATTCCATTACAATTGTTGGAAAATGTATCTATATGACCCCATTACATTCAATTTTATGTAAATTTGATGAGACCCCCTTTATCTATCATCAAAAATATTTATGAATTCTTACATCATGTCGTTACCCTGCCAAAATTGCACTGATTTTACAATCCAATGTCATTATGTAGTGAATACCATGCTGATTTCTCTATTAAGGTAATTCAACTTTATTCCCAATTTCATATTTATTATAATGTTTCATGTATTAATTCCACATTTATTTATCATGGAATAAATTATTGTGTTTTATGAATCCACGTAATATGATCCATGTGGCACACCTATGTATGAAATGAAATGTTTAAGAAGTGTACGCCTTATAGATCTCCAAGGCATTGGGTAATATATCATTATGATACATCATGTGCAATGGGTGTTTACTCATGGTAATTCATGTGCAATGAGTTTTTACTCATGATTCATGTGAAATGAGGGATTACTCACGCTCTATGTGTAATTAGCCTTGGCTCATGCTAATTCTAGGTTAAGTGTTGTCGCCACATTTCCATGTTATGATTATCATGATGTATTATACCTTTATATTTATGCTTCTCTTTTTCTCTATTGATATTTCTATTGTCTAACATTTATTTTTTTCATCAAGTTATTCCCTGCTTATTATGTTACTGGGATTTATGGATCACCCTTTTCTTATTCATGTCCTCATGTTATCCCATACAATGCTATGTATGATGAAATGTAGTGGTCATGTAAATGAATATTTCAATAAATATGTTCTTTTTCATTTTTTAAGTTGTTAATCAATGATCTTAAGCCCCAAAGACACTAGACCACTTGATCTACACTGTTGTATCAAATGATGTTTATGCTATAAATTGTGTTTAATTGTGTAATTATAGATCACGATTGTCATATCGATACTAATCAAATGTGTACAGTTTTTATTCTAATGTTTTTTCTTGTATAAGTTATGAGATAATTATATAAAACTATAAACACGAAAATATCATAAAATACAAGGGAATGAAATATTGATATAAAAAAATTATATAATGTTTACAGATTGTTAATTATATGACTATGATATCATAAGAGATGATATTGTAATTTCTAATGATATCAGATATCATATTCCATGAATCAATAGTAATACATCAGTTTATGATAAATCATAGTGTATCATATATCAAATTTTATTTTATCACACCCATTATATGATATATTCTTGTATACAAAAATGAGTCATCATGTAATCATTATTATATATTGTGTAACATTATATATAGAATTCTAGAAACTGATATAATTATTAATAGTTAGGATTATCCATCAAAGAATACGAATGATGTTATTATCAATTTAAACATTACTATTTATGAAACATGGTAAAATAATATATACATGGGAAACATTATATCTAAAAAACTTTTGTGAATTGAATTATATAGATTTTAAAATGCTTATAAATTATAGTAATTTTTTTTGCAAAATTACAAAATTTATAATTTTTATAAAACGTTATTAAATAAAAAAATTCTTAATTAATAAATTTTTTTAATTATTTATGGAAACAATATCCATAATATTAATTGATAATATTTAATTATAATGAAATTACACAACATAACACATATTTCTAATATATAATGTCAATATTGATATTATATGTCAAATTCACAATGTGTTTATAAATTAAAAATAATAAAAATATATAAAATAAATAATATATATTACATGGAATTATTTATCATAATATTGGTTAAAAATTGAATTTTATAATAATTTATCTAAGAAAATATTTTATGACATATTGAAAGGTGTTCTGATAATTGTTTTGTTGGTGATTTAAAAAATATTAAATATGTGATATTTATGTTATGTAAAATTGGATACATAATATAATTAGATTATAAAATATTTATATTTCAATTAATATAAAATATATAAAAAATATTTATAAATTTATAATATGTATTATATTTTTTCGGAAGAAATATTATATTTTATAACTATATAATTCCCATAACATATCGAAAATTTTATACAGTGCATAAAAATTCCATATTTGGTATGTTTTTTCATGTATTTATCTAGTTTATTTTTTTTCCTCCAATATTTTAATTTTTATATTTTGAATTATTTTATACACCAATTTAATGTGCTAAATTCTTTCTATAAATTTTCATTCTTGAATCAAGGGTGTTTTAACATATATACTGTGATTTATTTTATTTTATTCTATATTAACATTTTCTTATACATGGCTATAGACATGAATTATAATGGAAAATATAGTTTAAAATTGATAGTTGTGATGATAATTATGGAATTGATTCCCCTAATGTTTCATGTAACCTTGGGGGTTGAGACTTTAGGATGGAATACTCAATCTCATATTGGATTATTCGCATTCAATAAAATGACTCGAGTAAGTATATTTCAGATTATTCATACTCTTATGGGGACTATAAATTTTAAATGATGTAATGTTTTTATGAAAATCAATATCATATAAAATATGAATTTGTTTCATTTGAATATGTTTTAATTTAATTTTATTAAAATTATATTTTTTAACAGAATCTATGAGTTATGTGTAGAGTTCTGTGTAAAATAGTTTCAATATTTTTGTATAGTTGATGGAATATAACATTTAATAAAAATAATTAAAATCATTTATATGTTTATGTTAACATAAGGAATAATATTATGAGACTAGAACTATATAAAAAATATTAAATGTTAATTTCCCTCTGAAACAAGTACTTGTATTGTCCTAGATTATACATCTAGTTAGCCTCCTTCCGAAACATAGAGCCCATAGATTAAATTATTTAATAAAAAATGTAATAGGGTGATCATAACTATTTTGTTATGTATTTTTATCAAATGATTTTTTTTACAATTAAAATGTAAATCTTAAGAGTTGAGATATCATAGAAAAAACATTGAGTTTCTCAAATTAATTTATTGAACATGATGCTTCTTGAAGAGCCATCCCTGAGTATTATATAACTTGATTATGATAGTGGTTATGAAAAATAGATAGAGTGATGAGGTTCACAAAATAGTATGGATATACATTTTATAATATGGGTCATGGACCACTAGTAGATATAGTGAGTTTTAAAAAGGTCCCCCATTTTAGAATTAACACATTTTAGTAAAATTCTCTATTATATTTGTTTTAATGATGTTTTTTGTCTAAAAATATAATATATTTTAAATGAAATGGTATTATAATTTTAATTCAATATGCCATTAAGGAAAATTATTGAAATAGAGATAAAAATCATATCAACCTCCTATAATAGAATTGATTCTTAAAATGAAACCACAAAACAGAAGATGAATTCTACAAGTTAGAAAATCTAATTCCATTATATAGACCTTATAATGAATATATTATTGTGTAGAAGAATGTTTAATATATTTAGAAGACTGATTTTATGTAGCTATCTTCATTGATTATTGTCATAATTGAATATAAACTATATATGGAAAACCAAACAAGGAATAATTATGTTATAATTGATCATCAAACAATGTTATATCATATATATGTCGAATGTGAAAGAATTGAATATTATAGAGAAGTATTTTTTAATCAGATGATTGATGTTACCTATGTATCCAATCATATACAAAATATGATTTGTATAGTGACTAACAAATAGATACGTGGGCCACTACTTCATCCAGATCCATAAAATGATTTCATTCTACAATCTTTTCCAAAAAGGATATAAAATTTAATTTTGAATTATAAACAGAATAAGCTCAAAAAATTATTGCCCAATCAACTCAATATGTTTAATATAATGGAGAATGTCATGGGTGGTCTATTACCATTTTCTATTGATCTTGTTAATAGGGTTACTGTTCAAACTAAAATAAGAAAGAATATTTTATAAACCAAAACTATTAATTTTCCAATAACCAATTACTATCTTTGAAACTGAATGCAACAATTTAGGAATAATGATAATGTTTCCATCATGGTACGCTAGTTGAATAATGAAGGAATCAGACATAGTTCAATTAGTAATCAAATAAACCTTGGGGATATCCCACATTATGTATACAATTAATAAATATAATTATTTTATATTGAAATGGAATATAATAAATAAATAAGTAATATTTTTTAAAAATATAAAAGTCCTCAAAATTAATTTATATATTATGTAATGTATTAAATTATTGATTTTTAGTAAAAAAATGTATTTTATATATTAAGAACATGAATGAGAGGATTAATTCAATGAATGGAAAATTTTAAATGACTAATTTATATTATTGAAAACATTTTTTCTATTATATTGTATTAAAAAGGTGTAAATAATTTATTCATGAATAATAATTAAGATAATTATTTTAATTTCATTGGTTTATGAATCATTATATTTGGTAAAAAATTTGAAATTAATTTATGTGTAAAAAAATTTCATCGGGGATAAAATTATTTATTTTTTCAAATATGAGGTATTGTGATTCTAGAACACTTTTCTGGGGAATCATTAGTGAATATTTTTCATTGAAATTAATCAATGAAAATAAAATAAAATCTACTATATTAGTTTAATTGATTATTTGATAAATAATTACATCTAAAATATATACAATTTTTTCTTATAATAATTCATTTTTTGTTTAATATAATGATATTTAAAGAGAATATTGGGACTGTATTTTGACATATAGAAGTTTTACATTTAAAAAATTAATGAATATGATCCTAAAAACTCAATTTGAATGTAAAAAAATAAACTAAGAGTGTTTAGGGTATACAAGTATTGATAAAATATAATTTATTTTATTTCCCTACAATAAAAAAGATAATATTATATCCAATCCCCATAATGGACAGGGTATGCGGCTAATTTTTTAAGAGTTTCATATTATTAAATATTTGACCTTGTTAACACAGGAAAACACATTCCCAAAATTTTTCACATGCTCACATGGATGTTCCAAGAGCGTAACCTGTTCCATATGCTTTGAATTGATAGGTCATAGATCCCAACAGGTGTTACAGATTAAGAGTTATTTACAAATTATGTTGGGCTAGAAAAATGGTTTGTGAAGCTCATTCGCGTAACTCCTTCATTGAGTAGATCGTGAATGTATGTGCTTTGTGGTGTCCATTTCCATCGTGAGCCGATTGTGAACATGTCTGCTTCATGGCATTAGTTTCCTTCGCCTGCTGGTTTTGAATGTATCTTCTTCACTATGTCCATTTCCTTCCCATGATGATGGCGAACATATCTTCTTCGCGGCATCCATTTCCTTCGCGAGCCGATGACAAACATATCTACTTCATGTTTTCCATTTCCTTCACGAGCCAATCATGAACATATCTTATCTATGATGACATTTTTTATTTGCGGGAGGAGTTTCTTCTTCCTTGCATGCTCCTCTGACCTCCACCTCCTATATATACCCAGCTCTCCCCCATCTAGACAGACAGTTATATCGCCCCTTGGGTGGCCGATCGATCCCATTTCGGGACTCCCGAGCTCTGAAAAGTGATGCCCTTTGTGCCCTTTGTAAAAGAGGGAACACATTCAGGATTCTCGAAGCTCGCTGAGTATCTTTTCTTTATAATGTTTCTTCGTGATTCCATGCTCCACGAGCAGCATCCTTCACAAAGCTACACGATGAGTCCATGCTCCCCGAGCAGCTTCCTTCACAAAGCTGCTCCGTGAGTCTACGCCTCAAGAGAAGCTTTCTATCATGAATCTGCTTCATGATACCCCATGCTCAGTGATCCCCTTTTCTCTGCGAAGCTAAATTGCGAAGACCTATCCATTGGGAGCCTCCTACCCCCATTAGTCCATACTGCGGGGGATGTGCCCCCACACCGCACTCAGGGTCCGTGCTGGGCTCCAGTCCCAACCCCCAGTGCCAGTCCCCCCAATGGAACCTACCTCCATGAAATATGGAGAGTCACACTATAAACTTTTCGGGCCGATGTGTCTACATTTTCCATTGCACCCATAGGTGCACCCACCATACATCTTTGAAATACCATGATTTGAGATACTCCTCTGTGCACCATTAAACACATTGAGTCAACATATTCCACTTGGTTTGTTTCCCATGTCGTGAGTTGATATTATCATCATCAATTCCCCCACATACATTGAGTTGAACCATTCCTCAATGAACTCATCCAATCCCCATCGCTTGGCTCATATTACAAGTAGAACCAGAAAGTGCCTCTCTTGCGTAAGTCCCAACACCAGCCATTATTAGGCACCTTTTTCCCAACAGTCCTTTCTACATGACTATAAACTGTATTGTCCCATATGTTCCAAACATAGGATGTCTCTTGCACAAATAAAAACGATTCCTTATGCTCCAAGCCTGAGATGCCAATATTCCCATCAACATTACTATAAACTGTAGTGCACCCTAAGTTCCAAACATATGATTCCTCTTTCTCCAAACATGAGATGCCTTATTCTCCAAGCATTCGATGCCAATAATAATATCTACATGAGTATAAACTGTAGTTCACCCAATTTTCCAAACATAGGATGCCTCTTACTCCAAAAAAAATATGACTTATGCTCCAAGTATAAGATGAAAATAGTCCTCTCTACACGAGTATAAACTGTAGAATAGCCTATGTTCCAAACATAGGAAACCTCTTCCTCTAAACATGTTACACCTTCTTCTCCATGCATAATATGTCAATAATTCTTTCTATATGAATATAAACTGTAGTACACTCTGGGTGACAAACATAGGATGCCTCTTACTCCAAATTAGAGATGCCTTATGCGCTATGCATGACATGCCAGCAGTCCTTTCTACCTCGCTCTAAACTATAGTATGCCCTTTGTACCAAAAATAGGATGCCTCCTACTCCAAACAAGAGATTACTTGTTCTCCGACCAAGAGATGACAATAGTCGTCTATACATGACTATAAACTATTTTACACCATGTGTGACAAACAAAGGATGCCTTTTACTATAAATAAGAGATGCCTTATGCACCATGCAAGAGATGCCAATAGTGCTCCCTACATGACTATAAACTTTAGTACTCCATTTGTGACCAACGTAGGATGACTCTTTCTCCCAAAAAGAGATTCCATATGATCTAAGAATAAGATGCCAACAATCTTATCTATATAAATTTAAACTATAGTACACCTTATGTTCTAAACATAGGATGCCTCTTGATCCAAACAACAGATTCCTTTTACAAAAATCATAAGATGCAAATAGTCCTCTCTACATGACCATAAAATGTAGCATGCCCATATCATTCAGTAATGGGATGCCTCTTGTTCCAAATAAGAGATGGGTTATGTGAAAGGCATAAGATACATTATTCCATGATTATAGTGGATTAATTTCAAGAGTGTTGGAATTCGTTTAAACATTCCATCACTCCACCTGACACATTGTGTGTCCTTCATTCGGATCATTATCCTCTTCAATGTCTAATGGGAACCCCTAAAGTCATGGTCTCGTTCCACCTTGGCTCACCTACTGTCTAGGGCCAATGCCCTGAAAGAAATTGGACGAGGCATTGAGTCAGGTCCTAAGTTTTGAACATGGTCAGCATTCGACCCTCATTTTTCCCCCATTTCATTCTAACTCGATATGGATGTTGTGTTTCGAACACGGTAAATAGTTATCCTCTATCGTCACGCCACCCTCACCACGTTCCAAAAGTCAGGTATCTGATTAACACATTTCATCTCCCTTTGTTTGGACTAATTCCAATGCACGTGAACGTATCCCTCTAGTGCATTAGCACATATGTGAAGGAATCAACCCACCAGTGGTTTGGGATGTAACACCCCGACCCCAGTTACAAAGAGTCGGTGCATTATTTTAATACATTGGCATGATTACAAGGAATCAAGTCCCAAAGGACCGATCAGATTCCCAGTCTTGGAATATAGATTACATACATGAATTTTACATTACACTTCATAACATACAAAACAACATAAATAATCCTTTATGAATGACATTATTCCCTTGTCTTAACCTTGCATATCAATCACAATTCACTTATTGGAATCCTGGGAAAAAATAAAACATAGAAAGGGGTGAGCTTAGATGCTCAGTAAGGATAATAATACAGCGGAAACATTCATAAATAAACATAAACATTTAAGGGAATGTATAACAAAAAAAGCCTTTTAAACATGAACTTCATAATAATATGGAAAAAAGGAAATTAAATAACACCATTTGCTTATTCACATGTATATTCCACTAATTTAATAATCACATGCAATATCAATAACCACTTTCAAAATGATGGAATGCATAATGCCGAAATTTAATTTATCTGTCAGGGCCTCGTTCCACGACCTAAGTGATAACTGTAACCAGAATCCAACCCAGAGAGCCTCGATAACCGGACTCCAACCCAGAGTGCCTCTAATAATTGGACACCATCCCGAAGTGTCTCTAATAGTCAGACACCAACCCGTAGTGCCTCTAATAACTGGACACCAACCCGAAGTGCCTCTAAAAACTGGACACCAACCTTGAGTGCTTCTAATAACCGTTCACCAACCCGGAGGGCTTACTTTTAAAAGTTCCCAACCCGGAACATACTAGTCTAACACATTCATCTTAAGAGGAGGATGAAATATAACATAAACATTCGTATTAAAACTAGAACATGAAATGTAAAAACATTCTCCATAAAATATGAATGGTATAAAAATAACATGTCTATAGTTAAAAATATCACAAAACCTTAAATACAATATGGATGTTTTTATCATAATAAATCAACTTGAAATAAGCTTAAAATCCATCAAAGGATATTGGCATAAATGAAATCATAACTATTTGAGAGAAATATCTCTTTTTTGAAATTATTTAAATGTCACATAAATAAAACATTTACATTGAAAATATTCTTATAAGATTTTAAGGGAATCATCTAAGATTTTACAATGGGGGAAAATATCCACACCCGCTCTATAAGTTTAAAAAAATACATTCTTACCTAAATTTGTCAAAAAGGTTAAAAAGGACCTTGTTTGGAAAACGCCGTAAAGATTTGTTTATAAACATCTTATAAAAAGTCAAACAACAAAATAAATGACCATAAACAATATTATGTAAAATAGTAGGAATATTTTTAAATACATTTTTATGATATATGGATGTGAATGATAAAGATTTCGCAGTAGAGAATTACGAATAAACAATCTCAGATAATGAAGAGATTGTGACATAAACCCTTATCAATTTGGTAACTTACGAAACATACACCCATGAAAGAGGTATCATGCAATGAATATGTAAATACACATAAATTAAATTTTATTACACAAATAATACAATTATGGGCAGTACATACACCACAAAAAAAGGTAATAGTGTCAATATAGCATGAATCTCACGGGAATAAGGACCTATATGAAAACCCATTACCTTGTACTTTTCTTTGTCGAGGGTAGGGTAATCTTCTATATAATGGTTAAATTATTGTATTTAAATTATACAAGAATAATATATATTAATATGATATCATATATGATCTTTTAACATTTCTTTGTTAATAGTATCTTAGTATTATCGTCGTTTCGGGTGTTAACTTAGCTGTTTTATTTTATATGTTTTATTACATAAGCCATATTTGTTATGGATATGGTGTATCTTATACATATCCAAAATTATATAATTTCCTTAAAAATTATTTTTAATCATAAAATGAGAATTACAATTCAATGGATACGATGGGCAATGAATCTCATCGCATTCGTGGAGACGATAGTCTGTACGTACGCACGAACACTACTTCCATTTCATTTTTCATTTAAAAAGGAATCAAAAACAAATAATACAAAGGTATATTATTATTACAGTATAATATAATATTTTATATGTTTTACTTAGGTTCATTAATAACATCCTTTATATGTTCCATGTATGGTATAAAAGAGTCATATCACTTTGAGGGGGCGGTAGTCCGCACTTCCTCAAATGAAATTATTGTATATATATACAAAATGGAACGAATAATGGTATGAAATAAAATGGAATTAAAGAATCTTATATATAAAATATATACCATTAATATATTATTTAAATAGTGTACCATCATAATGGCCACCATGAGATGTGGTAGGAGATAATTGAACAATCCTCGTTTTGTGAGGCGTTTGGATTCCATCCACAGAAACATTATGTTCTTCCCCCATTAGATGTAGGTGTGTGTAAGTGTAGTTCAAATACGTCTCAAAACAATATCCTATAATTTTTAGGATACTGGTTTTGTTACAAAAGAAAAGAATTAGAAGAGTTTAGGGGTTGGAGAAGTAAAATAATAGAAAAGAAGCTAAGATAAAATGTTACCTTTAATTGGGGTAACTCCCTTTGGTTTGAACCAAAAAGGACTCTTGAAGTGCTTTCTACCTAAGGTGAGGCTTCTAGAAGGAGGAGAAATATGTAGGGAGCTTAATTGGGAGGATTTTGGATGATCCAAAAGGTTTGATATGTGCGAGGAATTGGTTATAAGTGGTGTCCTTTTATAAGGGGGAGGATGGGCTCTTTAGAAAAAACTTATAGAATTAATTTATAATAAAATAATATTCGGTTTCTAAGGGCTCCAAATTGGATTATTAAAATCATAAGGGTGTGATGGGTCGAAATCCTTTCAAGAAAAAGATTTTAGACAGGTTTGGGTCATTATATTAACATTATCTTTTAGTTTTAACTCTTGGTTAATTAGTTTGACACTTACCATGTCACTTTAGATTTTTATATTAGATAGTGAATAAACGTACTATATACCTCCAAGTGACCCCCAAGTGGTCCATTAATGATACACCTATCATGATAAAAGTCCGTTTTCCAAACCTTATATTTTTATGAATTTAAAATCAATTAATAATGTAATATTTGTTTTAAAAACTCTTTTATGTCAATTTTGACACTATTTGGTATTCTGTTTTTTGTGAAAGTCATCACAACTTGATTACATCGAAAAAGATTAATTGAATCATCCCTAACATGTCATAGTCACCTAGAAAATTTGTGGATGTCATAAAAACATTGAAATTATATTTATTTTAATATTTATATTACCATTTATTTGATTCTCTCATTAATAAGGTAATTACTGCATCATCATTGTGTCATAAATAAATTTAATTATTTAATTTCTAAAAATTATAATTAAAATACCATTTTGTAGGAAATATTTTTAAATTTATAATTAATATTTATAATAGAATATATCTAATGTATAACCCTATATTAAGAATGTTTTAGCTATTAAACATTGATTTTAACTCTTTTTCCTCTTCTTTGAATTGAATAATAATAAATGTCCGAATCTAATCCATGTGGACCTAAAGGGTCATATTTTATTACTAAGGTTGTTTTTGGTCGAATTAAATTTATCCATTAGAATTAGTACATGTGTTAGGGTAATAATAATAGCATTTTTACCCTTAATTGCCCTACTTACTTTTTTCCATGGTAAATAAAAGTAAAAAGTTACTATTCACCAAAAATTATTTTTATCTTCTTGAACCACATTTTACTCCTTGATGTTAACCGTGTCTCTCAGATTTTCGAAATTCCACTCATAGAAGCAGTAAAATTACGTTTTATGTGAATTTACAAATTCTCCTAGGAGGTGGGTAAAAGACAATGATAAAGTTCAATAAAATTTTAATATATCGTAAATTATTATAAACTACCTCCAATGAATTACACTGAATTTATATAGGTGTTATGTATCTATTTTTACCAAAAATAAATTTAAATAATATAAATACTTATTTAAATAAAAATCCGGTTTTAAACAGTAACTCAATGTTTTTCACTATTCATCGAAAATTTAAAGTTTTCAGAAAAATACCAAAACATTACCCTAAACTAATTTTTATATTCTTAATTTAATAATGAAAACTATATTACCAAATTCAAAACATAGAAGTTTCATTTATTAATTTAAAACTCATTCTCGTTGTTAAAACAAAATGCGTGTTTTTAAGAAAGAATAACAATCAAAAGATTGACACTTGTTTATGTTTGGTTTAAATGTAAAATTATGTCCAATGACCAACGTTGGATTAAATTATAAAAATTTATTATAAATATAATTTAAAACCACTCCAATTAATAATATATCACTATTAATTATTTCGATTAAAAAGTTGTTTTTAATTAAAATTTAGTAATTTTCACTATTCATCATAATATGAATGTTATCCGAAAAGTACAAAAATTTCACCCTAAGCTAATTTCGATATTCTGAATCCAAAAATGAAGTCCCTTTTGAGGTATAAAATTTATAAAATTTCAAAAAGTTGGTATTACTATTCATTACGGCTACTTTGATTGGTCGTGGTGTGTGTTATAATTCGAAGTTGCGTACAACACACGCTGCAGTATTATTCCAAGAGAAGCATAACATGGAAGCTCGGGGTGTTACATTATACCCTCCTTCAATAAATTGCATCCTCGTAATTTATGCTCGGTATTGAAAACTTGGGGTTGAGGTTTCAAAATATCTTAGTTGAAATCCCACATCTAAAAATGAATTAATGAGGCATCTATTTAAAATAAAGAGTGGTAAGTATGAAGATTACTGAAAATAACACATACTAGGGTTCTATGTTAGAAAATATGGATATAGAAGAGAAATATAACCATCAATATCTGATGGAGAGTGTTATAGAACATGGCAATGAAAAGGCCAACAATCCCAAAGCCATAAATTAGTGACGATCTAAGGTACCATCTAGGACAACATTTTTTTTCTAATTTCTTTTTCTTAATGTTGAGGAATTTATTTATGATATTGGATAAGATAATAAGGAGATATACTTACTTTATAATTAGTGTTTTATCCATTAATAAATTTCTACCACAAATGCATCATTCACCCCAAAACATAATACAACTCAGAAATACTCTATTTATCATAATCGTATAGGGTTCCAAATATATTGAATTTATAATTCACATATCAGACCCTTTATGAAAAGGAACTTCATTATACCATCCAGGAACATCATGTAGTACAATGGCAGGTGATAAATCCCAATTGCACTATGGTTGTGGGTTCGATTCCCGCTGCTTTGTCCAACACGGCGGGTTGTCACACAGTCTGTGTGTTGTCCTTTTATAAAAAATCCGAAAATAACCTTTCAAACTTAATCATTTCCAACCGTTAGACATATCCAAAATACTACTATCCAAACTCATAGTCCAAAATTTATAAGGAATTTAAACACAATGAAGATCCTTTTTTCCATGTAATAACATGTGTATACCTTTATCACGTATTATTTTGAAACATGGTAACATTATGAATTACCATAAAACCTTATTGAATACATTCATGCTCCATTATTCTTTATATAATACTCGATATACTCCTTCTATCCAAAAAAATTGTCAACTCCAACAATGACAAATAATTAATCATTTTCAAGGTAGTCAATAATATCCAATATAATTTATTCAAATCAACCATCTCTTATTCAAAAATCACTACCTCGTTATCAGGACCATGTTAAGGATTAAATTTCCTCAGACCATGTATTTTCAAAAAGTGTAGCTTACTATTAAGTAACTTTTCATAGAACCATATATTCTCAAATCCTCAGTAAAATAGTACTGAAGTACAATCCTTATTTATCTCCATAAATCATGTAACTAGTATATTGTTGATACAAAACTCAAATAAAATAATTCTATAATAACAACATAAGAACACTAGTAATTCCTATTAATCTTATGTAGTATCATAACATGATTATTAACCAATAGCATAATTTGGTGCATACTCTGATGATTTGGGAATTGGTTTTCGTAGTGTCCCAACTCCTTGAAGATGAATCATTGTACATTTTAAAACTGTTTCTTACCTTTGAAATCACAAACTTGGTGTCCTTTTTCTCCACACTTATTACAAACTCTCATTCCCTTCAAGCCTTTTCCAAGGTGATTTATTAAAAATTTATCACATATTGGAAAATACTTCATTCCCTTCATCCCTTTATCTGTCCTTCTCTCTACCATCCTTTTCTTCTATGGCTTCCCTTTGAATCCATAGGACTCCGAGAACTCGTTCCATATCTTACCATCACATAATACTATTTCCCTATATGACGATAATACATGGGAGACTATTTCCCATCTAAATTATGGCTTAAGACCATGAAATATATGATCCTTCATACTCTTTGGATCATGTGTATTGCTGGAGTTCTCATTCCTTCTACTAGGCATCATCTCTATACAATGGAATACACTAGGTCAGTCTATGAATCACAATTCATAATTCCAAACATGAAAAATACCTAACGTAAATTTAATAGTTTATGGATATAATCCATAATCACAAAAAAAATCCTGAGGAGATATATACTCATAAACACTTCATAGTGGTTTGTAAAGAAAATGAGAATTATCCTAAGCATATCCCCTTGGAGTGTCGTAAACAAGAGTGAAGCAAGGCTCGTTGTCATGCACCAGTTCCCATTCGAGTCTAGCTCAAAGCGGTGTTTTTGGGTTTTACCCCTAGGTACATTTCTGCCAGAGCCGCTTCTACCTGCTCGTATCCTGACAAGAATTTATTTTCTTGGAAAACTCACAAAATCTCTACATTACCAAAATTCTAGAAAGTTCATCTATACTAATCCTCAATGTCTATCTTAGGGTAATGTGTGCTAATCAGAGTTTTTATAAATCTAGTTTTCAAGGTTATTGCTAAACTTCCTCTGATACTAACTGTAACGCCCCGACCCTAGTTACCCAGAGTCGGTGCATTATTTTAATATATTGGAATGATTACAAGGAATCAAGTCCCAAAGGACCAATCAGTTTAGTATTCTTGTAAAATAGATTACATACATGATTGTTACATTACACTTCATAACATACAAAACGACATAAATAATCCTTTATGAACGCCATTATTCCCTTGTCTTAACCCTGTATATCAATCACAATACACTTCTTGGAATCCTGGTAATAAATAAAACATAGAAAGGGGTGAGCTCAGATGCTCAGTAAAGATAATAATACAGTGGAAACATTCATAAATAAAAAAAAATTAAGGCAATGTTTAACTAAAACAATAGCCTTTTAAACTTGAACGTCATGATAATATGGAAAACATGAAATGAAATAATGTCATTTACTTATTCACATGGATATTCCACTAATTGAATAATCACATGCAATATCAATAACCACTTATATAATGATGTAATGAGTAATGCCGATCTTTAATTTATGTGTCAAGGCCTCGTGCCAAGACCTAAGGGATAACTGTAACTGGAACCCAACCCAGAGAGACTAGTTAACCGGACTCCAACCCGGAGTGCCTCTAATAATCGGACACCAACCCGGAGTGTCTCTAATAACCAGACACTAACCTGGAGTGCCTCTAATAACCGGACACCAACCAAGAGTGCCTATAATAACCAGAAACCAACCTGGAGTGCCTCTAATAACTGGACACCCACTTGGAGGGCTTACATTTACCAGTCCCCAACCCAGAACATACTAGTCCAATACATTCATATTAAGAATAGGATGAAATATAACATAAACACTCGTATTAAAACTAGCACACGAAATGTAAATACTTTCACCATAAACTATGAATGGTATAAAAATAACATGTCCATAGTTAAACATATCACAAAACCATCAATATAATATGGATGTTTTTTATCATAATAAATCAACTTCAAATAAGCTTAAAATCCATCAAATGATGTTTACATAGATGAAATCAAAACTATTTTAGAGAAATATCGTTTTTATGAAATTATATAAAAGTCACATAAATAAAACATTTAATTTGAATATATTTTTATATTATTTGAAGGGATGATTCTAAGATTTTATAATGGTGGAAAATATCCACACCCTCCGTATAAGTTAAAAAAAATACATTTTTACTATAATTTGTCAAAAAGGATAAAAAGGAACTTGTTTGGAAAACGACGTAAAGATTCATTTAGAAACTTCTTATAAAAGGTCAAAAAAGGGTATAAATGAACTTAACCCATATTCTGTAAAATAGTAAGAATGTTTTGAAATACATTTTCATGAAATATGGTTGTGGATGATAAAGATGTCTGATTAGATAATTACGAATAAACAATCTCAGATAATGAAGAGATTGTGACATAAATAGTTACCAATTTGGTAACATATGAAACATACACCAATGTAAGAGGTATCATGAAATGTATATGTAAATACACATAAATTAATGTCTATTACACAAATAATACAATTATGGGGAGTACATACACCACACAAATGGTAATAGTTGCAATATAGCATGAATCTCACGGGAATAATGAGTGAGATGAAAACCCCTTACCTTGTAATTTTCCTTTGTTGAGGGTAGGATAATATCATGTATAATGGTTAACTTATTGTTATTAAATTACTCAAGAATAATATATATTAATATGATATCATATATGATCTTTTAACATTTCTTTGTTAATAATATCGTATTATTATCGTCGTTTCGGGTGTTAACTTACTTGTTTTATTTTATATGTTTTGTTACAGAAGCCATGTTTGTTATGGATAGGGTGTATCTTATACATATCGAGAATGATATCAAGTCCTTAAAAATAAATTTTAATCATAAAATGAGAATTAGACTTCAATGGATACGATGGGGAATGAATCTCATCGCGTACGTGGAGACGGTAGTCCGTACGTACGCACGAACACTACTTCCATTTCATTTTTCTTTTTAAAAGGCATCAAAACCAAATAATACATAGGTATATTATTATTAAAGTATAATATAATATCTTATATGTGTAACTTATGTTCATTTATACCATCCTTTATATGTTCCATGTATGGAATAAATGAGTCATATCACTTTGAGGGGGCGGTAGTATGCACTTCCTCAAATGAAATTATTGTATATATATACAACATGAAACGAATAATGGTATGTCATAAAATGGAATTAAAGAAGCTTATATATAAAATATATATCATTAATATCTTATTTAATTATTGTTCCATCATAATGACCACCATGAGAGGTGTTAGGAGATAATTGAACAATCTTCTTTTTCGTGAGGCGTTTGGTTTCCATCCACAGAAACATTATGTTCTTCACCCATTAGACGGACGTATGTGTAAGTGTAGATCGAATACTTCTAAAAAAAATATCCTAGTATTTTTAGGATACTTTTTTTTGTTACAAATGAAATTAATGAGAAGTTATTAGGGGTTGGAGAAGTAAAACAAATGAAAAGAAGCTGAGAGAAATCGTTACCTTTATTTTGGGTAACTCCCTTTGGTTTGATCCAAAAAGGACTCTTGAAGTGCTTTATGCCGAAGGTGATGCTTCTAGGAGGAGGAGAAAGATGTAGGGAGCTTAATTGGGCCGATTTTGGAAGATCAAAAAGGTTTTATATGTGTGAGGAATTGGTTATAATTAGTGTCCTTTTATAATGGGGAGGAGGGGAACTTTAGGAAAAACATAAAGTATTTATTTATAATAAATTAATATTCAGTTTCTAATAGAGCCAAGTTGATTATTCAAATTTTAATGTGGGGATTGGTCGAAATAATTTAATCCTTTATATTTTAGACAGGTTTGGGTCATTATATTAACCTTATCTATTAGTTTTAACTCTTGGTTAATTAGTTTGACACTTACCATGTCACTTTGTATTTTTATATTATATAGTTGATAAACATACTATATACCTAAAAGTGACCCCCAAGTGGTCCATTAATGATACACCTATCATGATACAAGTCCTTTTTCTGAACCTTATATTTTTTTGAATTTAATATCAATTAATAATATAATATTTGTTTTAAAAACTCTTTTATGTCAATTTTGACACTATTTGCTATTTTGTTTTTGTAAAAGTCATCAAATCTTGATTACATTGAACAAGATACATTGAATCTGCCCTAACATGTCATAGTCACCTAGAAAATTCGTGTATGTCATGAAAACGTTGAAATTTTATTTATTTTAATATTTATATTACCATTTATTTGATTCTTTCATTAATAAGGAAATTACTACATCATCATTGTGTTATAAATAAATTTAATTATATAATGTCTAAAAATTATAATTAAAATACGATTAAGTATGAAATATTTTTATCTTTATAATTAATATTTATAATTGAATTTATCTTTTGTATAACCCTATATTAAAACTGTTTTAGTTATTAAACGTTGGTTTTAACTCTTTTAACTCTTCTTTGAATTAAATAATAATAAATATCCTAATCTAATCCAAGTGGACCTAAAGGATAATATTTCATTCCTCATGTTTTTTTTGGTTGAATTAAATTTATCCAATAGAATTAGGACATGTGTTAAGGTAATAATAATATCATTTGTACCCTTAATTACCCTATTTACTTATTAACGTGGTAAATAAAAGTAAAAAGTTACTATTCACCAAAAATTATTTTTATCTTATTGAACGAAATTTTACTCCTTTATATTAATAGTTTCTCTCGTATTTTCCAAATTCCACTCACAGAAGCGGTAAAATTATGTTTTATGTGAATTTACAAATTTTCCTATGAGGTGGGTAAAAGACGGTGAAAAAGTTTAATAAAATTTTTATATATCAAAAATTATTATAAACTACCTACAACGAATTATATTGAATTTATATCGGTGTTATGTATCTATTTTGAACTTTTATAAATTTAAATAATATAAATAATTATTTAAATAAAATTCCGGTTTTAAACAGTAACTTAGTGTTTTTCACTAGTTATCATATATTGAATGTTTTCAGAAAAATACCAAAAATTTACCCTAAGCTAATTTTGATATTCTGAATTCAATAATGAAGTCTATTTTACCAAATCCAAAACATAGGTGTTTCTTTTATTAATTTAAAATTAATTCTCGTTGTTAAATCAAAAATCATGTTTTTAAGAAACAATAACTATCAAAAGATTGACACTTGTTGTTGTCCGGTTTAAATGTGAAATTATGTCCAATGACCAAAATTGGATTAAATGGTAAAATTATATTCTAAATATAATTTAAAACCACTCTAAGACATAATTTTTCACCATTAATTATTTTGATTAAAAATGTTGTTTTTAATTAAAATTTAGTAATTTTCAGTATTCATCAAAATATGAAAGTTATCCGAAATGTACCAAAATTTCACCCTATGCTAATTTCGATATACAAAATCCAAAAATGAAGTCCATTTTGAGAGATAAAATTTATAAAATTTCAATAAGTGGGTATTACTATTCATAATGGCTACTTTGATTGGTCGTGGTGTGTGTTAGAACTCGTAGTTGCGTACAACACACGCTATTGTATTATTCAAAGAGAAGTGTACCGTGGAAGCTCGGGGTGTTACATGGGATGCCATCATGTCTAGACATGAGAAATATATTACGAGTTCTTTCCAAGCGTAATCCATATCCACCATTGTCTCTCCATAGAGGCACCCAGGAAGCTTTCTTGGGTAAGCCCCAGGCACCATTGTCACTCCATTGCGCCACCCGGGCAGCTTCCTTGCATAAGCCCCATGCAACATTTCCTCTCTATAGAATCACTTGGGATGATTCCCTGTGTAATCCTTATGACCCATTACCACTCTATAGCGTCACTCAGGTAGATTCCTTGAATAATCCCCATCCTCCTTTTTTGCACCATAGCAGTACCCGGGCAGCTTCCATGCATAAGCCCCATCCATTTTTGCTCCATAACAGCACCTAGGAATCATCCTTGTATAAGCCCCATCCATTTCTACTCCATAGCGGCACAAAGTAAGCATCCTTGCATAAGCCCCACAACCATTTTCACTCCATAGCGGCACCCAGGTAGATTCCTTCTGTAAGCCCCATGCACAATTGTTGCTCCATAACCACACTCGGGCAGCGTCCATGCCTAAACCCCATTCCCCATTTATGATCACTAGTAGCACATGTGATATATCCATGTATAAGCCCCATCCACTGTTGTCGCTCCTTAGCATCACCTGGGCATCTTCCTTGCATAAGCCCCACTCACAACACTTCATGGACACACATTTGTGATCTGATCGCCAAGTCCATAATGGCTCTTGTTTCCCACACCAATCATGAATCACATGGGATTATAGTAGTAAGCATCGACTATGAAATCCATTCTGGGAAACCTAGAGTGTAAGCCCCATCCACCAAAATAAACTACGTGGTCCTTGATCCTTTCCAAAGAAAGATATCTATCAAGCCTCCCTAATGTTCAAGCACACCAACTATTGTTCCATACCCCCTTAACGCTAGTTCTCAATCCTTCATGAACTACAAGGTCTTTGATCATTGCCAAGGTAAGGTATGTACGAATCCTTTCTGATGCTCATTCTGACCAAACATTGGACTTGACTATCTACAGGTTGGCTCACCAAAACCCGTCCTGAAATATGTGGTCTTGGATCTTTTCCAAGGCAATGTATGATCGAAGCCTCTCTGAGGTTCAAGTCCAACAACCATTGGTTCCGAACGCCTTCATGTTTAACCACCTTTGTCTGACATGACGTTAAACTACATGCACCCTTTTCTTCATGTGTGACGTTAAACTACATCCACCATTACGAACAACGTGGGCTTTGATCCATGTCTCCATGACAAGGTATATAATAATCCTCTATGAGGTTCAACACTCATCCACTGGTTAACCATCGTAATCCCATCAAGTGGTTAAGCCATTGTGACCCCATCCAGTGGTAATCCATTATTAACCCCATCCAGCAGTAAAACATTTTGACCCCATCCAGTGGTAAGCCATTGTAGCCCCAATTGAATGTAAGCCATTGAAGTCCCCAATCAACGGTATGTCATCTTTAGATGAAGTATGTGGACCTTGATTCCCTGGCATATGGATAAGTAGGAAGCCACTTTATTGTTTAGTCCTATCACTCATGACTCATCCTAATCTACCACTCGATCCCATGTGTTCCGGAAAGATCATTCCCCAACCTAGTGGTCTTATTTCCTCTGGATCCCATCCAGGCATCCATTCTCATAGGCCGCCACCTCTGGTGTCCCATCGTCCCCAAAACTATGCATAAATTGATTCCCTATAATGGGGATACATTGGAACTCTCTTCAAGGATCATGTCCAAAATCACTGCCATCATCACATCGGTTTCATCTCATCATCCCTCAATATAATTCAACTCTCCACCATCTGTCTTGATTCTTACCCGGGCTCCCACATCCTAGTGGGATCAAGTCATCCACCTCCTCGCTGCTTCTAGCAGTACATGGGCCTCTTTTCATGCGTAAGCCCAAGAATATATCCGAGTTGTTGTGCTTTTTGTACACCCCGATTCATCACCCCTTAGAACTACGCGGGATTTGATCCATTTCATCTACACATGGTACATAGGAAACCTCCAAAAGGCTCAATCCCAGCCAATGGTAAACCTTGCTGCCCCCCCTTGGGGTGACCTCTCCCAGATCCACCCTCAATGGTGTCTAGATCATCCTTCATGATGTGTCCTCTTCAATTTATGGGACACACAATCTTGGGTCTTCTCTTATTGTGTGTTTTGATCCATCTACCTGGTAATCACTCTTGGAGCTCCCTCCAAGGGATGTACCAAACAGATTTGTCTTTATGAGACATTCTAATCACCCTCATTCCATCCCCGTAAGATGTTAAAATCATGGAATACCTCATGTTGAACATGAGATACCCGTGGAAAACCTCAGAAGGCGCACATTTAGAGTATCTATCTCCTTAAGATGTTTAACTCATGACATACCCCGTGATAAACAAGTGATGCTGAGGAAAACCACAGAGACATTCCTCTTGTATATGATACCCTACAACTGATGTGGGATGCATCGGGATCTGTGCCCTAGAGATGCCCTCTTATGAAGAAGAATACAGGTTCCCAATGTCTACAAAACCAAATATGACATGGCATGCCTAATGTGACCATGTACTCTAACCGAAGGTTTCTACCATGTTAAAATCACATGGAATTTCCTAACGGAAGTAGTGTAATTAACAAGCGTCCACAATGATATTGCACCGAGAATGAGATTCACGAACCACGTATTTCGATTTAAGTGATATCTGGACTATGTAAGGAGTTTTGAGGAGGAATCCCAAGAAGGAAGAACCAACATCCCATCATCCTGTTTCGATCAAGGAGAAAACATCCTAGAATAAGGAACAGATGTCACCGACCTTTGGAAAGTGGGAATGTGGGGAAATAGCTATGCGTCCTCCATTGACAGATGTGCGCACCCCAGTGAAATCATAAAAAACATACCTAAAGGAATTTTTTGTTGTAAATTATTTGAAAATATTACCATCATTATATATACCTAATTTTATAGGATATGTACGGGATATTCATCGAATGGGATTCAATGAAAGGTAAGGTGCCCTCTTAACCAAATTATAAATGGGATTATCTAGATGTATAAATATAAATGGTATTTTTCCATTTATATCATTCCTTTTCATAGTTATAGAACATATTACCATATTGATATATTTTAGGAATTACATAGATTTTTATTTACTCAAAAAAACCAAAATATGTGGAGAACATAAATAAATTTTTGAGATATTAATTATGGAATAAAATTATATGGTCCATAATATATTTTGATGATAATATTTATTTACTGTTTTATGTATTTAATATATATATATATCGTGATGTTTACATTTTCTCACTTTATCATTCATTCATGGTTCTTATAAATAAAACATGATATAAAAATGAAAATGGACACTTAATTTAGAACATTGATTTATCCATAACTGAGGACCATGGTGGACTATTATTGGTTGTGATGATTAGTAACTGGTGAATTTCATATTATTTTTTATAGATATATTAAATATTGTTAGGAGGAATAAATAAATTGTGTGATTTATAATGCCAAATCTATACTAGATATAGTGTAATATCCTATTTTAGTGGAATTTGATTGGTTCAAGTTTAATTGTGATATATACGGGAACACGGAATTAGAATATGTCATGATAATGATGGATTTTATGGTAATCTATCTCAATAATTTTCTTGCACTTCCTCATCTTCAACATGATCTCGGGTACGAAACCCCCACTAGAAAATTGTTGCACATATTCCTCTATGGGAGGGAAGGAGACTAGTGAAACACATGTCGTTGGAATCTATTTATATTGTAATGAATTTTGGAACAGTTATTCTTCCATGAAGCTATTGATATAAAAATTTTATTCACCTAATGTGACACACTGTTTTCCAAATAATCCATATGAGTCAAATTGAAGGTTCTTCCCTCCACAAGGGATGATTACGCTAGGCAAATTTTCAAAATAAGAGATAAATGTTGTGTTATTGAATGACTAGATGTAGTTTCAAAAATAATTGGACTTTTTCATCAATCAATAAAGGATGTAAAATTATCTCCAAATGGTATATACCATGGAAATAGAGTGTTTTTATTAGAAGACAATCTATGATTTTGGGATATTCAATATGTTAATTCATTCCTATGGTGCATGGATAGTTTAAATTTTTTTTTCCAAATTCATAGATGATGAAGATAGAACATGGATTTTATTAAATGTTCTTCATCCCAGGTTTTCTAAGGATTATTGGATGGAACCTCATTATTAATCCCTTTGATTCCAAGAAATATGTCACCCAAGTCTATGTTATATTTTATTGTACTGACTAGATATACTGGCTCACAAAATTATTTTTTAATTCAGAAACATCAATTGGTGTTCGAATTAAAATTGATAGAAATATGGTACATGATAATTTTTTATATTATTCAAGAGTTTTAGTGGACACGGAATTTAGTAAACCACTCACAGATAATTTTGTGTTATCAACATAGTTAGTATATTTTTACATTCGTGTTTTTTTATGAAAAGATTCCCTATTTCATTTTTTATTTAGAGGTAGTTGGGCATAACATGCATTCTTATAGGAAGTCGATGACCAGAAAATAATGCCTTAACAGTGGTTATAATGACTATATGTTCAAAATATCATCTAATCTATGCAAATATGGTAATAATACCTCATTGGATCCCCCTTAATGTGATAACAATTTGAAGACATTTGGGAAGGTGACTATTATTACAGAATCATTGGATAATGATTCTTTAAATCATCATGCTTTTACTAGTTTTAAGGATTCTCTTAAAGGGAATTACTCTTCTTGTGGAGTCAGACTGAATTTATAGGAGTTTCAATATATCCATTATGTTGATCAATTAGGAGATCTAGGGACCCTTGGTTCTCCCTAAAGTAATGTTGGTGTTGGGATTCCTTATTGAGATTGTTTGGTCATATAGAAGAATTTTGTCCTACCTAGGGTCTTGTATTTATAACCAATATTAGGGTAATCTAATGGAGGATTATGGTCACCTGGAAGAATGTTTTCTCAATCAATATCTTTCTCATATTAAATAGTAAATCCAAAACATATTCTCTTCTTCAAAAAGATCGGATAAATTGGGAATGTCTTCAATGATGAAATGTTTTGTGACATAAATCCACCTAAAAATTTGGAAAATATTCATACTTTGAAGGATTATATCATATAAATAATGAATATGTTAACTAATAGTGAGGGTTACACTTCTATTCCTACTATGAGATTATTGCGACTGAAAGGTTCCTATAAGGAATATTGCATTCAACTTTATGATTTTCAACTGAGGTAACTCACAATCTGAGTGGAAAACTATTGATGACTATGATTATGAAAATTATTTTTCACACCATGATATATAACTATGTTTTTCCTTGGATGAGGGAAATCCCCTTTGTTTTACCCCATCCATCTCATGTAATTTTTTTCAATAGTTGGATATAATTGTTTCTTCATTCTAGGAATGATTGTATATTGTAATGCTTCATATTAATATTTATATATACTTGAGAATTATAGGATAAATTTAATTTTATCTATATATTTCGGATAAAATTTGAATGAAATAAATTTGGACTGGATAATTATTTGTCGTTGGATAACTTCTCCATAGAGTCTTCATTCGAGCTTCAACCAACATTAATTCAATCATAAAATATGTCATGTATGATAGTTTTTATGTATAATAAATATAATATGAGATTTTTAGTAAAATAGTATATATTAAATGTGATTTAATTTCTATAATTTCCATGGCATGTGATGTACTCATTCGGTGGGGTTCGTTGCATCTGAGGTATTTATCATCCTTGTTGTTGTATATATATAGAATTAATAACATATGAGTGGAAATTTGGGAATGAAATAGTTTATATTCCATGATAACATTATAAATTGAAAAACATTCTCACATAAAAAATTAATTACTATATATGATATAATTTTTGGAGTAAATTATAATGATATATATTCTTAAAAATGATCACACCAAATCACATTGAGTCTTATGTCCAATTAATGATTTGATAGAGAATCCAACATTATTTTATTTTTAATTTTGGGAATTTAAATTTGATGTAAATGATAACATGAAATTTTATATAACACATTGTAGATTATTGAATGAGCATTGGGTTTTATGAAAATCAATGAAAAGAACTAAGGATTTTAATAATTTTTTAAAATTTACTTCTGAAAGAATATTGAAAATATTTTTTATATGATATTATATACGGTTATTTTGTTTAGATATTTATAAAAAACATTATAAATATCATATTGGTATTTTTTATAATGTTTATAAAAATATTATATATGATATTATATGAGATTATATGGCATAGTGTTTTCAAAACAATAGTGAAAATGGATATTTATAATGATTTCCCCTAATGGAATAGAATCATATGATGTGTTTATGCTCATATAATATTATAAGATATTATTATTTCATATGGTACATGGTAGATGGAATAAATGTAAACATTATTTTATTTGGGTATTTCATATAAAATTATATAGGGATTTGATATAGCTTATACCATATCGAATTGTATTGTTTGTTAGGCCACATTATAAGGAAATATAGATTATAATATAATATTAATATTATGATTCATGGGGAATCAAAAATTAATATCATCTAGTATTAGTTTATGTAAATAGCTCATTATTTAGTGACATTTAATTAGAATGAACAATGGGGACAAAAAATATGTTTCAAAGATTAAAATTGATGTAAAAGAAGGATTTATTAAATCAACTCATAGTATTAAACTACATTTATTTGTAGGGTCATATCTGTATTAATACCTATATAAATATCCCTTCTACAAAAGTATTGTTGTTTAATACTCCCAAAAAAATTCTCTATACATTATACACATTAATGATGTTATTTTCCATTTCATTCCATGGCCTCCAATAGATACTTGCATATCATGTTCAGGAGGAATATCCCACAAATGTGTTGCATGTTTTTTGATTAATGAATACCAATAGATAAAAGATTCATTAATATGTTCTTTAATGGCCTATATAAATTACTAGTAAAAGTTATTTGGGGAGCCTCATGTATGAAATGAGAATCCTATTCATATTTTATATACAATTTTCAAATTTTAATACATGGGTTTTTTAATATTAATCTATTAGATTCGTCTGATATGATGAAAATATATTGTTTAATGCAATGAATTCCATTATTCCTATGTGTGACTTCATGTAACCTGATTTTTTGATGCATAAAACACAAAATTATTAGTTTATATTTCCTTTAAATATATTCAATTTCCCTGAAACCCTTCTTTATATGAGACATCAAGTTTAAAAGAACCCCAAAATACTATTTATTAAATATTATTTAATATTTTGGTTATGGTGTAGTAGTGGGGTTAAAAATTATAAATATTGAAATGTAAATTATGAAAAATTAATAATTTCATCTATAGAAAATTAATTAACAATTACAAATTGTATAGAAAGGAAAATCAATATATATGAAGGTCAAAAGAGATGATTTTTAGAAATATTACATTGATGCACCAATGCTTACATATTATATTAAATTAAACTATTATTATTGATAAATTATTTTAACAATACTTTTTGATAATATATTCAATATAATGTATAAAAATTTATTTGATTATTGTTATTATGAATTGAATTATAATATTTACATATTTTGTTTTAAAAATTCATTTTCTAAAAAAATTAGTTCATTTTGATTGAATAAAATATATTTAATTTCACAAACATAAATTAATTTCCATTAAATTGGATATGTATTTCTAAATCACTTTTTCATTTTAGTATTATGATGCATTTTTTGGAAATTTTTTCAAATGATGCATTTCTGAGAGAACAATTAGAAGTACATATTTCTTAAATAATGTAAATTTTATAAACCTATAGTGATTTAATCAGGAATTAGTAGTTGTTAAAACCATCACACAAATTAATTATTTGTTCAGAGATTTAAACACTTCTTTAAAAAATTATATTCATTTTGGGAAACCATGATTAATATTGGACAACATAATTATATTCAATTTAAATTATGGACTATTATTCTGTAATTGAATTTAATAGTATGGTTAGAGGGGTCAATTATATTTTTTCATGATTTAAAACTTTTTAAACCACCCAAATTTTATTAAATAAAAAATAAAATTCATCGGAATTTTTTTATATGATTTTTATGTAAAATAAATTAAACGATAAAATATGGTATCTTCCAAAAAAGAGTTTTTTCAATATTTTTTTGTCTTATATTTATATTAATCTATACCACATATAGAAACAAAACATATATAATGGCTTTGATGTTTTTATTCGTCTTTAACATATTTTTTAGAATTTACATTTTATTTTTTCAATATAAATATGTTATCATTTTAAATCTTTTTGTTATCATATTTAATGATAAAATTTGTTTTCATTGAATTAAAATTGAGATAAGGATTATAATGCCTCTAAATGTTTTATAAATTAGATTTATTGAGTTTATTTACTAAAAATAAATAATTATATATATTTATATATATATGGGTAATTGATCCTACTTTACTTATTTATTCTATATATTATAATTAACAACATTTGGTAAATAAAACCATATAAAAGGAAAATTCCTCTCTAACCCTAATAAAAACATTAAATAATTATATCTTTTCCATGACTGAAAATAATACCTTACAAGATTCCTTAATTTTTCCTTTATCATATTGACTTCCCCTAATAAAATCTTATCTAGCTTTAGTTTTATGGATAATTAGGTCTCTCAAGGAAACTATAACCAACTTACCCAATGCTTTCAAAGTTTATTTCATCTTATAGATCATCAAAATACATTTTAACCATTATAAAAATTTACTATTATATATTAAATATATTTTTATTTTACTATGATATGTGTACAACTACTCTTCTTCTTATTTCTATCAAATAGGAAATGAATGGATCACAAATGTGTATGTATGGACAACCATCTCTTCATAGTGATGTGATTCATTTTCATTCAATGCATACAACTGACGGTTATAATGCTAGATTTAATTAATATTCATGGTAGTTTTAATATTGTTATAAATCGAAAAAGGGGGATTATTATAAACTATTTTTTATTCCATGCATCAAAATAATAAAGCATCACTAGTGAACATGCATGGACTATAAGGTTCTATAATTTCTATATGAATTTTTTATTATATGGCATTATTTTTAGACCATGAAATCTAGCGGCATGTGATTCCGAGGCTGGATTTCCCAGAATGATTCGTGGATATTTTGTTAAGCTTTAATTAGTGCGTGTAAACACTTTTCCTAAAAAAGTGGAATAACTCTGAAATAGTTTCTCGGATCACAATTATTAGGTCACCATTATGTTCAGGTTGGTGGGTTTACCCTTGTGGAAAATTAGGTTTAGTTGGTGCATGCCTCCTGTGAGAATACCCAAAAATGGAATAACCATAAATAAAATAATTAAATAATGATATTTTATATTTCAAATATATATAACACATTAACGGTAACCTGGATTACAAAGCTGAGACAACTGCTGAGCTTGTGATGGTATTCCCTCTTTATGAAGATACTAACATTGGCATGCATGGCCACTAGTGAATGTTAGTTTTTGGTCATAAATAAAATAAATTGACAATTATTTAATTGTAAAATACATAACTTATAAACAGTAACTCGGATTGAAAATTAAAGAGTATAGTTGATCTTTTAATGGCGTGTTCTCATTAGGTGTAGCCTAACCTCAACCATTGCAAGTAGATATTGATATTTAATAATATCTTGAGAATTTATTCTGGTACATTTTGAAAACGTGCGAGCAGCGTTTCCAATAATATGTACATTTACTCGGATTAAAAATCTGTTGGAAATATTGAATCTGTAGCACCGAGATTCACTTATGGGAGAAATAACATTGACCACAGTAGGATCGGAGAAAATGTTATGTTTCTTGAGTTTTTAAAAGAAATAAAATAAAAAAATTTGATTATTAAATTTTCATTCTTATCCTCCAAAGGATAAGTAATGTTTGGGGCCAATGATGTGTCAGGACATTAAATGGATTGACCTTTTAATCTATGTAACAACAACATTGGGGAATTAAGAAGCTTCCTAAATGATGAGGCACCATGAATTCTCAACATTGTTACATACCCCCTCCCTATCTTATTTATATGGAGTTTGTGGAGGGGTATCGACACTAATTCAATAAGCAACAAAGTGCTGACAAAGTGTCCAGATGCCAAACCCTTAGAGGACGTTACTGGTTCCAGTGGGTGGTGCCAAGCGACACTATACCACAAACCAAAGACCGGCTTATAAGAAGAACCTTTGTAAGATAGTTGTGGAGGACGGCGAACACCAACCCACTTAAACAAACATGCGTTCACCATTGATCTTGAGATATGGGTTTAATTCTTATGTAAAATTCAAGTGAAATATTATTGTAACCCATTTTATCCTCCCTCTTGTTTATGAGCTAATACAGAGGGCGTGGGCCTAACGAACCATGCCCAATCCCTATATTTTCTCAATACACCCTTGTGTTCTCCATGGAATATCACCAGCACGGTGACACTGACCAGTTCGAAACAAGACATGAGCCGACACACAAAGCAAACAGAGGTCGTGACAGAAAGTCGCAACAGGAATAGGAACGCCCGACACCATCCAGCCGCAGAGGAGGTGTATAACGACCCATAATTTACATACATTGTTATTAATTTAGAATTAAATCATACTTATTACAACATATAACAAAACCATGAAAGGACTGTATAGGAGTAGTGTCTTTAGAAACTGGGAAACATAAACAACTGGTTCATAAAGCATCTATATTGTCTCTCGTTTATTTCCTCATATCTAGAGTCCCTTTTAGAATATCCTACTTAATAACCTTATTCTAGACCTGGGGAATTAAAACATATGAAAGGGTGAGCTCAAATGCTCAGAATGGGTAAAGAAAGGAAATATCATATTCATAACAATATAGCATTTCGAAAATCTTAATCTGCAAAAGAGATCAAAATAACATAACATGGGATAAATCATAGTAGTGAAATGTAAACCCCATAATTATAACATAAAACATGAAACATTGTGGAATACATACATAATCATATGGAATCATTTTTATTATTCAAGACTCATTGCCAAGACTATCATAGCGGACAAAGTCCATTTCTAAACCGAGTTCACTCCTTGTTTCAGTCCTATTACACTGAACCAGATTAACCTACCGTTATAGCCATGTATATCTCATGAGATATAAATCTTTACCAAATGCATTGAAGGGATATATAAGTCCCACCCATCTCATAATGAAACCATTCTTATGTGTTCCAAAAAATCATAAATCATACTTCATAGCATAACCCATGTCTTAAAAATGGGATTCTTAAACATCGTGACATCATAACACAATCCATATAAGATAAAAGAAATTCATAAAAATAATTCCATCATAACATAATCAAATCAATGTAAAAATACGGATATAAACATAACCCAATATTATCTTAGATGGAAAATAATTTTGATAAAATGCTTGAACTCCATTCTTGAGGAAATTATCCTTTCTACTTCAAACAAATTTTCCTTTCTTAAAATGTCATATAATATTAAACTAAAATAAGTTGATTAAAAATAAACATGATAACATGTAAATGAATCATCATGGAAATAATGTTCTAAAAGTCCTTTCAGATCGTATAGTTTAAAAAACATTTTTCTCGTACTTTGGCCGGAAAAGTCAAAAAGTACATCGTACTAAAAACAACAAAAGATTACTTTAAAATCTTTTAATAATAAATAACCAGTGGGTAAAATTGGATTTAAAAAATTTTATGTGGATGGAAATAATAATACATATTGAGGAAACATGGATGTGGATGATAAATATGCCCCAGTAAATTCGGAAGTATAAACAATCTCGGATAAAAATGGTATTGTGAAATTTTACCTTACCTTAGGTCCGATTTTCCTCGTACGTGTCTGAACCTCCTGTAAAATGATTTAAATAATGTCATTGACTTATTCCAGAATCATACTCATTTTTATTATATCGTGTATGGTTATATTCTTAGCTTCTTATTAGTAATATTTCACTGCTACTTGGTATTCAGGTGTTTATTGCTTTTTGTTCATATCCGTGTTTTGTAGAATAAATTATTATTCTTCTTTTTTAGGTTATAGGTACCTCATTTCCAGAACGTTATTAGTGTAATATATTTCATATTTATTCACTCAATTCATTTATATAATCATTATACATTAAAGATCATGTAAAACGAGTCGCATCACATCGTGGAGACGATATTCCGTACGTACACACGAGCGATGATATCATTCCCATGATCGTGGAATTGTATTGAAGTGTATGTATACAATTTCAGAATCAATATAAATATACAATAATAATATATACTTATTCTTTACACCATTATACCCATCCAAGTAAGGTGGTGGTGGTAAATAGATTACAGCAGGGCGTGGAGATGGTATTCCGTACGTCTGCACGCGCGGTGAATTCATTTTCCGTAGGATGGATAGAAGATGAAATATGTTTGTTTCTTATTTATAATATCATATTAATATATTAGTGATACTTATGTTATTACTCCATAATTAAACAACTAAATATGAAGAATTATAAGGATAAATAATGTTGAAATAATCGGTAACGAACATTACCTCTTCTTTGAAGCGCCTCTTCTTAACCTACTATTAGGGCACAAAAAATGGTCAATGAAAAAGACCAGGACCTATAGAATGTTTCTAGGGAAGAGGAGAAGAGAATTTTTCAGGGGATTGTTGAGCTTTATTGCTCAAAGTTCTGTGAGGAGGAGAGGAAGGAGGTTCCCTTTTATAAGGGAGGAGAGGGGCACTTTAGAAAAAACATAAAATATTATTTTATTATAAAGTTATATTCTGTTTTTAATAGCTCCAAATTGATTTATTTCGAATCTAAGGTGGGGATGGGTCGCAATCCTATCAACCAATAGATTTTAGACAAGTTTAGGTTACTATTTTAACCTTGTCATTTAGATTTAACTTTATGTTAAATAATTTTACTTTTACTGTGTCTTCTTGTTTTCTTACACTATATGGTTAATAAACATACTATAATTAGACAAACGAAACCCAAGTTGTTTATTATTAATATATATAACGTTATATAAGTCATTTGGCCGATACATATATTTTCAGGAATAAAATAACAATTAATAATATAATATTTGTTTTAAAAACTATTTTATGTCAATTTTGACAGTATTTGGTAATTGATTTTTGTGAAAATCATTACAGCCTTATTAATTCTGAAAAATTTATTTAAATCAATAATAATATGTCATATTAACATATAAAATTAATTTAATTAATTAAAAGTATCAAATTACATTTATTTGGGTATTTATAATATCAATTATGTTAATATTTCCTTAATAACGTAATTACTGCATCATCAGTGTGTAATAAATTAAATTATTTAAAGTCTAAAAATTATAAATAAAATACATTTATTTAAGAAATATTTTTATATTTCTAATGAATATTTATAGTCTAATTTATCTTTTGTATTACACTATATTAAAAATGTTTTAGTTATTAAACTTTGATTTTAACTATTTTAACTATACATTAAATAAAATAATAATAAATTTCCTAATCTAATCCAATGGACCTAAATGGTCATATTATATTCCTAAAGTTGTTTTTGGTTGAATTAAAATATCAAATATAATTAGGACTTGCGTTAGGGTAATAATAATACCATTTATAGCCCTTAATTACCCTATTTACTTTTAATCGTGGTAAATAAAAGTAAAAAGATTCAATTCACCAAAAATTATTTTTATCTTCTTGAACCACATTTTTCACCTTAATGTTAACCGTGTATCTCGGATTTTCAAAATTCCATTCACAGAAGTGGTAAAATTAAGTTTTATGGAAATTTCAAACACTCCTTGGAGGTGGGTAAAAGACGGTGAAAAGTTCAATAAAATATTTATATATCTAAAATTTTTATAAAATGACTCCAATGAATTAATTTGAACTTATATAAGAATTATGTATCAATTTTTACCTAAAATAAATTTAAATAAATATATAATTATTTAAATAAAAATTCGGTTTTTAAATAGTAACCAAGTGTTTTCACTATTCATCAAAAATTGAACGTTTTCAGAAAAATTCCAAAAAATCACCCTAGGGTAATTTCTATATTTTGAATCTAAAAATGATGTCCATTTTGAATGATAAAATTTATAAAATTTCAATAATTGGGTATTAATATTCATAATGGCTAGTTTATAAAATATTTTTATAACATACCATTGTTCAGTGAAACTCGGTATTGAGTACAACACAAGCTGTCGGGGATGGTCGTGATTGCGTGTAAAGTAATCCAAGCTAGTGTTGTGCATAGTGTAATATTTCTTTGATTATTTATATAACATAAAAAAAATTCTCCTAAAAATCTCGGGTGTTACAAGGTGTGGCACGCCAACGCACGCCCCTATTGAGAAAATGGACTTAGCTCGACAATCGTAGGGATAGGAGTAGGCGGTCGACACTTCGACCAACCTCGGAAGGAGAGGCGGCTCAACCAGTGCACCACCGGCAAGCGGGAGAGGTGACCCGACCAGCGCCCTGTCGGGGAGTAGAAGCCACTACCAAAGCCGCAGAGGAAGAGGAACCTACCGTGTGGGTTCCATGGTGACCATTCGGCGCCGATGTGAAGTATCCATTTCAAAAAACCAAACGGACCCAATGAAATTTTTGATACTGGGGGGAACGTTTCCCCCCTGGCCAGCATGGGCATACTGGGGTTGGGATGCTTCATTATGGGCAGCCCCTCACGTGGCGAGGCCACCTTCCAGCTGACCGTGTAGCCAGTGGGACGTGCGCTACCTCGGACTAGGTCACTTCTCCAAGGGCCCATTTTCCCTCTTTTAGGATGCCCCTTTTCAAGATGCCCTTTGTGTGCTACCCTATATGGTTCGGGCCTCCCATTTTGGGTCTCGATTTATGGGATAGGCCACCCCCTTGCAGGCCGCCCATGTGGGCCGACATTTATGGGTCGGACCGCCGTTATAGGCCACCTTTGCGGGCTTCCCCCTGTGGGCCAGGTCAGTCTGACCAGGTCGGACTGGTCTAGGGCCCGACCGGGCCTAGAAACACTTAAAGGGACATATCATGAGAATTTAATGTCCTTTTGTCGAATCTTATATGACATTAAAATTCTTGGATCGTGATGGTCATTCTGGTATACTCCAATTGAGGTTTGGATTCAGTTAGGGTATGGCTGGGTTGGATCGAACCTGAATCCAACCGGGCCCCTGGAGTTAAAAAGCATTTTACTCACAGGCTAGGGGGTCTGTTTCACGCACTGTCTGTCATGTTAGGACATTTATGAAAGGGTATTCCTTTGGGTTACTCATTTTTGGATCTTTGTGGAAGTTCGGGTATGACTGATATCTTCATGGAAGGTTTTATGGAACTCGAGCGCACTGTGTGTAAGGAATCATGTGGCTGGAAGTGAGGCAAAGGTTGGGGAACGATCATATAGAGGTTAGTACCGAGCGATATTGTGTGGGTCAGATCCTATATCGGTCAGCACTCAGCAATCCTATATGGGTCTGTGCATACAGATCATGTGTGGGTGAAATCCAGTGTGGGTTAGCGCTCAGTGATCCTGTGTGGGTCAGCGCATACTGATACTATGTGGGTCAGATCCTTTGGGGGTCATTGCGGCAGTTAGTTTCCTGTAAATCTTGTGTGGGTCTGATCCTATGTGTGTCATAGTGGGGGTTATTTATCTATTGATCCTCTACAGGTTAGATCCTATGTGGGTCATTGTGGGGGTTAGTTACCTATCGATCCTGTGTGGGTCAGATCCTGTGTGGGTCAGATCCTGTGTGGGTCAGATCCTGTGTGGGTCATTGTAGGGGTTAGTTACCTATCGATCTTGTGTGGCTCAGATCCTGTGTGGGTTTTTCCAGGGGTTAGTTACATATCAATTCTATTTGGGTCAGACTCCATATGGTAAGTAGTAGTGCCTCCTGACATTATAAGTGAATCTTGATTTGCGACTAATTATCATTACATATATACTTCACTGAAAATCTGGTATGAGCGGAGTCTTTTACCTTTGTGGTGATACATGTGTCAAACATTTCCCTTTGTAGTGATGCCTATGTGGCACATTTACCTCTATGGTAATATCATCGTTGTGATACCTATGTGGTACTTTTACCTTCAAAGTGATATCTTCGTCTTGTTACCTATTTTGTACTTCTACCTTCACATTGATGTCTTCATGTTGTTATCTATGTGGTATTTCATCCATTGTGGGGTTTTATTCATGGCATTACTTGTGTGGTACTTCTATCTTCGTGGTGTTACCTGTATGGTACATCTACCATTTTGGTGTTACCTTTGTACTAATCTTCCCTCATGTAAGGGATGAGTATATCTTTGCTAACATCTGTATATGAATTTTCATATACCTATGAAGATTTCATGTCTATTGCTTCATGATTCGAGATTGATGATTTTCACAATTTTTTCCATTATGGAACTGTGAAAGACCTACAGGGGTCTCGAGGACCCTACTGTGTATCGTTATACTCAACCCTTCCTAGGCTACGCCCGCCCCTTGTTGTGTCTTGTGCAAATGACGTACAATGTTCATCGATATTGAGAGAGCTAGGACCGGACTGTGCTTATAGGTAGAACATTTGATGTGACGTGACACAGGGACATTTGATTGTGAGCTATACCAAACCTTCAGGTAGGATCCCCGGTGGACGATCTGGGAGTTTTTTATCACATTCCAGTTGTATTTGAACTTTTTAGTTGTACTTGTATTTTTCAGTTAGGTATGTTTTATGGACCCTTTACTTTCATCACACTTTTTCAATAGTAGTTTACTTTGTGGTTGCTTCTTGTGGAATTATAGTTTCTGTGTTTCTAAAGGTTTAAAGGCAATTCCTTCCCTTTTAATGATATTCCATTCCGGTGCTAGTCGCTAGCCCTGGACAATGATAGGCGGGCATGGGGTAGTCACTACATGGTACTCGAGGGATGGGTCATGAAAAATTGGTATCATAAGGGTCAGTTCTACCAAATAACAAGTAAATTTATCTTTTCAATGTAGAAAAATTGTTAAGTGTTATGAGTGTGTGTTTTAGATAGGGGAGTCCAATTTTTGTGCGGTGGCCGACGTATCCATACACTAGGACCATGAATTCTTATTTATGACTCAGTACAAGGAAGCAATGATTTCATGTGTTTTGGAGGATTTTTTCATGTTATTTCTCTTTAGTCAACTAACCAGGTATAACTTATTGATCGTGTCCCATCTATTCCTTATTAGGATGTTTCCACATAAAAATCTATCTAGGAATATTAAGAGAGTACATGATGATGGCCCACTGAGTATCGAGGCTCCAATATAGGAACTTTTTACTGTTCTTGACACCTTCAGTTGGTGTGCCTGTAGCACCACCACCCATTGGGCAGTAGTTTCCACCCTCCTCACTGGAAGACGGTGCACCCCAACTAAGAGCATTGCATGAGTTTCAGCGGTAGAGGCCTCCGAGGTTCTAATGTGAGCATGACTCATAGGTGTCTAAGGAAATTCTCGAGGAGGTGGTCGAGTTTCCATCTAGCCAAAGCACCATTCGATCAGATAGAGGTCCTAGTAGAGAGCCTACTATGTGGCTTAGTAGGATGATGGTAGGTTTTTGATTACCCTGATCTTGTGAACATGGGACTTTTTATTGGACAAGCTTAAGAACCTTCCCCATAGTAAGGGGTATCTTCTATAAAAAGATAAGGGATGAGTGTTCCCTAGAGCTTATACAACGTTTCCATAATGAAATTTTGGTATCTGAATATTCATTGAGACGTACCAACCATTCCTAGTAGTCGAAGAATACAGTATGATCACTGCTTCAGGGCTCGGGCCTCTGAGAAAGGTGTGTTCAGTGACATCCAAGCTAGAACGTTTCTTCTAAGCATTCCAACCTTTGTTATGGTGAAATAGAATAACCATTGTGGTTGAATATTATTTGGCTGAGAGGATTCATCCAATGAATGTTAAGAGTGAGAAAGAAAAAAATTGATGTAATTCTCAGAGATTTCGGTATTTAAAATGTTTCAAGAAGAGGAAGTGATAGGGACAGATGAATCTGTAGGGAAGATGGAATGGAAGTAGTTATAGGAGGGCAGCATGAGGAGGTTTAAATTTTGACATGTTACAACCACAAACTCATGTGGTCCCCACCAGGCTCATAGAGCTAGAGGACAGGGGAAGGGAGTTATTGCCTGCGGTCAAGGGGTGTGACTGAAGTGCCCCAAGAATGAATAGTGGTATGGTCTGTGTCTACTACAAGATTCCATATTAATAGACATAGGAACTAATCATTCCATCTTTCCACGAATCTTGTTCAGGACCTAGATTTTTCGGTTAAACCATTGACCCGGCCCTTACATCTTGAGATACCTTTAGGAGGAGACACAGAAATCACTCTTATGTCGAGGGTTTGATCTAACCCTTGAGGCAAGAGTTTCGATAGGAACCTCTTGGTGGCAGCATCGAGACCTTATGTTGTTAGTTTCGGTATGTACTGGACATTAATAGATTATACTAAGATTGAATGTATTAGGAAAAATGATTGTGGTTTATCTAAAATGTTGGAATGGGGTTTTCCTTGGTCTGAAAAAAAAAGGAAACACATGCATTACATGAGAAACTCATGCATAAGAGTGTTTAGATGATCACTCTTCAACCAGCTAGCCTTACCCTTGTGGTAGTGAGAGTTTTGGGTTTATAGTTCCCAACAAGAGTGGCAGAGTGTTGGGAAATCTTTTCAAATGATGTTTCCAGGATTACCTCACCGAAGGGAGAGGGAATTTTACTTTTACTGGGTACTATAAGTGTTTTAAACTGGGATTCTCTTGGGTTGTGGCACCCTTTTCAGCTTTGACAAAGAAGGGGAAGCCTTTCCTGTCGATGGAGATGTTTAAGTAGTGATTTCAGAATATGTGATAGCGATGATTGATATAGTTTATCCAAGACTATGAATTTGAGATTTTCTGTACTTCTCGGAAGCGGCATGTGGTAGCGTACACACTAAGTAGGAGATCTGGTCTACAACTACTGAGTGAGGTGTCAGAAAAACAATTTGCGCAATGGATATCCATCGTGGATAAATAAGGATCATCTTACATCCATTTTATGACTGCCACTCCCCCAATTCTTTAGCAAATTTGGGGGCACAACTTGAGTCATTGACTGCGAGGCCCGACGTGCTCAAATATTCTCAGGATGGAATCCTGAAGGATTTTTTAAATGTGGGGAGAACGTCATACCCATCCAAGGAAACATCATGGAACCACAGAGACATCAGGAGTAGGTGTTGGGAGAGATCCATATATCCCCTTAGTAGGACATCCTGGAGTGGTGAAGGTGTACCAGGACGTCTGGTGTAAGTACTGGTGGCTAGAAATGAAGGAAGAAGTGACAGAGTTTTTATAAAGATGCCTCACATTTTAGCAAGTGAAGACTACACAGAGCTGGTGTAAGTCTTGTCACAACTCGTCCCTCGGGGCCCATGCCTTGACTTCCCAAAACCCACCTTCCATAGGTCAGGGGATGGTGAGAAGCTCCAAAGGTGTAATTCCCTGAAACTGGTAAGGAATTGAATTTATATCCTAAAAATGAACACAAACTAATATAGAATAGAAGAAAAAGAAAAGGTATAAAATGTATAAAAAAAGAGTGTTGAAACGTAAAAGGGGCCAGAAATACAAGCCCTACTGTAATGTACAAGAAACTGAAAGTAAAAGTCCATGAAAAAGGGAAAACAACTCTTAGATCGTCCACTAGGTAATCCGACCTCAAGGGTAGGTACAAATAGCCTCTATAGCACTCAAAGACCATATTTCACCTCTATGTACCATCACACCGTGTGGTCCACCTCCGGGTACCATCCAGTCCTGGTACACTCAGCCTTAGTTAGCGATGTTCGTCATCTACATCCAACACAACGAGTTGCGGGCATAGCCCGTGCAGGGGTGAGTATAATTATACTCAGTAGGGACCCCGAGACCCTCACGATTACACAAAACCCAAAAATGATAAACCACAAGGTAAGACATCAACATTTAACCCCACATGCGTATATGGTGATACATATACCTATGTTATAAAATAATCCATCTCAATCATGAGGAAGACACAAAAGTTACTGACTCAGCTCACACAGGTATACAACTCATGGAGTGTGTTAGAGAATATTAGATGTAGCCACTAAAGCATCATTCTGTCGAACCCACACAGGATCCAGGAACAGGAATCAGAACTGTCGAACACACAAAGGATCCAGGAACAGTAATCCGAGCGGTTGAACCCACAAATGATCTAGGAACAGTAGTTAGACATTTCAAACCAACGTATTATCCAGGAATAGTAGTCAGAGCGGACGAACCCACATAGGAACTAGGAATAGTCGTTAGAGCTGTCAACCCACACAAGATACAAGAACAGTAGTGAGAGTGCAGCTAGCCTCAATGTTTCTTCACAAAGCACGCTTGATTTTAGGAGGGTGCACTCCTCAAGCCCAGTGTCAGTACATCAAATTCCACGAAGTACCATGAATAAGTATCCCCATGGTCCTCCCTATAATAGGGGTCTCAACGCAATAGACGACATGTCAATTGGATGCTCGGACTGTGAGTTGTTAGCCTTTTAGTCCCAGGGGCTGGGTTGGATTAGTGAACAATCCAACCTTATCGTAACTCAACTATACGCCAAACTTCAGTGGAGTATTCTCAATGGGAGTTTCATGCTCCATAATTAACAGTGATGCTGATGGTTTATCAAACGGATGTCTGATGCAAAAGATATGTCAAAATTAAATTAATGGGGGGTCACAGCAGGCCTGGGTCTGGTCCGACCCGGTCGGACCGACCCATCCCGACTTAGTCTGGCCCGACCCATTGGTTTTGACACTGCCCGCTGGGCCTAGCCCGGAATACCGTGAAGGCCATAAGTAGCATGAGGGCATGGACTGGTCGCAAGGGTGTGGCCTGACCGCACATCGATGTAAGGGCGGTTCGGCCAAGAGGCACAGTGAAGGGCTCGGAAGGCAGACTAAGCTAGGCACGCATGGGGCGCAGATCAGCGTATCGGCCTGGATGAATGAGGCAAGTTTGGCCAGCGCTGCGAGGGGTGCGTCTCAGGCGGCATGAGGCATGTGGGCCAGTGCGGTTCTGCCGGGCGCATGGGAGACAGGTGGGAATGCAGGGAGGGTGCTGGGTAGGGTACGGCCAGGCGGGCGGGTGGCTGGGCAGGGTGTGGCCAAGCTAGTAGGAGGCCAGGATGGGCACCGCCAGGCTAGCATGTGGGTAGGCGGGTAGTCAGGCTGGGCACGGCCAGGCCAACATGCGGCCTAGAGGAATCCAGGCAGGCCAGATGGTGGTCAGGAGTCAGCCTGGCAGGGCATGGGCAGGCCAGCAGGTGGCCGGGAGGTGATCAGCTAGGCCGGCAGGGTTCGGGCCGGCTGAGGGAAGAGGATTGGCTCAGCGTGAGCTGTGTGATGCTACGGGGGGTTTGGCTAGGGCCAGTTTGGCCGGTGGCAGTGCGGGATGCTGCTGGGGGGTGGCATGGATCACAGAGTCCATGTGTAGTGTGGCCTTTGTCTTCGCCGCCTTCGTCACCTCGTTGCTTCATCGCCATAGCAAAGATCATCATAAACAAGAACACTGGAGGGGTCAGGCCATGTTAGTTTGGCCCGCACTCTCTTCATTTTGGGTGGTATGATCTTTCACAATAAGTATGATGAAAGATGAAATTCAATTTTTTTACAACCGCCGCAATGATTCATTTCCAATCAAAGAAGAAAAAAATTAATATTACACAAATAAACCCCCAACCATTGGTATTTGTTCAATGATAAAGTCACGGGATGATGATGAAGGAATTCTCCATTCATCATGTCCACCACCCACTTCAAATCCCAAGATGTGTCGGCTCTTTTACGATGATGCGGAGGGAAGGTCAGTTGAATATGTCCCACATCGGTAGGATCCGAGGATAAAGGGTCAAGGATATAATTGGCGGTGTTATTCATTGGAAGAACTCATTATTCGTTCTTTATTAGGAGATGAGGTTCTCTACTGGAGAACTCTATTTCTCCCAAGCACTCATCTCCCAAATATTCCTCCCAGAAGAAAAATACCATGCCAAATAATAGATTATGTTATATCTATTATTTAATTCATTGGCATAAAATTCAAATGGGTTAATTAATTAAGTTGGCTCTACTTAATTAATGAAGAGGAAAAGGCATAATTAAATTGTGATAGTTGGAAACATTAATGTGGAGGGGTGGTGGCACCATTAAGAGGGGAGCTTATGTTTTTTCTCCCCACTTAATGGGGAGTTCAAGAGGGTTCAGCCTCGGGTGGTCCCCACCATATTAAACATCAAGAGGAGGTTAGGTTCGGGTGGGCCCCACCACCCTAACCTCTCATGGGAGGTTAAGGTGTGGTGGTCCCCACATCCAACTTCCTGAAGAAGGATTCAACCAACCCAAATAAAAATAAAGCCAGAAATTTATATTTATTTAATTCGTTCATTAAGACCCAAAAAACTATCTTTTAATCTCAACCAACTACCGTCGAGGTGAAAGTTTTTTTATGTGAATATCAGTGCAACGAGGTCAATGGTGCCCTCAGTTTTAAATTCTTAGCACCAGTTCAATTGTTATAAAAACCCTCTCGTATGTTTACTAAATTTACCCAAACAAAACATTAGAAATTGATTCCGAGCACACCGTGTCTCGGAATCACGTGCCGCCAATTATTGCAGACTCATAAAATTTCAATGTATTTAAGAAAACAAAATTCCACAGAAATTCCTGGTCATTATATTATCCCCACCTCAGGGATATACGTCCTCGTAAGATACAACTCAAACTATGGGAACAAGTGGGGGTACTGAGCATGCATCTCAGCCTACCGCTCCCATGTGCTCTCTTGGAGGTTATCATGTTTCCAGAGAACGAGCACCAGAGGTATTGATCATCTATGGAGGCCCACTCATATCGATCCCCAAATTCAACTGGAACCTCAGTAAAAGTCACCCTATCTCTGATGCCCAACTATCCATGGTCGATGATGTCAGAAGGGTCATGCACGTATCTCCTCAACTGAGATACATGGAAGAGGTCGTGGAACCAATACAACTGATGTTGAAGAGATAAGTGGTAAGCCACCTTTCCAACTCTGTTGAGGACCTGGAAAAGTCTGATGAATCTTGGAGATAACTTTCCATCTTAGGAAAATATCGATAATCCTCATCGACGTGAGACCTGCAGAAAGACATGGTCGACATCCTCGATCTCTTTAGGTCTCCATATCCTGTCAGTATATGACATCTGCATACTCTGTGCAATCCTCATCTACTCCATGATGATCTGCACCGTCTCGGTCATAGCCCGTACCATCTCTGGTCCCACTATTTCTAACTCCCCATGGTCAGTCCAGCACAAGGGTGATCTGCAAGGTCACCCGTATAACACCTCAAAAGTTTTCATCCCAATGGTGGAGTAATAGATATTGTTGTATGAAAACTCCACCAAAGGTAAGTGATCCTTCCAACTGTGACCGAAGCCAAGGACACAAGTACACATCATGTATCTGAGGGTCTAAATGGTCCACTCTGTCTGACCATCCATCTGAGGATGGAAGGCGGTGCTTAATCGAATTTGCACCCCAAAGCCTCTTGCAACCCCTTTTATAGACCGAATGTAAACTATGCGTCATGATCAGAAATGATAGGAGAACATTTTCTATGTAGTCGCACAATCTCCTGCACATAAATGCATCCCAAGCTCTATTCTGTACTCAAATATCTGATTTTTAGAAAGTGGGATGACTTTTTCATTCAGTCAACGATCACCCAAATTGATTCATGACCCCTGGATGTACATGGATGTCCTACAACGAAGTCCATGGATATCGCATCCCACTTCTACTCTGGAACCTCTAAATGTTGAACCAAGCCTTCTGGTACTTGGTTCTCTGCATTCACCTGCTGAAAAATGATTCACCAAGAGACAAACTCTCCAACTACCTTCTTCATCCACAACCACCAGTGCTGTCGCTGGAGATCCTGGTTCATCTTCACCACTCCTGGATGTACCGCTAGAGGGGATGTGTGAAACTCCCTCAAAATTTCCACTTTAAGTGACAATGGAACCATAGTATGTCCTCTGAAAAGGATGATGTCCTCCACACCTTTCGAAAATCTGTCGGGTGCCTAACCTGTGGTTATTTGAGCCTGTCGTGTCTCATAGTCAGTGTCCCCAAGCTGCTCCTACCTGAGTCACTGAAGGAGTGGGGGTTTGACTGTGAGAGACTGTAGAAAGGCTTCTCCATATCTATCCACAAAGGATATTTACAAAGTAGATATCAACTCTGTCACTTCTCTTAACAGTTGTATACCATACCTCCTGCTCAGTGCATCTTCCACAACGTTCCCCTTCCTAGTAGTATAAACTATCTCGAAGTCATAATACTAGAGGAAATCAAGCCAATGTCATTGTCTCAGGTCCAGGTCCTTCTCAGATATGATATACCTAAGACATTTGTGATCATAGTACATGGTAAAATGATCACCCATCAAATATTGTCACTACATCTTCAAGGCGAAGAACACTACTACTAAATCCAGGTCATGTGTAGAGTAGTTCTTATCATGTTGTCTTAGTTGTGGAGAACTGTACACGATCACTGCTTTCTCCTACATCAGAACACAAATTATTCTAGTCCCTAATGTGTCGCAGTATACTAAGTACCATATGCCTTCCTCTGGAAGCCTCAAGATGGGGGCACTAGTCAGCCTCTATCTCAGCTCTTGAACACTCTACTGGAATCTCTCCAACCACACAAAGGGTTTCCCCTTCATCATCAAGGATGAAAGTGGTGTTGTAACTCTGGAGAAGATTGGAATGAATCTCTAGTAGTAACCAACCAATCACAGGAAACTCCATACCTCCATTCCAATTCTGGGTGGCTCCCAACCATCTACTACCTCAATCTTTACTGGATCCACTACAACTCCAGCCTCTAAGATGACATGTTACAAAATGTTTACAACTCAGATCCAAAACTGGCACATCGAGAGCTTACCATAAAGATGGTGCTCTCAGAGATTGTCCAGTACTACCTACAAATGAGAGACATGCTTCTCCTCAGATGTCGAGTAGATCAAAATGTCTTCAATGATGACTATGAAAAAATGATCGAGGTATGGCTAGAAGATCATGTTAATTAGTCACATTAACACTCCTAGAGTGTTGGTTATACTGAATTTCATAACCAAGATCTCGTAGTGGCTGTACCGACAACTGAATGATGTATTCTTCACATCCTCATCTCTAACTCTGAGCTGTTGATATCCTGGTATGAGGACTATCATCGAGAAACACTGTACTCTTTTCAGATGATCAAAGATGTTTTCAATCATCAAAAGTGGGTACTAGTTCTTCACCGTCTCCAGGTTCAGGCAACGGTAGTCAACACAAATCCTTAAGCTCCCATCCGCGTTGTTTGCGAACAGAATCAGGGCTCCAAGGGACAAACACTAGGCCTGATGAATCCCTTCCCCTGCAAGTCCTCTTGTTTTACCCATAGCTCACGATGCTCTACGGGAGCCATCCGATACACTGGTGTAGAGATCGGTGTCGTCCCATGGTATAGGTCAATATAGAGGTCCACCACTCTATGAGGAGGTAGACTTGTGACATCAACAGAAAAAACATCTGCATACTGGTCCACCACTACAAGATATGTTGTAATCTCCAAATAATCTACTCGGAGGGTAAGGAAATACATATGATGAGATATCAAATATACTCTCCTCCGAGAAATTCCATCCTACACTGAAAAGGCTCCCTTTTCACCGGTGAAGGTAAACCTGGTCCCATCCATGCGGACACACCACACTTTTCACCTAATACAGTCGATCTGAGCATGGACTGTAGATAACCAGTATGTGCCAAAGATGATGTCGTAAGGCCTCAATGCCGTAACTAGGATATCCCAGCCAAAGATCTCACCTCCTGGTGTAAGCTCACACTGCCAGAACTAGTGCGTAATTGTCGAATATCCTTCTGTTGGAGTCTCTAGCCTTAAAGATTGGGCCAATAACTCGTTCAGGATCTCTGAGCACTAAACAAGGGTAGTGGATATGAAAGGGTGACTGGAACATGTGTCAATAAGAACTTCAAATATGGTGTATTAAACATAAATATTACCGCGAATCTTCTTCGAAGCACCGTGATCATAGGTCTTAGCTACCAGGAGCTTAGCCCTTGCCTGTCCACATACTCCCTGCGGTCGGGGTAGACCTCCTGGTGGTGGTGGTGGTGACTTCTCATAACGTCATCCACCACCAGCTACATGGACAACTCCTCTTCCATGTCGGCCTGCTCCCTGCGGACATCATCGATCGAACCTCTGCCTATGAAGAAGAGGTCCCTCAATTGTATGTTGATCATCCGAATAACAGGTCGGACAGTCACAAGCCATATGACCCTACCTGCATTCTATGAAACACTATATGTTCCTTGAATGACTAGCTCTATCTCGTGTGCCTCACACAACTGAACACGAGTCCTGAGGTCATCCACAGGATGGTCTAGTACACTTATACCTCTGTGACATCTATCTGCTGCCAGTTGTAGAAAACTCCACTACGTGGTGCTCGGTGGCAGGTCTTGCAGCTAGTGACTGCTCAGCAAGTAAACTCTCCACTAAGAGGGCTCGCTCTAACACCCCCGCCTACGTTGGGATGCTGAGGGAGATCATCAAAGCCCTGATCTCTTACCTGATCCCCTAATCGAAGGTCTGAGCCCTAAAGAATGGGTACCACACCATATCTATGGAGTAGCGTGAGAGGTCATTTAACCTCACTGACTATTGTGCAACCATCATGCTACCCTGTTGTAGTTGCAGTAGCTCAGATATCTACACTACAAGTAGGGTGGTTGGGAAAAACTCCGCCTATAACAAGATCTCGAATTCTGCAGAGAGAATTTTCTCCTTGTCATGCACCTGGAGCATGTGGCTCCACCATCTTCCTACTGCTCCCTGAAGGGGACTCTCGACAAGGATCACCATAAGGTCTACTGGTGTCCCAACGAGTCTGAACACTCTCACTACATCCTTCAGCTAATCCTTAACTACATGTGGGTCTGTCTCGCCCTGTACCTGGGTGGACTCAAGCACTGGAACTCATGCAATGCGCTCATGTGGTGTGAACTCTATTCTATGAGGGCTGGTTGCATCTATGGCCCAACCGGTAGTGGTACTATTGGTGCATTCACTCTAATTGGTCCCTACACCAAGGCCTCGTCTCTAGGTGGGCTGCCATCTCATACAATTCCTTGAACCCTGGCTGGTTGTCTTTGTGGAGGCATCATAAAATGAAACAGTTGCCCCACATTAAAAAAGTTATATATAGTGAGATAAATCATAGATATCACAAATAAAAATCTTCAAAACACACACAGAATCAGTGTTTTCGTGAACTGATTCAGAAATCAGAAGTCAGTGTCATGGTATATAGATAAATCGGTCACCGCACCAATACTGGACTCCCTAAACAGAAAACCACACTCAATACTCTTAACGATATTAATTCATAGAAAATATCAGAGTCCTATATTTTATGGTAGAACCAACTCCTCTGATACCAATTTTTCATGACCCGTCCCCTGGAGCCCGTGCAGTTACTACCCCAAGCCCGACTTCCATATGATAGGGGCTGGCGAATAGTACCAAAGTCTTAATTACCCTAAATTGGGAAGCCATTGCCTTTATTTCCTAAAAACGTACACAACAGAGTACATTCCGGAAGCAAAAAACTAATTGAAAAATGTATAACAAAAGAGTGCTAAAAAGAAAAAGGGGCTGGAAATACCAGCCCAAATGTAATGTACAAGAAACCGAAAGTACAAGTACTAGAAAAACGGAAAACAACTCCTAGATCGTCCACCGGGAAATCCTACATTAATTGTAGGTAAATATAGCCTCTGCAGCACTCCACATCCGTCTTTCACCACCGTGTACCATCATGTCGTGTGGTCCACCTACATGTAACATCCATTCCAGGTATACTCAGCCTCGGTCGGCACTGTCCATCTTCGGTGTCCAACACAATGAGGTTTGGGCATAGCCCATGTAGTAGTGACTATAATGATACTTAGTAGGGACCTAGAGACCCTCAAGGTCTCACAAAATTCAACAATGCTAAACCAAAAGTCAATAAATCAAATGTAAACCCCACTTAGTTATATGCCCATACATATACCTAAGTGATCAAGTAATCCATCTCAATCATGAGGAAAATAGAAAAGTTACTGGCCCAGCTCATAAAGTTATAGAAATCACATATATTGTTAGATATGATCATATGTATCCACTAAATCAATTATTCTGTCAAAACCACAGAGGATCCAGGAACTGAAATCATAACTGTCAAACCCACACATGATCCAGGAATAGTAATCCAAGCTATCGAACCCACACAAGATCCTGGAAGAGTAGTTAGAGCTGTTGAACCCACACAGGATCCAGGAATAGTATTCAGAGCTGTTGAACCCACACAGGATCCAGGAACAGTCATCAGAGCTTTCAGACCCACACAGGATCCAGGAACAATAGTCAGATCGTAGCCAACGTCTGGTTTTCCGCACAAAGCACGCTTGATTCTAGGAGGGTCTGATCCACAAGCCAAGTGTCGACACATCAACTTCCATGAAGTACCACAAAAATTACCCCAAATATCTTCCATGTTATCGGGGTCTCAACGCAATAGACGACACGTCAATCAGACGCCCGATCTGTGAGTTATTAGCATTTTAGTCCTAGGGGCCCTGTTGGATTTGTGTTTGATCCAACCTGACCGTAACACAACTATACCCAAAAATCCTATGGGGTATACTCAAATGGAGCATCACACTCCATGATTACCATTAACATAGATGGTCTGTCAAACGGACGTCTGGTGCCAAATATATGGCCAATAAGAAAGTAAAGGGAGTCGCAGTGGGCATGGGTCCGGTCCAACCCGATCGGACTGACCCGGCCCAACTGTCTTCGAAGGACGTGAATTGTGTGGGGTAATTGACCAATCATGAGGTCGTCGACAAGACATGTGTCAGGGTATGGTATGTTCGGCCTAGAGGTGCCACAAGGGGCACGAAAGGCCGGCTCGGCCAGGTGCACGTGGGGCGCAGCTCGGCAGCTCAGCCCGGATGGCGGAGGCTGGTTCGGCCAGTGCCGTGAGGGTTGTGGCTCGGGGAGCATGGGTCGCGCAGGGTGTGCAGGCCGGCGCGGTGAGGCCAGGCACACACGAGGTGGTCGGGAAGGCCGGTGGGGCGTATGCTGGCTCGAGGTAGCAGCCCAGCTCGGCGCGCGGTGCGGGGCTCCGCGGAGGCTTGGCCGTGGCTGGTTCCGCCGGGGGTGGGGCGGGACAGAACGTGGTTGATGTGGGTCACAGAGGCCGCGGGTAGCACAACCTTTTTCTTCGCCGCCTTTTTCGCCTCGTCTCTTCATCACCATGTTCAAGATCATCATAAAAAATAATTACTGAGAGGTTGGGCGATGTTGTTTTGGCCCGCACCCTCCGCGTTTTGGGTGGTAACATTTGTCTCCTCAATTAAGAAGAGAGATGAACATAATTTTTTTGACAACCAACTCAATTATTACATTCCAACCAAAGAAAAATAACAAAGTAATATTACACAAATAAACCCCTTACCCTTGTAGTTCAACGATGAAGTCACGGGAAGAAGATGAAGGATATCATTGTTCGTTGTGTCCACTGCACACCTCCTATCCTGAGCTACATTGGCTAGTTGAAAAATATTTGAAGGAAAGGTCGGTTGAAGACGTCCCACATCAGTAGGATATGAGGATGATGGTCGAAGGTGATCTTTTCCAGCGTTCTTTGTTGGAAGAACCTGTTCTTCATTCTTTGTTAGGAGATGAGGTTCATCTTTGGAGAAATCTATTTCTCCCAAGCTCTCCTATCCACAATATTCCACCAAAAAGAAACATTCCAATCCAAATTATATATTATGTTAAATCTATTATTTAATTTTTGGCACAAAATTAAAATGGGTTGATTAATTAAGTTGGATCTACTTAATTATTGAAGATGAAAAGGCACAATAAAATTGTGGGAGTTGGCAACATTAATCTGGATGGGTGGTGGAACCATTAAGTGGGGAGCTCAAGAGGTTTCTCCCGACCTAATGGGGAGTTCAAGAGGATTCAACACCTTGTGGTCCTCACCATATTAAACATGAAGACGAGGATAGGTTTGGGTGGGCCCCACCACAATATCCTCTATTGGAGGTTTAAGGTGTGGTGGTCCCCACTTCCAATATCCAAAAACAGGCTTCAACCATGCCAAATAGAAATAAATTCGAAACATTATTTTTATTTAATTTATTCATTAAAAACCAAAAACTATCTTTTAATCTCAACCCACTTCCGTTGAGGTGAAAGTCCTTTTCAGCGAATACTGGTTTAGCAAGTTCAACGGTGCCATCAGTTTTCAATTCCGAGCACGGGTTCAAAAGTTATAAAAACCCACTCATACATTTACTCACTGTACCGGAACAAAACAACAGACATTGATTTGAAGCACACCAGTCCTTAGAATCACGTGTCATCAAATTTCACAGACTCGTAAAATTACCTTGTATTTGAGGAAAAAAAATCCACATAAATTGTGGGACTTTACAAGTCTTATGCCGATAGGAGGATGGATACCATGTCTTCTTATGGGTCTCTCCCACAAGAGGTTTTAACATATTTTTCCAGGGTGGTAGATTATCTTCGAGGCTCAGCGGACCTTTGAAGATTCTTAGCCGAGTGGCTGAGGTGGCGTACGAACTATCTCTTTCCCCATAGATTCACATTGTGCATAATGATTTACATGTGTCGCAGATGCGGGGAAGCGTCCATGATCCATTACATGTTATCGACTAGGGTGAGATGAACTTTGATGATTCAGTGACTTTTAAGGAGTTCTCAGAGGAGATATGGGATTAATAGGAGCGAGTCTTTCATGCATGGTTGATTCCTCGGGTGCGAGTTTGGTGGCAGCACATGGATATCCAGCCGAGAACATGGGAGCGGGATGCTCAAATTTGTGCTCAGTACCCTCATTTGTAGGATTTTCAATTTTTTGGCATTCTAGGATGTAAAACTCTAAGGTGGGGAGCATGTAATGTCATGGAAATCTCCAAATTATTTTTTAATTAAATAGATTTATTTAGGGACCACATATTCTGAGGAATGTGATTCTAAGGCGCGGAGTGCCTAGATTGATCTTTTGATGTTTTCTTAAGCATTATTTAGCGCACCAAAGAAGTTACCGAAAAAGTGGAAAAAATCCTAAACAGTTTCTTGGATCAGAATTCTGAAGGCACCATTGCATTCAATATGGAGAATTTACCTTAGGCACAACATATGATTAGTCGGTGTAGGCCCCCTCTGAAAAAACCCAAAAATGTCATAACCATAAAAAAAATTAAACAAAGTTATTTTATTTTTCAAAAGCCTATAACTCACAAACGGTGACTCAAATTAAAAATTTGAAACCATAGCTGAGCTCCTGAGGGTATGCTCCCATTAAGAAAATATTAACATTGGCCGGCATGGGCCCCCAGTGAATGTCATTTTTTTGGTCGTAAAAAAAATAATTCAGTGACAATTATTTTATTGTAAAATTTGTATCTTCTAAAAAATAACTCTGATTTAAAATCTGACAGTATCGTTGAGCTCATGGGAGTGTGTTCTCCTTAGGCAGAGCCTATCCTTGACCGACGCGAGTCATGGGTGACTGTTAATAATTTTTTGAACATTTTTTGGGTACGTTTTATAACGACCCATACTTTACATACATTGTTAATACTTCAAAATTGAAGCATACTTATTACAACATATAACAAAACCACGAAAGGACCGTATATGTATAGAGTCTTTAGAAACTGGTAAACAAAAACAACTGGTTCATAAAGCATCAACTTTTCCTCCCACTTATTTCATCATATCTAGAGTCCTTTTTTGGCATATCCTACTTAATAACATTCATCCTGACCTAGGGAAATAAAACATACAAAAGGTTGAGCTTAAATTCCCAGTAAGGGTAAAGAAAAGAAATATCAATCACATCATATACTTAAGAACATAACTTTTTGGAAATCTTAACCTGCAAAAAGAGCATAATTTCATAACATGGGATAAATCATAGTAGTGAAATGAAATCCCAATAATCATAACTTAAAACATGAAACTTTGTGGAATACACACATAATCATAGAGAATCATTTCTTATTAGTCAATACACATTGCCAAGACTATCTTAGTGGACAAAGTCCATTTCTGAACCGAGTTCACTCCTCGTTTCAGTCCTATTTCACTAAACCGGTATAACCTATCGTTCAAGCCATTTCTATCTCATGAGATATAAAATCTTTACCCAATGTATTGTAAGGAGATATAGGTCCCACACATCTCATAATGATACCATTATTATGTGTGCCAAAAAATCATAAATCATACATCATTGCATAACCCATGTAATAAAAATGGGATTCTTAAATAACATGACATCCTAAAACAATTCATATAAGATAATGGAATTCATAAAAATAATTCCATCACAACATAATCAAATCAATTTAATAATAGGGATAGAAACAGAACCCTTTATTATCTTAGATGGAAAATAATTTTGATAAAACACTTGAACTACATTCTTGAGGAAAATATCCGTTCTTCTTCAAAAACACTTTTCCCTTCATAACATGTCATACAATTCAAAACTAAAAGAAGTTGATTAAAAATAAACTTGAAAAATATTAAAGGAATCTTCTTGGAAATAATGTTTTAAAAATCCATTCATTCCTTATAAGTTAAAAAACATTCTTCTCATACTTTTGTCGGAAAAGTCAAAAAGCACCTTGTACGAAAAACGACAAAAGATTTCTTTCATATCTTTTACTAAAAACTCACTGAAGGGTAAAATTAGATTTATAAAATTGTAGGTGGATGGAAATAATATTACATATTGAGGAAACATGGATGTGGATTATAAAATACACCACAGTAAATACCAAATTATAAACAATCTCGGATAAAAATGAGATAGTGATATTTCTCTTACCTTAGGTCCGTTTTTCTTCGTAAGTGTCTGAACCTCCTGTACAATGATTTAAATAATGTTATTTACTTAATCCAGAATCATACATATTTTTATGATATCATATATAGTCATTTTCTTAACTTCTTAGTAGTAATATTTCATTGCTACTTGTTATTCGGGTGTTTATAACTTTTTGTTCTTATGCGTGTTTTGTCGAATAAATTCTTATTCTTATCTTTAGGTGATAGATACCTCATTTCCAGAATGGTATTAGTGTAATATATATCATATTCATTCATTCAATTCATTTATATAATCATTATTAAATGAAGATCATGTAGAACGAGTCGCATCACATCGTGGAGACGGTATTCCGTACGTACGCACGAGTGGTGATATCGTTCCTATGATCGTGGAATTGTATTGGAGTGTATGTATACTATTTCAGAATCAGTACCACTTTATAATAGTCATATATAGTCATTATTTAAACCATTATACCCATCCAAGTAAGGTGGTGGTGGAAAATAGATTACACCACGGCGTGGAGACGGTATTCTGTACGTACGCACGCGCAGTGATTTTTTTTCCGTAGGATGGATAGATGGTGAAATAGGGTTGTTTAATACTTATAATAAAACATCAGTATATTATTAATACTAATGTTATTACTTTATAATGAAACAACATAAGTAGAAGAAGTGGAAGAAGAAATAAAGTTGAAAAATCGGTAACGAACATTACCTCTTCTTTGAAGTTCTTCTTTGAGACCTTCTTTTAGGGCCCTCAAATTGGTCTTTGAATAAGACCAGGACATCTAGGATGTCTCTAGGGGAGTGGAGAGGAGGAATTGGCAGGGGTTGGCCGAGATTGAAGGCTCAATGTGGTTTGAGGAAGAGGGGGAGGAGGTGCCCTTTTATAAGGGAGAAGAGGGGCACCTTTGGGAAAACTAAAAATATTATTTTATTATAAAGTCATGTTCGGTTTTAAATAGCTCCAAATTGATATATTTCGAATATAAGGTGGGGAGGGGTCGAAATAATCTCATCCAATTGAATTTATAAAAGTTTAGGTTCCTATTTTAACCTTATCATTTAGATTTAACATTAAGTTAAATAAGTTTACTTTTACTGTGTCTTCTTGTGTTCTTATACTATAAGGATAATAAACATACTCTAAGCAGCCAAACGAACCCCAAGTCATTTATTATTAATATATATAACCTTATATAAGTCATTTTGCCGAAACTTATATTTTTAGAAATAAAATAACAATTGCTAATATAATATTTGTTTTAAAAACTATTTTATGTCAATTTTGACACTATTTAGTAATGGATTTTTGTGAAAATCATAACAGAAATATTAGTTCGAACCATGTTAATTAAATCACTACTAACATGACATATTAACCTATAAAATTAGTGTAATTCCTAAAAAGTCTCAAATTACATTTATTTTTTTGTTTATAACATTAATTATGTCAATATCTTATTAATAAGATAATTAATGCATCATCTTTGTGTCATAAATAAATTAAATTATTTAATGTCTAAAAATTACAAATAAAATACCATTATGTAGGAAATATTTTTATATTTCTAATTAATATTTATAGTCGAATTTATCTTATGTATAACCCCATATTAAAAATTATTTACTTATTAAACATTGATTTTAACTATTTTAACCCTTCTTTAAATAAATTAATAATAAATGTCCTAATCTAATCCAAGTTGGCCTAAATGGTGATATTTTATTCATAAGTTTGTTTATGGTCGAATTACACTTATCCAATAGAATTAGGACATGTGTTAGGGTAATAATAATATCATCTTTACCCTTAATTACCCTATTTACTTTTAACCGTGGTAAAAAAAAGTAAAAAGTTATTATTCACCAAAAAATTATTTTCATTTCATTGAACCACATTTTACTTACTGACATCAATCGTTTCTCTCGGATTTTTGAAATTCCACTCACAGAAGCGGTAAAATTAAGTTTTATGAAAAAATCAGTTTTTTAACTACCACTTAGTGGTTTCACTATTCATCAAAAATTGAATGTTTTCAGAAAAATACCTAAAATTCACCCTAGGCTAATTTCGATATTCCGAATCCAAAAATGAAGTCCATTTTAAAAAATAAAATTTATAAAATTTCAAAAAGTGGTTATTACTATTCATAACGGCTAGTCTTAATAATATTTTAATAGCATATCATTGTTTAGTGAAACTCGGTATTGCGTACGACGCAAGCTATCGAGGAAGGTCGCGATTTCGTGTAAAGCAAGCCAAACAAGTGTTGTGTAGAAAAATATTCCTTTGATGATTTATATAACATAAAAGTCTCTAGTGTTACATTCTACCCCCCTTAAAAGGAATTTTGCCCTCGAAATTCGTCACTTTGTAACAAACAGACGAGGATACCTCTCCCTCATCATATCCTCAAGCTCCCATGTAGCTTCTTCTAATTGTTGGTTCCTCCATAAAACTTTCACCAATCGAGTGGTCTTGTTTCGTAGGACTTTTTCGCTACGATCCAGAATCTCTATCGGCTGTTCTTCATAAGAAATATCCTACTCCAGCGGTACAACTTCTGAGATGAGTACATGTGAAGGATCAGGTATGTACTTTCTCATGAGAGATACATGGAACACATCATGAACTTGAGAGAGATTTGGTGGAAGCGCCAATCAGTAAGCTACCATCCCAACACGATCCAGTATTTCGAAAGGACCGATATATCTAGGGCTCAACTTCCCCTTCTTTCCAAATATCATGACCCTCTTCCAGGGAGATATTCGAAAGAACAATTTATCACCCACTTAAAACTCTAGGACTTCTCATCAGTTGTCGGAATAACTATTCTATTGACTCTGAGCTACTCATATGTGTTGTCGAATAGATCTGACCTTTTCTGCCATTTCATCAATGAGATCGGGTCCTAATAGCTTTCTTTCCCCAACTTCATCCCAGCAAGTTGGAATCCTGCATTTCATTCCATAGAGAGCTTCATAAGGAGCCATCTGAATACTAGAGTGAAATCTATTATTATAAGAAAACTCCACCAAAGGTAGGTGTTGATCCCAACCACCTTTGAAATACATAGAGCAAGCTCTCAACATATCTTCTAGAGTTTGAATTGTTCTCTCAGACTGACCGTCTGTCTGAGGATGATAAGCAGTGCGGAAACTAAACTCTGTATCCAGAGTATGCTGAAAACTTCGCCAGAACCTCGAGGTAAATCTCGGATCCTGATCAGATATAATAGAAAGTCGTACTCCATGCAATCTTACCACTTCTTTTACATATATCCGGGAAAGCTGATCTAGAGAGAAATCCTCTCTAACAGCAATGAAGTGTGCAGACTTTGTAAGACGATCAACTATGACCCAGATATAATTATTGACTTTGGATATTTTAGGAAGTCCTGTGAAAAAGTCCATAGTGATGTTTTCCCATTTCCATTCGGGTATGGGTAATGGTTGTAACATCCCCTTAGACTTTTGTCTCTCAGCTTTAACTTGTTGACAAACCAAGCATCGAGAGACATATTCAGCAACATCTCTTTTCATTCCATCCCCCTTGAAGTACTCTTTCAGGTCCCTATACATCTTCGTGCTTCCAGGATGAATAGAGAATGAAGAACTATGAGCCTCATCCAGCATCTCCTTCTTTAATTCTAGGATGGGAGGAACACAAACCCGATTCCTGAACATTATTATCCCATCACAATCAAGGTTGAATTCCGAAACATTTCTCACCTTCTTTTGTAACTCGACATCTTCTTTATGTGCCTCTTTAATCGTCACATGTATAGATGGTTGAACATTAATTTGAGAAAGATAAGATTTTTCCCCTTCCATTATAATTCCAAGATCCATCCTTTGTAAATCCATAAATATTGGATCTTTTGTGATCCACATAATGGATAAACTGGCATGGTCTTGTCGACTTAATGCATCTTCCACCTTATTTGCTTTCCCAGTGTGGTAATGGATTGAGCAGTTGTAATCCTTTTTCAGCTACAACCATCTTCTTTGATGCATATTTATCTCCTTTTGTGTGAAAATATACTTTAAACTTTTATGATCAGTATAAATATCACACCATTCACCATAAAGATAATGCCTCCAAATCTTAAATGAAAATATTACTGCAGCTATCTCCAAATCATGTGTTGGGTAATTTTGCTCATGGATTTTAAACTGTCGTGATGAATAAAATATCACCATATCATTTTGCATAAGAACACACCCCAATCCCTTCTTGGATGCATCACTATAGATCACAAACCTTTCTCCACTACAAGGCAGTGTGAGCACAGGTGCACTGGATAACCTTCTTTTCAACTCCTTGAAATTCTCTTCACATTCCTATGTCCAGACAAACTTATCTCCTTTCCGAGTCAACCTGGTGAGTGGATTAGAGAATAGTGAAAAATCTTTCACAAAAAGTCGATAATATCCAGCCAAACCAAGAAAATTTGGATCTCAGTTACTGTTGTTGGTCTCAACCATCTTTCGATAACCTCTGTTTTTGCTGGATCCATAGATATCCCCTCTTTTGAGATTATGTGACCCAAAAATGAAACTTTTTGAAGACAAAATTCACACTTGGTAAATTTGTCATAATGATTCTCCTTTCTCAGGGTCTTCAATATAATTCTCAAGTGATCTTCATGTTCTTCCTTGCTCTTTGAATAGACAAGAATATCATCTATAAAGACTACCACAAATTGATCAAGATAGTCTCTAAAGACTATATTCATCAGATCCATGATGATATCAGGGGCATTAGTAAGACCAAACAACATCACTATAAATTCATATTGTCCATACCTTGTATGGAAAGTCGTCTTTGGTATATCCTCCCTTTTGACCCTTAATTAATGATACCCTAAACAAAGATCAATCTTGGAAAAGTATTGAGCTCCGCGTAGTTGGTCAAATAAGTCATCAATGCGTGGGAGATGATATTTGTTCTTGATAGTGATCTTGTTATGTTCTCGATAATCAATGCAGAGTCTCATTGATCCATCTTTCTTCTTAACAAATAGAACAGGTGCTCCCCAAGGTGATGCACTAGGGCATATGAATCCCTTATCAAGATTCACATGGAGTTGCTTCTTCAACTCCTGCAACTCAATTGGGGCCATTCTATAAGGTGTATTTGAAATAGGAAATGTAGTGACTTGGGTTTTTGGCCCTGTCAGACTTTGAAATATTTCTACGAATAATTCTAGAGCTAGGCGGGAAGACAGTGTGCGATTCCGAGGACCGGTGTGCCCGGAATTAATTTTATAAAAATATTAAGTATTTTTACACTATTCACATGGCGGGGGTGTGATATCTCTTAAACGGTAGCTCAGAACGGGGATCTGAGGGCACGGTTGCGTCTAGAATGTGCCGTTTACCCTAGGTGGGGTGTAAACTTTGCGGGCGCGGGCTTGCGGTGAAAAACGCCACTAGGGGCGTTTTCATAAATAAGTAGTGAAGTTAGTGTACGAGCGTCGGCTCGAATAACCTCTGAACGGAGTCTCGGATCGCAAATCTAAGTCCCCCGTTGCGTTCAGAATGATGTTTTTACCCTAAGGGTGACCTTATCCTTGTCCGCGTCGGGCGCGGGGTCGGGGGCGTGTCGGGGCGGGGAGTTGAGCAGATATTTGTTGGAAACAAATATTCCCCCCCATTGTTGGACGTGTGAAGCGCAGAGGAGTTCCACCTCCTTCTCCTCCCCTTCCTATGGAGAATCGGCGGCCGAATCATGCGATCAAGGTGCCATCGAGCTCGGATTTCGACAACGGGCATTCCAAGATCGTGCTGCGGAAGCTTTGGAGCGCGGATCGTCGGCGTTTCGCCCGCGAGGTAGGTGGTTTGAGTTTTGAAATCCCGGACCCCGTTTATTTGTTGTTTTTATTCAAATCATTATAAGGGTTGTATAGTTTGGGTCCTAAGGTATCCAAAACATGTTTCGGATGTGATTTTGGAGCATCGGGGTGCTCCTGGTGGCTCCCGGAAGTTTTCTGGCGAAAACCCGGTTTTTCGGCAACGACGGGCGGCGGCCATAGCGGAATCCGGCGACGGCACAGCGGTGCGGCGGCGGTTTCCGGTGGCGGCGGCGGCGGCGTGGCGGAATCCGGCGGCGGCACGGTGGTTTTAGGTGAGGCTGGCGGTGGTCCGGCCATGATTTTCCAGGGGTTCTTTAAACTCCCGTAACTCGAAAACCGTAATTCTGATTTGCAAGCCGTTTGCGGCGACGCACTCCTTGCGTCGAGATGGACCTTTTGAACTCACTTTGAGGGTATAAGGGTTCAGGATCCTGGCCCGGGAGTTAGAAACGTCGTATAAAATAATATTATTTTATTATTTTACGACTTCGGGGCATTGTGACTTCTACCTGGAGCGTTCGTTTGGCGTGCTGTCAGGGGCGTTGAGACACTGATGGTACGACAGACTTTTTGAGATGGTTTCCTGGTGTTGGGTATGTGAACGGGGTGTGGGCCCCATGAGGCCGGGTTTTGGCGTTTGCGGAGAAACACAGCTTTTGCACCCGGAGTCCGATTTTGGAGGATTAATAGTCGATCCTGTGTGTTTTTACGAGGGGATCGCAATGGTGCAATCCGTTCGATGAGTTTCGGAATCCAGGCGTAGGCCCCACCCGAGCTGGCCTCGGTGAATGATACCATTTTCACCGGGTGTCCGTTTTGGACGAGTGAGTAGTCGATTCCGCTTGTTTTTCTGAGGGGATCGTCGTGGTATGGTCCGCTCGATGAGTTTCAGGATCATTGTGTGGGCCCCGCACGGACTAGCTACGGTGAATAGTGTGTTTTTCACTGGTTCTTTATTTCGAGCGAGTAAACAGCCTATCCTGCGTGTTTTTCCGCATGGAACGCGATGGTGGCCTCGGTTTTGGCCTAGGAGGTGTGCAGTGTGGCGTTGTGGCGAGTCTCTTGGGTTAGCGATGTTTGGACCAGCAGTGGTTGAGGGTTCTCCCTTGGTTCGTTCCTACGAGGGTTCGTGTGGCTTCAAAACCTTCGTATGGGTTTGTGATCCTCTCGATGGGATTTTTTAACTGTTAGTGTTGTGGCATCCCTCCGGTGGGCCCGGAGCGGATCCTCTAGCATCTTTACCCTAGATCGGGTTCTTGGTATCGCTGTGACCGCTTATTTATGGGAGGCAATCCCCTATCTAGCAGGTTAACCCCGTAGGGTTTGTGGCATCATCGGAAATATGATCCCCTATGCGGTGGCCCGTGCTTAGTAGGGTTGTGGCATCATCGGGCATACGATCCCCTACTCATCATGATGTTTATAGTAGGGTTGTGGTATCGTTGGTTAAACGATCACCTACTCAGCGCTTGGTGTCGGTAGGGTTGCGATATTGGTGGTTATGCGATCCCCTACTTAGTGCGTGGTTTCGGTAGGGTTGAGGCATCGTCGGTTTGATCCCCTACATCGCGAGTTGTAATAGATAGGGTTCTGGTATCGTCGTGACCATCTTTATATGGACGATGATCCTCTATCTGAGTGATGTGCTTCTGTCGAGCACCAGATCAGGTTGTGGTATCCCCCAGCGGATCCTGGGTGTGATCCCCTATCTGTGAGAACTACGTATGCCAGATCGGGTCATGGTATCCCCCAGCGGACCCTGGGAGTGATACCCTAACTGTGAGCTACGTATACCGGAGTGGGTCTTGGTATCCCCTAGCGGACCCTAGCGGTGATACCCTATCTGAGGAGTTTGGTGGTTATGTTGTTTCAGCGATGTTTCCTCAGTGATGTTATCCGACGAGTGTGGTCTCTCGGGTGAGCGTCTTAGATGTTTTTTTGGAACCCGATGAATGGTATCTCTCGGATGAGTGTCATCTGGTATGGCATTGTTCGTGTGGTGTACTCTCCTAGTTGGGGACAATTGCTGGTGATGAGGTCGGTACCTCTTGTGGCTTTGTGGCGTGAGCTGAGTATATCCAGTTTGTTCAAGGTGTATGTATGGGCATACACCTGAGCTGAGTTGAGCTGACTAGTTGTGTATAGCTGAGGATGGTCATGAGATGGAGTTTCTCTCTCATCTGGGTTCCCTCTGGCTGGGTTGAGCGGACTGTTGCCTTTCAGTTGCTCCCTTGGGTTTTGGGTTTTTGATGTGCCTGCAGAGTATGTTTATACTCACCCCAGCACAGGCTTTGCCCGCACATGTTTGTGTTTTGTGCAGACCATAAGCCTTTTGACGGAGTCCCAGGAGGACTCGGAGTAGGTGGAGCTTAGTGAGCGAGTTGACTGGGGTGTCTACCGGAGTTGTGCCGAGGGATCTTTCCGGCGAGTGTTTGTGGCAGCGTCCCCTTATTCAGAGCAGGTTGGACGTGCTTTGTAGTTTTCTTTGGTGGGACCTATTTTGCCCTTTGTACTTTTGCTGTTGCACTCTGGTTTGGGATAGATTGTATGCATGCATTTACTTTTCAGTTTCTATATTTCTGCACTATTGCATGGAGGTGTTTGTGGGTGCGTGTGTATAGGTACCTTAGGCTAATTCCTCCCATGTGTGTGATAGCCTACTCGACGCTGGTCGCCAGCCCATGGCCTATTGGAGGCGGGTTTGGGGAGCCGTGGCTCAAGCCCCGTTGGGTCGGGTCGTGACAGAGTGGTATCAGAGTAGGTTCCACCTTTGGGATCTCAGAGCGTAGCTGGTCTAGCTGTGAGTTCGGTTTGGGTTGCATAGCGGCAGTGTTAGGGTTTTTTGAGTTCGGCATTCAGGCCAGGGACTCCAGTGTTGGTGCGGTGGCTGATGTATCCATACACCAGGACTCTGATAACCTGCCTTTCGACTCGGGACATTCGTACATTGGTCGCAGGGACATAACGGTACATGCATCATATAGGACTGGGTTTTTTGGTTTTACATGTCCTTCTTGAGTCAGCTCTCCGGATATACTCTTTGACTGTGGTGTGTCTTGAATTTATTTCAGGATGCCTCCACAACGACAGCCAGTGAGGGTTTTGCAGTAGGATTATGCTGATGACCCGCCCCGTGTAGAGGCTGTGGAGCAGGGAAAAGGTTCTGAGGTTGCACCTCCAGGTGGTCTGCCAGGTGATCCACCACCTGTCGAGCAGCTGGTTCTACCGGCGGTGCAGGACGAGGTTGCGCGCAGGCTGAGTGTGCTGCATGAGTTCCAGAGGCAGCGACCTCTGAGGTTTCGGGGTGATCCAGATCCCCAGGCAGCTGATTACTGGCTTGAGGCAGTCACCCGGGTATTCCTCCTAGTGAGGACACCTTCAGATCAGATGGTGGTCCTAGCGGCGAGCCTTCTGCATGGTTCTGCCGGGCGATGGTGGAGTTTGGTGATGCAATCCCTTGATGAGGAGACGCTCACGTGGGCAGAGTTTGAGGGGCTCTTCAGGGAAGAGGTCTATCCGATGACGCTGAGGTCAGTGCGGATCCAGTAGCTTCTGCAGCTTTGATAGGAGAGCATGACTGTGTTGTAGTACTCAACGAGGTTTACAGACCTGTCGCGCTACTCCCTGGATATGGCTCAAGACCCGTTATTTAGGGCTCGGACCTTAGATCAGGGCTTATGCAGGGACATCCGAGCAGGTGTGGTTTCCTTGTGCCTGCCCACCTATGCTGGAGTGTTGGAGCGAGCATCGGTGGTGGAGAGTTTTCTGGATGAGAATTTTCCCCCTATTAGTTCTGGGCACTCAAGGGCTGAGACTTTTTCAGTCGGATCGGAATCTGGTAGCCGATGACAGACTTAGGGGTCTGGACGTGGCCGATGTTTCAGGAGGCGACCCCAGGATGGAGGATCTGAGCCTCAGGGCTCACAGGGCTCGCAGGCCAGTTTTGGTCAGCCACAGGAGAGGCGGTGTTACGCTTGCGATGGTCGCAGACATCTTTCTAGAAATTGTCTAACCTGACATGCTGCTGAGAGGGAGCCGGTCGATGGACCACCTTGGCAGAGGCATCGTCTCGAGCAAGGAGGTCCGCAGGGCGGCGGACGTGGCGGCGGAGCTGGTGCAGCAGGAGGAGGTGGTAGGCAGTATCAGTTGCCACCACCCCCACCCCTAGGTGGTCCACGCCAAGCTCATGGAGCTGGTGGCCGAGGGTGAGGACAGCTGCATGCCCTGGAGGTAGTCGACCCATAGGCACCGTGGATGAATAGAGGTACGCCTTGTGTCTTTTCTGCTTACTGCAATAGTTTTTCAGACACTATTTAGCGGTACTCTTTCTTTTTCTTGCTTGCTCGAGTTTTGTTCAGGTCATTGATAAGACCCTATGTGGGATTTTTTCCGCATGCTTCGAATGCGTGAGGAATGGGGATCCTTCCCCCACCGAGACACGTTTTTGTGACGCGATTAAAACAGTGCGGGTGAGTCAGTGCCGCCCAAAGTGGATAGTATTGAGGTGTAGTGGATGAGTCCCTCTGACTTATGCGTTCGGGCATGGGTGTTGGTTGGTGAGCTCACTGGTGTGTGAGACCCTGTTGAGAGTCAAGTCGCTTTCCTTGTGCTTAGGGCTTTTTGGGGATCAAATGTTCTAAGGGGGGAGGATTTAGCGACTCAGGTTTTTGGCCATGTCAGACTTTGGAATACTTCTACAAATAATTCCAGAGCTAGGCGCGAAGACAGCGTGTGATTCCGAGGAACGGTGTGCCCAGAATTAATTTTATAAAAATATTAAGTATTTTTATAATATGGACGTGGTGGGGGTGTGATATCTCCTAAACAGTAGCTCAGAACGGGGATCTGAGGGAACGATTGCATTCGGAACGTGCCGTTTACCCTAGGCGGGGTGTAAACTTTGCGGGCGTAGGCTTGCGGTGAGAAACGCCACCAGGGGCGTTTTCGTAAAAAAAGTAGCGAAGTTAGTGTGCGAGCGTCGGCTCGAATAAATTCTGAACGGAGTCTCGGATCGCAAATCTGAGTCCGCCGTTGCGTTCAGAATGATCTTTTAACCCTAAGGGTGACCTTATCCTTGTCTGCGTCAGGCGCGGGGTCGGGGGCGTGTCGGGGCGGGGAGTTGAGGATATATTTGTTGGAAACAAATACCCCCCCCCCTTGTTGGACGTGTGAAGCGCAGAGGAGTTCCACCTCCTTCTACTCCCCTTCCGACGGCAATTCGGCGGCCGAATCGTGCGATCAAGGTGCTCTCGATCTCGGATTTCGACGGCGGGCATTCTAGGATCGTGCGGCGGAAGCTTTGGAGCGCGGATCGTCGGCGTTTCGCCCGCGAGGTAGGCGGTTTGAGTTTTGAAATCCCGGACCCCGTTTATTTGTTGTTTTTCTTCAAATCGTTATAAGGCTTTTATAGTTTGGGTCCCGAGGTTTCCGAAACACGTTTTGGATCTGATTTTGGAGCACCGGGGTGCTCCCGGTGGCTCCCGGAAGTTTTCCGGTGAAAACCCGGTTTTCCGGCAATGACTGGCAGCGGCCATGGCGGAATCCGGTGATGGAGTGGTGGCGCGGCGGCGCTTTCCGGTGGCGGCGGCGGCGGCGCGGCAGAATCTGGTGGTGGCGCGGTGGTTTCCGGCGCGGCCGGCGGTTATCCGGCCAGGATTTTCCCGGGGTTCTTTAAACGCCCGTAACTCGCAAACCGTAATTCCAATTTGCAAGCTGTTTGCAGCGACGCGCTCCTTGCGTCGAGACGGACCTTTTGAACTCATTTTGAGGGTTTAAGGGTTCAGGATCATTGCCCGGGAGTTAGAAACGTCGTATAAAATAATATTATTTTATTATTTTACGACTTCGGGCCATTGTAACTTCTACCCGGAGCGTCCGTTTGGCGTGCCGTCAGTGGCGTTGAGACCCTGATGGTACGACGGTCTTTTTGAGATGGTTTCCGGGTGTTGGGAATGTGAACGGGGTGTGGGCCCCACGAGGCCGGGTTTTGGCGTTTGCGGAGAAACACATCTTTTGCACCAGGAGTCCAATTTTGGCGGATAAATAGTTGATCATGTGTGTTTTTCTGAGGGGATCGCAATGGTGCAATCCGTTCGATGAGTTTCGGAATCCATGCGTAGGCCCCACCCGAGCTGGCCTTCTGTGAATAATACCTTTTTCACCGGGTGTCCGTTTTGGACGAGCGAGTAGTCGATTCCGCTTTTTTTTCTGAGGGGATCGTCATGGTATGGTCCGCTCGATGAGTTTCAGGATCGTTGTGTGGGCCCCGCACAGGCTAGCTATAGTGAATAGTGCCTTTTTCACCGATGCTCCTTTTCGGGCAAGTAAACAGCCTATCCTGCGTGTTTTTCCACATGGAATGCGATGGTGTCCTCAGTTTTGGCCTAGGAGGTGCGTAGTGTGGCGTTGTGGCGAGTCTCTTGGGTTAGCGACGTTTGGACCAGCAGTGGTTGAGGGTTCTCCCTTGGTTCGTTCCTTCGAGGGTTCGTGTGGCATCACAACCTTCGTATGGATTTGTGATCCTCTCGATGGGATGTTTTAACTATTAGAGTTGTGGCATCCCTCCGGTGGGCCCGGAGCGGATCCTCTAGCATCTTTACACTAGATTGGGTTCTTGGTATCACTGTGACCGCTTATTTACAGGCGGCGATCCACTATCTAGCAGGTTAACCCTGTAGGGTTTGTGGCATCATCAAAAATATGATCCCCTACACGGTGGGCCGTGCTCAGTAGGGTTGTGGAATCGTCGGGCATATGATACCCTACTCAGCATGATGTTTATATTGGGTTGCGATATCATTGGTTAAACGATCCCCTACTCAGCGCTTAGTGTCGGTAGGGTTGCGGTATCGTTGGTTATGTGATCCCCTATTCAGCGCGTGGTTTCGGTAGGGTTGCGGCATCGTCGGTTCAATCCCCTACATCGCGAGTTGTACCAGATAGGGTTCTGGTACCATCGTGACCATATTTATATGGACGATGATCCTCTATCTGAGTGATGTGCTTCTGTCGAGCACCAGATCGGGTTGTGGTATCCCCCAGCGGATCCTGGGTGTGATCCCCTATCTGTGAGAACTACGTATGCCAGATCGGGTCGTGGTATCCCCCAGCGGACCCTGGGAGTGATCCCCTAACTGTGAGCTACGTATACCGGAGTGGGTCTTGGTATCCCCTAGCAGACCCTAGTGGTGATCCCCTATCTGAGGAGTTTGGTGGTTATGTCGTTTCAGTGATGTTTCCTCAGTGATGTTATCCGAGGAGCGTGGTCTCTCGGGTGAGCGTCTGAGATTTTTATTTGGAACCCGATGGAGGGTATCTCTCAGATGAGTGTCATATGGTATGGCAGTGTTCGTGTGGTGTACTCTCCTGGTTGGGGACAATTGCTAGTGATGTGGTTGGCACCTCTTGTGGCTTTGTGGCGTGAGATGAGTATATCCTATTTGTTCAAGGTGTATGTATGGGCATACACCTGAGCTGAGTTGAGCTGACTAGTTTTGTTTAGCCGAGGATGGTCATGAGATGGAGTTTCTCTCTCTTCTGGGTTCCCTCTGGCTGGGTTGAGCGGACTGTTGCCTTTCATTTGCTCCCTTGGATTTTGGGTTTTTGGGGTGCCTACTGAGTATGTTTATACTCACCCCTGCATGGGCTTTGCCCGCACATGTTTGTGTCTTGTGCAGTCCACATGCCTTTTGACAGAGTCCTAGGAGGACCCGGAGCAGGTGGAGTTTAGTGAGCGAGTTGACCGGGGTGTCTACCGGAGTTGTGCCGAGGGATCTTTCTGGCGGGTGTTTGTGGCAGTGTTCCCCTTCTTCAGAGCAGGTTGGACATGCTTTGTAGTTTGCTTTGGTGGGCCATGTTTTTTCCTTTGTACATTTTATGTTGCACTCTGCTTTGGGATAGCTTGTATGGATGCATTTTCTTTTCAGTTTCTATATCTCTGCACTGTTGCATGGAGGTGTTTGTGGGTGCGTGTTTACAGGTACCTTAGGCTAATGCCTCCCATGTGTGTGATAGCCTACTCAGCGCTGGTCTCCAGCCCCTAGCCTATTGGAGGTGGGCTTGGGGAGTCGTGGATCGAGCCCCGTTGGGTCGGGTCGTGACAGGCAAAGCACCCGGTACGAGTTCTATTGAAAACTCAACTTCACGATTTGGTGGAAGACCCGGTAATTCCTCCGGAAAGACATCATCAAACTCCCGTACAATGGGGATATTCTTATTCGTGAGTTTCTCACCAACCATTTGAGATAAATAACCTTCATTTAGTTGAATCAAGACCCATAAGGTAGAAGGAATTTCCACTGAAAGGTTATGTTCATCCTTGCATTGATAGACGATCATAGATTGATCTGGAATATGAAATGTGACTTCCCTTCTTTGGCAATTGATATGAGCTCCATATAAAGAAAGCTAATCCATGCCAAGAATCACATCAAATTCCACTATAGGAAGGATCACAAGATTTACAGGAAGCACTTTCCCACAAACTTCGATCGGAGAAGAATTATAAACTTTTGATGCGACTGTTGTGCCATTAGGTGTTGTCACAGCTAACTCAACATCTAATTGTTGAGGTAAAATGGTGACACCCTTAGAAAATTCTTCAGAAATAAAAGATTGGGTGGATCCAGAATCAAATAAAACATTTTCTACTTTAGAGTGGATGTTAAGTGTACCTTTCACCACATCGTTATCATACTCCACATCACTGATAGAAATTGCATGTGACTTTCTTTTGTCTTTAGCATTAAGAGTTTGTTGGCATCGACCATCATCATCAACCCTTGGATTAGGGAATTTATTGGCATAATGCCCCATCTCCTTGCACTTGAAACATTGAAGTGTAGTAGGTTCATTCTGTGTATCACTTCCTTTTTTTTCATCATTAGACATCTTCTTCCCATCATCGCGGCATTCAAATGCCTGATGACCTTCATTTCCACATTTGAAACATTTACTTGTTCCTTTAAGACAACTCCCTCCATGATTCTTTCCACACTTTGATCATAAGGGAAAGCTCATCTTCTTTTCAGTGTGCTCTTTATATTTTCCTTTGAATTCCATTTTCCTCTTCGTATCAAACCCATATGACTGATGGGTTACTCCAATCTCCATCTCAACTTTGAGAGCACATCGAACGATTTCTTCATAGCTATTGAAGTCCCTTATGGCTAAGGCCCTTCGAAGACTTGGATTTAAGCCACTAAATAAACGATCGATCTTAACCTCAGGTTGGATAATAATACCAGAAGCGTACCTTGCAAGTCTTGTAAAATTTGCTTCCTAGGTACCAACAGATTCATCATCCTTTTTCTTCAGTTCAAGAAACTATTTCTCCATCTTTGTTCGGAGAATACGGGGGAAGTACTTATTGAAAAATAAGTTCTTGAACTCGTCCCATTCCATGGAATCAATTTCATCCCTTTTCCTCATATTCTTAATAAGATTCCACCATTGATCAGCATCTCCTTCCAAACGATACACTGCTAGGATGACTTTATCATGTTCAGAACATTGAAGAACTGAAAATATCTTTTCAGTAGTACTAATCCATTTTTCAGCAACTAATGGATCAGTAGACCCGCTGAAAGAAGGTGGATGCTGCCTCATGAAGGATTCAATAGAATGTTTCTCCTTCCTTTGCTCGTTTGGAAGTCTTGCATGATTCATAGCTTGAGAAAGTTGTGTGATCATGGCTACAAGATTTTGAATTCTGGCTCCCATAAAGTTTGGTTGCTCAGGGGGACAATCATTTCATTGCCCGTCGCATTCCGCATTAACATGATTCCTTCGGGTTCCAGCCATTGACTAAAACCAAGAAGAATAGTGTGAGAAACAGTAATTATAATAGGGAAACCACATAATCAAGAATAAAATTTCATACTTAAGGTATTATCCTAGGTTATTCATTGCCATTTCTAAAACACTAGGATTGTGTTCTATGCATAGACTTATCCTTAGGGTTCATACTAAGGCTTTCATCTTTTAGTTTCGAAAGGTGGACTATACCTTTCCTCTGATACCAACTATAACGACCCATACATTACATACATTGTTAATACTTCAAAATTGAAGCATACTTATTACAACATATAACAAAACCACGAAAGGACCATATAGGTATAGAGTCTTTAGAAACTGGGAAACATAAACAACTGGTTCATAAAGCATCAACTTTGACTCCCACTTATTTCAGCATATCTAGAGTCCCTTTTTGTCATATCCTACTTAATAACCTTCTTCCTGACCTGGGGAAATAAAACATACAAAAGGGTGAGCTCAGATGCTCAGTAAGGGTAAACAAAAGAAATATCAATCACATCATATACTTAAGAACATAACTTTTTGGAAATCATAACCTGCAAAAAGAGCATAATTTCATAGCATGGGATAAATCATAGTAGTGAAATGAAATCCCAATAATCATAACTTAAAAAATGAAACTTTGTGGCATACACACATAATAATAGAGAATCATTTCTTATTAGTCAAGACTCATTGCAAAGACTATCTTAGTGGACAAAGTCCATTTCTGAACCGAGTTCACTCCTCGTTTCAGCCCTGTTTCACTGAACCGGTATAACCTACCCTTCTAGCCATGTCTACCTCATGAGATATAAAATCTTTATCCAATGAAATGGAGGGAGATATAGGTCCCACCCATCTCATAATGATACCATTCTTATGTGTGCCACAAAATCATAAATCATACATCATTGCATAACCCATGTAATTAAAATGGGATTCTTAAATAACATGTCATCCTAAAACAATTCATATAAGATAAAAATATTAATAAAAATAATTCCATCACAACATAATCAAATCAATGTAATAATAGGGATAGAAACAGAACCTTTTATTATCTTAGATGGAAAATAATTTTGATAAAACACTTAAACTCCATTCTTGAGGAAAATATCCTTTCTTCTTCAAAAACACTTTTCCTTTCATAACATGTCATACAATTCAAAAATAAAATAAGTTGATTAAAAATAAACTTGAAAACTATTAAAGGAATCTTCATGGAAATAATGTTTTAAAAATCCATTCATGCGTTATAAGTTAAAAAACATTCTTCTCATACTTTTGTCGGAAAAGTCAAAAAGTAACTTGTAGGAAAAACGACAAAAGATTCCTTTCATATCTTTTACTAAAAACTCACCGAAGGGTAAAATTGGATTTATACAATTGTATGTGGATGGAAATAATATTACATATTGAGGAAACATGGGTGTGGATGATAAAATACACCCCAGTAAATACCAAAGTATAAACAATCTCAGATAAAAATGAGATTGTGATATTTCCCTTACCTTAGGTCTGTTTTTCTTCGTAAGTGTCCGAACCTCCTGTATAATGATTTAAATAATTTTATTGACATTCCAGAATCATAATTGTTTTTATGATATCATATATGGTCATTTTATTAGCTTCTTAGTAGTAATATTTCATTGCTACTTGTTATTCGGGTGTTTATAACTTTTTGTTCTTATGCGTGTTTTGTTGAATAAATTCTTATTCTTATCTTTAGGTTATAGATACCTCATTTCCAGAATGGTATTAGTGTAATATATATCATATTAATTCATCCAATTCATTTATATAATCATTATGAAATGAATATCATGTAGAACGAGTCGCATCACATCATGGAGACGATATTCCGTAAGTACACACGAGTGATGATATCGTTCCTATGATCGTGGAATTATATTGGAGTGTATGTATACTATTTTAGAATCATTATCACTTTATAATAGTCAGATATAGTCATTATTTACACCATCATACCCATCCAAGTATGGTGGTGGTGGAAAATAGATTACACCACGGCGTGGAGATGGTATTTCGTACGTACACACGCGCGTTGATTTCTTTTTCCGTAGGATGGATAGATGGTGAAATAGGGTTGTTTCATACTTATAATAACATATCAGTATATGAGTGATACTGATGTTATTACTTAATAATGAAACAACTAAATAAGAAGAAGTGGAAGAATAAATAAAGATGAAAGAATCGGTAACGGACATTACCTCTTCATTGAAGTGCTTCTTTGAGACCTTCTTTTAGGGCACTAAAATTGGTATTTGAAGAAGACCAGGACCTCTAGGATATCTCTATGTAAGTGGAGAGGAGAAATTGGCAGAGTTTTGCCGAGCTTGAAGGCTCAATGTGGTGTGAGGAAGAGGGGGAGGAGGTGTCCTTTTATAAGGGAGGAGAGGGGCACCTTTGGGAAAACTAAAAATATTATTTTATTATAAAGTCAATTTCGGTTTTAAATAGCTAAAAATTGATATATTTCTAAGATAAGGTGGGGATGGTTCGAAATAATATTATCCAATAGAATTTAGACAAGTTTAGCTTCCTATTTTAACCTTATCATTTAGATTTAACATTAAGTTAAATAAGTTTACTTTTACTGTGCCTTCTTGTGTTGTTATACTATAAGGTTAATAAACTTACTATAAGAAGCCAAACGAACCCCAAGTTGTTTATTATTAATATATATATCCTTATCTAAGACATTTGGCTGATCCTTAGATTTTTAGGAATAAGATAACAATTACTAATATTATATTTGTTTTAACAACTATTTTATGTCAATTTTGACACTATTTAGTAATTGATTTTTGTGAAAATCATAACAGAATTATTAGTTCGAAAAAAGTTAATTAAATCAATACTAACAGGTCTTATTAACCTATAAAATTAGTGTAATTCATAAAAAGTCTCAAATTACATTTATTTTGGTTTTTATAACACTAATTATGTCAATATCTCATCAATAAGATAATTACTACATCATCTTTGTGTCATAAATAAATTAACTTATTTAATGTAAAAAAATTAAAAATCAAATACAAATATGTAGCAAATCTTTTTATCTTTCTAATTAATATTTATAGTCGAATTTATCTTATGTATAGCCCCATATTAAAAATCATTTAATTATTAAACATTGATTTTAACTATTTTAACCCTTCTTTAAATAAATTAATAATAAATGTCCTAATCTAATCCAAGTGGGCCTAAATGGTCATATTTTATTGCTAAGTTTGTTTTTGGTCGAATTACACTTATCCAGTAGAATTAGAACATGTGTTCGGGTAATAATAATATCATCTTTACCCTTAATAACCCTATTTACTTTTAACCGTGGTAAAAAATGTAAAAAGTTACTATTCACCAAAAAATTATTTTCATCTCATTGAACCACATTTTACAGACTGACATCAACCGTGTCTCTCGGATTTTTGAAATTCCACTCACAGAAGTGGTAAAATTAGGTTTTATGAAAAATTCAGTTTTTTAACTACCACTTAGTGGTTTCACTATTCATCAAAAATTGAATGTTTTCAGAAAAATACCAAAATTTCACCCTAGGCTAATTTCAATATTCCGAATCCAAAAATGAAGACCATTTTTAAAAATAAAATATATAAAATTTCTAAAAGTGGTTATTACTATTCATAACGGCTAGTTTTAATAATATTTTAATAGCATATCATTGTTTAGTGAAACTCGGTATTGCGTACGACGCAAGCTATGGAAGAAAGTCACAATTTCGTGTAAAGCAAGCCAAGAAAGTATTGTGTAGAAGAAGATTTCTTTGATGATTTATATAACATAAAAGTCTCAGGTGTTACACATTTAGTAAATGTGCAAGTGAAATTTTATATCTTTTGAACCGGTACTTGGATTAAAAATATGAGGGAACCATTGAATCCACAGTTCTAGGACCCGCTTAAGGGAGACATTACTTTGACTATAGTAGGTCAGGAGAAAAAATTATATTTTGTGACTTTTTTAAAAAAATAAATTAATATTATTTTATTATTTTATCTTCATTATTGTCCTCCAACGGACAAGCAGAGTGTGGGGCCAACAATGTTTCATGCCATTAAATGGCTTGACCCTTCCATCAATGTAACAAAAACATTGGGGAATTAGGATAATTCCTAATTAATGATACACCATTAATTACCTTTGTCATAACATAACCTCCCCATCTATTATTTATATGGAAAATGGTGAGGGTTAATAGCACTGCTTCACCAAGCAACGAAGTGCGGACCAAGTGTCGAGACACCAAACCCTTGGAGGATGGAGCCAGTTCTAGAGGGCCATGATGACCGACACCAAACCACAAACCGAAGATCAACGTACGATTTGCGGCATTGGAAGATAGTTGCGGAGGATGAAGAACACCAACCCACTTCCACAAACGTGCTCTAACCATCTTTCTTGAGCTAGGGATTTTTATTCATGTTTTAATTTCACATTAATTTTAATGGAACCCCATTTTTATCCTCCCTCTTATTTATGAACTACATCGTACATAACAGGCCTAAAAAACCGTCCTGAACCCTCTCCTATCATGCTACACCCTTGTGTTCTCTGTGGAGTACCACATTCTCGGCAACATTGACTGGCTATGAAGAAGGTGTGCGCCAATGCACGCCACAAGTGGAGGCCATGACACAAAGTCACGGTGGTCATTGGAACGGCCTGCACTAGCCAGTCGTAGAGGAGGTGTGGCATTCGGTCATGCACCGCCGGTGAGAAAGGGTCCACAACTCGACATAAATGGCGATCAGATGAGGAAAACGACACTTTGGAATATTTCCAATGGAGGGGCAGTGCAACCAGCGTGATACGGGCGAGCGGGAGAGGCGTCACGACCATCACGCCACTGGAGAAGAGAAGTTGTGGCGGAGGAGGAACCCACTGAGCGGGTTCCGCGGTGACATGGTGATGCCCATGTGGAGCCTCATTTTCAAAAAACATGAATAGCCTCCGGGACATTCAGGATACTAGAGGGAAAGTTTCCTTCTTTTCCTGCACAGGTGGACTGCGGCCAGGCTGCCCCCTTGCAGGCCGCACCCCATGCTATCGGGCTGCCTGCCAGCATACCACACTGTCAGACATCCATGCTACCCCTCAGAACGGGTCAGGTCTCATGCCTCTGGGTTTCCCCATTATATGCTTCCCTATACAGGCCGAGTCACCCATTTCTCCCCCCCATATGAGGGCCACCTATACTCATAGGGCCTCCCCTTGTAGGCCACCTCATTTTTGGGTTGGGTGTCTCTTGTGGTCCTCCCTTTGCGAGCCCCCCTCTGCGGGTGTGGCTCCTTTCTGGGCCACCCCCCTATGGCCCATCCCAGACAATGTTGGGTTGGGTCATTCCAACTATGTCAGACTGGACCACGGCCCTACTGGGCCTAAAAACACTGAAAGGGCCATATCTTGAGAACCATATGTATATTTGATAAACTGTCTATTTCATTGGGATCCTTGGATCTTGAAGGTCCTTTTGGTATACTCTAACTGTGTTTTGGATATATTTGGAGTATGGCTAGGTTAGATCAGAACCAAATCCAGCAAGGGTCACAGAGTTAAAACTTTTATAACTCATAGAACATGCGTCTGATTGACAAACCATCAGTCATGTTGAAACCCCTATGACATGGAAGTCTTTTGGGTTACTCCTTTGTGGAGATTAGTGGTGGTTGGGGTATTCCCAATATCTTGATGGCAGATTCAAGGGAACTCGAGTGCACATAGTGCGAGAAATCCAGTGGAAAACAGTGAGGGGTAGGTATGAGATAGATTATACAGAGGTTAGTACCATGCGATCCAAAGTAGGTCATCACCGATCTAGTGTTGGTATGATCCTATATGGGTCAGAGCTCAGTGATTCATTGTGGGACAGCCCATACCGATCATGTGTTGATCAGATCCAATGTGGGTTAGTGCTCAATGATTTTGTGTGAGTCATCGCATACCGATCCTATGTGGGTCATTGCAGGGGTTGGTTACCTATCGATCCCTGGGGGGTCAGATCCTATGTACGTCATTTTGGGGGATAATTACATATCAATCATCTCTCTATCAGATCGTGTGTGAGTCATTTCAGGGGTTAGTTACATATATATCATGTGTGGGTCAAATCCTATGAGGTTCATTATGAGGGTTAGTTACCTATTGATCCAATATGGATCAATCTCTATATGGTCAACAAGAGTGCCTATTAATAGAATTAGATGATCTATATTTTCAAATAATCATTTGAACTTCAATACTTCACTAGAAACCTAGAGTGAGATGAGTCTTTTACCTTTGTGGTGCTACCCGTTTGACTCTATTACCATCGTGGTGATAACAGTGTGGTACATATATCATTGTGGTGATACCTATGTGTTACATTTACCTTCGTGGTGATATCTTTGTGGTGATTCATGTGTGCTACTTTTACCTTTGTGATGATATCTTTGTAGTGTAACTTGTTTGGTACTTCTACCTTCATGGTGTTGTCTTCCTGTTGTCAGCTATGTGGTACTTCTACCATCGTGGTGTTATCTATTTGGCATTACCTGTATGGTACTTATATCTCTGTGGCTTTACCTATGTGGTACTTCAACCTATGTGGTGTTACCATTGTGGTAATCTTCCCACATGTATGGGATGAGTATATCTTGACAACTTAGGAACATGTAGGGGCATATACCTATGTAGATATGATTTTTATACCTTTGTTCTTTAAGATGGAGGTCTTGATTTGTGTTTTTCATTTGTGGAACTCTAAGAGACCTACAGGGGTCTTGGGGTCCCTACTGATTATCTTTATATACAACTCTGCACGGGATAGGCGCGCACCTTGTTTTTTCTTGTCCAGACAACCTAAAATTTTGATCGAGTATGGGGGAGATAGGACTGGATGGTGCTCGGAGGTGGACTATTTGACGTGACGTTATGCTGGGACTACTAATTGGGAGTTGTACCTACTCGTTATGTAGGATTCTGGGTGGATGATCTAGGATCTGTTTTTCAATTAATAGTTGTATTTGTACATTTCATTTGTACATGTACTTTTTAGTTGGGCTTAAATTCTTGTCCCATTACTTTTAGCACACTATTACTACCACACTTGAATTCATTGTTTCTTCTTGTTGCTTTCTAAACAGTGTGTTTTTATAGGTTTAAAGGCCATGCCTTCTTGTATTAGGGATATGCCTTTCCGGTACTAGTCTCCAACTCTTGGACTATTAATGGCGGGTTTGGGGTATTCACAGAACGGCCCCTGAGGGACGGGTCGTGACAATGTGGTATCAGTGGGGTTAGTTATACCAATGATCTTGGACTCTGATCTATTCAATGTAGCAATACTGTTAAGTGTGATTGGTGTGGTTTTTAGTTTGGGCAGTCTAGTGTTGGTGTAGAGGACAACATATCTATACACCAAGACCGTGAATTATGATTTCTGACTCAGTACAAGGAAGCACCGATTGCATGTTTTTTTGAATATTTTTTCATTGATATTTCTTGAGTCATCTCACCAGGTATAACTTATTGATCGTTGTGCGTTTTTTCTTTATCAGGATGTTGCCATGTAGAATGATAGCTTGGATTCATAAGAGATTAGATGATGACGGACCACCGAGCAAAGAGGCTCTAGTGCAGGGCACTCTTAACATGTTGGCACTATCGGGTGGTGAACTAGCAACACTACCACCCATTGGGATGTATTTACCACCAGCTCCACTGGCAGACAATGCACACTGAAAGATCACATTTCACGAGTTATAGCAGTAGAGGCCTCTGAGGTTTTGAGGTGAGACCGACTCACAGGCTTCTAAGGACTTTCTTGAGAAGGTGGCCGAGATTCCATCTTTTCGGGGAACCATTTGATCTGATGGAGATCCTAGTAGGGAGCCTTCTACATGAATTAGAAGGACGATGTCATGGATTGGATTACCCTGATTATGTGATGAGGTGTCTTTTCTATGGATAATCTTGAGAACCATCCTCCGATTACGGGGTCTCTTAACAAAAAAATCATAGGGGTAAGTATTCTCTAGAGATTCTACATCTTTGGATGGAGGACATGTTGGAAGTTGAGTATTCATCGAGGCGTTCTGACCATTCTAGGTACTCCATGAATTCTATATAGTCCGTGCTTCTGGATTTAGACAACCGAGCGTGGTGTTTTTAGGGACATCTAAGCCAGCACTTTTCCTCTTAGAATTACTACTTATTGTATGGTGCTATATAGAACCTTTGTAGTTTAATATTCTATGGTTGAGTGGATTCAACCAGTGGATTTTATCAATGGGAAATCATAAAACTGACCCCAGACTCAGAGACGTGGCCGTGTAAAATGTATTGGGACGAGTAAGCGATAGAGATAGATGAATCTGCAGGGTTGAGGATGTGGAAGAGGATCTAGGAGGGAAGAATGAGGTGGTTTACATTTCAACATGTTACAAACACCACCCAAATGTAGTCCCCACCAGGCATAGGGAGCTGGAGGACATGGTATGGGAGTATCTACATGCGGTCAAGAAGTGAGACCCAAGGGATCCAGGAAAGATTATAAGTATGGTATGTGACTACTACTAGCTATCATATTAATAGACATAGGAACTAATCATTCATTCTTTCCATGAATCATGTTCACGACCTAGAGTTTCTGGTTAAACTATTTACTTGATCCTTACATCTGGTGATACCTTTGGGAGGATACTGGAAAATCAAACATATGTTGATGGTGTAATACGACACTTGAGATGAGGGTTTCTATTGGAACCAGATTGTGATAGCGTTGAGGCCTTATGATATTAGTTGGCGTATAGAAAGAACATCCACAATTCATACTCAGATTGACGGTATTAGGAAAAATGTTTATGGTTTATCTACAACATTATAATGGGGTTTTCCTTGATCAGTGGAAAAAGAAACCCAGGCATAATAAGATAAACTCGTGTGTATGAGGGTGTAGCTGATCACTCATCAGTCGGCCAGCCTTACCCTCGTGGAAGTTGGAGTTTTGGGATTTCATTTCCCAATAGGAGGGGAAGAGTGTGGGAACATCTTTTGAAAATAAGTTTCTAGGTTTAACTCCCCGAAAGGAGAGGGACGTCTACTTTGGATGGAAACTACTAGAGATTTGATCCAGAATTCTCCATGGTAGCGTCACCCTTTTCAACTATGACGAAGAAGGGGGAGCCATTCATGTTGATGCAGAAGTGTCATCATAGCTTCCCAATGTTGATACATCGACGATGGATAGAGTTATTCCTGGACTATGACTTAGATATAGTCAACACTCTTGGGAAGGGGTACATGGTAGAGGACACACTCAGTAGGAGCTCTAGTCAACAAATGATGAGTGAGGCATCCGAGCAACTAGTCGCGTAGTGGATATCCTTCATGGATAATGATTGTGAAACTTACCTCTTGTCTATGACTGTCACACAGATAATTCTTTAGAAAATTCAGGGGGGGGGGAGAGCTCGAGTTGTAACGACCTGAGTCCAGAGCCACACAACCTGTGCACCGTACCCAGTTCTCCACATGACATCAAGCGTGTTTCCCCAAATTCCAGAGGCTAACGACTAGCCGCGAGGGACTTGGTGAGTCAGTGGGGAAACTATACCCTCATTTGGTAAAGTATGAAGTGGAAGGATAAGAATAAACAATAAAAGAAGCAGTAAATAAAATGCAACAACTGAATTGAATGTTAAATCAATGTCTGATATAATAATGATGCAGAACGGTACATGTATCTATGGAAAGATGTAAGAAAAACAATGTGCTGAAATATAACTGAAACCAAAGTACTAAATGTAAACAGCAACTCCAGCAGCATCGTGGACCAAAGCCCGGTCCCATGCCCTCCATCTCCAACCAGCAATCATGTACCTGAGGTAGAAGGGCCACAATCACTACCTACACCTGCAACCATATAATCTGTTTGTGCCGAAAAGAAGGACCCAAACAGGGTGTGAGGCTAATCCCAGTAGGCAACCACCACAAGATTTGTGCCCTAATGCCAGTGAGTGATATAGAAAAAGTAAAGGTAAATAAATGTAGTAATCAATTCTACCAATTACCATTCACATTTATTTATTTACAAAACCAGGGAAAACCAGCATTGTTTTCTATTCCACGATAAGCAAGTAACACAATAGGTATCTAAAATGACTACCTAAACACAAGTAGTACAAAACCCAAGCTTGTTCATTGGCTTAGTGAACCTATCACAACCAACCATCAAAATTCACACTGACTCTCGGGTGGCTTAAACTACCAGACCCCATTAGTCCAGTAATCAAATAAGGCACAGACACTCTGGGAAGCTCTCACGTCAATTCCCCTATAGTCTTGCAATGATAGCTATAGACTCTCTGATGAAACGCTTACGTCTAATTCCTCTTGTGGTATTGATGCATGGGTAACTAAGAACACTCTTAGGAAGAAAAAAGTCCTATTCCCGTAGGTCCTATGTACGAAACTGAAACCAACAGACCCTGTAGGGAAGCACTTAATCGTCTATTCCCTCTTTGATCTCCTGCACTATGTTCTCACATCCCTTAGTAGTCCAGTCGTGCATAATCGATTGTTATAAGCCCTATGTAAGTTAAAAAACTACTTGGATAATAGCTACTATACTTAAAAAGAATTTAAACAGCAAGAAACACATGCAATCAGTGATAACAAGTAAACTAACAATTGCAATAGGGTTTCCTCACATGCAACGGTTCCAAACGGTGATAAACTGCCGAACAGGGGAGGAAAACTCCCATGGGGTGGTCCTCAAACATGAAACCAGGAATAAATTAGCAGCAATTCATCGTAAGCTAACAATCAATCTAGGGAAGATAAAACATATGATCGAAATTCTAAACCCGGGATACCCGATATTGGGGTATCTAGAACTTTTGGAACCAAAACTCAAAGAACTTCATCTTAGGGAAACAAAACACCTACCTCGATCCTCGTAGATCAATATAATTGAACCTCGACCCATGAATCGGCCTATAACAGAGAAGATCTGCAAAAACGTCTAACACTTTCAACCTCAGATAGCTTACACAATAGGAAGAATCATGGACCGAGGCTAAGGAATAACCAACAACTCACCGCTGTGATTCTTCTACAACCGATGGAGTTTGATTTGGAAAACCGGTGACAGATCGGTGGCTCGGAGAAGAATCAGCCTTCTTGGATTTCTGGACGGGATTAGGCAGAGAAGAAGGCGTTTACAGTCATTAGGCGCGACCCCAGGTCAATTAATGAAATAAAAAATTTACAAAGCGTGTACTATTAAAGTACACGACATGTAGGGGTTTTTTCCATACTCCGCCAAAATCGGCCTCCACATCACCCCTACACACCATGTGTGTGGCCCGGTCTCGGCCAACACATGGAATCGAGTGGCTGAGGAGTACACGACATGTACTCCTAAAGTACATGGTGTGTACTCTGAAAATTTCTAGATTCTCCATTTTTTCTTAAAAATCCTGTAAAAGAGATCTGTACCTAAAACCGATGCTCTAGGTTCTTACAAACTTCCCCCTTAAAAAATTTGCCCTCAAATTTCCCTAGAAAGGCATAGAAGAAGAAACCTCGAACAACTCTGGCCACTGTGATCACATATCAGCCTCCCTCTCCCAAGTCTAGTCCTGTATATTGCTCTGCTTCCATAGCACCCGTACTAGAGGAACATACCAACCCCAAAAAACTTTTTTCCACTATGATCAACAATCTTGATAGGATTCTTCTCGAAAGATTCATCCTACTCCAACTCAACCTCCTCGGGTTAAAAAAAATAGGGGTCTGAGAAATACCGTCGAAGCTGAGAAATATGAAAGACGTCGTGCATAGCCTGGTACATCAGAGGTAACTGCAACCTGTAAGAAACCAGCCCGACTCTCTCTGGAACATCAAATGGCCCGATGTATCTCGGTGAAAGCTTACCAAGTCTCTGAATCCTCTTGTGTCCCAACCTCGGTGTGAAACATAGGAAAACCTGATCCCCAACCTCGAACTCCAGAGTTCGTCTCTGCTGATCAGCAAATGACTTCTGCCGAGACTGTGCTGCCTCCATTCTCTTCCGAATCAAGTCTATCTATTCTGAGGTCTCTTAAACAAGACGAGGTCCCAGGAAAGTTTCCTCTCCTGCCTCTATCCAGCATAAAGGTGATCGGCATGGACTACCATACAAAGCCGCGTATGGTTCCATTTGAATAGTCACTTGAAAATTGTTGTTGTAGGAGAACTCCACCTGAGGAATATGCTTCTCCTAAGAACTGCCAACGTCTAGAATGCAATATCGGAGCATATACTCAAGCACCTGGATTGTACGCTCAGACTGGACATCAGTCTGGGGATGGTATACTATTCTCAAAAGTACCTGTATACCCAATGCCCTCTGTAGCCCCGACCATAAGTGCGAAGTAAAACACACAACCCTGTCTGAAACAACCGAGTGTGTAACTCCATGCAGACATACAATCTCTCGGATGTACAGTTGTCCTAGCTCATCAACACTGAAGGTCTCCTTGATTGGCATGAAGTGTGAAACCTTCGTGAGCCTGTCCACTACAACCCAAACCGCATCATTTCCTTGAGGTGATCTCTATAAACCTGTCACGAAGTCCATCATGACATCATTCCATTTCAACTCAGGAATGGGTAACTACTGCAAAAGTCCTGCTGGTTGGTAATGCTCTACCTTCAACTACTGATAGGTGGAACACCACATAACACAACCATCCACATACTTCCTCATACCTAGCCACCAATATTGATGGTGCAAGTCTTGGTACTTTTTGGTGACACCAGGATGAACTGCCCAAGCTAAAGCGTGGAACTCCTGCATTAGCTCTTCATGTATGTCTGCTGAAACCCATACACGACCATGAAAACGTAGCACCTCATCATCGCCCAATGTCCACCCCGGAGTAGGGTCTCCATCTGACACACCCTCCAGTAGGACTTGGCCTTCAAGTTCTGATAGCTGTCTCATTCAAACTCGATCAAAAAGGTTAGTGGTAACAACTATAGAAGAAATACCCTTCTGACCCTATCTATCGTGCTCCTCCAGATGCATCTGAAAGAACAGATCCATGAACTGCCAGTCACTGCTGGCCTCCTGAACTGCCTACAACTGAGTCCTCCTCCTCAGTGTATCTGCCACAGTATTTCCTTTCCCAGGTGTATAAGCATGCTCGAAGTCGAAATATTTTAGGTACTCAACCCACCTTCACTGTCTCAGATTCAAGTCAGGATGTGTGAAGATGTACATGAGGCTCTTGTGGTCAGTATATACCACAAAATGATCTCCCAATAGATAGTTCCTCCAATAACGCAAAGCATGAACAACAACAACCAACTCCAGGTCGTGCGTAGGATAGTTATTTTCATGTGGCCTCAACTACCGAGATCCGTATGCGACAACACGATCTTCCTACATAAGCACTTCTCTATGCCCGATGCTATATGCATCATAGAAAACTGTATAACTCTTTCCCGGGTATGGTAGAACTAGAATCAGTGCTGAAGTCAATCTACCCTTCAGCTCTTAGAAGGCTAAGTCACATGCTTCTGACCAAACGAACTTCACCCCTTCTTAGTCAAGCCCGTCAACGGTGTGGCTAGGCGTGAGAAGTCATGTATAAACCACATGTAGTAACCTGCGAGCCCCAAGAAGCTCCGTACCTCGAAGACGTTCTTCATTTGCTCCCAGTTAACTATTACTCTCACCTTCTCTGGGTCTACTAATACTCATGTCTCTGAGATGACATGACCCAGGAAGTGAATCTCGTCCATCCAAAAGTGGATCTTTGAGAGTTTAGAATAAAGCTGATGCTCCCTCAGTGTACTCAAAACTATCTAATTATGGGTTTCATGATCGTGTCGTGTGTGAGAGTACACAAAGTTATCATCCACACAGACCACGATGAAGGAATCCATGTAAGTATGGAACACTCAGTTCATCAGTTCCATGAAAACTGCTGGCACATTCGTAAGGCCAAACGGAATAACCGTATAGTCATAGAGGCCATACCTTCTCCTGAAGGATGTCAGAGGTATATGTGAAGGCCTAACGCGCAACTGATGATAACCGGACCTCAAATCGATCTTCAAGAACACCGGAGATCCTTGAAGTTGATCGAAGAGATCATCAATCCTCAGCAAGGGAAATCGGTTCTTGACCGTCAACTGGTTCAACTTCTGATAATCCTCGCAAAGCCTAAGGGTAACGTCTTCCTTCTTCGTGAACATGACATGCGGACCCCAAGGAGAAGTATTGGGTCTGATGAAACCCTTTTTCTGCAACTCCTCCAACTACTTATTGAGCTCCTGCAACTCAGGATTAGCCATCCTCTAAGGAGGAATGGACACCAGTGCTACTCCTAGCATGAGCTCAATCGAGAAGTCTACCTCACGCTCCGGAGGCAAACCTGAAAAGTCTTCTGGAAAGACATCTAGAAAGCGATCAACCATTGGAGGAAAATCTAACTGTGAAGTCCCCTTGTCATCCAAATGAAGACAAGCAATCTGGTCTGTAACTCCTCCTAGCCCATGATGCTCGAGTCCGACTTGACTCGCCTGAACATCCCACTCGCCCTTATGAAGGAAAGATTCACCTTCTGGTGATACAAAACTCACCCTGCGGAGATATTAATCGACGACTTCCTGGAAGGGAAACAACCAGTCCTTACCAAGAATGACATCATAGCTCTTCATCTCCATGACATAGAGGTCCCATAGGAAACAATACCCTGCAACCTCGAGAGGTCACTCCCATCACTGGCATACGCTAGATGTCCTCGTTCCCAACGGCGTGTCGAGAGTCAACATGCCAACAGACAAAAAGACACAGAGCTCTAGACATTCCATGACAACAAATGATATAATGATATGTGAAGCACAAGTATAGAAAAAGGGTGAAGATAAAATTGAGGCTACTAATATCGTACCTCGAACTGTGGAAGGTCTAGGATCCTGCTCCCGATGGATCTGCTCTACTGCAAACGTTCGGCTAGTACCGGGGCCCTGTGTAGCAGCCTGATATCCTGGAGCTGATCTCCATTGAGCCTGAATACTGAATCCATGGACTCTACCTTGTCTTGCACGACCCAAAGAACTCCATCCCCCAGTCCGTGGTGGGACTGGTAATCCTACTCCTGAACGAGGGGTAGAAATAGATCCTCCTTCACTAGCTCCTAGAAGAAGAACCCTGCAAAAATGCTGCAGATGAACCATATTGCCGCAAGCTCGTCACTCCACTGGGTCTATCGAGCACTAAGGCTTCTTATTCATACACTTTCTGCACTGATATCACACCACCAGTTTTCCAGAAGGAAGATCCCGTCTACCAGAAGATATACCTCGCTTCCTCGAGTCACATCGAGTAGACTCTCGGTGGCACTTCCTGCCGTAAGTATGAAATAAATTAGCCTTGGATGTTGAACCGCCCTAGTCAACATCTCCATTCCCTCTCAAATTTATTTCAGTGATCATCACTTGGTTGACTATCAGAATAATAAAAGTCAACTGGAAACCGTTCACCTGCGATCTGATATCTTGTTTGAGGCCTTCCTGAAACGTCCTTGCAAAAACAGCTCATCATTTCCCAGAATGGGAGCGAAACACTGTAACTTAGTGAAGCGGGAGGAATATTCCATAACTGAAAGAGTAAAACACTGTAGTTTCATGAACTCCCTGGACCTATAGGCCCTCAGCATCGCTGGATAGATGTAGTCATAGGATATACGTTGGAATTCGTCCCAAGCCATAGTCTGCTGGCGCCCTGCCTGTGAGACTACATCCCACCTTCTCTTGGAGGAATCTATCAGCATGTAAGTTGCAAGATTCACCCATCTGTCTGGGGGGTCTACAGATTCTCAAAGATGGAAAGCATGGTTTCTAGCCATGACTCTGCATCCTGAGGTCCTCCATCCCCTGTGAAAGTGGGAGGATGCTACTGCTGGGAGACTCGCGTCAACTCTGCTATAGACGGGGCAGGATGCTGAGCTCCCTGGAAGGTCTGCATGAACATAATTAAACCCTCCCGGAACTGAACGTCCGCACCAGTGTTCGGAATCCCTGTAGGTGCCATATCCAGAACAATCGGCAGGACTACTAGTAGTCCCTGGTCTGCCGTATCAGGCGTATGGTCACCACCTGGTTCCTGACGTGTAACGGGAGGACGTCTTGGTGCCATAACCTTGAAAGTTCAAAATCACACACCAGATTTAGGATTAACAAGGACATAAAATACAAGAGTACAATATGGGGACAGAAGAGAAACACTAAAATTTGAAAAACTGAACTACATGGCGTGTATTTAAACTACACGGTGTGTTTGTTAAATCAATTTACATGGGCGTGTAATTCTTCCACAACTAGTCGTGTAACATTCCAGACTACACGGCGTGTTGTCCCAAAACACTATGTGTACTTGAACTCTACTTCCCTACCCGAGTCTCTTTGCTCAGCTAACCTACACGGTTATCCAAATCCTAAACTACACGGCATGTGCACTAAGGACACGGGGTGTATAAGCCAGGCTTCGGTGGCCCGTGTAGCAGTTACACGATCGGCTACATGGCTGACTCCTACATGGCGTGTTCTGAACAAACACGGATTGTATAAGGATAGATCACACCGACCCGTGTTGTTCATGAGACGGTTGGGTTCCTAGAAGAAAAATATACGGCATGTTCTCATAACACACGGCGTGTACTAGATAGGATCGGCGTCCCGTGTAGCAGGTTACACGGCCGGCTACATGGCTAACCCCTACACGGCATGTTCTGAACAAACACGGCATGTGTAAGGATAGATAACAATGACCCGTGTTGTTCATGTCATGGTCGGGTACCTAGGAGAAAACTACACGGCGTGTTCCTAAACTACACGGCATGTTCTACCCGAGTTTCCCCAACCCATGTTGTTAGTGACACGAAGGTGTACATGGTTGACTACCACACGACGTGTACTTAAGGTACACGATGTGTCCCCAAAGACTCTCTGATACCCCGTGTTTTTGTTCACACAGTCAATAACACAGTTTCGAAACTACACGACTTGTATGAATAAAGTACACGCCATGTATTCTGGAATTTTTCGGGCAGTAGCTCTAAAACTGCTCTGAACACCGGAAACACTGAAAAACAACCAGCTATGTGCCAAATTCTGATCCGTGGGGGTCCATACTTATTGAAAATCAAATATTGGCATCATAACAATGCATACAACAAGTAAAAAACATAAAAAATGATCCGGTAAATTCCAATCCTCGAGGGCCCATAACACCTCCAAGACAAGATCTTGGCGCCCATACTAAATAGGCTCTAAAAGAAGTAATACTCTATCAGTGCAACAAGTATTTCTATCATATCAACTACCACAACGGCATGCATAATCTATCATGGAATCTATCAAAAAAGCATGCAATTCTAATGCACTGTAGATGGCATGGTAAAATGCATGACAGGTTATTTCTTACCCAGTGCCTATATGATGCATGAGATGGAACACCCTCATCACATCGGGTTGCAACCAAATAGAACCATAATCATATAAACTGTAGCAACAAAAACATGTGCATCACCCAATGGTGAAATATAATAAACTGAAACACTTGCAAAAACTGAAAATTGCAATTACGAGGTAATATAACTTTTCCATGTACACATGTTAATTACTCCCGGGCATAGTTATGTAGTAAATACCCATTTCTTCCTATACCTGGATATTGTCGCAATATATTAAGCAATTGTAAGGAAATAAAACTCCTCTGATACCACTTTGTAACAACCTGATTCTGGAGCCACACAACTAGTGCCCCGTACCCGGTTTGCCACATGACCTCAAGCGCATTTCCCCAAATGCTAGAGGCTGTCGACTAGCAGCGAGGGCCTTGGTGTGTCAGTGGGGAAACTATGTCCTCATTTGGTAAAGTATGCAGCGGAAGGATAAGCATAAACAATAGCGGAAACAGTAAATAGAGTGCAGTAATTGAACTGAAAGTAAAAGCATTGTCTGATATAACAATGAAGCAGAATGGTACATGTATCTATGGAAACCAGTTAGAAAAACAACGTGATGAAATATGACTGAAACAAAAGTACTAAATGTGAACAACAACTCCAGCAGCATCATGAACCAAAGCCCGGTCCCATGCTCTCCAGCTCCAACCAGCAATCAAGTACATGAGGTATAAGGGCCACAATCTCTACCTACACCTGCAACCATATAATCTGTTTGGGCCGAAAAGCAGGACCCAAACAAGGTGTGAGACTAATCACAGTAGGCCACCACCATAGGATTTGTGCCCTACTATCAGTGATTGATATAGAAAAAGTAACGGTAAATAAATGCAATAAAAAATTCTACCAATTACCTTTCACATTCATTTAATTACACAACCAGGGAAAACCAACAATGTTTTCTATTCCATGGTAAGCATGTAACACAACAGGTATCTCAAAAGACTACCTATACACAAGTAGGTCAGAACCCAAGCTTCTTCATTGGCTTGGTGGACTTGTCACAACCAACCATCAAAATTCCCACTGACTCTCTGAGTGGCTTAAACTAGAATACCCCGTTAGTCCAGCAATCAAAAAAGGCATAGACACTCTGGGAAGGTCTCACGTCAATTCCTCTATGGTCTTGCAACGATTGCTACAGAATCTCTGAGGAAGCGCTTAAGTCTAATTCCTCCTATGGTCTCGATGCGTGGGTAACTAAGAACACTCTTAGGAAGAAAAAAGTCTTATTCCCGTAGGTCCTGCGTACAAAACTAAAACAAACAGACCCTCTAGGGAAGCACTTAATCATCTATTCCCTCTTTGATCTCCCGCACCAGGTTCTCACAGCCCTGAGCTGTCCAGTCATGCGTAATCGACTGTTAGAAGCCCTAATTAAGTTAACCAACTACTTGGATAATATCTACCACACTTAAAAATCATTTAAACTATAGGAAACAAATACAATCAGTGATAACATGTAAACAAAAAATTGCAATAGGGTTGCCTCACAGGCAACGGTGCCAAACGACGATAAACAACCGAACATGGGAGGAAAACACCCATGGGGTGGTCCTCAAACATGCAAACAAGCATAAATTAGCAGCAATTCATCATAACCTAACAATAAATCTAGGAATGATAAACAATAGGATCAAATTCCTAAACCTGGGATACCCGATACAGGGGTATCTGACACTTTTGCAACCAAAACTCAATGAACGTCAACGTAGGGAAACAAACCAACTAACTCGATCCTCAGAGATCGATATACTTGATCCTCGAACCGTGAATAGGCCTAGAACGGAGTAGATCTGCAAAAACATATAAAACGTTCAACCTCAGATAACTTACACAAGAGGAAGAATCAGGAAACGAGGCTAAAGAATAACAAAGAACTCACCATAGTGATTATTCTGCAACCGACAAAGATTGATTCGGACAACCGATGATGGATCGGTGGCTCGGAGAAGAATCGTCATTCATGGATATTTTGGATAGGATTAGGCGAAGAAGAAGAAGACGTTTACGATCATTATGGGTGACCCCAAGTCAATTAATGAAATAAAAAAAGTACACGGTGTGTACTCTTAAAGTACACGGCGTGTAGTGGTTTTTTCCATACTCCGCCAAAATAGGCCTCCACATCACTCTTACACGCCGTGTGTGTGGCCCGGTCTCGGACAACACACGACATCGAGTGGCCGAGGAGTACACGGTGTGTACTCATAATGTAATCATCGTGTACTCTGAAAATTTCCAGATTCTCCATTTTTCCTTAAAATGTCCGTAAAAGAGATCCGTACCAGAAACCGATGCTTCGATTTCTTACATGAGTCATTAACTGTGAGGCCCGATGTGCTCAGATTTCCTCAGGACGGTCTCTTGGGGAATTTTATAAAGGTGGGAGACATGTCATTTTCTTTAGAGGATGCACCATGGTACCACAGATTCTTCAAGAGAAGTTGTTGAGGGAGACCCATATATCCCCTTAGCGGTTCATCCTGTAGTGGTGAAGGTTTACCAGGACTTCTGGTGTCAGTACTAGTGGCAAGTGATAAAGAATGCAGTGGTAGAGTTTTTATCATGATGCCTCACTTGTCAGCATGTGAAGACTACATAGAGCCGGCTAATGTCTTATGTCGATAGGAGGAGGGAGACCATGTCTTCTTATGGGTCTCACCACGACAAGGATTGTAAATATTTTTCCGAGGTGAAATGTTTTCTCCAAGGACCATCAGACCTCTCTAGATTCTTAGTAGAGTGGGAAAGGTGGCGTACCAACTACCCTTTTCCCCACAGATTCACCAGGTGCATACATTATTTCATGTTTCATAGTTGAGGAGATGTGTGCATGATCCATCACAAGTTATCGACAAGGGTGAGTTGAACTTTAACGATGGGGTGACTTTTATGTAGTACTTGGTGGAAATTTAGGATCAACAAGATTGATTCCTTTGTGGACAGTTGATCCCTCTAGTTTGTGTTCGTTGGTAGCATGTCAATCTACAGGAGATCACATGGGAGCGGGACGATCAGATTCTTGCTCAGTACCCTCATTTTTTGATATTCCTTTATTTTGGATTCTGGAGACCTATTTCCCTAAGGTGTGTAGAATGTAATGTCCTAGAATATCTGTGTACGTTTTTTAATTATATGGAACTTTTTCGAGACCAAAAAATATAACTGTGTGTGATTCGGAGGCCTAGAGTGCTCAGATTGATCCGTTGAAGTTTGTTAAGCTTTAATTAGCGCTAGTAATATGTTTTCATGAAAAAGTGGAATAAATCATAAAATCTTTCTTGGATCATAATTCTAAGGAAACAATTGAGATCAAGATGGAGGGTTTACCCTAAGCGCTACTTATGTTTTGTCGGTGTAGGCCTCCTATGAAAAAACTCTAAAATTGCAAAACCATAAATAAAATAAATAAATAATGTTTTTAAATTTTTTAAATATCTATAACTCATGAACGATGACTCGGATTAAAAATTAGACACCACTGATGAGCTTGTTATTGTATGCTCTCTTTAAGAAGATACTAATCTTGGCCGGCATGGGTCTCTATTGAATGATAGTTTTTTGACGTAAATAAATTCATTAATTGAAAATTATTTTTTGTAAAATTAATAACTTTTAAATGGTATATAAGATTAAAAATAAGAGAGTACTATTAAGATCCTAATGTTGTTTTTTCCTTAGTTGGAGCTTAACCTCGACCTGTGTGAGTCAAGGTTGAACATTAATAATTTTCTGAACTTTTTTTCAAGTACGTCCAGAAAACCTGCGAGCGGTGTTTCATAACATTTGAAGTAGTGCTCAAATTAAAAATTAAAGGGAACTATTGAATCCATAGAGCCATGATTCTCGTAAGGGAGACTTTATTTTGAATGTAGTAGGTACGGAGAAAAATATATGTTTTTGTCTTTTTAAAATAAATAATGAAAAATATTTTTATAGTTTTATTTTCATTCTTATCCTCCAACGGACAATCTGAGTGTTGGACCAACGATGTGTCAGGCCATTAAATGGTTTGACCCTTCAATATATGTAACATCAATGTTGGGGTATTAGTATGTTTTATAATTCCTGAGACACCATTAATTCCTAACTTTGTTACTTACCCTCCCCTTGTATTATTTATACGATGCTTGGGGAGGGGTATCAGCACTGCTTCGCAAAGCAACGAAGTGACGAACAAGGGCCGAGATGCCACACCCTTGGTTGACAGAGCAGGTTCTGGCGGGTGGTGGAAAGGGACACTGAACTACAAACTGAAGATCGACGTATGAGCGGTATTTCTATAAGATAGTTTTGGAGGATGGTGAACACCAACCAGTTTCCACAAATACGGGCTCACCATCACTCATGATGTATGGGTTTAATTATATTTTTAAATTCATGTAAATTTTTATTGGACCACTTTTTAATCCTCTTACTTGTTTTCGAGATAACACGGAGGGTGTAGGCATAATGAACCCAGCACAAACCCTCTACTATCTTAATATACCCTTGCATTCTCCATGGAATTCCGCCAGCGTGGTGAAACTGACCATCTATGAAGAAGGCATGCACTGATGCATGCCATAAAGGGAGGTCGTGATACAAAGCTACATTGTTCATTGGAACGACCAACACTGGTCTGCCGCAGAGGAGTTGCGGTGCACCGTTGTGCGCTGTTGGTGAGTTAGGGGCCATGGATTGAAAGCCACGATGACCGGAGGAGGCATCTGCCACTTTGACTGATAGCAGAAAGAGTGGAAGCACAACTAGTACGCCACTGGAAATCATGAGAGGCAGCGTGACTAGTATGATGTCCACGAGTAGATGCCACAGCCGAGGACGCGTCTGAGGAGGAACCCACCGTGTGGGTTCTAGCACGTCGGAGCAGCACCCTTGTGGAACATCCGTTTCAAAAAACTAAATGGCCTACATGCCGTTTGGGATACCATGGGGAATGTTCCCCCCCAAAGATAGCTCGGGGGGACCACGACCGGTCAGCCCCCTTGTCGGTTGTGCCTCACACTATAGTGTCGCCTGCCAGCAAACCCCACTACCAATGGGCCGTGCTCCGTCTCGGACCGGGTCGCACCTCACGCGGCCGGGTCAGCACTTTGTGGGCCACCCTATATAGTCTGAAACACCCTTTGCAGTTCTCCCTATACAGGATGGGCCACCCTATATGGGTCGGCCCATCCTTTGCAGTTTTCCCTATATGGGTCGGGTCGTCCCCTAGTGGGCCGCCCCTTTTGTGGGTCGTCCCTCCCCTTTTGTGGGCCAGGATGCCCTAGTGTGCAGCTCTATATGGGCCACCCCTTGCATTTTGAGCCTCCCATGTGGACCACAATTAATGGCCGCCCCCTACGGGCTGGGCTCGACCTCATCCTAGATGGCCATGCCCGCCACTGCCCATCCCATACAGGGTCGTCCCGTGTCAGTCCGACTAGGTCGGATCGGGCCTAAAAACACATAAAAAGCCATATCTTGAGAACCAGATGTAAATTTGATGAACTTTCTAAGGCATTGGGATCCTTGGTTTGTGAACATCTGATTGGTGTACTCCACTTGAGTTTTGGTGATAGTTGGATTACGACCTGGTTGGATTGAACACGAATCCATCCAGGGCCCTTAAACTAAAACACTTATAACTCACAGACCCTTCATTCGATTGATGCACCGTCTGTCACGTTGGAAACCTTATGACATAGAGGTCCCTTGGGTTACTTCTTTGTAGAGATTAGTGGTTGTTGGGGCACAACCAATATCATGAGGGATGATTCATTAGAACTGGAGCACCCCACGTGTGATGAATCCACTGGCCAGCTGTGAGGGGGAGGTTGGATATTGGTCATATAGAGGATTGTACCGAGATATACTATGAGGGTCAACACTGATCTTGTGTGGGTCTGCGCTCATCGATCCTATGTGGGTAAGTGCATATTTATTATGTGTGGGTATGATCATGTGTGGTTTAGCACACCGTGATCTTTTTTGGGTCATCACATATCGATCATGTGTGCGTCAGATCCTATGTGGGTCATTGCAAGGGTTAGTTACCTATCGATCATAATTGGGTATGATCCTGTGTGGGTCATTGTGGTGGTTAGTTACCTATCAATCCTTAGTGGGTCAGATACTGTGTGGGTCATTACGGGTGTTAGTTACCTATCAATCATGTTTGAGTCAGATCTAATGTTGGTCATTGCGAGGGTTAGTTACCTATCAATAATGTGTGTTTCAGATCATGTGTGGGTCATTGTGGGGGGTAGTTATCTATCGATCATGAGTCAGTCAAACTTCGTCTGGTCAACATCAGTGCCTTTTGGGAGAATAATATGATCTAGATTCACTAGTTATCATATGTAGTTCTATATTTCACTGAAGACCTGGAGTGAGATTAGTCTTTTACATTCGTGGTGACACCCGTGTTGTACTTTTACCTTCGTGGTGATACATGTGGAGTACTTTTATGTTCATTGTGATATATTCGAAGGGGTTCATGTCTAGTACTTTTACCATTGTGGTGATATCTTCGTGGTGATACCTCTGTTGTACATTTACCTTCATGGTGTTACCTGTGTTGTACATATTCCTTCATGGTGTGGTCTTCGTGGTGTTACCTATGTGGTACTTCTCCCTTCATGGTATTATTTTCGTGGCATTACCAATTTGGTACTTCAATGTTCATGGTGTTACATGTGTGGTACATTTACCTTCATGGAATTACCTTTGTGGTAATCGTCCCTCATGTATGGGATGAGTATATCTTAATAACATTGGTATATGAATTTTTATATACCATATTAGAGATGATGACTATCAATTCGTGCTTTAAGATGAAGATTTTTCACTGTGGTTTTTTCTTTCGTGAATCTTTGAAAGACCTATTGGGTTCTTGAGGTCCCTACTGAGTATCATTATTCTCACCCCGACAATTTATATACTGATACCTTGTTGTGTCTTGTGCAGACGTCGTACAACATTAATCAAGGCCGAGGGAGCCAGGATAAGACGATGCATGGAGGTAGACTATTTGTTGGGTCGTGACGCAAAGAATACTCATTATGAGTTGTACCTACCCTTCAGGTAGGATTATCGGTGGATGATCTAGGATATTTTGTTTACTTTCTAGTTGTATTTATACTTTTCAGTTGTACTCGTACTTTTCAGTTGGGATTGTGTTCCAGACACTTTACATTCAGCAAACTTTTACTATAGTTGTTTACTTCGTGGTTTCTTCTTGTAGCATTCTAGTATATTTTTTTATACATGTTTAAAGGGAATGCCTTAATTTTTTAAGGATATACCTTTCCAGTACTGGTTTCCAAACCCTTGCTAATTGAAGGTGGGATTGGGGTAGTTACGCCAAGGGTCTCGATGGACATGTCGTGACATGGACTACTATATCCACGATGTGATGTAACCAACTTTTCATCGCCGATTTATATGAATGGGTTAAAATACCCTTATAATGATTATATAAAATATTATATCAACATTAACATTTTTGATGTGATGAAACAATTGAAAATATTAAAGGAATATAAATAGTGAACCAAAACAAGAATGAAAACAATATAGATTGCAAGTAAAATGTTCCTAAAAATGAATTATTGATATGAAATAAGAGTGTCGATTTAATATTTAATCCATTTAATGAATTATAATATTTAATATAATTCACCTATATAATATTATTTTTTAAAATTTACTACTTACAATTATATCAATACTTATAACGATACACTGACATAGGGTAATTGTTTCTCGTTATACATTTATTTCTAATATAAATATTCAATATTAATCAATTTTCATTTTGTCTATTTAATAACAATTTGATATATTATATTATGAATCTATTTATATTTAGTGTATTTAATGTTATATTTTGATTTTTATGTAACAATGTTTTTGATTTAAAAACTACTCAATTTTATTGGGTTTTATTTTAAAATGTCATTTTTAGGAGGATTATTATGGCTCAATTTTCTTGTGGAGAAAATATATAAACAATCCCCCCCAAATAATATTTTCTAATTAATACACTATATTTATATATCACGTGTTTCCAATTATTTTACACTTTTTAAACACAACAATGTCTTAAAATTTGTTTTTATGGAAAATCATCTTTATTTTATCATTTTTCAATACACCATTCTTCAGTGAACATGTTATCCATGAAATGTTTTAAATTTTTTTACATTTGTAATATGATTTAGTGAATCCATTTTAAATGATGTTTGAATTCATATAAAATATTTTAAATGAAATATTCATATCATTTTATGAATGATGTATATTTTATCAATTTTTTGAAGGAAATATTTATTTTAACATAACTTTAATGAATTCCTTTTCCTATCATTATGGAGAAAAAATATATGAACCTAAAGTTATATGATTTTATGGTTCATTTCAATGAAATTTTTCTTAGAATATTTTCTATATTTTTATTTTTCGAATAATCAATTTAAAATTTATATTGTGTTTTCCTCATGAAATATTTCTGTGATCTTGTAAATTTATTTCCATTTTTTGACCACATACATTAATATTAATAATTATTAATTGTATTTATTATCCAACAATGAAATATTTTTTTTTATTATTTTGATATATTATATTTATACTCTTGTGATATTGTAAAATCCTATTTTCATTTCCATTACTCATGTTATTATGAAATGATAAATGTTTTTCCTAATCATGTGTCATATATTTTTAATGGATCATGGGATTGGTGGGTCCGTTGCGTCCAAAAATTCATTGGGAAGGGACTAATATAAATAAAATTAGTTGTTATATGTGAGGTCATCAAATTCCTAATGGAGGATTTTTGGGATTTTAACCCAACCCTAAAACAGGGTGCATTGGAGGTTATCCCAACCATGAAGCCCATTTGAATATTTATATCACAATCATAACATGGTGAGAATGTATTGGTTGATAGAAATAAAATTTTATTTCTATATTTAGGATTATGAAAAATATTTTATGACACACTTTGAGATATGTCCTTTTTCATTTGGTATGACCACTTTTATCATAATATTATATTATACTGTTATTCATGTCATATGATCTACCAAATCCATATTTAATGGTTTTTTTCCAATGAATTGCGGGGTATGAATTTGAATAATGATAACACATTTTAATACTACTTTGTGACGATATTATTATATGTTATCATTTAATAATAAGTCCCATGATTTCCCTTAGACATCATATAAGTCTACACCTCATTATGTTATTTGAGCATGTTTTAAAAAAAGGTTTTATATATTGTATGACTACGAAAAATACTATCAGAGAATAAATATGTGGTTGGTATTGAATATGTCTCATAAAATATGATTACTATGTATCTATAATGTTGTGAAACAAATTTTTTATTATTCAATAATGTGTATTGTAATGACATTCATTTAATATTCATCTAAAATGATGTAATATTAACATCTATAGAATCTTGATCACCATATATGGTATAATAGTATGGTTTATTTAAATTATGAGATTATGATTTGGGAACATTTTTGAAAATGTTATGGATAAGTCCATGTGTACAGTAATATATAAAACTGTAGGAAAAATTAAGATTATGTGGTTTTCAAATATTATAGGTCATCGTTTTGATACATTCTAGAGGATGAAATTGTTCTGGAGATGCACCTAGGGGTAAAAACAATAAAATGGTAGGATTGTGTATTTAGTCGATCATTATAATTAAATGATGACTGCTCATAATAATGAACACATTGATATAGAATCTCCATATATATACTTGGGTTAATAGTCCTTTTATTCAAATTTGTTTTACATTTATTAAATAATGGACATGGAAGAACTAGGATAATAAAATGTTTCCATTGATTGAAAATAAGTTGTTATTATATAAACATCCTATAAATTAATGTTTTAAATTAAATTATTAATAAATTTTTTAATATTTCTCTCACTATCATATATATTTCTATTAAATCGCTAGAATAAAGAGGGATCATGATAATTATTAATATGATGGATGAAAAAAATGTAGTACCCTTGAGAAATTGAATGTTTCGAGAGATGTTATGTTGAATATCATTGTTGTTGTTATTAAATTTTCTCAATCTATAAAAAGTGTTGAGCTTCTAAGGGACAAAGTCTTGGAATAATGTATTATTTATTCCTTTATAAGGGAAAATCTAAATTGAATTAGAGGGTATTCTAATCCACTAATATTCAATAATATATCATTAACACAAAATATGTTTCACTAATGATGTAAGAATGAAATGTTATTTTAGTGGCTTATTTTTTTGGAAGATGAAGCATTTCAATTGTGGACCCTTGTCAAGATCATTACGTATTAGAAATAATTTTACTATATGGATAAGGATTTGTATAAGAGGATATATTTAAATAAATTATTTCATCATTATCATTATTTGAAAATGGAGAGGTAATAATTTGATCTAATGAATAATGATAATTAATCTTTTAGTACCAGTGAGGAATATTGAAAAAAAATTGGGTGTCCATCTTATGGTATTACCTTCATACAAGAACTTAATATTGATTTTGTTTTTAGTGGGTAAAATCATATTCTCAAAAAGGATTCTACCATATGAATTTTTGTTATATATGATGAATTAATTTTATCTACAAACAAGGTATAAATGAATGTTTTATATCACCCATTAATCTATGGTATTTGATGATAAAAAATGATGAAATTAAATGGATATTATTATTGGAAAACATGGAGGGAATAGTTGAATATTCCTTTTTATATATAGTGTAGATGTAGATATGGAAGAAAATATATTAAGGGAACTAGTAAATGCATTATTTTTCGAATGATTGGTAGTCAGACACCAAAATGTTAATGTGTTGAATATAATTAATATAACCATGTGAAACTTGAGAATGATCCATATAATTAAACAACCACACTCTAATATATCAAATTAATAGATTATATAAATTATATTAAAATTATATTTAATTAGAGTGTTAATGAAAATTATCAATGTTATTTAAATATAAATCCAATAGAAAAAATGAAATATCATGTAATTAATGTTTATGAGCAGCATATGATATATATGTGTTGAACGGTAAATTAACCAGCCACACAAGGACTAGTAATATCTTATTCAATTCTTGTTCAACCAAATACATTTAATCTGATGAATTTTCTATGGTTATCACGTTAAAACCTCTTTTTTAAAGGTTTAGTTATTAGTGGAAACACATAAAGGTAAAAATAACACATATCAAGTCAATGAATCTTCTCTGATTGATGTTTTTGAGAATGTTCTTTTTGTAAATCTCAATATTCTCCCTCTACTTGAAATTGGATTCATTATTGGAACAGATTATAAATAATTATTTAGGTATAATTCTATTTTCCATTGATGGTATGTTTTGTTTTATTTTATAATTTGAAATGGTATAAATTATTCGTTTGAGGATGAATTATAGAGAACAACAGAAATTAAATCAATTTAATGGGTAATGATTCAATTAATATGAAACATATATCAATAATGGTTTATGAGAACTCAAAATAAAATCGGTGCCTTTTATATGGGAATTTTTTGATGTATTTACAAGAGAATTTATTATTCATACTATATATCTAGATTTTGAGATTTTAAAAAAACTCATAGCTTGTTGAATCACTATTTTACACATCCAAAAGAATTACCCAAATTGAGTTGTAAAAAATGATTAAGAAACTCAATGAGAATCTATATAAGTGATTCATTTAGAAAAGAATATCCCCAAGGGTAACACCTATTATTTTGGGTAATAATAAATATGGATCAATATGGTTCTTCATTGATTATTATGAATATAAAAATATCATAATGATGAATAAAAATCTTTTACATCATATTAATTATTTGTGTGATCATATACAAGTAGTTCAATACTTACAATGAGGAATTATTTTTATGCATAAAATCAACTGATGAAAAAATAAGATGAAATATATTAGACACACTTTCACAGTAGGTGTAACATCCAAATTTTTCCAATAATCATAAATCCCTCTAATGATAAATTAGAAAGTGGAAAAAAATTATTTATTAGTGAAAATTATTTATTTTTTTAAAACGAAATACAGAAGGGCAAAAAAACTAGTTTACACTATATAATATTGGTTGAATATTTTAAAAGATAAAAACTATGTTTCAACATGATCCTATGTCCAAAAATCTTTGACAAATAAAATTAAAAAATTAAAAATATATTTTGTTATGCGCAAGAAATTTGTTCAGAATAATTGAATATCTCTAAAATGATTTGTCATATGGTAAAAATGACACCACGGTTAGGTGATGAATACAATTTATATCCTAGAAGTGGTGTAAATTTTAAAATGGTTGAAAATTTGGTTTCCTCTCTCACGAGAAATAATGTCTGCATATTTAATTAATAATATATTATTTTTCTAATATATATATTAATTTCATCAAAATGGTGCATCGGTTGATAATACTAATATCACATTTGGATCCGAAATACGGTGTTCAACCTTGTGGGAGTATGAAATTATATGGTAGTAGTAATTTGGAATCCCTAATCTCAAATTTATGTTTCTAAATAAAGTGTTTAAAAAATTAATTTGTTTGAAATGTTCTTATATCTCTCAAATAGTATGCTACACAAATATTCACTCAACACCGTTATGTCTAGAATGGGGGTTTTTATCATTGGTGTTATAATTTGAATATATGAAATTTATCCCTATAATGAAATATTCTTTTAATTGGATAAATTGTGAGGAAAAGAAAAAAAATTAAATTATTTATATGAAAAATTAGGGGCGATAACTATTCATTCGACTTCTTCTCTCCTACCCCCATATAGAATATTATATTCTCTATGGGAGGCATGGGAAGCTTATATAAAGCACCCAATTTTTAAATTAATACCACATTAAAAATTGAAAACACATTAATGAGTGATAATAAACAACGTTGAAATTAATTTCGGGTGGATTCATGGTTGGAGATGGGTGTGTAATTTTCAACATGGAGATGTAATTTAGGGCTGTATTTGACAAAAAAGAACAAGTTTGATTACCCCTATATAATCCCAGGACCCCAACCTTTACAATCATTACAACCAATTTTTTGTTATCTGTAGAAAAATAACCAAGAATCCAGATTACGACTGGTGGCCCTCCCTTCCCATTAATCAACATTGTGCGGGGCCTTGAGGTTGGGCTCTTATTTTATTTTAATTTTTTCTCTTCCTTTATGTAAATTTAAAATTTTAATTATAATTAAAAATAGTGATAATTATTTGTAAATTATCAAATTTAATTTTTTTTACATTATTTATGATTGTTTTTAAACAATACAGATGATAATTTTTTATAAATTATCAAAGGGTATTCTGTGTGGTTTCTAGAAACATAATATTTAAAGGAATTATCAAAAATTAATTTTAAAAATCTAAAAAATTTAAATGATAAAATAAGTAAATGCTAATTGAAAATTGTATAGAATAATAACTTATCTAAATTATTAGGAAGATAAAACATTGATTTACTTCGAGCGATGTATCAGGATTTGTAAAATGATAAATTTTCTATAAGTAGTGTGCAACAATTATAAAATATAATAACATGAAATTATTAATGATAATTTTGAGAACATTACCAAGCCATGGTTATGTGGTTTTATCATCAAATAATTTAAATTCATTAGTGAAAATTTAATTTATCAGTAGAAGTGATAAATTAAGAATTTTGAAATCGTAATTCTCATCATTTTTTAATAATCCATTATAGATAAACATCATCGCACACTATTTTAGAAATGATAAAATAACTATTTAATTTTTCAGTGCATGTGATTAAAATAAATTAAATGTGATGATTTATCATTTCATGTGAAATTTTAGAAATGATAAAATAATTATTTAATTTGTTAGTGCACAATATAAATTTAAAAAATTCTAATGATTTATCATTTAATTAAAAATTTTAGAATTCATATAATGAATATTTCATTTATCAGTGCACATGATAAAATTAATAAAAAAGTGAAAATTTATCATTTCATACAAAATTTTAGAAATAATAAAATAATTACTTAATTTAGTATCATACATCATAAAATTAAATTAAATTTCATTATTCATAATTTCATATGGTTTTTGAAAATGTAATGTGATAATTAAAATTCATCAGCATGTGCAAAAAATTTAATGAAAATTTTAGAATTATTTAGGAAAGAGAATGAATTATCAGAATGATGTTTTATTTATTTGGAAATAAAATATTTTCTTTGGAATCTAGAAAATCATTTGATATAACTCGATAACTGATGTGGTAACAACTCGAGAAATTGACGTATCACCCTAACATTAGAAAAACACTTATAGGTTTTCCTACTATTAATGTATGATTTTCCTTAACGTTTGGTCTTTTTTTAAAATAATTTTCAATAATATGATTATGTGCCTACAAATTTAATAACCATTATAGAAATTGAATGCATTTGGTTATGTGTGAATCCCTCGAGACTGTATATTACACTTGATACCACATGTACTTGTAGATGATTATTCACATTGTAGTGTGAATACATGCACATCATGTGATACATTACCAATAATGATGTGTTATTCTTGTATATATATATATATATCATTTCATGATATGTATAGATCATGATTTTGTTCATAGATCAATGATATGTAGACTATCATATTCCTTTATGCTTTCAAGAAGGGTGGTGTATGACTAAAAATGGGGATATGAAATATGGGTTAGGAACATGATGATTCCTAGGGTATTTCCCATAGTGGAACAACCTGACTTGTTTTATCCTTTAGATAACAGATTCAAATGACTATTGATAAGGGTCTAATATATGAGGATGGAACGAGATGTTTTCATTGGATGCAATCATTGAAGAGGGGACATTGTTTATCTCTCTATGAATAGTATGTTACTCAATGATGTGATTCAATGAATAAAGGATACTGATTGGATCTCTATCCTCAGTATGTCATCTACATGATTAATTGAAGATAACTCGATATCATTTTCCTTAAATACACTGAGTACATATCTTCTTACAGATCTGATGCATTGGGATGCTCTCAATGAAGAGGGGGCATAGATTAGCTCTTGGTTTCTAGTAAGTTACATGATTATATGCTTTGATGACTAAAGGACACTGAATAGTTTTTATTCCTCAGTATGTGAACTCAATGATTAAGGAAATATGATTAGGTATTGTTTCCATTTCATACAAAGAGTACATATATTCTTGTAGATATTTGATACAATGTTTTATGTTGGCACTGATAATAATGATTTATTATCCCAGTGGCTAATCACTTATTCATATGACACCTTGGTTATCCATCTGGAATAGAACTAATGTAGGTTTGGTTGGGTGTTTTCATAGATTGGTTTTCTCACAACCACTCAGTTTTGGATAGTATGATTAAATGCAAATATTTATTATGGAATACTATTTTATTTTGAGGACATTAGGTTTATGATGCATTGGTGGTGTCCTACTGATTATTGTAATAACAAAATACATTGGAATTTTGATGTACATATATATTTTGTTACCAGAGAATAGATGATGTTATATGACCCTATGAAAAAAATTTGAATGATGGAGCATAGACATGGAGAAAACTGGGACAGACGTTGGAGCACTGCACGAATGATACTTTATTTACATTCTGTTGTTTTCTACAGCTTACTTGGGTTTTCATTCCACATTGGCTGTTGTTTCAATATATATTTTACATATTCACATTTCCACATTTTACTCTTATTATTTATATTATTATTGTTAATTATTTATCCTAATACATGATAAAGATGGTATAGTCTCCCCAACATCACACTTGAGACCCTCACTACTAGTCAGTGACCTCTTTCATATGAGAAGGAGCACAAAAGGTCATGTAGCATTTTGGCTTGGACACTGTCTTTGGTGTTGGGATGTTACAATATGGTTTCATAGAATCTTGTATTTACTAACGTATCTTTACTCACTTTTTTCTACTATTTTTATAGGGATGGTACAAGACAGACAAGATATATGAAATTGGGACTCAAATTGGGAAACTATGATTGTGATTGGAAAGCAATAAATAATGGCACTCCGTGTTTAATTAAAGTGGGGAATTTATATTCTCTTGTTACTATTGACTATCCTTGGGTGATTCAAAGGATGTTTTATAATAATTCTCATATGTTTATGAATCATTAATAGGAACATATTTTTACATACCATATATATTCCACTTATGTTGGTTCATTGTACTTTATTAATTAAATGTCTTGATAAGTGATATCTTTTAGGGATATTTTATTTATTTGATATATCCTTATTTTCATAATGTGTGATGTACATTTTATTTAATTAATTTATTGAAATAATCATGTTGTTTTGTTAATATATATATGTTTACTGTGACTAACAAGAAGGGATGGAAATATGGTTTAGTTCTTGGAGGGGTAATCCATGGTTTAAGGGTACACTCAACGGAAAACGATGTTTGATCCCATAAAATAGTTAGGTGAAAACTTATGTGATCCTGTATACTGATTGGGATTTATACTATTGAATATATTTCTTTTTCAAGTGTGTTTCTTCATGATATATAATTTGTTCCCTCTGCAATGTCTTATGGGTCTAAATGGGAAGCCTTCCAAAATGCTTCTGCATGGGAGTATGTGTCTGTGTTTCCTCAAGATGTACTGGAGAATATAGCAGATAATTATCCATTACATTCTATTTGGATTAGGAGTAGGGTGTCATTAATTTAAATTTTTTTAGTTTCTTTGATGGAATAAGAGTTCAGTACTATTTATAAGTTTTCCATGAATTTCAACTATAAAATTCTTTATACATCCAGAGCACCAAAGGCTCTTGGGATGAAAAATAATGGGATGAAATATTCTTTGTAATTTCCCATGCTATTAGATTCTAGGATGGATTAAAACGTTATGATGATATTTAGATCATTTCAAGGGTGTAACCATTTTGATACACCATATCATATAGTACCGACAAGGAATAAGGATCTCAAGTTTTAGATGGATTACATAGATATAAAGTAGTTCATTTTCCCATAAAATTCAATAAAAGATTCACCTATGGTTCTACTATAAGGTAGCCAGTAATATGTGGATATGTGTTAATTTTCAGATGCTAATCCTAGTGATGGTAACGTTCTCATGTCTATTTTTTTGATCAATTATCTTTTCAACTCTGAGAAGATAGTTTGTTCTCCAAAATTTATGTGCAATCTAGAAACCAATAGTTGTGATTTTGGTAAGAGGAAAATTTGAAGACATTGTTTCATAGAGTATATGGACTATATGATTACTTGGGGATACCATTCAGGTTGACTAAAAAATTTACTAGCGATTTTCAAATCCCACATGAAAAATCATTCTCCCAAACATGGATTCCTTCATCATAGATTTTTTTGATGATATAATTATCCATTAACAAATATCATAACAACAAACTAATCACCTTGAGATAGTCTAAATAATGCTCTGATCTCACATAATTTATGCTTAGATGTCAAAATGTGAATTTTGGATTAATGATGTGATGTTCGTTGGAAATATTTTGTCTAAAACATATATATAAGTAAACCAATAGAAGATCAAAGAAGAAATTTCATGGAAACATCCCCAAACATGTTTGAAATCATGGGCTTCCTAGGATTAGCTTTTTATGACCGACGTTTTATCCAGGGCTTCTCGTAATTATGGGAACCCTTAATGAACTGAAAAATAATCAAGTGAAATGTTCAAGTTGGAAAAATATTGTGAATATTCATTCCTTATGATGAAGAAAAGTTTTAATATATACATATTACTAACACCCTCTGCGCATGGGGCTTTATTATACAGTTAACAATGATGCATCAATATATGTTATGGGAGTATTACTGATTTATAGAGAAACGGTTTTATAATATGGTTCTCATCATCTAAGACACTGTGAGAAGGAATACCCTACAGAAGACATGGTTCTATTAGGAGTGGTCCATGCATTAAAATTTCGGATACATTTTCTCTCTAATAAGAGAATTAATGCTTACACAGATCATAATTGGCTTCGTAATATCTTTACCCAGATGGATATGAATATGTTGTAGAGGTTTTGGGTGTTGTATCAACAAAAAATAAAAATTTTGATGTCATATTACTCTTGAAAGGATAATTCTATAGTATATTCCTTTATCAACATGATTTAGGATGATAAATAATTTGGCAAGATGTCCTCATTGGAGAAATGGAGTTTGATGAGATTCTTCAGTGACTGGAGGGTTGATGCATTTGAGGATCAAGGATCAATGTTAATTTCTACCTTACTAAAATGATCATTCCTTATGTATATGATGAATTACTATCTAGATTCAGACACAATGTGAAATATTATGAGAGAACAATAAGATAGAGTTGATCTGATACTCGAATGGTTGATGAAAAATAATGTCATGGTCTTGGTCTATGGAAGAGTTGTAGTTCATATATTCAATAGAGAGGAAATGATGAGGGATTACCAAACCTATTAGTAGATGATATATCCGGGTGTGTGAAGGATGTACCCTGACTTCAGATTATAGTTCTTGTGGCCCAGGATAAAGAGGGACATTGCTGATTTTTTCTTATGATGCCTCACTTGTCAAAGGGTGTTGGATGAGAACCAACATCCTGAAGGGTCATTGCATCCACCCCTAATAACTATGTGCAAGTGGTAGGATATTAATAAGTACATCATTATAAGACTATACAAGACTATAATGATTTGTGAAATAATTTGTGTTATTGTAAATCAGATAACGAAATCTTCCCCCTTCTTACTGATCATTGAGACTAGCTAAGTCGAGTAGTTGGGAGTACATTATGTCATAGAGATGGTGCGCTTACACAGAGTACCATTGTGAATTGTATATGATAGAGATTAAAATTTCACATCATTCATTTGGGAGTTCTTGAATAAATAATTTGGTATTTAAATATGATTTAGCAAGGTTTACCATCCACAGACTGATGGACAGTCAAGTCATAATAAAAATATTTCATGCAAGTGATATTGTTGTGCAAAACAAGGTCATTATAACAGAACATGTAGTATGTCATCAATAGACTGCCACCAGTGTGGTACGAATGGACATCCTAGATGATCCACCTCAAGGGTTTCCTATGATATTTTCTTATGGTCCATATAGGCATGGTATAGATATAACATGCAAAGTATACATACTCCCCTGATGACAATGACTCAAGAAATTCATGGGAATGATAATGGATCTAAATCAAGAATATAAATTCAATAGACATAGCACTAAATTATGGGGATAATGATCTTATATCTGTACATGGTAAGGGTTAAATAACTCCCTTTAGATCTTCTTCTTTGTTAAATACTGTTGGTTTCCATATATTTTCAATCTATTTCTGGACTTGATTTTCCAATAGAATAATGCTTCCCAATCATACCATTTCTATAATATGTCAAAAACATGACACAATAACATAGTATAATTGATGTTGATGTTCAATACATATTTTTTTGAGGGACTGAAAAAGGGAATCACTCAGTGGATAGGGGTAGTGTCATATCATCTAGGCCCCCCTTTTTAATATTGTGGTACGTATGACAAATTCCATGTGTCAGAGCTTGATAGCTGCATACCTAACCCTGAACGTGTCAAATATCATGATTTTTATTGGTTTGGGATTGAGGAATATTGTGAGGAGAATTATTTTGAAACATATTCCAATATTAGTAGGAATTGAGAGGAAAAATGAAAACACTAGTCTGGATTCAGAGGAAACATGAACATATTTAAAAAGAAACAAGAGAACATGTGTCTGATCATAGAGGTCAGTGGTATATGTTTTTCAACAATTTCCACTGTAGATAATTAATGTTAATGATTAGTCATTAGAGGGGGATAATTTTAACCCCTTAATTTTTAAGATAATCATAAGTCCTTATTGTGATAAATTATTTAGTAAAAAAAAATTATCATAAAAACATCTCGATTTATCTTAAACGCATCACTAAATGATAAAAAGACTAGTTTACTCTCTAGAATAATCAATTGTATATTTTTTAGTTAAAACAGAGTAAGATCAAGTTTCTCATATCAAAAAATCCTTGATTAAGACAGAATAAAAATATTAAATATATTATTTTAAGCACGGGAAATTGTTAAAAATAATTTAATAACTCAAAAGTTCTATTTATTATAACTAAACTGATAGCAATGTTAGCTCAAGAATGTGATTTACACCTAATAAGTGGTTTAAAATTTGTATTTGTGATATGTTTGGATTCCTCACATGAAGGAATAACACTTTTTATATTTAATTAAATAATTATTCTGTTTTTAATAACTAAATAAATATCTTCTAAATGGTGTGTCCAGTTATAAAACCATGACCACCATTGGATCAAGAATACAATATTTAACCCAGTTGGAGTATATCATTCAAAGTCAGCAGGTATTAGGAATCCCTGCTTATTAATTAAAGGTTTTAAATAATTTTATTAAAATGATACATTGGTGTAAATAATTTTTTATCACACAAATTAAATGTTGCACAAATATTACAACTCCTCTATTGTGTTCGGAATGGTGGTTATACCCTCGGGGGTATAATGTTTTAAATTAAATTTACCCCTTTAAGAACATTTTTTATTGGTTAAATTGTGCGAAAAAGATAAATAAAAAATCTAATTAATTAAATGATAAAAAGGGGGTGTGAACTATTCATGAACTTTCTTCTCTCCCCCCACGCAGTGCATGCCATTTTCCATGGGAGGAATGTGAAGAGACTTAAATGCATAAAATCGGTATGTATCGACCATTGTAAAAATTGAAAATGCATTAATGGGTGATAATAAATGTCTCCATAATTATTTATAGGGAGATTCATGGTTTTAAATGGGTAATTAATATTAAATATAGATATAAAATTTATGATTTGATTTTCCAACACAAACACTTCTGAATACCCCAATAAAACCAAACACCCCAACCGGTATAATCACCATTACCCATTTCCTGATTTTGGGACCAAAACAACCATGGATTTGAAATCTGACCAGTAGCCCTCTCTTCCCTTTCATCCCCTTTGCACAGTGCCTAGAGATATGGATCTTACCTTCTTTTAATTTTTTTTGATAAATAAATTGAAAATTTTCATTACAATTAACATAAAAAAGTGATAATTATTTGTAAATTACAAGTTATATTGATTTTTTTTATTTGAAATATTTTTTAAAACAATTTAGATGATTACTGTTTATAAATTATCAGAGTATCATTTTGTGCGGTTAATCAAAATAAAATTTGGACTTATATTAACAAAAATTAGTTTAACAGAATTACTAAAGGTTAATGATAAAATAATTAAATGATAATAGAAATTTTTTATAGAATAATAATTTATCCAAATTATCAAGGGTATACAAAATATTTTTACTTTGAGAGATGTATAACGTTATTTCCAACAATAAATTTTCCAAAACCATGTCATGAAAATTTTAAAATTAAAATATATTAAATTAGACATATTATTTTTTAGATAAATATATGGTGATTATTATGTGGCCATATCATAGGATAATTTAAATTATTCAATGTAAATGTTAATTCATCAGTTTAAGAGATAAATTTAATATTTGGAAATCATAGTTATCATCACTTTTTAACTATTCATGAAAGATAATTATCATGAAAAAAATTTAGAAATGGTAAAATAGTATTTTTATTTATCAAAACACATGATAAAATATATATAAAAGTTATGATTAATAATTTCATTTGAAATTTTATAAATGATTAGATAGTTATTTAATTTATTATACACTTGAGAAAATTATATTAAAATTAATTATTTATTATTTCATGTGAAACTATAGAAATGATAAAATAATTATTTAAGTTATCCACACACATGATACAATTAAATTAAAAGTAATGATTTATCATGAAATGTGATATTTATAAAATGATAATATAAGTATTAAATTTATCAGCGCATGAGAAAAAATTAAATTAAAAGTCATTATTTAGGAATTTAATATGTTTTTAAAAGGGTAAAGTGAAAAATAAAATTTATCAGTGCATATGATAAATTTAATGATAATTTTTGAGTAATTTAAGAGATCGAATGAATTATCACACATGATGTTTTATTTTAATTAAAATAAAATAAAAGTTATGATTCTTGGAAAACCATTACTATACATCATGCATCAATGTGATAAATGGTCAAGAAATTGATGTATCATTGTGACATCATAAAAATATGCGAGGTTTTCCAAAAATTAATGTCTGAAGATCATTATCCTCTGGGTCTGGTCTAAAATTGATTTCAATGAATAATACTATGAAAAGACATGTACACTGACCATTATAGATAGTGAATTCATGTGGGTAGGTGGGTAGCCTTAGAAACACTATATTACACTTGATCCCATGAGTACTTGTAGATGTTTATTCACATTGCTATGTGATTACCTGTATATTATAAGATACTTTATACATGATTATTTTTTATAACCGCATATATATATATATATATATATATATATATATATATATATTTCCCTACTCTATATACCTTGTGTGTTTTTTTAGGGATCCATGATAGGTGGGCCATAAAATGGTGTTATTGAGTAGAGGAGGGATTTACATGACTAGCGATGAGGGTCTGATTCATGGGGTAGCCACATGATCATGCCAAGGGGGTTCCATGTGGTGGACCACCATAACTTGTGTTATACATTATAGAGGGGATGCACCTTACTGATGATGATGGTCCAATACAAGAGTAATGCACATGTTGATACCATGGGATGAACTCAATGAATAGGGGACACTAAATATAAATCGGTCCCTAGTATGATAATAAACTATGCTATTCGATGACTAATGTATGTTGATTTTCCCCCAATTATCCATATGTCAACTCAACAATTAAGGGAAGCATGTTAGCTCTGTTTTCCTTTTCACGCAGAGAGTACATATCTTCTTGATGATCTGATGCCTTGGGTTTCACTCCAAGAAGTGGGAAACTGATTAGTTCTATATCCTTATTATGTTACACAATGGTGTGCTTCAATGAATAATGGATGCTGATTAGCTCTAGGTCCTCAATATGTCAAATCTTCGATAAAGTGATGCTGATTATCTATTTCTTTAATTACACATCTAGAATAAATATATTATTGATGAGATTTGAAACTGTGTCACATGATGATGCTAAAAATCATGATTCATTATCCTAGTTTCTAATCATTCATTCATATGATACCTTGGTTATCCATATAGCATAGAGATGAATAACATATATCCAGGGGTTGTGGAATCATTGTTATCACAAAACCACTTGTTTTTGGATTGTGTGTTTTCATCAAATTAGTTTTATTGCATACAATATATTTTGAGACCATCATGATTAAGATGAATTCGTGGTGTACTATATAGTTTTTCACACACACCCAACTGGGGAACTTCGATGCACTTTTAGATTATGTGACCAGATATTTGATGATGTTCAAGGACCCTCTAGAAAAAAATTGAGTGATGGATTATGGAGATGGAGTGGAACTGGACAGGCACTGAAGCACACCATAAGTGATTGTTTATTTACATTCATCTGTTTTCTAATACATTCTATTGATTTCTATACACTTTGGATAGCTGAAACATTGTATGTATTCCATATTTAAAAATATTCATTTTTCATTTAATATTTATATTTTGTGTTGATTATTGTTCAAATGACTCGATAGAGGGGGTACAACCTCCATAATGATCCATATGAGACCCTCACCTATAGTCAGAAACATCTTTCAAATGGGGAGGCCCACATGATGTCATGTATCACTCTAGCATGGAACCAGAGATTGGGGTTAGGATGTTATTGGAGTGGTGGTCATTTTGAGTATATAGTTATATTATCATGAATTATTAATTCCCATTATATCAGATTGTTTTTTAATAATGAAACACTTTTGGTATTACATTTATCAATTTTTTGAAACATTTATGGATGGTGAACTTGTTTATTAAATGATATAGTAAGTACATGATATTTTCTAGGGATAGTGTTTATGTACACCCTGATTGAAAAACATTATTAAAAATTTAGAAATAGTGAATTATAGAGAGAGAAATATTTATTCACGGGTAATATATTATAAACTAATGGTATGTTAATGGTCCTTTATAAGATGGTTAGTATAGAAAAATAACATATACCGACCACTATGACTATGATATATATATTTCAAGGATTCACTATCTATTATTGTATAATTGTAAACTATTTATCAATAATATTAATCTAAAAAAATTATAACATGTGTTGATTTCATCTTTCTTATGAAAGATGAATTGGAGGAAATTTGTATGGAGATAAAAATATTGTTATTCTATTAACCATTAATATCAATACCCAGTAGTAGAGAGGGTTATTTTTATGACAATGTTTTATAAAATATTGAAATATAATTTTTAACATGTATATTTCTATGCTGACAATATATTCCTTTCACTAATTTAACATTCATGAGAAGAGTAACTTGATGTAGGAATCTGAGTAAAAATGGTAATTTATACATTAAATATACTGAATCATTTAAATTTTGGGTACTATGATATCTATATGGATAATTAATTTTAATTTATATATTATCCTATAAATTTTATAATATATTCCCAAGAATAACACTATTGCCAATAAATGATTATGGTGGCCCAAAATATTACAACCTTGAGAATGTAAACAAGTTGGTCAAATCTCACAGTCAAAAGGACCATGATAGATAATATTTTATTATGATCATGAATGATAAAATATTTATGTATTTTAAAAATAAATACCATGAAATCATGAAGGATGAGGAGATGTATTGACATTCATTAAAAACTATTAATGTAACAACATTCCCCATCCCATTGGATTGAAAGGGAAGAGAAATTCGACATGGCCTTAAGTGACATTACTAGGGTGCCAAAGGCCAGAAATAAATACCATAGGATTAAATTGTCATTGGGGAAAATTTTTCCCTTGAGATAAAATCAATATTTAAAAAATTTCATTACTGACAAAGCTACATAATGCATGTCATCAAAATAATCCAACCCATCCATTACCAAAATACAACCAAATAATTCATATAAATTCCCTAATACAAATACAACAAAACAAAAAATCAGAGAACCACGTGCCAGACTACACAACAAGGCCCCCAATAATCTAGACACAATCCATTTATCCACTCTAAGATAAATTCTCCATCCACAAAAACATCACCAAAACATTACGCAGAACTATAAGAAAAATTTGAGGCATTACCCTAACCTTTGTCCTAGGATACAAAATCTACAAAATCACCCATGTGAAAAATTATTTGTGAGTAATAATACTCAGTAGCATTTCAACAAATTAAATCCCTACACACGCAAGTAATAATGAACCATTATAATATTTATATAAAACAATATATATACAACATTAAATAGTTTAACAATTTCTAATAATCCCAACACACCCTTAAAAAGAAACCTTACCCAAAACCATGCATCCCAATGAAAAAAAACAACCGTTTCATAATCTAATTCACCATTTCTCATTAGCAAAAAAATTCCATCTTTCAAATTAACACAAGACAAGAAAACCAAAATGGTAGAGCATCCATCCAACCCATTCACTACATTTCCAACGAGTAGTGCTTCCCAAACACTATCCATATTCGTGAATCGTATATCCACTATCCCTCACCTTTTATAGTGACACTTCTATTCAACATACACCCAATAAACACACGCAATAATACATTATCAACCAACAATACCAAATAAGAAATTCTACACTATATGAACATGATCATTTCCAACACGCGCCGATCCAGTTCAATAAATTATTAATTTATTTATAAAACCCAGTAACTAACTATCCATGCCCAACCACATTTCATTAAACAACGTATTTATTGAAAACAATATTTCACAAAACATATTTTATAATCAACCACTAAATATTTTAATGTCAACAATTTAAACTCACACAAAAGCCCCTTTTTTGAAATAATAACCCATTTTCCACAGAATCCCCCAAAACATCACCAAATAGGTTTCCAACAAGATTACAAAATTAATATGACAATTTATATTAAAGGAAAAAAATCAATTGAAACCATGGCCACTAATTCTAACCATGTGGAGTTGACAGAGAAGCCACCTATATTTTGGGTTCGGGTGAAGTCAACCCATGAACAACCACACCATAAATACGACAAATGATCCAACAAAACCAGCCTCTATCTCCCTAAATATCTCCAAAAAACATAATATAGAAACTTTTGATTACTACAACCCTTGATAAACATGAAACAGATTTTGGTCTCGAAAAACTGCAAAGGGGGATGAGTAGATCTAGAGAAACACACAAAAAAACAAAGAGAGAAGACTTACCTAAAATGAACCTCCTTCAAACCATCAAGAAACCCTTTAAACCCTTCCAAAATGAGTGTAAGAGAACCCCTAGGAATTGAGACATTGAAATCCAACTCAGGTTCTATTAGGGAGACATTGTCACCTAACCTCGTTTAAAAAAGAACAACTTTAAATGGCATCACAGATATCTCACACAGTTAGATAACCTGTGTGTTAACCATACCCCTAATGTTTCCATCAGGTGGAATCATGCATTTCCTCCACACACTTTTTGAAAAACTGTGTACAAAACATACATAACCCCTATACTCGCACAATTATCCAACATTGTTTCCTCACTAGTGAAAAAATCATTTAACCTGTTAGCATTTTCCATGTTGGTTCTATATAACCGACGTGAAAAGTAGGAAAATTAGTTTATCATATTGTTTATTTTATAACCTACGTGATAAACTGAAGATAATTGATTTTTTATATCAGTTATATTATAACTTACATAATGAATTCCAATATTAGATTTATCATGACAGTTATTTTATAACGGACATGACAGATTGAATATGGGTTCTTTATCACATTGGTTGTTAAATAACTGACGTGATAAATCAAATATTTGATATTTATTAAAATGGTTATTTTATAACCAATGTTGTAAAACACTATCTCTCATGTTGGTTATAAAATAACTCACACGATAAAGGATTTTCTACATAGGTTATTATATAACTGATGTTATAATAATAAAAAAAACATTTTATCATGTCTGTTATTAAATAAACTACATGATAATGCTTTTAATTGATTTTTTGTGCTCCATATTATTTCATTTTGTTTTCTTCGATTGGGAAACCGGCGACTCATCTATCTCGCGCAGAAAACCTAGAAAGGATTCATTGAATTTGTTCCCTCCAACTATTTTTTTCCAACATCATTCATCAATTTTATTATCACCAGATCTATCATTTCAACTCACAACACTAAATTAATCCTCACATGCATCTTTTTCAATTTTTATTTTTCATGATTCCCTAAACTTCGGTTTTGAGATGTTATTTTTATATATTTTTTCTTCATATCATTGCATGTTTTATAGAGTTATTTTATAAAATGCTAAATTCTTTTCTTGTAAAATCATCCATGGGTGTGATATCATGATTATTCTACGATTTTTTTTCTACAATGTCTATTCTATCATGTGTGTGTGTGTGTGCATTCATGTGTGTGTGTGTGTGTGGGTGTCCAGAGGTGGAGGTGTCTGGGGGGGGGGTGTCCAGGCGGTGAGAGGCATTCCAAGGGGGTTATAGGTGTTCAGGGAGGTATTGTCAAGCTTTGATGGGGATGTCCAAGGGGCAGGGGTGTCTAGGGGTGGGGGCTATCCAAGGGGTTGGGGGCTTTCCATGGGGGTTGGTGTCAAGGGGGTGGGGTGTCTAGGGGTTGGGGGCTATCCAGGTGGTGGGGGTGACTATGGTAGGTGGGGGCTGTATAAAGGGGAGGGGGTGTCCATGGTGGTGGGTGGGTGGTGTCCAGCGGGTAAGGAGGCTATCCAAGGGGTTTGGGGTGTCCATGGGGTGGGGGTGGTGTCCAGGGGTTGAGGGGGCTGTCGAAAGGTGTAGGGGGTGTCCAGGGGGTTGGGGCGGTGTCGAGGGGATGAGGGGGTTGTCCAAGTGGGTAGGGGGACTAAGGGATGGGGGTATCCAGGGTTGGGGGTGTCGTCCAGGGTGTTGGGGGGTAGTCCATTGGGGTGGAGGGTGACCAAGGGGTGGGGCTGTCTAGGGGGTGGGGGTGTCTAGAGGGTGGGGTGTCTTGGGTGTGGGGGTGGCATGTACATGGGTGTCCACGTGGTGGGGGTGGGGGTGTACACGGGTGAGGGGGATGTCCAATGGGGTAAGGGTGTCTAGGGGGTGGTGGTGGTGTACATAGGGTGAGGGGATATGCAAAGGGGTGGGGGTGTCCATGGGTGGGGGTGTCAAGGGGTTGTGGGTGTCTTGGTGGGTGTTGGTTGTCCAAGCGTGGGGTGTTTTCCAATGGAGTGGTGGTGTTGATGGGGTTTCCAAGGGGCTGGCAGTGTCCAGGTTGTGAGGGGAGATTTCCAAGGGGGTAGGGGTGTCCAGGGGGTGGGTGGTGGTGTCCTGGGGGTGAGGTGCTTTCCAATTCGGTAGGGGTGTCCAGGGGTGGGATAGTGTCTAGGGGGTGAGGAGGCTTTCCAAGGGGGTTAGGGGTGTCTAGGGGTGTGGGTGGCGTACATATGGTGATGGGGTTGTCCAAGGGGGTGGGGGTGTCTAGGGGGTTGAGGTGTCCAGAGGTGTGGATGGATTTCCATTGTGGTTGGGGTGTCTAGGGGGTGGCGGTGTATAGGGGTGTCCAAGGGGGTGGGGGTGCTGTCTGGGGGGTGGGGCCGTTAAAGGGGGTGGGGGTGGTGTCCAGGGGGGCTGTTAAAGGGGGTGGTGGTGTCCAAGGGTGTCCAAAGGGGTGGGGGTGGTGTTCATTGGGTGAGGGGGCTGTCTAAGGGGGTATGGATGTCTACGGGCTTCGGGTGTCCAGGGGGGTCAGGGTAATGTTCAAGGGGGTAGGGGCTATCTAGGGGGTGGGGGTGTCTGGAGGGGTGGTCCTCGGTGTTGGTTTGGGATGCTTTCCATGGGGGTGGGGGTGTCCAGGGGGTGTGGTGTCCAAGGGGTTGTAGGTTGGAAATCCCCCTCACGCCCTAAACACCACCCCCACCCCTGGAAACACTGACCCCTTTGTTCAGGTAGTTTATATCAATGGTTCTTGTAGTACTATTGGTATAGTGATATTGCAATGACCATCTTGCCAATGTTATGCAAAACTATTGGGATATTCTATCCCAACAGTGTGTAAAAATGTTGGGATATTTTATCCCATCGGTTTCAGGGGCTATCAAAATAGTCTCAAATCGTTTGGATAGGTTTAACATTTATTAGTCAATGTATTCATATTTTAGCATTTATACTTCATATTTCTGGTTTAAGAAAGGTGGAAATTGGTATCTTGTTACACCAGGATGTATTCATTTTGTACCTTAAGAATAAAGTATCCAAGATGAATTTGTAATGTTATATCCTAGTACATATGAGAGAGATGTAATTCTAAAATGATTTTCATATAAATTTTAAATTGTTATATCTAACTATATTATCTATTTAAAATCATTTTCATGCATATCATTTTAAAATACGCATATATTTGTTTTATATTTAAAATTTGATGTACATTCAAATTAAGATTTTTATCATATAAATATAAAATTAGCTTATCTTATCAAGATGTATAATTTTGATATATGTTATAGGTAATAATTTGTCGATGTTGGATTACAGCACATCCAATGAGTAATGAATTTGAGGAATGTGTTAACATATTTTTAAAATTTTCTAAATGAAATTTTCCCTATAGTGACATTTTTTCTGTCAACACCTAAAATGTTTAAATATAAAGAAGATGAAAAGTAAAAAAGATCAATGATCATTTGAGTTCTCATGGGTTTAGTCTAAGTTGTAGCCCTTGTTTTTTCATGGTGAAACTAGACAGAATTTCATATCTACTGAGGATGATGATTTTAAAGAGAGTATGTTCGATGTAATTAAAAAAATGATTTGTGATAATATAGAAGAACAAATTACAAAAGAACTGAGAGTTTCACGTCTATATGGTGGTGCTGAAAAAATATTGTATCATGGTTTTATGTATTTTACGGAATTGTCGGTAGTGTTAGTATTTATTAACCTAAAGGTGAATTATGGATGGAGTGACATAAGTTTTTCAGAGATGCTACAATTGTCGAAATAAATTATTCTAAAATACAATGATCTTCCAGATTCACATTATAAGGCAAAAAAATATTATACCCTATGGGATTGGGATACAAGAAAATACATGCCTTTCCAAATTACTGTCAGATATATATGAAGGAATATGAATTTATACAAGAGTATCCTAAATGTGTGACATCATGGTATAATTTGAACAAAAAATCACAGAATGATGTAGAGATTATAGAGATCACTACTAAGGATTTTTGGTGCATTCCTATAATTCATCATTTGAAATGTTTATTTGCTAATTCAGAAGATGAAAAAAGGTTATGATGGATTACTGATGAGAGGACATGTGATGTAAAAATATATCACCCAGCTAATATTCCACAATGGAAGAAAATTGATGAGTAGTATCCTATATTTGGAAATGATATTAGAAATCTCGGACTTGGGTTGTGCACAGATGAAAGGAATCCATACTGAACCATTAGTAGCACACATAGTTCATGTCTTATTTTGTTGGTAATTATCAACCCTTCTGCTGAGGATTGTATGAAGTGAAAATACGTCATGTTTAGTATAATGATCACTAGTCCAAAGAAAAACTAAAATGATATTGATGTTTTCTTATTTCCATTGATTGATGATTTGACTCATTTGTGGGAGGATGGTATTATGGGGTATGATTCTTATAAAATGGTATATTTTCAACTGCATGAAGTGCTTATGTTCACTATATATGACTTCCCAGTGTATGAAAAGTTTTCTAGATATAGTGTTAATAGGCATAAATCATATCCAATTTGAAAATAAAAGACTTCATATTATGAAATGCATCATGGGTGGAAAACATTATACATGCGTCATCGAATGTTTTTGCCGATGGATCACTCTTATAGAATACTAACAAACAGAAACAATGACTCATAAGTATTTTATATTTCTACAAACCCTTTATCCCCTGACGCGTGATTAGAGAGGGTGAAAAACTATAATATGACATTGGGAATGACACATAAATATTGTAATGTTAGACATATATAAAAGAAAAGGCCAATAATATTTGAGCTATCATTTTGGAGATATCATGAATTGAAACATAATATTGATGTCTTACATGTGAAGAAGAATATATGTGATTATTTTATTGGAAGATTATTTGTTATTAATGGAATGACTATAGATGGGTTGAATTCAAGATTATACTTACTATAAATGGGAATGAGTTTGAAGTTAGGTCACACACAAAATGGTAGATGAACATTTCTTCCCCTGAATTTTCATACAATATCCAAGAGGAAGAAAACTTTATTTTCAGTTTCTTCATGATATCAATGTTTTATAATGTTATACTTAAAATGTAAAAAATATTGTCCATTTGAAGGATTTTAGGTTGATTGGTATGAAATCTGATGATTTTTGCGTCAAAATTAGTTTTAAATTTATCTTGTTCATATTATTTTCTATCAGGGGATGTGTATATATTCGAAAAGACACAATTAAAATGATTTCCAAGATAAAACATGTAAATGTAAATGAAAATATCCATTTATAAATTTCAATTTTTGATGTATTACATAAAAATGATATTTGGAATTGACACTAATTTAAAAAGAATTTTCGTGAACAACAGGGCATCATTGAATGCAGATATTATATGTTAAGATTTATGTATGAAAAAATTACAATTGGAACACTTGTGATGTTTGACCTGGTATGATTTATTTATAAACATTTCCCTAATATTTCATTTTATTTATTCATTATACATGTTAACTAATAGAATTTTAATTTTTAGCTCTTTGATGACCCTATACCATATAGTCCTCAGTAGATCAAACACATACAAGTTGATTGGTCTAATTATTTTAAAGGATTGATTAGATTTTAGTTTGTTTGTTGTTTCAAATGTAACTTTGAATATTGTTATTATAACTGTGTATTTAGTAGCTTTTTGGGTGGATTGAGGTTTTTTTAGTTGAAATTGTATGTTTTGAATGTTATATATGTGAATGTTTAATTTATTTTCTAGTTATTCTTGTTTTGGTATAGTTCTCATGTTTTATTGGTATGGATTCTAGTATGCTTTTGGTCTAGTTTCGACTTTTTTTTATAATTTGGCAGAGAATAGTAATTTTTTCATTGGGGATGGGGGGTATCGAGGGGGGATGTCCAATGGGTAAGGGGTGTCTAGGGGTGGGGGTTGTCCAAGGGGCTGGGGAGGTGTCTTGGCTATGGGAGGATGTCCAAGGGTGTAGGGGGTGGGAGGGCGTCCAGGTGGGTGTCCATTTGGGTGGGGTGGTGTCTAGGCGATGGGGGATGTCCAGGGGTGGGGGTTACACATGGGGATATGGTTTTATCTTGGGGGTGGGAGGGTGTCCAGGGGGTTGGCGGTTGGAGGGTGTCTAGAGGGTGGGGGAAAATCTAGTAGGGTGGGGTGGTGTCTAGGCGGTTGGGGTGTCCAGGGGAGGTGGCACCCGTTCAGGGGGTGGGGTACCGTCTAGGGGTGGGAGGGTGTCAAGGGGGGTTGTCCATTGGGTTGGGGTCTTTTCTAGGGGGTGGGGGATATCGATGGGGGGAGGTCCATGGGGTATGGGGTGTCTAGTGGGTGGTGGTGTTTTTTGGGTGTCCATGGGGTGTGGGTGTCTTGGGGGTGGGTGTGTCTAGGGGGGTGGTGATGTCTAGGGGGTGGGGGTTTCTAGGGGTGGGGGTGTCCAGGGGGTGGGGGTGTCCATGGGGAGTTGGTGTCTGGGGGGTGGGGGCCATCCAAGGGTGTGGAGGGGGTGTCAGGGGGGTGTCCAGGGGGTGAGAGGGTGTCTAGAGGGATGGGGGATGTCTAGGGGTGGGGGTTTCGAGGGGGTGGGGTGTGTCTAAGGGGTTGTGAGTGTCTTGGTGGGGATGTCAAGGTGGTGGTGGGGGAGGGGTATATTCATGGGGGGTGTCCATGGGGTGGGTGGTTGTCCATAGGGTGGGTTGTCCATTTTTGCGGGGTGTTGTTCAGTGGGTGGGGGGTGTGAAGGGGAGTTGGGGCAGTCCTGGGGTAGGGAGGTTGTCTATGGGGGTATGGGGAATCCAAGGGTTGGGTGTCCTAGGGGGTAGGGGTGTCAGTGGGGGGGGGGGGTTGTCAAGGGTGTGGGGGTTTCAAGGGGGTGGGAGTGTGTCCAAGGGGGTGGGTGTTGTCCAGTGTGGTGGGGGGATTTCTCGGGGGTGGGGATCTATGAGGGGTGGGGGAGGTGTAGAGAAGGTGGGGTGGTGTATTGGGGGAGGGAGGGTTTCCAAGGGGGATTTCTCTTGGGGTGGGGTGGTGTTCGGTGGGAGGGGGTTGTCTAAGGGGGTGAGAGGGAGGTCCAAGGGGTATAGGGTGTCGAAGGGGTGGCGGTGTCCTGGAGGTGGGGGTGTCTTGGGGGAAGGATGTCCAGGGGTGGGGGGTGTCCAGTGGTGGAGGTGTCCAGTTGGTGGGGGTGTCCACGGTGTCGGGGTGCTCAAGGATTGGGGGCTATCAATGATGGTAGAGGGGTTGTCTAGGGTGTGGGGGTGTCCAGGGTGGTGGGGGTGTCTAGGGGGTGGGGGATCTCTAGTGGGTGGGGGTGTCCACGGGGTGGGGGTGTCCAAGGGATGGGGGTCCATTGCGGTGGGTGGGTGTACAGGGGGGTGGGCGGGTGTCCTCGGGGGTGGGGGCTGTCCTGGGGTGGGGGCTGTCCTGGGGGGTGGGGGTTGTCTAGGGGGTGGGGGGATATCTAGTGGGGTGGGGTTGTGTCCAGTGGGTGGGAGGGTGTTTGTGTGGGGGGGGGTGTCCAGGGGGTGTGAAGGTGTCCTAGGTGTAGGGGTGTCTGGGGGTGAGGGTTATGCAAGGATTTATGGGTGTCCTAGGTGGTGGGGGCTGTCGGTGGTGGGCGGGCTATCCAGGGGAATTTCCCATTGGGGTAGGAGATGTTCTAAGGGTTTTAGAATTTTTAGTTGACATTGTATGTTTTGAATATTATGTATGTGAATGTTTAATTTTTCATTGGTTCATACTATTTTGGTCTAGTTCTGATGTTTTTTTGTATGTATTCTCGTCTAGTTTTGGTCTTTTTTCTTCTTGTGGCAGGTCTTCTATTGCAGAGCATAGTAATGGTTGAACATTTTTATTTCAAAAAAATTGGGTTTTACATTGGTTTTTTTATAACCAAAATAAAAAATCATGGGAATGGTTTTTTACATTGGTGATTTAATAAAAGATGTAGTATATTTGTTTCAACGTCATTTAAACAATAACCGGAGTGAAAAAATTCTTATATACTAGTTTATCTTGTTATTAAAATTACTGATGTGATATACTTTTTTTCACGTCGGGTTTCTAATAACCGACATGAAAAATGCTTCAAAGGTGCAGTTTATTACATAGGATATGTAATAACCAATGTAATAAATTGTATCATGCATTGTATATTTAAATAAACAACATAATAAATCACTACTCCAAATCATATTCCATGTTGGTTTTCTAGGAACCGACTTGAAAAATGCTTCAGATTTATTTTTTTATGTTAGTTTTACAGTAAATTTTGAAAAAAATATTTGAAACATATCTGGTAATAATTTTGGACAATAAAATATGTAAAAAATTAAAAAAATAGAAAAAACGTTTTATACACTAGTTCCCTGATGTACATGGATTTTTACATGTATTTTTATAATTTTCTAACATAGTTTTAATTAATTAGTTTAACTATTTTTTATATTTTTAGTTTATTTTTGTAGTTTTGTATTAGTTTAAACATTTTGATAATTTTTAGTTAATTTATATACTTATATTAGTAATTTAGTTTTTCTATTAGTTATATTAATTTTATATATTATATTTAACACTATATTATTATTATTATTAGTTTCACTAATTTTAGTTTAGTTTATTTTATTAATTTTTATTAGTACGTATATATTTTAATTCTCTATTTTTATTATATTATATTTCATTATTTTTATAGTATTAATAACATAGTATCTCTTTATTAGTTTATTATTTTTATATTTAACAGTATAATATTTAAATACATGTGCATTAATGTATTATTATTATTATTATTATTATCTAACATTAAATATTTAGATAGTTTCTTTTTTTAATTTGAATTCTAATTTAAGTTTTAACTTTGATTTTTATTTTTTATTTATTTATTTTTGTTTTGATTTTCTCCCCCCAACTACCCCACCTCCCTTGACCCTTTCTCCCATTTTTTTATCCACGCCACCCCCTTTTCTTTCCATCCCTCTCTCCAATTTCCCTACCTCTCACCTGCCGCTTCCTCTCTCCAATCCCATATAAACCCATTCAAACCCGCACCCCAGGACCCCTCAGAAAAAACCCGCACCCCACTCACCCTATCTTCATCCCACCGCCCCTCTAACCCGCAGCCCCTATCCCCTGCCGCGACGACCCCGCCGTCCGCACTCCCCTGCGCACCCCTCATCACCCCGCTCGCCCTCTCCCTTTTCGGCCTCGCTGTACACCCGATGCCCCCTAAGCCTGCACTCCCCCTGCCTCACTTCTCCCGCCGCCCTCATCTCCAACCCACGGCCGCACCCCCTTATTTCTCCTGCCACCCCTCTCAGCCACTTCAAGTGCAGAAGGTACGCCACCCACAGCGGCGAACCATCACCAAGAGCGCAGCGGAGGTTCGGACACATCATCGATGCAGCGGAGGATTGGAACGTTCGCTTGGCTTCCGAAGATTCACGTCACACACTGAGAGAAAGCATCAGAGCATATTTTCAGCGGCGCGGTGGTTTGATTCGGGTGCGGCGTCAGCGACTGCACAGAGCGGAGCGATGATTATTATTTTGCGATCGTTGATGGCGTCCTGTGGTGACAACTACGACAACACAAGCACAGTTATATCTGTTTATTATTTTATGTGTCGTGTTGTCGTCGCGATGGTAGGGTAACTTTCTTTGTGTCGGAGTTGTGACGAAAGTGACGGTCATTGCATGTATTTAATTTATTCTTACTTTTGATTGCCTTTTGAATTAATTTCATTAGGATGTTTATTTAATTAATTGTATCTGCGTTTAAATTTATTTTCATTTGGGCCCTACACACATGTTTTGGTTCCCGTTCGTGTGATACCTAATATGTAATCATGAACGGGAGTTCATCCGAGAATTTATTTATCCGGAATTTGATCAAGCGCGCAATCGAATTTTGAATAAATAAATATATTAATTGGAAAATTAATATTTTTTGTGCGCTCTCCTTCAAACTGACTTGAGTGATACTTAATAAGTAATCTCATGTGAGTGAACCAAAAATAGGTAGATACTTAGACTTTGTGAGAAACGGGTCATTTTATTTCACCAAGTGATTCAGCACTATAAGGACGCGCAAATTATTTGTCAGGACAGAGAACGAAATGATAAATAATTTGTGTGAAAATTAGAATGTTTTCTAACATCAGAGAACGAGACCAGATGACATTTTGATTAAATTTGGAATCGGTGATAATTGAATAAATAAATATTCAAATATGGGAATTAAATAATTGACATTGCATGCACTTGAACGGACATCACGACTCTGACACTTCCATCTCTGCCAGTTTCTTTCATAGCTAAGTTCACTTAGATAGTTTTAGTTAATTTAATTAGTCATTTTTAAAATAGTCATTTAGTTTTTTGAATTTAGTTGTTAATCAGACAATTAAATCCCATCCGCCTGAACATTCCTCCAAAAGGACATTTCTAGTGTCTACTCACATTCTCTCTGTGGTTCGACCCTTCTCGCCACTTCTACAGTAGTTAGTAGGTAAATAAATATTTCAAATTTGCACGCGTTGCGACGCACGTGCCAAATTTCTGGTGCCGTTGCCGGGGAGAATAGTAGCATTAGGAGTTCCTTTAAAAGAGTGATTTAGGTCAAAAAAAATTAAAATTAAAAAAAATTAAAAAAAAAACCAAAAACCAAACCAACAAAAAAAACAACAGTTTACTACTCTGGGAATTTTTCATTGCAGGAATTTTCAAGACACCCAGAAGCTCGGAATGACATGGGCCGCACCACACAATTACAACCGTAACCCGCCCTATGCAGTCCCGACTCAAGGTATGACGTATAACGATTCACCGCACATGATCTATCCAGGTAATCCCGTTTATTTCAATGATCTTTATTCAAGTCCATGCTATGATCCATATGAGAACATTTCACCATGCTATGAAACAAGTCCTTATACATCTGTTGATCATTTTCAATGTCAATGCATTCCTGAAAATTTAGAACTTGACAATTCATGTCAAACAAATGATTCAATAATTGAACACATGTTGCATTGTGCTATCACTGAGACCAATCAGAGGTTTTAACTTCAAGATGAATGCAATGCAAAGTTGATTTCCTCAACAAAAGATCTAGAAAATCAATTGAATAATTTAGTAAATCAAATGAATCATATTTCCGAACTACCAACTTCATTACCCCTTGATGATCTAATTCAAAACAATTCTTTTGAAGAGAGTGTAAAAGGGGGTCCATTTGAACAAAATCTATGTCCCGAGTCTGATAATGGGATTGATCTGCCTTCTTATCATACAATTGATGACTCCCCTCCATCACAAAATAATTCTTCCAATCTAATCACATTTCAAGAATATGAGAGCTTGGTCTTCCGCCCTGTTGAACATAATGGTCCCTCAGAAAATGTGATTTCATGTCCTTCTTCTGTGAATTCACAACCTAGTCATCCCAAAGTTAAAAAGGACACATTCAATGTCTATCAAATTGAACCTTTTGAGGATTAAGAGGACATTGAACTAGGATCATTCTTTACCATGATAGATTCAGAATTGAACAAAGAGACAGTGGATTGCCACACTCAAGAGGACATCACTTCAAATGACATCGACTCACCTCTTTCTGAAAATCCACGTGAGTCTGAAATTTTTTCTAAAATGGAGACATCTGAAACATTTCTGGAGTCGAAGAATCAATCAGCATTATTGGAAGATAACACTCATAATTTTCTAGAAACAATGGAAGAATGGGATTGCTTGGAGGATCCTGATTTTGTGGTGACACATGTTCCAACAGAGAAATATGATGAGGGCAGTATAGAAGAAAATTTTGAAAAAGATGTCATTCTTGACACAATGGAGTCATCTGCTCCAATTGATCCTGCGCCACATTCTCTATGCGTCGAGGTTAAAAACACTTCACTTGAAATACCCACATGTTCTAACAATATTTTTGACCTTGGCACAATCAATGAAACCATCAAGCATGAATTGAGTTGGAAACCAGTGGATTTTTCTATGCTAGTAGTTGGGTGTGAAAACGAATTGGGATACATCATCAACCCAGATACTGCATTCAAGAATGTGATGGATATAAGCGAACCACTGAAGGATTCTAGTAATGGCACTTTTTCACCTGTGTATGTTCAAGGAGGTAATCTTCTTGATCTTTCCATTGACAACCTTTTCCTAGAATTCAACAATTCGATGAGTCTTTCTTCAGGTGAGGTATATTCATTCCCTTGTGAGTTGGCATATTTTCATTTCATTCCACACATCCATTATTCTAACAAGATTCCGTTGAGATTTTGTGCATCTTGTAGGATAAACTCTTGTTCAACGAATGGATTCCGCGCTCCTACTGAAAAAGAAGCAAATGCATGGTTTACATTTCCGCTCGATCCTGGTGGAGTTTCAATAACGGCTGGCTGAAGACGAAGTAAACTTAGCGCTCAATGGGAGGCAACCCATCATTTGTTTGTTTTCTTTTCACTGCATTTCATTTCATTTCATTTAGTTTTATTTTAAATAAAATGGCATGCATTTACCACAATCTGTTTTCTCCCGGCACAGTAGTGGATTTAAATTCATCATAAATATTTTTATCATCCACAATTTTTTATTATGGTGTGACTTCTTTGATATGATGCAAGTATGTGCTGTCAATGTGTAGGTTTTACAGGTATACAATTTCTGGAGCTTCATCGGATACAAACAGCCTCTCCGCGTCAATCTTCACTTACACAGGGAAGTGTTTTATTTTTGTCATATTTTATGCTTCCGACAACACCATATAAAAAAAAATTTTGAAAAAAAACTAACATTCTTGTCATTGATGAACCCACATAAAAGCCATTGTATTTTTGTCACAACACAGTCAGGAACATACCACTTGTGTCCCTAGGCAGTTTGAGCACCTGATTCTTGTTTTGGAATTATCTGATCCTTTCTCTCATGACTTAGATGATTGCTGATATTATTTCATGCTTCGAAAATGTTTTTCAAAAACATGTATATTTTTTACACTTATTCGCACTCATGATCATATGTGCTATCCAAAATTAAATTTGCATACCCGTGAGGACTCTGAGCTATTTTACAATCATCTCTTATTTCTCTTATTTCTTGAGGGAATCTCAACCATGTTTTGTCTTCTAGAACTTGCCATGTTTTTCCATCAAAGCGATAGGAATTTTTGAAAGTTGTACTAAAATGATCGAGGCATCTTTTTAATATTTTTGCCCTGTTGACCCACTGAGCCACCCAAACATTTTCTCCTTCATATAGCCCTTAGAAGCCATCCAGGAGCCTTTTAGGATGAGCCCAAGCTGATACCCTTCCCTAACAATTTCTTGAATTTTTGCATGATGATTTCAATCTAAGTGTGGGGGGGACAGACTTACTCATGGAGAGGGTTCTTCGAGGGGCAGTGAGTCATTTGATGTACATGGATTGACATTATCCCATCCTGATCATATGAGTTCTTTTTCACAGTAGCCACATTCATTTCATATTATTTTGATATAGGAATATAGAATCCTTTTGAGTTCCAACAATGAGTACACTGGTGGTCATTACGCGGTAACCCTCGACTTTAGGGACACCTATTAAAGTGATGATCCATTACTCCAGGAACTAGAAAGTTTTCTATATGACCTACCTTCATTGAGATGTTAAATCGTATACGCTACTTGTGTACCTTTCTTTGGGATTATTGTCTGACATTTATTTCATGGGGTTTTGGAACTGATACTCACTTGTTTTTCCTACTCATCTTATTTGAGTGAGTTGTGTAAAAAAGAGAGTGAAACATTGGATTATCAAATGCTTGGGGACAAGCAGTGTTTTAAGTGTGGGGGAGCGAGAGTTTGAGGGAGACATTTAGATTGACTTATCATGCATTTATTTCAGGATTCAACCCTCCTTTTTACCAAAAAAAAATGTCAATTTTTTTTTTACCAACCGTCCCACAGCTTCAGAAACATTTGAACCTCATGTAAAGTCCTTTAGATTGGTGCATTCTTTTGATTTCCACTAGTGGAGATGTGAAATTCATGGCAAGCCTATGGTAAGCCTGCATGTGTATGAGAACTGAGTAAAACTTTGATCAAATGTTTTTGAGAGATGAGAGTGATGGTGAGGTAGGTCACATGATGAATGAGTGCACGTACTTGTTTTGAAAAAAAAAATGCAAGTGAAAGAAAAATTATTTTTGAAACTAAAGTTTTATATGAAGCATGATATATTATGAGGAAAGAGATTGGAAAATTTTGAACATGTAATTTTGATGTTTTGATTTGTCTATGGGTCCACTTTTTTTCTTCTTTCTGATTGTTTTGCCCAGGAGTGCAAAAGTTTAAGTGTGGGGGATTTGATGTACATGGATTTTTACATGTATTTTTATAATTTTCTAACATAGATTTAATTAATTAGTTTAACGATTTTTTATATTTTTAGTTTATTTTTGTAGTTTTGTATTAGTTTAAACATTTTGATAATTTTTAGTTAATTTATATACTTATATTAGTAATTTAGTTTTTCTATTAGTTATATTAATTTTATATATTATATTTAACACTATATTATTATTATTATTAGTTTCACTAATTTTAGTTTAGTTTATTTTATTAATTTTTATTAGTATGTATATATTTTAATTCTCTATTTTTATTATATTATATTTCATTATTTTTATAGTATTAATAACATTGTATCTCTTGATTAGTTTATTATTTTTATATTTAATAGTATAATATTTAAATACATGTGCATTAATGTATTATTATTATTATTATTATTATTATCTAACATTAAATATTTAGATAGTTGCTTTTTTTTAATTTGAATTCTAATTTAAGTTTTAACTTTGATTTTATTTTTTTATTTATTTATTTTTGTTTTGATTCTCCCCCCCCCCCAACTACCCCACCTCCCTTGACCCTTTCTCCCATTTTTTTCTCCACGCCACCCCCCTTTTCTTTCCATCCCTCTCTCCAATTTCCCTACCTCTCACCTTCCGCTTCCTCTCTCCAATCCCATATAAACCCATTCAAACCCGCACCCCAGGACCCCTCGGCAAAAACCCGCACCCCACTCACCCTATCTTCATCCCACCGCCCCTCTAACCCGCGACCCCTATCCCCTGCCGCGACGACCCCGCCGTCCGCACTCCCCTGCGCACCCCTCATCACCCCGCTCGCCCTCTCCCTTTTCGGCCCCGCTGTACACCCGACGCCCCCTAAGCCTGCACTCCCCCTGCCTCACTTCTCCCGCCGCCCTCATCTCCAACCCACGGCCGCACCCCCTTATTTCCCCTGCCGCCCCTCTCAGCCACTTCAAGTGCAGCAGGTACGCCACCCACAGCGGCGAACCATCACCAAGAGCGCAGCGGAGGTTCGGACACATCATCGATGTAGCGGAGGATTGGAACGTTCGCTTGGCTTCCGAAGATTCACGTCACACACTGAGAGCAAGAATCAGAGCATATTTTCAGCGGCTCGGTGGTTTGATTCGGGTGCGGCGTCAGCAACTGCACAGAGCGGAGCGATGATTATTATTTTGCGATCGTTGACGGCGTCCTGTGGTGACAACTACGACAACACAAGCACGTTTATATCTGTTTATTATATTATGTGTCGTGTTGTCGTCGCGATGGCAGGCTAACTTTCTTTGTGTCGGAGTTGTGACGAAAGTGACGGTCATTGCATGTCTTTAATTTATTCTTACTTTTGATTGCCTTTTGAATTAATTTCATTAGGATGTTTATTTAATTAATTGTATCTGCGTTTAAATTAATTTTCATTTGGGCCCTGCACACATGCTTTGGTGCCCGTTCGTGTGATACCTAATAAGTAATCACGAACGGGAGTTCATCCGAGAATTTATTTATCTGGAATTTGATCAAGCGCGCAATCGAATTTTGAATAAATAAATATATTAATTGGAAAATTAATATTTTGTGTGCGCTCTCCTTCAAACTGACATGAGTGATACTTAATAAGTAATCTCATGTGAGCGAACCCAACGTAGGTAGATACTTAGACTTTGTGAGAAATGGGTCATTGTATTTCACCAAGTGATTCAGCACTATAAGGACGCTCAAATTATTTGTCAGGACAGAGAACGAAATGATAAATAATTTGTGTGAAAATTAGAATGTTTTCTAACATCAGAGAATGAGACCAGATGACATTTTGATTAAATTTGGAATCGGTGATAATTGAATAAATAAATATTCAAATATGGGAATTAAATAATTGACATTGCATGCACTTGAACGGACATCACGACTCTGACACTTCCATCTCTGCCAGTTTCTTTCATAGCTAAGTTCACTTATATAGTTTTAGTTAATTTAATTAGTCATTTTTAAAATAGTCATTTAGTTTTTAGAATTTAGTTGTTAATCACACAATTAAAGCCCATCCGCCTGAACATTCCTCCAAAAGGACATTTCTAGTGTCTACTCACATTCTCTCTCTGGTTCGACCCTGCTCGCCACTTCTACAGTAGTTAGTAGGTAAATAAATATTGCAAATTTTCATGCGTTGCGATGCGCGTGCCATTCCCCTTAGTTGTGCTTACACCGTGAAGCCATAAAAGGCTTTCAATGTTTTTCAAAAACTTCCCAAAATCTACCAAACTCCACCCAACCTCTATATTTATATAATCAATCAAGAATTTGGGTTTCATACATCAAAATGGGGGTGATAAATTCTCCCAAACCATTGGAATTCTCATCCTTAGAATGCATAGAACTATCACTTTGATGAATGATCATGGGAAATTTCTCCACCATCTCTTTCTCCCACTCCCAAGCCTCCTCTTGAGTCTATCCATGTAGCCAAAAAACCCAAACTAAGCATATACTTTTACCACACACGACATTCAAATTCTCATCAACAATTTGCACTAGCACATGAACCATAGAAGCATCTAGTTCTTGATCAACATGATTCCAACAAATCACACGATCATGATCTATATGATACTTTTTAAAATGAAACACAAAAAACAAATTGTGTAATGCACTAAACTGTGGTCGGAAAGAAAACCAATAATCTACCTCTCCAATCCACTCAGGTATCTCAAAAGGCCCAATATTCCTTGGAGATAACATATACTTCTTCCCAAATTGACGATGTACCATAAGAAAAGATATTATAAAAAAAATAATATCACCCACCTTGAATAAATGGTCATCAAAAATGGAACCCAAAATATATTTATTGACATTGAGCAATTTTCATAATCTTTCTGATCAACTTGATTTTCGTTGTTGTCTCTTGTCCTAGGTTCAATCTATTAATCGTTGTCTCACCGATTTGCACAAATCATTGTGGAGAACGTCACTGATGCCCATACAATGACTCAAATGGACCCATATGTATTGAAGCCTAATAACTTTTATTATAGGAGAACTCCACCAATAGTAAGTGATCCTCCCACAAACCAACGAAATCCATTATACAATCCATTAGCATAATTTCAAATGTTTGTACCATCCTTTTGGATTAGAAATCCATATTTGGATGATACATTGTTCTCATCATCAACCATACCACAAGGGATTTCTATAAGGGAATCCAAAAACAAGAGGTGAACCATGGATCTCTATTTGAAACAATCAAAACTAGAACACCCTGCCTCATTACCACTTCCCAATTATAGATTTTGGATAGATTCCCCACCATATGGGATTCATGAATCAGAAGGAAATGGGCCGACATTGTGAGCCGATCCACAATCACCCATATGGAATAATGTTTCTTGACTATTCTTGGGAGACAATCAGAAAATCCATCGATATTTTCCCATTTCCAAACTATGATAGATAAGGACTACAACATTCTTTCTAGTAGTTGGTTCTCTCCATTGACCTAATGATAGGTCCAGCATCTCAAAACAACGTGGCCACTTGCCTTGTCATACTATCACACCAAATCTGCGCTTTCAAAGACATATACATTTTCTAAATTCTAGGATGGACTACCCACCTGTAAAGATGATAAGCCTATATAAGTTCTTCTAAACATGCCACTAGTACCAACATTTATTTCATAAAACAAAAGACAGAATTTTCTTTCAGTTCCCATCACTCAATGGTCTCCCCACCATTGAGTTTCTACCTCATCACTAAACACTGGGAATCATATGATTGTTCCTCTTTAACCAAACCATCCCAGGGAGGAACCAATGAAACTAGAAATAAGATGGATCTTCTACCTTGGTCCTCATATTCCAACTACATGTTCTCTATGACCAACATCAAATTCAACTGATTAGATTTCTATTTCACAACATGAGCATATGATTTCATACATAATGCATCGAACACTGAATTTACCTTACATGGTGATTACATTGAGTCTACATCAATCATTAAAATATATTCCATCCATCTCCTTTTCCTCAAATACATATATCTTTATGAGAACTTTAATCTATTATGATTTGTAAACACTATGAATTACTCACTAATGTTATAATGACTCCACATTTTTAAAGAATGAACAACTAATGTCAACTCCAAATCATGTGCTGGGCAGTTCTTCTCATGAAACTCCAACTACCATGATCTATATGAAGCCACATAGTCCCCTTACACGAGAACCCAATCGAAACATCATCCTAATGAATTAAAATAAACCACGTACCATTTCCAATGTTTAGGAAAATCCATGATTGGTTATGATGTAACGAAACCCTTCAGAAAATAAATTCATTACAACACAACTCAACACATTGAAATTGGATATTTATCCTTGAAAAAGATGGCATTGGTGAGGCCAATCGTGAGTAATCCCGAAATAAATTTTGATAATAGCCAGATTGACCAAGGAATAATCGAATCAAAAAACGATCTTTATCGGTTTCCATGAAATAAGAACCACTATCATTTCTAGATCAACTAAAACATCATTATCATAAATAACATGTCCATGAAATGAACATCCAATATCCAAAAGTCACACTTAAAAAATTTGGCGTGTAGCTGATGATCCCTCATGACCCCCTACACTATCACTAAGTAATTCTCATGATCTACCATTGTAAAAGAATATACCAGTATATCATCAACAAATACAACACAAAATGAATCCAAATATATCTGAAACAACTAATTTATCCATGACATGAAAATTTTTGGTGCATTCATTTTACTAGAGGTCATAACCATATATTTTTAATGGACATATATACTTATGAAATCCATTTTGGGAATATCCTCCATCATCACCCAAAATTAATGATATCATAACCACTTTTTAATATTTGAGAAAAACTAATATCTCCTCAACTAGATTATCTAATAATATTTTTGTGTAAGTGGATATCGGGTCTTTATCATTACTTAATTATGTCTACGATAATCAATACAGAGCTACAAAGTTCCATACACATTTTTTAAAAAAACTAGAGCTGCCCATGTAACAACCCAAGATTTTATGAGAATTATAATTTTTAATTTCATTGATGTCTTGTGTTGTACGCGACACCAAGATTAGATTGTACTATACACAACACTGTATTAGCTTGCAGAATCTGAAACACTATTCATGGCTCGTGTTACACACAATTTAAAGTTTGTTTTGTGGAAATTATTTTACACAACATTAAATATATTTTTTTCTAATGTATAAATGAAATAATTTTTGATTATTTTATACATAACACCAAACGGATCTTTCACTACACTCAGCCCAAACTTGGTTTACATTACATGCAATCAAGACCTTCTCTGATTGTGTGTGTAGTACACAAAACCATGTTTCACTAAATGAGATATTATTATAATATTATAATGAACTAGCCGTTATGAATAGTAATACACATTTTTTAAAATTTTATAAATTTTATCATTCAAAAAGGACTTCATTTTTGGATTCAGAATATCTATATTATCCAAGGGTGAATTTTTGATATTTTTCTGAAAACATTCAATTTTTATGAATATTAAAAACATTGCGTTACTATTTAAAAACCTACTTTTTATTTAAATAATTATTTATTTAAATTTATTTTAGGTCAAAATTGATACATAATACATATATAAGTTCAATTTAATTCATTGGAGTCATTTTATAATAATTTTAGATATATAAAAATTTTATTGAACTTTTTACCGTCTTTTACACACCTCCTAAGAAAATTTGAAAATATACATAAAACAAAATTTTACAGCTTCTTTGAGTGGATTTTCAAAAATCCGAGAGACACTGTTAATATCAAGGAGTAAAATGTGGTTTAATAAGAAAAAAAAAGAATTTTTGGTGAATAGTTACTTTTTACTTTTATTTACCACAATTAAAAGTAAATATGGTAATTAAGGGTAAACATGATATTATTATTACCCTAACACATGTCCTAATTCTATTGGATAAGAGTAATTCTACCAAAAATTACCGTAGGAATAAAATATTACCCTTTATGTCCACGTGGATTAGATTAGTACATTTATTATTATTTTATTTAAAGAAGAGTTAAAATAGTTAAAATAGTTAAAATCAAAGTTTAATAACAAAAACATTTTTAATATAGGGTTATACATAAGATAAATTCCACTATAAACATTAATTATAAAGATAAGAAGATTTCCTACATAATGGTATTTTATTTATAATTTTTAGACTTAAAATAAATTAATTTATTTATGACACAATGATGATGCAATACTTACCTTATTAATGAAATATTAATATAATTGATGTTATAAATACCCAAATAAATATAATTTGAAACTTTTAATAAATTAAAATAATTTTTTGTGTTAATATGACATGTTATAATTTATTCAATTAACTTTTTTCGAACTAATCATGATGATAAAATTTTCACAAAAAATCAAATACCAAATAGTGTCAGAATTGACATAAAAGAGTTTTTAAAATAAATATTATATTATTAATTGTTATTTAATTCTTAAAAATGTAAGGTTTGGCCAAATGACATATATAAGGATATATATATTAATAATGAACCACTTGGGGTTCGTTTAGCTTGTTATAGTATGTTAATTAACCATATAGTGTATTAAAACAAGAAGACACTGTAAAAGTTAAATTATTTAACTTAGAGTTAAATCTAAATGATAAGGTTATAATATTTCCCTAAACTTTTCTAAAACCTATTGGATGAGATGATTTCGACCCTTACCCACCTTAGATTCGAAATAAATCAGTTTAGAGCTATTAAAAACTGAATATTACTTTATTATAATATAATATTTTATGTTTTTCCAGAGGTGCCCCTCTCCTCTCTTATAAAAAGGGAACCCCTTCCCTCTTCTATTCACACCCTTTTGATCCTTGAATCTTGGAAAAAACCTGGAAATTACTCTTTTCAACATCTCCAGTTATATCATAGAGGTTCTGGTCTTCTCAAAAGACCAACTCTAGTGCCCTATGAATAAGTTTAAAGGAGGTGCGTTAAGGAAGATGTAATAACCTCTACAGACATTTTTCATGATTCTTTCTTCTTCTACTTATTCTTATTTAGATGTTTAATTATAAATTAATAACATGAGTATTAATTATATACTTATATGTTATTATAAATATGAAACAACCTTATTTCACCTTCTATCCATCCTATGGAAAATGAAATAACCGTGCGTGCGTACGTACGAAATACCGTCTCCACGCCGTGGTGTAATCTGTTTTCCACCACCACCTTACTTGGATGGGTATAATGGCGTAAATAAATAACTATATATGATTATTGTAAATTTATATTGATTCTTAAATATTATACATACACTTAAATACAATTCCATGATCAGGGGAATGATATCATCGCTCGTGCGTACGTACGGACTACCGTCTCCATGAATGCGATGAGATTAATTTTCCATGATTAACAATTAAAGTATGTTTATAAAGTATATATATTAAATAATCATGAATGATATTAAATAATAACGACAGTAGATTTATGTACATATATGTTTCATTTACATAATTCCATTTAATTCAATAAGGAAACGAAAACAGTGTTCATGCGTATGCACGACCTACCGTCTCCGTGAACGGTGTATTTCATTCCATATATCAATATATCATATATATTTATATACTGAATATATATTATATATAAATCATGTTTTAAATTATTAAATTATGTAAATCAGGATATAAGTAATAATATCAAGATCAACATGTCGAAACACATAGGATAAATGAAAGGATTTTACCCAAAACACTGCTATAACATGGAATTTACAAAAGAACGATTAATATAAATTAATAAGTGAACCATATATGATATAATAACAATGAATATTATTATTTAATAATTAAATTACATTATTTAAATCATTATATAGGAGGTTCGGATACGTACGAAGCATATCAGACATAAGGTAAGGGATAACTATTCCAATCTCGTTCTTATCTGAGATTGTTATTCGTATGTATTTACTAGGGTTATTGTTATCACCCATTCCAATGTTTTCTAAGAATGTTTTCATGTATTTTAAAGTATTTTTTCCCATTTTTGAAATTTACCACATGTTATGAAATGAATCATACTTTTTTTTACAACATGGGGAACTTTTTGACATTTCCGACCAAAGTATGAGAAGAATGTTATTTTTATCTTTTATGGCATGAACTGATTTCTATGGTTTCATAACACCTCATTTTCATGAAGATTATTCTACAAGATTTTATGACTATTTTCAACATAATTATTTTATTTTAAAATTTCATGTAGTTTTTTGAAAAGAAAAATATTTTGAAGAAGAAAGGATATTTTCCTCAAGAATTCATTTCAAGTGTTTTATCAAAACCATTTTCCATCTATGATGACATTATTTCATATGTTTATATTTCATGTATAATGTGTCTATGATTTATATGGTTTCACTTTTTTTATTCTGAAATATCCATTTGATTTATATGGATTATGTGATGATGGGATGATGTTTAAGAAACCCATTTTATTCTTTGGGTTATAATGAATATTTTAAGTTTATTTTGTGGAATAAGTAAGAATGATTTCATTATGAGATGGGTGGGACCTATATCTCCCTGAAATGCATTGGGTAAATATTTATGTCTCATGAGATAGACATGGCTGAATCGGTAATTTATTCTGGTTCAGTGATACAGGACTGGAACAAGGAGTGAACTCGATTCAGAAAGGGACGTTGTCCACTAAGATGGTCTTGGCAACAATGCCTTGGATACTATGGAAATAATATCATGTTATTAATGGTTTTCCACAATAACATGCTTTATTCCCATGCTATTTTATCATGATTGATGATTCATTATGATCTATGCCTTACGTACTTCCATGTTTTATGTCAATGCTCATGATTTTGATGTTTAAATATTATGTTCATGTTATGAAGTTCAAATGTATATGGATTGTTTTATTTTCTCCATGATTAACCTTACTATGACTTAGAGCTTACCCTTTATATGTTTTATTTTCCCCAGGATATAAAGAAAGTATTTAGGTAAGAAAAAAACGATGATCTCTATGGGAGATGCTGAAGATCTTTCAACAAGATTAGAAGATTATATTCCAAGTTTCCAAAGACACTCAACTAATACCGTCTTTGGGCGTCTGTTTTTGTTATGTATTAATTATTCCGTAAAAGTAATGTAATTTCTATGTACGTCAAGATTTGGGTCTCTACATTTGGTATCAGAGCAATGGTTTAGTTAACCTTTGGAAACTAGGATGTGAAAACTTTAGTGAAATCCCTATAGATATTTTTACGGAATGTCTAGGGATGTCCCTAAGGATAAGTATATGTATAGGTTATATTCCTAGAATTAAGATAACGATCTTAGAATTTAACCTAAGATGTTTGATATTGACGGTACTCCACCTTTTCTTATTTTTTTCCCAAGCATGATTTTTTCCTCTCACACTATTATTTTTGGGTTTTGGAAAATGGATGGAAACAGGATGATTCACGATTGTGGAGGATATGATGGATAATGGAATGATATTATTCATGAGCAACCAAATGAAATAGGATTTGGTAGTCCAAACATTGTTATTATGACTAATTAGAAATATCATAATATAATCAATAATCTCAACTTTGGTAAGTTTCCCGACTCAGCTAATAAGAGAATGATGGAGTTTCATGTTGATCATAGTGGCAATTAAGTTTCATTTCTCTCATGTAAATTATGTGGGAAGAGGCATCAAGGAGAATGTCTCAATGGAACTGGAAGATGTTTGAGGGCGCAAAAGAAGGACACAAATCTAGTAAGTGCAAAGGAAAAGGTTAAGTTAACACCATGGAGAAGGATAATGGTATTTCTATGACATCAACAATGATTAGATGTTTTAAATGTGGAATGTATGGGAAGTATGCAAACCAATTCAATAAGGGAAAATCTCATAAAAAAATCAGCATGGTCATATGCATATTATTTATGTAGATGATGATGAGGAGACTAAAAATAATATATGAGATGAAATATGTTTTGAAGCTTGGTATATGGTTTAATAATGTAGTGGAATGATTCTATGTTTATCAAGAGTTATGTTGTATAGGTAATTTAATGGTACAATGGAATAAAGAAACATATAAGGATTTTTACACTATTTATTTTCCTAAAGTATTTAAAAGTATATGTTGAATGGTACTGGTAACCATGAAAGGTTATTCAGATATTTTTGGAAAAATGATGATATGTGCATAATGTAGGGATAAAGAGAAATTTAAAATTTGATAGTATTCATGAGCTCATGACTGATATAAGGACAAAGTTATATCATGGTTTGAGTATATAGAAGCTTTGGGATTTGGTATGTGGAATGAGTTAACTTTTGATAGCATTCATGTTTTCTCTAAGGTTCTATAGTAATTCATATTTCAAAAGAATACATGATTAAGGTATTCACATGTTTGGAATATGACCAAGAAGATATATCTTATGATATATGGGAGATAAATGATGGTATTCACATGCTCCGTATATGACCTCTCTAGTAATCATTTTCTTTATTCTATGAGATTGGACAGATGTATTATGGATAAGCCTAATGATTGGAATGGATTATGTTAGACATAAGATAGATTTATTTAAGGATTGAACTTGTTTTTGGATATTATTTCTGGATTGTTATAATAGTATAGTTTTAGAAAAAGGACAACCCATATGACGAGTGACAACTTGTCGTTTCGGACAAGGCTATGTGAATCAAACCCACAACTGAAGTACGACATGCCTTTATCGCATACCACTGGCCTACAGGAAGTCCCTAGTTAGTTAAAACTAGTTTTATTTTATTAAGCGCTATGATAGATGAAATATAAGTCTATTTTAGCAACCATATATGATAAATCTCAAGATATATGGACTTATGTATACTTAATAAATTGTGATAAACCTTTTGTGATAGAAACAAATGGAATGACATATCATTTAATCGTATGATCTGCTAACACTTCACAAATGACAAATTCAACTTCATTTCTTTAATAGATGAAGTGAAAATTGTTTACGACATGAAAAATGGTGAGATTTTACCAAAATCAAGTAAGTATTTTTTTAATTCAAAAATTCTTCAGAATTAGGGGAATGATCTTGAAAACTACAAACGTTGTACTACTAACCTAATACCTGATAAATCACATGGCACCTTAGATCATCACAAATTAATGGATTTGTGATTGATTAATTTTTTATAGCCATGTTCTCTACCACTTTCCATCAGAACTTGATGGTTATATTTCTCTTCCATATCCATATTTTCACCTATGCTCTCCTATGTGGAAACCCGGTGATGAGTTAATTTGGGTAACCATTACATTTATACTCAATTTATTAAAGTTATGTTTTGGTAATCCTTTTTATGATTTGGGTTTCTATGAAAGAAACTTTCAAGTAGTAAACCATTTATAACCCCAATGAATTTCGAGGGCGAAATTCATTTTATGTGGGGTAGAATGTATCAATCCGAGATTTTATGAGAATTATTCTTTTAATTTAATTGATGTCTTGTGTTGTACAAGACACCAAGATTAGATAGTAGTGTATGCAACACTGTATTAGTTTTCAGTATATGAAACACTATTTTTGTCTCGTGTTACACAAAATTTCAAGTTCATTTTGTGGAAATTATTTATGCAACATTAAGTATAGATTTTGTTTAATGTATAAATGGAATAAGTTTTGATTATGTTATACGTAACACCAAATGAAGATTTCACTACATGCAGCCCTAACTTGTCTTACATTACATGCAATTAGGACCTTCTTCGATAGTGTGTGTAGTACGGAATACCAAGTTTCACTAAACGAGAAATTATTATAATTTTATTATGAACTAGCCGTTTTGTATATTAATATCCACTGTTTGAAGTTTTATAAATTTTATCTTTCAAAATGGACTTCATTTTTGGATTCGTAATATCGAAATTAACCTAGGGTGAATTTTTGGTATTTTTCTAAAAACTTTTAATTTTTGATGAATAGTGAAAACACTGGGATACTATTTAAAAACTGACATTTAATTTAGATAATTATTTTTTTAAAATTATTTTAGGTCAAAATTGATACAAAATACCTATATAAGTTTAATTTAATTCATTGGAGTCATTTTATAATAATTTTAGATATATAAAAATTTTATTGAACTTTTCACCGTCTTTACCCACCTTCTATGATAATTTAAAAATTTACATAAAATATAATTTTACCGCTTGTGTGAGTGGAATTTCAAAAATATGAGAGACACGGTTAATATCAAGGAGTAAAATGTCGTTAAATTAGAAAAAAATAATTTTTGGTGATTAATAACTTTTTTCTTTTATTTACCCGGTTAAAAGTAAATAGGGTAATTAAGTGTAAAAATGATATTATTATTACCCTAACGCATGTCCTAATTCTATTGGATAATTTTAATTCGACCAAAAACAACCGCAGTAATAAAATATTACCCTTTATGTCCACTTGGATTAGATTAGGACATGTCTTATTATTTTATTTAAAGAAGAGTTAAAATAGTTAAAATCAAAGTTTAATAACAAAAACATTTTTAATATAGGGTCATACATAAGTTAAATTATTCTATTAATATTCATTTAAATATAAAAATAGTTCCTACATAATGGTATTTTATTTATAAATTTTATATGTTAAATAATTTAATTTATTTAAGACACAATGATGATGAAGTAATTACCTTATTAATGAAATATTAACATAATTGATGTTATAAATACCCAAATAAATGTAATTTGAGAATTTTTATAAAATCCAATAATTCTTTAGGTTAATATGACATGTTATTATTGATTCAATTAACTTTTTTAGAACTAATAATTATTTTATGATTTTCACAAAAATCAATTACCAAATAGTGTCATAATTGAAATAAAATAGTTTTTAAAACAAATATTATATTATTAATTGTTATTTTATTCCTAAAAATATAAGGCATGGAAAAATGGACTAGATAAGGATATATATATTAATAATGAACAACTTGGGGTTCATTTAGCTTGTTATAGTATGTTTATTAACAATATAGAGTAATAAAACAAGAATACATGGTAAAAGTTAAATTATTTAACATAGAGTTAAATCTAAATGATAAGGTTAAAATAGTAACCTAAAAATGTCTAAAACCTATTGTTTGAGCGTATTTAGACCCTTTACCACATTAAATTTTAAGTAAATCTGTTTGGAGATATTAAAAACCTAATATGACTTTATTATAATATAATATTTTATGTTTTTTCAAAGGTGACCCTCTCCTCCCTTATAAAAAGGACACCCCTTCCCTCTTCTCTTCACACCCATTTGAGCCTTGAAGCTCGGCCAACCCCTGCCAATTCCTCTTATCAACACCTCTAGTTATATCATAGAGGTTATGGTATTCTCATAAAACTATCTCTAGTTCCCTAAGAAGAAGTTTAAAGGAGGTGTGTCGAGGAAGAGGTAATCTCTTCTACTGACTCTTTCAAGTTTCTTTCTTATTCTACTTATTCTTCTTTAGTTTTTTCATTATAAAGTAATAATAAGTATAAATAATATACATATATGTTATTATAAATATGAAAAAAACCATATTTTACCTTCTACCCATCATATGGAAAATTATATCACCGCGCGTGCGTACGTACGGAATACCGTCTCCACGCCGTTATGTAATCTGTTTTCCACCACCACATTACATTGATGGGTATAATGGTGTAAATAAATAACTATATATGATTATTGTAAAGTGATATTGACTCATAAATATTAAACATACACTTCAATACAATTCCACAATTATAGTAATGATATCATCACTAGTGCGTAATTATGGACTATCGTTTCCACGAACGCGATGAGATTCATTTTCCATGATTAACCATTCAAGAATGATTATAAAGTATATATAATAAATAATAATGAAAGATATTACATAGTAATGATACTGTATTTATGTACATATATGTTTCATTTACTTAATTCCATTTAATTCAAATAGGAAACGAATACAGCGTCCATGCGTACGCACGACCTACCGTCTCTATAAACGGTGTATTTCATTCCATTTATCAATCTGTCATATATATTTATATAATTAATATATATTATATATAAATAATGTTTTAAATTCTAGAATTAAGTGAATCAGGACATAAGTATTAATATCAAGAACAACATGTCAAAACATGTGCGATAAATGAAATGATTTTACCCAAAACGTTGCTTTAACATGGAATTTACAAAAGAACAAGTAATATAAAGTCATAAGTGAACCATAATTGATATCATAACAATGAATATGATTCTATAATAAGTTAATGACATTATTTAAATAATTATACAGGAGGTTAGGATACGTATGAAGCATATCGGACCTAAGGTAAGGGATAACTATTCTAATCTTGTTCTTATCCGAGATTGTTATTCGTAAGTATTTACTGGGGTTATTGTTATCACCCACGCCCATGTTTTCTAAAAATGTTTTCATGTATTTTTAAACTTATACGACATGAATGGATTTTTACAGTTTCCTAAAGTATCATTTTAATTATTCTTACTCTACAAGATTTTATGACTATTTTCAACAAAATATGTTTCATTTAGAATTTCATGACATTTTGTGAAAAGAAAATGATTTTGAAGAAGAAAGGATATTTTCCTCATGAATTCATTTCAAGGGTTTTATCAAAACCATTTTCCATCTAAGATGACATTATTTCATAAGTGTATGTTTCAAGTATAATTTCTCTATGATTTAAATGGTTTCACTTTTCTTATGATGAAATATACATTTGTTTTATATGGATTATGTGATAATGGGATGATGTTTGTTAAACACATTTTATTTTTTGGGTTATGTTGAATTTTTTGAGTTTATTTTGTTGAATAAGTAAGAATGATTTCATAATGAGATTGGTGGTACCTATATCTCCCAACAAAGAATTGGGTAAAGATTTATATCTCATGATATAGACATGGATGAAATGGTAAGTTAATCCAGTTCAGTGATATAGGACTGGAACGAGTAGTGAACACGATTCAGAAAGGGACTTTGTCCACTAAGATGGTATTGCTAGCAATGCCTTGGCTACTATGGAAATCATATCATGTGCTTAATGGTTTTCCAAAATTATATGATTTAATCCCATTCTATTTGATCATGATTAATGATCCATTATGATCTATGCCTTACGTACTGCCAGGTTTTTTGTCATTGCTCAAGATTTTGATGTTTAAATATTATGTTCATGTTTTGAAGTTGAAATGTATATGGTTTGTTTTATTTTCTCCATGAATACCCTTACTGATCATTTGAGCTAACCCTTTATATGTTTTCCTTCCCCCAGGATATATAAAAAGGTTTTAGGTAAGAAAAAAAGGAATATCTTTATGGGAGATGTTGAAGATCTTTAACCAAGATTAGAAGATTTTATTCCGAGTTTCCAAAGACACTAAACCAATACGGTCTTTGGGAATCTATTTTTGTTATGTATTATGTATTACAACAAAGTAATGTAATGTCTATTTACGTCACCCTTTGGGTCTCTACAGCCCACTGAGACATGCTAGTCCGGATGAACCCTTTGTTTTCTAACTCTTCTAACTAGCCCATTAATCACAACAATTCTGTTGGTTCCATTCAGCAAGACATAAGTGAGATAGTTTTGGTCCCCGGAAGAAGATTATTATTAAACTCCAATTATTTCAGGGGTGTAATCCTTGATAATTCTTCAAGAAATACATCCATAAATTGAACTACAACTGCCGAAATAACACCCTCCTCAATACCGTCCACTAATTCCAAATACTAATCCACTAACTGATATGAGATCATGCCAAAAGCATGTTCCAATAAATAGGTTGCACTCATTTTTTCTTTCTTCTCCATTTTAAATGTTGTTCAACACCAGCCCCCTTCATTAAAAAAACCATTCACGCATAGTAAATGATGTGGCCCTTAAACGTCACCAACTAATATATTCCAAATATTATATCATAAGCGTCCATCTCATGCACTATGAAATCACTAATCAAAACTATTCCATCCAAAAATAATCAACATGCTCAACATAGGAATGCTCGACACTCTCTTTAACCGAGAGGGGTTTTATGTGTTCAAATAGAAGGCAATATTTCCACATGTAAACCAAAAAAATCAATGAAGAAATAAGAAATAAAATAATTTGAATTGCCCATATGAAATAAATATTGCATCACGGTGGAATTCAAAAGAATCGTACCTTCACCGTTGATGATCCTGACTAATCATCCACCATAATATGTTAAGCCCAGAACAACTACTTTCTTTCCACACTCTACTCTTTGTTTCCCTAGTGAGGAGTCATGGTTCTCCAAATCACCATTACTAACATTACTATACTGCTGAGGGGTATGCTACTTCCTACACCCTGTTGGGGTATAAGACCCATGCGACCCATGAGGACTGTCTTGGACACCTAACCTCAGAACATTCTGACAACAACACTGAAGATTACCCATCTACTTATAATTAGGAGATGCTCGAGGTTGGGCAATACAATCATTCATGATCTCCCCCATTGAGAATTACTAAAAACATCCCAGCTTAATCTAAGGTTTTTGATAAAGGAATACAGATCACTCTATTGGATTCTCAGTGATACTCCCACCAGATTAATAAGTGACCCTCTTCCTCTTGAACCCAACATTGGAGTTCCCACTATTACCCATGGGTACTGACATACTTCCCCCACTTGTAGCCCACTAAAGATCCCTCTCAGCTACCGTAGATAAATTCACCATTTCTGTGTAATAATTTTTACATATCATGGCTATCTTGGAACGAATTACCTTCCTCAACCCAGCTTCAAAATTCCATGACTTCAACGATGTACTACTTTCCACCTTGGGTGAAAACCGCACTATGTTAATAAACCTAGCTTAATATTCTATTACTGCCATGTTCCATTTCTTAAAACTAAAAAACCCTATTGTTAACTGGGTTATAAATTTTTTAGGATAGATTTATTTATGAAAATCTCCTCAAAATCCTCTCATATCACACAATTTCCCATCACATATTGGACTAGCAGCTCCCACCAATGAAGTGAAATATCATCAAAAATGTGTGTGGCTAACTTTAATTTTATCTATGCACATGTTCCCAATTACAAATAAGCCCACACACCCTAATCATGACACCTTACCAAAACGATTCACCCAAAGGGAATGTCAAACAAACTTGACAATTCCACTTCACCATTTCACATTAGCACAAAAAATTCTATCTTTCAATGAAACACACAATAAAGAAACCAAAATGATGGAGCTTCCCTTAAACTCCTTCACTACATTTCCATCTGGTGGTGCTTCTCGGCCACTATCCATAATGGAATATATTTCATCCACTATCTATCACATTTTATATTGATAATTACTAACCACTTTGAAAAAATCAACACAGTACATACTAGTTAATCCACAAAAAATCATAAAGCACCAAGGACGCATAATAAAAACACCATCATTTCCTACGCGTGCCAATCCACATCAATAAATCACCCATCTTTTTAAAACACAATTTAACAAACATTCCAAGACCACCGAAATTTCAATAAAAATGCTATTTTCAGAACTGTATTTCACAAAAAATATTCAAAACCATCCACTAACTATTTTAAATCAACATTTTAAAATCACTCAAAAAAGGCCCCATCTTGCTAAAATAACCCATTTTCCACAAAATCACCAAAATCATAATGAAATGGGTTTCAAAAAAGACTCTCACAACACTATCATAATTATTTTCAAGTAAAACAAATCAATTGATACTGAGGAAAATAATTCAAACCATGTGGAGTCGAGATAGAAGCCACCTACCTTTAGGGTTCTAGTGAAATAGACCCATGTACAACTGCCCAATAAATCAAGAAGATGATCCAATGAAACCACTCAATATATCCTTACCTAACAACAAAATGTTCGCAAATCAACAATTTAAGAAAACAAAACCCAGTATCTACATAAAATATATATTGGTATAGAAATCAAAGAGAGTTGGAAGAGTAGATCTATTGAAAACCACAAAACAACCAAGAGAGAAGAATTACACGAGATAAAAAGACTCAATACCATCAATGGTAACCCTTTCAATCCCCTCCAAAATGGGTGGGAGAGCACCGCTAGGCCTTGATAAGAAGAAATAACACCCAGGGTTAATATGAGAGAAAAAATGGGTGAGTTGTGGTAAATCATAAGGAACACTGTTAAAAAAATACATTAATGGGATGCATGGTTAGATCGCATGTTTAGGAAAACATTGTGTTAACTGTGCACTTGTTGTAGCCTCAGAGAGGCATCTTGAATGGCCTCCTCAAACAGTTAGACAAACCATGTACAAATTGTGCATAAAACCAATGGCTGCAGGTTATCTCACATGGTTTCCCCTTAACTTTTCCCAAACCATGCAACTTTAAAATTCCTCCAATGTTTTCGAAAACCATCCAAAAAATCTCACAAACTCTACCCAACCACCATATATATTTACGAATACATGAATAAGGGTTACATACCGTAAACCAGTTGTGAATAAAATCAACTATTATTCCATTTGAATATAAAATTGATGCAGATTTTAGATTTAGTTATGAAAAATATGTTGATAAATATTCTAGATTTCCATAATGATAATGACATGTTGATAATTTTTAGAAACAAATTTTGTGTTCCATGAATCCCAGAAGTTAATTTTGATTCCGTGGATGAAGATTTTTGTTTATCAATCTATATCCAATCTTGAAGAATTAGGATTTATACTAATATGATTAAAAATATCTTTTTGTATATCATGAAATTGTATATAACAAACTATGAATCTTGGTTCCTGGTGTGAAATAATTTTAATAACGAACTGTATAAATCCTAGGGGATGATACAAAAATTTAAAATAATTGTATTTAAAAGGGAAAGGTAACTTTGTATTTCTTATCAAAAAAATAAAAACAAATAAATAGAATAATTCTACTATTGTTATAGTCAATCCTCAAATTATGTTAATACATTTCATTACTATTAGAAATTATTTATCTCTTTCTAAAATTTCCAACATAAATATTTAGGAAATGATAATATTACATTGAGTTGAATATTAATTTGTATCTAATAGAGATTCATGGATTAATTCAATGTTTAATATAAATATTCATAAATATCATTAAATACATTTGTTTCATATACTACACATCGTTTAATTCTATCTATTTCAAATTGGGTTTGGATAAACACATCATTTTTTGTGGAAATGTTTTAAAAAAATATATCACAAATTAGCATTCAAAATTCCCCTTATAAATCATTATATAGTTGGATGGTAATATCTCTAATTTTACTTTTTATATTGGAGAAGGAATCATATTTTGATGAGATGTTGTTGATTAAATGTAAATGAATAAAAGATGAATTTAGTAACAAAATATATAAACTCATTGTCTACAGAAATAATATTTTTTCAATTGATGGTGGGATATATAATTTAATATTTTTTCAATAAATTCCTATAAATATCATATTGTAATAAGGTTATATGATTTGGAAATAATGTAAATTTGATACAATTATTAATATTTCCCATATGAATTCTTAATAAAATCAGTATGGTTTCTTATAATTTATTACATCCAAAATAACTCTCTAAATTATAATATCTATTTTATGTATCTCTCCAGATGATTTATTCAACAAAACCACAAATAGTCACGCAGATTTTGTGTTGAATATTTTTAAGTTGATATAAATAAAATGGATCACATCACTATAGATCAATCAGTGTTGTTGTCTTAGATAACCAAGAATATAAATGATTCCCTTTTTACATTGGAAGTAAAATAACAAATAATAATAAATAAATGATTTTCATACATGAATCTTATTCAAATATTTCATCATAAAATAATTGGTATGGTAAACAAATACTGGTAATCTAAAATTAATAGTAACGGTTATATAAAATATAATCTACATTAAATAAATATGGAATATTCAATATGTAAAAGAAAATAACTCAATACACTTTCAATTTAATAAATAACATGGGAATGTAATTTTTCCATGAATAAAATCAATTAACTACCTCATTAATAATAATAATATAATTATCAATGATCTAAATCCATATGATTTGACATCTTGATCATAGAAATCATGAAATCATTACCTTCAATACCATTCACAAATACTATTTATCAATATCTAAAACCACCCATATATTTAGAATAACTAATTTTTATCATGAGAAATGTCATTGAATCTATAACCTATATAATTATAGGCCCTTCCCATCACTCCAAATCCAATAAATTTCTTATATATTTATATTATGTAACAACACTTTTCATTATAATGAAAAAAATGACTAATGAATCTGAAATATTAATATTTCCCTCATTAGTTAATTAAAATTCAAAGAAAATCATTGTATATTAAATTTATATACAGTTTAGGAAACAATTATACATTATATGGATATTCAAGTGAAAATTTATTCCCAATGAATATTTATTACATGAATGTGAACTTTTCCAGACAAAGTTAACAACCACACATTTAATGAATGTTGATTTAATTTTTTTCATAAATATTTGTTTTATAGTAAAATAGAGTCATTTGAATTTTGTTTGCAAAATATTAAAGTAATATCTACTTAAAGAGATTTTTTCAAAAATATTTACAACATTTACAAAGATCTAAATATATTAATTTGGATATGATGGTGCTAATGTCAGTTAACATAGTAATCATTTAGAATATTCATTTTGAATTTGTTTTGGAGAATTAAAAATGACATTTATTGAAAAACATTTGATAAATTAATTTCATATAATCTGAGTTGTGGATAATATAAAATTTCCAAAATAATTCATATTAGTATTTAAAAATTAAATTTTGGAAAATCAAACATTTGAAAATAGTACTTGATCAATAAAATGAATAAGATAGTTTTCCTAAAAATATTTCATAAAATACTACTTTTAATGGAATCACTAATGACCATGAATAAATTGAAATTAAAAATTAATACATAAAAAGTGTTTAAAATACAACACAATAATATAAATAGTTACATAATACAAAATATGTCTCAATAGATAGGAAATTGAGGCTAAATCCCATACAAATATCATATAATTGAAAATAGACTTAATTAATAATGAAAGACATGACACAAATATAATACAAAAAGAGTGAATATGAAATAATATAATAAATGTAACATTGACTCATAATCATGAAATAACATAGTTAATTTTGTAGAATTATATCCCAATGAATGTAAACTGATTTAAGAATCCTTTTAGCACTGCGTAACTGTCAAGTAATATCCATAAGGATGATGTGATTTGAAATTAAAAATTAAATTAAATAATAAAAGATTTATTTATCATATAACATTTAAAATCGGTATTATATTCATGAAGTAAAAAATATTAGATTCATAAAATTAAAACACGCATCAATGAAGAGAAATTGAGACCTAATCACATACCTTATGCAAGGATCATCACTTATCATCCTGAATAATTAACTAATGTATATTATTTTATTTCATAGAATCCTTTTTAATGTTTTTTTATTTTATATAACTCGATGTTTCATTAAATTTCATAATTCATTAACCTCATGTCAGAAGTTTTGACTATTTTCGGTTCATGTGTCAAAATTAACACAAATTCTTAGACTATGGTAAAGGTAGTATTTTTTAAATATTTTATAGAAAACTAATCCTAAAATTTTAACTGTTTTTATACATGAGTTATAATTAAAAAATTTCCATTAATTATTTTTATACAATATTAACTACATTACAATCAGGATGATGGTAGTTCGTGCGTGCACATGAGTGACAATATCATTTTTGTTCATGATATAAAAATGTAAATATTAATTTTTTATTAAATAATGATAAATATATATTAAATATCATTTTATTTATTTTAATAAAATTATATTTATCATTAATATGTTGTGGTGGTGAAAATGGATTATCAATTGTTTGGGGAGGTGGTAGACTTTAGATATACATGAAAAAAATTATCATATTTCAATTAATTGAATGGTTATAGGTTATATGACATATTATATTTCCTTATTGATAAATATGAATTTAATATAATATATATAAATTATATCAATCGTTATAAATAACAATGTGATGCGATGATGAGAACATAATTAGATAGGTTTATGAGGCTATAGTTTGTCATAAATGCATTAAAATAAATTCTTTTCTAATTTTATGGAATATGAGATGGATGTAGGTTATTAAATTAACATAATAACTTATAGGACATAATAAAAAAAATACTATCCTAGATATACTAATTTTATTAAAATTAAATGGTTGAATAATATTAGAAAGAGGTGGATAAAGACTAAAACAAAATTTATTTATTAATAAAGATGTAGCTTCCTCAGATATATTATTTTTGAATTATAGATAATGCCTTACTAGATGATATTTATGGTCATAACATGACATATAGTATGTGTTTTTGTTTGTATGGAAGGTATAGTTAAAATGGGTGGCCACACCAAATGGATCTCAATGCAAGGAGAGAAGATGAGAGGGTGTTCCCATTTATCTAAGAGGGGATGGATAATACTGAAATTTATTAAATTCTAAAAGTAATATAAAATAATTTTTAACCTAAGATGACATAAAATTTATATAATAAAAAAAAACATTACGATGAATCTATTAATTATTATCCAAAAAATTGGTTTTTTTGATATTTTGTACCATTATCATTTTGTTTAATCCATTGTTATGAATTTTAAAAATTAAAACAATATTAATGTTTTCAACCCATTAATAGTCAAAATATTAACTATAAAATAAAGTAATACCCATAAGTGGAAAGTGGATAGTTTTTGGTTCAATATCCAATTAATAATGCCAATCCTATTACTTTTGTGAATTTTCAATGAGATAATAATATTTGTTATATTATATTATTAATGACATTTTTGACATTATTAATTTAATATGAAAATATATACAACATTAAAAGAGGGATTCAAATAATATATTTTCAAAGGGTCCTAAAATTACATATATATCAATAAAATTAATGATAAACAATAAAGCATTCAAACTATATCACTATTATTATTATTTGATATCATTTACTAAAATATTCAATTAATTGTCCAAGTACATTTTCGATGTTTCATTCCATATTATGGAAATTAAATTTATAAATAAATTATCATGATAAAATGTATTTATCACTAAAATAAAAAATTATAACATAAAATCAGTTATATTTATCTCTAACATAAAATATTGTAGATATTAAAATATGAAATGTAAAAATTTGGTTTTTATCTCACACTTATGTATTATAATGGTCAAAATCATAAAAAAATGGAAACATGTAAAATATATTGTGGTTTTATTATTATGGATGATATTGGATAATAAATTGAATTTTTTGAATGAGTTAAGTTTATTTTCAACAACTTATCAAATTAGTTTTAAAGATAATTTTCCAATTTTACATTACTATGGTAACAATTATTCACTATTATTATAATCCTTAATAATGATAAATAAAAAGGAATAATTTAACAGTTTTAGACAACCTAATATTAAATATTAAATCCATTTTTTACGATTCAATTTCTTTATGTTTTCTAAAATATTTTAATATGACACTGCACAATGAAATGAAACTATTTTTACTGAAAAAATTATTTTTATGTATAGAAATGTTATATACAAAATTGATTGTAAAATTTTTTAATTTTTTTTAATTTTACTATTAATAAAATATTATAAGTAATTTTTTTTGAATGATATTGTATAGAAAATGGAATTATTTCAATTATTGACATTGAAATTTATATTACAAGAAAAATAATAATAATTATATATTTTAAGAAAAATTATTCTTTTTAAAAAATATGATAAATTCACCAAAAGAATATTTTGACATGGGGATTGCTAAAATAAATTTAATTTTTGTAAATTAAAATGAGAATTTTGGAAAAAAATTCATATTATAATTTTCCATAGAAATCAGATACAATTTTTTATGGAAATTTATTTATGATGAATAAAAAACAGGACTAAACATTGAATGATAATTTACCAAGAATTTAATAATTAATAAATTTGATATATGACCATTATATATATTTCATAAATTATATAACCTTATTTACAATCAATAATTTAATTCTGTTGTTATAAAAATCATATTTAAAAAATAATTATATTTTGTGATTTGTTTTAACTCGGTGTTGTGTGTTATAGACATTATCGAAAATAATGTCCTAAAAAAACTCAGGATAGGAAAATTGTCCATACAACGGTAATATCATCAAGTAAATATTCATAAATAATAAATACAAAAAAATAATGACCATTCTTCATAAAAAACATCGGCTCCCATATTTCATACAATATTTTATGACGTACTAATGTACATTTATGGAGGTGAGTGATTCGATTCATTCAAAATTTTTCTATTGTGTAAGGTATCTTAATAGGCTCGAAATGTATGATAAATTTGGTTGTATTTTTATGTCATTAGATATGATAATATATTATGGAGAAACATAAAACTCCGTATTAAATAGTCGTGGAAGACAACACTAACAATAAAGAGGCTATATGGGAACACTGATAGGTAATCCTCCACAATAATTAAATACTGAATTTAAAAATATATGATATAATATAGGATACATTTACCCTTTATAGAAAACATTTTACAACTTTCCATTTAGGTACTATAGATATAATATTTTATCCTTCTTTCTATTATACATCCTTCCAACGACTATTGACATAGCTGTATTTGCTTCTTTGAACATATATTATTTGAGTATGAATAACCATTTCTTTTTCCACTATCTATTAAATATGATCTTGACCAATATGTTTATTTTAAATAACATATTCACAACATGTTGGAGTATAAAATCTATTTACATAATATTCTTCATAAATTTTCTTTTAAAAAACAAGAAAATAAGTTATTTTTATATGAAAAAACCACAAATGGTACATAATGATCCCACATCTTTTGATAATAAAATGAGAAATACCTAAAAAAATATTCTAATTATTGGATAGTCCTTTCATATTGTCTATCTATTTGTGGGTGATATTTCATGATCAAATGAATCATAGTATCTATATCCTTATGAATATTTTTTTTTATAAATTCATTCTAAATTTATGATCAATACTATATACAATTGAACAAGGATCTCCGAAGGCAATGTACAAAATAATTAATTTATACTTTTATATTGTAATGGGTATCGGTTACATAAAACCACTAGAATTTTCTCTCTTAAAATTCAGTTCTTGTCAAACTAACCATCTACGCACATATTAACAATTTTTGACAGCGTATTAAGTAATAAAAAATGTTCCTTTAAATATCTATAAAACATAGTGAATCATTGGTTTATATAAAACATAATGATATGATGGATATTTTATAATTCCAAATTTATCCAATTTATAGTTGGAATACATAACATATATCTAAATTTTAGAACATAATCATCATATAGGAAGTCTTCAAATTTCAAAACATTGAAGATAAAAGCATTCTTGGGAAAATTTTCTTCTTGATGATGAGTAAATATTAACATTAAAGATAATGATGATTTGGAATTAATTTTCAAATGGAATAATAGTTACCATTCATTAATAATTCCCATATCTATATTTACAAAAGCAGTGAATATAAAATTTTTTAATACTTATTTTGGTAACAAAATTATGATATCTCATTCTCAAAAAGTATGATACTTTTTTTATTCCACCATTGGTACTATATTCATAAATTTAATTCCTTGAGTAGATATATATGTCATCCATACCACATATTTTACTCCATATACGAGAATATGTATATCATTATCTTCTAGATTTTGTATAAATGAATTATTTCATGATAGATATAAATTTTAAATACTTAATGGAAATAATAAAGCATCATAGTCAAGATAATGAGTTGTATCACATGGTCCATGAGTCCATAACTTCCTTTATGAATGTGAAATAACTATATCATTCTTCATAAGGATACGTCCATGTCCCTTATTCAATGTATCACTATATATCCCAAAAAAAACTACAAATGGTAGACTAAAAATCATATCATTGGAAAATCTCCACTTCAATTCCTCAAATCATTATTCTCATTCCATTTTCCATTTGAAAATAACCCTATATGTGTAATATTTGTTAATGGGTAATCTAATTATGAAAACGTTTTTCAAAATCACATATTGTAACCCGGAAAACCAATGAAACTACGAATCTCAAAATTGTGAGTTTCTATTGAACATTCATTTAATACATTTATCTCTTATAGATCGATTAAAATTCCAACCAAATAACCAATATAACATTGAAAATAATTTTTTTATTTCTTATTTCATACATTATAAATTTTCATTATTTTTATTTTTATCGAAGAGACTCAAGAACTATCCACATTTGATTCTGCTCATCCTTATAGAATTTATAGTTCACCACGATATCATTATTAAATACCACAATTAAAATATCAATATATTAATTTTATACTATATTAATTATATGCATAAAAATAGATGAATCGTTAACAAATCCATTTGGAATTAATGCTACCTTATAATATCCATAACTTGTTCAATATATTTTCTTTAGAATATTTTCCCAGTTTACTAAGAACTAATGATACCTTGAACAAATGTAAATATTTTTAAAATACTAATAAATGTAAATTTAATTGAATTTGTCATATATTTGATACAATGAATATTATTTCATTAAAATTATATAATTTATTTACTTATAATCATTGAATAAAGTCACATATCCAACACAAGTCCACTCATTGTTCCATAAGTTGGTGCTATCACCACAAAACACTAATATATGTGACTAGTCTTGTTTCCAATAAAATTCACTATTCAATCTAGAATTGTGACCAATTGTTCCTTAAATAAATTATCATTATCGAGTTGTATGATTTCTATGTTCAATAAACGTAAAGGATTAGGTATATAATTCTTCATAAGAGATACACAAAACACAATATGATCATGATTGGGGTTCAATTGAAGTTTCATGTAATATACTACTATACTAAAATGATCTTGAATTATAAAATGAATGATGTAAAGTAGTCTTCAATTTCAGTTATTTTTAAACTCCATAAACATATTATATAGTTATTTTTATGGTAATTCCCTTTTGATAACTAAATATTCTATATCAAACTGAGGATTAATATAAAAACATTTTAGTCATTATTATGTTTCCCTTATAAGTTTTTGAATGGTTCTAAAATTCTCAATAATTTCATTGCTTAGATTTGGTCCTAATAAATATCTATCTACAATTTCATTCAAATATGATGGATTTATACCCATATTTATATAAATTACCTCATAAGGATATATCTTAATTCTCATTTTATTGCCATCATTTTAAGAAAATTTTACTAGTGGAATAATTTTTTCCCAAACGCATATAAAATACATAGAATAAGATCTTAGCATATCCTATATGGTTTCAATTTCCCTCTCCGACTGTCTAGATATCTATAGATGATAAAGGATGATGAAACTCTAAATCATATCGATATCCTTCTAAATAAATCTCTAAAAAATATTGAAAATATAAAATAATTATCAGATATAATTGAATATGGTACTCCATGTAACCTTTCCACATTCATAATGTGTCTTATTAAAGTGGATCCAAGATGGAATATTCTTTAGTAGAAACGATGTCTTATGAAATCAAAATGTAAGCACCTACAGCCAACAATTACGTCAACATAAAAGATTAGGTAAACATTAATGGTCACTAGAACCTTTAATAATGTGTCTTCAATGTTAAATGTCTTTCATATTAAATATTGTTTAAAACAATTACTAAACTATACGGTTTTATTATCATAAATATCTCATAAATGATATTTTTTCTTTATAAAATCCCACAACATAAAAACATAAAAAAAATTTTAATTACATTTATCTTTTGATCAACCTTAAACACAAAAAACCATGATGGAATCGAAAACACAAATGTTACTGTTAAATGGGTACATATAAACATCCAAAATATAATTCATACATTATTCCTTATATAATATATTAACTTATGATTAAAAAATAAATTGGTTTCCTGGATTTATCATTTTACTGAAATAATATCAAATGGGATTTCATATTTCAAAAATCCACATAGAAGAGAATATTAAAAAAATCTCTAAAGAATGAATATAAATTTTTAGAGTCCTTATTAATAAAAAATCAATCCAGTATTTCTCATATGTGGAGGGGAGGGTAGGTGTGAAAAAATTATAATGACTAACATTATGCATAATTAATGTATATCATTACATTTTTCATTTATCTTAAATTTTTATTTTTTTATATCATCCACATTTTTCCTTATAATATAGCACTGATTTGTGTATTTCCCAAACTCCAGGGACCTCATGAAATGGAGTGTCTGTGGGGATTTATTTGGAATCTTCTTCTTATCTATACCAATAATCGGACGATTGGTCACATTTTAAAATACAAGGTCTCAGTAAACAACCTTTATTAATTTAAATAACCTCCACGTTCTATTATATTAATTCTATTGATTATTCTTCGCCCATTTTCTGGCATTAAAATGGTGTGAAAATTGTTCACCTTGTTATTTAATTTAGTATTCATGTTAATCAATATTAAATTACATATCAAAATCTTAGTAATAGTGAGAACATAAAATTTTGATTGCTATATTCAGTGAAATTGGAAAATAATTTTTCAATATTAAAACATTCTTTTATGAATGGGATTTTCGTGGCTTGGATGTAGGTCACCAAAAATAGATAAATTTTTCTATCATGGATAATTGATAAATAAGAATCATAATTATCATCTCATGATAAATTAAATTCATAGGTTCCATAAGATCTTTCAATATTTTCCTATGATCAAATAAGTAATTATGTAATATTTTAACAGAATATCATGGAGGAAATTACTGAAAAACAATACCCTATACTATTCCAGGTCCATATATTCAATTTATTCTTATTCTATATTGTTTTTTATAGTAGTATAAAATTGATTTTCATCACCGTTAAAATGAAAAATAAGACAAATGAATTTTTCATGCTCAAAATACAGAATAATGGAAAATATCATTTCCATTTTATTGTCAATTGCTCAAAAATTGTTGTATTAATGGAAAAATTAAAACATGTTTTTTTTTCACCTAAAGTACCAAACATAACATTGTTCCCTCCTCTTGAATAAATGTTTAAAATGTAACATAACCTTTGATTATTGTGTGAACATATCAATAATATTTCATATTCCTTATCTAATAACATTTGGATTCTCTTTAGTAATATAATTTTATTTTCCATCATAGTTAACATTAACACATATTCTCCAGGTTTCATCCATTGACTATAATAGAAAATATTTGTGCAAGAAATACTAATAATAGTGGAAAACCCATAACCCAGAAATAAATTGTAGAATGTCTAAATGATCACAACACATTTCGAATATTTGAAACCTTAGTTTTAACCTAGTTCATCCATGATGTTCATATTTTCAAATAAATAATAAATATTTATAAAAATGAGTGTTTCATAAAAAAGGAATTCTCATGGGAGTGTCAAACCATGTATATAGAATAATACATTTTCTTCACTAGGTGATGATATAGTACATCTCAATAGTACAATTTTATGTTATTACCCCAATGTTCCTATATTCTAGATCCACATTCACATATACTATCCTGACATGGAGGTATTTCATTGAATTCCCCGAAATTAACTATTTTACAAAATAATTATGATGTTATTAAATAAAGATACATACCGCACAGTTTTAAATAATCATTCTATTCCTAATATCTAAATATTTACATAAACGTTCTATGGGTATAAAAATTTCAAAAATATGTTTTCTTATATAAATATTACATATTTTAGATGAATATTGAATATAAACAATAAAAACAATCCATAGGACCACAATATATTACTATATCTAGAGAATAGGAATGCATACTTTTTATTTCCTGAGAAATATTTGAAATATTTAAAAAATATCATATAATATAGTACTCATATTAAGTATATCCTAATAAAACAATTAATTATATACTAGGGGTAAAAATATAATAACCCCTAACCTCTAATACACAGTAAGGGTAATCATAATGTATATTAATATATTATAATCTAATAGAATATTAAATTAATCATGGTATGCTATAATTAACATAGAATAAAATTTTTGTAACCATCAATTTATACATCATAAACATAAGTCATTGTAGAAAAAATAATCATTCCAGAGAACATAGTTCATAAGAGTGACAAATCATTATTTATCAATCATGAACAATAAACTCATGTCATAAAATATGGTATCCATCATAAGTATAAAATAATGTTTGTTATGAAAATTATAAATTCCTAAAACTAATAAAAAGTTTTATCAAATCTTTTAACCTTTTTTAATTGTGGATCCGGTCAAACATGATCCCCATTGTGGATAAGGATTTACCAATTTCCCATAGTGGATCAGGAATAACAAATTTCTTATAGTGGATCAAGCCCATCGACTAGTTTCCGTATGTTATCCCATGAAATATAAATCATTACCTAATTGATTAAATTCATATATTTTATTCAATGATCTAATTATGTAATCCAAATATATGTGTTCCATAATACTATAAAACATATATATGTCCCAAAAATAAAAACCCATATAAATAAAAATGTTACCATAGACATTTTTCAATTATCCAATTAATAAAAAATGAAAAAGTAAGTTGGTATCATTATTATTTCATAAATATGGACAATAAACAACTAGAAGAGTAATAAGTTTCATCAAATAATTTAGTCATTGATGGAAAATTATTTTAAAAAATCTCTAGGAACATTTATAATGGAAAATATCATATACACAATCAGAAACAGTTTGTGAAAACAGTTATCTTTTTAAATATCATTTTCAATGATAATAACATGGGAATCCAATAATTGGAGGATTAAAATTATTTAAAATATTGATTGAAGAAAATATCCTTATTAAAACAAAAAATTCATAAAATTTATTAATCATTTTTCCTTTCAAAATAGAATTATAAATTTTAAATAAAGTATATGAAATGTTATTTGGACTCAATGTCAAAATATACAATGTTTTACATGTTAAATTTAGGATTGTGTTAACATTTTTTATAAAATAAAAACAATACTTTTTTTGGAAAATTGCATGAATATTCCATTGATTTTATTTAAAAATTAAATCAATTTTTAAAATATATCTAATATATCATTTGGATAATATTAAAAATATTTATAAAAATTATAGAATATGGGATTATAAGTAAAATGTGTTTTTCGGATGAAAAGTGAAATAATGTTGAGTATTCATAAAACCAATATTTTGAAATATTTAGTACATAATGATAGTTATAAAAAATTTAAAAAAATTATTATCATGAAATAAAGAGAGTATAAAAAAATAAATTTTTATTACTGATAGATCATAATATGTATTATTTTAAAGAATAATCATGGGAAATCATACTAAATGATGATATTGTATTATAAAATACGGAACACATTAGTAACAATTAATCAGTAAAACCATATAATTATAAAATTAAATAAAACTTTGAATATTATATGAATAAATAAATTCATGATAATACATGTAATAATGGAGTTTTATATTAATCCACTTAAAATATGATATATGAATTACATAACAATCATCTCAATGAGGGATTACTGAGACAAAATTATCAAAACACATTCGTTACACTTAAAATGAAAATTCCATGACAGATGGACCATAATATATATATATATATATATGTAAATACTTGTAATTTATTTAAAATACATCATAAATAAAATTAATGTTATGAATATAAATAATCTAAAAAATAGATGGTTAATATGGTATGTGTCTCACATAAGTGAAAAGTGATATGGAAATCTCATAACATAATATTATAATTTCATCATACACGTTCATACATACTATAAAATAAATATAATAATTTTATTATTATATTAATGCTTCAAAAATTTATTTATCATACAATATATGATATTCTATTACTTTTTATTAATTATATGTTTTCAAATCCCTATTAAAATCACTTTTTGTGTAATAACATCGTTGTTTTTCAATAGTGTTTTGATTTCATATTTTTGGAACTATAAAATTGATAATGGTCCCACTATCTAAATAATTATATTAAGGATAAAAATATCAAATATATTTAGAATATATTTATTTAGAGTAATAGATAAAATACTGAGATAGAATATTAAATACACGGTTCGTGATTTTTGTAGGCCATGTGTATGCATAAATGATATTTCATTGTTCCAGAATAATGAATGGAAATAATGGAAAATATTATCATTCATTACAAAAATAATTTTTATCTCCTATTTATGACATAATTATTTTATTTTCCCCTATTACATTCCTTGCAATGCATTAGTAAAAATAGAATAACATCGCTTTGTGAGGTGGTTTCCCACAATACACATAGACTCATTTATCATATCGCATATGGAATGGTAATTAAGAATGTGTATGTGATATAATTATTATTGAGATATATTTTTATTACACCTCTAATATATGTAAAATTATTCCATAATTTTTAACATCCGTGTAATATCGAAATTGAAAAATACATCACATCAGTTCAGAAGGATATAGTCCTCCATAACATGTACTGACATTATTGAATCCCAATAGGTTATGAGGTAAGAATTTAACTTTTATATTCTAAATAAATATGTATAAAAATAAAAAAATTATCATCTAAAATTGTAAATAAATCATTACATATTGAAGGGAGAGGTATTTATGGAAAATGAATAACATCAATTCATGAGGGTATAATACATTGTACACATAAATTATTCTATCATATCAAATTTATTGGATATGGATATTGTTATGGGTCACTAACCAACATAACAGAATATATGAATATACAATATAGTATATTTATAATATCATCATGGTTTGATATGAATTTAATTAAGAAGAAGAATATTTAAAATAAAATGACACGTTAGGGACACTACATTTTCGTTGAACAACATGTAATAGATTTTATAGAAAACCATCCATGGATGGAATTATGATAAATAAAGAGTATAGGGTGGGATTAATGAATTAATTATGCAATTTATGCATGTCATGTCTAATCCAAAGGATTTTGTACTTGGTAATAGAATAGCATACTGGTGGCATTTTATATGGGACGTGAGTGGCACACATGTAATTTTTGTAATGAAAAAGTTGATCCCACATTTTACTCATGAAAAAAGGATCTGAAATGAGGAATTATAAATCATTAAGGTTTATAATTTATAAGTTCTTCTATGAAATGGTTTTTTGCTTGTTTTCATGGGAATGTTACTCATTTTATATTTATATTAACACGTGGTAAATAAATTTTCACCGCAAACATGCTATTTAGTTTTTACTGTTTTAAAAAATCATTATGCTGAAAAATTATTTTAACCTTATAATATAATATATATTCCTTAAAAAAATATGGAATCAGTTTTCTAAAATTAAATTCATATGTGGGGAATATTTATATTTAAATTCATACTAATAGATACAATGAGAAATTAGTTCTCTTAAGAATTGTTTTCAAACTATTAATAAAAATTTACATTGAAATTCAAGATGAAATAAAAAAATGAAATAATAGGATGAAGAAATATATAATATAAATAATTAAACATTTAAGACAATTTTTATAATTTTTATATTTTTAAAAGTATTACAAAGGATAATTATTAATAAAAAAAGTATTCTTAAATAGTCATAAAATAATTAATAATCTCACGATAAGATAATTTTAATATCCTAAATTATATTTTCTAAGTTAATTTTTCAAATAAATTTTCTAAAAATAAAAAAAATTAAATTGATTGCAAAGAAGCTGTAACACATCATTTTAAGAAAATAATGACTTATTCATAAAATAAGATATATTATTTTATCTTTCTTATAAAAAAATATAATGAAAGTTCAGAATATGATTTAATATAAAAGAAAGTTATTTAATTGAAATAAAATCAGATTTATTTTAAATTAATTTAAATCAAACACGTTAGTGTCTATAATATTATTTTTTAAGAAAAATATTCCTTTACATTCAAACTATTTTTATTTTATTCGAATTTTAGTTTAAACCAATGAATTAATTTTTAACAATTATGTAAATAATATATTTTCATAAGTTTGATATTCCAATTTGGACCTTCCATCCCAATAGTTTTGAGATCACTTTAAAATTAAATAATAATATTTTAGTAGTGAGTTATGTTTCATTTAAAATCGGTGTTATGTGAAACACAATATTTACATAATAGTCCTCATAACACAAGGTGATCATAGTATTACATGTTAGTTATCATATAGAAAATATTATATTTATTTGAAAAAATATATTTCAATAAATCTTATATTGATATATATATATATATGTTACTCATAAATTCATAGAGGTGAATAACACCAAATATATCTGAGTTGAGTGAAACTGAGATGAAATCACTTAAAAATGTCAATTTCATAAAAATATGAATCATTCGATGAAAATAGAATTTGAAAAAAATCTAATTAAATAAAAATGATAAAATATGAAAATAAATATAATCAAAGATCATTTCACATGTAATCGCCACACAACATACTCAAAGAAATAGTTGTAACATAATGAAAGGAAATTGAGTAATGAACTTCCTTAAAACATGGTAAAATGTATGTCAAATAATGCTTGGTGAAGTAATTTTAATGAAAAAATAAAAAATAAAAAAGAAATGATTCATGATATATATTGTAAAATGATAAGTATATGAAAAATATAAAATAAATTAGAATAATAACAAAAAAAACTATCTTCATTGAGTGATATTTATACACAATCCCTTACAGCAAGTCTAACTCATCACACAAATTATTTATCATACTATGTAATTAAAATATATTAATTATTAAATTTATTGAAAAAATTATCTTTATAAACTACTGATTTTAATTAATTCTGGGTTATATTTAATTATATAATCAATTAGGTTCTCATTGAATCCTTTTACGATATTCAGTTCAAAATTCTAAAATTTTATTAGTGGGATGAATATGGTAAAAATGTCATTATTCCAAAATTTCTAAAAAATAATATTAATGTAATTACAATTTATATAAATCAATTATTATCATGAGACACACCACCTATGATGGATAAGAAAAATAATCTACAAAAAAATCATAGACATTGTATGTCGCAGGTATACAGGAGTAAAATTTTCCATTTTCAACAACCATGATAGAAATAATTTAATTATTATTTTGTATTTATAAAAATATAGTTATATTATAAATAATATATTATTTATTTGAATATAATTACATATAAAATTAATTTATGGGGGGTTAAAACTGAATGTCATCACATTGTGGAGGTGGTTGTGTACATATACCCAAAAAAGACGATATTGTTAATTAATTAATTGAAGGGTAATAAAATATAAGAAATGTAAATTTTCAAAAAATAAATTTTTTTTTCATAAAAATAATTTATATATAGACATTAAATCTAACATAATAACTGATCATGATTGGTGATTATAGAAAATGAATTACATAGGTTTATGAGGTTGTAGTCTACCGTACACATGTATAGAAATTCTACATTCTATTTGATGGATGATGAGATGGATTCAGGTCATAAAATTAAAATAGTAGAATCTAAATATAATATAGGTAATGATTTTTTTTCTATTAAATAATAATATATATATCAAGAAGATTAAATTAAAAAATGCCTAGTAATTAATGATAGATATTCATTTGACAACATATATGGATTATAAATAAATTCATCCTAATATGACTTTAGGATCAATACATGGCATCTTGGATATTATAATAGATGAAAGGAATGGTTATGTGGGATTATTTGATGAAAAAAATGACTATTGATGTTATGAGATAAGATGAGATGGGGGTTCCTTACATATTTGTAGGGAGGGAAATATATGGAATTTCATAGTCTATTAATTTATTATAAAATAATTTTCAAATTAAAATGGGTACAAACTAATATATATAAAATATTGGATGATTATTTATTGAAATTATATTATAACATAAAATGTTCAGGTATTTTTAATATCTTTGTAACCATATCTATTATTTTAACCCCCTTTAACCATTTTGACAATTACAACAATATTTATATTTCTGATGCTTTAATGGAAAATAAAGTTATAACATAATAGATGACTCATAAATAGATCATGAATGAAATTTTGTAGGATAACTAATTAATTTGCCCAAACCTAATATTTTTTTGTTGTTTAAATCATTTAATACAATATTACTTATTTTAAATTATTATTTATGTCATTTTTGCGGATAAAATATTTTTATTAATTTAATTACCACGTGAATAGTGGAAAATTAAAATATAATATTTTAATACATTTCTAAAATTTCATATCTTCTATCAGAAATAATGGGACACAAAAATTCCTTCAAATGATAAAACATTTATTATTTATAAATTTATTTATTTTACTTTCATATTAATTGTATAAATACAATGTTGGTATTGTGTATGTTCTTACATAAATTATTTCTTCACTATAAATATGAAATATAGTAACATATTTGAAAAATTAATTATCATTAAATTGAATATTTATAACCAAAAATATGTAGCCTTTATCCATAACATAAAATAATATAGTTATTAAATGAAGTTATCTTACGTATTTTTTCTTAACTCTCGCTTGAGTAATTTAATGGATCAAATCATTGAAAATTTGAAATAAATAGTTATATTTTCATTGTATAGATGATAATGGAAAACATATACCAACCCAATAATATAAATACATGTTTTTTTATTTTAATTCTTTATCACATAATTTTAACCATAATTACCTAATTTTTACTAACGTAGTGATAATTATTTATTATTCTTTCTAACCATAACAACTAGAAATAAAATGGGGATATTTAACACATTTTGACATCCTAATTACAAATATGGAATTAATTTTTTCGGCCTCAATTTATATTTTTTTAAATAATTTATATAAAATCAAACACTGAAACACAATGAAAAAATATTTTTTAGAAATATTTTTTATAAAAATGTTTTCATAACAAATCCAATCATGAAATTGACTATAATGAACATAATTAATTAAATAATAATATAAGAGGACTAATATTTGTTTAATATCATATTTAATTAAAATAAAAATTTCTTCAATATATAAATAAAAAAATAGTTTTAGATAAAAAAATTTATTATTCAGGACTCCCTGAAAAATAAACCATTTCACAGAAATCTCAAAATTTAACCATTAGATAATATTCATATAATAATTTAAAAAAAATTATTATAAAATTGATTTTCTAATTGTACTAAAAATTTATATTATTATTATATAATGAAAAAACATTTAGGGAATTTTTTTGAATAAAAAAATCACATTACAATAAAATTAAGAATCATATACTAGTTATTTATATATAAATTAAAATTATGTTGGATAATTTAATATATTTTATAAATTAGTTATTCATATTAATACCAAAAAACAAATGGATATGATCTATATTATATATTAAAATAATTAGTTTTTTTTGTTTTTTATAATATACTGTTGTATGATATATTCACTATCGAACATAATGTTATTATATACTCATGATATAATGATATACATAATTGATTATTGACATGATTCGAATTTTGCGGTCCTATAACTAGTGAATGGTATTTCAAATTATAAAAATCTGATATTAATATTATATTATAATGATAATGTTATATAGAATATGTATATAGACCTTATTAATGTTTGTCGGATGAATATTATGTAGGAGGAAGCCAAATGAAAAAAATGAAGATGAGATGAAGTTGTAGTATCATCATTTATTTTTATTAATGTAATGGATTTTTATGGGATAATTAATTGTAAATGGGAATAATTAAACTCCCTATTTTCTATGATATAGTTATATATAAATATTTTTAATTTATTTTATATCTTTATATACATATAACAATGATTTGAGTAGTACAATGATATAAAATGGAATAATTACCCTTTAATCTTGTTGGTATCATCTATCAATGGGATTTTAAAGTATATGTATAAAAAAATGATGTAGAAAAATTATTCCTTCACATAAAAATATTATTTTAAAGGTTTTCAATTGATTGTAAAATAATATAATGTAATTTAAATTTTTAAATAATTTTTTTGTGAGACACAATTATGCATGGAATGAATATTTATAAAAATAAATCAATTCAAATGAATATTATTTGTTATATCTATTGTTTATATATTCATTCAATTTGTTAACATTCAATAAATTATTGTTATGAATAATGTAATGAAAATAATGTCATTTTATGCGTTAAATTTGTTACCATCTAATGATATTTATTTCATATTGTTTATGAATAATATAATTAATTTCTTATAATACTCTAAATTAAAATCAAGAAGGTTCATATCATTTTCGAAATCAAAATTATCGAACATGATTATGAAATTTATTTAGATATTTCCAAAAAAATGATTTTTTTGAGTGAGTAGTGAAATATAGTAGCTTCTCATAAATTATATCTTCTCTAAAATTATTGTGTTGTAATAATAAAATAATAAAAATTAATAAATTTTTCTATAATAAATATATATTTATGATGAAATATAATTATTTTAAAACAATATTTTGAATTTATTAACCCATGAAAGAAATGAGGTAGATAAGTTATATTTTATTTGAATATAAATATATTTTTTTGGGTAGTTTAATTTAATAGTACCATTTGGATGTTAGACACATATTATGATTGATAAAAAAGTCTAAAACAATCTATTGTATATTAAATAAACAGAATAGCTCTTCAAAAATATCTTGTTACATACTTTCTATGTAATATTATATTTATTATTAAAAAAATATTTTCCTAAAAACTATTTTTCAATTTTTTTCTTTTTTTATTAAAATGAATTTCCAAAAAACTATAAAATTAAATCAAATAAAATGGATTATAAATTTGGAATTTTCATGTAATTTTCTTTTTCAAATTCCCATTTACTTTATTTTCATGTAATAAGGTAATCATGGTATAAATATTTGCTATCTCAGTTAATGTCAAAATTGGTTTAATGTGGATTATCTATGAGATAATTTTTAAAATGACCAAAACAATAATATTAATATGGTTGATTTCATTTATTTAGACCCTATATAATCATTCCTTTTAAAATATTTTTCCTTGTTTCTAATTTTTATGACTATAATATATTTTATATTGAAATATTATATGCAATTACAAGTGGTTAATTTATAGTATATGTAAAAAAACTGAATATCATATCTTATTTATACTGTTTGAACAATATATGGTGTCTAATACCAACAAAAATAACGTCATAGCTATCTTATTTAATTACTCTTGATTATTTTCTTCCACTAAGACCATCCTGAGATGGCTTAATGTGTAATCAAAAGGTGGTATCCAATTTAAGATGTTATTTTCTTACTCAACACAGTCATAGATTATTTCCATTTATACTATTGAATCATCTGAATCCACAATAACATTATTACTATAGTAACAATATTATATATGTGTGTATATATATATATATTACAATTATTACTATATAATTATTTTCCAGATCCTTTTAATAAAATAAGAAATAAAATTATCACTCATTCATGTGTGTAGACTATAACCTCAACATAGCTATGTGATTCTTGTTCCATCTTGGTTTCACGTTTATTGTTAAAAATATGGATTTAATGAAAATATATCAAATTAATAATTTTATTATATTTATTTTATGGTGATTTATTATTTAAATTTATTTCGATCCATCCATCAAAATGTGGAAACAACAGTCATGCTTACGTAAAAACTACCATTAATATGAAGTGATGTGAAAAAATTTAAATCACTCCTATATATGAATGTTTATAAAAATTAATTTATATAATATATATATATATATACTGATAAATTTTATGTATATGACTAAAACACAATCAATTTTCAAGGAACCTTAATTATAAAACAAATCATACATGAGATACCCGGGAGTTAACACCTAAAATGATAATGATATTGAGAGATTATTAATTAATGGGTGGAAGATGTTATCACTAAAATATCTATCATAGTATAAGTGTTAAATATAGTTCATTGGATTCTCATCACACTTTTTTTGAGTCATATTCCATTCTCACAATAACTTTATTTCATGTGGTGTACATAATAATCATTTAATATATGTATTAGAAATCTATTAATATTACCGTATTTATTTTTTAATTTGAATAAATTTCATTCAAGGGTGATTTTATTCAACATACAACAATGTTGAATTGGTTTTATGTTAAAAGTTACTATTTATTGTATGTTATTATGCATAATTTTTTGGATGAATTAATTATAAAATATATCTCTCAAAATAAATGAGTATTTTATTCTCATTTTATTGATATCACATTAATCCCATTTATTTACATCTATATAAGTACTCGAAATTCCAAAATAGTTGTTTTATGGAAAATAAATATTTTTAATAATGGTTAATGAAATTTTTCTTCCATGTCCATGTTTAAAAAAAATTATTTAACAATTCATTCACTATTCTCCAACAATTTATTAATTAATCATTCATCCATAATTGACTGTAATAAAATATTAAATTCATTTCACTTTTCATTTTTCAAATGAGGATATTTTAACAAAAGCAGTGAATTCAATAATTATATTAATATATATAGATCAAATGGTTTCTCCCACCATTATGAATTTTTTTACATTTAATAACTCATTAAAAGATAAAAATTTTCATTCAATGAAAAATGTTTTTGAAATTTAATGTAGTTTTTCAGATTTTATAAATTTTATTTCAAATTGAAAATTTTATTACTGTCATGAACGATTCAAGAGAAATTTAATTATATATTTAGTGATGCCAAAATACAATTAATTTACATAATCTTTTTATGTATAATAATATCACTATTATACATTCTATGTATGGTATATGTTTTTGATATTTTTATATTATTGAAACATATTTTATGTTCCATAGGATATGAAATGTTGAAAGGATAATTGTTTTCATTATATTATAGAATAAATTTGAATAGATTAAGTGAATGATGGGTACGGTATATCCGTCTAATCTGTTAGTTACTGATTAATTATTACAAACTCTATTAGTTCACATCAGTTTTACCAATGTCTGAAACAAGGGACACCAGAGGTTTCCTAGGCCTAATGGGGGGTACAAGGTAGGTTATCCCTACACCAAATAGTGTACATTTTTTGTTTTACTTTGTTTATCATGTGATTATTTCTTGGTTAGGTATCCATGATAGAATATTCTTTTATTTATTTCTTTTACACACATTTTAGGTTACTCACAATGATTTTTTTATGATTATGATATGATATCATATATCAAAATCGTTTATTTTTTAGTATTTTGGACATATGATCATCAAATTCACAATTTTATGATAACAATCTATAAATTTTTGAGTATTAATTCAAATATATTGATCATGTTCATAATCCCTGATTCTTATGGTACACTTACAAATGATAATTGATTAATCATTCTGGATTACACACACGAAGCATCAGATCTCACCCATTATTGTTTTCCATTTCTATATGTTGTAATTAATGTTTTTAGATTGGGTATTTATATGAGATTTACTATATGACCTGAACAGTGTCAATGATGTTGAATATTTTTTCATAAAATAATAGGAATAATACTCTAGTCATGAAATACACTATTTTTTTGGTTATAGTAAACATTTTGTATTGATTTGTATTTAATATTAATATAAAATGTCTTATAATTTATGAATATAGTGTTTGGTTAATATTTGATATGATGGGTTAGATTCAATCTGGAGCATATTGTACCATTGTTTTATATGGTTTGTATCTATGGGTATAAAGTTGCATATAAAGTTTCTCATTACAAATTTTAAAGTATTATAATATAAGTGTATGAAATGGGAATGTAGGGTTTCAATAGAAGTTTTTTATAGTTTTATAAATTTATTTGGAATGGACTTCGATTTTTAACAATATATATCGACCCAATGTGGGATTTCTGTAACATCCCAACACAGTTCACCAATAAGACTATGGACGTATTGGTCTCCATAGGACCTCAAGCACACCTCCCCATACGTTAGAGGCTAACGACTCGCAATGATTGTTTATGGATAGTTAGTGGGGAGACTATACCCACTTATCAGAGTTGTGTAGTGGTATAACAATGTAAATAACAATAAATAGTGGAAGTAATAAATATAAATAAATAAGAAGATGAATATAAATTTCATTTAAATGAACAAAAGTGGCCAATTCCATTGTATAAAATGAATGAATACATGACATGGTATTGATACATATTTGAACGAAGTTATTAGTAAAACATGCTAGTAAATACAGTACAAAAATGAGGAATGTATTGAAAATCCCCATAGGATATCTCTTTTATCATAGTGAGCTCAGACTCAGTCATTTTCTCCATCTCTAGGTACAACCAATATAGTAATCAATCGTGGCCTACTATCCTGAGAACAAGAATGATCAACTCATGTACCCCAGTGAAATGGTGGCCCATATATAGTGAGAGACATAATTCCATAAATGATGGAAACACCAGTTTTTATCCCTATATTGACAGTGTAATATTAATTAAATAGTGTGTGGGAATGCATAAATAAATTAAGCAGTACAATGTAACTAAATACTGAATTACCTGCATCATCCCTCATCTAGTGTCTAAACATGTAACCAGTTCATTAATTATATAATTACCATTTAATGTTAATTGGTAAAGTGAGGCATTCTCAACAATGACATCACCTCATAATAGTATAATTACTGAAGGTTCTATATGTGACAAGGAATCCAGATAATGATATCCAATGAGGGATTTCCATTTAAATAAAGAAGGTAATATATATATGACGGAATTATAACTCCTTAATATCTAAGTGTATATAAGGGGTAAGAGTGTACTAGAAGGGGTTAAATCTAAGGAATTACACAATAAGGCCTCTATCAAGTCCATGGTGATCGAACAATTTAATTCGTGGCTATGAAAGGTCAGGGAACGATGGGATGTAACCATAGAACCTACATGTCAATGTTGCAACCAATGATACCTCCATGGAATCCTATAATAACGTAAGAATAGAAAAGGTCTAGAGTCTTTGGAGTTATTACCCTAATAAAACCACATCCATAAATTAGAATGGGTTTACCGAGATCCAATGGAATTATCCTCCCATAATCAAAGGTGATTCCAGGTCAACCCATTCTTTATTATATGGATTCATGTAGTAATTCATTTGGACCAATTCATTCATTCCATTAGTGTGGATTGATCATGTAGAGTTTCAACCATTTATTTATATTTCTATGCCTTGTCTTACATTAGTGTAGAAATTCCATGTAGAATTACAACCATTTAATCATGTCTTAGTTAAAATATAAGTTCATTTAGTCCAATCATTCTCTATTATTATCTTAGAAGGTCCAGTAACATGCATCCATTTAGTAAAATCCATTAAGGAGTTTTCAAATTTCATGGTACACACCGCTACCTTCCCTTGACATGGTAAGGGTTTCCATGAACATGGAACCAATTATTATCTCATAAACTTGGATACTTACATGGTATTATTACATGGGAATCCATATATCTCCAAAGGTGTTAGAATTAAAACCCACAAAGTCCATCCCTAGAATTCTTATATGGGAACACATGTGTCACTCAATGTTTTATTAGCATTCAAAACAGTGTAAACCAACTTTTTAATTTGTTTTCAAGGTGAATAATTATTCATTAATCATTTATTTAACTCAACTCATTTCATTTAAAAAAACATGTCAATTGAATTTATGTGGGTCCATGTATCGATGAAAAATGGTAATTACTTACTTGGGAAATAACAATCTAAATACAGCAATGAACACTTAGACAGTGGCCTAATCCATTAATCATTTAAAAAGTGAATCTCAGTTTTTCTATTGTCATTAGGGCCAAGTCCTAAACATTTTTTATTTCAACAAAACATCATGGAATAAGAATTATTGACATGAAGAGACATTTTAAGAATGTCCTAACCAAAACATTCTCGATTGAATATAGTGCACCATTTTTAGAGGTGTTTTATTATAAAATAATGATATTACATATAACCCAAATTATTTAACCCATTTTGCATTTTAGACATGTAACCTGATAAATTTCATTTAATATAATTCAATATTGAGACTACCCTTCATGAATTTAAATTCTATATAAAGCGCAGTTTGCAATTTATTGACTCATTTGAAAAATTGAGGACTAGGAAAGGGACCCTACCTTAGGGGGGATCCAAGTAGCCAACTTTGGCTCTTAAAGATTTCTAACTAAAAGCAGCTACTCCCCCATTGAGTATACTCACCATCACAAACATTCACAGACACATAGCCTCTATTTACACACCCACATGGCCATGGGTATGAAGAAGAGAATCCTTAAACATATTCTTATAACACTACACCAATTTACACTCACCTATGCTTGAATTTATATATATATACTAATGGGAACACCTTTCCCAATAAGTTTGTAATAACTATCATGGATATTTACACATGTAATAGGGTAACGCACAAACATATACTTACTTAGCTTTGCATACCGAGGTGAGTCTCCCTGGATTTGGAGACTCAAAACCAGGTAGTAGGGCCCAAAACACTACACATTTAACAAAAAGAACATAAAAATAATAAATAAATGGAAAATAAAAGATGGGGGACGAAGAAACTAAGGAAAACCCTCACATCGGTAGTTGACAACAAACCAAATTGATGAAAAACCACCCAGAATAACTCAACGCGCTACAAATTTATTAAAATGGAGTCAAAGACACATAAAGATCATAATTTTAAAGGTTAAAATAAGGAATAAGGTATAAAATTTTCCTCGGAACAAAAATGGTTGATCAAAATAAACTAAACCACCATTCTATCAGCAATAGTTGTGAGAACACACATCTAAGGGTCCCAATATGCCGTCCATACCAAACTAGACTGAATGGAAACCAAAATTTTGATGACCCTAAAGAAAAATTGCTAATAGAATATTGTAGATTGAATGAGAGACCAAATCAGCAAAGAGACAGATGGAAACCAAGGATGAAGATCTCACCATAACTATTTAGACCATATCGAGTATAGATCTATAAAAAAATAGAAAACTAGAAGATTCCATAGGGAGGAGCAGCGTGAGCCAATGGGTAGACCCCCATGGGGAGTGTTGAGTGATTTTATGAGAGAGGATGGGTTGTGTTGAGTTTTACGTTCTTATTTTAATTTTATTTTTATTTTTAAATCAATAATAATTCTAAAATAGTGTGCCACAAATGGTTAACTAGCACAGTTTTCCCAACCGTGCGTTGACCATGTGGTGCCTTCTACCTCCAAGACACACCCTGCATGGGCAAGGAAAATGCTTTAGGAAACCTTGTTCATCCAATATGCAATTCCACATCCAATTTTAATAAGAGGTATCATGGTTACCAGTGGTTCACCAAAAAATTTACCAGATAGGTTTCAAACCATATTCCCTTTCATGTCTATAATACATGATGTTTTTATAGTATGACACTACAAAAACATCACGATCGACCCGAGTGACCTCTTGGGGCATCACGTAATCCTGAAGAAATCACTTAGGAGTTTTCCTGCCCTCGTAATCTTGTTTTATTGTTTTGATTTCAAAACATCCAATCCATTAAACGAAAAAGATAAAAAACCAACGTTTTTATGTTCGGTTCAAAAAACAAGGGATTCAACAATCCACCCTCTTTAAAAATATTTTGTCCCAAAGAAGCCTTTGGGGTGAACATAAACATCATTCGATCTACAATGGTGATGTAGATCCTTTCAATTGGTTGCATTGAATTCCCAAAGCCCAATTCACCTTCATAATTTCCTATAAATTTATCACTTAAGCATTTACAAACCGAACCAATGCTCAAAGATAAACATAAACACAGAAATAGCGCATACATGAGCCCATTCAGATAGACACATAATCACATCATAAACTTGATAGAAAATCGACTGATGGTTCTCCTCACCATAGGTTTTAATATAATAAAGGGGTCAAACCAAATCCACTGTATATCCACCATCAAAATAACCTTACAAGGAACAACATTGAGTGTTCGTATGAGGCTCCTAGAATTATTTTATTAGAAATGAACTGTTGAATCCTGATCAACCTAATAGAATCTGGTCACACAATAATTTTCCAAAGACACCAATGACAATGAAACCACACATTCCATTATATGGAAATGTGATTTAAAATTTCTCCTTACTACTATAAACATTTATCAAAAAAGAGTGAAAGAGTCAAACCACATAACAGACATGTCTCCAATATGTACAACTAAGGCTACCGAAAAAAAGGAATCACTGGAGATCATGAGTCCATCAAAGGAGTTACCAAATGGGAACCCATGAAACCCTAAAGACATACCAAGCCTTGAAAATAACCATTCATTAGTGTGTAACACTAAAAAAGATAATCCAAACAAATCAAAATATTTGAAATATTTAGTGAGAAGTAAGATTGATGCTCTCTTAGTGCATCAAGGATGAAATCCTGATATTAGGATGCTCATCACTTAAGAAGTGTAAACTAATAGGATTTATGATTGGGGTTCCAGTAAAACACACCAAAAAATAGAAGGTAAAACAATCAAACCAGATCAAAGTCGTGCTTTCATGCATGCATCGACACGATTGAATACTTGAAAGACTTATGGTATTCAAAAAACCATCCATTTACCAATGGTTCTTTTAGGTGTGAACCTTTTATATGGAATGACACATTTAATATGCTATGCACCACACTACCAACAATATAAGTACCTTATCTAAAAAAGTACGGAAAACTAACCACTCATATGTGTGATTGATTATAAATACAAGGCCAACATGTCAAAACTCCAAATTCTATTGAAAATCGTCCCGAATATAGAGATGAAACTGAATCATTAGTTAACTAAGTCACTATACTTGGAGATTACATGAAATTGTAAATCATATTATAAGAAGATTTATTTATATGTCTTATTTCCTCATATGAATATTTTTCTGAATGACGTTGTACCAAGTCATCCAATACAAAGAAGAATAATGGGTCAAACAACCTACAAAGTAGCTAATAAAGCATGTGATATGTCTATCAGTTAAGAGATAGCATTAATCGATGCTCAAACTCATATAAATATCATGAAGGACAAAATCACCATGGAAAACAAGGATTTTACAATAAAATTAAATGTCATACGTGGGAAAATGGAACCCAAACAACACCAAAAGTGAAAAATTCACAACACTAGAAAGGTAAATAATTTACTCAGGGAGCTACCTACAATGGATATCCCCATACGTAGAGAAAGTGTGAACCCTAAAACTGGGTCACATCAAAGAAAAATAACTAGGCACAAATCTAATCATAAATCCATTGCTAAGGAAAATAATTCCTATAGAATGCACTCAATCTTCTGCTCCAAGGAAACACAAGGTATGTCTGAAAATACCCTTTACACGATGATTTTAAAAATTGGAAAACCAATATAGGTTCCATTTCCATGAATCGTATTTTTAATCATAGAAATTAATTAATCTTCAGAATATTTCATCAAAGCCACATAGTACCATTTTTCAATGAAAAATACAATGTACTTTATTTTTAACCTACATCCCATTTTTTATAAAACATCATTTCTAAAACATTTTCATTTATTAACATTCCATCATAAATAGGATATTTATCACCAAAACTCATTTTAAAAATTTAGGCAACCAAGAACGGTTCCACTAAGACATCGTGGTTTTATTATAACACATCCTAATAGAAAATTCCAAAAAAACATTAAAATTAAAGCAGCCAAACATGTCAACTCATAAAAACATTCCCCAACTGAACTACATGGGTCCAGTTTCATTTTGATATCTGACCATTTGTTTTCACATCAACATTAAACATTATTAACACTTGAAATAATTTAAAAAACCATCATACATGTTCAATTAATATGGGTTTCCATTCAAAAATTCATGATGTTCCCATACACTTCATGGATTGAATATTGGACCCCCATAATCGATACCAATGTCAATTCCGAAGTTAACATGATCAAACATTATGGTCCACATTATATGGGTGTCCATTGTAAAATCTGAAAATCACCCATACCCTTTATAATTTTTCATTTGGATCTCATTGGAAAATACTAGAATACATTAGCGATTGAATTTTACATACTTTTTTCCATGGTTCAATAACACAGGATACCTTTTTTCAGCAATTAGCTGACTATACACCTTACAAATGAAATTAGGCTCCCTTCATTACCATAACCAATAACATAGACCATGCCATCATTTAAATATATCAATGTAAGCAACAATTTCACTACAAGTGGAAAACACATAGAAAAACGATGAAATCACATATGCAAGGCATTTTAATCAAAAGAATATGCTATAACAAGAAGTAAGAATAGCAGGAATACATATTTATTACCAAAATAGATATAAATCTAATAATAGAATATCAATAAGGTATTGAATCATACTTAGCAGGAAACCTACTGATGCAACTACATGGCATGGAATATATACATGGCATGTGAATTTCTATGTCCCAAATAGGGTGTATGTAATGAAACATCATAGCCATATAGGCCATGAAAAGTGTCCAAAATTACAAAAATCATAAGTATTAGAATGTACACTAGTTACACTAGGTGAAATCATATTAATGTTGTCATCGAACATCATAAACACCAATCCCTACCCATGCACTAGGTCATACAATGTATGTTGGTTGATTAATGTCAATAATAACTATTAACCATGGGCTAAAAATTTATTTATATCCTATTTACCAACACAAAATAGTAAGAAGAAAATGAAAAAAACCAGTGATACCACTTTCTAAAGTCTCGATCCGTCTCACCACTATGACATTGGTCACCACATGGCCTCCTCCGCACATCCTCGTATGCCAGAGGCTGTGAACATTAGAGAGGGTGTAAGGATAATCCATGGGGAGACTATACCCTCATATCAGAGTTGTTAAATGGTATAATACTGTAAATAAAATCTATACTGGAATAAGCGAATATCCATAAACAAGCAGTGGAAGATATATTTCCTATTAATGGAAAAAAGTAGCCACTGTCAGTTTATAAAATGGATGAATTCATTACATGTAATTGATTCTAATTTTAACGTAAAAAACAACTCAACATTATTTTCAATACAGATAAAAAAATGAGGATAGTATAGATAATCCCCATAGGAGATCTCCATGAGCATCCCGACCTCTAGCTCAGTCCTTTTCTACTACTCTAGGTATAAGCAATACAAAAATTTATCATTGTCCACCATCCTGTGAACAAGAATGGTCTACATGGGTACACCAATGCAATCGCAGCCTGAGTAGGGAGTGAGATATAAATATCATTTGGTCATCACCACAAGTGTCTAGCCCATTCCCGAATGTATAATATAAATTAAATAGAGTTCTTTCAGGTAAAAATGAATACATTGTACAATGTGACTAAATAATCAAGAAGCTACATTAGCCCTCATCTAGTGTCTGAACATGTAATATACTCATTAATTATGTAATTATCATTTTATGTTAATATTTTTAGTTGGGAATAATGATCTCTGACATAACCACGTAATAGTATAATTAATGAATGTTTTAGATATAATAATGAATCCTGCTAATGATATTCCAGTGAGGGTATTCCATGGTAACAAATATGGTAACATAGATCTCACAAACCGCTATCTCAGTAGTATATGTGTCTAGAAAAGTGTTAAGAGTGTAATCTGAGTAGCATAATCCAAGGAATTTCGTAATAAGGTGCCTAAGGTGTCCAAGGAGATCAATCCAGGTAAAACCGGGCTAAGAAAATATAAGGCCCAATGGGATGTAACCATGGCACCTATTTTTTAATGCTGGAACCAAGGAGTGTATACAATGCATACTTTAATAATGTAATAATAGACCTGGGACATGATTTTTTGAGGAAATAAACCTAAGAAAACTGCATCCTTGAATAGGAATGGGTTTCTTAAGTACCCAATGTATTCTCCTCTCATAATCCATGGCGGTCCTAGGTAATCCCATTCATTTTGATATAGATTCATATAGTAATTAATTTGGTCCAAATCATTCCTTCCATTAGTGTGGATATGTCATGTACACTTGCAACCATTTTTATTGGTTCGTGCCTTGTATTCCATTAGTGTGGATATGCGATGTTCCATTAAAACTATTTAATCATGTCATAGTCAATCAATATCTTCATTTGGTCCAATAATAGCCTTTCATTAGTTTGACACGACCTTGTAGCATGAAACCATTTAGTAAAATCCATTGAGATACTTTTAAAATTCAAGGTCTGTAGCACTATGTTCCATAAGAAAGGAATGGATGTCCTCGAATGTGGAACCAATTATTCTCTCATTATCCTGGGTTCGTCCATGGAATTCATAAATATGAATCCATGTATCTCCCAAGGTGTGAGTATGAAAACCCAATTAGTCTATCCATTATATTTCAACATGGGAACCCACGTGTCAACCAATGAGTTATTAGAATTCAAAATATTAAAAATATATTTTGAAATTTGTTCTGAAAGTCACTCATTAATAATTAATTATTCATTTAAATCAACTCATTCCATTTACCAAAACATTTCAATGTCATTTATAAGGCTCCAAGTATACATCAAAAATGGAAATTTCATACATAAGTAATTCCAATCTAAAAACTGGATCAAACACTTTGATGGTGCCTTGTTCCTTTAATCATTTACAAAGGGAAACACAATGTTTTTAATTCCAATACATCCATTTCCCAAAAATTATTTATTTCAACATAACATCGAGTAATAATAATTATAGACATGACATGTCAAGAACATAAGGCCTAACAACTATTTTTTAGAAAGATGAATAGATTCCTCTATTATAGAGTTTTTATTATAAAATCGTGATATAAGTTATCACAAAAATTAATTATCACCATTATCATTTTAAATATGAAACATGATTAATATAATTTAATATAATTCAATATATATATATCCCTCCATGAATTTATATTCTAAATAATTGGTAGAATGAAATTTATTGAGGCATTTATAAAATTGGGGACTTGGAAAGGGACCATACCTCAGGGTGGAACCTAGCCGTACACTTTGAGTCTTGGAAAATTATAATTAAAATCATTCTCTAACCCACTGAGTATATGCACCTTCACATATAGGCAAGGAAACCTAGTATCTATTCACACACCTGCATTGATTTGGGAACGAGCAAGAAGATCCAAACACATATACTTATATGAATATACAATTCACCACTCATCAAAGCATGAATATATATATATATATATATATATATTCCTGGGAAAAACCTATGCCTATACATGTGTAATCACTTCCATATATATTTACACACATAAATAGGGATCCAACATACATATACGTACTTACATATGCTAACACATGCAAGTCTCCCTTGAAATGACTACTCAAAACCAACTAGTCGGCACAACCATAATACACATTTTAAACTAAATACCATAAAATAATTAAATAATGGAAATTAAAGGGTGTGGGATCATGAACCAAGGGAAAAATCTCAACTTAGGTGTCCATGATGAACCAAATCAAAGAAAAATCACCATGAATAACTCATCGCCCTAACGATTTATTAAATGGGAGCCAATGTCATAGAAAGGACATAATTTAAGAGGTGTAAAATAAGTATGAATGTATAAAATCTTACTTACGAACAGAATAGGTTGACCAAAATTACCCAAACCACCTCACCTTCAAGAGCTGTTTCCGGAACACACATGCAAGGGTCTTGAGAGACCTTTCGCACCAACCTGGTCTGATAGAATAGTGAAATTCGGATCACCCCAATGTCCTAGGGTTTGGCCAAACCTTTTGATCGAAGAAGAGGTCAAAATCTGTTAGGAGGAGGGAAACTAGGGCATATGACCTTATGTTGATGAGTCAGATGAGATCTAGTGGAGATCCATGTGAAAATGGAAGAAGAGAGGAGGTCTTGGCGATGAGTGGTGTTCACAAAAGCAAAGATCCCCATGGGGGTGTCACACAGGTCTACGAGAGAGGAGGAGGGGTGTGTTTTGTTTTTAGGTTTTTAATTTAATTTTATATTATTTTAAAACTAATCTAAATTCTAAAATAAGGTTTCCTGCGTTGTTAAGCCCACATAGTTTTCTAAACCATGCACAGATCATACGATGTCTACTTCTTCAAAGAAATACCCTTCATGGGCTAGGAGGACGGTTTATGAAAAAATTCACAACCCATGGAAACCCCACCAACCCTATTAAAATGGTGTCACACGGTTACCGGTAATAGGCCGTCTGGTTTATCAGATCGTGCGCAAACCATGCACCCTATACTCTTTTTTAAAATTAAATGTTTCTAGGTTTTAAAAGTCTTAAAACTTCTCAATCAACTCAGGAGACTTATTGGGGCATCGAATAAATCAAAAAAAATACATGGGTGTGATCCCACTATTGGAATCTCATTCAGTGGTCTAGTTTTAAAAACAAACTTTCTAGTGAATTAAAATGATAAAAAACCATCTTACATTAGTCAAGTTAAAAAATATAGGATTATACATGTTCCAAGTTTTTAATGCACTTATTAATTTATAATTGTTTCTAGTTTTTAAGATATCGAGTACTACATATTGACATGGAATACTACCCATTATGAACTTAAGACACCATTAGTGTGACAAATTGATTTCACTATTGTCATAATTTTTTGTTATTTTATGATCTTGGGTACCAAATTAGGTTTCCATTTTTTCTCCTTAATCATTTTAATCCAAATATATTGTTTGAATTTACTTTTTTAGATAAATTTTAGTGGAAAATGTGATTACCCTTGCATAATGGAATTTTTTAGTTCAATAATCTCAAAAAATGGTTTTTATGTATGTTTGGATCATGTTTTAGTCCAAACCATAGGGATCCTATGAGAAAAAATGAGGGACATAGGTTTGTATGGAAGATTGTGCATGACATATGCCTGGATTGGGTAAGACCATATTATATTAAAATGGGAAAATCTTGTTTAATAGAGAATATGACATAAAATAGTAATCATTTAAGGGAATATAACACCCTACGACTATAGAATATATTATAATTTAAATATATTAAATATATTTTAAATATTTCAATGAACATAATGATGGGATTAAAAAACATGATACATTAATAAAATATTATTTTTTATACATGATCATTAAATAATTGTACTAAATATTCAATGTTTGAATAGTAATAGATAAATTATTAAAATTATATGGGTTTAAAATATAAAAAATTAATCCAATGATTATCTATTAATTTGGTATAAGAACGAACCTATTGGGAGGATAACATAATGTTTTTAAAATAAATGTATTTCTTTAAAGGTTGTCTAGTCATGCTTTGTGAAAATTATATAAATATTTTTTAAAAACAACAAGAAATTTTATTTCATAAAAAAGAATAATATTTTAACATTACTCGTAGAAATTATTTTTTGGTTAATTTTATAGATTTTTTTATAGAAATTATTTTTTTGATGAATACTGACAAATAATAATTCTTATTGAAACATGTATGTTAATTTAAAAATTATCAGGGTAAAATGATATTTTAAAATTTTCATAACATAATATTATATCAATTATAATAATATTTTTTTAATTTAGGTAATTGGAAGCAATTTCCTGTTAAATTCTGATATAAATAAATTCAATACATGTTTCAATATATTTTACAAAAAATCACCCTTTCATCATATATATGGTTTAATTATAAATTATATTCTTATTAATCTAGGTATGTAAATTTCATAAAATGTATTCCATATTTGGAATATGTATAATTGTTGTTGTCTTATAATATCAAATTATTTTTTACTATAATCAAAATAAAAAATAATAAAAATTAGTTATTACTGTTACAGAAAAATGAGTACACCTAGCTAGTTTAAAGTAATAATTTAATGTATAAAAAATGACCCATGCTTGAAAAACAACCATATTATGGTTATATTTTGACCCTATAACATCTAGGAATTGATAATTTCACATTTGGGAGGCTTGGGGTTTGAGGCAAATGTTGTTATCACGTTTTCTGTTCCAATATTCCCTATGTGCCCTCTCCCACACAAGAAAAATGCCACCTCCTCTCCTCACATATTCAAAATTATATAATGATTAATATTATCCAAGACATACCCAAATACCTTATATACATATATATATATATATACACTAGTGACCATATTGTAGTTGGGAATCACTCATAAGAAGGTTTTAGTTAAAAACCTAATGAGGTTCTCCATAGTAGGGGTAAAATTCTGAAACATTCATATTTGTTTTATTTGTTCATTAACCTCCAAAAACCCATCATGAAATATGATAATTTAATAACACTAGTATATCTGAGATACTAAGAGTTTATTATCATAATGGAATAAAAATGATCCATCTCTATTTCCATCAAAATTGAAACGATACATTTCATTGTTTTTTGTAGACTACCACCATGAGAACTAAAGTAATTCATTTTTAGTAACATTCTTTATGGGATACATATAAATATGAATTTGTAAATGTAAATTATATTGTTTAAATTATTATAATTTACACATTTTGATATCACATATAACATTATACACACCTTTTAGCGGGGGATATGATAATATCATTTATGTGTAAAATATAATTCCACCTTATGAAGTGATATAATTCATTTTTATCTAGCGTCTTATATGAAATATAGTAATGTAAAATTTGATTAATATATTTTAGGTTATTATGTAAACATTCATCTAATCCATTTGAATATAATTACGCCACTCATGTGTACTTGCAGACAACCGCTTTCTCATAGTGATGTGAAATGTTATTGATTTTATTTTTACATGGACCATAAAAAGGATTTATCTGATTTGAATAATGGATATATTTGAAACAAAAATTATTTTTTTAATTATTGAGTAATATTTTTTTTCAATTTCATTAATTCATCTTAGAAATATTGATACAATGTTCCTGAGTATGTATGACATATCGTCTATAATAATAATGAAATACATTTTCATTATATCACATTAAACAATTACATAATTTATATAATGAATTTATATTATATTTATATTATGTTTATATTATGGATATTATGTGTCAATTATCATGTTATGAAGGTAGAAATTAATGAATAAAAACATACATGAAAATTAATCCATTATAACCCAAAAACATATATTAAAAAGGAAAAATTAATAAATAGATAATAAAATTGTATAATTAAATAACATACAGAATTAGATATATGATTATAGTACTATAATTGATTTATTATAAAATTATTTTTATAAAATTGTTGGTTCATGCAATAATGATGGAATTCGAAATGGTAGTTTGTATTTCTCATCTCATGTTTACTTTTGTGAGACAGTCACCATATACCCCAATTATTCTATTATAAATAGTATAGAATTCCCCTTTTGATAATATATTTCCTAAATATTTTATTATTAAATATATTCAATGTTTTATTTGATTTAATTTTTATCATGGGAATATTTATTCAATATTTATTGTGTGGTAAGTGTTTATTTTTCAATCTCATCATTATTCATCATTGTTTTTATTTATGCCTCAAATAAGAAAATTATGGTATATATATACCCGAAAATCAATATATTTTCATTTAATATGGTTACTAAGGATCTTTTTTAATGTATAGTTTCATTTTTATAGAAATTTTTTTTCAAATGATTAAAAAACGTTTTTAATAAAATTATATATTATTTCTCTCTTTGGTCCAAAATTTATTTCATCTATATCAATTTTGTATACAAATATTTAAAAACATTAATGTTTATCCTTTTAAAAATGATTTGTTAAAGGAATATTTAACCTTTTCTTTCTAAAATTTTTGACAAATTTTCATATATTTTAAATAAATAAATTGTTGGCCTTTTACAAAAAATATGAATGAATATTTGTTTTAACGTATATGTGATGAGATGAATTTTATACCCTCATGACAACTCATTATTTTAGTGTATATTATAAGTGTTTTTATTATTTATTTTCAATAAAATTCATTTTCATAGAAAATCTAAATATTATTTTTTAAAAGGTTATTTTCAATTTCAAAATTATATTTTACAAAAAAATGATTTTATTAACATTATTATGGTATTTCATTCATCATTAAAATAAATCCTTTATTTTACTTATTTTATACTAGTGATATTTTGTATTTAATAGTAATTTTACATTATTTTTATGGTTTATGATATGTTTGATAGATTATTTAAACTTTTTTTAACATTCAACATATTACTCTGGATGGTTTATGATCATGTTTAATTGATTAGTGAAAGTATTATCATTTTTTATGTTAGTTTTTTAATAAGATTGTTTTTTTATATTTTGTCTCACCTAATTCATATGAGAATACCTTATAAATAATATGTTATGGGTGGTGAATAGTTTTAGATTCCCTCTCCATCCATCAATAGGAATTATAAGGAAAATTAGTTTGTCAAATTACATTGATTTGTACACATAGATTTAAAGGTCTTGATAATTTTAGATGCCATTGATTATTTATTCACTAATTATGATATAAGATAATTATTTACATTTTATTATTCATTTAGTTAGAATATATGTGGATATGTTTAAAGTTAATGATATTATGTTTAAGGAATTATTTTATCATCATATATTTTTCCATATTATATCATGTTTATTGATTAAATTGAATGTATTTCAGGTTTTTAAATATCTATAATAGTGATTTTTATTTACTCATGAGATATTACACAATATTATTACCCTTATTGAACAAATAATATAACAATTTTCTTATGTTTTATTATACCTAGTATAATAGATTGATTTTTGTGATATATATGTGGGTATATTATTAAGGGAACAATTGTTTTCATAAACATTAAAATTTGTGTATTTACTATTGATAATATAATGTTAATTTCAAGTATGTGTCTACATTTCCATAAATAATATACTATTTGGTCCTGAAATAGGTGAAACCATGTATCTATTACTACTGTGTTAATATAGACACCAGATTTAGGTTTTTTAGTACAAGTCATTATTATAGGTATGAGAGGATGGTTATTATAATCAATGGGAACTAGACTTAGTGAAGAATATATTATAGAAAATAAAACTGTGATAGAATTTGGTGATATGTACTTAAGAACATATTCTGTTTTGTTACGGTAGATATTAGGTGGGTTTCCTTTTTAATACAACCCTACCTGGATTGAAAAAGTGGATATGTTTTTGTCACATATATACATAGAGTTAATAACTCAAAAAAGGCATGTTGGGCCTGAGGCGAGTGGTATATAAAACATGAATATTTTCATTCTACTAAAAATAGTCTGTAACACTTATTTTATGTGTTTATGATATTTCAAATCTTATTTAAAAAAATAATGAATTTTTACATAAAAATATTATTATGTGAAAAAAATCCAAAAGAATCATTTTTTGGATCATGAGATCAAGTATGTACAAATATTTCAATTTATATTAATTATTTCAATACTATTGAGAATATAAAGTATGTTTTATAATTTTGTAGCGTAATATAGTGTTTTAAATTTTTTAAAATTTATTCTTAGTAGAAGGAGTGAGAACCACATAAATCTATATATCGTAAAATGGGATTTCCCTATAAGGAATGATAATGAAGCTAGAGTTGTTGATGAAGCTGGATCTAAAGAAATCATAAACATATTGGGGATACTGACTCTCATTTTGATAAAATATGAATATCATGTGGATAATCCTTCGGATCTACCACATAGTGTGATAATGTTATACCACATCATGTGTCATCAACCATCATTATCCATTGGGACTATAAATCCAATTACAACTACAAAATGGATATGTTCGATAAAGAATATATTTTTATCTTCTGGATGTAATGAAATAGAGAAAGTTATCATTGATTATTATCATTCATTAAAAGATATATATCAATGGTGGTCATAGATTCGAAACACAATGGATGAATATGAAATAAACAATAGCGAATTGAAGTTTTTTATGTTAATCTTCGTGGAAAATTAATTTCCCCATTAGAAATTAATGTATATGGATAGAAAATTCATGAATATAATATAAAGTGAATATGAAAAGGTTTATAGGTATAAAGGATAATTCTAAATGATATTAATGAATGTTATGGACTTAATTCATAATCCAATGATCTATATTGACCATTTAATTAATGGTATTCAAAACATACATCGATGGTCAATAGTCTCCAAATAATTATAATCATAAAAGGACATAATATCATTTTATATAAATAATATGAATTAACTCTCCATTTGAAATGGATTAATGGAAATGAAATAGAACAATATGATTAAATATAATACAATTAAAAATGTGATTCATGGAAAGAAGGATTTTCCCAAATGTGACAGCTTTTGAAATAAACACAACAACATTCTTGAAGTGAATTGAAGTTTTCAATAAGAGTGATGAAAAATACCACTATAGTTGTGATTATAATTTCAATAAATATGTTTCCATTGTTTAATTGTTTAGCTATATGAATATGTGTAATTAAGAAAATAGATATCCAAATAATCAAGGGAATATAGCCCTAAAAAACCAAATTTATGAATAAAATTATTAAACTATTGATACAACTGAAGCAGAATGATTAATGAGATTCCATTTGGATTCCAAAATTATTTTCTAATAGTATTTTATTAATAGAAATATGGTTATAAGAATAATGAAATGTATAATGATTGTAATTTAATACTTTTCATTAGGGATATGATGATGTTTTTTAATGGAAACAATGATCTAGAAAACTGATTCTATTGAAAGATGATATTTTATAAAAAACATGATTGATGGAAAATAACTATTAATATGTTTTTCATATGGATATAATATTATTTTTAATACTTTTATGGTAAAATATTAGTGAAATATAACTAGTATGTTATTTGATATATTATTTTATATTTTCTTTAGTTTATTCCATGTCCATATTTATGGAATATATTAAAAAATATATGATTTTCATAGATGCATGGATTCTTTGATATATAGTAAATGCTGATCATGGTATTAACATATTTTGAGAATTAAAGTAGAGCCACATTATATTTTATAGGGAATATGATTATTATTTAGTTACTTTCCTTTAATGTGTTTGGACATGGAATTTAAACAAACTCATTTTGGTCGACCCATAAAGATAAATTAATATAGAATGATTTAATTTTAATTTTGGGTGTTATTAGATTACATGATATATAATTTCTTATTATTCAATGTATCTAGGGAATATTGTAATGACTTTTCATTATGATGATCTACTAAATGTTATTTAGGATTAAAAATAAATTCTGGATTTTAATTTCATGGATTTATAAATTATATTGGAATTGATATAAGAAAATCCAAATGAAGAAATTGTTCCGATAAAATAAAAAATATATCAGGAACACAAAATTTGATATTTCCCCAGACTATATTGTCTAATAATTCTCAACTATATGAAAATTATATTGAAAAATGACATTATAAATGAATTATTTAAATTTATCCAATGGTCTTTTCAACCATCCTTGATTTAGGGATTTTTTGTCACTAAATTTGAAATATCAATAATTTTATAGTGATGAATTAAATCTACAACTATTATAAATAGGATTATTGTTAAAAATTCATTGGTTTTTTTGGGTTATTTTTAAATTAAAAACCCCTTATTATTGAGATCATGTCTAAATTACTGTAATTGCATTCATTTAAGGGGATGAATGTAACACCAAGACATTTTAAAATATGAAAATAATGTTTAGTTATAATTAAAAAATAACACATTAATATTTGAATTGAATATAACACCTCCATCCATTATAAAATATTTATTTTAAATAAATTTAATCTCTTAAATATCTTGTGATGCACACAACTACATGTTTAATCAAAATTTAATACTCTAATTAAATATTATTATTATAAAATGACCATCATAACCTCAATGTTATGATAGATGGAATAAATTTTTTAAACTAATATGTGATAATTATATGTTTTACACATTTATAAAATATAATTTAAGTGATATATATTAGTTAGAAAAAAAATAGACTTTTTAAAAGGGAAATTAATGTTTTCAAAAAACCATTAATTTTTTTAAAATGAAGCCTATTTGTTATTTCCATTCATAATTTATTATTAATTATTACCATTAATGGAAATTTATTTATTCAAATGTACAAGTTAATATTATCTTTTGTGAAGTTTGTTATAATGATTTATTAATAATAAAATTTTAAAAAATATATCATAATGCCGATTTTTATGATAAAATTCCATTTTATTTAATTAATTTACAAAGTTAATTAACCATATAAATTTGTTTTAAAGTGAAATTGGTTCAAATTTATTAAAATTTATGAAATATATGTTATTTTAGTCTATTTAATATTGAATTAATTATGTAATTTATTCAAAACGTTTGACAAATATATCTTTCAAAAATAGCACATTCATCACTTATGTAGTTTGATATTAAATTTAATTTTTCCACATATATGAATTGAACATGGAAAAAATGGATTACATATTTTGGATCATAATAATTTATATTATTTAATATGTTGATATTATGTTTTTACCATAATGAATATTGGTAACAGAAAAATTAAATTCCCTCGTTAATGGGATAAGTGGGTTACAGTTGGTTGAACTAAGAATATAAGGGATTAAAATGATCTAGAACGGGTAAAAAAAAATTTCTTGAAATATTTTTACCCTACCATCTATAAAGATCGTTAATGTCCACTTTGAATGCTTTTAGAAATAGATAAATGGGGAATCAATTTATCTTTTCATAAATTTAAAGTATGTACTATCTCCTAATTATAAAATTCTACCCCCTCACATTCCCTCTTCAATAGTGAGAATATATTTTTTTTAAGACCTACAAAAATTCAATATATATACAACTACAAAAATTATAATTTTATTATTTATAGTATTAAACCCTTTATATGAAGGAATTTGGTATAAAACGATAAAAGATCTTCAATGAATAGGTAAAATACTTGACTCTATGTAATTGATTTAATTATTCTTCAAAATCATTATATCAATATTAAAAATGATAATATAAAAAAACTAGTATATCATATATAAAAATGTGTTAGTATGTTAATGTCATAACCTCTACCCATGTATGCATCCATTAAATTGGAAATGAAACAATCAATCGTGTGTACAATGGAGTTCCACATCACAAAATGATATAATTTATTTTCAATCACCACTATTCAAGGATGGATATAATGATTTTTGAAAATATGAAAATTAATTTTTTGAAATTTTAATAATTCCATAATTATGATATGTTATATAATAGATTAATATCCATTCTATGGGGGATACGATAACGTCACTAATGTATACGGGTGATTATCACCTCGAGAGGTATTAAAAATTGTTTTCCACCTTTTATTTATATGATTTATATTAAGGTAAATGTTAATGAATATATTTAACAATAACCACAAATAAATAATTTAGAAAATACAATATCACATATAACTTATCACCCTCAAATTCATTTGAAAACAATAATATCGCTCCTACTCTTGTGCAGATTACCACCTCCTCATAATGATGTTAAAGGTTTTTCATTTTATTATTAAATGGAAGGTAAAAATGAGGTATTTAATTTTTATAAATTATATATTTGAAATTATAATTATTTTAAAATGTATAGTTAATATTTATTTATCTTTTTTCCTATACTTTGATAAAAATTATAATAATATTCTTGTGTATGTACCGTGTTCTATATCTAGGATATTTGTTGTAAATTTTATACCTATAACCTAAATATATTACTCGATATATATATATATATATATAATATGTATGATTAATTTTTCAAGGTTCGAATTCTAAAGATTATATAACCATGAAAAAATTAAATGATCTAATATTTTTGAACCAAAACTTACATGAACAATAGAGTAATTATAACCCAAAAACTGATTATAAAAAATAATTGTAAAAAATAATGGTGGAAAATAATTTATTTAATACATATATGGTATAATATATAATATTTAATATTTTTATATATGTATAATAAACCTATATATATTTACTCTAGATTCTGACACATACAATATAATTCAATCTAATGGTTATGGTTTCTCATCACACTTTTAGTTTCTTGATACATACTTCATATTAACAAATCACTCTATCTTGTGGCTTATATACTACCAATTTTGAAATCATATACCAATAATATATTTCTAATCATGTCATTTTATATTTCATTTGCTGATAATTAATTTGTAGGTCTTCTGATTCAATATTTCTAAAGCGTTAAGGGTTTATTTTATAATCATGTAATTATTTTGGACTGTTTTTGATAATGTCTATCTTAGTGGTATTATTTTATATTTATATTTTAACAAAATATATATTCCTCTCCTCTTTTTCAGAATGAAAAATTTCAAATAATTTTATAAATTTTTATTAATTTTAAAATAAAATTAATGAAAAAATATATTTAATAAAATCTATCATTTCTTATCTCTACACTCAAAAATAATTTTTCATCAAAATCAATATTTTATCAAAATATGTAAAAACATTTAATAATGTTTGATTTCATTAAAGAATACAATATTACAAAACATATTGAACTTTTTTTCAATGGAATATTTCTTTTATCTTCAAAACAACACTCCTTTGAATATTACTGATAATGTGAATGAAATTATTGTTTTAATATGTGCAACATGAAAAAAATATTCATACGTAACTAATAATTTTTTTTAATTATTTGATTATATTTAAAAAAAATTCAATAGAAAATTATTTTCATATTTTGGTGATTTTCTTGTTTTAATAGATTATTTTGCAAATGTGACAAATACCTTCCCAAAAAAGTATCTCTACTTAAATTTTTATGGTATATATTTTTAAAAATTTATCAAGAATTTATTTTATACATGATCTATAAGGGATATATTTTAATAAAATCATCCTTATTAATTATTTGGATGGTTTATGATCGATATTAATCAAGATGAAAATGTTTTTATTATTCATTATATTAGCCATGATGGTTTGTGATAGTGATTTTTTGGAATAGGGTAAGTATAAACATTTTATATTTTAATTTTCACTTATAATTAATATTATTAATATATTTGAACCTTTTGATATTACGTATTTATTGGACAATGTAATTGATTAGTGGGTTCTGTTTATAGATATCTGTTCATTGCATAAATACCCCTCATGAGATAAATTAGTTGGTAACCTTATATGGGTTTCTAAACAAAGATTTAAACTATCTTGTTAAAATCCTGAAAATTTTATATTTTTTCCATTTTTAATTCCCCTATTAAAATATTATTTCTTGAAGAACTTGTAAATATTCGTTTAGTAATTTTATACATTGATATGTTTTAGGCATTTGGGATTATTTTTTTTATTTATTTTAACATTAATTATTTCAACAATATTACAATATGATTGATGATTAAATTTTATCTTTGAAAATTATATTCGTTTTCATATTGAGGTTTTTTATAATAATTATTGTTTCTTTAATAAGAATACACTTATTGGGAATCTAATTTCATCCTTAACTTTTGTTTTATTTTCCCAGCACACTGTGAAGATTTTTGTCATAGATATGATGGGATGTTATAATAGGTATAATGGTGTCACAAAAAAACCAAATAGTGTATTTTAGTGTGGAAATAATATAATAATTTAAATTTTGTGTCTAGATTTTGAATAATGCTAAAATATTCTATTCATTTTGATGCAATACATTATATTTTCTTCTATTATAATAAATTTGACACTGAATCTGGGTTACAGGAGACAATGTTGTTTCTATTTGTTAATAGTGTTACCATAAAGTGAATTTATTCTATAATTAGATAGTTTCACAAGGCATGGATTGATCATGGTTTTTAAAACAGTGTTCATCCTAAATGAATGTATACAGGGACAGATTTTTGTAGGTAGTTATAGGAATATTTTCATCTCATTTTTTAGAAAAATATTTAATCAGACTGTGCAGCATGAAAAAATCATTAAAATTAATTATAATATTTTATTAACATCATTTTTAACATAAATCACCATATTAGATCCCCCTATCAGTTAAAATGGGCAGTAAAACTAATCATTTTTATATCCCTTTCTTCTTCAATATTGGTGGTCTCCCCCACATGGATAAATTTGGATTCATCCACACTATGTACCTCTATAAATATCCCTCTCTTCAATTTTTTTACCACATTGTTTTCACTTCCCCCATAAGAAATATTTCTTCATTTCTAGATTTAAGGGTAGGAATTACTTCATATCATAGATATTTGATCATGTGTGGTTGTAGAAAAAAATAATTTTTTGTAATGTGATCTATATCATAGGGGAAAACATCTATTATGTTCTTTGTAGAACCGAACTAGGTGTTTATTTTTTTCTCCATTTTATATTAAATTTCATTGAGTGAATTTTATATTTATTTCTTTTCTCACTACTATTTTTTCAATATATAAGATCCATTAGGTGCCAATAAATTTTTTTAAAAAAATCAACCCTTTTACTGTATTATGTTTCGATGATTTATTTTTGGAAAATGATAAATTGGTTTTTAATGTATGATTTCGAATTTATAATTTCATATTAGAAACGAATTGATGCATAATAATGAATTCATATATTAATTTATTTTCAAAAAATTTATTTTTTTTGTTTTTTATATGATAGAAATGGTTACAATTGTTTTTATTATAAAAGGTTGATTTTACCCATGTGTTCTACATTTAAATAATTTTTAAAATATTATCCATCTTTAATATCAATTATTTTTAGATTTTAACCTATTTTATATTTCGATATAATTGGTTCATTTAAAAATGGGTTGATATCCCACATTTATTGAATTTTGAAACTCTTTCTGGATTTTAATTTATTTTAAAGGTGACATGAAATGGGAAGAGTGAAATACCATTTATGTTTGAATTTCAATTTGATAAATAATGATACACAGAGTTAGTTATTGTTTATTTCTAAAAATATTAAATATCATTATATTAAAAAAAATTAAACTATTTTAATAATGGGATTTTTCAAGATTTTTTTTTCATAAAATATATGGGACCATATTAAATAGAAAGTGAACCATAACACCATGGTGGCATGTAATATCATTATGTAATTTTTATTATTGACGGATTTTTGTATGCTATTTATATTTAAGTTATTTGGTGATATATATTTATTTGTGGGAGGTAATGTATATGTTTTTTTTCAATTTTTTAGCATTATGTACTAGATTTTATGATAATTCACACCACTATTCTGACTCATCCAAAGAGTTTTTCATATATTGTACTTGACATGTCTATGGGAAAACCAAAGTTACATAGTGGGTTAAGTAGGGATGTAATAAATATCGTATCTAATGTCATTTTATTAGAGGGATTTTCATTCCCATACATTAAAATATTAGATTTTATAGGATCTTATGGGAGAAGGTGTCTGAGAGACATTATAAATATTGTTCATAATGATGAAGTAATTATGTGGGTCATATATCATATTAGTGTAGTGGGACATCCAGTGATGTTTATATGTTAATTATTTTCATGCTAATATCCTTTTCAATAGCTTAGGTACTTTATTTCTAAATCCATATAATGATTTGGAAGAAGCTGGGATCCTTTTTATAATAATTTAAAGGACATATCATTTTGTTTCTGTTCTACATCACATATTTTATAATATCAAATTGTACCTATAACCTTATCATTTGTTCTCCCTTGTTGCACAGATTAATGTAGTGATGCATGATTGTTTCATTCCATCCTATATTTTTTAGTTTATTTATTAAATGTTAGGAATTGTTATTATGAATCAATTTTAATGAAGGGAAAAGTAATGTCTAATTATTATGTGTTTTTAATGAATTTAATAAATGAGTTTGAAATTTTTTATAAAATAATAAAATTTAATATGGTTTCTTTTTGTGTCTTCATGCGTCAATATGGTTTTCAAACATGGTTTTAGTTCAACAAGACATGTTTAATACAAGTTAATTATGTATACATTTTTTTGAAAAATAATATTTACAATGTTTACATAGTTTGATTTTTCTAAATGATTATTTATAAAAGAGGTATTTCTATAATTATTTTAAAGAGGGTCTTCAAATAGGTGATTTAACCATGAGTTATTTGATAGATAAGTTTTTTCCCCAATTAATGTTTTTATATAATGAAAATAAAATAAAATGAGTTTGAAATAGATGTTTTATTTATTTCTCCATGATTTTCTAATTTAATTAAAAAATGTTCATTTTTAATTGTATCTATAGAAAAACGTTTAGCATATAATGTAAAAAAACAAAATTGAAGGGTCATGGTTACTTTATGAGTATTATTTTATTCTTTTATTTTACATTTTTTTGTTATGCTTTGGTTTTTTATGTTTCATGCTGTAAAACAAAGTGGGATTAATAGTATTGATGGTGATTGTTTGTTACCTAATTCCATATTTTAACAAGACTATGGCTTCAAATTTGATGACATTTTTAATTCCAATTAAGAAATTTTATTTTATGCTATAGATTATGTGTCTACATCACTACTATTTATTTAATTAAATAATAATTGTATCGATTAATGATGAAATTTTTTATTCCATCATGTTTCTTTATTTCATTTGTTTTCCATACCCATTATTCATTACTAGTGTATAATGGTGAAAAAATTTCAAATGTTTGTTTTTGTGATTGCCATGCACTAGTTTCCTCTATCTAAGGATTTATAGTTCCCTACAGGCTATGTGGAAGTCCATGTCTGGAGTATGGTTACATAGAACAAAGGGTCATTTTTTTACAAAATGTTATCATACCCAAGGTTCATTTTGGGACCATGTTTTTATAATAACCTCTTATTATTTATGGTTTTATTATTTGGACATATAGTTTTTAGGGAATTAGATTGTATTTTTCTATTCTTTTATATATTTCATTAATGTAATTTTTGAATTGTCATTAATGCCATTGGTGATAGTGATTTATCCTTAGTAGAATGGTTTGAGTTTCCTTGTAGATAATTTTTCATATTAGTGGATAGAGATTGGAAATGAAATCAATGTGTGGGTTTTTCTTGTAAGGTTTGAAAATATATATATAAAAAATTCTTAATGAATGATATTTCATTTTGTCGAAGGCATTATTGGTACGTGGTTTTCAAATATCTATCCATTTCATTCACAAGTCAATATCTCTAAATATTTTTTCATTTATAACCATAGACCATTGATTTTGATGTTTTCACTACTAGAATTCAAGCTATTTGCAATGGGTTATTTGCGATGGGATCCCATCGTAAATAGGATTTAGCGACAAGGCCACGTCACAAATATCCCACTACAGAAAACGCCATCACAAAAAATATTATTTACGACAGGCCCATCGCAGATAAGTCTCCGATTATATACTTATTTATATATATGTTTTTTTTGTGATGGGGCCATAGAAAATAAACTTTTGCGACAGACCCGTAATCCCATCACAAATAATTTTTTAAAATATTTATTCACATTATTTACGATGGGCTCGTTGCAAATTTTATTTGGGACACGCCCTTAATCCTTTCACAAATAGCTTTTTTATGAAAAAAATTATTTAGACTATTTGGGATGGGATCCCGTTGCAACAGATCCTGTCGCAAATAATAAATAAATTTAAAAAAAATTAAATGAACTTAATAAAATTATGATTATTGAATAATTATTTTTAATATTATTAAAATAATAAATAATTAAAAAATATAAAAATTCACAATATTCACATAAAAATATTAAAAAAATCATAATTTTTTTTATGATTATGGAAAATTTTATTTTAATATTATTTAAATAAAAAAATATTAAAATTCTCAATATTCACAAAATATATATAAAAAATCATAAAATATTATTATTTTTATTTTCATTATTAGTAAAATAAACAAATATTAAAAAAATATAATACTGAAAAAATATAATTAATATAATTTTGATATGGAAACACTAATATCCCTATTATTAAAATAATAATAATAAATTAAAATATTAAAATTCACAATATTCACAAAAACAATTCATAAAATATTAAAAATTAAATTATGTAATAATTACACCAATATAAATGATAGAAACTGTAAATAGTTTATATTACAAAAAATTTAAATTCAAATGTTGTTGACATAAAAAAATCATTGGGGTTCGTCATCTTGAGGAGGTGGTGGAGCTGAAGGAGCTGGTGGAGGATACTAAATCCCTAAACTACGAGTCTGACGGCGCATGTACTCCATCAGCTCGTGATGCTGTTAATGCCATCAACGTATCTTCTCCTCCTACTTCTGCTGCTACTGAGGCATCTCATCTTGCTGCTTCTACATACTCTTTATAAGGACATTTTGAGCACGGAATTGCTCCTAATACTGTGATCGAGAAGATGATGCCTCTACAAGAGCTCAACTCGAGCTAGACACTGACATCACAACAGTACCATAATAAGTACCAGGAGTCACATGAGAGATGATACCAACTATTGGAATGCTACATGAAATGTGATCAACCCAGCAAGGAAAATTATAGAGTTTATATTTGATATGGCTTACAAAATAATTTTATTACGCATGAACTTAAAATTGGTGACACTTTGAGATTTGAACATGTTAAGAATAGAGCAATGCCTATATCAAAAACTAATAATTTTAATATTTTATAAATTGTTTATTATTTTAGTAATATTAATATTGTTTTTTCATAAATATTTATAATATAAATTTTATATTATTAATAATTAGTTATAATTATAATTACTATTTATTACTAATTATTACTAATTATTACTAATTATTACAGTTTATTTCTAATTATTATAATTTTTTTCAATTTATTTCTAATTATTCATAATTATTGCAAATTATTACTAATTATTGCTAATTATTCCTATTTATTAGTATTTATTAGAATTTATTACTAATTATTATTATTTATTAGTTATTATTAGTTATTATTAGTAATTATTACTAATTATAGAAAATTATCACTAATTATAGCTAATTATTACTAATTATTACAAATTATTCCTAATTATTTCTAATTATTCTTAATTATTTCTAATTGTTACTAATTATTGCAAAATATTACTAATTATTGCTAAATATTACTAATTATAATTTTTTATTTCTAATTAATTGTAAATATTTCTAATTATTAGTATATATTCATAATTATTAGTATTTACTTCTAATTATGAATATATATTCCTAATTATTAATAATTATTCATATTAATTACTAATTATTCATATTTATTAATATATATTTCTATTTATGACTAATTAATCCTATTTATTACTAATTATTTCTAATTATTGCTAATTATTGCTAATTATTCCTAATTACTTCTAATTATTGCTAATTATTCATAATTATTGCAAATTATTGCAACTTATTTCTATGTATTGCTAATTATTGCTAATTATTGCTAATTATTGCTAATTATTGCTATTTATTCCTAAGTATTGCTAATTATTTATAACAATTGATAATTATTCCTAATTATTTCTAATTATTCCTAATTATTGCTAATTATTGCTAATTATTAGTATTTATTTCTAATTATTACTAATTATTGATAATAATTGTTATTTATTAGTAGTGATTACTAATTATTACAATTTATTACTAATAATTTCAATTTATTACTAATTATTAATTTTTTTACAAATTATTGAAATTTGTTGATAATTATTGCTAATTATTACTAATTATTGCTAATTATTACAAATTATTTCTAATTATTGCTAATTATGGCTATTTATTACTAATTATTAGTAAGTATTTCTTATTATAAGTATTTATTCCTAATTATTACTAATTATTCCTAATTACTACTAATAATTCAAATTTTTACTAATTATTCCTATTTATTACTAATTATTCCTATTTATTACTAATTATTCCTAATAATTAATATTTATTTGTATTTATTTCTAATTATTCTTAATTATAGCTAATTAGTGTTAGTTATTAGTATTTATTTGCAATTATTAGTAATTACTAGTATTTATTACAAATTATTACAATTTATTACTAAATATTACAATTTATTACCAACTATTACAATTTATTACTAATTATTACAATTTACTTGTAATTATTATTAATTATTCCTATTTATTACTAATTATTCTTATTTATTACTAATTATTGGTATTTATTACTAATTATTGCTATTTATTACTAATTATTTCTAATTATTCCTAATTATTGCTAATTATTACTAATTATTGCTAATTGTTGCTAATTATTGTTAATTATTACTAATTCATACTAATTATTGCTATTTATTACTAATTATTGCTAATTATTTCCAATTATTTCTAATTATTCCTAATTAAATGTATTTATTTCTAATTATTAATATTTGTTAGTAATAATTTGTAATAATTAGTATTTATTACTAATTATTACAATTTATTACTCATTATCACAATTTATTACTCATTATTACAATATATTAATAATTATTAGTAATTATTGCTATTTTTTGCAAATTATTACTTTGACAATTATTCCTAATTATTGCTTATTATTTAGAATTAATTCTAATTATTACTAATTATTAATATTTATTCCTAATTATTCCAAATTATTCATAATTATTCATAATTATTCATAATAATTACAAATTATTCCTATTTATTACTATTTATTTATATTTATTACCAATTATTATTAATTAATGCCAATTAATTATATACATTACTAATTATTGTTAATAATTAATAATTACTACTAATTAATAAAAATTAAAACAAAAAATTTCAATTTATTGGTACAAATAAAGACTATTGACAAATATTTTAAATTTAATTTAATTACCACTAATAAAAATAAACAAATTAACATAAAAAAATAATATAAATAATAAATTAAAAAAACATAAACACCTTTAAGACTGATTTTCTATTGATGTAGATGTCTTCACAACTTATTCGTGAACAAAAAAAATAAAATTGGAAAAATTCTCTCTCTAAAATCCGAGTTTAGAGAGAAACATGATCTGAAATTTGAGAGGAATGAGAGGAAAAACGGATGGATGTATATATATGTTAGATTATTTGCGACGGGATGCCCGTCGCAAATACCTACGCCCGAATTAATTACTGTCGGTGGTTAAAAAGTTATTTGCAATGAGACCCATCGCAAATAGTCCCTGCCAACACACCTTTTGCGACGAGACGACAACCCATCGCAAAAGCCTATAAACCAACCCCGGTTATTTGCGATGGGGCCCAGCGCAAAAGGTGTCTCGTCACAAAAAGCTATAAACCTCTGCTGATTATTTGTGACGGGCCCCATCACAAATACATAACTATTTGCGACGGTGGGATCCCACCGTCACAAATAACCTTCGTGCGGTTTGGCGCGCTATCCACGCCCAACTATTTGCGACGAGAGATGAAATCCTGTCGCAAATAGTTGGTTATTTGCGACGAGCGCAATAACCCGTGGAAAATAACCTATTGGACAGACCTTTTGTGACGAGATTTATTCCCATTGCAAAAGGCCCATCGCCAAAAGCAATTTTCCCGTAGTGTAGATAGGGGAAAGCTATAAGATCCGAGGCTAGTTTTTTGATATGATTGAATATTTAAGTGGATTTCTTAGTTTAGCATTATGAAGCATCTTATTTTATAAAAATTTATATGTTATGTGATATTCATATTATTGCTAATAAATTGTTTTCAAAATTAAATCATAACTTGATATAACATAAGGCAATATGGATTTATAGTAAATTGGTATTGGTTTCCAATTTTTTTTGAAATAATTGAATTAATTTGGAAATATGGGAAAAATAATGATGGATAGATTTTTCATTAAAAATGTACATGGTGTTTGAATGATTATTTTTCAATTATAAGGTAAAACTATAATTTTCTTATTGGTATGTTAAACATGGTTAGTCTATTTGAAAATAATAATTGATTTAAAAAATGTTTCAAAATGAAATTATAAATTCTAAATTGAATCCCGTAATTTTATTTGTTTTTTAAATAAAATTTGTGATTTTTTTGAAATAATTATTTGAATATTTTTAAAATGAACAAATCAAGTTAGTATTTGGAGTTTCGTTTTAAAATGGTTTTTTTAAATATAATTAAATGGGGGAAGGGTAATTTTGTGACATCTCGACCCAACAAATATTCAAATCTGTAGTTGATATGGTGGGTCCATGAACTCAAGCGCATCTCCATGAACAACAGAGGATTTCGACTAAAAGTGATGGCCTTGGGTGTGTCCGTGTGAAAAGTATTCCCTCATAGGTCATATGATTCAAAATAATTAAGAATATCATAATTGATAGTTGATTAATAAAAAAATAGACTATAAGAGAACAATAATAAATAATTGACAAAGCATCAGATGAAAATAATTAACAATTTCATAAAAGTGTCCAACACTATATTATTCAACAGATGAATTCAATTCATGGTGACGATATATAAATTAATTCAGTAAAAAATTCAGCACTCATTACAACATAGAAAAATATTAAACAATGGACAGTAAAGGGCCACAAGTGATCTCCATGAGCATCCCAAGCTCCATCTCGGTCCTATGCTCCTAACTCTATGGTATTATCCATATGGCGGTCAAACTTGATCGTCAAAAATATAAATACAACTAAGGTCCCTTAGATACCAAAAAAGTGTGTGAGATATAAATCACAGTAGGACGACACCCATGGTTTATAGACCAATCCATAAAATGTAATATAAATTATGCCATGCACCATTTAAAATGAAGACAATGTTATAATAATTAATAATATCAACTTGGTGTGGGTTCCTAAACAGAAACTCATCACGTACCACCTGGTTCATCCTATGCTATAAATTAATAAGGATGTACATATGAAAGCATTTAATGCGTAACAGTGTCAAATGTAATAGGGACAATCAAATAATTTGAACACCCAAACATGTTCTTAGGATTGGGTTCTATCTCCCATGTAATCACTTAAGTTTTCTAATAAGCAAGAAAGAAAAGACATAAATGGATTATCTAATATAAATAGATGTATGAAGTATATCACAATAAATTAACGAATGAAATAAATCAATGAAATTAATTAAATCCATCAAAACCAGTATTGGAGTCTTTGCCCATCCCTCAGGTATCACTATAGTGCATCAATTCAAAATATCCATTGCCACCAAGCATATCCTAGGCAATCCTTTTGATGTTCTATGTATTGCTCATGGCATGGTAAGCATGGGTCCATCCAAGGTATCAATGGAAAGGGTCCATTTATCAACCAGCACATGGCATATCCATCATACCAGTGGTTCTATCATCAGTTTCCAATTTAGGAACTTGTATCAACCAATAGTATAATAAAAGGCTAGGGGAGCCTTTTCTTGTTTGGATTAAAGCACCACTTCCTCGATGTGTCGTGTTATAACAACAAAAGCACAAGATTCCATCTATAATTCATTCATACAAAACCCATGTTCTCATATAGGCCATATCAAGTGAATCATAGTTTACATGGGAAATTTGGAGGAAAAAAAATATACATATATCACATGGGAATCATATACATAAACGAAGCTATCAAAAAAGCACAGGGAACCACAAGTTATTCCAGCTATCTAGTAAAACAATCCAAGCATTCAACATGTCATAATGAATTTAGAAAAAATTTAATGAAGGGATCTAATAATGATAACTGGGTAATAAGAAAATTTCATTAGAAAGGTTCAAGTAAGAGTCCTAGCAACATGGAATAATCTCTAGCAAGTAAATGAAACCAATGTCAACACTATATTATTTTTTAAAATATACTCCTATTTTAATTGTTTTTAACACTATAATTTTTTTGTACTGAAAGGATAGAAATTCATGGAAGTGGTAGATTAATAATTATATGGTGAGGTAACCATTTTTTCGTTGTTTAAAAAATTTTCTGAGAATTGGGAAATGTTGATATTAGTTGTTTGAGATGATTAATGATTTTGAGAATTCCAAATTAGTGGTTTGATTTCAATAGCAGGTTTTTTGAATGAAGATTGTATTTTGAAAATCATTTTTGGTTTTATTACTTTTAAAATGTGATATTAAAAGGGATGAGTGAGATTCCATTATGGTATAAAAATAATTTTGATAATAATTTATATGATTATTAGAATGGTGTGACTTTTGAAAATTATGAAATGTATTGAAATTCCTTGTTTGTTTTCAATACATGGATCATTTTACATTTTAATGAAAACAACATTTCATAAATTCTATGATTCCTTCTTCATATTTACTTATACCTTGATTTACATGGTTACTTATACATCCATGAGGTGATTTTTATCTGTAATATATATATAGATATTATGTTTGATGTTAATGGGGATTTTTATTATGAGGATTACAGGTGATATCTGAGATATTTTCAGATGTTTAATCCTTGTGTAATGGAATTTTTTTTGATCAACACAATTATGAATATTCTTGAATTTATTAAGATTTTAGTATGTGTCTTTTTTTTGGAAATACCAAATGAAAAATTTGGTTGAATAGTTAAACACTACTATTTCATGGTGAAGGGGACACGATCGGTTCCCATGTCTGATTAATGGTTGATGGTGTTGTTTAATCATTCCTATCAGGTTCCCAATCTTCATGGCCCTACTTAGTCTCCAACGGGATTATTGGCGGACCCAGAAATGCCTAATGGTTCGTGTATCCAATGATCCATGGAGCTGCTATCTAAAGGCAGAAGCTCGTGGGGTGATATGGACAACGACAATTAAAAACTCACATTGGATGAGAATATGGGAAGTCAGACTCATCACACACATTTGGTGGTAAATTATTGCTGGTTCTAGGACACTCTTATAGATTTAAGACATGCTCATATGTTTGCGATTCCTTTTTTTATCCCCAAGCATAGTACACATGGATTACCCCTGAAGTACAAGTCATTGGTATATGAAAGGACCCCGAATTATCTACATCTGAGGTTCACCATCCCTCATTGGATTAGCGATTCTTGGGATGTTTGAGTTTGTTCATATGGCACTAGTCTCAAGCCTTGTAATTAGGCATCCTAGAGTATATTGTCATCCAGGGGGAATATATAGTGACTACAGTATCTTCATCGAACAAATAACATGAGCTTTCTACATATCCTTTCGATAGGAATCAAAATCCACATAGTTTGGTTAGGTGTGGACCGATGTAAAGAGGGTTGGAACCGATATGTTGGGCTTGAACCTCAAGGAGGCGTCCTACACAACCTTCTTTGGAATCGATAAATTTCCACATTGTTCGGATTGGATGTTGGGATTGAACCTCAGGTAGGCGTCCTACGTACCCTACCTTATCAAGGATCAATGTTCCAGTAGTTTGGATTGGATGTTGGGATTGAACCTCAGGGAGGCGTCCTACATACCCTGCCATGGTGAGGATCAAAGTGTATGTTGTTCGGATATGAGGTGGTTATCTTGAAATATTTAAAAACTTTTAAGCCCATGCAATTCATGCTCATTGTGAGAAACTAGAGGATGTGAATGATTATACAACACACATGCCTCCTCCCATGTTGGTGGGGGAGAGACAGCTCGTGGTAGAAGTGGTTGGGTCGACAATGGGTGAGGGCGTGTGTTTCGCACAGACTCCGGGGATGACCTCCTGGACGGGAGATTCAAACGTTCTGATCGGTTTCTAACGGGTTTGTTCGTAGAACCAGAAACATCCAATGATTCCACATCCATTTGGACCTACTTTCCAAAGGCAGGCGCTCATTAGCTTGTGGACTAATGAGGCTTAGGAATTTGCATTGGTCGAGAGGATGGGATGTCGGACTCATCACACCTTTTTGAGGGGAATTATTGTCTACTACGAGACTCTCTTTATAGATTTAAGTTATGTTCGTGAATCCTTATTACATTACCATGTATAAAATGAGCTTTCCTTTAGTTTTAACAATCAATGATTAAATATGCAAGAAATTTAGAGAATCTTTTATATGTATTCAAGGTTCTTCATCAATAGAGAATCATCTATATCTGTTTAGAGATTCCTGGTCAATGGTATCCTTCAAAACATTTATAGAAAAGTCTCTTGGTCATTATGATGGCCAGGCTGGTTTTAAAGCTACTCAGTGGGGCACTTGAAGTTTATCATCATTCAGAAGGACAAAGATTATTTCAAAGTTGGGATCAAACCCATAAATGGGCTACCTACGTATCCTTTGTTTTGGAAAAGGAATCAGAACCCACATAGTTCGAGTAATGGAGTATGATGTTTATGATTGATGGCTCAAAGAAGAATGTCATAATTACTTTTACACTCTAAGCTCACGTGAGTCATTCTCGGTGTGAGAAACAAGAGGTATTGGTAAAAATTAGACAATTGTGCCATGAAAGATGCAATCATAAGAATTTTTTTGGGGCTTATGCATGTATGACTGCCCAGATAGTTGAAGGTTTTGGATTTAATTTTAGAGAGAAAATCCATGAACAGGGTCCATAAAGTTATATGTGCTTCATGGAGATTTGAATACTCTAATCTTGGGGCTTACTCCTAAGGAGGATTCCCAAGTTAGGAGGGGACTTATGATTGGGTTTTACTCCTTAAAAGGAAACCCAAATCAAGGGTAAATTAGGAATGGTTAAGATAAATTTAAGCGGGCTTGGGGTTTACTCCTGAAAAGGAAGCCCAAGGTTATGACTGAGTCTTATTCCTGAAAAGGAGACCCAGGTTAGGGATTAAGGTTTGGGGCTTACTCCTGAGGAGGATGGCCAAAATTAGAGGACTTGATTGGGGCTTACTCCTGAAAAAGGATGCCCATGTTTGGGAACTTTAAGAATTTTGGCCTTACTCCTGAGGAGGATGCCCAGATTAAAGGTTTTATAACTGGGGATTATTCCTGAAAAGGAGACCCAGGTTAGGATTCTCTCATCTTAAAGGATGGGGTTGAATGAATGAACTCTCCGTATTTTAGTGACATAAGGATATTTAAATCACTATACTTTGAGAGAGATTCCACATAATTCCTTTCAGATAAGAAAGTCAAATAAAAAAATCATGCCAAAAATGGCTTTGAAGAGTGTCTTGAAGACTGAATCTTGAAAAGGAAAGGTGTGATGGCTTAAGAGGGGTAAAAATGGGCAAGATGGGCACCCAAAAAGATAGGGGCGCACAAGTCTTGCAAGGCGCGCAAGTCTTCCGTGGGCGCGCAAGTATGGGCGCGCAGGTATACCTGCGCGGCACATGATGTACTTGCGCGATTTTCAACCAGCATTGAAATACTTGAGCGACTCTTTTTAAAACCCTTTAGAATTTTCTTGAGGTTCTTCCAGAAAAAGGGACGCCCAAGTTATACCGAAGAAAATAAGTCGGCGCGCAAGTGTTTGATAAGTTTCAACACTTAGGCCTTCCTTCTTCTCTTTAGATCTTCCGTTGTAGGTAAGAAATTACCTTAGAAGTGTTCCGGAAGCTATGAGAAGAGACTTGGGCATCAGGAGCTTCAATACGAGTTTCTGGAAAAAGATCCTCTCGAATGGGGGGCCCACAGGGTCTATTTATTGGCAGGAGAAGACCCCGGGCGGTTACCTGGTGGTTATCACTTTAGGTCGCGCAAGTCACTTGCACGACCATAAGGCGTCGCGCAAGTTACTTGCCCGACCACTAGGCGGCGCGCAAGTACTTGAACAACCACTAGGCGGCGCGCAAGTGTACTTGCGCGACCATGAGGGAACTTGCGCGACCTATGGGAAATGTTCTCCTTGTTCATCTCTTTGTCGATTTTTGATGTTTCTTCAAAGGATGAATCACTTTTTCCTTAGATATTCCCCTTTTCCGATCTTTATATTCTGTGACGAAAGGAGTTTCAACAAAATTCCCCCCTCACAGTTGGATCTAGAGAGAAATGAGGATTTGACTCTAAGGAAATCAAAGACATCCAAAGGAAAAGGTGGTTTCCAAGTCTTCATTGCGCAGAAGGCAGCGCACAAGTGTGCTGGAACTTGACATTTATTCAGAGTTCCTTTGTCTTTTGTGGGCAGTTTAAAGTCATGCATGCCGGACATAAAGGGGATAAAGTTTAAGGTCGAAAATATCTTTGACCGAAATGGATTAGAATTGATTCAATTCCTTGACAATTTATCTGAAAACATATTACCATACTCGAGTATGAGGGAAAAAATGTAAACTATGGCTTAAGAATATTTGAATTTGAGGAATGATATGAAAATGAGCTAAAAGGCATTAGAAGAAGTAGTTTCCAAGAATGAAGTTACTATTATTTAACAAAACCCGTTAGGGGGATGAAATAAACAGGGCCACCTATGGGCATTGGCTGCATGGTCAAATAAATAGCATCTTTCGGCTGACGAGTCTGTTATGTGGACTGTTTATGCAAGGCCACCTATGGGCACGTGCTGCATAGTCAGGTGAAAGAACTCTTAGAAATTTACATTCCTGGTGCTAAAAGCCAGTGAAAGTTTATGGAGATTCAAATTTTCTAAAGTATAGAGTTTGTTGTATGGAAAGAGGTACTTGAATATGGAGAAGATATTTCTGAACAAGAATATCGAAGAACTGGATGAATATCACTTCTACGAAGGTCTGACCCAAACGTAGGGAAGAAGAATAAACCATAGACTTGAATACTTTCAGATCATGAAAAATGATATCAGACAAATATGTTAAGGATGGCTATTTTTTGTGGATCCCTACATACTGTCGTTTAAGACAAATAAGGACAAAAGAGGCATTCTTCCCAAGAACAAAGTTACTATTATTTAACAAAACCCGTTAGGGGGTTGAAATATGCAGGGCCACCTAAGGGAATTGGCTGCGTGGTCAAATAAATAGCATCTTTCGGCTGACAAGTCTGTTATCTGGACTATTTATGCAAGGCCACCTATGGGCACGTGCTGCATAGTCAAGAAAAAGAATTCTCAGAAGTTTGACATTTTTGTGACTAGAAGTCATGAAAAGGGTTATGGAGATCTGACAATATTTAAGGTTAGGATTATAAAACATAAAGATGGGTATTGTCCAATGTATATAGAGATACATAGGTCAATGAAAACCATAATCATGTTGTGGCTGGGTCCTGAATTGAAATTTTGGACTTCACTACGTATATCATAAGAATGAGAATCAAGCCATACATAGTTCTTGAAATGCAGTTTAACGTCCTGCAGGATGAAAGTATGAGTGATCTTAGTTTAGGGTCATAGAATTCAGACCATAATAATGAATACACAGTGTGTGTTTTCATGAGGTCTTTTCAGCCAAGGGATTGAAAGTGAAATTTGGGGTTAGGCCCAAAGGACTTGGGGCTGGATTCGAGGGATACTCGAATGTTCCTACGTATCCCATAAGGATGGGAATCAAGCCCACGGAGTTCTAGAACTACCCTTTGTACAAATTTGGTTCATACATGTGAAGGGTGAAAGGGGACTTTAGTGCAATGATGGTTTAACCTAAGATAAAAAGTTTAGGCATTACCATGTATGCATGTAGTCTTTTGAAAATGAAAACCATGATTGAAAAATCAATGTCAATAATATTTCTCTCTCAAATGAGGAAATCAAAGAATATTGTAGTTTATCTTCGTACCGGACAAAAGTGTTGCATAGTTTAACGTCATATAACAAGGACGAAAGTGAATCAATGTAAAAAATATTGATTCTAGGGGCGGTTTCACGAATCAACATCATATGAGATGGTGGTGAACCGATGTGAAGAGATCATTTTTGGGATTGAACCCTGGGAGGTTGCCTACATACCCAGCCTGGAGGGCAAGGATCAAAGTCCGTGTAGTTCAATTAAAGAATGAATTAATGATCAAGTTGTTCTGGGGGACAATGATCTAATAAAAAATGTTGTTGGGACTTACACATGGTTAGTGGCCCAAAGGGAGTATTATGGTTGATATTTGATCTAAGCTCACGTGAGTCATACTCGGTGTGAGAAACAAGAGGTAATAACAACCTTAACGATGCTCAGTTTAATTTCATGTAGGACATAAAAAAGGGACTATGCAGTTTAAAGTCTTGCAGATAGGACTATTGGTGCTGCACAGTTTAATGTCATGTAGCAGGCACAAAATAACAGTTTAATGTCATGTAGGACATATTAAGGACTTTCTGTACAGTTAAGCGTCATGTATTTAGGACAATGGGGATAATACAGTTTAACGTCATATTGGACGAAAGTGCGAATAGTTTAAGGTCATATTCATGGACCGTGGATGGTGCGGTTTAATGTCATACTGGAACATTGATGATTATATAGTTTAACATCTTTTCCGACGTGAGGGACTTTTATACAGTTTAGCGTCATGTAGTTTAGGACGTCACAGTTTAACATCTTGCTGGACATATTTGCAAATAGTTTATGGTCATATACATGGACCAGGGATGATGCATTTTAAGGTCATGCTGGACGGTTCATTGAACATTTTCACAGTATAATGTCATGTGGGACGATGTTGTAGTTTAAAGTCATACTGGACCATTTCTGTATAGTTTTATTGTCATATAGCAAGGACGAAGGTGAATCAATATGAGGATATCAGTTCTGGGGACTTTTTACAGTTTATCGTCATGCTAGACGTTGGAAGTGCCACACAGTTTAATGTCATGTTGCTAGGACACAATATAGTTTAATGTAATATCGGACAAAGTATAGGAACTTCTGTACAGTTTAATGTCATGTAGATAGGACGTAATACAGTTTATTTTCATGTAGGACATAATACATTTTAGTGTCATGTAGGACAAAATATAGTTTAATGTTATCTCGGACATAATATAGTTTAATGTCATCTCGGAAATAATACAGTTTAGTGTCATGTAGGACAAAATATAGTTTAATGTCATCTCGGACATAATATAGTTTAATGTCATCTCGGACATATCATGAACCAATGTGATTGTTTTGGATCTGGGAACAATATTTTGTGTTTATACAAAATACTTCTTCAGAAATCTGGCACTAGTTGGAGTCGTGATGTGTTCTCCATCCATTGAGATTAGAGAATATGCTCCATTGGAGTAGACCTTATGTATTGAATAAGGTCCTTCCCATTTTGGTTCCAGCTTGGGAGGCTTCGTTCCTGGTATCATTGGTGCTCTGAGAACCAATACCAATTCTCCCTGAATGAATGAACGAAGACGAACTTTTTTGTTAAAAGCTCGTGCTATCCGATTCTGATAGATTTCCAAGTGGTGCAAAGTGCACAATCTTTTCTCATCTAACTGTTCCAATTCATTCAACCGCTTTTGGGATTGCTCATCTGTTGATAACTGACCACAAATGGCTATTCTGAGTGAGGGCAATTGAACTTCAATTGGCAAGACTGCTTCTGTTCCATATACCAATGAATATGGAGTTGACCGCGTTGCATTGCGAGTGGTAGTCCGATAAGCCCATAAAGCATGAAAGAGTTTATGAGGACCTGACCTCTTATCTTTATCCACCATCTTTTTCAGTATATTTGAAAGAGTCTTGTTGAAGGCCTCTATCTGGCCATTAGCCGCTGCATGATATCGAGATGAATGGTTGGACTTAATGTTGTATTCTTGATACAATTTCTTTACCTCAGAAGAACAGAAGTTGGTGCCGTTGTCCATAAATATGGTATGAGGGACACCAAATCTAGTAATGATGTTAGACTTGATGAAGCTAACAATGCATTTAGAACTGACTTCTTTGAGAGGTACTGCCTCTGCCCATTTGGAAAAGAAATCAGTAGCAGTAAGAATGTACTTAAATTGCTTGGCTGTAGCTGAAGGGTAAGGTCCCACCACATCCATTCCCCATGTGGAAAATGGCCATGATTATTTAGCTGTATGAAGTAACTCTGGAGGTTTATGAATGAAGTTGGCATATACTTGGCATGAATGACACTTCTTTGTGAAATTAACACAATCTTGTATCATTGAAGGCCAAAAGTATCCAAGCCTTAGAATTTGATCAGATAGTCTATGTCCAGACTGGTGGGCACCACAGACTCCTGCATGCACTTCATTTATGATAGCCATTGTCTCTTCACCATCAATACATCTGAAGAGAACTCCATCAAAACCACGTTTGTAGAGAATTTTCTCGAGGTGGTTTGGGCTATCATAAAGAGTAAAATTGACCACACGTCGCCGAATTTGTTCTTTCTCGGCTCTATCAGGTGGAAGTGTTCCATTTTGAAGGTATTCCCTGATAGGTGACATCCATCCTGTAGTATGACCATACGGTTCAGGAATGGGACTAATTTCATTAATTTCCTCTGTTCTAACTTGAACATAAGGTGAAATTGCATGACGGTGGGCAATACAGATGGTTGTTTCGTCCCGATTTGGATCTGCTAAAGCTTTGGCTATATTAGCCAGTGCATCATCTTGAGCATTTTGTGATCTTGGTACATAAGAAAATGTCGGTTCTGAAGGGAATTCCGACATTATCTCTCTGACGTAATCATACAAAGGGATTTATTCTTCTTTTCTGATGGCATAATCCCCATTGACTTGTTTGATTACCAGGTCTGAATCACCTTTCACCTTCAAGTGATTCACTTGTGCTTGAAGCGCTAACTCCAAGCCTGTAATGGGAGCTTGGTATTCAGCTTCATTATTGGTACCACCTTCCCACAACAAAAAGGAATAAGGTAACACTGCCTTATCTGGAGAAATGAGCACAATTCCTAATCCAACTTTGTTGAATTTAGGATTTTCAATTTTCTTCCCTGTTGGACTTCTAGAAGCACCATCAAAATACATTTCCCATGATTGAGGACTCTCTTGAATAGAGAAAACATCCTCATCAGTGAGTTCGATATCTGAATACGTGTCTTCCACTGAAGGATGTTCAGCCAGGAAATCAGCCAGAGCTTGGCCCTTAATTGCTTTTTGAGACACATACTGGATGTCGAACTGCTGTAGAATAACCGCCCACCTTGCCAGACGTCCTGTAAGCATTGGACGACTAAGGATGAATTTGAGTGGATTATTACGAGATACCAATTGGACCTCGTGATGTTGCAGGTAGGGTCTTAGTTTTTGAACTGCAAATATTAATGCTAGGCAGCACTTTTCAATACTTGAATACCGGGTTTCTACTTCAAGCATAGTTCTACTGAGATAGTAGAGACTATTTTCATTCCCAGCATCATTCTTTTGAGCGAGAAATGAACCCAATGATCACTCTAAAGCTGTCACATAGAGGATAAGAGGTCTACCCTCAACAGGTGGCATGAGTACTGGTGGACTCAAGAGGTATTTCATGAGAACATCAAATGATTCTTGACATTCTTCAGTCCAATGGTAAGTGACTCCTTTCTTCAATAATTTGGTAAAGGGTAAACTTTTTCCTGCCAAATTAGCGATGAAACGCCGAATGTAGGCTAAGTGTCCTTGAATTCCTCTTAATTCTTTCAAATTCTGAGGAGGTGACATACCAAGGATTGATTTGGTCTTCTCAGGATTGACTTCAATACCACGATGGCGAACAACAAAGCCAAGGAATTTTCCTGAGGTTACCCCAAAAGCACATTTTAAGGGGTTCATCTTTAAATTATGTTGTCGAAGCTTGTGGAATATGACTTCCAAATCAGCCAAGTGATCAAAACATTGTTTGGATTTAACCACCAAATCACCTACATAGCATTCAACAAACTTCCCTAAAAGAGGTTTGAAGATACGATGCATGGCGCGTTGATATGTTGCACCTGCATTCTTTAAACCAAAGGGCATCACCCGGTAACAAAACACACCTTGAGGAGCTCTGAAGGCTGTATATTCCTCATCTTCGGGGGCCATTCGGATCGGATTATATCCCGAATATCCATCCATGAAAGAAAGTACTTCATAGCCAGCCGTCGCATCAATTAAGAGTTATCTAATCGGAACTGGGAAATCATCTTTAGGACAATACCGATTAAGAACTCTGAAATCGATGCAAACCCTTATTTGTCCGTTCTTCTTCTTTACAGGGACAATATTAGCCAACCACTTGGGATATTGAACTTCTCTGACAAAGTTAGCTTTGATAATCTTATCCACTTCAGCCTCAATTTTGGAAGCATAGGTTGGGTGTGTTCTTCTCGCGGCTTGCTGGAATCCTCAATGTTCTTTTGGTAAACCCAAATGATGAGTAGAAACATCAGGATCAAGGCCAGGCATCTCTGTATAATTCCAAGAAAAAATATCATTATTTTGCTTTAGAAAAGAAATATACATCTCTTTCTCTTCAAGGGTCATGGCCGCACTAATTAAAGTGGGGCGTGGATCTTTCTCTGTACCCAGATTTACTTCTCTGAGTTCATCCACAGTGGTAGAGATATCCTCTTCAAATGTTGGAGGAGCATCTCTAAGATCTTCCTCTTCCTCTTCATCATGTGTTATTTCTTCCGTTTCTACTTGCAAAGTAGATGAAAAAACGAAATTCTCATGATCATAAGAGATGTCAAAATTTTCAAATTTTGAAGAAGAAGCTTCCATTTACGAACCTATTGATGATAAAGGGTCTTCTTTGGGAAATAAAGAGGAGATTATGGATTGAGAATCGACATCATTATTCACCTCTGGTGTTACTATAACTTCTTCTGGCCTGATTAGCGAAGTATAGACTTGTTGGATTTCAGCAGACGAAATGAAAACGTCACCACTTATGCTTTCGTCACTGCTTGGTAAGTTACCAATTTCTCCCATGTTGTCTGGCTCGATTGCCGTAATTGACATTATGGATCTTTCCATAAGAGTATTTTGATTTGGGAATATTTTGTCAATTTGACTGATAGGTAACACATAATATGTACTCACATGTGAAAATGGATTTATTGGAAATTTTTCCAAACCATAAGGAGCATTAACTTTGGTAATTTCCTTCATTGTAGATTTTTCTCTTCCCTTCATGTGATAAAATTCCGCCTCAATGTATTGAGACTCACATGTCTTGAACGGGACCTTATCACCATATAATGTTCCAACTTGACCATCGAAACAGTATTTGAGACATTGATAGTATGATGGCAGAATAGCTGCATGCTGATGTAGCCAGGGTCTTCCAAGCAAGATATTGAAAGCTGAGTCTTGATCAACAATCATGAAATCCAAATTGGAAACAAGATCTCCAAACTGAGTTCTGAGCGTAACTTCTCCCAGTGGTTCTTGTTCATTTTTATCATATCCTTGCAACATCATGGTAGAAGGAGATAAATCAGATTCCGTGAGGCCCAATCAACGAAGTGTACGAATGGGCATGAGGTTGACTCCTGAACCATTGTCAATGAAAGCTCTTCGAACATCTATACCATTGACTTTGCCAGATATGTACAAAGGTTTTATGTGCCCATGCACAACATCATCTTCATCTTTATCAGTAAAAGATATCACTGCATGGCATTCTGCAGGATTATTCTCTATGTGATAGATTTCAGCTGCAGCAATTTCAGCTTCAAACTCCTGAGGACTTGACAAAGCTTCGATGAGTACTTCCCGAAGATCTCTTGACAGATTCAAAGCATCCAAAATTAATAACTTGGCTGGTACATGGGCCAAGTGTTTCAATATATCATACTTTTGATCTAGAGGTATGTGTTTCCCAATAGGAATATGCGGTTTAGCAGGTACCTTGGAAGCAGATGCTTTGGAAGCTGATGCATCTTGTATTGAAGCTGGCAACATCCTTGGTTTTGGCAGATTAGACTGATTAGATCCATTTACTTTCTGAGATAAAGAAGATGGAACTTTTAATCGGTCTTCCAAAATAACTGTGCCAAAAATGAGTTGGCCATTGGAAGAAGAACTTGCTTGTTCTTTTTGAGCTCGCTGAAGGGCTCTACCACGAGTTTCAGTTGCGTATTCAGTGCTAGCAGGGGTAGAACTAGAGTAGTGGCTTCGGAAAGATCCATGTCTTCCCCTATATCCTAAACCTCTAGAACATCCTCGGGTTCCCTTATTTGATACAGGGAATTCAGGCTCATCAAGACTGGAAGATGGATCTGTTAATTGAATCATATTAACAGAACCAAAGATTAACTCTTCGTCTGATAAAGACTCTGCCTGGTTAGCCTGTTTAGGCTGTGCCGTTTGGTGGGACGGTGCCCATGGCTTCGAAGTAGATGGCATGAAATCTGCCAGAGTCAAAGACAATTTAGGCTTTGATACATACTCATCTTATCCTGATTCCTCTTTCTTCTTTGAATTGCGCTGCCCTTTTGAGGATTTGTCTTTTGATGGAGGCTTTACTGCAGCTTTTGTAGGAGACACAATTTTTCTTCTTCAATTGTGTTCGCAAAATGGAATGGGTCTGATTGATTGTCTTTCTGACCATCCAATCATCATATTTTTTCACAGTTTTTCTTTTGACTTCCTGCCACTCGCCTCCTTCCTCTGGATCTGTAGTGGTAATACATGCTACATGAGATGAAGAACCCTTCAATTTGACTTTTCCCAAGTCGACCATCTTTTGCAGGAGGTCTTTAAAGACAAAACACTCCTGGATGGGATGCCCCAACATTTGATGAAAGGTACAATAATTGGGATGGTCTTCATCTCCTTCCTTGTTTGGCCTCTTCGGCACTGGTAATTGAACCAAATTATTTTCCAGAGCTGAAATGAAGTAACCAGGAACTTGCTCACTTCGGAAAGACTAAGTTTTACTCTTCATATCCTCAAATTGTTTTCGTTGTTGATCTTTTTGATCATTTGGACGAAACAGCCTTTGTTGTTGGCGTTCAGGAGGTGGAGCCCTTCGAGAAGAAGAAGGTTTTGAAGTAGAGATAGGTATAGGTTCTTGTTTAAGCATAACTGTAGCAGTTTGCGCATTACCCATTCTCCTTCCTGGAGCTAATGGAATTATACGAGATTTAACCTTAGCCTGTACAAGGGAATCTTCAATCTGTTGAGCGATTGAAGTAAGGTCTCGAAACCCTCCTGTGTATTTCACAGGGATCAATGGTGTGCGTAATTCGTCACGCAAATTTGCCACACAGATTGGCAACAATTCCTCCTGAGGGAGTGCTAAACTCAAGGAATAAGTTAATCCCTTCCAATGAGCAATGAAATCAGAGACTCTTTCATTCTCCCTTTTCTTGCAGTTTGTAAGATCGAAAACTGTCGTTTTTGGCAATGTTGAGCTAAACTGAAGAAGGAATTTTTGACGAAGATCCTCCCATCCGATGACTGACCGAGATTGCAAGCTTGTATACCAGACAATTGCTGGTCCTTGCAAGGTTCGCACGAAGCATCTGAGTTTCACTGCTTCTTGTTGCTCTGGAGTTCCCATCATAGGATCACAACAGGACACGTAATGCGTCAAATGTTGTTCGGGGTCGCCTGATCCATTGAAAGTAGGGAAAACAGGGTTTCCAAAACTGGAAGGAGGAGAAATTGAATATACCCATTCAGGGTAAACATTCTTTTCAGGTTGAACTTGCGCCCGTTTCCCTTCCATAGTTTCTAACCGAGCTGTTAATGACTCAATAGTAGTTATTAACTTTTGAGAAACATCAGGTTGAACTTGGTTTTGGGTAGGTGCAATGAATGGAGCTTGGACAGACGTGGTGGTTGGTGCTGCAACTGATGGTAGTGCTGCCAACCGTTGTTGCGTTTGACCCGTATGATTAAACCTATGAGGGTGTACTGATAGAGGAGGATATTCCTGATCCATCTCAGTAGTTACAACAAATTCCTTTGGCTGTCGGCTTTATCATTCTTATGAAGAAGACTACTCTGAAGTAGTTCTGCATTCAACCTTCTTAATTCTTTCATTTCTTCCCCCTGTTGTGCAAACCTTTGCTCTAATGAGAGTGATTGATCTCCTTCAGAGAAAGGGTGAGAAGTAACCTGATTCTTTCCTTTCCCCTTATTGGATCCTTTTCGGAGAGGGGGAAGTGGGTTACTTGAAGGAATACCCAGATTTTGGGTAAGCCTTTGATTACTTGTGCGCACACCTTCTTCATTTAAGTCTGTGTGCGCAACTTCTTGAGCAAGAACCTCTTCTTCTGATCCTTCTGATTGAGCCTCATCTGGTGAACCAGCAGCAACGGCATTGATGACATTAATGGATGCATATTGCATGGAATCCTTTCTATCAGCATTTCTGTGATATTTTCTTCTTCCATGTCCATGATGAGACATGGAATTACGTTGACTTGATCCCTTAGGAACTTCTTGGAGAACCTTCACTTGGAGAGAATCTCCTTATAGCTTGGCTCTTCGTTCCTCTTGAGGCTTATTCCCTAATTGAGAGAATACTGACTTTCTCTGAGGGAGGGATTAAGGATCTGAAAAAGTCCCTAGTCCGGTAGACTGGGGATGTTCCTGCTGCTTCCACTCAACTCCTCGAATCCCATTTGTTGACTCTGAGGGTTGGGTTAGAGAAGTCCCCAGTCTGGCAAGCTGGGGTGTCTCTTGACATGCTATGTCTGAGATCTTCTTAAAATCTCTCTTGATCTTGCGAATTTTAGTTCGGAAATTAGGTGGATGCATTCACCTGTATCCACTTTTATCACCTGGTTCAACAGACTGTTGGATGATTTCCGAAACATCTGTCATTTGATGACGTGTTTTCTCCAGATGAGAGGCTTGTGCAATATTCTCGCCTGCTCAATGTAGGAGCAATTCAAAAACTTGTTCTCTATATACTTGATTTTGAGAGGAACTAGTTGAAGCTTGTTCTTGAGCAAGCTTTTGATTATGAACAAAGCCCATTGACTGTGGCAGGCCATGGGCAATAACATTGCATGAGACCATTTTCGGCGGGCTTTGCTGACCGGAAAGCACTGTGAAATGTAGTGCTCCGTGAACACCCCATCCTCTGATATGAACACCATATGGAGCATTGACAATTAACTGACGCAATTTTCTTAGTGCGCCAAGGCATGAACGTTGAAGAGTTCTCTGTTGCTTTTCAGCCTTCGGATACCGAGAGACTGATAGAGATGCCAAATCAATATGACGTTGTAACCCTTCTATTATCTTAATATGATTTTCATAATCACCATAAGATAATACTTTCTTCTTCAATTGACAAAGAGTCTTCCATATGTTGAGACGAATATCATGGATTCCCTCATCTGTCAACATCTTTGGAATGTCGTACTGGGAGTCAGCCAAAGGCCAAAACATGACTGGTACTTCACCTTTTGCCAGTTTTTTCCTCATGTTCAGCATTTCCTCTTTATCAATGAATGAAGATTCTTCTACCTGTTTGGACCAGAGTTGGTGTTTCCTTGTTGCTTCATCGGATTCAACAAGATTGGTAGAGAAATCACTATTCATGCTGGAAGATGAATGACCCAGGGATCGTTCGGAGAATAACCTGAACCCCAGGCTATCTTCTGATGGAGAAAGAGTTTCACCTGCCGATAATAAAGCATCAGACATGACTGGTTTTACGTTTGCAAGTGCCTCGAGATAGGAGGGCTTTCTCGTCATTACATTGCCTTCTGAAGAATTTTTGAGACAACGTGAATCACTACTGCGGAGAGGACTTTCGCAGCGAAGTTCATCATCATGATGAGGACCGTCATGATGGGTTACATCAAAAGATGAAATCTCTTGCTCCTTGGTCTTCTGACCACACAGAGGGTTCCTGTGGCTCTCATCTGAAGAAGAAACATCAAGATTGACCGAATTTTCATGAAGAAAGTCTTCATGAGGAAGTGTCTGTTGAAGACCTTCTGAATTAATGTTCCCGTTATTGGGAACTGAGGGCGTAGAATCTTCAATTCCGACAGATAAATGTATGAGGGCTTCAAGAACTCCAACATCGAGCAAGGCCTTGTTGCAGATTGGCCTTTGATCTCCTGACTGTGCTGGGTGGATCTTTTTCTTAGATGCCTTCTTACTTGCTTTAGAAACCACTTGTTGACGAAAGTGATTGCTCTGAGCAGGTGTATGTGCCTGATCAGGAAAGATGGTCAGGTTAGGCTGACGATCTCCACTCAAATCAGGTGTATGTGCCTGACTTGGTTGTCCGTATGATATGGGGGAGTATGCCCCATTACCCTCTTGGACTGGAACAGATGTGTGTGTCTGTTCCAGAGTGAATCGTTGATGTGTCACTCCATTGCTAGTGATAGATTTATGTGTCTGTCCCTGAGATGATGCTGAAGCTGTTATGATATCCTGGCAAGCATCCAGAATATGAGCAGGAATTTGCTTCTGCTCTTTCACTATTGACAAAATATGTTTGGTGACTTCAGCCACCGGAACGGGGATATACGTCCATTCCGGGCTTGGAGTAGGTTTATGTGCCTGCTCTTGTCCTCCTTTTCATGTCAGTGAATCCTGACAGTACTCAAGTGTGGAGGCAGAGAGTTGAGTCTGCCTCCTGTTTGTCATCGGGACTTTCCGACTGACTTCTCCGTGCGCTACCAAGCGATACTGTTGGTAGGCTTGATTAGTATTAGCAGGTGTATGTGCCTGCTGATTACACTTCTCCAAACGCGGTTGAAGAGATCCATCATATGTAGTCAGACGAGCCTGCTGACTAACTGGTGATGTATAAGCAGGTGTATGTTCCTGCCTATGGTACTCCACAGGAATTGACTGGCGGGATCGGCTTGATGCTGCCAGACGAGTCTGCTGGACAGCGGAATTAAAACGGGCAGGTGATTGTGTCTGCTCATTATTTGCCACCAAGTTAGGTTGGTGGACTTCTCCGGAGATGGCAGGGATAACAACCTGTCTATTGTTAACCGGATTCCGTCTCTGGCGGTTCATCTTGCCTGCTCGGGTTCGAGGAACCTTAGCTGAATACCTGGAGTCGGTACCCTCATCATGTTGAGGGCGCACTACTGCATGAGTCTGGCGGCGATTGTTGATGGGAGCCCTTGAGAAGGACTCCTGTATTTTTGAATTAAGGTCCTGCGGGACCTGCTCATTCACTCCCTCAGAGTAAGGGAGTGAATGAAAATTGTGTTTCGGGGATAACGACCCGAAACGGTTAGAGACGGTAGTCAGCAACGCCTGCTTCTTGATCGCTGGCCGTCGTTGTCCGGACGACCAGGTAGAGTTGTTAACTTGGAGGGCTTGACGAGCGGCCTCCAGAGTTGGGATAGTACCGTTGCGACGGTACTCCTTAACCAGTGCATTAGAAACCCAACGTTGAAGATGCTGAGTTGGTGATGTCATTCTCAGAGCGGACGACGTTCTAGCAGGAGTAGTAGCATTGGTTTTCACAGCAGCAGACCTCACAGTAGAGGTGTTCACAGCAGCAGTATTCACAGAGGTGAATTTAAGGAAAGCCATTTTGCAGAAGATCTTGAGAAAAGAGTGCCTGTTCCATATAACAGACATAATCAAGATGAATCCGGCCACTACATCTTTTGGATGAGCACATATCAATGATTGCTTTGTTGGCCCAAGGGGCCTAATAAATAAGAAGAACATCACTTTAACTTGGTTAAGGATTCACGTCGGGTTCACCATTTTTTGTTTCGCACGGACTCCGGGGATGACCTCCTGGACGGGAGATTCAAACTTTCCGATCGGTTTCTAACGGGTTTGTTCGTAGAACCGGAAACATCCAATGATTCCACATTCGTTTGGACCTACTTTCCAAAGGCAGGCGCTCATTAGCTTGTGGACTAATGAGGCTTAGGAATTTGCATTGGTCGAGAGGATGGGAGGTCGGACTCATCACACCTTTTTGAGGGGAATTATTGTCTACTCCGGGACTCTCTTTAAAGATTTAAGTTATGTTCGTGAATCCTTATTACATTACCAAGCATAAAATGAGCTTTCATTTAGTTTTAACAATCAATGATTAAATATGCAAGAAATTTAGAGAATCTTTTATATGTATTCGAGGTTCTTCATCAATAAAGAATCATCAATATATGTTTAGAGATTCCTGGTCAATGGTATCCTTCAAAACATTTATATAAAAGTCTCTTGGTCATTATGATGACCAGGCTGGTTTTAAAGCCACTCAGTGGGGCACTTGAAATTTATCGTCATTCAGAAGGACAGAGATTATTTCAAAGTTGGGATCGATCCCATAAATTGGCTACCTACGTATCCTTTGATTTGGAAAAGGAATCAGAACCCACGTAGTTCGAGTAATGGAGTATGATGTTTATGATTGATGGCTCAAAGAAGAATGTCATAATTACTTTTACACTCTAAGCTCACGTGAGTCATGCTCGGTGTGAGAAACAAGAGGTATTGGAAAAAATTAGACAATTGTGCCATGAAAGATGCAATGATAAGAATTTGTTTGGGGATTATGCATGTATGACTGCCCAGATAGATGAAGGTTTAGGATTTAATTTTAGGGAGAAAATCCATGAACAGGGTCCATAATGTTATATGTGCTTCATAGAGATTTGAATACTCTAATCTTGGGGCTTACTCCTAAGGAGGATGCCCATGTTAGGAGGGGACTTATGATTGGGTTTTACTCCTGAAAAGGAAACCCAAATCATGGTTAAATTAGGACTGGTTAAGAGAAATTTAAGGGGGCTTGGGTTTACTCCTGAAAAGGAAGCCCAAGGTTATGACTGAGTCTTATTCCTGAAAAGGAGACCAGGTTAGGGATTATGGTTTGGGGCTTACTCCTGAGGAGGATGCCCAAAATTAGAGGACTTGATTGGGGCTTACTCCTGAAAAAGGATTCCCATGTTTGGGAACATTAAGAATTTGGGGCTTACTCCTGAGGAGGATGCCCAGATTAAAGGTTTTATAACTGGGGATTATTCCTGAAAAGGAGACCCAGGTTAGGATTCTCTCATCTTAAAGGATGAGGTTGAATGAATGAACTCTCCATATTTTAGTGACATAAGGATATTTAAATCACTAGACTTTGAGAGATATTCCACAGAATTCATTTCAGATAAGAAAGTCAAATCAAGAAATCATACCAAAAATGGCTTTGAAGAGTGTCTTGAAGACTGAATCTTGAAAAGGAAAGGTGTGATGACTTAAGAGGGGTAAAAATGGGCAAGATGGGCACCCAAAAAGATAGGGGCGCGCATGTCTTGCAAGGCGCGCAAGTCTTCCGTGGGCGCGCAAGTATTGGTCGCACAGGTATACCAGCACGGCACATGGTGTACTTGCGCGATTTTCAACCAGCATTGAAATATTTGAGCGACTCTTTTTAAAACCCTTTAGAATTTTCTTGAGGTTCTTCTAGAAAAGGGACGCACAAGTTATATTGAAGGAAATAAGTCGGCGCGCAAGTGTTTGATAAGTTTCAACACTTAGGCCATCCTTCTTCTCTTTAGATCTTCCGTTCTAGGTAAGAAATTACCTTAGAAGTGTTCCGGAAGCTTTGAGAAGAGACTTGGGCGTCGGGAGCTTCAATTCGAGTTTCGGGAAAAAGATCCTCTCGAATGGGGGGCCCACAGGGTCAATTTATAGGCAGGAGAAGACCCCGGGCGGTTACCTGCCGGTTATCACTTTAGGTCGCGCAAGTCACTTGCACGACCATAAGGCGTCGCGCAAGTGACTTTCCCGACCACTAGGCGGCGCACAAGTACTTGCACGACCACTAGGCGGCGCGCAAGTGTACTTGCGCGACCATGAGGGAACTTGCGCGACCTATGGGAAATGTTCTCCTTGTTCATCCCTTTGTCAATTTTTGATGTTTCTTCAAAGGATGAATCAATTTTTGCTTAGATATTACACTTTTCCGATCTTTTTATTCTGTGACGAAAGGAGTGTCAACAGCGTGGAACAATGAACCTTCTTGAATGAAATGGGAAAGGCTATTTCCATATGATGAGGATGGTGGAGGGATTACTCTAGGAGGGATGCCATACCGCCCTTTCCAGGGGAGGGGAGAAGTGCTCATCACTGGCACTCCCAGAATGGAATAGTGAGTGAGATCCACAAATCCTAATGTCTAGAGAGGCTGAAAGGGGCTCCGGGGCTCGGACTTTGCACTACCAAGGGTATGTGAACCCTAGAATGCTCCGGATGTACTTTTAAGGGACAAAGTAACCCCTTCTTCTCCACCAACCATGGGTATGTTAACTTAGGAGGGCACACTAATGCACCCGATGGTTTCAATATGCCGGTTTGGTGGCTCTAGGGGAGGCCTTGGCTTAATGTTGATGGATAGTCTAGCGAGCACATCTGAAATATTGTTTTGAATTGGAAGGTACTTATGTGACTTGCGGGATAGAAACACCGAAGGATTTCTGCGGACCACATGACCATAAGAGGAGTGGCACCATTCGCATAAGTAGGTTCAACGTAGTTTTTGAGGTCGTCCACTTATTATTGTGGTATGGGGAATGAGGGGAATCCCGTGCACTAGAGTGGTATGCAACATCTGGTTTTGTCCATGTAAAACATTTTTTATATTAATCTTGATTCCACTCGATCGGTGGCAGCTCAAAGTAACACCGGGCAGGGCTTCACCCGAGTAAGAGGGCACTACATGGGGCGCTGGATCGAAGAAGGTGCATAGGCTCCCAAGTTCACGGGAAGTGCATCCGCATAGGGGAAATGGATCACAATTTACCAATTTTAGGTTCATTGTTTATGAATTTACTTATTCATTCTTAGATTCATAAAAATGCATCCCCCAATTTATATCTCTTGTGGGTTTGAGAATTAGAACATCGCAGTTCACGAAATCCTAAGCTCCCATAATCCTCTTCCTTCTCCACAACCAGATCATCGAGAAATCCCCCTTTCTCCTCTCACTATTCTCGTCTATCTTCTATTCCCCCCATTTATGTCCATTTATAGAGAGGGTAAAGGGTTGTATCAATGGTAATGAAAACCCATTTGCGGAGTCCCATGACAAGAAACATCACATACGGATGACTTAATCATCCCTAGGTTCATGGGGTATATTAAAATCACCTCGCCCACAAAACTAACTTGGTCACGAGGGTGCTTGATGGCCGGGTAGGGTTCCCCCTCTATTTCATGAATGATGTTGTGTGTGGTACATGTCTGTGTATCGGTCGGGATTCACATCGTTGGCAGTTTGGTTCGCATCCGCAAAGGATCTTAGCCTCTATTTCCATAATGACAGCATCTATATGTGGTGCGGTTCTCTGAACCCATCGTGTACCATTAATGTCAAACTGGTACATTAACTAGTTAGGTCCTTCAATTTTCTTCTTATTTTGAATAGATATTTCTTGAATATTTTTTATAATCTTCCACTGATATTATGTGGTATCTTCATTCACTTATGTGGATTTTTCAGGACCATAAAAATTCCCCCATCAGAATGGGGTCTTATTGGAACATAGAGGAGGTTATTTCGATGTAAAGTGGTCCAGAAACATGAGCAGATTGAGGTTGATAAATGGACCTCGTTGGGGACCACACCTATATAAAGGGGTCGACGGGACTTTCCATTTATCAGTTCTATCATCTAACAGCACCTTTATTCCCTTCATCCACACATTACCTCTGTGTATGATCTCCTTCATGAATTACATCATCCACAAACCTGTTTTTATTCCATCAACTGATCCTTGTTTTCGCTCGCCCCCATCCATGAACTTTCTTCCCATCCAAAAAATAATCATTAAAAAAATTAAAACCTATGTTACAGGGGTCCACTTAGGGAAAACTCTACGCGGTTCAGTAGTCTGTGCACTTGAATTATCCTCAAAACATTTATATTTTCATTTGGAACATTATTTATATCTCGAATTATGAGAACCTTCATAGGGGAATGGTATGTGTTCTATGGTCTATAGCTCTGCATGCCAGGATGCTGCGAACCTCCTCCGCATACCACTGGTTCATGGAATTTTAGTATCGCGAACCAACTCTGGGGTCAGTAAGTGGGGAATTCCCTTTCTGTAGACTTTTCCAAACATTTGTACTTTTCCTAAATAATATTTTCTGGACAAAACTTTACCATGGTTTCCCGATGCAGGAAGTAAGCATGGTTCCTCCATGAGCTTTTATAGGATTGATGAAGTTGAGGTACACCATTAAAAGTATTGGTGATCATGATCTTTAATCTAACGCAATTCCCTATGATCGTTTTATGATGGATTTCCTAATGCCATAGATCGTAGCTTACCCATTATCTGAAGAGATACCATTTTATAATTTTGGTCATCCTACGGACGTACATCTTACACTGCCTAACCCCGACCTCCCTTTCACCCATTTAGAGGAACCACAAAGTCATGACCACATCAAAATTTCCCCAATAGGAGAAATCATCGAATGTCTGATTTAGGAGAATGTCTTCGTCTTGCGAGGCTCGGTGTGGACTTAGGTCAACTTTGAGCATCATGATGATGTTCCGAGATTAGATGTCCAAGAATACCCATATGTCATCATCATCTCCCATGAAAATCCTTGCAGTGGATGGAGTGCTATGTGTGATTTTCGGGCAGGAGGATGCTTCTCTAATGAGTGGTCTTGGGCATTCTGGGTGCATCAAACATATCTGGAGTACCCTGACTTGCTGGGGGCAATGGTCTTGCACCATGCAGCCTGGGTGTCTCAGTTTTCAGTCTTCTCTCCATTTGAAATCCTTCTAGAATTGTTGCGTCGTTGGTGATTGAGTACCAATACCAATCATGCATTGCCTGGAGAAGTGGGAATAAGTTTGCAGAAAACCTACCATCTTGGAGGTATTCCCATCCAATATGAAATATACGACGTGTTTCTCTCAGTAGCTTCCAAGTGGAGTGATACCAATCATATTTCTTCTTTGATGTGGAGTTTTTAGGTCACGGTGGGGGGATTGTTGGGTCATCCTCTCAAAGCCCGTTCCCACATCCCATTCGAATCATGGATAGGGTTATTATTACAGATGAACGATCCTAGCCTAAATTTGCACCATAGTAGAACTCACCCAACCCATAAATCCCACCAAACTCCAGGTTCATATTTTTGCACCCCTGAAGAAGGGAAATATGCCCCATGGGGGCATGACCTTCGACCAATAGTTTTACCTGATCTTAGGCTAGAATGATTATTTTCCATGTTCTTAAGAAGATGGTTATTAATATATCATGATGCATACAATGATGTTCTGGCCTACACATTGATGATGGAATCCATGCTGGCGGAAGGTCGATCTATTAATTTGGCCCTTCCTACCCTCGCCTGATTTTATGAATTAGTCAGGAATATTATGGAAGGAAGGTCTCTGGATTATTTAAGAATTAAAATAAAATTTTACAATGGGTAGATGAAGGAACACATGACCAATTATGAGTACTGGTATACCTCATGAGTTCCTCATTCTAACATTCATCCCTCTCTCCTCAAAATTTTCGTTGTTCACCCTCGGACTCCGAACATTGCAAATGCGGTCAAGTTGTTGAACGACACTTCTTACTTCCCATTCGCACCGCATCATAATCCTCATGGATACTTTATAGGTGACAAGGAAGACTCGTTGGAAGAGTGTTCATACCTCATCAATCATTAGGATGAGATGCTCACCGCCTAAGTAGACAGAGTAGTTATCTATGAACCGTACCTCCCATACCGATTTTCTATGTAGTTTTGATGCCTTCAATAAATTGTGTTGATTACGATCTTTTAACTAAGGGATGAATGTAATCATGTGGTGCTTCTTCAAGTGTGGATTATAATGATGCATGAGGGTATGGCCACATGGAACATTATTCCCACCACAATAGGGTCTACCTTCCTATCACTTGAGTATGTCAAACTATGGGTCGACTGTTTCCCTACAGGGATGTTGAGTGAACCTTTTCAGTGGATACAAAATCTCTTGACTATTTATCATCACATTCCTACCCTGATATCAACACTACACATTCCATTTGTCACTAGAGGTGTGACAACCATGACTTCGGCTTCCGCTCCTTCAGCAACACAGATTGATATACCTACTGCTCCCTCGCTCGTGATGAGAAGGAGCTCGATCCATCGTCAAAAGAATCTTGGAGGGATCTCATCATTGCCACCCATTTCGGTGTGGAGTGATTCAGATAGCCCCAATCGTATAGATATGCCCTAATATGTTCATGGGACTAGTACCATCCATGAATCGATAATCATTCTGGAGGTTGTGGTTAGTCCTCCACCTCCGGCTTCAGTGGTTGGGCCATTTAAGGGAAATGAGAGCCTCCCAACTTGGGTGAATAACTATAGGTCCATTTTTCCCTTATGATGATGTTTCCTTAATATAAATATGTGGTGGTAGAGGAAGGTCAACGTACTGATGTAGTAGAAAGACACCAGAAAGTGAGTAAAGAGGCATGAAGCCATTTGACTTCTCTTTTCGTGGAGACACCCCTAGCCAATCTCATCAACGAGGGTGAAAATTTGTATATATTATTTACTATGATGGGTTCTGGAAGCTTTGATTACTATCTATTTCACTCCCTTACTTTCCAAATTTTCATTTCCCAAGTATACCTCACCTCCTGTGAGGACATGCTCACTCGGTTCAAATTTTCCAATGACCAGGTGGCATCTTTCTGGGATATTTCAGAAACCCATGATCATCTAACGACCACATAAGTAAAGGCCCATGATTTAGGGGTGGTTCAAAAGGAAGAGCTGCTGACGTGTAAATCCCACGCAACCATTTTTAGGGGACAACTGGCCTCATCTCGTTCAACAAATGATGTTGTTCAGATAAAAGGGTGGTACATTAAAGATTTCATGAAGTGGGTTCATCCAATGGGTGAAGCTGAAACAGAGGTGAGAACTTCCTTGGATCAGTATATCGACAGTATGCGGCAATCAGTTGACATTTATTTATAAGGGGATTACAAGGAACCACTGTAGCTGTGTCTCAATCTATAGTATGTACTCTCACCTCCCCCCTTTTTACTCTATAGAGACACCAAATTGGGGATGTTCCTCTATTCATGCTGAATTTAATGGAAATTTTTTGGATTTTAAAAATCTCCTTTCTATGTCTTCCTATTGACATTTCTTTATTTATATATTAATTTTGAACCATGAAATGATGTCATTAAGCTGAGACCACCGAATCAAGCTCCAATTTTTTCCTTCGCCAAGGGGCTTAGTGAGCATAATTTGACTAATGTCAGTTTCTCTTAGAGAAACCGTACAAACTTTGTGTCTCTTCTAATAATATCCTAATTTTTTCATTGGCCCATTTAGCGTGGACTTAGCATGTGTAGCTTGTATTTTTCATAGGTCTCCCTTTGCATGTATTCGTCCTAATGAGATTTGTGCCTCTTGATTTTTTATATTTCAATGTTTTGTTGGGGCCATATAAGGTGTAGTCCTGGCGAGCTGATACGTACCTTATTCACAGGGTTTTCATTGCTTGTTTTCGTCTTGGAGAGTTTCACATCTATTTCAGTGACCATTTTAAATCACCACATATAAGACTATCATTTATGATTTTTTAGGTTGAACAACATTGACCAAATGTGGTGGGGTGAGGGCCCTGAGTAGGTTTTTACTAATTATGGATACCTTAATACCTTTAATATCTATATTCGGGGAATTTTTCACTCATTTATGAATAGAATGTCGTGCATGACACAGATCATAAGAGCCATATGGGAGTAAGTGGTAGGAAAAGCAATGACTAAAGAAGACTTTCCTTTGGAGGACATGCCAGAGGCAATTAATATGAATGGCCACTGAGGGAATGGAATGCACAGTCATACAAAGGTGTCCTTAATTCAATGGTTGTCCATTTATGATGGCTATGTAACTTTATGGATGTTCAGATTGTGAAGAATGCAAACTGTGGCTTAAAAGGGACAAGGTATCTGAAGGGTTTGGGGATATCCATATCAACCATGGAAATGGACATGAAACCCCTCAAACATGCACTTGGTTGTTCTGAAGGATAGTTAGAGATTGACGTAGTTTAAAATCATACAGTTGGGAAATTCATTCAAAATGGAATGAATTTCCATAATTCTCTAAAATTTATCCAGAATCATCCCACCATACTCAAACGTTCTTGTGGAATGGTTTTGAAATAGTATCTAAGAGTGTTTTTTAATCATGGGATGCATGTTAAGTCTCAGAGGCCAAGAGTCATTCTGAAATAATTATTTCCTAATGAAGACAATCCTTTGGAAGACGTTATATGGGTGATCCATATACAGAGCCACTGGGGGAATGGTATGAATGCTCATTAAAAGGTGTCCCTAGGACTATGGTTGCGTTATCCAGATATCCAGGAAACCATAGGGATTTTGGGATTCAAACCCACTTGGGGAGGTTTATGGGAGTTTAGTTCTTTCTAGTTATAGAGTATGATTCATGAGAAGGGGGTGTCCAGACACGAGATGAGCATTTTGGGAAAAGATATTTTGAGAATGGGTGGAGTCATCTCTCTCAAGCAGGTGTGAGATGATTATCCATGTAGATCATACTCATGCACTAAGGAAGATATGAATGCCTCCTTTTCAATTGAACTGGTGATGAGTTATTTCAAGACCGTTCAGTTTAAGGTCGTTTGGAAAGGATGGCCTCTGTGCAGTTTAACATCTTGTTGTAAGGATGTGGCTGTAAGGGTCACTCTTGATATTGTCATAACTGGGTCTGAATACCATGACAAGTAAAAGATGTGGGAAGGATTCAAAGTGTGTAATCTGTTATTCCGGGGCCACTTGGATTAAGAGAAATTGTATTAGGGCCCTGGGGCTATTGAGTATACTGGGGTAGAATGAGTGTCATCTACCAAATACTTACATTTGGTATACGTGTAAGGGGAGATCAATAGGTACCACCACTGAGGGAATGTTATGCATAGTTTTACAATGGTGTCTGTAGGTCGATGACCTTCCATGTCTGATGGCTTTGGAGATTTATGAGGATTCATTATTATCCAAGTCACTGAGTTTGATGTATTGAAATGGTATGTCAGGTCATGTTGGAGTCATTAGGCCGCAGTTGTTTTTAGAGATCTGTATATTCCCTATGCTTATTTTCCCTGAGTGTGGGGTGCACTTTAATTATGTACATCTTAATTCCATGTAATAAGAACGATTTGCACTTAGTTTAACATTCATAGAGTTTATACCAGGATTGGCTGATGCTACTATTACCTATGAGAAAAACTAATTTGGATGATCTGGCATACTCTGACTAGAAAGGGGGGAATAGGGTATAAACTATATTCCTGGGGTCTCTCAAATAAAAAGATGTGGTATGGGTGCTCTGAGGATGGTATGCATATGGAGATAGGAAGAGTGTCACCTTTTGATGACTTTCATTTGGTAGACAGGCCAGGGACATAAATTTGAAGAGCTGTTAAGGGCATGGTAAGCATAGTCATGAAATAGTGTCCACGGATCGATGAACTACCAGATTCGAAGGCCTTGAATGATTATGAAGATCTGGGTTCACTTGAGACACAGTTTTTGGCCAATGGTGAGAGATGTGTCCAATCATACGAGAAAAAACAATACTGCAATTTTCCATTGGGATAAAGCATCACAGATCTGGCATTATGTTGTGGATACAGCCTGTTATAGGAACCACATGTGTATATGGAAGCTAACTAGGTAGGGGAACCCTGACAATGATTGTACTTGAAGGGGACAGAAATGTAATCCATTTCTCGAGAAATTTTTGGATTGGGAAATGTGATATGGGGTCTTTGGGGCCAGTAAGAATATTGTTCTTAGAAGAGTGTCGCCTATGGAAGACATGCCTTTGGTATATGGGCCCTGGGTGATAAATATGCAGTGCTGCTGAGGGCATGGTATGCATAGTATGGAACAAGTTTCCATATGTAGATGACCATCCACTTCCAATGGACATCGGTGATTATGAGGATCTGTAATCCTCTGAGTCATGGAGTCTGATTCGTGGGAATGATTTATCCAAACGTGTCAGGAGTGTTCCAGTCATGGTTTAACGCCTGTCTGGTGAAGATTATGGCTTGTACCATGAAGTGTATAGTCATGTATAAATGATTATTTCTCTTCAATTTAGCATCATATGGTAAGGATGATTGTCGTGTAGTTTATAATCATGTGGTAATGATGATCACCGTGTAGTTAAGAGCCACGTGGTAATGAAAGACCATGTTTTTTAAGGGGTGGCTGGGCTAGGATACAGAAATCATGGTGTCACTATGTATCCTACTAGGGTAGGAATCACTTCATATGTAGTTCTCATGGGACATGTAAATAAATGGGGATTCCTGCACAAATATGATATACATGTAGGAGATATGAAATTTTCATGGTTCTTAGGCATAGTATAAGACAAATTCGAGGAGGCCAATGAAATCTCAGGTAAAGAAATTTTCTCATTATGTAATTTCATGTCTTGCAACTAGGACATATTTCTCTTAGTTTTGGGGTCATATATCTCGGTCCTGCAATAATCTCTTCCAAAAAAGGGTTTATGCTTTGAATTTGTAACAGAACCGATATGAATGAGGCTGGGAGACTCTGGAACGCACCTTCAAGGGAAATACTTGAGAGTTTGATGTCACATCACATGGATTATTGTCTCTTGGTTTAGGGTCCTATAGTTCGGACCGGGTCATCATAGTTTATTATCAAGTCGCATGGATGACATACTGTGTAGTATAATATCATGCTGTAAGGGTGCATTACTATGTAGTTTATTGGCATGCGGCATGGACAATCAACTATGTATTTCATTTTCATGCAGTAAGGACAACCTATAATGCTGTTTATTTTCATGAAGTAAGGAAATCCTACATTGCAGTTTATTGTCATGCATTAAGGACATCCTACTATCCAGTTTATTTTAATTTAGTAGGGATATTATTGGCTTGGAAGTTTAGCATCTTGTACCGTAGCCAAAAACTTTTTTTATGTTTACTGGATAAATTTCTTCAGAAATCTCATGTTTGTAAGAGCAGTGGTGAGCTTCCCATCCATAGAGATCAGAAAATATGCTCCATTGGAGTATAGATTGTATATGATATATGGTCCCTCCCACTTTGTCTATAGCTTTTGTGGCTTCATTCAAGGTATCATTGGGGTTCATATGACCATTACCAATTCTCCTTCAAGGAAAGACTGAATACATCCCTTTTTATTAAAGGCTCTTACAATCCAGTTTTGATATACCTCCAGGTGGTGCAATGTGTTCAAATGCTTCTCATCCAGTCACTCCAATTCATCAAATCAGATTTCTTCTTGCTCGTCATCATAAAATATATCACTAATTTCATTTCAAAGTGATATAAATTAGAGGGAAATGGTAAAGAATACTTCCGTTACATATAATAATTAGTATGGAGTGGCTTTGGTAGTGGTGAGAGTTTTCAATTGATAGCCCCAAAAGAAATGGAAGAGTTTTTATGGACATTACTTCTTGTCTTTTTCGACCATTTTTAGAGTATATAAGATTGGGTCTTGTTGAAGGCCTCCATCAGTCTGTTTGTTGCCGCTTTTTAGCAAGATGAACGGTTGGTCTTAATACCATATTCCTGTAATAGCTTCTCCAATTAGGAGAAGCATAAAATGGTCTTTTGTCCATTAATATTGTATGAGTGACACCAAATCTTCTAATGATATTGGAATTTATGATGATAATGATTCTACTTGCCCCGACATCTTTAAGGGGTGCATCATTTTCCCACGTAGAAAATAAATTGGTCTCTATGAGAATATATTGGAATTTTTGATCATGTAAGGAGGATATGGTCCCTCAACATACATTCCCAATATATAGAGCGTCCATGAGTACTTAGATTACTGAATTATATCCATGGGAAAATGAATGATGTTGGCCTATATTGGGCATTAGTGGAATTTTTCGGTATAGATCATGCAATCACGTGATGGGGTGGCCCAATAGTATCCAATCCTTGAAATCTATTGGGAAAGCTTGGGTACCAATTGATGTGCCCCACCCACTCTGGAATGCACTTCATAAATGATTGAAGCAGTCTCTTCTCCATATATTCTTCTAAGAAGGACTCCATCAAGGCCTCTATTGTAGAGGAACTTTTTCTAGCTTGTGCCGCCATATAGGATAAAATTGACTTCCCTTATCCATTTATATCTCTTATAGTCTTGTTCAATTGAAGTTATCCTACATGAAGGTAGTTCATAATGGGAGTCATCCATCCAATAGTAGGAACATATGGATCAGGTACTGTGCTATCATCATTTATTTCCTCCCCGATAGTTTGAACATATAGAGAGACCATTCAACGGTGAGAAATGCTGATAACGGTTTCATTTCAGTATGGGTCATCTAGGGATATGGACACATTGGATAATGCATCAAAATATGAATTCTAAGACTGGGGAGCATCAGTCAATGTCTGTTCTGTGGGGAACTCTACCATTATCCCTCGTACGTGGTTGAACAGGGGGATCAAATCCTCTTTCATAAATGAATTGTCTCTATTGACTTTCATAATGACCAATTATAAGACACCATTAACTATGAGATGATGCACATTCACATAGAGTGTGAGTTCTAGACTTACAATGATGGCCTAGTATTCTGCCTCGTTTTTTGTGCATCCAACTGACAAGCGGATGGAATATAGCAAAACATCTTGTTACAGGGAGATGACTAGGACTCCCAAACCTACCATGTTAAAATTGGTGTGTTCCATTATTTTGCCTCTCGGGCTTGTGTATGACCTGTCAAAGTAGATTTTAAATGTTCAAGGATCCCTTTTCAAAGAGTAGATGAATTCATATGGGAGATCTACATATTATGAGGCCGTCTCTATCGAGGGATGATCACATAGAAAATCTTCCAAATCTTGTCCCTTGATTTCATAATGGGGCACAAAATCGATGTAAAACTATTGTAGGATGACTTCCCATTGGGATAGGTGTTCGGTCAGCATTGGATGAATGAGGATATACTTCATCATATTGCTACGTATGATTAGATGGAATTAATGATGCTGCAGATTATGTCGCATCTTTTGGACCACAAAGACCATATCCAAACAGCTCTTCTCAATATTTGAATGTCAAGTCTCCAAAGCGATCATGGTTCAACTGAGGTAATAAAGGTATTTTTCACTACTGACGTCATTCTTCTATACGATGAATCCTCCTAGTGACCGTTTTATGGCTTATGTACATGATAAGTGGTAGTTATTTAACCGACCACATGAGGACCAGTGGACACAAGAGGTACAACACGAGGATGTCAAATTCCTTTTGGAAATTATCTGTCCATTGGTAGGTAACTCTCTACTTCATCAACCTGGTAAATGGAAGACATTTGCAGATGAGGTTTTCTATAAAATGTGTGATCTTGGAAAAATGTCCTTGAAATCCTCTCAACCCAATGAGGTTGCGGGGAGGTAGAAAACCAAATATAACCTTTTTCATCCCACAGTTTATTTTGATTCCATGATGGAGTATGAATAATCTAAAAAATTTCCCTAAGGTATCCTTGAAGGTGAATTTAATGGTTTTCATCTTCAATTTATGTTCCCAATGTTTTCTAAAGAAAACTTCATGTTATGACAGATGATCTGAGAACTATATTTATTTGAGCACCACTTTTTCAACATAACATTCATCAAACATCCCCATGAATTGTTTAAAAATGCGATGCATGGCCAGTTGATACGTGACGCCTGCATTTTTCAAACAAAAGTGAATGACTTTTTAACCTAATAATCATTGGGTAACCATGAAGGCAGTGGATTATTTGTCTTCTTGGACCATTCTAATTTGATTATATCCATAATAATCATCCATTAATGAGAGATCCTCATATCCAATAGTCGCATCAATCAAGAGATCGGTGATCCGGATATAGAAATCATCATTTGGGCAGTGCCGATTACGATCTCCAAAATCTATGAAGACATGGATATGTCAATTATTATATTTAATGGGGGCTATGTTGTCCATCCATATGGGATATTGGACCTCCCGAATGAATTCTTATTTTATGATTCTGTCCACCTCTGCCTCTATCTTGGTTGAATGCATTGGGTGATTCCTTCTGGCGGTCTACTTATAGCCTCAATGATCTTCTTCTATGCCTAGGTGGTGTGTCACCACCTCGGGATCAAGTCCTAGAATTTCATATTAAATCCATGTGATAACATACTAATGCTACCTCATGAAGGATGTACATACCTCTTGTTCCTCAAAAGACATGGCTGCACTACTGAGAGTGGGACTCGTGACTTATTCAGTACCGAGGTTTATTTCCCTAAGTTCATCAATGGTGGTTGAGATACCCACTTATAATATAAGAGGGGAATATCTAAGGTCCTCTTCCACTTATTCTCCAAAATCCTCCTCCTCTCCTTCAAATGGTGGGAGATCTCTTTATGTGGGATCCCAAAATCTCAGAGGTAGGATGTTTCATGGGCTTTCTGGGGTGGATGCACCCTCCTCTAACTCAATAGGTTGTGGGGGAACATCTAGAGAGTAGATACATGGTGGTGACAGGTTTCATATTATTTTGAAGCTTTATATAGTTCGACGTTGATATCTTGAGATTACATTGATAGGGGTGGGAACCCTTGCTCGATCATTCTTCCTCAGTTTGAGTGTCTGTAGGTGCTTCTACATTGTTTGGATCAGCTGTCATGACTTTGATCATGAGAACAACTGGATACACATCCAGACATGGATTACTTCTCTCAACATGGTTGATGGGCATCACGTACTCTTCACCGAGATACATGCGGGGGTATTTGGGAACAACTTCTAGAACATTTGGGGTAGCGATCAAATCAATACCATCAATTTAATATGTCACCCCCTTTTCTCATAAAATACGGCATCTATGTAATGTAAATCAAAGTGCTCGAATGAGGCCTTATCATTGTGCAATGTCCCAATTTCTCCATTGACACAATATTTGATATATTGGTTGTAGGAGAAAGGAAATTCCACGTTTTTATGTATTCATGGCATTTTGAACAGGGCATTAAATACAATTCTTTGATGAACCACCAAGAACTCTGAATGGGCCAAACAGTTTCCAAAATTTGTTCTAGGCTTGATCTGCCCTGCTGGATTCTATTCAATCCTGTCAAAACCTTAGAGATTTTTAGCTGAGGGTGTCTGGTTTTCTTCACTGTATCCCATCCTACTATGTGTTCTTAGTGAGATAAGTTTGACTAAGGATCCATTTCCAATGATAACATTATAAAATTTAACATCTTTCAGTATGTCAGACACATATAAGCGTTTGATGTTTCCTTGCATGGCAGCGTCTTCATCCTGATTGGCGAAGGAAATCACTAAATTAAATTTAGTCAGGAAAATCTCAGTTTGAAATATCTTGGTGGCAGCGACTTCGACATGAAATTAATCAGGGCTGAGTAGGCATTCTATGAGTTCATCCCTCATGTCTGTTGATAAAACACAGGGCATCTAGGATTGTAAGCTTGTCCTGTACAGAGGCCAGCTATTTTTGGATATCGTGATTTTTCTCTAGAGGTCGGTGCTTCTCCACTTGTGGGAGCTCTTTAAGGGGAACTTTAGAAGCTGGAGCATGAGATGAGGAGGGAATGGTCGCAGGATAAAGAGTTGGTGGTTCTTCGGCATTCTGGGGACAAAACCCCATCAGTTTACACATGTTTTCTAAGAGGATATATACATGTTCCTCCCCAGATGGGAATTGTAGAATAATGGGGCTAGTGTGGCAGCTCGTGGGGGCAAAGGAATATTATATCCCCTGATGGGTCTGTTGAAGGGATATCCCACGAGTATCTATAATGTTTTCAGTTTGAGTAAGGGCATAACCATAGGGTTTGTTCTAGCCATGACTACGTCTGGCTTGATATACCCTACCTCTGCGATTTCTCTTATATGTTCCATGATCGGGTGTCTGGAACTCAGGTTCCTAACCATTCTCTTTTTAGACAATGTTTGCATTAAATAGACAATGTTTATAGAACCAAACATTTGTTCCTATGTCGACAACAGATTACCTTGGTTGGCTACCTCTGATGGTGCCTTTCGGGGGGTCAATACCCTTTGTGTCAAGCCCAAGTGCATGAAATCCAAATGTGTAATGGCTAGATTTGGTATTGTCATAAACATCTCCTCTTGTACAAGCTTCTTCCCTCTTTTATTATGCATGGATAGCCAGCTTATGGAGGGTTGTGGGACCGAGGATGGAGGTTATGTTTCATTAGAATATTTTGGCACAACTGGATGCTGCATTTAAGATTAGAGTGTGCCATGAGATTGGTTAACCATCTTTAGATTCATCCATCAATTAAACATTTTATCCCTTTTTCTAATGAAAATTTTCCACCCATATCCCCCATCTGGTTTAGTGATAGATATATATGCTACGTGTGCTGGGGGAGGTCCTAGCATGACCTGCCTGAGTCCACCATTTTCATAGGAGGAAATTGAAGATGAAGAATTCCTGAATGGTGTGTCCAACATCTAATGGTTGGGACAACAATACAGACGGTCATCAAGGCTGATATCTTCAGGCTTTATTGAGACTGGTAAGTGGAGGAAGATGCAGTTCATGGTAGCTATGAAATAGTAAAATCCATGGTCCTCTCAAAATGAGTAGAATTTATTTCTTCATTCCTCAAATTGGTTTCTCCTAGGTTCCCTTTGATCTCCTCATTGGGGCGGGGGAATCCATGGATACTTCGTAGGCCCTTAGAGATTTGGCGGAGACCTCAGCAATGGAGTAGGTGTGGGGGCTAGCTTGAGTGTGACAAAGTAATCTTCAGTTCAACATTCTCTCTTTTCAGGATCTATTGAGGTTAATCGAGAATTAATGTTAGTCTGTTGTAGGTAATCTTTGATACTCTCAGAAATAGCAACAAAATCCCTGAATCTGGTGGTGAATTTCACTAGTATGAGTGGAATTCACAGCTCATCTTAGAGTTTTTTGATGCATATAGAGAAAATATCATCCTAGGGCAGTGGAATCTTCAGATAGAAGGTCAGTCCCTTCTATCTGGTGATAATGTCTGAAAACCTATCATTCTCCCGCTCTATTCAATTCATGAGGTCATTAACCATTTTGTTGGGTAACATTGAGATAAAGCAGAACCGGAACTTCTACGGAAGATCCTCCTATCCTTTTATTGACTGATCTAGAAAAATTGTATACCATACGTAGGCCAAAACATGTACGGTTCCCATGAAGCATCTTGGTTTCACTATTTCTTGTTGTTCTGGAGTTCCCATCATAGGGTCGCAATGAGATGTGTAATGCATAAATGTTTTTCTCGGTCACCTGAGCCATTGAATATAGGGAATATAGGGAAACCAAAAATCTGTGGGGCGGCGTGTTTCTCAATCATTCTTGGTATGGCATTTTCTCTAGCTATTCAGAATGCATCGACCTTCCATTACTTCCAATCGAGATGTTTGTGCTTCAATGGTGTTGGTGAGACCCTATTTTACATTTTGTTTGGCCTAATCCTAAATCGGTATAGCCTGGGGGATTAAATGAATTGCTGGAACAACTGGTACCTAAAACTCATATGCCATCGGTGGTACCTTTGAAGGATTTAGAGGTGCTCGATAATATTGCCTTTAGAGTGGGGGGAAGTCATGGTGTGCTCTGGAATCCAAGATTTGGTTGTTGGATGGCCCATTTTCCACATTATGTGGAACCACTATCCTTGTTTCTTTTCCCAGGGAAAATCCTTTTTGATAATGTTCACTTTATTGAAGTATGTACTGTGACCCATCTTTGGGAACATATTTGAGATGGCAATACCTCTATAGTAGATAAGAATTAATCTGCCTTTATTCCTTAATTTCATCATTCTGATAGAAAACCACTCTTTGAGTGTGAGAGGCTTGTTTCTATTGAGATAATGAGATATGATGAGTAAAACCTAGCCTTTGTTCCTTTCTCTATTGGCGACCCACTGGGGGAGAAGATGGGAATTTAGTGGAGTGTCTAGGTTCAGTGCATCCATCAGGTTTCGGGTGTACAAGAATGCTGGCTCACAGTGAATAACATACTGAATGGAACCATCTTTTTCTGATACACCCTAATTTTCATTCTCTTCGGTTCCACCTGTGGGGTTAAAATCCAAGATGTTGAAAAATTATTAATACATGGTGGATGAGGTGTCATTTCTATCTAGGAAGAGGACCTTCTGTTCCTCGTATCGATTTTATCCCTTTTTTCTCCAGAATGTTTCCGGGTTTCTTGACGAAGGATGATGCAGATAGATTCTTTGTGCGACCTTATGACACGCCTTTTTCCCAGAGGGGATGATTTTTCAACATATGAGATAGGATAGGAACATCCTCATCTGAATACCCTCTCAAAACAATAGAATGCTGATTCTCGTGGGGGAGGTCATTGTTGATGAAAAAATGTATCATGCCCTAGGGTCTGGGTTGGCCCCATTCCATCGGTGCCACACCTATCCACATTTTTAGAAATATTATGGGGGATTTTTTTTGTTAAATATGACCCATCCCTATAGGATGGGGTTGGTCCCAAATTGTTGCAGCTGCTCCTTCTCTTGATTCCTTCCCGATCTCGCGTGCTACCATTTCAGGGTGAGCGAGACTTAGAGTCGGGTTCAACTGTGTGTTAATTTCTTTTAGGGTGGCAAGCATTAACCGCTGATTGGATTTTCATAGGCAAAAATCCTATCAAATATTTTTGGTAGCATGATTCTGGAGTTCGTCATTGGCTCACTCTTGTCGGGCCTGATGCGTTTGAGACTTACTCATGGTCATATTCTATCATATGTGCCACCTATCTTTAATAGGGACATAATTTGATTATCATCTTGACGTTATGGCATTGCAAGAATTTACACTGAAATTACTCTGCTAGATGGGATGCAGGGTGAAATGAAAATCCCTGTGTTGCCCCCATCCAAGGATATGAACTCCAATCAGAGCATCTTCAATTAAGTGACACGATCATTTTATTTCATAGAGAAAAGTAGATTCATGTTCCCATCTAAACCTCTCTGACAGTGGTCGTCACGCTGAAGGAAGGGCTTCCAGTTCAATTTCACGTAGTACATCTCCTATGGTCCTAACATGATCTACATACCCTTCACAGGGTAGGAAATTATGTTTCAACCAGTGAAGGGTTATCCAGATATTAGAGAGGATGTCATGTATGCTCCCCTCAGACAACTCTCTAGGAATGTCAAACTAGGAGGTGGCTATGGGAAAAAACATTACTACTATTTCATCCTTTTCTATCCATTTCCATAGGAGAAATACATCATCCTATTATCTACCAACTATTCCTCTACTTGATCAACCCAGCAGAGACACTCCATGACTATATAATCGAAGGTAGAAGTGCTGGTAGGGGTCAAACTGTTATGTGGGAGGATTCGGGGTTGTTCATAGGATAAATGTGGTCCAAAAACATCTCTTGAATTAAGATGGGTGTCGTTGATAGATGACTTGGAATCTGACATGCATGATTCCCTCCTTCTGAGTTCCTTATAATAAGAGGGATTTTCTATTCATGATTTGTCTAAGGGAGGACCTTCATGATGGTATGAAGTGTCACCGTGAGGAGGACATCCGCAGTTGGTGCTATAATGGTGAGGACTACCATTGTGTCTTGAAGTCTGACTACAAGAAATAATTCTGTAGTGTATACCCAGTGGATAACCTTTAGAGTGGACTACAGTAAGGGGGTACCTTCTTGTTGTTTAAGGCCATTGCGGGGGGGGGGGGGGGGACCTTCCCAATAACGACCATGATGGTGAGGATGACAACCATGTTTTTACATTCGGTGTGCATCCTGGGGAGGGCCTTTAGGACACACAATTACATGGGGAGGTCCTTTTTGTTTCTTATGGACTTTGAGGGGGGGACCTTCAAAATGGTATCTATGATGGTGAGTACTACCATCATAGCTGTCACATGGGGAATATCTGTGGGGAACACACCGAGGATGGATTTTAGAAAGTACCAAAACGAGGGGAGGGAATTCTCATTTCCTGACATCACTACGGGGAGGACCTCCGCTATTACAGTGGGGATGACTAACACAGTCATCTGGTTCCTGGATTATTAAAGAATCATTGCAACATAACCCCGGAGGAGGACCTTCAGGGAATTCCAATACAAGGGGAGGACCTTCTTGTCATGATGTGATGCCACTGCGGGGAGGGCCTTCGCAATAAAGACTATGATGGAAAATAATACCATCAAAATTTGTGGTCCCACTACACAGAGTGTGATTGCACTGTCTATCCTATGGAGGAACATCATGGAGGACAGTCACAAGTGGAGGACAGTGTTACCACATGATCTTCTGGTCACGCATAGGGTTTACATGACTCGGATCAAAAGAGGATCTCTCATGATCGATCGTTACATGCCCATGAGTATAGCCCTTATTGGTGCTCTGGGGAGGACCTTCAGAGATGCATGTAGAGACATTGATGGGTGGACCATCAAAACTGCTATTACCATTCCCATAATATGGTAATTGGTTGGTAGGATTGAGCTATTTTGAGACATGTTTGGCAGCGTTGAGAAACCCGGCTTCCTGTATAGAAGATTCATGGTCTCACACTACATTTTCCAGCAACCTTCGGCGCATTTGGGTTGCTCTATTGTGGGTAGTGGGTACCATCTGCTATTGATAATGACCGTAACCTCTGGTTCGATGTCTAATTAGATCATGTGATGTTTTCAAGATACACAGATGATCATCTTGAAATTTTTAATGATATATTCCTACATTAGAGAATCCTCGTGACTGACAGGTGTCCCCCAGTTGGAACGAATGAGTATGATCGATCTGGTTTCCCTTGTATCACTGGGTATAGTAGAAGAACATACTGGGATGATGTGGGGATATAGATCTGCTCCGAGGTGGCTATATCATCTCCATGATGAGTAACCTCAATTAGGGAGATGAGCTCATGGGTGATATTACATGTTGTTGCTACCGATTCATTACATTCTGGAAAGTCAACAAGATATGATATGGGATCGATACCTACTTCTCCATCATTTCTAGGATATGTAGAGAGACATCCTTAACTGAAATGTGTATGAGGCCCCATTTTGGTATCGTAGTTTGAATTTCATGCTTGGGTCCTCTAGTGGTCAGTGGATACTGATGATTCTCCTATGTCGGGTTAGGTGAACGATTCTACACATGTACTGGGATATGCTATCTTACATCTACATTTACCACCACATCGGGATGGCAGTCTTTACTTGCATCTAAAGGGAGCATGCCTTGCATATATTTTTGTACCACTATATTGAGTTGGTGGTCTCTATTAGCATGGAGATGTTCCCACTAGTTGATCGCTACTATATTGGGATGGTAGGGGTTAAAAGAATCTGTGAGGAGTCGGTACTACAGGCGTTGGACTTCCAGAATGTCTTGTTTTTTGGCTTCATGATCCTGAGCAGGGAGAGGTTCCTTCCTGGTAGGTTCCATACTATATAGGAAACAAGAATAACAAGATTCAATGAGGATGCGCGCCTTCTGGTATGTTGCCTCCATGTTGGGATGGAAGTCATTTGAAGAGCAGGCAGGCACATGGCCCTACCCATGATATTCCTCAGTGTATGAGAAGTGAATTTATTTTTCATGAACAACGGTGATGACCTATTACTAGTTGTTTGTTCTCCGCCCTAGGAAGGTAATTCGAGGGGTGGACCTAAAGGAGAATGGGCGTGGATCCTTGGGGTGGTATCCTCATCAGGGTGAGGATAAGCTGTCACGACATAGTTGTGGCGACGTCTTCCAGCGGGGGACTTTATGAATAACCCCATTCAGGCAGGGAAGAAGTTATCAGTGTTGAACTCAACAACCTACTTAATATAAGGGTGGTATTCATTTTCTTGTTCTGGGGATAAGATCCCGAAATGGTTCAAGACGACAATTGGGGCTAGCTTGTTCTTCTCCCTCAGTTACTGCTGGGAAATCAGCCAATAGGAATTAGCTGGCAGGAGGGATTACATTGCCACCTCCATAGATCAGAGAGTACTGTTCATAAGGCACTCTCAGAACTGTACTTCCGAGACCCAGTATTGAAGACATTGGGTGGGCGGTGTGGTCCTCTGACAATAGAGGGGCTTTGTCTTTGCGTTGATCATCATGTGTGGACATGAATACCTTTGAGACACTATTGGATTAATGAAAGCTCTGTTGTGTTCCATTAAAACATTTGAAACGTACTATAAACAAAACCTAGTAATGTATCATCTCATTATCCCATGCATTATCAATGAACTTTTTTGGCCCTCCTTTTGAACATGAAAGGGGGCACTAAGATGGATTATTTAACCACCTCAGTTGAAGGGCCACGATCGGGTCCATTTTTTCTTTGATTGGAGAACGAAGAAGATGTAACGTCAAGAATTAATAATCCATTTATTCTTATAGAGAATTTCAGATTAGGGAAAATCTATTATGCTGGTTAAATATTCAAATTAGGTTCACCATTTTTGTTTCGCAACAAAGTGGACGTGATCAGTTCCCGTGTCTGATTAAAGTTATTCAGTGCTGTTTAGTCATACATATCATGTTCCCTATCTCCATGGCTTCACTACGTATCCAACAGGTTTATTCTCAGAGCCAAGAACCCCCAACATTTCATGAATCCAACAATCCATGGACCTGCATTTCAAAGGCTGACGATCGATGGGTGAAATAGCCAATGACACTTAAGAACAAACATTGGTCGAGAGGATGGGATGTCAGGCTCATCACATTCATTTGTGGGGAAATTATTTCCTCTTCAAGGAATCTATTATAGATTTATTATTTTTTCTTGTGTTCGCAAATTATTTGTTTATCCCTAAGCATAGTATCCACATATTACCCCAGAACTGTAAGTCACAGGTATACACAGGGATCCAAATTTGTCTAAATCCGAGGTTTACCATCCCACGTTGGATTATCAATTCTGGGGAATTTTGAGTTTGTTTAGATCACCCTGGTATCAATCCTTATAATTAGGAGTTCTGCAGTATATTTTCATCCATGGTGACAACGAGTGACTTGAGTATCTATATTGAACCCATAACATCGGCTTCCTACATATCCTTGTGAGATGAAATAGAATCCACGTAGTCTGGTTAGGTGTGGACCAACGTGAAAGGGGTCAGTATTGATATATTGGGAATGAACCTAAGGGAGTAATCTTACATTTCTTTCCTTGGAATGGATAAAATTCCACATAGTTCAGATTTTATGTTTTTCTAGAACCTCAGAGAGGCTTCCTACTTACCCTATCTTGGCAAGGATCAAAGTCCACATAGTTTGGATTAGGTGTTAAGCTTGAACCTTAGGAAGGTGTCCCACCTACCATGCCTTGGCTAGGATCAATGTCCACACAATTTGAATAGGTGGTGGTTATCTTACAATCTTTACAAACCTCTAATACTAGGTGATAAATTCTCATTGTGAGAAACAAGAGGATTCGAAATAGAAGACAACGTGCATGCATCCTCCCCTACTGGTGGGGGAGGGGGAGCCCACAACGAATGAGGCCGGAGCAACCACGGGTGAGGGAGAAGATAAAGGAACCTTCTTGAATTATTGGGAAAAGGCTATTGTTGTCAAATGAGGATGGTGGAGGGGTGAATTACTCTAGGAGGGATTCCCTGTCTCCCTTTATAGGGGAGGGAATAAGTGATCATCGCTAGCGCTCCATGAATGGAAAACCGAGCGGGATCCCCCAATCCAAAAGAGTGGAGAGGTAGAAAAGGTCTATCAGGCTAGGAAACAACACTATCATGGGTATGTGAAACCAGGAATAATACGGATATCTATTAAAGTGACTGAGTAACCCCATCATCTCCACCTACAGTGATTATGTGAACTCAAGAGTGCTCACTAATGTGCTTTAAGGTTTCGGTATGCTGATCTGGTGGCTTTGGGAGAGGCCTTGGATTGATTCTAATGGATTGGCTGGTGGGGGGATTCTAAATGATTAGGCTAAATTGGATGGGACATATGTGAATTGGGGGATAGAAACACTGAAGGTTTCGGTGGACGACATGACCATATGAGGAGTGGTTCCCTTTGCATAGTTAGGTGCTATGAAGCTATCGAGGCTGTTCGCATACCAATGTGGTACATCGAATAATGGGCATCCTGCGTACCGTAGTGGTCTGGAACTTTTGGTTTGGTCTTCGTACCAAATTTTAATGTGGAACTGTAATCCACTTGATCGGCGGTAGCTGGGTGCACTGTCGGTCTGGGCTTCGCCCCCATAAGAGGGCTTCACACGGCAAACTAGAATGAAGAAGGGCCATTTTCTACCTAGTTCACGGGAAGTGTATCCACATAGGGTCCATGGTTCTTGGTTTACTAATTTTATTTTTTCGGTTTGTCAATTTACTTATGCATTCTTCAGTTCCTCACAAATCATCACCCAATTTATAACGATTACTAGTTTTCCAATCGGATCTTCACGGTATGGGAAATCCTAAGATCTCATAATCCTCTTCCTTCTCTATTAGCCGATCATTGATAAATCCCACTTTATACTCCCATTTTTCTCCTCAATCTTCTACTTCACCCCTGATGTCATTTTATTGGTGGGGGAAAGGGTTATCTCTTTGGTCATGCAATACCTTTTTTGGAGGCCCATGAATGGAAACCCGACCTACATATGACTTAGTCAACCCGAGGTTCATGGGCTATATTAAATTCACCATGAAAATGAAACTATCTTGGTCACGAGGGTGCTTTGTGTCTTCATAGGGTTCTCCTCAGTTTCACGAATGATTCCTTGTGTGGTCTGCATCTGCAAATTTGTCCGTTCGCACATCACGGGTCATTTGGTTCACGTCCGCAAAGGAGCTCTTCAACCGTTTCGCGAACGATGGTGGCTGTAAGTAGTGCGGTTCTCAAAACTAGCTATGTACCATTAATGTTGAACTGAAATGTAGACTAGTTTTTTCCTTGATCATCATTCATATTTTTCCTAGATTTTTATGATGATTGGGTAGTGACATCCACTAATCTTAAGGGGGTATCTTCCTTCCCTTCTACGGATTTTTTAGTACCCTACTACTACGTACCAGAACGAGTAGCTGGAACCTATCATTGGGTAGTTTGGGGGGACATTCTAGGATGTTCATAGGTCAACAAGTGTCATATTGGGTGACTTTTATAAAATTTACGTCTGTTATTAGTAGATCTATTTGATGATAACCCTGTCTTCTAGGGTACATTTTAGCATAATGTATTGAATTTTTCTTTGTGTTTCTACAATATCCCAAAAACTTTATAATATCGTTTGGAGCCTATACTCAATTCATTGGATCTACCTTATTATTTGATGCGACATTGTGTTTCATAATTATTGTATTCCTTCATTATGTTTCTTTATTTTCAAATTTATTGAGAAGTTATTGTGAGTTGTTTTAATGATGATATATTGGACTGTGTTATTTTAATGTTTATTTAAATTATTTTTTGTAATGTGTTTATTAATTTTTCTCACGTGATAAAATAAATAATTATTTTTTTAATTCAATTAGTTTCTGTCTTTTTAAAACATGATTATTGGTTAATGATACTAGTTTGATGCAGTGATTAGTTTTCAAAATTATAGTGGAAGTCCATGTGTATAAAGAATCAACTCATTGTGTTTTGGATTATTTATATCTAAAATATGTTTATATAAAATAATATTAAATTTGTAAATTATTACGATTATTTCACATTGTGGTAATGGATGAATTTGAATATTTTACTAGATATTGATTTCATTTAATGAAAATCCAAGATTTTTTATTTTAAAATAACTATTTGTGAAATGTGTCATTATTTTATAAATTAATAAAATGGTTTATATTTATATTTTATTAAAAAATATCATTTTTAGGAATCAATATGATGACAAATAATATTTTTCATGATTTCATGACTAAATGGTCTTTTATATCATGACTATATTGTAATAGTTTAGATATGATCTTGATTGTCAGGCGTCACATTGATCTTCTAAGAGGGTTATATGGTAGGACAATGACATTGGGTCACAAGGTTGATCATTAGAGCTAGTTTGGGGATTTTCCCTATGTTGAGATTGTTTAGGGATTTTGGCCCACATTATTTTGTTTTTTTCTTATGGGTATATATTCTTACAATACATGATAATTTGTAACAATTTTACCATGTCTGGTTATTGAGTTATGTTTAACTCCATTATCTTTTTTATTATTTTATTTTTTCCTCCTATCATTTTTATTTGATTCCAAAAGATAAATAATTCCAAATTTCTATTATTTTATTCCTAATAACAAGTTTATAGTACCTGGGTATCATGAAATCCAATTTTTCGATGTGAAATAATAGATCAGTAGTCACGTTATAGGGAGTGATAGGTGAATTCATTAAACGTGTAACAAACATTGAATATACAAACCTATATTAATTTTATATGATCCAAAAACATGTGTTTTATTCTTATAATTACTAATAACAATGTTGGGTATTACAAAAATCAATTTATAGATTCATTTAACTTAGAATTAATTTTTTCAAACCTAGGAGAAGAGTGAGACAATGATTCCTTGAATCATGTTTAGGGAGGAACATAAATAAGATATTATTCAACATTCTTAACAATTTTATATATTCATAAACAATGTTGTTTGGTGACAACACAACCATTAATTCATGATTTATGTATGTTTTTATTTTTTTATTTGATAAATTTTCAATACTTTTTATCTAGATTTTTTTCTTAGTCATTGAATGAGTTACCAAATAATTTTATGAAAATTATCAATTTTAATTCATTTGAATATATTTAATTATTATCATGGTTTATTAGTGGATTATAACAATATAACAATGCGAATTTTTAGGTGTCTTTAAATGGAGATGATTGTTTGAATTTCTTAGTAATGGGTTCAACTCATCAACTATTATTGGATGATTAAATTGTTTATTACTAGTATGTGTAACATAGACACATTAAATATAGGGACACAATCCATAAAACCATGTTATTTCATTATACAAAAATAACATTTCAAGCTAATACAAGACAATCATCAAGATGTTATGTGACCATTAGTGATTAGACATAGAAATAAATCATATGAAATTTAAAAATAACAATTTTATTTCAAAATAGCACATAGATCTCCAATCATCAATTCTTCTTCCAAAATATCATAGGATTCCATGGGGAAAATAGTATAAAGACAATGGTTATCCACAAACATTATTATGAAAATTACAATTTATGTAAATCAAAATTTGTGTGTCATGATATAAAAAAAAATACCATAATGAGGCTGATCATAATATGCAAAATCTTTAGAATAAAATGATATAAATATATCATGGAAACACAAACACACATATATATAAATATGGAAAAAAATATAAAAATGATGTCATAAACATATTAAATGTTTCTCTCCCGCGATTGTCATTATAAAGTGGATAAAGTATCATATTTGATTATGTTCATTAAATAATCACTTACATAGAATCTCATGAGATATAATAATTTACAAAATTCGGTTGACAGATATATTATATCATAAAAAATTGTCACGTAAGGAAAAAATTATATGTATTCTGCGTGATGAGAATAAACCATACATATATCATAAAAATGATTAAAACCTTGATAAGTATGAAGGAATATTAATTATTATTCATGACATATATAAAGGAAATATAAAAGAGATACCTTATAGAATAAAAAAAGTATATTCCTTTGAAATTTTAAATTTTAAATAGGTATACTATTTTCAAACAATGAGTTATAATATAGAAAAATCCTAACAAGGATCTTGGATAATAAAGAATAAAAATAAACTACTTGGATGAAACATTATGAAATATATAAATGATCTTTTAAATGATGGAAACACCACCTTTTTACCATAAAAAAATAAATGTACAAAGTGGTGTCTCCTATAAATAATGATTGTTCTTATAATATATTCTATGTTTGTATTTTTTAAATGGAATGATTCATGAAATGAGACAACAAATTGGATTCTTTCCTTAAATGTTTTATACATAATATGATAATTTCATTTTGAAATTAAAATAGTTACCAAAAAAATGATTTTTAATTATATAAATATGAAATGTAAATATGAAAAAATACAATAAGAACATGAGAAATTTATTGTCTTCATTTTAAAAGGATGAACACAATTTCTATCAAACATGTATTGAGGGTGGTAAGAATGATCCTTTACCTATGGTATTGATTCAATCCATAAAATAAAATACATAATATTAATAAAAATATGATTAAAAAATGGATTCAAAAAAATTATTCTTATGTATTTTTTTATAATGATTATTTGACTACATATTTTATTTATTAGTAATGTAATTTAATCCAAAATTTCTTACATTAGGTTGGTTAGTTATTTCCACTCAAAAAATTCTGGTTTATTTATCATGGCATAGTGTGTGGAAGAATTGATTTAGTATCTCAATAATATTAATATTTTAGTGAATATCATGTATATATATATAATTCTTTTTTAAATCCATACAAGTTTTTTGTGTGATGATAAATGAAATTTGTTACTCATGGAGGCAGTAGGTCACATGTAAGCTTCATTAACGATTTTAGTTATCAAAGAGAAAGAGTTAATCTAAGTGTATCATAATATTATATTTTAGAATCATTGTTTTATTATTTATATAAAATTTAATTACCAGTTATCTATGTAAAATAAAAAATAATTTTAATTTAAGAAAAACACAGTACATCGATCCATGGATGTTGATGTAAACACTTATCCATGGGCAATGATTTTGTTTAAAAAAAGGAGAAAGGAGTAATATGATATGACTTTTAAAAATCATATATATTCCATAAATTATTAATTATTCATTGAATTCTAATATTAAATATCCATTTTATGTTTTGATATGATAAATAATTATAACTCATCGAAGAGGAAATCAACACACAAACTAGTTCTATGTTTTAATTTTACTTAATTGAAAATAAAAATGGTCCTTAATATATAAAACATAATTACATCAAAATATAATAATACTAGTTATACATATGATATCATTTCATATTTTGTAATATAACATTATTTAGATTATATTGAACATTTATAATTTTTCAATGTTTTTCTTCAAATTGATAAATAGATTTTTTTTAAAGCTAGGCCATGAGACTAGATGAGATAATTAGGCCCTGTGGGAAATGAATTGGTATATATGTATATATGTATATATATATATATCATTTTTAATAGGTTTCCTAAAAATATTTAATTACTCTTAACAAATTTATCATATCCAATGTTTTAGGATTCCATTATGTTCATAGCACAGTATTTAACGTAGGTTCAACATAATCATTATTGGCATTTGGAATTCTATTAAAATCCATCATAATAATAAATAAATAAATAATTAATTAATTAAAATTATAACTATATTTTCACAATTACATATTTATATCAATAAATATATAGTTAGTATGAGATCTAGTGGTTCTCCTCTTAACCCTTATAATCTATAGGACCACTGGGGGAGATCAATCAAAGTGAATGACCTCAGATCAAATTGGGATCATGGATCATGGATCAATTGGGCATGTGGATCTCTTGAAAAATGGAAAAATAAGGTTGTTCTTCATCATCGATCAATCGAAAATATAGGATTTTTTTGTTTTATTTTCATCTCTTTCATTATCCATGTCAATCATGGAATATTTCATTGAGCCAAAATTTATTCATGCATTAATATTTTATCTCAGTTATGGTGTATTAATTTTTATAATTGTTATTACACAATATTTTATTCAATTTTTTTTAAAATTATTCATGATCGAACAACCAATGGACATTGTTCATTCCTCTCATTTTATGGTTTATGGTTTTCAACTCTGTTTCTCACTATGTCATCAGTTTTATTTTATTTAGTAAATTATTTGATTGATACCTAATATTCACTCATTTCACATACGTCCTTAAACACAAAATATAATTACTATTGATACATCAGGTGATTTTGGTAGTTATGCGAATATTGAGGATGATAGTGGTTGATTAATAAAGGAATGAGACTAGACATGAGTTTTATAATTACTTCAATGGTTAATGTCTACATGGAAGATAGGGGAGGATTTATCAATATGATTTGGTTGTTATAATCTGGTGAGTAGAAGATGGTAAGGCCGTTTAACTCCAAATATGATGTTCCAAGGGGTGATTGGTGGTAAAAGTGGATGATCATAGTGACAGATGAACCAGTTGAGTGTTATATGAAATCCTATATAATACAACTTCTATTCGAGGATCACATATAACCCCCTCTATACAGTTCTATTGTATTAATGATGTAGATACGGATCACCTGATGTGTTTTCCCATCATCGTGCCATCTGACCGTCCCTTAGTAGCTTGCTATTTCATCCACTTTGTATAGGAAGTTACACATACTATCACTGGAGGTTATATATGTGAAGTAATCTATTAAATGTAAATTATTAGATGGAATAGTTAGGATGCTGACCTGAAAACACACCCCATATACACATTTGAACATGCTATGTATTTTTTTAATTCTTTTAGTGCGCTTCATAACCATACAGGAAGACATGGGGCTGGTTGAACATTCTAGGTACAACTTATGTACAACATGTAACTTCTTTGAGGGTGTTTAGAGCCCTTCATTTTTTCTATATGGCCCAAATTTAGATTATTTAATACCCTTGATATATCCCCTTGAGTTTATTTTATTACATTACACCCAAATATCTAGATATTGTTTCCCATTGGAGAATGACTCTCAAATGGTGTTTTTGTTTTCCTTCATGAGATTGGAGTTTGATACTCTATCGTTGTTTCATATACCATAGGTGGGATTTGTTGGTTCGGTGTGACCTCATTGATCAGGGTGTTGATACTCTATATAGCAATTTAATTTCAGAAGAATTCACAGAATCATTAGAATAGGATCCCATACATAGTGAGTTTATATTGAATGATTTTGTGTTGTCCCCTAGTGGATATTGGTGGGATCACAAATCATAGTATCGAGTTCCATTGATATTAGATAGTTTTCATTAGTGGGACCTAGAAATTAGGACCACATGGATGATTTTATATAATTATAGCATGGTTCATGGATTGGGTTCACATGGAATAATCATTTCCTAGAATATTTAGTCATAAATATATGGATAGTAGTTTCGTTGAGACTTCTTGGATTTATAGTATCTATTCTAAGTATATATGATTATTTTATATATTTCAATATTCAATTTTTAGATTGTCACTCTTGAATCATCATTTTTAGTGATTTTGGGGTGTCATACTGTGTATTATTACACTCAACTATTCATGTAATTTGCTCACATGTCACAAGTATTAGGTTGATGATCTCATATTTGATGATGTACTAGTGGGAATAAGGATATGTTGTAGAATATATTGAGATAGGAGGAATGACACATTTTATAGTTCGATTTATTTGATATTATTCTTCACATTTTGAGAATATTGGACAATATGTTGTTTATTTTTGGTCTTGTATTTGGCCCCATAATTTTTTCAGTACCATTTCATAGTACAGAAATATTTGGATTATAGATGTATTTATGAATGGACAATTTTATTTAATTTAATCATTTTATTGTATTGGAGATGTGTGTATGTGTACATGTACATTAGGCTAATGAATCCCATGATCGTGATATTCCTACATTATCTTATTTTCAAGAAAATGGCATATCTTTGGAGAGCTTTGGGTAGTAATAGTTTGGGACCCCCCGGGCTGGTTCATGATAAAATTATATATGAGGAGTCCATTCTCTCATAGGATCAATTTTTATGAGATATGATTGGGATTTCGTTAAATAGTTGTAATAAGATTTGTATTCATCATTTATGCTAGTGATCCTAGTGTTGGTGAGGCAGATGATATATCCATTCACATGAAATCAGAAAATTCATTATTTAGATGATACATGTAGTCAGTTGTTGATGTGAATAGATACTACATGAATCATATAGGATTGATTTATGGTTTCTATTTCCTTCATGAGTCATTTCCCCAAATATACTATTTGGTCATGATAAACCATGATTTTTTAGGATTCCCCCATAAATATACCTCGTTGGGATTCCACTATGTGATATCAAATATGATATGGAAAGTGAATATGCTTCTATAAATGGGACGTATAATGAAGGTAGTACCTCTATGATGTTAACAAGATATAACACCACCCAATATGTATTAGATAATGTTGGTAGATCTATATTATGTTACACTGAGGCTAAGTTAACATCATTATCTCTATAGTTAGTGACATATCGGGATTAAGGGAAAAGTATTCCCCCATCTCATTGAGAATAGGCTAGAGGTCATCACTCATGTTTTCATCCTTGTGAGGATAAATTAAGATTATATGGTAGTCCTTATGATGATTCGTATTCAGTACTATGGTGGGTGCTGGTTGATTTTGTTGAATCATTCTGATGGTGACACAACTATTTTTTTCTTATACATTATTTCTCTCCTATTTGGGGGGGGGGGGTATCAATCAACATTCCTATCAATGTGAATACAAGATCATCTATATCTTTATTAGGGAACTATGTCAATGGTGTACTATTCGATGAGGCTTACTAATGTATTTATATTATTCATGGATATGTTATTATATCCTTTCATAATGGATTATTAATTTTAATAATGATTAATTAGATATATCATAGCATTAATGACATATCATCGCATTCCCAATTATGTTGGAGTTCTATAGAGGGACATGGTAATTTTGTGCTTCCTCATATATTAGGAACCAAAAATGGAGCTGGTAGTGCCATACTATGATTTGAAAAATTAGTAGTTGGTAATTGATGATAGTCATTTGGATCCATGATTTTTTGATGCTTCAGGAAATGAACCCATGACACAGAATCATCGATGTAGGGATATAAAGACGGATTGAATAAACTAAGGGAGATAAAATGTTTCTCCTATGATGTTTAGAGTCATCGTGAATTAGCATTCTTAACCTATAATATAGCCAATCTTTAAACAATGAAAGGATAATCAATGTAGAGTAATATTTAGGGACATGGAGGTAAATATTGTGGAAAGCTTGGAATAAGGGTATATAGAGTAGCAATATTTTTTACAAGGGTTCCTCTATTTATATCACCACCACCTTGAGGTCTACACTGGGCACAAGGATCTGGGGTTAGGGACAACGATTAATAACATTTATGGATTCCCATGACCATGAGGTTCCAGTGAGGGTATAAGTAAATATATATAACTTTTCTACATTATATTCATTAATTCTAGACTCAGATGAGTGTAATTACTTAATTTCCACTTATCAATATGAATTCATCGAGATAATGGTCAAGACATTGGCACAACACTTATATATAGATACTCTAGAAAAAGGTAACTATGTTATTTGGCACCTCTGATGAATGTTTGATCTGATGTTTTGAAGTGATATCTTCACAATGGAAATCGTTTTTTAATGATGAGGCCTTATAAAATAATCATATGATGTAACTGGTTATCCATAACTAATTTATATATTTTTTATTTTGTTCATATGATGTGGTAAGTTCGTAGTTATTGTATGGGGTGTTATTTTACTGTTAAAAGGGAAAACCATAAGAAGCAGGAGGAGAGTGGAGACAGTAGAGCATAACTGAATACACTAAAATTATTTTATATTACTTGTGGACTAGTGGAGTGAATGGTATACTATATCCCAATCATAGTGGTAGATTATGAGGTTGTATTTCCTGAATAAATACTATGCTTACCATTATAGGGAGTGTTAGACTACAATATTACCATATAAATTGATGTAAAAAATATATTTATTTCATTATATCATTTGGATCCAACAATGCCTTATAAACCGAGGGTGTATTAATAGGTCATCCAGGAGAAGGTCTTTGTGAGTCCATGTGGTTCCCTATGGGTAGCTATTTTGTTTTTCACCAAGAAGTATGATGAGGGATTTATTGTATATATGTATGAATTTTTACTGAAACCAGTGAACATGAAGAATAATTATCCTCTATCGAGGATCAACGATCTCCTTGATTGGTTGAGAGGGACCCGATGGTTCAGGAAGATTGGCCGTAGATAAGCCTATCACATGATGGGTTAACGGGATTGGGATATACAGATGAAGGCATAATGATGAAACTAATGTCACTTTATAAACATTTTCATTTATCTCACCCTGAAAAACACCCCATAAATTGTCCTGGGACTCATGAACAATATTTTTTATCCATTATTAGACCTATTTTTAAAATTATTCTTAGAATATATCATAGTTATCTCAATGTCTTAGGAGGATAATTTGAGACACAACCAGATGATACTAGGAACACCCCATGAGCACTATGAGTATGGATAACACTCGTTGTATTATTTAATTATTTAGTACGCCCACATCATCGAACATATTATCTCATATTCTAGAGTGGAAGGGGACCCAATGAAATAATATGTAGGGAAAATTTTGAATTCCCTAAGTGCATTACATTGGTGAAATTGTTTCATGTCTTGGCAGTGTACGAACATAGCTTTGTTACAAATTTATCCACAGTTGATTCATCTTTAATAGCTTTGACGTGAAATAGGCAACCATATATGTGGAGGGAATTGATCTAATAAAATTTTTTAGGTGTTGAGGTAAAGATTGAGGGCCTCTCCCAACATGAGATTTTTAGAGGAGGGTTTAATGTATAAAGTGATCAATTATTTCATTGGAACTACACAATGTTTTTCGAAAATTAAAATTAAGGTAGTGATTACCTATGGGTCCAAAAGAATAAGACGACGTGAGACAAAATACATGATCTATGTTATTGAACTGGAGGTCATAGTCTCTACCATGAAAATTTACTGACACTACCTTATGGAATAGTGTATTATCATCTATTCTAGTCATGTGAGTCTCAGGTATTTATTTAGTAAAATTTATATTACCATGATACTGAGGTGATGGATAATGATCCATCAGTAAAATGACATGGAGATTCTAAATACCATAATGAAGAGGAATGTGAAACTAGATACTATAAGCAGGTGATATTGCTCATATCTATTAGAAGAGGGGTCAAATGAGTTTGTCTTATTTTTATGCCCAATATAGAAACTAATGGAGATTAAAATCATAAATTAATGGCCATTACCCATCAAATTTTACAATGTGATAGTGATTATCGATATATAGATATTGATTGATAGAACTAATGTAGACTAATATCTTTTGGTTGTTTTGTGGATATTTTTTTAGTGGAAAGCATGTTATCCTTTTCATATTATGAATGATGGTTCCAATATCATAATTGGATGAGTTGATAACGTAATTTCATTCATAAAATTTTATATTACATCCTACTGTGAAAATATTGTACAGTTACCTCTAACATCAGTGAAAGTGACTATTCACAATGGGATGTGTGGCAGATATTGTCTCTCAATTAATCAATTGTTAATAAGTTGAGTATGAGAACCAGGTTGCATTATGGTTCAACTCAACCCCCTGATATTCTAGTATATATGTGTGTTATAATATCCATGGACATTGTGGTTGGTCAACAAGTAGTAGTAGTTGATAAGATTCGATATGGGTGATCATAGAATGAGTCACCATGTCAGCGCACTTCAATTCTATGTGAGAGAAGATTTTATTAGAGATCATGAGATTCCTGTACATTTAGGAGAAAGGTCGGATCCATATAGTCCCCACAAATACTATTTTAAAAATTGATCATTTCATCATGTCACGATTATGGAGAGGATTGTAAGAGGCCTTTGGGACTTACTTGAATATGAGAATTTCATTTCACCCCTATATTGATGGCTAGATTATGAATCCCATTTTGTTCACATAGTAATATTTTAAATCATTGAAGATAGAGTTTGGTAATAGTTGGTATAATACCCTTATTTTAGTGTAATTTTTGTATATAATCAATTATCATTCCACTATTGGTATGGAACCTTTCAAGGTTATGTATGGGAATCAATATAGATAACTTGTTTTTTGGATTTATCCTTGTGAGTCATCACTCATGCACCAAAAGTTAGTTCAAGCAATGATAGAGAAAGTTAATATACTGATAGATGGTATGTGGATTACAAAGATCCTTCAGATGTACTTTGTGGACTGACAATAGAGGCCTCTAGAGTTTATGAAAGGAGACAATGTGTTTTTTGGATACATCCACAATGTGTATTATAGTTATTTATCATGTTTTGGTAGTTATCTCTAAGAATCACTGTCCCATTCAATATATTTCATAGAGTTAGTAATAATAAATACTTCTTTTTTATACTACCATAGATAGTCTTACTACATAATGTATTCCATGCGTCATTGTTTAGTAGCTAAAATTAGCAACCCTCCATTGAAATGTACTTGGATTAGATGGGAATAGAGTATTGGTATAACATTTCTTTGTTCTATGTGGAGATTAAGAATCAGGAAGAGAGGAAAATTCATGGGTGATAGATTCCCATAATTGTTTTCCAGTTCCAGAACTAGAATCCTTAGGAGAACACCTAGGAGTAGGAGACACAGATGAAGTCTAATTACCCTCATCTTAGTGAGTATGTTTTCTACTTTTAGGGATGAAATTCCATAATTTAGGGATAAATAAATGACATTGATTTTATATTAATTACCCTATAATATTATATGGATTATTATTTCCACAATCCTCTTAGATTGCATGACATTCCGTTGCCTGGTGAGCCCAAAATTGATATTTAAAAAATATTAAAAAAAAATAATATCAATAATGATGAGTTTTCCTAAAAAAGTGCAATAACACCTCGGTTGAGTATTTTATCAATAGTCGAATGCCTATACTAATTTCAATTCATGGGATATACCCATTAAATGATAGTGCCATTATCAATGATCAGAAATTTGTTAAAATCAGTCACATGAATTAATAATAAATAATTGTATAGATATTTATTTTTTTTATGTTTCCAAAGTGACTTATTATCCTCTATAAATATATGGTTTTGATGAGATCTCATGGATGGATCTGTAACCCTACATCTATAGAAAATGTATGAGATTATTCATATTGAAAAACATCAGATTGGATCAAGATCAAGGATAGTGATCCAATCGAGTACATGGATCTCACTAATGATGGAAACTTTATATTTTTAATCATTAGTGATCTAATAAAACTATAGTTATGATATTTATTTGTTTTATTCTCATCTCATACATTATCCCAGTCGAATTAATATCAATTCCATGAACAATAATTGATTCTCACATCGAGGTTTTATTTTATTTGTTATGGTTTTATTTTGTTGTTTAATATTTCCCAATTAAATCAAATATTATATTGATAATAGATCAGGGCTACATGAAAAATGGATGAGGATTGATACACATATTTTTTAGTTAATGGATTCCTCCCCCATTTCTCAACATGGTCGTCATTATTATTATATTTTGAAAACATTTTGATGGAAAGAAGCTATCCAAAACTTACATGAACATCAATATTTATAGTGTATAATTAATGTGGGCACAACATGTGATATCCGGATAGATGATAATGGTGGGTTATTCTTTGAGGAAGAAGATTGAACAAATAGATTTTTATTTTCCCATGAAAAACATAGTTACATGGATTACGTAGTTGAATTTCCCAATATGTTTTGAATATTTGAATCTTGGAATAGTCTAATTGAAAAGTTTGACAACCCCATATATAATGTCATTAGATGCTATTGATTATAGTTTTTTCATATACATGTGACATATGAACCTTGCGCGGGTCCTGGGAAATATTGAGAAAGGCGATGTTTTATCTAGGATCAAACACCATCGTGGATCAACTAGACAAATATATGTTTTCCACAATGATGACATGGATCACAATATATTGTGACCCTACCACATGATATGTGATCTACCCTGGTGGCTCAACATGTAACTTTAGGTGTATAAAATGGTAAATGGAAATGTATATGGGGTGGTACATAGGTAGGCTAGGAGACCAAATAAATTGATAAACAACACTGGATATGTTCCTATAGATATAGATACACTATGTGAAAATTGGAAGATTGGGTTTATATAATGTTATACATTCCCTATGATGCAGTACAACACGGGAAGACCCAAGGTTGAATGGATGTTGCTTATACCCTTAATACATGATATATACCACCATTTAGGGTGTATAGAGCCATACATTTCAACCTTTTGGAAGTATATCAATTGATTTTATTCTGTTATTTTATTCTATTTAGCTTATAGTTATGAATTATGTTACAATATTTTAATTGTGATACTTTTTTTTGGATTTATATCAAAAAGAGAATGTTGTACACCTTTGTGATTCTAAAGTGTGACAATCTATCATTTATTCTTATAACCTATGTTAGGAATGTGGAATCAATGTGAAATAGTAGAGTATGATGTAAATCCTATATGTAGTAGTCCATTTCAATAGGTTATAATTATAATTGGAATATGATTAACTATATATATGGCTTAACTAGATTGGGTTAATGGTGTCCCCTAATGGTCATGTGTGTCATCCTCTATCTGAGTAATGAGGTCCTTCGAGGAATGTTAATTTTCATGGGTGGGGTCAAATTATCCTAGCATATTGAATGAATGTCTCTAAGGAGAGCTTGGATCTTGGAATGAGTTCTCCTAGAATAAATATTTTCATTATGCATTGAGTATATTAGTGTCTCTTGCAGTTTTATTGAGACATCCTATATGCATGGTTTCTTTCATGAGTTTATATAGGTTATTCAATGATTTATATAGTATTGTATGAGTTGATACTCCTGATGTATTTTCTTATGAGGTTTTGGAGTTTCTAAATGGGCATTTTTATATGCCCAACTACATGGAATTTTCTTCCATGTTTCATGTATTATACTGAAGAACTCCCATTTGATGGTTTACTAGTTGGATATTGAGATTATATAACATATATTGAGTTGGAGAAAACTTTTTTTTCAATTGGATTAATTTTATAGTATTTCTAACATTATCATCATGGTATCCTCTTTGAATTTTTTTATCGGGCTGGTGTTTGGAATATTTATTGCTTTCGGTACTATGTTGTCATTCAATGGATTCTAGATTGTTGTTATATAAATGAATTGTTATAATTTATTTTTCATTTAAACATCATATGGTTTAAGATATGTGTTCATTTGTACAAGTTAATCAGGATAATGCCTCCCATTTTTCGGAAGTTATACATGGTTCTAGTTTCTTACACCAGCACTATTGGGGGGGGGGTTGTGTAGTTTTGGATTACGCCCTATCAGGCCGTGACATGATACAATATTTATATAAATAAATTGAATCATAAAATAACATATTTGAATGTGATGCCTCAATTATTGTATTATCACTATTTCAAAGAGGTTAATCATATAAGGGATGCTAATTTTTTAAATCTGTAACATATAAATAATTGAAATTTATTGGCAAAAAAGAGTTGGGATGATTTAGTGATAACAATAGGGTGTCATGGTGTGAGGGTATGTTAGAATATGAGATATTGTTTTATAAGTTAATTTTTGTGGTAATTTTTTTTAACCATATATTTTTAAAAATGGGTAGTCATAATATTGAAACATGGTTCCGATATTAAGAAATATAAAATTAGATTAGTTATAAATTAGACAAAGTCCAAGACCAAACATAACTACACATTTTGATATAATGTTTAACGTTATTTACTCAATGATTTGTTTACTTATAGTAGTTTATCTTTTATTGGAGTAGTTATTTTTGTTACCTAAATAAATTATCAATTATCATTAAAAATTAATGGTTCTATTTTTTATTATATTTTCTAAATGATTTAAAATATTAAATTCCTAAAATTTGTTTCAATATGAAAAATATATTAAATTAATTTTGAAATAATAAGTATATATTATTTTAGAAATAATTAATTGAAAAACAATTTATGTTAGTAAACATTAATTATAGTTTTGTTAAATAATAAGAATTATTTTAAAATTGCAATATTATATAGAAAATGAATATTATTTTATAAATATAATTTTAAAAAATTATAAATCATTCTTATAAACTAATAATTTTATAATAAGATTTATTTTTTAAGGGACGCTATATTTATATATTCAACAGAGAAGAAATTTTACAAGAAAAATACGAGAAAATAATTTTAATATAATATTTCTCTGATATATAAAAATTATGTTAATATTTTACAATTAAAACTCTAAAATTTAGATTTTTTGAAAAAATAATAAAATAAAATATTGGGAAAAATTTTGTTTCTTGAAAAATGACAATTAAACAAGCATATTATAAAATATAATTTTATATATTTTTATATAAGTATTTATTATATATTAATAACATTCATGTTTCAACTAAATAACCCCTTATGTTCATCATTTATGATGTATGAATAAGAGACCCTCAGGATATAGTTTTGGGTTATAGTTATAATAGAATGGGAGGCAATCTCCCTAAGTGTGAAGTTCTTCGATATTTTTTTTTCAAACTATATTTGTTTTATTCTAGTTTTATATTACTCAAGGGTCGACCCTAGAAATGATAAATCCCTTCTGATGTCATAAAAACGGGCTTCATATGAAATAATACCATTTCCATATTCAATTCAACCCTTCCTCCTTCATTTATATAGTAATATTTTTTAAATTAATTTTATTCATTTTAATTTTAAATCTATTATTTGAGGGTTATATTTAATAATAAAAAATTTCTATTGGTTACAATTTTTTGGTATAATTTTTGGATCAAACTACTTAATATATGATATATTTACTGAAAATTTACATTTAAATATTTTGTCATTACATTCCACCCTTAAATAAATTGTCTCCTCAGAATTATAATTATTTAATACTAATGATTTTTTAAAATGATATGTAAAAGAATAATTGAGTGATTTTTAATTAAATTTAAATCATGTATATTGAATAATAAATATTATAATTTTATTATTGTTCATATCCATTAGATTTTAGTTAAGTACCTCCCATTGTTTGGGGATAATTCTTATTTTGATTTACATTCACTTCGTAATATGACATACAGTGATATATATTGATAAATTAATTTTATGTATTCCCTATTTTTATATTTTTTTAATATATACACCATGAACACCGATATCCCTTTCCCAATCATTATTCCACAAGGTGGTGATGATGGAATGTTGTAGATAAATGATGTTGTTGCTGAGGATTGATCCCTGTGTCATAAGGATCATTTTTTTATATTTTAATAAATTTCATAATTATTTTTGATGTATTATCCTCTACCACAACATTATGCCCCTATATATTTGATATCTATATATCATCAATAGCTTCAGTGGATAAAAATCCTTCTCTTTTCCCATGTGTTTTACCAGTCTCTTTTTTATATCTCTATGAAGCCCTCACAACTATTGGTTATAGGGGGATATATACCCAACTAAATCCAGTCAACGTTTCTCAGCATGTTCCAAAAAGGTTATTCCATAACCCGAACTGTGTCTCCGACACACTTTATAGTCATCTGTTTTTACAGGAATTGACCCTTAATCTCCAACTCCTCCCAAAACTGACTTGACTATGGAATCTATTCCTTTTTAATTTAAAATTTATTCAGGTTTGCGTCAAAGAAGATATAGGAGGTTTCATTCTACACCCACCATTAACATGTTACATTAAACTTCTTCAAAGTCATCAAGTCCTACACATGTTGGTTTTGAAATGAAAAATGGAGATTAAGATGTCTATTTGTTGGCCTTTTCTATTTTAGTGTTGTTAATGTCTCTCCAGGCCATCATATGCATGTTTTCTCGAACGACATCTATATTTTTTTATAATTAGGTTGATTGAATATTGTAATAATTATTAGGGAATATGGATTCTAAATTGAAATAGAATATATATTACTAGAATCACATCAAATCAATCTCAAAGACCTATAATATGATTTATATTCCCATAAACCTAAATTAATTTATTCTACCATTATAAAAATATATATTATATTTATAAAAAATTCCGAGTGGTATTTTAATAACACCATATATGAAACCCCAACTGGGTAGAATAAATATGACATATCCCAAATAAAATTTGATGGATTTAATTATCAAAATCTATATCGTTAGTATTCATTGAATAGACTCAACTTTTTCCTCTTCATTATTTGTTTTTATCATGAATATCATAGTTATCATCCATTGATTTTTTAGATATATCAGAATAATATATACATTTTTTACATAAGAATTTGGTCCATTAATTTTTCTCTTGAATTCACACATTCCACTCATGCTGCACTAACTATAATCCTCACTATCTTATAGTATATTGATTCTAAATGACATCCACTTCCACATGTAATTTATATTACAATCCCCTTTTAGAAATTCCATTTTTTTCCTCAAAAATTTTAATCATATTGGTGGTTTATTATTGTTTAATTTATTATTTTCATTAACAAATTTTTCATGAGTAAACATCCTTATAATCTTTAGTGCACCCTATATTTTAAATTTTTTAAAATAATTAATCATAATTAAGAATAGTTCACTTGTTATAATCACCAAATAATTTATCTTAACTCCCATTATAGTGGGTAGTTCATTGGGATCGATAATATATTGTCCATGAAACCTTTTTTTTCATGGATCGATCTAGGTCTATCAATCAGTTACACTAAGGTGTTTATCATGAGTGATGAAATATTAAAAATATTAAATATGTATAATAATAAAAAACATTTCAAAAATAAAAATCATGTTCTTTTTAATTCTAACATTGGTATTTAATTATATTAGGACATCTCATTTTATCTCACTTTTAACCTAGGTTATATTAAGTTACAATTTCTCATAATTATTTAAAAAATCACAAAAAGTAACTAAAAATTCCATTGATCATAGAATGTTATGAATAGAATATAATCAACCAAAGAACATCTCGTGGGAGTTTCAAGTAGTGTATAGAATCATGGGTCCACTAATCATACATAAATGTTACGATCGGGCTAATTATCAACCAATTTTATTTTGATTACCCCAAAGTGAATTTATTCTGTATAGGAATTCACATTCTAGTATCTATATAGGTATTCAATTTCCTTAAAATGTAGAAACAATATAAATTTTCTAAATTCAATGATGTTATCCTATATATAGACTTATCTTATGAGGTATTACTTCTGTTCTATTGTCTAAATATATAAAAATAATATTCAAATTCTTTGATACCATATATATAATCAAAATTCTTAATTTCATATTATTTCAAAATTCATGACATACATTTCCATCAAATACATGATAATTATATAAATTCCAAGTCTTCGTGAAAGAAGCGAAACATAAATAAATTCACATAAAAATAAAAAAATCCTATTAATTTTAAAAAATTATATTTTAATCCAAAAATACATAAATTGTTTTTAACTATATAGGATACTATATGGAAAATACAAAACAATAGTGTGAGCTAGAAATCCCGATAAGGGAAAAATAGAAATAATGCACAATATGGGAGTTATGAGGTAATACATGATCCCATTATTATCACTATCATAGGTGTGGAAACTTGGAAATGATACCATGGAATCATAATAATGTGACAAATATAAGATATACGATTATATATATTTATACATATATCAATGGTAACTAACAATATGATAATTATATATTTCAAAATGTCCCACGGTGGATGATGTTCACTCCAAAATCTCTAACATAAAATTGGATGATATATAAATATTTTAAAAATTAATTGTAAGGATATATAATTCTAGACCAAGCCATCACATAATGACATTAATGCTTTTATTGTTTGGCCCATGTATTGTTTTGGTTGAATTTATTGTCATTCTACTAGCATCTTCATGAAATAAAGTAAGCTGTAAAATATGAATGATGAGAATTCAGATAGAAAAATATTTTAAATTCGATCCAGGTTGACTGGATGAGTCAATCTAATCTATTATATTTGTAAATTTATGAAATTTCAGAATCTACTAGAAGAAGTTTCACAGTTATCATTATTGATAGAAAAGATGAAAAGAATTATGAATCACTTCTATTTTGGTGAAATTATGTTTTTCTATCATATTCAATAGATCAGATGGGCAAGGTTAAAAAGGCCAATCATATTCACGATATGTTGAATTAAAGAAATAAAAAGTCTAATTAGATTCACACTGAATCTGGAGTGAAATTGTCAATAAAAGTATGAACGTGTTGTGCTAGATGTACATTTTCCTTATATTCATTATAGATCTGGTATGGAGGTCCTTATTGTATCAGAGTCGTCATGACTATGATAATTAAATGTGGCAATTCATTGTTTATCTTATTTCCCTTATAAATCATATAAATGTTGTGAAACATATGATGCATTATTGATGGTTGTAATTGAAAAGTGAATGATTAGAGGCTGATTGTATTTATACTAAAATTTTATAGATGAAAAATAAAATAGTAATGGAGATATTATTCAGGCTAATTAGAATCATAAAAATAAAATTTGAGATAATAAGGAAAGAGTGATTTCGAAAGGAAAATATAAAATCATTTCAATTGGTATTGTATTCAGGAAAGATTGAGTTAATTAAGATTAATGGATGAAAATAAAAGTATAGAATATGATGAAAAATTTATTTAACCATTTCAAAAGTGCTGAATTAACATGATTTATTTTCATGTGATTTTCTAGTTGATCATGAGATAAAAATAATGAATATGATGTGTATTGAAACTAGGTCAAGAGAAGAATTGGAGAAGTATAATTACATCGATACAATATATTGTTGAATGTATTGTCGATGAAAAACCTGATATTAATTGGAATGATTGTGTTCAATTGGTACATTGAATTATATTGATGAAATCATATTGGGAAATCATAATCAGAAATCTAATTTGGACATTGCATTAAAATATTATAGAATGAAGAAAAAATTAAGTTTTATAAAGATTTGAGATGATTTGAGAAGTGTTTAAAAAATCAAAATTCAACTGAAATTCATGGGGAATAAATATTTGGGAAAATTTGGTTTAGAGGGATTATTGATGGGGTTATAACTAGCATCTTATTCGGGCCACCTATAAAAGGGAAATTTACATCACACATTCCTTATAGGGATGTAATATCCATGAGAGAGAATATCCAACATTCAACAAGGATAATGTTTTTTATGTATTATGATATGCATAATATATTTTGATGGAGAAGAAGTGAAAGTAGAAGAGAAAATATTGTAACATTATTCTGATGCTCATTATATTTAACATTCATCATATTCTCCTATCTATTATATTCATCCTTGCCATCATGTTTTGATGATCATCGTATTGGGATAGATTAATAAGATTAAGATTTCCGAATTGGGGTTTCTGGATAGAGTGTATAAGTGATTTGAATTTTATACATCGTATTTGGATGGATTTATATTTATTAGATTGGGAAATCATATTTGTGAAATTACATCTAAGAATCGGTGGGGGAATATCAGATTGATCTACCCAACTGAGTATTCATTACGATGACTAGGAGGTTCTTACCATCTTCAAGATAAAAAATTGATGAATTTGTTCTCAAATAATATAGTTATGAAATAGTAAATAAAAAACATGTAACATGAGTCGTTACCCAGTTATCATTTTTCCTTAATTATTCTAAGAGGGTGCACACACACTATTGGATTGTCTTTAATATGCTACACGGATGGAAGGTAATATCATACTCGTTGTATTCCACATATTTTTCTATAGTGAATTGTGTGTAATTGGATCATTTCCAAACCATACCATGGACATATATATTCTTTTTTAATATTTAACATTGTAAATACTTATATTATTATGGATACATGATTGAATTGTCTCAATAGGGATAGAAATATTTAATAATAGGAAAAGTTTGTTTGAAGGAAATAGAAAGGAGAAAGGATCACAAATTCACCTCTTCCCCTTTCTATGATACAAATACACTTACTGGGATTATAAATGTTTCATCACACATGAATGTTCCCTTTTCTTATTCTTTGGTGAATGTTTGAAGAAAATATTATGGAAAATACAACTTGTGATAATCGTAAAGCTATTCCAATATTATATGATATGAAATTTTCATTAATGGAATTGAATAATTCTTTCATATATTATGTCCTTCATGTATGATATTTCAAGAGGAATTATAGATTGTTTTCCTCCTCATATTGAGAATTATAATCTCCCAAATATTGATAAGAATATTGTTAAGGATATGGTAAGGGATATGAATTATTTACACTCATATCATTCTAAAAGATAGTCTTTGAGAGTTAAATGAGTTTTCACCACCAAAGAAATCGAGGATATGATGAAAACCATTATGAAGAAAATAAAAAATTGAATAATGAAAATATAAAAATGTATATATTAATGTATGAATACCTCTAAATGGGTGATAATGAATATATTGAAGACTTATTATCCCAGATAAATGAAACTGGGGGAACAATTAGATGTTTTGGTGAAAATTTATATGATTTTTCTTTTGATGAAAACATAGTGAGAATTCTTATTGATATGTTTGATGAGATGAATTATTCATTGAATAATAGATATATAAAAATTTTTCTGTGAAATGTTTTCATAGTATTCTCTTTAATTATGAAAGGATAAAGTAGAATGATATAAAAGGAATAAAATGATATAGAAATATCATCCATGCTATTAATAAATAAATGTCAAATAAGATTCTTCAATAAGAAGAATATGGATATTTATATTCCAAAAATGTGGTTTGTAAATTTTTTTGATGAAATTGTATCCTTTGTAATGTCCCGGTTCCATAAGCCGCCCAGAGATACCCCATACTCAGTTGGTCACATGGCCTCAAGCACATTTCCGTTAACACCAGAGGCTTCCAATTATAAGCAAGGGATTTGGGTGTGATTGTGGGGAAACTATTCCCTCATTGGATGAGAAGACAAAAAAAATAATAAATAGATATACAATAGAAGAAATAGTAAACACAACATACAATAGTAAACAACGGAAGACTGAAAGTCAGAAGTAACTAGAGAACATATATAAATTATGCATGATACATATGTCTATGAAAGCATCCAAACAACCACAAAGCTAGAATAAAAACAGTACACAACCATGTACAAGGAAAAAATATAACAACACTTCAGTAACACAAGCCTCTATTTGGTCACATGCTCAATAACTCCAAATCATTCAAAAATCCAAAAGTGGAAGGGCACTGACCCATATCTATAACTGCAGCAATATAATCTGTTTGGACCCAAAAGAATGACCCAAACAGGGTGTGAGACTAATCCCAGTAGGCAACCACCAAATGATCTGTGTCTAACAGTCAGTGAATGTACCTGGCTGACAAAAAAAAGAGCAGTAAACAATGATGTAATCCATAGTAAACAATTCCACATTTTTAAAGCATTCAATTTCACATATCATTTAAGCAACTAATCAAATAATGTTACCCTCTGGGATGTACACACAACCTATCCCCTATGGTTCAGTTATAAGTATACTACAACGACTCTCTAAGGAATCACTCCCAATCCTTCCCCTTATTGTCCAAAGCGATAAAGACTATATAAGAAACCTCACACAGTCTATGCCCCTTATAGTCAAAAGTGGTTAAATAATCATTGAGGAATATCACACGGTCAATTCCCCTTACAGTAAAAAGTTGTTAAATACTCTCTGAGGATTCCCACATGGTAAATTCCCCTTATAGACTAATACACCATTTTCTCATGGCTCTGTGTACGTCAAATGAGAAAATCAATGCAATACGGCCAATGTAAACCTCAAGAACTACATGGTTAAATGGTACACAACATATGAAGTCTGTCATGTAAAATAATCACTCCATCCAACATTACGAGGCATAGAAATACATCAAGGAAGTTTAACATGATAAACATGATGAAACCTTCATAAACAAAACGTGTGTGGGAAAACACTTCCAAATCATAAAAATCAACTCTATTCACATTCAAATAGCCACTAGACAAGCACACAATCATGTCAGGGAATTTATATGGCTAAAACAGTAGACACGTAATACCTTGTTCAAGGTTATTGTAGAAATAAGAACATATAACTCAAAAACCTTCAACATAAAGGAACAGAACGCCAACCCTTGTGTTGGGAGATCACGATACGTGCACCTCATGCCATGAATCTCCAAATAACATGATAGATATACAAAAATTCTCAAATATTTCAACCGAGGATAATATTAGAAAGGGGAGGAATTATTAAAGGAAGCTCTAGAAGAAGTAAGATCATACCATGGTTATCACAACGCAATCAACGATGGTCGAATTAGAGATCATATGCTTGGTCGGGTCTTAGATAAATATCACTGTTGTACGGGTTCTCTTCGATGAACTAGGTTGAGAATAAGGGCTTTCTGGTGATTAGACATGACCCTAGTATGTTTAATGAAAAATAATAAAATACACGGCGTGTACATTGGATGTAAACAATGTGTACATGCCATTTAAGTACACCACATTAGGCAGTCTCCAGGTCACCCCACACGACCGAATGTGCGGCCATTACACGGCCAGCACACGGCTACATACAAAAACTGAGTACATGGCGTGTATTCCTAAATTACTTGGCATGTACTTCAAAAATCTCCAGAAATTCCACTTTTTCTAAAAAATGACCAGAAAAAGAAATTATACCTGAGAAGAAGATCTGGGTTTCTAATAACATCCTCCCTTAATGAAAATTTTCCCCCAATTTCCCGAGCATGGTGGTATAGATGAAGATACTCCGAACAGCTCCGTCCACTGTGATCGTACATCGACCTCCCTCTCTCAAGTCTTGTCCTATACTAACCCATAATACCATAGAAATCATACTAGAGAAACAAACCACCAACAAAGAACCTTCACACTTCTATCAACAATCCAGACAGGATGCTACTCAAAATATTCTTCTACTTCCAACTCAACCTTATTAGGTTGGAATATATGAGATGGGTCGGAGATGTAATGTCGATGTCAAGAAACATGGACGATTCCGTGCATAGCTCGATACCAATGAGGTAACTGCAACCAATAGGCAACCAGCCAAACTCTCTCCAACACCTCTCATGGCCTGACGTACCTCGACAAAAGCATACCATATCTCCTAATATTCTTATTCCCCAACATCAGTGTGACACGCAAAAAAACCTGATCTCAGTCCTCAAACTCCAGAGGCAATCTTCGCTAATCAGCATAAAACTTTTCTTGAGAATATGCAGTAGTCATTCTTTTATGAATCAACTATATCTGCTCTTTGGTCAACCGGACAAGATAAGGTCCCAGCATAGCTGCCTCTACTGTCTCTTGCCAACATAAGGGTGATCTACATGGCCAACCATACAATGTATCATAAGCTTCCGTATAAATAGATTCTTGAAAACTATTATTTTATGAAAACTCCACAAGAGATATGTGATTCTCACAAGAAGCTCTAAAGTCCAGAATTCATGCTCATAGAATTTCTCCAAGCACCTGAATCGTAGCCTAGACTAGCGATCTATTCGGGAATGATAAGATGTACTCAAAAGTACCTGTGTACCCAAAGCCCCTTGAAACCCCTACTATACCCCAGAAGTAAAACATGAATCTCTTTCGGAAACAATGGAGTGTGTAACTCCATATAAGTGAAAAGTCTCTTGGAAATATAACCATCCCAGCTCATCAACACCGATGGTCTCTTTGATTGGAAATAAGTGAGAAACCTTTGTGAGTCTTTCAATGACAACCCATACTGCATCATTCCCTTGAGGCGACCTCAGTAACCCTTTCATGAAATCCATCCCGACATCATTCCACTTCAACTCGAGAATGGGTTACTACAACAAAAGCCTTACTGGTTATTGATGTTCTGACATCACCTCCTAATAGGTGGAACACTTAATGACGAAACCAGAAAACTCTTTTATCATACCATGCCACCAATACTGACGGGGTAGATCACGATACCTCTTGGTTACACCAGGATGAACAACCCAAACTGAAGAATGAAAATCCCTTATCATCTCCTCGCGTATGTCTGTTGGCACACATATGCACCCCTCAAAATTCAAGATCTCATCCTCTCCTATGCTCCATCTAGAAATACGGCCCTCTCCTGACACACTTTCACGTAGTACTAGGCCTTCAGAATCTGATAGATACCTCGTTCGAACTCGATCAAACAGAGTAGAGGTAACAGCTACAGAAGAAATAAATGACTGCCGCTATCTATCGTGCTCCTCCAAATGCATCTCAGAGAATAGATCCAGAAGTTTTCACTCACTGGTGGCCTTTTGAACTGCTTTTATCTGAGTACTCCTACTCAGTGAATCAGCCACAACATTTACTTTCCTAGGATTTTAGGCTAGCTCGAAGTCAAAATACTAATGGTACTCAACCAACCTCCACTATCTCATATTCAGATCACGCTGAGTGAAGATATACTTGAGACTCTTATGGTAGGTGAAAACCACAAAATGGTCTTCCAGAGGATAATTTCTCTAACTGCGTATGGAAAAAACAGCTGCCGCCAACTCGATATCGTGCTTCGAGTAATTTATCTCGTGTGGCCTCAATTGCCACGACCTATACTTGAAAAATCCTTCCCCCTGAGTAACTTCAGCTCCTAGAAAGATTCATAAAGAATCACAATAAATATAATATCTCTTAACCGACTCTGGTAATTCTAGTATAGGTGCAGATGTCAACCTCTCTTTTATCTCTTGAAAGGCTAACTCACAAGAATCTGACCACAAGAACATCACACCCTTCTTAGTCAGACCCATCAGTGGCACTGCTGAGCGTGAAAATTCTTGAATCAAATGTCTATAGTGACCAGCCAGACCTAGAAAGCTCCGTACCTGAAAGATGTTTTTTTGGCTACTCTAGTGAAACTACTACTCTCGCATTCATTATGTAGACTGATACTCCTAACTCTAAGATAACATGAATCAAAAAGTGATTCTCTTCTATCCAAAAGTTGTATTTTGAGAGCGTAGCATATAATTGATGCTCAGTTAGTGTACTCAAAACGATCTAAAGATGGGTAGCATAGTCATATTGAGTGTCAAAGTACACCAAGATATCATCCCTGAAGACCACCATGAAATAATCCATGTATGGATGGAACACTTAGTTCCTTAGTGCCTTGAAGACTGCAGGTGCGTTCGTGATACCGAATGACATAACCACATACCCAAATAGTACATAACTATTCCGGAATGTTGTAAGAGGTATATCAAATGGTCTAACATGCAACTGATGATAATCGGATATCAAGTCAATAATTGAGAATATCTGGGCTCCTCATAGTTGATCAATGAGATCATACATCCTTGTAAATGGATATCGGTTATCAACTGTCAACTAGTTCATCTTCTGATAATCCTCACCAAGCCTTAGGTTACCGTCTTCCTTCTTTGAAAACAAAACAGAAAAACCCTACAAAGAAGTACTGGGTCAGATGAAACCCATTGCCTGCAACTCTTCCAACTGCTTCTTGAGCTATTGAAACTCTGGGGTATCCATCCTATAAGGAGGAATGGACACCAGTGCCTCTCCTGGTACGAGCTCAAAATAAGAAGTCTACCTCATGCTCTGGTAGTAAACCTGAAAATTCCTCTAGAAAGACATCCCTAAAATGATCCACCACTAGAGGAAATTCTATCTGTAAAGTCCCCTTTTCATTCAGATATAGAGTAGAAATCTTTGCTATAACTCCCCCCGACCCATGATGCTCGGGTCCCTCTCTACTTGCTATAACATCCCTTCATTTCTTTTGAATAAACTATCCACCCTATGGTGATTCTATACTCCCCCTACTGTGATAACAGTCAATGAATACATGGAAGAGAACTAATGAGTCCATTCCAAGAATAACATCAACAAATTTCATCTCTAGAACATAGAGGTCCCATAAGAAGTGACACCTGCCAACTTCTAGAGGGAAATCCTTACACCGATTCACACTATCTTTTCGTGTCCCCAAGGGAGTGTCTAGAATCAAGATATCAGTAGAAGAAAAGATGCAGAGCCCAAGGATCTTCACAACAATAACATATATAATGTTCTGGGAAGCCCTGGTATCAAAAAGAGCAGAAGAAAAAACCAAGGAAACTAGGATCGTACCTCAAACTGTAGAGGTTCCGAGATCTTACTCCTGCTAGGTTTCCTCCACATCAAATGTTTGTCCTACACTACGACCTTGTGACCCTCCCTGTATACCCTGAGCTAATCCACCTTGTTGTTGCTAAATGCATTGTGATTGACTACCAAGACCATGACCTCCACCTCATCCTGAAAGATAGAAAGTACTTCATTTCCTAGACTGGTGAGAAACTGGAGGTGCTGCTTTTGCACTAGGAGTAATAGGAGAACCCCTGTCACCAGATGTTGGGGAGAAGACCTGACAGAAGCGCTGAAGATGATCAATCTAGCCGCAAATTCAGCACTCCACTGGGTCTCTCATAAAATGTGGCCGCATATTCCCACTCATCCCACACTGGTAGCACATCATTTAGATATCATTAGATTCATCCTACCTACTCAAATCTACACGTGCATTCTACTTACGGTGCTTCCTGCTATCAGCTGGTGAAGCACTAACTCTGGATGCAGAACCTACCTGGATCATAGCTTTAGAATCCCTCAAATTGTGCTCGGTGATCAGTGCCTTGTTGACTTTAGATGATATCGAAGTCAACCATAAGATGTTCACCTGAGATCAGATATCCTTCCGGATTCTATCTTCAACTTCCAAGAAATGAACAAATCATCTCCTCCTAGAAAGGGTGTAAAGTGCTATAGCTCGGTGAAGTGTGAGGAATACTCATGAACAGAAAGAGTACCATGATCCAAACTCATAAACGCTTAGGCTCAATCAGACCTCAATGACTCTGGGAATATGTATTCAATGAAGATGCATTGAAACTCTTCCCATGCCATGACTTGATGGCATCCCAACTATGAGATCACATCCCACCAAGTCTTGGCGGATTGTCGAAGCTTGTATGTAGTGATTTTCACAATCATCCCTGGAGATACCTCTAGACGCTCGGAGATCATTAGCATGTATTCCATCCATGAATCTGCAGCCCATGTTCCTTCTTTCCCCATGAAGGTGGGAGGATGCAGCTGTTGGAAAACTCACGCCAACTCTGCCATAGACGAGGCAGGGTGCGGTGCTCCCTAGAAGGTCTGTATGAAGCTCATAAAGCCCTATCAGAATTGTGCATCAGCCCCTGTGTTCAGAATGACGACTACTGTCATGACTAGCACAAATGGAGGATCTGTATGTAGTCCTTGATCAGCCATGTCTACTGGAATATCACTGCCCTATAATAGGTGAACAACATCAGGATGTCTCGGTTGCATTGCTCTGCAAGTTCAAGTGCACACCTTATATCAAGATTCACATTGAATGAAACCTTGGAGGGAATGAAGGTAACAAAAGAATTAATGAATTCAAGTTTTTCCAAACATTGATATACAGAATGTATAATGCCTATAAAATGTCTTACCTTAAGCCTTTCACATGGTGTGTACTTCTTCTACAACTAGTCATGTAACACCCCATACATGTTGTGTTGTCCTAACACACAATGTGTACTTGATCCTCTACCCCTGCCGAAGTACACTTATACAGCAAAGCCGCACAGTTCTCCTAGAACAAGACTACACAGTTTGTTCGTACAAGACACGACATGTACTATATTAACTTCACTGACTCGTGTTGTTAGTGACACGGTCGGATACACGACTCACACAACATGGAATGTTCAAGACGGACATAGCATGTACCAATGGATTTCCCAACCCCATGTCTCTACCCGCATAGCTAGTGACATGGTTAGAGACTACACAGCGTAAACTTACAGTACATGGTGTGTACATAAGGAAAACAGTTTCTTCCCAAACAAAAGAACACATGGTGTGAATTATTCATTAAAAATGTGTATTCTGGGTTTTTTTGGGAAAGTAAGCCTTAGCAAATACTCTGGAACCCAGAAAAACATTGAAACATACATTAAAGTGCCAAATTTTGATCCATGGGGGGCCATAATCCCCACGAATCAATGCATGGAATTCATTCAAAAAAACCATAAAAAATTAAATAACCTTTGAAACGAAGGTTTTATATCAAGTCATCTATCAAAATAGCATGAATATCTAGCACATCATCTATCAAAACAACATGAAATTACTAATGCACCATAAATGGAATGGTAAGAGTGAATAACATGTGATATTTAGAATGTTCCTATATGATGCATGATATGGAATACCCTCATCTCATCGGGTTGAAATAGAAATAAATCCTCAATATCATCAACAATAAAATCACAAAACTTGTCAATCATCCAATGGTGAAATAAAATCAACTGCAAATTTGAAAACCCACAAAAATTCTAGTAACGAGGTAGATTGGATTTTCCCGTTACACGAGTTAGCTACTCCTAGGAACATCTTTTTAGTAAGAACCTATTTTATTCCTATCCCCAACTATAGGATCCAAATAGTAAGTCAAGAGAAAATAATTTCCTCTGATACCACTTTGCAGCATCCTGGTTCTGGAAGCTTCCCAGAGATGCCCCATACCTGGTTGGTCACATTGCCTCTAGTGCATTTCCCCAAATTCCAGAGGTTTCCTACTAGCAGCAAGGGCCTTGGGTGTGATAGTGGGGAATCTATGCCATCATTGGCAGAGCACACAACAGAAATAATGAATAGATATACAATAGTAGAAGCAGTAAACACACCATACAATAGTAAACTGTGGAAGACTGAATGTATAAAGTAATTAGAGCACATATATATATTATGCATGATACATATGTATAATAAAGTATCCTAACAACCATAATGATAGAATAAAAATAATACCTAACCATGTACAAGTGAAAAAGATAAAAACTCCTCAGCATCGCAAGAATCTTCTTGGTCTTATGCTCACCAACTCCAAAGTAGTCAAAATCCTGATGTAAAAGGGTGCATTTCCTTATCTATACCTACAGCAGTACAATCTGTTTGGGCCCATAAGTATGACCCAAATGGGGAATGAGACTAATCCTAGTAGGAATGAACCAAAATATTTGTGCCTAACTATCAGTGAATATACATGGCTTACAAAAAAAACAAAATAGAAGTATATATGAAGTACTCCTCAGTAAACAATTCTATAGTTTCAAAGCATTAAATTCCACATATCAGGTAAGAAGCTAATGAAAGCCGGAAATCCTCTGGGTAGTACACATAGCCTATCCACTCTAGTTCAGTTATAAGGATACTACATAGACTCTATGAGGAAGCAATTATAGTCAATTCCCCTTATAGTCAAAAGTGATGAAGACTCTTTGAGGAATATCACACGATCTATTCCCCTTAATGACCAATCTGTTTAAATATTCAATGAGGGATCTTACACTATCAATTCCCCTAATAGTAAAAAGTGGTAAAAGACTTTATGAGGAAGATCACATGGTTAATTACCATAATAGTCAACTATATCATGTTCTCACATCCCTGTATACATCACACGAGTGTAGCAATGGAATACGACCAAGTAAACCTCATGAAATACATGGCTAAATAGTATACAACATATCAAGTATGTTAGATAATGTAATCAATCTATCCTATAGTACTAGGCATGGAAAAATATCAAGGAAGACTAATAGGCTAAACATGACCCTATTCACATACAAATATCCTCTACACAAGCACACATGCATGGAAGAAAATTAAGAGGGCTAAAAGAGTAAACACGCAATACCCCGTTCAAGGTTATTGAACAAAGATTCACATATAAATGAAAGACTTTCAAAAAAAAGGCACAAAACTCATACCTAGGTGTTGGGAGAACATTATACGTGAACCTCAATCCTTGAATCGCCCTTGAACATGGATGATCTATAAAAATGATAAAAAAATTCAAATGAGGATAACATGAGAAATAGTATTAATCATGAAACGATGCCCTATAAGAAGGAAGATCATACAGATGTAATCCCAATGAAATCGACGATGGTCAAATTGGGTATCAGAAGGTCGGTCCGGGGCTCTATGAAAGATCAATGTTGTATGGGTTCTATCAGACGAAATAGGTTGAGAAGAAGGCCTTTCTGGCGATTATACTTGACCCTAGTAAGTATAATGAATAATAAAATAAAATACACGGTGTGTACTTTGGAAGTACAAGACATGTTCTTTCTGTTTCTGTGATCCATTTTAGGCAGTCTCCAGGCCACCCCCACAAGGTCATGTGTGTCGCCATTACACTTACAGCAGAAGGATTCATGTGGTAACTGAGTACACAATGTGTACTAATAAATTATATGGCGTGTACTTAAAAAATTTCATGAAATTCCTCTTTTTCTCAAAAATAACTAGAAAAGGAAAGCATACCTGAGAAGAATATTCAGGGTCTTACATCCTTATTTTCTATAATTTTTAATAGAGGTACATGAAGGTTTAAAGGGAAACATCCCATAAAAATATTTGGATATAGGGATATGGGAAACATTGTCTGTAATTTTCATTGAAGTGGTAATGAAGTGGAAAGTGAAAAAGAGTTGTGTGATGAAGATGAAATAAGTCCCATAATATCATTGTAGAAAAATGGAGATAAAGGAAAATAATATTCTATGATGGATGATAATAATATCACCAAATCCTCAAGAAGAAAATGTTTGTACATGGATGATAGTTTGGAGGTTAGAAAAATGATTACACGAACACATTTATTGAAATATTTTATAAGGAGAGTTCTTCTAATAGAAGGTGTATTTAATTCGAAGAAGAATAAATTCAAGAAGATTCTAAAAAATATGTCGAGAACGTTGGTGAATTTTTATTTATTTTAACAATGAATGATAATGAATTTGGAATCATCATTTTTGATGAAAAATAAACTCAACATGAAATGTATCTGATATAAGAGTTGATAGAGTGTTTGAGAATTATCCAATGACTTGAAAAGAAAAAAAATATGTTGGAAGATGAATGATCAACAACAATTCATTAAATGTTTTTTAAAGAGTTTAATATGATGCTACTACAAATTATCGATTTAAATTAATCTCATAATGAAGAAATGAATCTTAATAAGCATTTCGATGTTAATTTTTAGGCAAATGAAGAAATAATGGTACTTGTCCAAGAAAAGTTGTCAAATTTTGAATTAAGAAATATAAGTTTCATAAAATCTATCTCCGAAGATAGAGAATTTTCTCATAATGAGATTGATGAAAAGGTAAAAATAGTAACTTTCAATGGGTGATAATTATGATGGAATTGTTTCAAAATATAACAATGTTGGGATTGTTTTGTATGTGGACAAGACCAAAAATGTTTGGTAGTTTAGCCATTTTAAAATACCTTCAATATAAAAATCAAATTTTACATTCTAAATATAGATATTATACTAATAAATATGATTCAATTTATACATGAATGAAAATGAATTTTAATGAAAATTCTTATTTATAGTAGAAAGGTTAGTGGGAATCATTCTCCCAATATCAGTCTATATAGATGTTTCAACGGATAACACACTTTCTTTGGATTTTTCTAGTATTAAGGTGGATCCATATATACAAAAATTATGTGTTGGTTCAACCAAAAATATCACTATTACTCTATAGTTTAGTATAGGTAATGGTTGAGGGGGATTAAATATTCTAAATAAAATAATTTTGAGATAGGGTTTTTGATGAAAAATTAAGTGGTGTAAAATAGGATCCAAGCATTGAAAACTATTTGTGAAAGATGTGAACTAAAAATAAATATTTTGAATTGATGTATTTTTTTTTCTCCATACATAACACAAGGATCTGATCAATTCCATGAATCTAGATATTTTGGATGATGAGAAAACTGATTCTGATGAGTCCAAAATTAATGTGTTATTAGTTATCTGGCCATAATATGTTGAATTGGAGAGGAAGTTATAAGAAGAACAAAAATTAGTTAAGGAAGAGGGAAAATAAGAGCTTCATAAAGATATATAAACTGTTGAAAAAAATATATTAAATGATTCGGGATATGAGAAAGTGAGGTATGATATCCAAATTTGTTCAACAATAGTCCCAGAAGAAAATAAAAACATTGGAAAATGTTTTGAAATAAGTTGTAACATTGTTGTCTATAAAAATGTAGTCTACCCAACATCGTAATAATAATTGTAAAAAAACATGATGAATGTTTTCAGAAATCTGTGGAAGAATTAACAAAAGGATGAATTCACATTCATAGAAAAATCAATGAAAAATAACAAAATGATATGAATGATAGAGGACTCTCAATATGATTGTTGTTTCTAACAAACACAACAGTTTCTTACTTATACCAAAGGTTTTGTATACATATACTAACTTGGTGGTAATTGATGGAATATAAATAAGGAGGTATGAATTATTAATTCTCATACTATTATTTCAAAATAATGTGATATGGTTATGAAAAATATATGATTTTTGGAATGTTTTTTATACATCTAAACTTTCTAATATGAATGTTGAGATGTATTAATGTTACTTTTTTCTTGAAAAAAAATAATTCAATGATTCCCCCAATCATGTGAATGTTGGATGAAATGTGAAAAAGGATTTACATTCTTGATGTAACGTGGACAACATTTACCACCTTACTTATACTATATTTTTTTCTACACTAGGTTTCCCCACATATACTTAGAGTTTTTTATTTAATAGTTCTTTGTTAAGAAAAACATGTGATACATTTTTTTGACTAAAACGATTATGATTTAAAGATTAATATATTAAAACCCTTTGAGTTTTTTCTATAATTGGGATAGATAAAACAAATAGTGGAGAACAAAATGAAAGGATAGAAGGAAAAATGATAGATAAGAAACAATACCACTTATTGTTTTCAACATATTGAAATGTTAGATGTGGTAATTGGAAAAAAATAAACAGGGCGATTGTTAGGACCAGGTTTTGTTTTGGTGTTATTTTTTGTCAATCAATATGTTTGTTGATGAATGAAAATATTTGAAGAAACATGATAGATGTGAATCTAGATTGATGATTTTTTTATATCAGATCAAGGAAATCTAGATCATTCTATATTGTCCATCAGATTGGGATATTGATAAATTGTCAGAATATGATGGAAGAAGTTTTTTGGTGATTGGTTTTAATTGATAATAAGAAATGAATTATGAATCACTAATATTTTTGTGAAATTGGATCTATCCATAATATTTAGAAGAATAAAACACAAAAGGTTAAAAATTCCCATCATATTAAGGAGAATATGAGGGATACAAATAAAAAACCTCATTGAATTCACACTGAATCTGTAATGACATGGTGGATCAGATTTAGAATGAATCTTGAAAATAAGTAAATGGTAATCATATTCAATCAAGATATGGTTTGGATGAAGTGATCATATCAAATTCATCATGAATAGGTTTATTAAATGCTACAATTCTTCCATGATCTTTGATTTTTCATATATCATTAGTAATTAATGAAACTTATGATGAAATAATAATGGATTAATGGTATAAGTAAAAGATATGAGTATAATTTTAATTATACTAATTATATCAGGGGTAAAGTGAATATAGTTCTAGAGGTTGTATTCAGGATTATTAGAATGATGAAAATCTTATTTGGGCAAAGAAGGATTGATTATGGTTGATAGGAAACGATAAAATTGTTTCATGGGGTATCATATTCATGAAATAAAGCATTGTTTTTAAAAAATGTAGGAAATGAAATGAAAGGAATGCGATTAGAAATTTAGTCAACTATTTTAATATTGCTGATTTACTTTTATTTCTTTTCATGTGTGTATCAAGTGGATCAAATGAATGAAATTAAAGAGATTATGTGTATTTCATCATAGTCAAGAGGATATCTAAACAAGTATATTTGTTCAAGATCATATATTGATGAATGTATTTTCGAGGGGTGTCATAAAATTCAATAGAATGCTTCTATTCAATTAGTAAAAATAATTTTATCAAATAAAAATTATTGAGGTAATGAGATTCAAAAATTAGATATTATCTATTGATTGAAAATGAAAAGTTTGATAGGGAAATGAAATTTGAAGATGATTCATGAAGATTCAAGAAGAGTTCACAATGTTACGATTTACTCAAAATTCAACGGGAATCACAATTTTGGAGAATTTGTTAGGGTGGGATTTTTTTTGGGGTTTCAACGAAAATAATCATTAAGTCACCTATAAAATGAGAATATACTTTTAACTATTTCTAACACAAATATACTATTCATGTGAAAGATTCTCATAATTTAGAGGGAGATAAATTTTTTTCAATATTATGATTTGTTTGAAGAATTCATTATGGAGTTAAAGTTAATAATGGAGAGAAAGGTTACAACATTTTTTAATGTAGCAGTATTGTAGAAGGTACTATTGTAGGTACTATAGCCAGTACTTTGTGGTACTGCATAAAATGGAACAATTCATATGATTTAGGCCATTGGGCCACCAGTTTGGGCCTACAGGTCTCAGTGGATTCAAGCCATAAATGGCCTTCTGGCATCAGCCCCTTCGGGACATAGAGACCATGAGTATCATATCCCACACAATGCAACCCAGTAGAGGATTGGAGAAAAGAGTAGAAGTCACCTGATATAGTGCTAATCAGATTAGAAGAATTAGAGGGTATGGAAACCACCATTGGGACCATGCACCATGATTCTTCGTACAGGGCATGTGAGATTATAAGAAAAACAAGCTGGGGAGCTATGTGATCAATGTTGTAGAAGCTGGGGAGGGGCAGTTCTATTGCGATGAACCAATGGGCCATGTAATGGGCATAGTATGCCTCTAGGACATCAGGTCACGAATTGTCCTTTGGGTCATGTATGGCCTTGTGCCTTAGACCTACGGGTCATGTAATAGTTTTCCATCAACCCTTAAAAGTAAATTACTCATAATAAAATAAAAATGAAGGCCTTCTGGAAATTTGTGTAGTATTCATAATTTTCAACATTCTACTGTATTCTTCATTGCCATCGTATTTAGATGTAGATCAAATATGTTTAGATTAATCAGATCGAGATGTCTATATTTGAATTTTTTACTGAGGAATGAAGTTTTATGGATTTTATGGATCATATTTTTGACAAAGATATATCTATCTGATTGGGAAATTCTATTTGAGATTCTGATCTAAAAATTTAGAGTGGGGAGGTCAGATTGAGAAATCAGTCTGAGTATTAATTATGATGTCCATGAATTTCTGATAATTATATTGGTACGAAAATGATGATTTTTTTCAAAGAATACATTTTTGGAATATCAAATTTATCACAAGAAACAATAATTGTTATAGAATCATTTTTTAACCAATTGTGGTATGAGGGTGTAAACACAAAATTGGGGTTTTAAAAGGGATACACGAGTAAAAGGGAATAACCTACTCATTGTAATTAAATCAATGATATCTCGTGGATTGGGTAGTATTGGATCATTTCTATACCATACATAGTAAATAGATATTCTTATTAAATAGGGAACCATATAAATACATGTGTTCCTGTGGATGTGTATTTGAATTGTTTTCAGTATGGATTGAAATATTTAACAAGGTGAGAAGGATGCTACAAGAAACATAATAGTAAAAGAATCATCGATTCCCCCTCCCCCTCATAGTGATACAATTTCACTGACTGGGAACATAAATATATCTTCGACTTGATAAAGATAAAAGATACATAAATAATAATCATGATCAAACCTTCGAGAAAGAAGTGGGATTCATTTGTATCATTAAAGGCATAACACAAGATAATGTCATAATATTTCATATTAGAATAAGGAATTATTTTTTTTGACATTACTAATTAAAAAATTGATATACATATACATAAAGGAATTCAAAAATTAAAAATTCATGATATTTGTCAAGGCTATGGAATAATTGAAACGAATAGCTTAATTGATGCTTATTAAATTTATTAAATTTATTTCCTTATAATAAAAACCATATTATTTTTCATAATATAAAATTTTAATTAAGTGTTTTAAAAATAATATATTTTTTTATTTGGTTTAAATTATTGGTTAAAACAAAATTTATATGTGTGACACTAGATATAATATAAAAAAAATTCTGTAACACAGTGTTTACACAAAAGATAAAATTTCAACAGGAAATATAAGATTGGATAACATTAGAAATGATGATAAAATTTAAATAGTTATAAAGTACATATATTCCATAATTAAATAATTACATGATAAATATAAATATAATTGTCAACATAAAATTAATGAATGTTTTATGGATGATCTCTTACCATGGGTCTATATTCACAGTTCACATTCAAAAAACTCAATGAATAATAAAAATATTTTCATTAATAATATAAAAAATATACATAATTCAAATATATATAATTTATTATGATCAATTTATTATCATTTTTTATATATTTTTAAAATATTTCCATTTTACATCCGTTACATAGGGATTTTTTGTTAATTCCTCCACAACCATTTTGGTATGTCGATGATTGTTAAATGTGTTTTATAATAGATTCATACTATAAAAAATAATTATTATTTAAATAATATAATACTTATATATATTACATAATTTTTATGATCCATCCTTGTTGAATGGAGATGATAAATTAAATTCAACGCTTGTAGATTCAATAGTCCAAAGGTAAACATGATTAACATTTCAATTAATCAAAACCTAATATAGGGTTAATGTGAATGATAAATTGAAATTAAAAATTCATATAAATGTTAAAGATATTACATATATTTTTAAATCCTATTTTAATACCATCAATGATCAGAGGTTATAATATAAAATACCAAAATCCCTCAACAATATAGTTTTTATGAAATATTGGATTTTGTTTTTGTTTTATACAATGAGAGAGTGGTGTAATATGATTTATCAAATAATAATTTTTTTTAAATTCATTATTATCCTTATTATAGAATAAATTAACTTTTTAAATATCAATTTTAGTATGTGTAGTAAAATGAACACATCGATTCATAGAAGAAGAAGTCACCACATCTATATGTTTCTTGTTTTTCATTTTCATTATGGAAAATTGAAAGTGATATTAATACCTATACATTGAATATAATAACATAACTATAAATTATATATATATGATATCTTTTTATTATTGTGTGGATTTATTTTCGGTATAATAATATCATATAAATAAATAGAAATACGAAATTAGGATTCAAATAATTAATAACTCACTTCTTGTATTTTATCCTTTTCAAATATAGTCAATCCTTTTAGGGAAGGTCTTTTGAGATGAATAGAAATTTTATATGGTATATAGGATAGATTAAGAGTGTTTTGGGACGATTTTGGTACATTATAAAAAGGATTTTATATTATGGGACTTGAGATGAGGAGAAAACCTTTTATAAGTGAAAATGGATTGTATTTTTTTAATGCTAATAATTTTTTATAATTAGAAGTCACTAACAATTAATGTGGGTAAACATTGAGTAATAATGGGGATGATAACGGATATGGATGATCATGATCTCTTGAAAGTATCACATTATATGATTAAAAAACATTTGAATTTATTTACTCTAAGGTTTTTTCTTTTAATATTTTAGCTTTTTCTCAATTAACTAGCATTTTTCCAAAAAATATCCATTATTTTGAAAATTAAAACACATATTTTTTCTATAATTTTTCATAATAATTATAAATTATAAATTAATTTATATTCATTAAATTTTAAAAACTGATAAATATTAAAAAAATCATTATAAAATCTATTAAAAATACATTATTTTATAAAAACAATTGTTTCGTTCTTGAATATAACATATATAGTTATATAAAAAATAATTTTATAATAAATTATAATATTAAATATAAATAAAAATTAATTAAAAAAAATAGACACATAAATTTTTGAACAATTCTAGTAGACTCTTCATTCATTACAAATTCTGACATTTATTATTATATTATATTTCAAAATTCAACTAGAATTCAATTTTTTTTAAATGTCAAAAAAATCATTAAATAATATTTAGTTTGAAAATAAAAAAACACTATTAATTATTTAAAATTAAATTACTAAAATTTAGAGATTTATACTTTATATAAAAAGATTAAATATTGTGCAAAATAATTTTAATAAGAAAATAACTTTTGGTTTAATAAAAATTTTTCATATAATTTACATATTAATTAGGATTTGTCATATTATTCAAATAATAAATATATAGGGTTGTTATTCAATTTTAATGAACATATTTCCATGATATAAAAATAAATTTCATGAAAATTCATTTTTTAGAAGTAAAGAGAATTGAAAAAAATACCTTTCAAATTGAATAAAAATTACTAATATATATGTAGATAAATATTATATTAAATGAAGATATCATCCAAAATACAATATAAATAATATATTAAGGTACCTAAAAATACCAAATAAATAGATATGATAACAGTTTAGTTTTTATGGTGGTTTAAATAGCATGGAATTTATGGGAATCTCATGGATTACGAACATCTCTCAATTGTGGTTTTTTCTCAAACCATAATTACTAGAGTCCTAAATGAAATTTGTCATGGGATACCCAATAAATGTTTCCTTCTATATGAGAATAGATAAATAGGTTTTCAAATGAATAATTTATCTTATTCATGTTATTCCTTCATATAGTTTCTGTTGAATTTTTTATATGGTAATTTAAATTTACAAATTCCAATTAATGGATAATATTAAATATTCATATTGAATATAACAAATATATCAAGTATTTTTCATGTTTATTATAATTTTTGAATTAAAATTAATACATCATTATTGATTTATGAATAATATACAGTTAAATATCTGGTTGTTACATTCATCGTAGTTCTAAAAATCCAATATTGGATTGTTAATATTTTTGGGAGATGAGGCACCAATATGTATTTTTGTAAATTTTCAATGGTTAACTAATGGGTTTCAATCATGGTAGTCCAATGGATCAATGGTTGTACATAGATGCTATAATTTTCATTCATTTATTGTTCATATTTTTATTCATGTGATCCTAGTGGAATTTATGATTTGGAATAATGATAAAAACATAATCATGTTCGAACCCATTTTGGTAGTAAAGTATTTGGGGATTGAGTTTTAGGTTGAATCCAGTTTAATTATATTGATTAAACATTATATTTTCATTAGTAGGCGATTATAAATATCGGAGGTATGATTATGCTGTAATTCTCCAAACAAATCTATTGTATTTGATATGTATATGTCTAAATAATTTTTTTCTGTAGTTAGTTGTTGATATTTGGGTATTGGGGTAATTTCAATGGGGTAATTTGTATATAAATATACCCTAAGGGGAATAAATAAAGTAAATATGGACATTTTTTAGTGTTTATAATGATCAATGGGTGTGAGATTATTTTTGGTATTTTTATTATAGATGTAAAACATAGATGTTTTACGTGGGATTGATTTATTGACTCATAATTGTGAAAATATAATCAATTGTCATTAATGGATATCCTTCAACTCCAAATAGGTTTACTATTATACAATTTTCACAAATTAAGAATTATTTTTATTAATTTTAAAACACGAATATATGTATTTGAGGCCAATAGAAGTATAATTTACATTCATATATTTTGGACATTATGAGATATGAAATTTAATATTCCCTGTCAATTTTTAATTTTTATATTAAAATTTATTTAATTAATTCATATTTTTTATACCCAAGAGAGATAACATGTTCAAAATAATGATAATGTATGGGTTAAAAACAAGATCAATTATACTATACTGGATGGATTCTCCCTCGGGTAGAGAGTGGATTGTTCAGCTTGGGGAAAATCTGATAAAGTGATTCATTATTAATTAATACAAATCAACTACAATAAGATTGTTATTTAAATCAATTATATCTTATTGAGTGATTATAAATTCATATTTTCATGGTTTTTTAGTTCTTTTGTTTGGGAGAAAAAACTAAAATACAACATGACATATTACATAATTTTAACAGAATACATAGGGAAGGTCAAATATATAATTCATATTCAATACTTGGGTAAATGGGAATGATAGGGTAATGGTGAGAAAAGATTCTCAGTATGGGATTTCATATAATGGAAAATATTATTTAACAAGTATTACATATGTAATATATTCTGAATAGATAAATAAATTATTAAAAATAAATTTATACATAACATATTATATTATTGAAAAAACAATTAAAAATTAACATGGAATAAAAAGAAAAAATATAATAATGATATTAATAATGGGAATGAATAATTTTTAACATCATAAACATAATATAGAAGCCTTTTTCCAATACATTATATATTCAATGTAAGGCCACTCTGATTATTGTATAAATCTTATTTTATGTGAGCTACCAATTCACTAAGGGGATAATTTTTTTTTCCAATCCTATTTTATAAATTAATATTATATTAATAATATAATTTTATTTAATATGTAATATATGAAATAATGTTCATGAATGAAAATCATTGAAATATATAGAATAATTTCTTAAAAAATTACACCATATAACATTTTCCCATATTAATGATGAATTTTTATAATCTTGATATATTTGTCTAATTAATGATTTAATGTTATAACCAAGAACCCATTATAGCAGATAAGTACTATATCTATAATATTTACATAATACACACACATTGGATCCTTTATTCATAAATATATTTGAATGTTTAATTTATAAATGATAAAAATTTTACTAAATGAAAATAATAATCTTTATTTATTCTTCATAAATATATTATCATAATATTAAATTTGTGGTATTTTCTATAGTGATTCCCTTTTAGGTTAATAGAAAAAAATACAATTTCTATTAAAAAACAACTCATTTTACTTCATTAGGTTTGAATCATAAACTAAAACTCCAAAAATATTATATAAGAAAATATGTATTTCTGGAATAAAATTATTATTTTTAAAAAATTAATTGTAAATATAAATCACATGTCCAATATAATTAAACTACATGAAATGATACTTTAATCAAAAAATAAATATTTAAATTTATTCATATATTACAATTTATTTTTATGTTATACATTGAATTGAAATCCAAATAACAATTTTTAGTCAAAAAATATATTCTATTAAAATTATTTACCATGATATTGTTATCTTATATATAAATTTAAATCCAAAAAGCATTTTACTTCTATGAACTATGTTTACATGATTAAGTGTGTTTATTATAAAACAAACAATTCCCAACTATAATAATTTTATTTTATAAAATTAATTTAAAATTATAAATTTCAATGATATATTTTGGCAGAATTGATAGTCATTTTTTTATAATTATAATTAATTACAAAAATTAAAAATTAATTATCGTGGTTTATAAAAATTATGGAAAAAGATAAAAATAATTTCACTATTATACAATAAAATATATATTTTTGTTTCTTTCCATTATTAAATTTTATTACAGCTATATTTTTTATATTTTTTGATTATTGAAATGTTAATAGAAACAAATAAATATTAGAAATGTATGGGATACTCACAAGCTACCATTTCATTCACCTATAAATAATAAATATGCCCACCAACTCAATAATCAATTTTACTTAAAAAATATACTTTAAAATCATTAATTTTGTTCCTATATAAACCTTTTCAAATGATTAAAATCTTATAGTCACCAATTGTCATGGTAAATACTTCATTTGTAAAAATAATTACATAAAAATTTCAATGTCTCCGACTTGAGTATTAATAACTACATATCTTTTCTTCTTAACTATATTAAATATAATTTATTCTATATACAGAAATATAATGATACCAATATCATAAATATTCTTTATTGATAAAATATTAAGATTAATATCATATTATATTACTCTATAAAATCAATTTATAAAAACATATTTATCGTATATACGTGCATGAAGAATAATAAAACCATGAACATTGATATTAAAATTTCAAAACCACTCAGCATTGATGGGTTATATTTTGTAATCCGTGTGTTATTATTATATTAATTATACCATTATTTTTTTGGAACAAAAATTGTCGAACCTATTTATTATATGATAAGTTCGAAATCGTTATTAAATAAATTGTTTTATAGATGTATTATAAGGGAAAAATATAATATTAAAATTATTTAATAATTTCATATAAATTACATATTATTATACATCCACGATAATTTTTATTTATCATAGATACAAAAACTATTTAATATCATTATTGTTAATGTATAATGATATTAAAACCAAGACACATAAAAATCAATCATTAAATCGAGGTATAATAATTTTTTGTTCATTTGTACCACATCCTTGCATAGTACTGTGAATTTATATAATTAGTGTCCAGAAGAAAATGATGACATGTATTGTATAGTATTAACTAGTTATTTATAAATATTATTTATTCTAGATATTTTATATAAATTCTTATTTATCGAATTTTCTAAATAGCCATCCACCATCAAGAATCACTCAAACATGATTGATGTCAAAATCTTTTTCTATGATACATCATAAAATTTTTTTGAAAGGAATTTGAATCATAATAAATAATTATAAAAAATTTCAAAAATAAAAAGTTATTACATAATTTTGATGAAATTTGGATTAATAATAATTAAAATCATTTTAATTATAAAAATTAGTATAAATGGAAAAAAATTTAAATAATAGAAGAAAGTATTATGTTGAACTCAAATAGAGGGTGATAATTTTTGAATTGTAAAAATTAATATGTATATGATTGTAGATCTTAATGAACTAATTATTATATATATTTTTTATATATAAGAGTTTAATTTATTTGTCTATAAGTCAAAAAAGTGGAAAAGGGTTTTCTATATCAAATAGATCTCTATGAGATATGTTTATAAATATGAAAATAATTTAATTTCTATTGTGTATAAACTACCTATATGATAGGTTATATCTCAAAATTTCCTTATTTATTTTATTTTAAAATCATTTTTATTCCAAATAATTTAAAAAAATTATAATGACATTCTACCGAAGACATATGTGCAGCTCTTCAATCTCAATTTTCATTATTCTGAAATCTGGTAATATTTACCTTCATTTTTATTTTGTGTAGTGGATTTGTTTTAATTGAATATTTTTCCATATTAATCATGAATTTTAATTTATTTACAAATCCATAATTTTATACCCCTTTTATTATTTTCATACAAGAGTTAACAATTCCATTTTAATACTAGATTGTTTCCATCCAAAATAATTAATTGTTTATTTTGTAATGAAAATATTTGTTTAGTTCCCTTAAAAATATATCATTGTTTCAATACTAGGTAGTGGATACAATATTGTAATTGATTCCACCATTTTTAATCACCTATATTTTTTTCATTAATTGAATCAATCATCACCATAATTCTTGTTGTGGGGGCCTAAGACTGTACACCAAGATAATACTCATGGTGGATATGCATTGGAATATTCAAATTCTCATTATGAACCATGATGAATTATTTTTTCATCTCATACCAAAAATTCCTACAAATAAAATCCATTGGAACCAATTACATTAATTTATTGATAAACTATCACATTAAATGAACAATTTTGTTATATTTCATTGATAATGGTAAATAAAATTATTTTGATGATAACCAATATATTCTATCTTTATTAGTATATTTTATTATATAAATAAAAACATTAATATTTAATAGGAAAGTACATTAATTCCATATTTTTCATGATAATGTTACAGATATTTTATTTAATAAAAATCTCTTCATTTAATGGTAGGAAAATTATTTTTGAACCTTATGGGGATATAATTTTACATAATTAGATGATGGTTTGGGAGAATAATTATACACCTCCTTGATATATATATTGGCCTCATGTGAATAAAATTTTGTTATTTGGTTTATTCCACAAACCATAATATGATAATTTTCTCTGAATATGTACTTGAAAACATTATTTGATGTTTGAAATAATTTATTCCATCACTATTATATCAATGATTATTGTTATCCATGTTTTCATTTTTTTCATGGATACAACACACCCTCTGTTCCAGTGACCTATGAAAAAGTTCTTTTAATTATTCTATCCATATTATAGATTTCATGCTTATGTTATAGTGAATTCCGCAATATTTTACTCATTTATGAGTATTTTATCTGAACATTGTTTTTACTCTTTTCCCGGAGGAACATATATGAAAACTATACGTAATTATAAAAGAAATTATAGAAGAAAATATAATTTTAACTTAATATGTTTAATTAATATATTATGTTTCCTAATATAATGTATTTATGTATTGAGTAATCCAATATTAACAAGTTATTTGATCATTCATGTTCTACTATATTCTATATTATTAATTTATTGTTATTACTTACTATGGGTTTTTGGGGTTCGAGATGATATTTTTGGTATCTGAGAATGTTTAATAATAACCATTCGAACTAGATTCCGAGGAACCTAGTTTGATCGATTTATTTCTATTAAAACCATTCAATATTTAAATTTAACTCTCTAGAAAATATAGTCGAAAATTTATTTTATTGTTTAAAATCAATAGATAAATAGGATTATTACAAGGTATAATGATATTGACTAATAGGATGGAAGGGAATCATATCATCAATTAATTTTGAAAAATAGATACCCCCGTTTAAATTTAATGGAGTTAGTTTTGGGGGTACTAAGTTCTCAACTATCTTAGTGAAGTTTTCCAATGTTAAGGAAAATTTCCCCCTTATAGAGTGTATTTTTTATCCCCAAAATGGTTTAACTAGAATGGATTGTTTCATGTGAAGAAAAACCACAAGCAATCAGTAGAACTACTAATCATTTGGTAGCCAAATAATGAATCACATCCCTTGAGAATATGTATCTAAATTTGGGAAGTATTCAAAATGAAATGTTCATCATGGTGTTCTTTCTTTTGAAGTAAGATACAAAAAAACGGTGTCCAAAAATTTTAAACACTAATTACTAGGACGAGATAAATTCCTTGTAAATGGTAACATTAATGGAGGTTCACTAGAAAAATACAGTCCTCATGAAAAAAGAAGAATTGGATTTTTGGTACATTAGCCAATGATAAAGTGAAGGTGAAAATGTTATTATGTATAATGATAACATTACAGTGTTATATATTCATACTACAAATTGTATTCATGGAACAAAAATAATGTTTTATTTTTTATTTAATTGTTAAATATCTTACCTTCAAAGGGTGTTTTCTCTCTAACATTTTCATTTTATGAGTATAAAGACTAAGTCTTTATTAATGAAAATAATTTTATATCTTGAATTTATATATTAGATGTAAATTAAGACAATTTTTAATCATAGATTCATGTGAATAAGAATTTGTAAAAGGGAAATAAATGAATGGTATGATCTCCCATAAGTAATTAATGTGAGAATAAACACAATTAGGCTTGTAGGATGAGAAATGGAGAGGGTGAAAAGTTTTGAGAAAAAACTCATAAATCTCATGAATGCAATGGAAATATAGAAATTGTTGATGAAAAATGATTTGAATATAAATAGATGGGACATTATATGATCTAGTTCTATAAATTGTATCAGAATTTACCTTAAAAAAGCATAATGTAGTAATTCCAAACTTATGCGATTATTGGTGCTGACACCATATTTCCTAATGAAATTGTGGTAGTTATATTTATCATGGCGTCAGTGATATATTATTATTTAATTTATTTTAAGATCATTAAACTGTTTTATAGATTTTAAAATCTATATGAAAATAAAAATTTCCCTTACAATCTAGTAGGGGAATTAATGATGAAGTCATTGAGCAGATATCTAATTGCAATAAATATTTATCGATTATCCCCCATTATTTGGCATGGGAATACCCTATTTTAATCATTGTTTATTACACATATGGTTTAATTTTATATGATCCCTCTTTAGGGATTGTATTTCAATGTATTTTAAAAAATAATTTTCTAATGAATTAGATTATGGCTTGTGTTGGTGAAGTGGAGTCTATTTTTATTAGAGGGAGATCATCATCACTAAATTATTTCACTATCCTATCCTATCTTTTCTCATTAATAATATTAATAAAATAGGGATAAATCAAGATAGTTTTATCTATATGGTATATTTTCGAATAATATAGGGTGTTCACATGGTACAAAAAATCAATTGAATGCTTCTAGAATAATTAAATTTTCATATGCTAGATCATAAATTTATGTTCTCCATTAAACTGATTTACATTAATGGGATATATAAAAACACATTATAGAATAAAAACATTAATTTTTTTGGAGTTATAAAAATAGTGGAACTATTTGATTGGTATTGTATTTATGTGGCTTATTTCAAAGAAGGTGTGTAAATTATGAGTTTAGGGTCATTCATTTCGGATTGACCAAATAACAATCTATATAAAATAATTTAATAAATAAAGTATTAATGAATAATGTTGATATAATCATGATGCTTTTTATTTATGAAATTTTAACATATATTAATATATTTAGGTTCTACTAAATGTAATCTAATTTAAGAACTAATTAAACAAAATTTTTGAGGATCATAGTAACTATGAATTTTGGATTTAAAAAATTTTGTGTCCATATTGTCTGTTATGATGGAAAATATGTTTACTATTTGAAGGAAAAACATGTCAAAATATTTTATTACACTTACAATCATATATGAGAATTGATGTTTCCAGGGTTTAGTTGGTTAAAACAAGCCATTTGAATGAGATATTTCATTATTAAACATAATATTTCCATATTAACACATAATGAAGTTCAATAAATAATTTCAAGAGAGTTTAAGTAGCATTATGATAATATGAATAGGATGTATATAATGGAAATAGTATTATAATTAACATTAGGTGAATAGGGATTTTTTTATATTGTAATGCATATAAGGAAGGTCATGGTTATTTTTGAACACATAATTATAAGATTATTTTTTTTATTTCACAATGATACTGATAATACATGACTGGAACATTCTATCTTATAGATTTAGGATGGTTAAAAAAATAATTTCCTTGAAAATATTTTGAATATATGGTTATGGTGAAATAAAATACATATAATAAAGTATTTGAAGTATATATTTACTCTAAAGGATCTCAACAAGAGGCAATGAAGTTGGTTTGAACTTGTCAAGGACCATGATTTCTCACGACACTAACACCATGTGAAGGACACAAGGTGATGAATAATTGAGGAGGAGAGACATTATATATCTTCTGATTACCATGATTAACAAAGAACATATATATTGAGATTTAGTAAGGATTGATGAGGTTATTTTTAGGTAAGTAGATACTTTTTAATTTTATATATAAATTGATCAACTATATTTACAAGATAACAATGAGAATTTCAAAGTAAATAATGAGAAAATTCCAATGATTATTAATGTAGTGATTCATGGAAAATTGACATACCACATCAATATAGATGGAGATATCATGTTTTAACAAAAGTTTCTATTCCATATCTACTATATTGGAAGAGGGATGGTCATATAGAGTAACATATATCCAATTTATTCATATAAACTGGTAGCATAATGATTTTTTAAAATTTAATATAAATTTTCAAGAGGGATGGTATCAATCAAGAAAATTTTGATAATGGTCCATATTCTTGTATTCTAGATACTAAATACAGATAGACATTTTCTAAATGGATTCATGGAACATATCCCTATTCATTTACCAAAGTGGGTAAATATTACAATGGGATTTTTACTAAACTCCAAATGAATCTAAAGATGAATAATTCATTATTGTTTATCATTGTACACCTTACTTTGTCAACTAATTCAATAGAATTAAGATATGATCTTTCACATGATCACTTTTCATGGATATATATCAAAAACTTCATAAGGCTTCATGGGTAACTTTTACCCATTGTATATAGTTCTGACCCTCAGTTCAATTTGAAAAACATGAAGAGTCTTTAAATGGCAATCGACAGTGATTTAAATTTTTGAACCACATATCATAGGTTGAATAATACGATCCTTGAATGTAATACTAAGAAATTTGTAGACAATCTTATATCATATAGACATGATTTTCATTTTTGGTGCGATACAAATCAACCTCTAGTGGAATTATCATACAATAATACCCTCTATTAGAGAATCCATATGGATCCATATAAAACATTGTATGAGAATAGGTTCCATACTCCATCATATTGACAATTAGTTTGAGAAATATCGTCATATTTCTTGGAGAATATAGAGTACATGACCGTAAATATAATAACTATTATCAATCATATGAAAGTATATTCAATTATAAATAATATTTATGTGAATAAAGGAAAGGACATGAAATCTCATGTTTGGGATATTATATTATTGATGGTTTATCCATGTAATAGAGTTGTAAGTTTTGGTAACTGTGGGATGATAATTCATAGGTACATAGCTACATTTAAATTACTAGATATACTTATATCATTATCCAACCGACTGGAAATTTCACCCAACCATTCACAAGTACAAAATTTCTTCCATTTTTCATTGGTGAAGAAATACATGCTATATCTATTTCATATGTTCACATTAATGGGAATGGAGTTGGATTCAACCATATATTTTGATGAGGAGCCCATCTAGATTCTTCACAAAATAGAGAATGTATTGTGGAATCAGAATAATCAATTACAGAATGTCATTTGATGAAAAAAATAGGAATAAGTAACCAAGGACCAATAATAACCAATGAAGAAGCAAAATCAATAGTTATTTAATAGTTATTCTATAACACAATATAATGAAAAAAAAATTATTTATTCTAGAGAATATAATACTTAAGACCCTTCTATAGATGAAACATGTAATATCTTAAACAATCACATAATTCACAATTTAAATAAAATTTATATATACTATTATTAAAATGATTTTTTTTTTAATTTTATGCATCTATTTTTAAAAAATGAAATTCATTTTTAATTCCCCATAAGGTTATTAGATTAAGTTGAAATTAGTTTCACAAAATGATTAATTTTTATTTGAATACATATCATACATTTTTTGTTAAAACTATGGATCTATATATCATCAATGATATATAAGAAAAATATAAAACTGAAAAAACCATTGAAGTAATATATTATGTATTTAGCTATTTTAATAATGAATTTTAAAATATTATTTCAACATATAAATATAATGGACAACACATTTGGACTAATTAAAATGAAAATTTAATAATAAAATTGTTTTCAATCATTTATTTGGATCATTTTTTTAAAATTGAGATTAATATTTTCATTACATAAAGGCCTAATTGATTTTATATTTTAAAAGTAATTCTTTTGACAACTCAACATACCTATTTTTTCATTTAGTGTATTTTAGTTTTGATCATTGTAAAAATTTCATAATAGTGGTGTAATTATTCATTCAACATCCAAAGTACAATATATAGTTAGTCACCCTGAATTTTTAGTTGACTATTGAATAAAATTCTCACCCTGATAAATGATGAGTTGTTCAATGAGTGGACACATTCCCTTACACTCAGGGAGTGTATGCCTCTAGAATATTTTCATTCTCTTTATTAACCATGGAGAAGTATTTTTATTATCATTTAAATGGTCTCTTACCAATTATAGATATTGAATATAATTACTGTCTTCCTTGGATTATGTAATGTATCAGCCCCCTCGTTATCTTGAGAAGCTGGTAGAATATTATTTTTTCATTTTAAATGTCCCCAAGACACTAGAGGATAGAAATAAGAATCCTAGGTCACCAAGATAATTCGGTGAAGATTTTAACATTGAAATTAATACAACCAAAACCATATATAGCATAAAAATATAGTCACTAAATGATTCATTGGGAAATATTAAAAAATTCAACAATAATAACTCAAAATAATACCAAACTAAAACAACTCGCCATATTAGAGTACAATGTTGAAGACAAAGAAAACTCAAAGACTCAATAGACACCAACTTCACACCTCCCAACATGCTCCAAGATCTATCTCCACAAGTAATTATCAATTTATCTAGATTTATCACTAAAGAAATGATTTACTTTTCTTTTACATATATCTTTATATACAATATCGGCAAATTCACCAATGTTTCCTATAAAGGGTGAGTATGAAATGATGATGGGTTTTACCAAATAAAATCCCTACAGACACTACATGTATAGAACATGTTATGAAATTTATATAAAATAGTTTATATGAAACACATTAAAAATATTTATATAAATTCCACACAATTTAGAAAAAAATAGTTTTTATAAAAAAAATAGTTTTTTTATCCAAATCATTTTCCACGGAAGGAAACCACAAAATTCATTCATCCTATTTCACATATTAAAATTGAACTACCTATTTCAATTTACAGAACCAAAAAAAAACACACTGAACTAAACATGATGGGTGTCTACCATTTTTTTGGAACATCACATCCATACTCTGTCCCTTGGATTGTGGTGCTTCATAACCATTCTCCACCCCGTTCAACTCACCCACAACCATTAAATCCAATAACCATTCCATGAAAATTTTTTACTAACCATTTTGGTAAAACAATATTTTTATTCAATAATTTTCCATATATAGAAACAAAACAACCATTTAAAAATCATCATCTTAAAATCATGTTACCACATTCACATTCCACTAAAACACCCATTTTTCAATATTCTATAAACCACAACTAAATTGGGTTTCCATAAAACATGTACCTCAAATTTATTTTATAATTACAACAACCTTTTTAAATCATTCCATAATTATTTAATAAGAGGGTCAATAGTGAATCCACTTACCTCATAATACTATGGGGGAAATGAAAAATGTCACAAAATCTTCTACAAAACGAATTGAAACTCAAATAAATCATCTTAGATAAAATTTCATAACACAAACTAAACCAATTAAGTTCATGATTGGATTAAACAAATAAAATATATTTAAAATATTATTTGATATATGAGTCCAAGAGAGTTATGAAGTAAAATATTCTTAAAAAAATTAAGAATGACCACTTAGAAAGGAATTTGGTCTTAAATAAACCACGATTTCCTGACGGATTGATCCCATATCAAGTGGAAAGGTCTCTAGAAACAATGGGAATTGATTAATTATTTATATGGACTATTTATGGGAATATTTATCCATTAAATACAATCATTGATTCTGATCCACAATTTTAGAATCTATCTTTTTGTCATGCCTGATCAGGGTGAACAGTTAGGAAAACAGTGTGGTAACTCTGGACAAGCCCCCTTTTTCCAAATGAATGGATTGTCCTGGGTGACACATATATTTGAAAAAACATGCACAAATTCATCCACATACCCAAATATCCTTACCTTCCCTTTCATGGTTTCCTATTGCATTTTCATGGTTTCTAATTACAATTATAATACTATGTACCTCGAAAATACTCCTTAAACATCCCAAATGTCCTCATAAACTACCAAAACATCACAAAATCACATTAAATACATAAAATAGATAATGAAATAGGTATTAAAATGAAATGAGGAATGCTATATTCAATCCCCCATTGGACTTTCTGTCCATAGGTCATCGATAACCACCCATTTCCTAAAAGAGATCGGGTTATTTCTCATCAATTTTTTTCTAGTTCCTTGGATGTTTTTGAATATCACAATGTTACCGCCAAACTCTTAGTACAATGATGTTTTATGATGAAGAACATTATCTTTCTTGACCAAAATTCACATTGGAACATGTACCAATAAAGCATCCAACAATATATGAATGTTATCACATCGATTAACATGGTCAGGATAAATATTATACTTTTTCTACTAGGATTAATGAAATACATTATAAACTAAAATGAACAATGGGGTAAAATTAAACTGAAATTACACCTCAAAAACTCATTACAATGTCGTATAAGGTCTTATAAATCGAGGATATTATATTACATATATTAAAAGACAATGATACCCAATATTTGATGATATTCCCATGAATACGTTGTCCTCACATCGAATGAAAATAGTTATTGACAATGATCCACATGAGGTTTTAGGAATATCTAATCCATCCCCATACACTTCTTAATCAGTATAATATTTTATGTTGATTATTGGATAATGTCCAGTTTAAAAAATGACGTATCCCTTATTTAGAACAATAAAAGAGTACAATGATAATGAAAACAATTGAATGCTTCAAAAGTTTTTATATGAATAGAGGACTAATAATTGTTGTTATATGTAACTAAAAAAATAAAAATTTATCTTCTCATGAGATATAAAAAATAATTACACAACTCAGAGACTGTCTTCCAACATTTTTATCATCCTTTTGGATTTTCCATCCACCATAGGGTGATATTCCATGCACATGGTAAACTGGGTACCACATGCTTGCTTGAAGGAGTTATAGAAACTATATGTAAACCATGGATATCGGTCTAACTCAATCAAAACCGATTTTCCATTAAACTTTAGTAATTCCCAGATATAGATTATATTCATGTCCTCCACCATATGATATTCACGTATAGCATTTAATTGATTCGATATTGAGAAATGATCTACTATCACCCGTATGAAAAAATGCCTCTGAAATCTACAAGAAATAAATTTCATAAAAACCTTTCCCATCCTCATCAATTTCCAAAATGTAATGGGTAAATACTACAACAAAATAATTGGCCTCTACAGCTGAATCTTAACTTACTAGGATTTGTGGAATCACATCACAAACTCAACCATAGTTCTTTTCATTCCATCAAAAAAAATTTGGTTTCAATTTCATATACATCTTTTATATTCCATAGTGAAAAACTTATTTCAAATTATGGAATGAATGATAAATTTATTCCAATCTTTAAAAAGGTACTACAATCCAATATCAGAACCACAACGCTGAACTCTCATCTAGATTTCATCCCCAAATGATCTTCCCACCATTGGGTTTTGACTTAATGGAAATGAATTATTATAATTTTTTCTATGACTCGTGAAATAATTAAAACAAATTAGGTAAAATGTAACTCTAAATAAAATAGAAACACTTCATTGGTATTCACAATCCCTATTTAGGTAAGCTATCATTGACATCAACAAAAATTGTTCTAAAGACTTTTTTTTCAAATGAGAATATTAATTTCTTCTTATTGTATCTTATATAAAATTCCCATTCACTGGTGTATAGAAAAAATCATAATAAAACATTTGGTGATACTATATACATATTGATTGTTTATGATTTAAATATACTTGTGAGAAATTGTTTTTCTTGTTCTTATGATCTGTAAACACTTTAAATATCTTGCAAAAGTGGTCATTACCAAACATATTCAATGCATAGACAATGAAAACTAACTCCAAATATTGTATTTGGTATTTAATTTCAAGAAACCATAAAATTCAGGATTCATAAGAAATAATGATCTCCAAACATGATTACTCACCCCATCTCAGAACACGATGCATCACAAGACATCATGCACCATTTCCCAATTCTAAAAAATTATGATTTTTTCTAATGTATGGAATGCATTCAACTCCGAATAATTAATCTGACCTTCCATTTTATATTATAGTGAATCATTTTTCATTATTAATGATTTCCTTGCTAAATCTAGAAATTAAAAATAATGAAAAAAAGAATCTATAATAACCAACCAATCGGTGGAGATTACTTATCTCTAAGACAATTTCTGGTTGATTCCAGGTGATAACATCCTATATATTTTCTATATCCATATATAAAAATACTTGGAAATTTTTTTCCTGGATATGTTCCTCTTGTATCCAAAATATAAAAGTTGAGATTTTGGAATATATATTATGCCCCCAAAAATTTCCCAACACTATCACCACATGTTTCTCATGTACATCCATTGACCATTAATATAGTAGTATGTCATCCGCAATGACTTTAAAAATAATGATATATTAGACATATCTAATTAATTAAAAACCTAAATACTAATTTAAAATTAGTATGACCGAATCGAATAACCACATACATCTAATGGTTGTATCAACTCCTAAAAGTTATATTAGGAAAATCATCTTTCTAAACCATAATTGGTGATATCCTAATCACATTTAGACTTATGAAAACCATTAGGTTCCCATAAATTTATAAAAAAATTCATCAAACATTAGATGTGAATAATAATTAATTATTGTAACCAGGTTAATATTATTATAATACATAGAATGGTGAATAGTTCTTTCAAAAAATATCACGAAAAATGACATTTCTCCCCATAGAGATGGGACTGGACTAATGTTCCATTTAGATTCCTACTCTTCTTATAAGACATCCATTTACCATAATTCATTTATTACCATCTAATAATATATAAGAGAAATATGATTCATTCTTCATATGTGATATATCATAAAATACACTCCCTTTATGTGTGTAAACTCATAGAAATTTTCAATAAAAACTTTAGAAAACTGGTCATAATCTACAAGATTACATTATCATCTCCACTAAAGAGATTCTTGACACCTTACTAAGTTATGTAACTAAACCTTATAGTATAACAATAAATGTGATATTTGAAACTTAATAAACAATAAACACAATGTATTATGTAATCGACATCCATCTCAATCCTGAAAAAACCCCATATCAACTAAACAACATTAGTCATTCCAGAATATGCATTTCACATAAAGTGTCGACATTGGCTTTGACCAATATGATTTTGATATTTCTAAAAATATAGAAAGAACTCATCATATAATACTATATGTTCAACAAAAATAGAAGAAATAATTTAATGGAATATTCTCATATCAGTCAAATCATTCATATGGGTAAAATTTAGAAGAGTCATTCAACTCTATATAAAAGGTCCCTTTTGATATTCCATAATAACTCTCTCAGGCGAATAAAATTTATTAATAACTGGAAATCGGAAATTATTAAACTGTTGATATTAACACTACAATGGCGTCATGGTCTTCCAAGATATTTCATTAAATATTAGCACAAATGAATATATTTATTTTTATATCCTTATTCAGTCAAATAATATGATATTTGTGACACAATAGTTTGGTACTGAACACCTTTCCCTAGAGAAATGTGATAATAAAATAATTGTTGATTCATCAGGTTTAAATTGTGTCATGAACTTGCTTCTATCATGAAATATCAATTCATGTGATCTGAATAACCACATTGAAAACATCATGCATTTCTCTTAATTTTGGAATGGTTTTTCCTGATCCATCCATCTAATTCTGAGTCATCCCAGTTCAATGGAATTTAGTGTCCCTCCTCCACACATTAAAATCATTAGATTTACCAGCATTTCTCATATGTATCAACATGATCCCTCCAACCATAGTGATAGGCAATTTCCTTTCATCCCATATGTATATAATGAACATAACCATATTGTATGTTATTTGATGCATGGAAATCATCAACCAAATATCTAGCCTCATACCTGATTCAAAAATTTGTTCCATCTGAGATTCAATAATAGCTTCATAAGGTGGAAAGAGTACTAAATTCAAAAATTTATCTGCTTAATTTAGTATAGAGAGGATCAACTGGATTAAGGATAATGTGTATATAATTATTGAAATCCTTATTATGTGAGTAAGGAATTAATTGTTGAAATATTATTTACAAATCATCCAATGAATTTCATTTTTTTAATATATCGTGAACTGATAAATTCCACCACTATTGTTGAGGATATTCCATCATATATGTTTCCTATGGGAAATATAGAACTTATAGTGTTATAAGTAAATAAAAATACAATTAATCATATTTAACCACACATCTTCTTTCTCAGGTTATGAATCACCTTGATAGAAGGGTGGATTCTTATTTTGGAATAGAACAACATAATTGACATACATTATTTAATCCCTCATGTTACTGTTATCTATATACTAAAAATTATTGACTACCCTATAAACTAGTTGTTTGTTCACCTATGGCTCAAGTAAAACCACATTTACAATGTATTATATTGATTGGTTTCTATGATGTTTTCCATGGAAATTTTTTGATAAAGACAAGAAATTCCATAAGTCGCACTCTATTGAAACTGAATGCTTAATAATATCAAATTTACCACGTCAGAATTATCAAATCCTGGCATTCCAAAATCCTCCATGTTTTCAATTTCACCCCATTATTAAAAATTTCACTAGTGTTTTGAAAAATAATTATTTTCAAAAGAACAATATACCAAAATCCATCATTTTTGGGTGTGGAGAAGTGTGAATTTGTATAGGTATGTAGGCGAATGCCTCTAATTTGTGGGATATGACTACTCTGTATTAGTCACAATTCCATGTCATATCACATTCGGCAATGGGGGTAGTCATAGCATGATCCCCTCTATGACAGGTCCTGAAAATCGTCATCTACCTATATGAAAATCCCATCTCTTTGGAATAATAAATTTTTCATACCATAAATATATTATATATATATCAATTATTAAGAAGGAATAATGTAAATTTATTTCCACTTAAGAGATATATAGTATTACAATGGATTATGAAAGAGTTTCTATCACCAGGCACCCATATGGACTGATCTAGTTGTAGTCATATCCAACTAATTAGGAAATCATTGAAATATTGATATAATTCTTGGCTCATATTGAGAATATATTTAAATGGGAATTCCATGAAGTATCACCACATCATTTACATAAAACCTATAAATAATTCTATATGTAAATCTCTATTAATATCTAGGAAATGTGTAAAATTTTATGGACTACCTATAATAAAAAATATTATAGTGTTGACATTAGATATCTTAAGTATCATAGACATGAAATAAATAGTAATATTTTACCACATCAACTATATTTTATCTAATGGATTAATAAATTTATTGGGATGTGGTTTTTCATATTTTTGTTGATTAAATATGAATTAAAGTGAATTAAAATATTAAATTAATATTTTTATATATTCACAATAGAAATGTTCACAGATATACCTCTGCATATTTTCCCTTATAGGATGTATCTATATATCCAATATATAATAAATAATGAAAATATAATTCCACACTTATAGTTTTAATGGAATAAATAACTTTTTATAATACCGTAAAATTCAGTCATATCATACGATAATCTATTGTAAAATCCCATTTCATTTTTCAATGATCTAATTATTATAGAAAATTTCACCTTGTTAATCATTCAAAATTATTTCCAAAAAAATGTTTTCATGAATTACATATGAAAAGAACCAGAACTCACATCCACTACAATACTCAAATCCAATGATATATTATCCTTCAAATTTAAAAAAATATTATTCCCTAATCAATGATAAGAAACCATGTAAATTTTTAGTCCATGAATATACTACATTTTTTTCTTTCCATTCTTAAAAATTTATAGAATAATAATTATCCTTGACTAGTTAAATCCTTTTCCATTCATTATATGAGTAAATATTTGAATAAATATGTTTTGTAACAACTTATAGTTGGTGTATATATAATATCTCTCAACATATAGATAATTTATCTGAATCATTAGAATAATGATAAATTATTCTATCACTAAATAATTATTTAGATAATTAATTTCAAGGGGGTTTATTTTTTTAATATGTTATCCACTACACAATATTTTTATATTGGAGAACATAAAATACCAAACCATTCTGAACCACTAAAAATAACAAACCCAACTTTACTGGATAATATTTTTTATTTCATGTGTATAAAAAAATATTAACTTTATTTAATTAAATCAATTATAGAACATAATTTATTTTCAAGATGTGCATCCATATTAACATTTTCTATCCAAACATTATTTTCTATATGATTTTCATTTTTAGGAGGATAGAAGATTGTATAGAGTATAATGGAATTTTGGAAGAGAAAAAAAATACATCGTAGAGCATCATGGGTCACAGAATATCACATGGGACTCCATTGACCATCTGGTGGACTGAAGAGAGGCACCCCACACCTATTGGACTCATAGGACACCATGAAGCCGACAAATATTCTACTGGCAGCCATATATTAGCCACTGGGTATCTATTAAGGGATATTAATTAGGGGAATAATAATAAACTCCATGAAACCCACTATTTAATAACATCATAATATTCATCATCCTAGAATATATATATATATATGTATGTATGTATGTATGTATGTATATGTATAAATAATGATAGGGAATACATTGGAATTTATCGACCCTTCAATCACAATTTATGGTCGTTGGAATATCTTATTATTATTTTTAATTCCCACTCATATGCCTGGTATTGTGTTAGTATTATAACATTTAAGCATTTTAGTATGTTATTATATAATTAATAAATAATTATTATGGGGATGGTCTAGGATCCGGGATAATAAGAAATTAATTTCTTATTTGTCCTTGAAAATTCTGTTTTTTACACATGATGATGGTGGAATGACACTATCTCATAATTTATTAATTCACGTTCCATGAATATATGATTCATGTTCGAGCTAATGTATTGTGTACATGGCCTCCAATAGATAATAACTAATTTTTCATCCATATAAAATTATGACAATATTTCTATGTGTGCAGTATGACCCAAGGGAATGTAGGGACACAAATTTTGGCCACAACATATGGTGATATATGCTTTGAAAAAAAAAGGTAATTGATATGGTGAATATAGGACTTCCATGGCCTTGAGAAATGACACATATAAATTATTAATGATTCTTGTGATGTATAGATTAATTGATAGAATTTAATTTAAATAATTTATTTATAATATATATCAATATCATTTTTTAAATATATAATTTACATTGAACCATGTTGTTAACAAGTTATTATAATGATGAATTCTTTATAGAGGATTCGATTATTTTGTTTATGGATAATGTAATAATTCATTTATGGTCATTAAATTTATTATATGATAATTATGAAAATATTCTGGGGCCCAAGGGTGTAGTCCCAATTGTATGGTGTACCAAAGGTTATAACAATAGTGAGGGCTAATTCTATTTCCAACGATCATATAAGTAATACCAGAATAATTTGTTATATATTTCTTTAAAAATAAATATTATTTCATTGAGTTATTGATTTACACGAAACATATAGTTTAGACAAACCGTGAAATACTTTTCAAATATTATTCTTTAAGGTTATAGAATAGAGATAAATATTTTAATTATAGAAATTAATTAGACTGAAAAAATTATCATAAATATATGTGTTACCAATTATTAAAATCAATTCATTTTTATCAAATAATTAGAAGTTAAAATATAAAATTGTTTTAATTTAATTGATGTTTTCCATATATTTTTTTTTTGTGAAAAATATATTTATAAATAGATACATTTCATCACACTTAGTGAATGATTGTAATTATACTTATATTTTATATACTGAATCAATGATTTTACTATACAATTTTTTAAAATAACCGGATTATAATAAATAAATTCTTACAATAAAAATTTACCTTTTCTAAAAAATGGACATCATCATTTTTTTGATATTATTTTAAAAATATTATATACAAAAAATATAAATGGAATCATTAAAAATGGATCCAATATTTGTAATCTAGTTGTTTAAATATGAAAATAGGCCAATATTATTTTTTATTATAATTTTAACCCTAGTATATTCTATCACCATAGAGAGTTGAAAGGATGTAAAATATGGTTTAAAAATCAAGATGCCATTTATAATTTCCTTAACATAAACCACAATCCTATTATATTAGTTGATGTAGTACATTTATATCTATATATTGAATGTATGTATATATACATCCATTTTTTAGATTATGAACAATATATGAATCAAATAACAATTTCTTGGGGTTAATGTTTCATTTATTGTCTATGGTGTGTCAATTTAATTTTGGTGAGATGTGGTGATGATTAGAAATGAAACAATTGTTAAAATAGTATTCAGTGATTAGATAAATGTTCTATAAAGGTCAATATTTTTTGAAAAGTGGACATTCCTTATTAGTATAAAGGATATTAGAAGAACATGTAAAAATTCATTTGCATGATGAATTGTTTATGAAGGACATTAATATGTAGTCATTGGATAATATAGAAATATATTTCCATGATGAATAATTATTTTGATGGAGATTATGTATTGGATAATTATTATATTCCAAATATTTGAGAATATAATAGATGTATTTTTTATTGTGCTTATTCAAAACTTTTTGCCAACCAGGTGGGGGACATGGAACAAATTGATTTGAGTAATATAGGAGGCGGTAATAAACCATAGGTGAGAGGTTTTTCATTATGCTTTCATGGAGAATCGGAAGATAATAGATATATATAATGTGAACATGAGATTACAGAGCTTGGTCTATGATGCCGATGGGCCCACACAGGTTCACGCAACCTGTGAGGGCTGTAGGGCAATGTATGTTAGTGATTATCACCAAATTGTGGTTCATAATAATTGTGGTAGTGGATAAATTATATTTTTATTAATGAAAATGGATATATATTATTCGGAAAATGATATGATTTGAATGTATATCTCTATCAGTAAAAAATATACATAAGTGTAGCAACTCAATGATGTTAATGAAGACCGTTTGATAGATCTAGTGAGCATATTCTTCACTAAATCCTCATCTGAGATAGACAATTTTTTATCTAAAAGGACCCACATATGAATATAGATATAATAAAACCATCCTAATTATATTACAACATTTATAATCTGATGAGTCCATGATCTCCATACCGTTATGTTATAGTTTTCATTCTTATGATACCAATATTTATCCATTTTGGGTGAATGAAAAATTTATTTTTGGATTTAAATTCCAATAATATGAGGCTCCAATGAATTAATAATTTGGAGGGTCATTGGAATATAATCACTTTAATGTGATATTTTCAACTGTAAAATATTGCAAATAGATATAAAATAAATTCGACATCAGACACTTATGAACTCATATGTTATATCATTCATTTTCAATGATTTTTTGAGATAATAAACATGATATTAAACATAATATTATTTGAATAAGAATATCGATATGGAAGTTACATAAAATTTATAGTGTCCATGTCAGGTAGAGTGAAATGGAATTTTTATAGGAACCATAATTTTTGAGGAAACAGAGCAACAACAATTCATCAAGGTTGTGTGGTGATAAGTCCTCCCTCAAAAGGCATGTGTTATAGTGAATTGGAAGACATGGTATGTCTAAATTTCGAATGAACACATGAATACCATTACACTAAACTTTTTCTTTGATTCCATTCATGAGTTTGATACCCTTAGGCATATCTATTTTTTAAAGGGCATCATGAGACACTATAAAATAATGTAAAATGATGAGATCTCTTATGAAGATGAAGAAGACAAGTGACATACATTGTATCTTATAGGGATGATAATTCATGGACTCCCCCATTTGAGTTTAATAGAAGGAGATTGTGTTCATAATATCTTTCACACACACACAAACCCATTTTGGATGGTGCAAGGAATATATAAGAGAGTGAAAGAATAATAGTGCATGTGAATACTCACTTACATACGTGAGTGTGTAAAGTCCCGTAAAATTCAAGGAAATTTCTTTTTCATAATTTTCTTTGCAATTTTACAAGAATGCAGTTTCTGATGGCACCTGATTTCGAGGCCCGATGTGCCCGGAATCATTTTCCGAAGTTTGGTTTGGGTACGTTCAGTGAACAAACGAGCAGGATTTTCTAACATTTGAACCGGTTCTTGGAATCAAATTTCGAGGGCACCTGTGGAATCGCAGCGCCAGTATTTTCATAGAAACGCATTTTACGGAGTTGCGTTTTCTCGGCTGTGGTTTTAATTTTTGGTCTTATGATAAGAAATAAAATAAAAGTCGTGCGACACTTTATTTTCTTTCACTTAAAGCCACTTATGCTAAATTAAGCGGATAAGGTGGAACCCACAATATCCTACCCACTTGGTAGGATATTTGTTTGGTGGGGCCCGCACGAGCCCCACCGTTTCGTTACATCTATGTAACACACCTGAAAAAACCCCTTTTTAAATATAGTCAATAGGTGCATTTACTTAAATACTAAATGCCCCTATTAATTGGACGGTTAATTCGTTGCAGTTAATTCTTTGAATTAATTTTTTCGTTACTTATCATCGATATTCAAATTATTGGCATGGGAATAAAATAAGGCCATCACTAGGTTTATAGGGGGTGGCTTGTTGATAGATTTGGAGAAACTCTAAATCTTGAAGATCAACATCCTCCTTTGTGAAGAATGTGAAGAACGCGAAGAATGATGACCTCTGACGAAGGGCGACGAAGAATGCCGAACCCTCAGAGATCAGTGACGCGATGCTGTGTACCGCGACGCCGACGATCCTCCTTCCACGACGTTCCTTCGCCCTCGACAATATTCGATCAACAACCGATTGAGGTAGGGGGTTGCGGTTCTTTTAATTCTTTGTGAATTATATCCTCGGCATGGATTCTTTTGGTGCATTTTAAATCTTGTGATTTTATACCCTCGGTATATGTTTAATATATTTGTCGGAAGACTTTTTAATACCACTAACACGGTGGGTGCGGTCCAACGAACAAGTTTGAACCCACCGTCTCTTCATTCTTGGTGTGCGGATTAGTGGGCGACGACAATCATGCCGCACATGCGATGTGAGGTCTTCGCAGTGAAGGATGGGCCCCGAGAGGGCCTTTGGTGAAGACGACATGCAATTCCAACCACCGGAACTCGTCCGGTGGCACACGGAGCGTCCCGCAGGCGCGCCGCTGGGAGGAACTGCCGTGGTCCTGTGACCACACGGGACCTGAGGGAGCAGGACGCAGCAACCGGCCGCTTCTATTGTCAAGGGCGGCCCCACGCGGGGCTGCGGTCTCTCCACGCGGTGGCAGCGCGACTTCGCTCGGCCGTAACGGCCGAGCTGAACCTCTGGACCCCCGGCCAGCGCCCGCCGGGTCGCGCCAAGGCCGGGATGGGCCGTGCTAGCTGGGCTGGGTCGCGCCATCCAGGTCGGACCCGGATTCGGGTCGGGTCACCCGGTTCGGGCCGACCCACGGGGGTTGGGCTAGGTCGGTCCGGGCCCAGACCCCCCGTTTTCGGACCTCTTTCTGTCTTTTGCCCATATCATGGGCTACAGACCTCTGATCGATGCACCGTCAGTGGCGATGTGATCCTTGGATTGCGGTGGTCATTTCGACATATTACACTCACGGTTTCGAAGAACTTTGGGTTCGGCCGGGTTGGTTCGTACACGAAACCAACCGGGCCCTCAGAGCGGAAACGCTTATAACTTGAGCTCCGGACGTCCGATTGACACGCCATCTATCTGGTTGAATTCCTCTTAGTGAGACAGATCTTTTGGATTACTCCGCCCGAGGTTTGGATGTAGGTGTGGTGTGGTCAGGTTGGTTTGAATTAAAAACCAACCGGCCCCTGGGACGAAAAAGACAATAACTCTTAGGTCGGGCGTCCGATTGACGCACCGTCTGTCTCGTTGAATTCCTCTTGATGAGACGGAACTTTTGGCATACTTCGCCAGAGATTTGGATGCAGTTGGATAGTGGACGGGTTGGATTGCACCTGAAATCCAACTGAGCCCCTAGAACGGAAAAGATGATAACTTTCAGACTGGACGTTCGTTTGACAAACCGTTAGCGGCGATGGTGATCATGTGGAGAAACGGTCCCTATGAGTATACCCTATGAGTGTTTGGGGTACAGTTGAGATACGGTCAGGTTGGTTCTCACATGAAACCAACTAGGCCCCGGGGACGAAAATGCTATTAACTCACAGACCGAGCGTCTGATTGACGTGACGTCTATTGCGTTGAGACCCCTGTGACAAGGCGGTCCTTTGAGATACTTCTTTGTGGAACTTTGTGAAACTTTTAGTATCGAACAGTAGATCATGGAGCGGACCCTCCTGGAGACAAGCGTGTGGAGTACGGAGACCGTGTAGCCGGTTGAGACCCGACGACTGCCTGACCGATCGACTCGGTGTGTTTCAGATAGCCCAGTGGAGAGATCTTGGTTGTAGAAGCAGAACCTTGGTGGAGGAGCACTTGGTTGTCATGGAAAACCCGTGGTACTCAACATAAGGAGTACCTCTGGAGGCTATGAGGGGGATTGCTTGGTTGTAGCAACATACCCACGGCGGAGGAGCGCGTGATTGTACCGGCAGACCCGCGGTACTCTAGAGAAGGATTACCTATGAAGGATATGAGGGGTAGCGCTTGGTTGTAGCGGCCAACCCACGGAGGAGGGGCGCTTGGTTGTAGCGGAAGACCCGCGGTACTCAACAGAAGGAGTACCTATGGAGGCTATGAGGGGGAGCGCTTGGTTGTAGCGGCAGACCCATGGCGGAGGAGCGCTTGGTTATAGCAGCAGACCCGTGGTACTCAATAGAATGAGTATCTCTGGAGGCTATTAGGGGAGCACTTGGTTGTAGCAGCAGACCCATGGTGGGAAGCGCTTTGTTGTAGCAGCAGGACCAGAATACTCAACAAGAGGAGTACCTCAGAAGTCTTAGGTTAGTGAGCAGTATCTCATAGTCGTGACATGACCACTGTACACTCCAGGGATGAGGCTCTTCAGCAGTTACGGTTTCGATAATGAAAATCCTGGTTTGAGCTGAGTCTATGACATTTGTGTTTACCTCTTGATTGAGATTGGTCACTTGATAACTTAGGTATATGTATGGGCATATACTTGGGTAGTGGTTATCCTTTGATTTCATAATCTGGTGTTTCCTCATGATTGAGATGGGTTACTTGATAACATAGGTATATGTATGGGCATATACCTATGTAGAGGTTATCTGTTGAGATCTTCTTTGTGGTTATCCTTGTTGGATTTAGTGAGACCTTGAGGGTCTCAGGGTCCCTACTGAGTATCGTTATACTCACCCCTACACGGGCTATACCCGCACCTCATTGTGTTGGTTGTAGATGATGGGCACTAATGATGGAGCCCGAGCATTCGAGGAATGGACGGTACCCGGAGATGGACCACCCGACGAGTCAGTATCTGGAGGTGGACTTCACAGCAAGACGACACTCAGAGGGGGATTGACGAGCGAGAGCATTGAGGAGCTGCGCTATCTGTACCTACCCTTCAGGTAGGATCCTTGGTGGATGATCCAGGAGCTACTCTATCTGTACCTACCCTTCAGGTAGGATCCGAGGAGGACGACCCAAGAGCTGCTTACTTTCTTCCAGCTGTTTTTCTTTTTCTGTTGTACTTTTGTTGTGTTGTAGCTATTTTTCTAGTTGGGTTTGTATTATGGCCCATTTAATTTTCAGCACATGCTTTGTACTTAGTGTTTTACTTCCTCTTGTACTCTGTGGTGTTTGGTTACTTTTATAAATCCATTTCCTTCCCATTTATCGGGATTTACGCCTTTGGTGCTAGTCGCTATCCCCTGGCCTATGGAAGGCGGGCTTGGGGTAGTCATGGAACGGGCCCCGAGGATGGGTCGTGATAGAGTGAATATGCAAAAAAGAAACAGAAAGTATTGTTTTAATATAAACTATTCTAGAATTTTTTTATTTCATGAAATCATGAATTTAGTTTAAATTTTAAAAACAAAATTTAATTGTTGTCTTGAATGTATTATTATAGAATAATATATTTAAGTAACTTTTTCTCATCAATATCACATATCTATGTGAGGTTGGAAATTCATTAGTGGTGAAATAAAAATAAAATGAATAATTCACACTAAGGAAACTAGTATTTATAGGTGATCAAATGAATATTACATGAACAAAAGACCCCAAAAGTGGTAATTTAATGTAATTAAATAGGTACACAAGTGTTTGATATCCATTAATCTCAAGTATTATTGTCTATATATCATCCTATAGTGGATAAATCCTGTAACGAAGGAAATGTATTTTAGTTGGTCTCTGATGTATGTGATGTATTATTATTGGATATAGAATCAGATGGAGCCTCTCTAGGTAAGTAAATGAAATGAATGTTATTCAATATAATGATTATAATGATGATGTGTTTTGGTAGTGACTTGATGAAAGAAAAGTCTATTAATGTTATTAGAGATAATTACAATCATGTGATTGATGGTAATGATTTTTTATCCACGGTCAAAATGTTTTTGGTTGGAAGGATTAAGATTTAATACAGGACTTACAACTCACGGTTGATACACTCTCTATCAGAAAAACTACACATATGGTTATATTGACATAAATTAATTAGTGGATCGAGAACCATAACATGTAAAAAAATTTCAATTAAAATAAAAAAAATTAAAGAAAAAAATTTATTCTATCCTCTTTATTTGTTGGTCAATACATCATTGGGATATATAAGTGGTATTATTACAAATGATCAAAGTAATTATCCAGGATTCATTTAGAATTATAGTTAATAAGAATTCTATCCATAGTGACAATGTTACTAAATTTGTGGTGTTGAAATTTATTTCTGGAGGAATTGGATATTACCAAATATTATATCGCTCATCTTGGATGTTATATATTTTTCAATAGTGGGATTTCAATTAATTTTTTTGAGTTTGTTAGTTCCAAATAATGTAAGGGAAATATGTTGTAAGATGTAAATGTTTAAAATTCCATAATTTTTTATTTATTAAAATTGTCAATAAAAATTCATAGGTCTCAATCTGCTAAGGTGATCTACGAAATAATTATAATCATCTATGACTATAATTTCAATGTCAAGGAACCCAAACTATAAGTGTTGATTACTTTGGTAGAGTTTATAATTATGAGTTAAGAAAAAAAATTGATGCCTATTTTGATAGATTAAATGTGATAGTAAAAGACATTTGAGGATTTGTATAATTATGGATGACTGTTTAATTATAAAACAAATGATAGGGAATTTACATGTTCATTTTGATTTAATGGTATCAAATCTTGAAAAAAAAAGATTCCTTTTATATAGATGAACTCACAATCATTCTCACTAAAAATGTGTTTATAAAAATTCTACGATTCATGATTAATAAATCATTTAAATATCCATTACATAAATAATAAAACAGAATGTCTCGTAAAAATTAGAATACTAATTTAGGTTATTTATATAGTGATATGGATACTGATGAATTTAATTATATTGTTTCAATATTATCTAATTTATTAATTGTGTTAGCGTTGATGAGAAAATATGAAATTATAAAATTATTGTAAAAGCGGTTACATTGCAAATTTCTCATCAATATGTCCAAATAAGAATAAAATAAACACTAAAATATGATGATGATAAATGAATCGTGAAATAAAAATAATCATTCTACAACATGTTCTTCATAATATAATTTATTTTGTTTCATTGATAATTTAATGAATGTAACTGATTCATCAATAATTATTGATGAGGATGATTAAAAAATAGAATGTAAGATGAAATATAAATAGAAATCAGAATTCCACATGGATAATATTCAATATCTCATGAAAGAAAAAAAAATAGATACTAAAAAATTAAATATTGAAAATATTGATATGAAAATTGGAAATATTTATTAATAATAGAATATGGAAATAAATACAAATAAACTTTTTACAATGAAATCAATATTTATAAAAAAAATACTAAAAAGGGTACGCTAATAAGTGATGTTTAAGTGATATTATCTTTTAAAGGAGAATATTTTATGTTACACATGCAATATTTTTCATAGTTTAACATGAGTTGAATATGTCTAGAGAATAGATAAATAAATCTATTGAGATCAAGGGATGTTTTTTATATTATAAAAATAACTATGGTAAAAGTGGACCTAATCATTCAAATTGATTTTTTCTATCTTAATTCATAGATGTAAAAACTATAATTGATAATATCCGATCTAAAATTAATGTAAGGAAAACATCCACATCATGGGAAGGGAATAAAATTCATAATTCTAAAAAAATTCATGAAATGTGTGGATCCATTTGAAAGTTGAAAAAAATAGATCTTGATTCATCAATAAAGAATATGAATGAATTATTTTTTGATGGATTCTGTTTGTGATTTGGTAATTACCATCACAAAGAGTATTCTCCATGAATTAATATTTATTCACAATTAATTAGTAATGAATTGATTTAAATAATCAATTGAGTAAAAAATATGAGATTAAAAAAACCGTTGAACAATCTATACCATAAATACAAAAATTAAAAATTTTATGCTATGGATGATGTTTCTGGATGATTGAGTTTATTGGGTCATATCGGTGAGTTATGAATAAAAATATTGGAAAGATATATTCCCAATGATATGAAAGTGAGTAAATTTAAGAAGAGTACTAATACAATGTTTTTTCATGAATTAGAGGGTTAAGAATAATTTAATTGATATTTGACCACATTAGTTGAAACCATATAATAAACGGGAGGAAGTGAAGAAACATTTTAAATATAATGGAAAAATATTCATCTTATAAAAAAAATTAATTAAGAAGAAAATTCATCCATGATAGGATGTTTCAAGATCCAGAATAATGTTGATGAAACATTTATTTAGTATAATGATGAAGGAGGTATGAAAGAATAAATTCCAATCAATGAGACTAAAAAACAATATTATTTTCCAATGATATAAATCTATGATGATATTTTAATAAAATAAAATCCTAGATAGAGAGGAAATTCTATGTCTGATTTTTTTCTTATATAAAACTTAGAGGTCCCTTAATATTTCATTTATTTTAATTATTTTATGTTGAAATTTGGGAATTGAAGTAGGAATTTGAAGCTCAAAGTTTTGGATAACATTAATAAATTACACTTCATGGATCATACCATCTTCCATTAAATGGATGAAAATAATTTTTCCCTTCAAGGGAATATATCATGGGTAATATTATTCATTCTTATATAATCCACAGAATATTGAAATAATGGATAAATTTCAATAATTGAATATTTTGTTTTCAAATAAAACTTTTTCCAATTATTCATGATTTTATTCCTCATAAAAATAATGTGGATGTTGTTGTATAATGATAAAATGAGGAAAATGGGACCAAGATTATTAGAACCCAAACATCCTGATATGTTTTTCAATAAGTATGTATTATTTTTCATTTAATTGAAATCTAGGATTATTGGAAACCCCTTAAATGATATTTAAGAAATTAGGATAATTATTTTTCATTCATGGTATTTAATGGAAAACATAAAAATATTTTCTTATATCTCTCTTTTATTCCAAACTGAGCTGTCCCATATAGACATAGAATTAATTAACTATATGATCAATGTTATGAGTGTTATGTAATATCATGTTAGAAATTCCCTATTGTGTTATGATTTAATTGATGAAGTGGGATAATTTTTTATCACAAAAATATAAATTTAAACATGGGAATATGTGTAGAAAAAAATTCAAAACAGAGTATTTTTTGGAATAGTGTGTCATTTATTATCTATGAATCAAAAATTGTGTTTGTGGAAAAGTTGTGATACATAGATATTATGAATTGTTGAAGAAATATTCAAAGAGTAATTTCAGGTGCTAATGAGTAAATTTTTTTTCCAAAATAATAATTTATTATTTAGAAATTGGATAATAGAATAAGATCATTAAAATATTTATTATCATGATGAATTTATTATCAATAAATTCAAAAACAGAACATGAAAAAAATATCTGTGTATTTTCATGATGAATAAGGAATATGAAGGTGATGTTTTTTTGGATTGATATTATATTACACACATAAAAATATATAGCGTATGATTTTTAGAGTATTATTATAAAACATTTGGCCAACCATTGAGAATATATGGCCCCACACAATCTTAGAAAAGGGGGATGAGGACCACAATAATTTGTGAGAGGAGGTCTATGAGGCTTACTGGAATGATGGTGAGAGACTTAAAATGTATACTGCTCAAATTAGCTCAAATTCTTTTGGACTGGGATAATGATGGGCCAGTATAGGTCTCCGCTTCCCGTTAGGCATGTAGTGCATTATATGCTGGTGTTGATCCCCCAATCCTACAGTATCCGATATTGGTAGAGGTTATACAGTATGGAAATTTCCATATTAAGATATCTTATATATGTGAATCAATGTTGTCTGACAATATGACAACATCTTTAGAAAACAAACATAACTATAAACACTCAGTCGAATAAAAGTGAACCATTCAATAAATCCAGTGAGCATCTTCTCCCTCAATGCATCATCAACGAATTCCATGACACTAGAGCTCATGTGGAACCTCCATTGATTGAACATCAAATTTCATGCTTGTTTTATGGTATCTATGACGAATCAATGAGTAAAGTATCACCATTCATGAATGAAATTCAGTTTATTCATGTAATATCATTATGAACATATTTTGGATAAATGACAACATCATTTTAAGATTTCCATTAAAATATTTAGAGGATTCAATCTTAATGAATAAGAAGGAGCATGTGATTATCATATCATTTAGGTTATTGGATCCATCATAAACACAAATATGAATTGGTTATATAGAATTTGAAAAAGGATATTTCGAAACCCATGTGTTGTATCATTGATTTGCATTGATATTTGATAATATTAAAACTATAGTTTTCCCAAAATTAATCATAGCGGAATATGTTTTTGGAAGAAAACTATAAATGTTTCGGTTCTGGGATGATGATTGTGGCTATTATTTTTAGTATATTATGTTTTTTTAAAGAAAAAATTAATATATATAGCTTCTCATTTTTGAATTTTGAATCCCATTGGAGATAACATTTATATAAGGATAATATGGCTATTTTATCATTATAAATTTTCCAAGAACACTTATTTAGCTTTATGATGATCATATAATGTATATGTATTTGGTAGTTTAATACCCTTACACAAATCGATAGGGATTTCATGAACACCTTGAGATACCAAATGATCTTTTACACCTACATTGTGTCTTATGTTGATGAAAAATAAGAACAGTGAGATACATTATTTGAAATATGTGAGATAAATCTTGGACTCACACATTCATGTTTTTATGAAGGAACATTAAAGAAGTATATCAGTTACACTAACAACCATTATGTTTTGTAGATGTAAAATATTTAATAATATAATAATAATAGTGTACGTATATTCTTACATTCATATATAAAAAGTAACATAAAATTATATGGGATGTGTAATAGTCATGCACTATCCATGAAACATGCATGAATAAAATTAAATTGTGACTAAAAAAGAACATGAATTTAGAATATACTAGTATTATAATTTTATAATATATTGATATATAATTTATTATATCTATCTCACACATCTATTTGAGTTTGGGGCTCCATTAGTAGATGAAATAACAATGTCTTTATCATAGTTACACTGAGGATATTTTTCTTTATAGTTGACAATAATAACTGATCAAGACCGATATACTCAGATTGTGGTTATTGAAATTATTTTAATAGGTACACATGAATGAACGATCAAACAATATTATGGAGTAAGATCAAGAGATTATCCCTTATTGGATCATTAATTGAAAAAATAGGAAGTCTTTTTGTTGAGGTCCAGAGTAATTCATGTATTATCAATTGATCTAGGAATATAAGGAAGATCTATATTAGAGCCAAAGGAATGACTGTATTTTATATTATGATAAATTAAGATGAAGTAATTTTGTTGGATATTGAAGAAAAAATATATACTTGTTAGTGCTAGGATCATTGTTATTGGTTCTGTGATAGTGAGGAATCTTTATCTGGACGGTGTAATCAGTTGCACAATGAGTAGTCTTTCTACCATAGCTGATACATCTGTTTTTATAATATATATAATATTAAAAATTCACATGAGGTGATAAGGAAAGATAATATTGACAGGATTGAGAAAAAAACACTTTTAATTTGTTAAATTCTAAATAAATGGATGTCATCAAGTGAAACCATTAAATTAGCCATCCCCTCTAAGGGGTCAGTCATTCATGGGTCCCAAAAAGAATAAATATTCAATTCCAATCACTTGATTTTAACATCTCTATGAATTGTTAAATAATGATAAGTATAGGATAATTTTGTTCCAAATTTCTATTTTAAATAATAATAAATTTTTATCATTTAAATTTATTTTATAAATTATATTGACGGAATAATTACATTAAATAGATACAAAATGGTGAAAAAATATTTATTAAATTATTATGAAAATTAAATAAATTTCTTTAGAAATAATAATTGTTATAAAATATGTTATAATTAATGTTTCCATTAATTTATTATATATGTATAAAATATAGGGAATTTTAAAAAAGTGGATTGAAATACAATTACATTCAAGATGTTATCAATGTAAAATTATGTGTATAGGTTCCTAAATGACATTAACAATATTTAATGGATTTTTATTAATATTATTAGAAAATAATAAATTTTTTGAATGAGGACAATTGGGATGATAATTGGTTGTAAAAAAACTGTATTTTCTATTTATGATCCAATTGTAATCTTGTTAGATAAATAATAACACATTATGAATGAAAATGTCATTACCATGGTTATGCATACCATTTTTTAACTAAGTTGTTAAAAATTGAGAATTCTTAAAAACCCCAGGTCATCATGTCCAAATTTTAATAATTGAATTTATAATATCCCACCTTATATTATATTATCTAATCATTTGGAATTATTGATACTAAGAATGACTTAATTAAATTTTATTATATTTTAAAATACATGGATTTATCATCTAATGAATTAGAAAAAGGTTTCTTTCATTTATAATATTTAGACTACCATCATTCATTTATATTAGTGAATCCCAACCATAATCTCTTCCTAGATTACATTTATGCATCATGTATTTTCTGATATTTCAAAAATACCATCCCATTATAGATTATGTTTCATATCAGAAAGTATTCTATATGAATATGTATAACTATTAAAAAAGTATTTCATTTTTTATATCCTCTTCAATATCGTATAAATTAATTATATTTCTTATAAAATAATTAATTAATTAGTCTAATTTTTTTAATTTTTATTATGTAAATGTAGAAACCATTATCAATCATAATATGAATAGTTTGAAAATGATAATGTTGTTCAAGCATATGTGTGGACTATCAAATCCATAATGAGATATGATTCATTTTTCTTTTCCATATAATATATTTATTATTATGAGATATTTTATGAATAAATAATATAATTTTTTTTCAAAAAAATGATCTATTAATGATGAATTACTAATTACCGCATGTTTATTAATGATTTTGATAATCGAAAATAACATTTTGGCATATGTGTGACCTACCAGCTCCAACAAAATTGTAATTAATTTATCGTTATATATCAATTATATATTAATATATATTTGAATTTGGTTTTAATATATTATATTATATCATGGAAGTAATTATAGTGTTTATGGATCCATGATCATGGTCTATGGACTGAAACTTCCATACTAAAGCTCTCATGAAAACAAAATGTGTTAATACCGTAAATCAATATATCTAATAAGGAATATTTGGTAAATGGTTGTAAAAATGTTAAAATTGGATCATATATGATATTATTACAATATAAATTATTCGGTAAGATAATTATAATAAAGAAATTTTTTTTATATATGTTGATAAGACTTGATTGAAGAAATGTGAAATTTTGGTAAGGGGTTATGCTATAGTGTCATTGTTTAACATATTTTTTTGATCATATCTATGATGATAAAATATTATGATATATCCCTCAATAATCTCATATATTTTCTTTCATCTATTAATTTATTAATATTTCAGTATTTATTTGTATTTTTTGAGATTATGTAATTAAGAGTCTGAAAAAATATTTTTAAGGAAAAAAAACAATTTTCTATGTTCAAAAATAAATTTAATTTTTAATCACTATTATTTATAAAAAATGATTTATTTAATGTCTTTATTATTATAATATTATTTTAAATTTCATATTCAAAAATGTATAATTTTTTTTAAACAAGATTTCATTTATTTTAATTATATTTTTTTAGCGTCTTACATTTGATTATTTACATAAAAAAGGAAGGGTTTCTTTTTTTATACATGGCATGAAGTGAATATTATACTATCATGATGACATTATTGTAATCGAAGGTTATTATGAAATAAAATTTTCACATAAATTTTTTATAAAATTTTTCATTCTAAATAGGGGAAATGAATAGGAAAACTACTATTTCCCCCATAAAATGATCTATGTAATCTTTTAATGTCATTTTCATATCTATTGACTTCATTTTATGTTAAATATTTTTTATTAGTGATATGATGTACTGATATCATCCACCTTCAATTGTTGGTTGAACTATAATGATGATGATTTAAGGATAACTCTATGTAACCCATTTCTCTTTACTGAGTATGTTATGTTATGAAAAATATTTCATTTCTTGGGTTAATTAAATGATAAAATTATTATATGTTTATGAAGTCCATTTAATATTCTTTGGTTTTGATAAGGGGAACATTTTATAATATTTTTGTATTAATATGTATCGGTTTCATTATGTGAAGGGTGAGCCTGAAATTATATATCATTCCAAATCATTGGATAATGATGGATATCTCTTCAGATATTAATGACTATAATTGGGTGTCAATATTTTTTTTGATGGAATATATTATATATGAGTGTCTTTAGAGTGAACCTTGACTAATATAATGGAATAATTAGTGATACACTTCCACAATGATAGTCGTATTAGTTAACAAAAACAATAATGTAATGGATTTTATATGATTACGTTTATATCGTAAATTTAGGTTTTATTATTACATCATACTCTCATGGATCACGTTATTATGTTCCATTATGGTTCATGTGTTATTAATTTCCATTATTATTTCCAAGAATAAATATTAGTATCTATGATCTACGATGTGTTGCATTATAAAGTTTTGATCATTTTTACATACACTAAAGCTAATGTTATGTTTTTTATTGATATAACATTTTTTTACTATTACGGAGAATTTGAGATCAATATTTCTTATATTTCCCATATGTGTGATATGAAGAATTAGTTTATGAACGATATGATTAATAGCGGCATATATTGTGTAGATATATTTTCGATATAATAAAGGACATTTATCTACCAGTTGTTTTTGTATAAATGGTTCCAAACTCATTAACATATATGAATTTAGTTTTGATCATAATGATATGTTCTAAAGAATATTCTAATAAGAAGTAATATTTATGTATGATAATTATAGGACAATATAATGGTGATCATATTGTGGATTAATTTTAATTAAAACTTATGTTAATAGAAAATATTTGAGAACCCTTAAGATAATATGTCATATTGGATAATATCATATATGATCATAAAGAATGGGGTGTTTTTTTCCGATTAATGAATCCATTTATAAATATATATGATTACATATCTTGGGGACTGATGATCCCAGGAGTAATACACGTCAAAATTTTAGCCCGTGTATATCTCAGCCAATATTCTGTGGATTTTTTAGTGTACCCATACAACATACATTTTTTGACATTGATAGGGGAAATTCGTTAATTAAATATCATTTACAATACTAAAATTAATGAAATAATGAATAGATAGTGAACATAAATGATATTGATTAAAAAAACTATGTCATAAATGAATGATTCATGATTTAGTCATTATAAAAATTACTATTCAGGATTTTTTGTTTACAAAATATTATATTTTTTTCTCGAACTACGATATTTGGATAAAGTCAATCGATATATAAAAAACTAATCTTTTAAAAGATGGATGTTTCAAAAAATGAAAATATTTTCCTCATGAGAAAATAAATTAAATAATTTATGAAAAAATATATTTTTTATACATATAAAACATTCTCAATCCCGGAATCATGTTGAGTTTCCAAATGAGGAAATGAGGGAACAATGTTATATTGACTCCTTCATATGGAAAGATACTCTATCATTTAAATGATCTCTGGATACAATAAATTTTTTTCATCTATTAGTACCATATAAATGAAATCATCACATATCTAGTTCACAATTCTTGATGAATTAAATTTAGTTTTTTTATCATTGTATTGTGAAGATGATCATTGTTTGAATATCCACAAGAACATGATTCAATGGGAAAATTCATCTCTATGGAGTGGGATAAAACTAAAAAATGATAAAAACCAAATGATATTAATAATTATTGATTTAATTGATAATTATTCCTAGGAATAATTGGATATCTAATTTCAACACTATTGATAATGATGGGTACGATAAAGATTTAGTGAAATATACAGTTACCGTATAATTTTCATATTATAATGTTTAATTTCATTTTGCATGTCACCACTATGTTATATGAAATGTATTTAACAAGGGAATAACATTTTCATTTCAGTGATTAGATTTTAAATTTTCAATGAAATCACTAAATGGTACAATGATCACATCTCAAGTATATGATCCATATTCTGTTGATGTTTGTCAGAATTAATTTCCAAAACATCTTTTTATAATCCCTCTACATAAATTTTATTTTCTTGTTGTCATGTATTGGATTTATTTATTTAAACCTGAATTAATTTAATGACAAAGGAATTGATATTTGGTGTTCATAACCAATGAATTTTTTCTATCATTGGAATGATCATATAACCAAATTTAATAAATCACTTCCATTATATGGGTATTAATCCATATAAAATGTGGTGTTTATCTTAGATGGATATTGAGAAAATCATCATTGAAAATATTTCTTTTATGTGGATGATTGTTGAGGTAGTTTAGTAATATATTATAACTCTTCCACCAAATCATGGTGTTGATTTTCTAAATTGAATTCTCACATGGTGTAAAACATATTTCAAGTACTACAAATATTATTTCCTAATAATGTATCATGAGTCAAAGAAACTACTCCAGGTGAATATTTCAATGGGATTTATCCATTATATATTCAAAACATATAGTAAACCAATTAATTTTTTTAATAAATAAGATTTAGAAGACAATTATACCATTATTACTGATAAAATAACATGATCAAAATCCAAAAAAGTATCATTTACCCAATATTGATAATTTTTGAATCATATTAATAGAGATTAATATTTTACAGAAGTTGTATATCAATTTGGATATCATTAATTTAGGGTTTATGTGGCGGATATACCCAATAGAATTTAACTATAAGGTATATTATATATGTATTTAAAAAATTACATTTTGTTTTACTAATTCCCTTAGTATGTTAGTGGATTTATTGAATAACATATATAATGACTACCTTTACCAGTCTATGGTTTTATTTATTAATTATATTTTATATATTCAAACTGAAATGAAGATAATTAATATCACAAGATGGTTGTACTGATGTCCAAAATGAAAATATAATTCATTTGTAAAATTGAAATTTATGGAATCATGTCTACAAAAAATTTAATTTTTGAAACATATAATCTCATGTTACAATATTTAAATAGATACATAAATGAATAATGTTATATAACATAAGATAAGACCAAACATTGTGTCAGAGTTCTATAGAATTCTTATTTTGGATGGATATTATTGATTCTTGATGAAAAAATATTCATGGAAATCAAATACACACATAAAACTAACTTAGAAGAGATCCATGTTAATTTTGAAAGTTGATTGTGATGAAAATTCAATGGAACAAAAAACATGGTTAGATAACACACGGATTATTAAATGAACATGTAGTGGGAAATGGTTTATGATCTATACCGATAAGTTAAATATGAGAATGGATTGTTTCCTAAAGTAGTTGGGATGGTGATAGATTATAACCACCCATACATTGCATATAGATATTTCTTCAACATTATATAATATCTATCACATAACATAACATAACCAAATAAGACTATAATTGTTATTTTCTTTAAAAACATGGAACCATAAGCAACTAGTTCATAGTACATTCATATTATATCCTACCTATTTCATCATAAATATAGTCCCTTTTGATATATATTATAAACTACCCATCATCATAACCTGGTGAAAGGAAACTTATGATATATATTAAAAACATGGAACCATAAGCAAGTAGTTCATAGTACATTCATATTTTGCCCAAAAATTTTAGATAAAAACTTTTTATGTTAAAATAACCTTCTTATATTGTATGGAATTCTTCAAATATGTATGTAATTATGAAAATAAAAAATCTGTTTTTGTTATACAAGTTTAAAAACATTTTTCTTATGCTTTTGCAAGAAAAGACAAAATGTAACTCATACTAAAAAGAAAAAATTATTATATTCTTACCATTTGGTAAAAATTTCCCAATGGGTAAAATTTAATTTTAATAATTATAGAATTATATAAATTTTTATTGAAATATATATTTCGGAAACATGGATGTGGATGATAGTTATACCCCCGTAAATAATCACGATTAATCAATTTCACGATTTAAAAAGTTATCCATTACATTAGGTCTGATTTTCTTCGTATGGACCCAAACCTCCTATAAAATGATTTAAATGGTGTTAATAGTTTATCAAAGAATCATAATTTTATTGTGATAACATTTATGATCATATTTTCATCCGTTTGTTAGTAACATTTCATTATTACCCATTATTTTGGTAATGAGTGCTTTATGTTAAAATGAATGTTTACTCTCATATGTTATTATTACTCTATTTAGATTATAGTTATTTAATTTATATCAGGGTATTAAAATAATATATATCATATTTATCTATTCAAATTTTTTAATAATCATTATTTAATAATGATTATGTAGAATGAATCACATTTTATGGTGGTGAAAGTAAGTCGTACATACGCACGAGGGATGATATCATTCCCATAATTATTGAACGGTGTTAAAGTGAATGGATTATGGTATCTCATAATAAAAATAATTTTATATGAATCATATATATTTATTAATCCCATCATTATTCTCAACCATGTTTGATAGTTTTGAAAAATAGATTACACCACATTGTGGAGATGGTAAGATATACATACCCACGCATAGTGATTTCATTTTTTATTGGATGGGTAGAAGGTGGACACTGGATATTTCATGATTATACTAAAATATCTATATATTATTGATACTAATGTGATTAATTTATATTGAAATAACTAATAACTGGGATGTATAAGAATAAAATAGTTTTATAGAATCAGTATATGCTATTACATCTTCTTCGATGTGCCTCCTCTAAATCTCCCTTTAGAGCACAATATTTTGTATATAAAGATTACTGAAACCACTATAATGAAAATTGTAATGTTTAAAATGGAATATTTCATGGTATTTCCTAGCATGAAGGCTTAAACTGAAGTGAAGAGGTGATGCCGGAGGTGACATTTTATAATTGAGGTGAGGGGCACTTTTTGAATCTCCATAAACAATAATTTATAATAAAATAAATACCTACCCAATAACCACCAAAATGTACCAATTTAAAAGATGAGAAGAGATATGGCTATAATCTCGTCATCCAAATATTTTTTACTATTTTTTTGTATAAATTTAAACCATATCATTTCAATTGACACATATATATTATATTTTACTTTAATCGTGGTAATGACATTATAAATATTTAATGGTAATAATTATTTACTTATAGAGTGTTAATTGACCATAAAAACTGTTATATGAAATTTTCGATCATATAATTTTTAATTTTTAACTATTAAATTTTTTCCAATTTTTAAGTAATTTCATAAAATAATATTTTGATAAAATATAAATAAGGTCAATTTTGACACTATTCATTTATTTGACTTTACATTAATCCGCATAGGCGATAAATTAGATAAAAAATATTCAACACCCTCATAAAATGTCATATTCACCATTTAAATTCGTGGAGAACATTAATTAGTTTATGTGATATTTATTTTAATATTTTAAATTCATTTATTTGATATTACAATTAATAAAATAATTTTTACATCATTATTGTGTCATCATTAATAGAAATTATTTAATCTCTAAAAATTATAAATAATTCAGCATGATGTAGTTGAATTTTATAAATTTCCAAATAATATATATAGTTGATATTATCTCTTAGTTAGCCATATATTAAAATTTATATTGTTATATAAAATGAGAATGTGACATTTTGTAACATTAATTAGTTTTTATTTCATTGATGTCATATTGACAGGTAAGTGGACATAATGTGATTATATTTCTAAAAATAGATTATAAGGGTCGAATTTAGTTACCCAATAGGATTTTTACTGGTGTTGAGGTAATTATATAATATTACTTTTACCCTTAAATACCAGATCTAAATTTTACCATTATAATATAAATAATTACAAAAGTTACTATTCATAATGCCAAAAAATAAAAGTATCCTATTAACATAATTTGGACCTAAATATTTCAAATATTTAATTCATATTTCCAAATTCATAACATAGAAGTTTGAATAATTAATATATATTTATTGTTGTTGTTGAAATCAAAATGTGATTTTTAAAAGATAATACATTGCAAATGATTGAAATGATTTTACCAATAGATTCATTTTAAAATTAGTGATAATGACATACGTTTTATTGAATGAATAAAATATATTATATTTATAATTTATTCACATTATATTATAAAATTTATCCCTATAAATTATATTTGTGAAAAAAGATGTTTTTAAATTAAATTTAGCGTATTTTTAATATTCATTAAAACATGAAAGTTATCAGAAAATATCAGAAATTTATCATAAGTAATTTTTTATTTCCCACGACAAAATAACATGTTTATGTTGTTATATTAAAATTATTAATGGGTAAAAATCATAATTTATAATGGGTTCTCCTTTTAATGGTATGAAAGTAACTTTAAAAATAGGTTTTCATAAATCAAATAGGGTATTATTCTTACCATATAATTAAAATATAACGTGGATGAATGTGAAAAATATTTTATAAAGTATATAAAAAATATATCTCATTAATTTCATTACAAAAATTATTTCACAGAGAATGAATTTATATTTTTCATATATAATTTATAGCTAATGAATTCATAATTCATTTTCATATGTTTGTTATAATTATTCATTATATCCTAATGACATGGATATAATCATAATTTTATAATAAGTGCATCTCGTGTTTTTTTAACTCACGATTGTGTGAAAAGAAAGATACTGAAGAATAAAAATTACTTAATTAAAATATTCTATAAAAACATTTGGATGTTACATTCTATCCACCGTTAACTAAATATCTCCTTCGAAATTTGTCACACGGAATCAAAAAGATGATGATACATATGCCTCTTCATATCCTCAGGATTCCATGTAACTTCTTAAAATTGGTGGATCCTCATTAAAACATTAAAAAATCAAGTGGTCTTGTTTCTTATAAATTTTTCACTTGTATTTAGAATCTCTATTTTTTGTTCTTCATATAAAAGTCCTTTCTCATGTGGTATAACATTTGAGCACAGTACATGTAAAGGATTGGGAATGTACTTCTCATGAGAGATACATGAAACACATCATAAACTTGAGATATATTTTTTTGAATCACCAATAAGTAAACTATTTTCCAAACATGATCTCGAATTTCAAAATGCTCGGTATACCTTGGGATCATCATTACCTTCTTTCCAAAAATCATTAATCTCTTCTAGGGAAATATTCATAAGAACACATTTTCCCCAACATAAAAATCTATGTATTTTCATCATTTTTCAACAAAAAAATTCCACATTGATATGATCTTATGTGTTGTTGAATAGATTTGTCCTTTTTTACCATTTCATTTAAATGATCAGGTACTAATAGATTTATTCCCGTAACATCATACCAGCAGGTTGGAGTTCTAAACATCTTTTGATCTAGGGCATCATAAGGAGACACCTGAATACGAGATTGAAAGATGTTATTGTAATAAAATCCCACTAATGGTAGTTGATGATCCCAACCACCATTGAAATACATAAATAAAGATCTTTACAAGTATTATAGAGACTTAATTGTCCTCTCAGACTGACCATCTATCTGAGGATGATAAGAAATACTAAAACATAATTCTATATGTAGATCATACAGAAGACCTCTCCAGAAAATCAAATTAAACATTGGATCACATTCTGATATAATGTAATGTTGTAATCCACACAATCATACCACATCCATTACATAGATTCTGGAAAGTTGATCAATAGAATAATCCTCTCTAATAGAAATTATGTGTGATGACTTCATTAGGCGATCAACTTTAATCCAGTGGGAATTATTGCCTTTGGATGTTTGGGGATTTCTGATGATAATTTCCAATGTGATGTTTTCCATTTTAAGTTCTAGTACAGGTAATGGTTGTAACATCCACTTAGACCTATATCTCTTAGCATTGACTAGCAGTCAATACATACAATGAGAGTAATATTCAGGACATCCCTTTTCATTCCATCCCACTAGATGTACAATTTAATGTCCCTTCTCCTCTTTGTGTGTCTAGGATGAATAAATAATGATGAACAATGAGCTTCATCGAAAATATTCTTCATTAATTATGTTGTGGGCGGAATAAAAAACTAGTTCCTGAACCTTATTATTTCATCCCAATCAACGATGAATTTAGGAACATTTCATAAATTCTTTTGAAACTTTACATCTTCCTCTAGTTCCTAACTATTCTTCACTTATATAGATGGTTGAACAATTATTTGAGAAATATAATATTTGTCCCATTAAATTAAAAGGTCATGATCCATCCTTTTCAAATCCATAAAATGGGATCTTTCGTAATCCTTATCATGGATATGCTAGAATGGTCTTTCCCACTCAAAGCTTCTGCCACCTTGTTTGATTTTGCATGGTGGTATTGTATTGAGTAGTCATAATGGTTAATCAACTCAAACCATCTTCATTAGAGCTTATTCAACTCTTTTTGTGTGAAAATATAAATTATACTTTTACGACGAATATAAATATCACACATTTCATCCCAAATATATTTCCTTCACATCTTTAATGAAAAAATAACCTCAAATAACTCCACACCACGAGTTCAGTAATTTTACCCATGAATTTTCAACTTCCATGAGGAAAAAAGCTATCACCATATCATTTTTTCAATTGAATATAGTCAAGCCCCTTCATGGATGCATCACTGAAGATAACAAACCATTCTATACTATAGGGCAGTGTGAGTATAAGTGCACTGGCTAACCTTCTTTTTAAATAATTGGAATTATTTTCACATTACTCTGACCAAATGAACTTAACACCCATTCCAGTATACTTTGTGAGTGGGTTAGATAATTTTTTTAAATATATCACCAAATGTTGATAATATCTATCCAATCCAATGAAACCATGAATCATATTAACGATTTTTGATTTTGACCATCTTTGAATAACCTTTATTTTTGTTGGATCTGCAAATATCTCTTATCTTATGTTAATGTGACATGAAAATTAATCTTTCTGAAGAGAAAATTGACACTTGGTAAATTTGGAATAAATCTTCTATTTTCATATGGTCTTTAGTATAATTATCATGTGATCTTCATGTTCTTCCATTGTGACACCCCGAACATAATTTCTGCAGTAATAATAGTTTTAATTATTACACTTGGCTAAATATCCTTTTTTATATATGCAATGCCCACAAAATAAACAGAAGACTTGTTATTCATTCAAAACACAGGAAATTGATACATGGAAACAAGGCCTAAAGACCATAAATAACAAAAAATTCCAACAAGTAGGCCAATCATAATCACTGGTAGACCCCACATCACAACAAACATGCCACGAAAGTAGTGGATTTCCTTCGGATCTTCCACGAATAAGAACATTATAACCAGAACCACAAAAATCATACTAATTGTTATAGGGATTAGGAGAACAATCTTTTGTGTCTCGATGTTTGATGTTAGAAAACCGTAATTGCATTTTTACATGACCTAAAATTCGACAGTTCCCATTTAGGTAACTGTTGTTCTTACAACAGGTATAATTATAGAAATCCGGTATTGTATTTTAATTGATTATGAATATTGAAAATATTTTAATATTTCAAATATATGTTAATGTCATTAAATATTATTTATATTTTATCATTTCAAAATTTAATGTTTCCAAATATTTTGACATTCAGGTTTTGTAAATTGATCTCCTGTATGAAAATTATAAATATTTATTTTGAACATAATATGTAATGATTTTTCTATGTATAAAATCACCTAAAATGTTTTAAGTAATTTAGTGCTTTAAAATCCTATTGTTAATCATATTTAATTAAGAATACCCTTCACAAATATGGCGTTTGAAAATCAAAACGTTTTGGTATATTTTTCCACATTAATTCAAAGAAAAGTTTGCATATTGTTTTTGAATTTGAAAACATTTTTTATTAATAGTTATATTAATCAAAATTTATATAGTTGATTTGTGTATTATAAACATCCAAAGATATGAATAAATCATATTTTATGAATGTAAATATTTTCTCTATCTTTTATTTTGAATATTGGGTTAAATAAATAAATATTAACCCAATTGGCTAGCCCTTTATGACTACCCCGAGGGAGGAGGCTCACACTAGGATGATAAGACTAGCCTTCATCAAAATCCAAGGAAGGAAGAGCATGGGAATGGGTACCCCGAAGGGTGCATGGGAGATTAGGAGCACTTTGTCACGCCACCATGGACGTGAGGCTGTAGGAGAGCATAGGTAGGCCGAGGCCTACAGGGAAGTGGGAGCCCATTTTTAAGGCTCCCTTTTGGGTGTTCTGTGATTTTTCAAGTGAGTATCGTAGCCTCGATCTTATGAGGAAGTCGTACATGTCTCCCTGATTCTATGTGGGAAGTGGGTTTTTGGGCGATATGTGGTCTAGGCCATTGGATCACATCATGCGCGATCAAGGCCATCCATCGTGGTATGGGCCTCAACTCCCATCATCCGTGGTAAATACTCTATATTTTTATATTCCGTTGGATCTAGCGATATCTAATCGCATTCATTCATTCAGTTTTAAAACCCACTCCTTACCTCATCCGTCCGATCTTATTCTAGATCTAATCTCAACCGTTCCTTGTTTTTTTAAAACACACGGCCTCATCCCGACCATCCAAAAATATCCCACATAATCTAAAAAGTCAATTTCTGTAGAGACCCATATATAACGTACATATACATTACATTACATTTTCGGAATACTTAACACCGAAAAAAATGCCCAAAGACAGTATTGGTTTAATGTCTTTGGAAACTCGGAACATAATCTTCTAATCATGGTGAAAGATCTTCAACATCTCTAATGAAGATCTTCTTCTAAGGTTTTATTTCCTAAAAACCATTCTTTATATCCTGTAGAAAATAAAACATAAAAAAAATTGAGCATAAATGCTTACTAATGGTAATCATTGGGTAAATAATACAAACCATATAAATTTGAATTAAAAAAAACATGATCATAAAGTTTAAACATCAAAATCTTGAGCAATGAAATAAAACATGGCAGTTAGTAAGGCATATATCATAATAGAACATCAACCACAATAAAATAAAAAGGGTAATAAAACATGTAATTTTTTAAAACCATTAAGCACCATATATTATTTCCATAGTAGCCAACGCATTGCAGCCAAGATCATCATAGTGTACAAAGTCCCTTACTGGATCGAGTTCACTCTTCCTTCCAGTGCTCTATAACTGAACCGGAATAACATGCCATTCCAGCCATGTATATCTCATTAGATATTAATATTTACCCAATGAATTGGAGGGAGATATAGGTCACACCCATCTCAAAATGGAATCATTATTACTTGTGACACAAAATAAACATAAATCAGTCATCATAACCCAATAAATATAATGGGTTTCATAAACATCATCCCATTATAATGTAATCCATATATAAAAATGGATATAATTTCATCATAAGGAGAATAAAACCATTTAAATAATAGTGAAATTATACATGAAGCATAATCATACCAAATAATTTCATCTTAGATGGAAAATAGTTATGACAAAACACTTGAAATAAATTCTTGAAGAAAATATCATTTCTTCTTCAAAATCCATTTCTTTTCTCAAAATGTCGTGTGATTTTAAAAGAAAATAATTTTGTTGAAATTAATCATGAAATATAGTAGAATAAGATTCCTGGAAATAAGGTGTTATGAAACTATAAAAATATGTTCACTCCGTATATGTTTAAAAAACATTCTCCCCGTACTTTTTACCGAAAAAGTAAAAAAGTACATTATATGGAAAATAAAGGAATGATTCCTTCCATAAAATGTGGTGAAGGTCATCAAAGGGTAAAAATGACTATAAACATACATGGAATAAAATTTTATGAAAACATTTTGTGAAAACATAGACATTGATGATAAACATAACCTCAATAAATACTTACGAATAAACAATCACAGATAAGAACTAGATTGGTATAATTATCCCTTACTTTATTTCCAATTTCATCTGTATGTGTCTGATAATCTTGTATAGTTGGTTTAAACAAATTATTAAAATGTTATATAACCATAATAATATTTATGATATCATATATGATTCATATATGAATTTATATTAACCATTCTATTGTAAATTCAATGTTAAAGCAGCGTTTTGAGTAAAATCGTTTCATTTATCGTACGTCTTTCGACTTGTTATTCTTAATTTTATTACTTATATTCTGATTTAAATAATTCCCAAACGTTAAAAATGATTTATATATAATATATATTTATCACGTTAATATATGTGATAGATCGATAAATTGAATGAAATACACCGTTCATGGAGACGTCAGAGCATACGTACGCATGAACGCTGTTTTCATCTCCTTAATGATTTGAATGGTATTATGTAAATGAAATAAATATTTAAAGAAATAGAGTTTAAATATTATGTAATATCTTGCATGATTATGTATTATATGTACTTTATAATCATACATGATTGGTTAATCATGGAAAATTAATCTCATCTCATTTGTGGAGACGGTAGTCCGTACGTACGCACGGGTGATGATTTCATTCTATTGATATTAAAATAGTATATAATTGGATGCTATATCATATGTAAAGAATAATTATAATTTTATATTTATTATTTATTTCATTTATACTCACTGTCATTCCCATCCAAATGATGAAATGATTGAATAACAAACTACACCACGATGTGGAGACGGTAAGCCTTACATACGCTCGTGTGGTGACTTTTTCATTCATAGGATGGATAAAATAACTAATATGTTTGTACCATTTTTATAATAACATCACATTATATAGATGATACTGGAGTTATTATTTTATAATGGAATCAAAAAAGAAGGAGGAAGTGGAAGAAGAAAGGAACTTGAAATAGGTGGTGACATATTTACCTCTTCCTTGGGTTCTTCCTTTTGATTGGATAAAAAGGGCTCCTTATTATGGATTTATGACTAAAAGAAAGAATTTAGGATGAAATTAGGATAGTGAAGAGGGTACGTCGTTAGGGTTTTTCTATTCCCAATTGATTTTGAGGTGTGAATTAGAGATAAGGGTGAGTGGCCTTTTATAAGAGGGGTAAGGGGCACCTTAGGAAAAAGTTTAAATATTATTTTATAATAAATTCATATTTGGTTTATAATGGCTCAAAACTGTCTTATTTCTAATTTAGGGTATGGATGGGCTCAAATCCCCTCAACTAATAGGTTTTAGACATGTTTATGATACCATTTTAACCTTATCATTTAGATTTAACTCTAAGATAAATAATTTAACTTTTACTGTGTCTTCTTCTTTTCTTACACTATATGGTTAATAAACATATGATAAACTACCAATATTACCCTAATTTGTTAATTATTTCATAAATATTATTATATAAGTCTTTTTAACGAACCTTATATTTTTAGGAACATTATATCAATTAATTATATAATATTTGTTTTAAAAACTCTTTTATTTCAATTTTGACAATATTATTATTTTGTTTTTTCTAAATACATAACAGGATTATTACAATGAAACAAATTCATCAAACCTACCATAATATGTTATATTAACCAATAAAATTAGTAAAATTCATAATAAGTCACAAATTACATTTATTTGTGTATTTATAATATCAATTATGATAATATTTCATTAATAATGTAATTACTGCATCATAATTGTGTCATAAATAAATTAAATTGTTTAATCTATAAAAAATGTAAATAAAATACCGTTATTTAGGTAATAGTTTTATCTTTCTAATTAATATTTATAGTCAAATTTATCTTTGGAATAACCATGTATGAAAAATTTTGTAGTTATTAAACATTGATTTTAACGATTTTAACTCTTCTTTAAATAAAATAATAATAAATGTCCTAATCTAATCCATGTTGACCTAAAGGGTAATATTTTATTCCTAAGGTTGTTGTTGGACGAATTACACTTTTACAATAGAATTAGGACATGTGTTAGGGTAATAATAAAATCATTTTTACCCTTAATTACCCTATTTACTTTTAACCGTGGTAAATAAAAGTAAAACGCAACTATTAACCAAAACAAATTATCTTATTGATAAAATTTTTACCTCTAGATATTAATCGTGACACTAAAAATTCGAAATTCAACCAATAAAAGCAGTAAAATTATGTTTTATGTAAATTTGCAAATTCTCCTTGGAGTTGGTAAAAGACGGTAAAAGGTTCAATAAAAATTTTATATATCTAAAATTATTATAAAATGACCCCATTTAATTAAATTGAACTTATATAGGTATTATTTATATATTTATTACTATGATAATTTTAAATAATATATATGAATATTTTAATAAAAAGTTGGTTTTAACCAATAACTCGGTGTTTTACTATTCATCAAAAATTAAATATTTTCAGAAAAATACCAAAACTTCCCCCTAGGATAATTTCGATATTCTGAATCGAAAAATGAATTCCATTGTGAAAAAAAAAAATTTATTTTTTAAAAAGTGGGTATTACTATTCATAATGGGTAGTTTATAAAATATTTTAATAGCATATCGTTGTTTAATGAATCCTCGTATTGAGTATTGGCACACACTATTGAGGAAGATCGTGATTGTGTGTAATGCAAGCCAAGTCAGGGTTCTGTGTAGTGCAAGCACCATTTGGTGTTGCATATAAAATAATCAAAAATTATTTAATTTATACATTAAACAAAATCTATAATTAATGTTGCGTAGAAAAATTTCTACAAAATGAACATGAAATTGTGTGTAACACGAGCCAAGAATATTGTTTTGTATAATGTAAGCTAGTTTGGTGTTGTGTATAATATAAGATAATATTGGTAAAGTGTACAAAAAAGACATCAATGAAATTAAAAATAATAATTCTCATAAAATCTCAGGGTGTTACATTCTACCCCCCTTAAAATGAATTTTTCTTTTGAAATTAATCAGGGTTATAAATGGTTTTCTACTTGAAAGTTTATTTCATAGAAACCCACATCGTAAAAAGGAGTACAAAACCACCATTTTAAAAAGGACCTTTAGAAACTTTATAGATACCTAAAGTAACTCATCATTGGGTTTCCATATAAGAGAATATAGGTGAAAATATGGATATGTAATAGAAATATAACCTTCATGTTTGGATGAAGTGTGGTAGAGAACATGGCTATGAAAAATCAAACAATCAGAAATCCATAAATTTGTGATGATCTAAGGTACCATTTGATATATCAGATATGAGGGCACTAGGACAAAAATTTTGGTTTTCTAGATCATTTCCCTAATTTTAAAGAATTTTTGAATTAAAAGAAATACATACATGATTTTGGAACAATCTCACTGTTTTTTGTGGCTTGAACAATTTCCACTTCTTCTCTTAATGAAATGAAGTTGAATTTGTCTTCCGTGAAGTGTTAGAAGATAACGCGATAAAATGATAGTTCATTCCATCAGTCTCAAACATAAGGTTAGAAAAAGTTATATACATAAGTCCATCTTATAGTGATATTAATCGTATATGGTTCCATAGATGGACTAATACATCATCTATCATACCTCTTAATAAATTAAAACTATTTTCTATTAACCGAGGACTTACTGTAGGCTAGTGGTACGTGATAAAGGCTTGTCACACTTCAGTTATGGGTTCTATTCCCGCATACTTTTCCAACGTTATGGGCTATCTCCCGTTCTGTGGGATGTCCCTTATATTAAAACTATTCTATTATAACATTCCATAAATAAAATTGAAAAAAGTTCTATCCTTAAATAATACTGTCTGATGTCCAACATAATTCATTCCAATCTCTTTGCTTATCCAAAATAATTCTGTCCAATCTCACACTACAATGAAAACAATTACCAGAAAAGGTAATATAAGAATCATGTGAATACCATCATTTATCACCCATATATCATAAAATGTATTATGTTGGCAAAGTTCCATACATTTGAATACCATAATCATGTATGCTATTGAAAAATTAATACCCATTGAAACATAGTGAAAACATGAATATTGTCAAAAGTTAACTCTTTGTAAATACCATAAATCCTAAAATTTCTATATACTCAAACCATGATATCAATTTGTCCTTATATCAGTCATGAGCTCATGAATACTATCAAACATTGTTTTTCTCCTTACACATTCATTACGTGCATTTCATCTGCTTTCCAAAAATATTTCAATCACTTTTCATGGTTACCGATAAAATATTCTTATGGAAAACTACAATGGACCAATACAAACATATTCTAATATACCATAAAAGTACATCAATAACATTATTCATGAATTCCAATACATAAAACATTCAAACCATCCTCTTCAATGATTGACATTTAATATGTCCTTCCTCAATTTAGAAGTAACCTCTTAGGTCAGGGCAATGAGTTGGGTAATGCCCATTTTCTGCACAGATATGACATTGAACTCCATAATAGTCTATAAATCTATGACCATTATCCCAACTAAGATAACATATTCCCCTCTATTTGATGTATTCATCAATTTTATTATTCCATTCCTTAGATATCTCAATCTTCCTCTCTCTATGCTCCTCACCATGCGAGCATGCATAAAAGTCCATCTTCTTCTTATTTGATGAATTAAGAATACCACTAAAGTTTACAATGCTTATCATATATTGCGATGATTGATTCAGCATAATCACAAAATCCTTCTTTCTAGGAATTATGCTATTTTGTTTCTCAATGTCACCAATTTCTCCATTGGATTCAATATTGACCCAATTCCTTCTGGTTCCCTCCTTTGACTAAGACCAAAAACCATGTTGTAAAAAACAGTTAAAATAACATGGTACCACATAATCATAAAAATTCACTTATGGGATGTCTAACTTATCACATATTCTATAATCCATTACACCCTAGGCTCAACCTAGGTTCTTCATGATCATCAACATAATTTTAGGACTGTAACCTATAGTTATACGAAACCTTAGTGACATCCCTAGACATACAGTAGAAATATCTCTAGGGATCTCACTAATGATTTCGTATCCTAGTTTCCCAAGGTTAACTATACCTTCCCTATGATACAAACTATATTGACCAGTACTTGACATACATAGACATTAAATTACTTTTGAAGAATACTTAATACATGACAAAAACGGACGCCCAATGACTGTGTTAGTTTAGTGTCTTTGGATACTCATAACATAACCATCTAATCATGTTGAAAGATCTTCAACATCTCCTATAAAGATCTTACCCTATGTTTTTATTACCTAAAAAAATTCTTTATATCCTGGTTAAAAGAAAACATAAAAACGGTGAGCTCAAATGCTTAGTAAGGGTAAGAATGGATAAATAAAACAAACCATATACATTTGAATTTAAAACAAACATGAAAATAATGTTTAAACATCAAAATCTTGAGTAATGTCACAAAACATGGAAGTAAGTAACGCGTAGATCATCATGGAACCTAGATCATGATAAAATATAATAGGGAATAAAAATTGTAATTGTGGTAAACCATTAATAAAATGATATGATTTCCATAGTAGCCAAGGAATTGCTTCCAACACCATCATAGAGACAAATTACCTTACAAAATCTAGTTCACTCCTCATTCCAGTCTTTATCACTGAACAAGATTAACATATTGTTCAAGCCAGGTCTATCTCATGAGATATAAATCTTTACCTAATGCATTGGAGGGAGATATAGGCCCCACCCATCTCATAATGAAATCATTATTACTTGTGCCACAAAATAAACATAAATCATTCATCATAACCCAATGAATAAAATGGGTTTCATAAACATCATCCCATCATAACGTAATCTATATAAAATATGGATATCATTTCCTAATAACATTAATAAATCCATGTAAATAATATAGAAATTATACTTGAAACATAATCATACTAAATAATGTCATCATAGATGGAAAATAGTTTTGAAAAAACACTTGAAATTAAATCTTGAAGAAAGTATCCTTTCTTCTTCAAAATTATTTACTTTTCATAAAATTCCATTAAATTTTAAAAGAAAAGATTTTATTGAAAATAATCATGAAATCTTGTAGAGGAAGATTCATGAAAATAAGGCATTATAAAACCGTAAATATCCATTTACACCGTATAAGTTTAAAAAAAATTATCCACATACTTTTTACTGGAAAAGTCAAAAGGTACCTTATATGGTAAACAAAGGAAATATTACTTTCATAAAATATTGTAAATTTCAAAAAATGGTAAAAATGAATTTAAACATACATGTAATAACATTTTATGAAAACATTTTTAGAAAACATGGACATGGATGACAAACGTAACTGTAGTAAATACATATTAATAAACAATCTCAGATAAGAATGAGATTGGTATAATTATCCCTTACCTTATGTCCAATTTCCTCTGTGTGTGTCTGAGACTCCTGTATAGTGGGTTTAAACATATTATTAACTTGTAACATAACCATAATAATATTTATTATATCATATATGATTCACTAATTATTGGTCGGAGTGGATACTCATGAGGGGGGGGGGGGGTGAATTGAGTTAAAATAAAAAAATTCTGTTAAAAATATTTCTCTTAAAATCCCCCTATTTAAAATGAAGTTAAAAAGTAGTAAATTTATACAGTTTGTAAAATTTCAATTATTTTCTCAAATATTGATTACGTATTAGTTAATTTAATCATAAGATTAAATCAACTTTCAAAACTAACATACTAGTTGAGAATAAGTATAAAAACTTGCTAATTTAACTATCAAAGTAACCTTAAAAAAATTGTATTTCAAAGTAATTTTCAGTGGAATATAAAATATATAGTATAATTTTGACATAAAATAAAATGCACATCTGATGTAACCAAGAGGTTCAGTCTCAAGCTGAGACTTAGTCCTCTCAAACGATTTATATAAATTTGATCCACACCCTGGATCAGGGTAAACAACAGTGAAAACACTGTCAAGGTGGAAAGATCTCTACCACAATTCTTCATGGGAAAACCAACAATAGCTCATAGGCTATCCAGGTCTTACTTGACCTCTTCCACTGTCCACAGTGGGAAACAATGGAGTTATAGAATGTTTGTGTGAAGATTTATAAATCCTCTATCTTAGATCAGGAGACAGTGTATATAAAAAATATACATAGTATACACACTGCTCGAAATGTAAATAAAAGAATTACTAAAATAATAGATAAGAGTTTATAATGATCTAGTGATGTGAAGTGCAGCTTTGCACTCTTTTTATTAATCAAAAATTCTTCTGGGTCCTTCTATGGTTTTTGATTGAAAAACAGAGTGTCATTTTCATCCTTGGTTTTTATGTTCATCTTTATCAGCTTTAGTGCATGAAGAGTTCATTGTAGTTCTTCACTCAAGATTAAACTTATGTTATCCACTAGAATGAGTGGCTTTGTGTATGTCGAGTGCTCTTCTAGTATGAATGTAGCTTTTTCCTTTTGTGAATGCACCACATTTCAATGCTGTTCAACCCTATTTTTTACACCCTTCACGTTCCATATTCGTTTCTTTTTGTTCTGTCTTTTTCCTTCTTTTATAACGTTCATCTCTGGTAAAAAGAATGACTACTTTTTTCATGGGTACTGGGTATGGTTCCCTCACATGCCAAAAACTATCATTAAATATCATTAATTGCATTAAAACATCATATATGACTGTTAAAAAATAAATAAATAGTATTGAGAGTATCGAGTTTGACTGGTAAGTCTTTTTTTAGTAGCCTTCTGTTAGTAGATGTGTCACGGTGGACTTTGTGTAGCAGTGACCTTCTATCAGTATCTCTTTGTCTATCGGTAGATCTTGGTCTATCAGTAGCTATTAGTCTATTATTAGCTCTTGGTCTATCGGTAGCTGTTACTCTCTGTATCAGTAGCTCTATATGCCAGTGACTTCTCCAATCAGTATACTTTCTTCTATCGGTAGCTCATTTTGTATCGGTATCATTATAGTGGTAGACTTGTTTATATCGGTTGACATACTCTATCGGTAACTCTGGTGTAACAGTAGCTTGAATCAGTATACTTTTAGTATGTGCATATCGGTAGCTCACTTTGGTTCAAGTGAAGTATATATATTGGTAGACGTATCCATACCGGTAGACTAGTTCTATCGGTAGCTCAGTTTCTGTCAGTAGCTATCTGTTTCAGTGGAATTGGTCTATCAGAGTCATGTACTTATTGGTGGACTTATACATACCGATAGCTCTGCGTATCAGTGAACTTTGCCTATCAGTGATGATGTCTATCGGTAGACTAATTCTATCGATAGCTATAGGCATATCAGTGACTTAACACTTCTATTTTATGCAGAACCCATCCGATGGAGTTATAATTAATTCCAAACTCATATAGACATAGAAAAAGAATGAATAACATATTTCAAGGACTATTTTAATATTATTATCATATTGATAATAGAATATCATAGATTTTAATAATTAATATATAGATAAACATTAATTGGGATTATCAAAGTATGTGAAAGCATAATTGGGATTATCAAAATAGGTGAGGTCAAGATTCTCCCCCTTTTTGATAATCACAACTTATGATATAATAGTCTCAAAATAATGAGTAATTGTATCAGAGGATATATCATTAAATTCAATTGTATTAGAGAAAACAATATAAGATGTGAAATATGAAATTTACCAGAGGTACAATTTAAATGTAATGGTATCAAAGGTACAAGTTTCAAAGCATATTAGCTCTCCCTTAGAATATTAGCTCTCCCTTAGATAATATTTCTTCCCCTTTCGCATAAAATGTATTATTCCCAGATATAATTTTTCTCCCCATATAATATTTCTCCCCCATTGTGATAATCAAAAAGTGGGAAACAACAAAGAGAATAGGAAGAAAATGTGAAAGAAAAGAAAGTCATTTGTATTTCATATTCCAAAAGGTACAGTGAAATAAAAAAATACAAGGGATTCCTATCAAATATCATAGCGACATATTCAATCCACACCCTCAATGTGACATTTTACCTTTAGATTAGAAGAGGATTCAGACTATGTAGATGCAGGTGAAGGATTAGGAATTCCAGAAATGATCACAGGTGGATGAGCCACTGAAACTGTTCCAGGACTGTAATGACTAGTTCTTTGAGTGATCATAGGAGTAAGGATTTGAATGGATTGGGCTGGAGTCATCTAATTAGGATAAGTAGTAGAGGAAGAGGCAAGAAAAGATAGAGGTATAATCACTGGCCTAGCATCTTCATGCAAGAAAGGCTACAAAAGATTTCTGAAATCCATAATTATTCCTCCCGCTCTCTCCATAGAAGAAATGAAATCACCATTGTTTTCCATGAATTTGTCCAACACAGGAGTCAGTTCTCTTAGCTTGCTAACTTTCTATCTAAAGGCTTGATTAATAAGAGGTAACTTCAAGTTTTCTAATAGAACATTGATGAGGTTGTTTAGTTGATGTATGGTATAAATCCTTATAAAATAGTAGTCTACGTTTTCTTTCACTTATTTCTGAGTGGTACATGCTTCCCTAATATAGTCCTGAACAATCTTTATTATCACTCTAGTGGTATGTTGAGTAGAAATCACCACTTTTCTTAGGTCAGATGAGTCCACAGATCCACTGGTTGATGCTAAACCAAGATCCTCATTTATCACACCTCTAATCTAATCCAAATATACTGAAGTTATAGAGGAAAGAGAACAAATAGAGAAAGTTACTATTTCCGTGATGTTTTTGGTCAACCCACTGATGAGAGTTTTGACTTGGGAATCCTGGGTGCTGACATGATCTTTCATGGAGGTTTTAAAACCATCAGTGACTGATACCATCTGGCTCACAACACCTTCAACATTAGTTAAATATTTATTTGCTTGGGATTTAGAACTCATATATGATTCTAAAGAGATAACAGATTTGTTTAGAGCTTCGACATCCTCTTCTAGTCTAGATACTTTAGTCTGGAAAGAAGTAACATCATCCACTATCTATGCCACAAATGTAGAGACATTACAGCCAAGAGAGAGTTCAAATGACCTTTCAAAATTTCTCATATCTATAAAAAAACAATGCTTTAACTCGGAAACAGAGGCACTAAAAGACTTTATCAGTTCATTATTTAAGGATTCAAGATCACCCCTTGTAATCACATCAGTAGGTGAAACCATAACAGGTGCTCTATCAGATGCTATACTGGCCACTGATTCATTCATAATCTATTGAATGGATGACACCAATAAGGATTCCATTTTCCTTATTTCTTCCACAAAACTGATTTTGAGATTAGACTTTAGCTTATCCAGATCATTTATTTTGACCAAATCATCAGATGACAACTCAGCATGAACATCATAATTTTTTTTGGTCTATTGCGGGATGCCTCATTATCAGGATCGGGATAGTCCGATCCAAAAACTAGAAAACCTAAGACTTCTTCCCAATCCTCAATATCAAAAGCCACTGAAACACTACCAAATTTGGTTTTATTCTGCCCCTCAACTGGTGAATTCTCTTGTACATCAAGAGCATTCTCAGTAGGTCATTCTTACTCATAATAATCTTCTACAAACAATTCCATTTATGCAATAACTGCAATAGTAAGAGGGTCCTCTAGATTCAGCATAGGTCCTTCCATCTCACCCACTAATTCATTAACATGCCCAACTGAGATTCCATTCAATGGACTCAGTCTGAAGAAAGTAGAATAAGAGGCCTCATATTCATTCTCCCTTTCTTCTTCATTCTCAGGGACTGATTGGTATTCCTCATTAGCAATAGTTTCTTCTTCTTCTAATGCTTCATTTTCTAAAGATACAATTTCAGCAGCAGGACATGGGGGAATGTCCGGATCCCTTCCATAAGCCATAGAAGTCTCCTCTTCATTAGTCTCATCACAGTACACAGGTTCTTCTTCATCATGTCCTAGACTTGGATCCCTCACATCCTTAGGCCTTGAAGGATTATTCACATGATTGAATATATCATACACCATCTTGTCATAATTAACCTATTATCCTCTCCATGGGTTCCAATTTAACTTCACATATTTGAAAACTATGCTTGTGATACAAAATTTATTATTTACTACCATTTTCTCATCCTGATGCATAGCTATCCCTTTTATTTTGATCATTACTGAGATCAACTTGGTAATGAATAAGGCATTTGTCTTGGATTTTGTCCTGGTCAGGTCCTCCATTTGAAACATTAGCAATCTGCACAGATTCACTTTCACTCAATGTCTCAAGAGATGTAGGAGATAGATATATTGTTATCTTAAATTCACAATGTCCCATCTCCTTAGAATTAAGACATGGTGAACAAATATGAACAGCAATCTTTTCTGTCCATCCATTTCAGCTGCCACAACATGTCTTTGATTTCCACTACCTGTGAGATCCTCCAAGGCAGTCTCATAATCAAATATATCACTTGTAGGTGGTATTTCCTTCGAGACATATCCAGGAACACCTTCTTGTGGAACCTTCAGGCATTCATCCCACTCAACAGATTAAAAATATATCACTTTTCCATTCACAAAAGATATCACTCGATTATCATCTTATGACACTTCAATGCTCACATTCTCATAAAATATTTACACTAGCTACAGAAAATAGGGGCCATTGTTGTTTGAAAATAAATCTACACATATTTGATCTTCCAGAACCTCGAGGACTAATGATTTTCTATCCAAAAACCATTCCATGAATAGCTATTTTTCAATCACAATAACTCTATTTTGAAAATGTGTGTCTACTGGTCACCTCCCCGACCATGTTCTACCAATACTACCACTAGATTCTGGCTTAGTCTTCTATTTCTTCAAATTGGGCTCATCAATGTCATCTCTGATGGTAGGAAGTTTGGCTTTTTCCATCTCTGGTTCGAGGGATTTAGGGTTTTCAAGAGATATCGGGAGCTATGGTTTAAGGGTAAAGGGTTTGAGGCTCAGAGTATTGAGAATTGACTAGGACTTAGATTTATCATTTTAGAATCATAAATTAAATAATTAAAATACCATAATTATAAATGATTCAGATTCTGGTGGAAGACAGAAGTTTATAACAACACGTACTCATCGGTAGGGTTTATCGGTTATAATTACAATCAGTGAGGTCCATCGGTGAGGTTTTACATCGGTGTGGTCTTTACATCGGTGAGGTTTTTACATCGGTGAGGTATTCACATAGGTAAGGTATTGAGATCGGTGAGGTGCCTACTGATCACGGTTAATCATTCCTAACTCATGTCTAATGTAATATAATCTATGAGAACATACTGGTTTGGTGAAAATATCAGCTAATTGATGTTTAGAAACTATAAATTGAAGAGTAATATCACCTTTTTGGTAATGATATATCAAAATGTGGTGTCTTACATCAATATGTTTTGTCCTAGAGTGAGATACAAGGTTCTTTGAAATGTTTATTGCACTAGTGTTATCACAGTTAATTGAAACATGCATAAAATCATATCTATAGTCCAAAAAAGTTTTTTTCATCCACAGAATTTGTGTACAACAACTATCAAAAACAATATATTCTATATCGGCAGTGGAAAAAGATATAAAATTCTGATTTTTTTCTATACCAATATACTAAGGACATTTCTAGTAAATTACATGTTCCAGATGTGCTTTTTTCTATCAAACTTGCAACTATCAAAGTCAGTATCTGAATAACTCATTAACTCAAATGATTGTTCATTTGGGTAAAACAAAACTAAAATTACATTGTGTTAATGATACTTAAAAATTATTTTAACAACAATTAAATGAGATTAGTATGGATGATCTTGAAATATTGCACACATACACATACTAAAAATAATATCTGGTCGACTAGCACTATGGTAAAGTAAGCTTACAATCAAACCTCTGTAATTGGATTGATGCATTGGTTTCCCAGTTTCATCTGCATCCAATTTAATGACAGACTCATAAGAGTATCATTTTCCTTAATATTATCCAAACCAATACATTTAAAAAGATCATTTGCATATTTACATTGATTCAAAATAATACCATTTTCATTTTGAAAAACTTGAAATCTTACAAAATATTTGAGTTCTCCCATTAAACTCCTTTCAAATTCATTTTTCATACTCTTTTGAAAAATCAGTACATAAAAAATGTTTAGAGGATCCAAAAATAATATCATCAACATAGATTTGTACTATCAAAACATATTTATAAATTCTTTTAATAAAAAGAGTTGAATCAGAAATCCCTTTAGTAAATCCTTTTTAAATAAGAAAATTATTATGTCTCTCATACAATGATCTTGGAGCTTGTTTCGAAACATATAATTTTTCAGATAGCTTGAAATATCGATTTGGAAAATGTGGATTATTAAATCCATGTGGTTGTTCAACAAAAAAATTTTCAATTATAAAACCATTTAGAAAATTACTTTTTTACATCCATTTGATATAACATAAAATTCAGATGAGCAGCATAGGAATGTAGGATCTTCATAGATTCTAATCTAGCTATATGGTCAAAGGTTTCCTCATATTTTATACCTTCCTCTTGACTATATCCTTGTTCAACTAACCTAGCTTTGTTTCTAACTATATTTCCAGATTCATCAACATTGTTTCTAAAAACCCATTTAGTGCCTATTGTCAAAGTGGCCTTGGGTCTTTCTACTAATTCCGAGACTTTGTTTCTTTCAAATAGATTTAGCTCTTCTTGCATAGACATTACACAGAATTCATCATTTATTTCATCGTTGACATTTTTAGGTTCTAGCTGTGAATGAAAATCTTGATGTTCAACCAGGTTTTTTAGAGAAGATCTGGTCTATGTCCCTCTATCAAGATTACCAACAAAATAATCCAAAGGATGATTCTTTAGAATCCTAGTTGATCTAGTAATGTTAGGACTAGAAAATTCAGGATCTTCAATAGGTTCGGGATGTATTGAAAGAAATTCTGGAATATGTCTAGAAATGGATGTTTTTAAAGCAGGCTCTTTAGTTTTATCATTATGGTCCAGAACAGTCAAATCTTCTTCAATATTTTCAAGAGAATACATAGGTTGTAGAGACCCGAAACTTAACGTACATAGACATTACATTACTTTTTCGGAATAATTAGTACATAACAAAAAACACACACACAAGGACCGTAATAGTTTAGTGTCTTTGAAAACTCGGAATATAATCTTCTAATTGTGGTGAAAAAACATCAACATCTCCCATAATGATCTTCTTTTTTTCAACCTAAATCATTTCATTATATCCTGTGGAAAGGAAAACATAAAAGGGTGATCTCAAATGCTCAGTAACGGTAAACAAAAGAAATATCAATCACATCATATTCATAAGAACATATCTTTTGGAAATCATAACCTGCAAAAGAGATCATAATTTTATAACATGGGATAAATAATAGTAGTGAATTGTAATCCCAATAATCATAACTTAAAACATGAAAATTTGTGGCATACACACATAATCATAGAGAATCATTTCTAATTAGTCAAGACTCATTGCCAAGACTATCTTAGTGGACAAAGCCCCTTTTTGAACCGAGTTCACTCCTCATTTCAGTCCTGTTTTACGGAACCAGTATAACCTACCGTTCCAGCCATGTCTCTCTCATGAGATATAAAATCTTTACCCAATGCATTGGAGGGAGATATAGGTCCCACCCATATCATAATGATACCATTCTTATGTGTTCCAGAAAATCATAAACCATACATCATAACATAGCCCATGTAATAAAAATGGGATTCTGAAACATCGTGACATCATAAACCAATTCTTATAAGATAAAGGAATTCATATAAATAATTCCATCACAACATAATCAAAGCAATGTAATAATAGGGATACAAACAGAACCCTTTATTAACTTAGATGGAAAATAATTTTGATAAAATACTTGAACTCCATTCTTGAGGAAAATATCCTTTCTACTTCAAAATCATTTTCCTTTCTTAACATGTCATAAAATTTTAAACTAAAAGAAGTTGATTAAAAATAAACTGGAAAACTTGTAAAGGAAGATTCTTGTAAGTAATGTTTTAAAAATCCCTTCATGTCGTATAAGTTAAAAAAACATTCTTCTTGTACTTTTGTTGGAAAAGTCAAAAAGTACCTCGTACGAAAAACGACAAAAGATTCCTTTCATATCTTTTACTAAAAACTCACTAAAGGGTAAAATTGGATTTAAAAAATTTTAGGTGGATGTAAATAATATTAAATATTGAGGAATCATGGATGTGGATGATAAAATACACCCCAGTAAACACCAATGTATAAACAATCTCAGATAAAATGAGATTGTGATATTTTCCCTTACCTTAGGTCCAATTTGATTCGTAAGTGTCCGAACCTCCTGTATAATGATTTAAATAATGTTATTGACTTATTCCAGAATCATATTCACTGTTATTATATCGTATATGTTTCACTAATGACTTTATATTACCCGTTCTTTTGTAAATTTCATGTTAAAGCAGCATTTTGGGTAAAATCATTTTATTTATCGTATGTGTTTCGACTTGTCATTCTTGATATTATTACTTATATCCTGATTTACATAATTTCAGAATGTAAAACATGATATATATAATATATATTTATCATATACATATATATTATAGATCGATAAAAGGAATGAAATGCACCGTTCCTGGAGACGGTAGACCGTACGTATGCATGACCGATGTTTTCGTTTCCCTTTTGAATTGAATGGAATTAAGTAAATGACATACATACATATATATATACACATAAATCCATTATCATTATTATGTAATATATTTCATTATTATTCATTATATATACTTTACAATCATTCATGAATGGTTAACATGGAGAGTGAATCTCATCGCGTCGTGGATATGGTAGTCCGTACGTACACACGAGCGATGATATCATTATCATGATCGTGGTAATGTATTGGAGTGTATGTATACTATTTCAGAATCAATATCACTTTAATATAACCATATATAGTTATTATTTACACCATATTACTCATCCAAGTAAGGTGGTGGTGGAAAATAGATTACACCAAGGCGTGGAGACGGTATTCCGTACGTACGCACGTGTGGTGATTTCATTTTCCGTAGGATGGATAGATGGTGAAATAGGGTTGTTTCATAATTATAATAACATATCAGTATATGAGTTATACTGAAGTTATTACTTCATAATGAAACAACCTAAGAAGAAGAAGTGGAAGAAGAAATAAAGTTAAAAGAATCGGTAACGGACATTACCTCTTCTTTAAAGCGCCTCTTTGTGTACTCTTCTTAGGGCACTAAAATTGGTCTTTGAAGAAGCCCAGGACCTCTAGGATATTGCTGGGGAAGTTTAGAATATAATTTGGCAGGGGTTGTCCTAGCTTGAAGGCTCAACGTGGTGTGATGAAGAGGGGGAAGAGGTTCCCTTTTATAAGGGAGGAGAGGGGCACCTTTGGAATAACTAAAAATATTATATTATTATAAAGTCAAATTCGGTTTTTAAAAGCTCCAAATTGATATTTTTCAAAGTTAAGGTGGGTAGGGGTTGCAATAATCTCATCCAATAGAGTTTGTACAAGATTAGGTGTCAATTTTAACCTTATCATTTAGATTTAACCCAATGTTAGATATTTTAACTTTTACTGTGCCTTCTAGTTTTCTTACACTATAAGGTTAATAAACATACTATATCAAGACAAACGAACCCCAAGTTGTTTATTATTAATATATATAACCTTAGCTAAGTCATTTGGCCGAACCATATATTTTTAGGAATAAAATAACAATTAATAATATAATATTTTTTATAAAAACTATTTTATGTCAATTTTGACAGTATTTAGTAATTGATTTTTGTGAAAATTATAACTGAATTATTTTTTCGAGACAATTTAATTAAATCAATAATAACATATCATATTAACCTATAAAATTAGTTTAATTCATAAAAGGTCTTAAATTACATTTATTTGGGTATTTATAACATCAATTATGTCAATATTTCATTAATAAGATAATTAATGCATCATCTTTGTGTCATAATAAATGATAATTATATAATCCCTAAAAATTACAAATAAATTTCTATGATGTAGATAATTATATTAGAGTTCTTGAGACTATTCATGTTCGATGTTTCATTATGTTTATCTCCAAATTAAAATTATTATACTTATAATATTTAAGAAAGTGACATGTTGTCACATTCTTTGGTTTTAATAATAATTAAATTATTTTCATGGAAAAAAGTCCATTAAATGAATCTAATCCGACCCTTAGGTGATATGGGTCGACTTTGAGTCATCCAATTAGATTTTGGCAGGTTTTAGGGTAATTTTATAATATTATATTTACCCTTAATTACCCGATTTACCTTTAACTATGGTAAATAAAATTTACCGTAGTTACTATTCATAATTACCAAAAATAAAACGTAGCTTATTAACATAATTTGGACCCACTTATTCCAAATATGGAATCCATTTTTCCAAATTAAATACACAAAAGTTGCAGAAATTAAATTATAATTAATCCCGTTGTCGAAAGAAAACAGGTTTTTCTTTAAAACATTGCAAAAGATTGAATTGATTTAACCTACGAATTTAATGTAAAATCAATGATAATGACATACATTATATAAAATGGTAAAAATATATTATATTTATACCTAAAAAACATTAAATATTATAATTTATCCATATAATTTATTACGACGGAAAAAGTTGATTTTAATTAAAATATTGCGTGTTTTTACTATTTATCAAAATATGAATGTTACCAGAATAATATGAAAAATTTATCCAAAGTAAATTTTTATTTCATGATTTTATATAAGAATTTAATTTTTTCAAATTGAACTTATAAAATTGTCAAAAACTAGATTTAAAGTTGGTGCGTCATCATAAGGCGGCAAAACTGCATTTTTTTAAAAATACATATTTTACACGAAATTTTTTTTTTGTTCTTATACCATGTTCTTGAAAATGTGTAATATGAATAATAATGTTATCAAAATTCAAAATATTGTTAACACTACTCATAAAGGCTAGTTCATAATAATATTATAATAATATATCGTTGTTTACTAAAACCCGGTATTGCTTACAACACACGCTATCGAGGAAGGTCGTGATTGCGAGTAATACAAGCCAAGTAAGGGTTTCGTGTTGTGCAAGAATCCTTCATTGTTTCATATAACAGAATCCAACCATATTTCATTTATACATTGAATATATATATATATACTCAATGTTGCGTAGAATAACTATTATCAAAATTGTGTGTAACACGATCCAAGAATAGTGTTGTGTATACTGCAAGCTAATACGGTGTTGCGTATAGCGCAAGGTAATCGTGGTGTAGCATACAACACAAGACATTAATGAAATTAAAAAATATATTTTTCATAAAATCTCGGGGTGTTACATTCTACCCCTCTTAAAATGAATTTCTTCCACGAAATTTGTCGGGGTTATAAATGGTTTACTACTCGAAAGTTTCTTTAATAGAAACCCACATCGTAAAAAGGATTACCAAAACTTGCCTTTAAAAACTAAAGTATGAAATGTAATGATTACCCAAATTAACTCATCACTGGGTTTCCACGTAGGAGAACATAGGTTAAAATATGGATATGAAAGAAAAATATAACCATCAAGTTCCGATGGAGAGTGGTAGAGAACATGGCTATGGAAAATCCAGAAATCACAAAGCCATAAATTTGTGACGATGTAAGGTACTATCTGATTCATTAGATATAAGAGCACTAGGACAACATTTTTGGTTTTCAAGATCATTTCCTTAAAGTTGATGAAATTGTAATTAGAAGAAATACTTTCATGATTTTGGTACAGTGTCACCGTTGGTCGTTCTTTGGAAAATTTCAACTTCATCTCTTAAAGAAATGAATTTGAATTTGTCATTCGTGATGTGTTAGAAGATCATGTGATAGAATGATGGGTCATTCCAACTGTCTCAAACAAAAGGTTAGAAAATTTATCAAAAAATACATAAGTCCATATATAGTGAGATTAATCATATATAGTACCTAAAATGGACTTATACTTCATATATCATACTGATTTATATAATAAAACTAGTTTCTACTAAACAGGGACTTCCTGTAGGCCAGTGGTAGGCCATAAAGGCCAGTCGCACTTCAGTTGTGGGTTCGATTCCCAAAGCCTTGTCCGACGCGATGGGCTAACGCCCGTCCTGTAGGTTGTCCTTTTTCTAAAACTATATTACTATAACATCCCTTCAATAATACCTATAATAGTTTTATCACTAAACAATACTAACTTATGTCCAACAAAATCCATTCCAATCATTAAGCTTATCCAAAATAATGCTGTCTAATCTCATATTATAGTGAAAACTATTACCAAAGAGTTCATACAACTAGCATGTTAATACCATTGTTGATCCCCATATATCATGAGATATGTCTTGTTAGTCACATTCCAAACTTTCAAAGGCCATAATCATGTATTCTCTTGAAAAAAATAAATACCCATTGAACCTTATTGAAAACATGAATGCTGTTAAAAGTTAACACATTCCACATTCCAAAATCCTAAAAATTCTATATACTCAAACCATGATATCACTTAGTCCTTATATCAATCATGAGCTCATGAATACTGTCAATCATTTCATTTTTTCCTTATCCCTTCATTATGCGCATATCATCTTTTTTTTCCAAAAATATCTCAATCGCTTTCCATGGTTACCGGTACCATTAAATTATTGAAAACCACAATAGACTAACGCATAAATATTCCAATATTCCACGATATTATATAAAACATTATTTTGTAATCCCATTACAAAAACACTTAATAATTCCCCCACATCGTTGTCATATTCAACATTTCCAATGGTGATCGCATGTGACTTCCCTTATTCCTTTTCCTTAAGTGGTTGCTCATGTCGATCATCACTAACCCTTGGATTAGGGAATTTATTAGCATAATGCCCCATTTCCTTGCACTTGAAGCATTGAAGTGTAGTAGGTTCATTCTGTGTATCCCTTCCTTTGTTTGCATCATTAGATATCTTCTTCCCATCATTTCGGCATTCAAATGCTCGATGACCTTCCTTTCCACATTTGAAACATTTACTTGTCCCTTTAAGAGAATCTCCACCATGCTTCTTTCCACACTTTGAGCATAAGGAAACATTCAACTTATTTTCACCATTATTATGAGATTTCTCCTTGAACTCCATATTTCGTTTCTTGTCAAAACTATGAGATGGATAAGTAACACCAACTTCCATTTCTACCACGATAGCACAATGCACAATTTATTCATAGCTACTGAAGTCTCTTATAGCTAATGCCCTTCGAAGATTTGGTTTTAAGCCACTGAAGAATCGATCAACTTTACTTTCAGGTTGGATGATAAATCCAGATGCATACCTTGCAAGCCTTGTAAAATTCTCTTTGTATATACCAACAGATTGATCATCCATTTTCTTTAGTTCAAGAAATTCCTTCTCCATCTTTGTTTGAAGAATACGAGGGAAGTACTTATTGAAAAATAAGTTCTTGAACTTGTCCCATTCCATGGACTCAATTTCATCTCTTAGCCTCGTATTCTTGATAATATTCCACCATTGATCAGCATCACCTTCCAAATGATACACTTCTAAGATGACTATATCATGTTCTGAACATTGAATAACTGAAACTATCTTTTCAGTAGTACCGATCCATTGTTCAGCAACAAGTGGATCAGAAGACCCACTGAAAGAAGGTGGATGTTGCCTCATGAAGGACTCAATAGAATATTGTTCCCTTCTCTGCTCATTTGGAAGTCTAGAATGATTCATAGCTTGTGTAAGTATAGCAATATGATTTTTCACTCCATCTCCCATAACATTTTTTTTTCAGGAGGAGAATCATTGCATTTTCCATTACATTGATCAACACGGTTCCTTCAGGTTCCAGCCATCGTCTAAAACCCAAAAAGAATAGTGTGAGAGGAAAAAATCATGCTATGGAAAACAACATAATAAAGTTGGAGTACCTTCATTATCTAACATCTTAGGTTTAATTCTATGATCGTTAGCGTAATTCTAGGACTATAACCTATACGTATACTTAACCTTAGGGACATCCCTAGACATACCATAGAAATATCTCTAGGGATCTCACTAAAGTTCTCGCATCACAGTTTCCAAAGGTTGACAAAACCTTTCCTCTGATACCAACTGTAGAGACCCTAAGATTAATGTACATAGACATTACATTACATTTTCGGAATACATAGTACATAAAAAAACACACACACAAGGACCGTAATAGTTTAGTGTCTTTGGAAACTCGGAATATAATCTTCTAATCGTGGTGAAAGATCTTCAACATCTCCCATAAAGGTAATTTTTTTAAAACCTAAATCCTTTCTTTATATCCTATGGAAAAGAAAACATAAAAGGGTGAGCTCAAATGCTCAGTAAGGGTAAAAAAAGAAATATCAATCAAATAATATTCATAAGAACATATCTTTTGGAAATCTTAACCTGCAAAAGAGATCATAATTTCATAACATGGGATAAATCATAGTAGTGAACTGTAATCCCAATAATCATAACATAAAACATGAATCTTTATGGAATACACACATAATCAAATATAATCATTTTTTATTAGTCAAGACTCATTTCCAAGACTATCTTAGTGTACAAAGTCCCTTTCTGAACCGAGTTCACTCCTCGTTTCAGTCCTGTTTTACTAAACCGGTATAACCTACTATTCCAGCCATGTCTATCTCATGAGATATAAAATCTTTACCCATTTCATTGGAGGGAGATAAAGGTCCCACCCATCTCATAATGATACCATTATTATGTGTGCCACAAAATCATAAACCATACATCACAGCATAACCCATGTAATAAAAATGGGATTATGAAACATCGTGACATCATAAAACAATTCATATAAGATAAAGGAATTCATAAAAATAATTCCATCACAACATAATCAAATCAATGTAATAATAGGGATAGAAACAGAACCCTTTATTATCTTAGATTGAAAATAATTTTGATAAAATACTTGAACTCCATTCTTGAGAAAAATATCCTTTCTACTTCAAATACATTTTCCTTTCTTAACATGTCATACAATTTTAAACTAAAAGAAGTTGATTAAAAATAACCTTGAAAACTTGTAAAGGAAGCTTCTTGTAAATAATTTTTTAAAAATCCATTCATTCTGTATAAGTTAAAAAAACATTCTTTTCGTACTTTTGTCGGAAAAGTCAAAAAGTACCTCGTACGAAAAACGAAAAAAGATTCCTTTCATATCTTTTACTAAAAACTCACTGAAGGGTAAAATTGGATTTAAACAATTTTAGGTGGATGGAAATAATATTACATATTGAGGAAACATGGATGTGGATGATAAAATACACCCCAGTAAATACCAAAGTATAAATAATCGTGGATAAAATTAGATTGTGATATTTTCCCTTACCTTAGGTCCAATTTGCTTCGTAATTGTCTGAAACTCCTGTATAATGATTTAAATAATGTTATTGACTTATTCCAGAATCATATTAATTGTTATTATATCATATATGTTTCAATTATGACTTTATATTACCCGTTCTTTTGTAAATTCCATGTTAAAGTAGCATTTTGGGTAAAATCATATTATTTAACGTTTGTGTTTCGACTTGTCATTCTTGAAATTATTACTTATATCCTGATTTACATAATTCCAGAATGTAAAACATGATTTATATATAATATATATTCATCATATACATATATATTATAGATCGATAAAAGGAATGAAATACACCGTTCATGGAGACGGTAGACCGTACGTACACATGAACGCTGTTTTCGTTTCCCTTTTGAATTGAATGGAATTAATTAAATGACATATATATATATATATACATAAATACAGTATAACTATTAAGTCATATATTTCATTATTATTCATTATATATACTTTAAAATCATTCATGAATGGTTAACATGGAGAGTGAATCTCATCGCGTCGTGGAGACGGTAGTCTGTACGTACGCACGAGCGATGATATTGTTCTCATGATCGTGGGACTTTATTGGAGTGTATGTATACTATTTCAGAATCAATATCAATTTAATATAATCATATATAGTTATTATTTACACCATTATACCCATCCAAGTAAGGTGGCGGTGGAAAATAGATTAAACCACGGCGTGGAGACGATTTTCCGTACGTACGCACGCGCGGTGATTTCGTTTTCCGTAGGATGGATAGATGGTGAAATAGGTTTGTCTCATCCTTATAATAACATATAATTATATGAGTGATACTGATTTTATTAATTCATCATGAAACAACCTAAGAAGAAGAAGTGGAAGAAGAAATAAAGTTAAAAGAATCGGTAACGGACATTACCTATTCTTTAAAGCGCCTCTTTGATTCCTCTTCTTAGGGCACTAAAATTGGTCTTTGAAGAATACCAGGACCTCTAGGATGTTTCTAAGGAAGTGGAGAAGAGAATATTTCAGGGGTTTACCGATCATGAAGGCTCAAAATGGTGTGATGAAGAGGGGGAGGAGGTGCCCTTTTATAAGGGAGGAGAGGGGCACCTTTGGAATAACTAAAAATATTATTTTATTATAAAGTCAAATTCGGTTTTTAATAGCTCCAAATTGATATATTTCAAGGATAAGGTGGGTAGGGGTCGAAATAATCTCATAAAATAGAATTTAGACAAGTTTAGGTATCAAATTTAACCTTATCATTTAGATTTAACTTTATGTTAGATAATTTAACTTTTACTGTGTCTTCTTGTTTTCTTACACTATAAGGTTAATAAACATACTATATCAAGCCAAAAGAACCCCAAGTAGATTATTATGAACATATATAACCCTATCTAAGTCATTTGTCTGAACATTAGATTTTTATGAATAATATTACAATTAATAATATAATATTTGTTATAAAAACTATTTTATGTCAATTTTGAAAGTATTTAGTAATTGATTTTTGTGAAAATCATAACAGAATGATTAGTTCGAACCAAGTTAATTAAATCAATAATAAAATGTCATATTAACCTATAAAATTAGTTGAATTCATAAAACGTCTTAAATTACATTTATTTTGATATTTATAACATCAATTATGTCAATATTTCATTAATAAGATAATTACTGCATCATCTTTGTGTCATAATAAATGATAATTATATAATCTCTAAAAATTCTAAATAAATTCTTATGATGTAGATAATTGTATTAGAGTTCCGGAGACAATTCACGTACAAAGTTTCATTACGTTTATCACCAAATTAAAATTATTATACTTATAATATTTAAGAAAGTGACATGTTGTCACATTCTTTGGTTTTAATAATAATTAAATTATTTTCATGGAAAAAAGTCCATTAAATGAATATATTCCGACCCTTAGGTGATATGGGTCGACTTTGAGTCATCCAATTAGATTTTGGCAGGTGTTAGGGTAATTTTATAATATTATATTTACCCTTAATTACCCGATTTACCTTTAACTATGGTAAATAAAATTTACCGTAGTTACTATTCATAATTACCAAAAATAAAACTTAGCTTATTAACATAATTTGGACCCACTTATTCCAAATATGGAATCCATTTTTCCAAATTAAATACACAAAAGTTGCCGAAATTAAATTATAATTAATCCCGTTGTCGAAAGAAAACCGGTTTTTCATTAAAACATTGCAAAAGATTTAATTGATTTAACCTACGAATTTAATGTAAAATCAAGGCTAATGACATACATTATATAAAATGGTAAAAATATATTCTATTTATACCTAAAAAACATTAAATATTATAATTTAACCATATAAATTATTGCGACGGAAAAGGTTGATTTTAATTAAAATAAAGCGTGTTTTTACTATTCAATAAAATATGAAAGTTACCAGAATAATATGAAAAATTTATCCAAAGTAAATTTTTATTTCGTAATTCCAAAGAAGAATTTTATTTTGTCAAATTGAACTTATAAACATGTAAAAAACTAGATTTAATGTGGGTGCGTCATTAAAAGGCGGCCAAACTGCATTTTTTAAAAAATACTTATTTTACCCAAAAAATTTATTTTGTTCTTATACTATGTTCTAGAAAATGTGTAATATGAATAATACTGTTATAAAATTAAAAATTTTGTTAATACTATACATAAAGGCTAGTTCATAATAATATTATAATAATATATCGTTGTTTAGTAAAACTCGGTATTCCGTACAACACACGCTATCGAGGAAGGTCGCGATTGCGTGTAATACAGCCAAGTAAGGGTTGCGTGTTGTGAAAGAATCCTTTGTTGTTTCGTATAACAAAATCCAACCATATTTCATTTATACATTAAATATATATATATATATATTCAATGTTGCGTAGAATAAATATTATCAATATTATGTGTAACATGATCCAAGAATAGTGTTGCGTATACTGCAAGCTAATACGGTGTTGCGTATAGCGCAAGGTAATCTTGGTGTAGCATACAACACAATAACTTAATGAAATTAAAAAAAAATATTTTTCATAAAATCTTTGTGTGTTACATTCTACCCCCCTTAAAATGAATTTCGCCCTCGAAATTCGTCGGGTTTATAAATGGTTTACTACTCAAAAGTTTCTTTAATAGAAACCCACATCATAAAAAGGAATACCAAAACTTGGCTTTAAAAACTAAATTATGAAATGTAACAGTTCTCCAAATTAACTCATCACTGGGTATCCACGTAGAAGAACATAAGTGAAAATATGGATATGAAAGAAAAATATAACCATCAGGTTCCGATGGAGAGTGGTAGAGAACATGGCTATGGAAAAGCCAGCAATCACAAAACCATAAATTTGTGACGATCTAAGGTAATATCTGATTCATTAGATATAAGAGAACTAGGACAACATTTTTGGTTTTCAAGATCATTTCCCTAAATTTGATGAAATTGTAATTAGAAGAAATACTTTCATGATTTTGGTACAGTGTCACCGTTGGTTGTTCTTTGGACAATTTCCACTTCATCTCTTAAAGAAATGAAGTGGAATTTGTCATTCGTGATGTGATAGCAGATCATGTGATAGAATGATGGGTCATTACACCTGTCTCAAACAGAAGGTTATAAAAGTTATCAAAAAATACATAAGTCCATATATACTTAGATTAATCATATATGGTTCCTAAAATGGACTTATACTTCACATATCATACTTCTTAATATAATAAAACTAGTTTCTACTAAACAGAGACTTCCTGTAGGCTAGTGGTAGGTGATAAAGGCCAGTCGCACTTCGGTTGTGGGTTCAACTCCCATAGCCCTGTCCGACGCGATGGGATATCACCCGTCCTGCAAGTTTTCTTTTTTCTAAAACTATATTACTATAACATCCCATCAATAATACCGAAAAAATTTCTATCATTAAACAATAATAACTTATGTCCAACATAACCCATTCCAATATTTAATCTTATCCAAAATAATGTTGTCTAATATCATATTATAGTGAAAATGATTACCAAAGAGTTCATACAACTAGCATGTTAATACGATTGTTGATCCCCATATATAATGAGATATGTCTTGTTGGTCACATTACAAACATTCAAAGGCCTTAATCAGGTATTCTCTTGAAGAAAAATGAATACACATTGAACCTTATTGAAAACATGAATGCTGTTAAAATTTAACTCATTCCACATATCAAAATCCTCAAAATTCAATACACTCAAACCATGATATCACTTAGTCCTTATATCAATCACGAGCTCATGAATACTGTCAAACATTTCATTTTTTCCTTATCCCTTCATTATGCGCATATCATCTTTTTTTCCCAAAAATATCTCAATCACTTTCCATTGTTACCGGTACCATAAAATTATTAAAAACCACAATAGGACAATACATAAATATTCCAATATTCCACGATACTATATACAACATTATTTTGGAATCCCATTACATAAACACTTAATCATTCCACCACATCGTTGTCATATTCAACACTGCCAATGGTGATCGCATGTGACTTCCCTTTGTCCTTTGCCTTAAGTGGTTGCTCATGTCGATCATCACTAACCCTTGGATTAGGGAATTTATTAGCATAATGCCCCATTTCCTTTCACATGAAGCATTGAAGTGTAGTAGGTTCATTCTGTGTATCCCTTCCTTTGTTTTCATCATTAGACATCTTCTTCCCATCATTGCGGCATTCAAATGCCCGATGACCTTCCTTTCCACATTTGAAACATTTACTTGTCCGATTAAGACAATCTCCACCATGATTCTTTCCACACTTTGAGCATAAGGTAAAATTCATCTTCTTTTCACCATTATTCTGAGATTTCTCCTTAAACTCCATCTTTCGTTTCTTGTCAAAACTATGAGATGGATAAGTAACACCGACTTCCATTTCTACCATGATAGCACAATGCACAATTTATTCATAGCTACTGAAGTCTCTTATAGCTAATTCCCTTCAAAGATTTGGTTTTAAGCCACTGAAGAATCGATCTACTTTACATTCAGGTTGGATGATAAATCCAGATGAATACCTTGCAAACCTTGTAAAATTCCCTTCGTATATACCAAAAGATTCATCATCCTTTTTCTTTAGTTCAAGAAATTCTTCTCCATCTTTGTTTGAAGAATACGAGGGAAGTACTTATTAAAAAATAAGTTCTTGAACTTGTCCCATTCCATGGACTCAATTTCATCTCTTGGCCTCGTATTCTGGATAAGATTCCCCCATTGATCAGCATCACCTTCCAAACGATACACTGCTAAGATGACTTTATCATGTTCACTACATGCAAGAACTGAAATATCTTTTCAGTAGTACTGATCCATTGTTCAGCAAAAAGTGGATCAGAAGACCCACTGATAGAAGGTGGACGTTGCCTCATGAAGGACTCAATAGAATATTATTCCCTTCTCTGCTAATTTGGATGTCCATAATGATTCATATCTTGTGTAAGTATAACAATAATATTTTTCACACCATCTCCCATAACATTTGTTAGTTCAGGAGGAAAATCATTGCACTGTCCATTACATTGATCATCACGGTTCCTTCGGGTTCCAGCCATCGTCTAAAACCCAAAAAAATAGTGTGAGAGGAAAAAATCATGCTAGGGAAAACAACATAATAAAGGTGGAGTACCTTCAATATCTAACATCTTAGGTTTAATTCTATGATCGTTAGTGTAATTCTAGGACTATAACCTATACGTATACTTAACCTTAGGGACATCCCTAGACATACCTTAGAAATATATCTTGGGATCTCACTAAATTTCTCGCATCCTAGATTCAAAAGGTTGACTAAACCTTTCCTCTAATACCAACCGTAGAGATCCGAAGCTTAATGTACATAGATATTACAATACTTTTTCAGAATACTTAGTACATAACAAAAACACACACACAAGGACTGTAATAGTTTAGTGTCTTTGGAAACTCGGAATATAATCTTCTAATCGTGGTAATAGATCTTCAACATCTCCCATAAAGATCTTGTTTTTTTAAACCTAAATCATTTTTGTATATCCTGGGGAAAAGAAAACATAAAAGGGTGAGCTCAAATGCTCAGTAATGGTAAACAAAAGAAATATCAATCACATAATATTCATAAGAACATATTATTTGGAAATCCTAACCTGCAAAAGAGATCATAATTTAATAACATGGGATAAATCATAGTAGTGAAATGTAATCCCAAAAATCTTAACATAAAACATGAAACTTTGTGGCATGCACACATAATCATATAGAATCATTTCTTATTAGTCAAGACTCATTTCCAAGACTATCTTAGTGGACAAAGTCCCTTTCTGAACTGAGTTTACTCCTCGTTTCAGTCCTTTTTTACTGAACCTGTATAACCTACCATTCTAGCCATGTCTATCTCATGAGATATAAAATCTTTACCCAATCCATTAGAGGGAGATATAGGTCCCACCCATCTCATAATGATACCATTCTTATGTGTGCCACAAAATCATAAACCATACATCATAGCATAACCCATGTAATAAAAATGGGATTCTTAAACATCGTGACATCATAAAACAATTCATATAAGATAAAGGAATTAATAAAAATAATTCCATAAAAACATAATCAAATCAATGTAATAATAGGGATAGAAACAGAACCCTTTATTATCTTAGATGGAAAATAATTTTGATAAAATACTTGAACTCCATTCTTGAGGAAAAATCCTTTCTACTTCAAAAACATTTTTCTTTTATTAACATGTCATACAACTTTAAACTAAAATAAGTTGATTAAAAATAAACTTGAAAACTTGTAAAGGAATCTTCTTGTAAATAATATTTTAAAAATCCATTCATTCCATATAAGTTAAAAAAACATTCTTCTCATAATTTTGTCAGAAAAGTCAAAAAGTACCTCATACGAAAAACTACAAAAGATTCCTTTCATATGTTTTACTAAAAACTAACTGAAGGGTAAAATTGGATCAAAACAATTTTAGGTGGATGGAAATAATATTACATATTTAGGAAACATGTATGTGGATGATAAAATACAACCCAGTAAATACAAAAGTATAAACAATCTCGGATAAAATGAGATTGTGATATTTTCCCTTATCTTATGTCCAATTTGATTCGTAAGTGTCCGGAACTCCTGTATAATGATTTAAATAATGTTATTGACTTATTCCAGAATCATATTTATTTTTATAATATCATATATGTTTCACTTATGACTTTATATTACCCGTTCTTTTGTAAATTCCATGTTAAAGCAGCGTTTTGTGTAAAATCATTTTATTTATCGTATGTGTTTCGACTTGTCATTCTTGATATTATAACTTATAACCTGATTTACATAATACCAGAATGTAAAAAATGATTTATATATAATATATATTCATCATATACATATATATTATAGATCGATAAAAGGAATGAAATACACAGTTCATGGAGACGGTAGACCGTACGTACACACGATCGATGTTTTCGTTTCCCTTTTGAATTGAATGGAATTAAGTAAATGACATACATACATACATACATATATATATATATATATAAATAAATCCAGTATAATTATTATGTCATATATTTCATTATTATTCATTATATATACTTTACAATCATTCAGGAATAGTTAACATGGAGAGTGAATCTCATCGCGTCGTGGAGACGGTAGTCCGTACGTACGCACGAGCGATGATATCGTTCTCATGATCGTGGGACTGTATTGGAGTGTATGTATACTATTTCAGAATAAATATCAATTTAATATAATCATATATAGTTATTATTTACACCATTATACCCATCCAAGTAAGGTGGTTGTGGAAAATAGATTACACCACGACGTGGAGACGGTATTCCGTACGTACGTACGTGCGGTGATTTCGTTTTCCGTAGGATGGATAGATGGTGAAATAGGGTTGTTTCATACTTATAATAACATATCAGTATATGAGTGATACTGATGTTATTAATTCATAATGGAACAACCTATGAAGAAGAATTGGAAGAAGAAATAAAGTTAAAAGAATTGGTAACAGACATTACTTCTTCTTTAAAGCGCCTCTTTGAGTCCTCTTCTTAGGGCACTATAATTGGTCTTTGAAGACGACTAGAACCTCTAGGATGTTGCAAGGTATGTGGAGAAGTTATTGTGGTAGGGTTTGGACGAGATTTAAGGCTCAAAGTGGTGTCATTAAGAGGGGGAGGAGGTGCCCTTTTATAAAGGAGGAGAGGGGCACCTTTGGAATAACTAGAAATATTATTTTATTATAAAGTCAAATTCGGTTTTTAATAGCTCCCAATTGATATATTTATAAGATATGGTGGGTAGTGGTCGAACTCTTCTCATACAATATAATTTAGACAACTTTAGATATCAATTTTAACCTTATCATTTAGATTTAACTTTATGTTAGATAATTTAACTTTTACCGTGCCTTCATGTTTGCTTACACTATAAGGTTAATAAACATACTATATCAAGCCAAACGAACCCCAAGTTGTTTATTATTAATATATATAACCTTATATAAGTCATTTGGGTGAACCTTAGATTTTTAGAAATAAAATAACAATTAATAATATAATATTTGTTTTAAAAACAATTTTATGTCAATTTTGACACTATTTATTAATTGATTTCTGTGAAATTTATAACAGAATTATTAGTTCGAGCCATGTTAATTAAATCAATAATAACATGTCCTATTAACATATAAAATTAGTTTAACTCTTAAAACGTCTTAAATTACATTTATTTGAGTATTTATAACATCAATTATGTCAATATTTCATTAATAAGATAATTAATGCATCATCTTTGTGTCATAATAAATGATAATTATATAATCCATAAAAATTCTAAATAAATTCTTATGATGTAGATAATTGTATTATATTTCTGGAGAATATTCATGTTCGAGGTTTCATTAAGTTTATCACCAAATTAAAATTATTATACTTATAAGATTTAAGAAAGTGACATGTTGTCACATTCTTTGGTTTTAATAATAATTAAATTATTTTCATGGAAAAAAGCCCATTAATTGAATCTAATCCGACAATTATGTAGTATGGGTCTACCTTTAGTCATCCAATAGGATTTCGGAAGGTGTTAATGTAATTTTATAATTTTATATTTACCCTTAATTACCCTATTTACCTTTAACTATGGTAAATAAAATTTACCGTAGTTACTATTCATAATTCCCAAAAATAAAACATAAATTATTAACATAATTTGGACCCACTGATTCCAAATATGGTATCCATTTTTTTAATTCAATACACAAAAGTTGCAGAAATTAAATTAAAATTAATCTCGTTGTCGAAAGAAAACAGGTTTTTCTTTAAAACATTGCAAAAGACTGAATTGATTTAACCTACGAATTTAATGTCAAATCAATGCTAATGACATACATTATATTAAATGGTAAAAATATTTTCTATTTATACTTTAAAAACATTCAATTTTATAATTTAACAATATAAATTACTGCGATGGGAAAAGTTTATTTTAATTAAAATATAGCATGTTTTTGCTATTCATCAAAATATGAAAGTTACCAGAATAATATGAAAATTTTATCCAAAGTAATTTTTTTTCATGATTCCAAAGAAGAATTTTATTTTGTCAAATTTAACTTATAAACATTTCAAAAACTAGATTTAAAGTGGGTGCGTCATCAAAAGGAGGCAAATTGCATTTTTTGAAAAATACTTATTTTACCCGAAAAATTTATTTTGTTTTTATACCATGTTCTAGAAAATGTGTGAGATGAATAATAATGTTATAAAATTCAAAATTTAGTTAATAATATTCATAAAGGCAAGTTCATAATAATATTATTATAATATATCGTTGTTTAGTAAAACTCGGTATTGCGTACAACACACGCTATCGAGGAAGGTCGCGATTGCGTGTAATACAAGACAAGTCAGGGTTGCGTGTTGTGCAAGAATCCTTCGTTGTTTCGTATAACATAATCCAACCGTATTTCATTTATACATTGAATATATATATATATATACTGAATGTTCCGTAGAATAACTATTATGAAAATTGTGTGTAACACGATCCAAGAATAGTGTTGCGTATACTGCAAGCTATTACGGTGTTGCGTATAGTGCAAGGTAATCTTGGTGTATAATACAACACAAGACATTAATGAAATTAAAAAATATATTTTTCATAAAATCTCGGGGTGTTACATAGGTTCATGTGGATGAGCATCATCAAACATGATGTCAACAGAATCTTCCACACATTTTGTTCACTTTTTAAATACTCTATAGGCTTTTATTGTTAAATAATAACCAAGAAAAATTCCTTCATCGCTTTTAGAAGCAATATTTTCACGATTAACCTTGGTATTTTGAATAAAGACATTGCAACCAAAAACTCTAAAGTAACTAACTTTAGGATTCCTATTGTTCCACAGTTCATTAGGTGTCTTCTTAAGAACAGGTCTAATTAAGACTCTATTGATAATATAATAATCTATATTCACAGCATTATCACAAATGTAAATAGGCAGGTCATACTCATTAAGAATAGTTCCTGCACTTTCTTGAAGGGTTCTATTTCATCTTTCTACTTCACCATTCTGTTGAGGTGTCCTTGGGGCAGAGAAATTGTGACTATAGCCGTTGTGTGAGAAATAAGATTCAAACTCATGATTTTCAAACTCATGACCATGATCACTTCTTAGGGTTTTAATCTTATGACCACTAAGGTTATCTAAATACTTGAGGTATTTGACAAAATAAGAATAAGCTTCACTTTTGTGAGCTAAAAAGTATACCCAAATATGTCTATAAAATTCATCTATAAGGACATTGAAATAATGATTCCCATTATAGATAGAAACTCTAGAAGGTCCAAACAACACCATGTGAACCAACTCAAGAGGTTGAGATGTTGAAACTTCTTTATTTGATTTAAAATAAACTTTATGTTGCTTTCTCTTTTGAAAGGGATTACAAACTTTTTTGCATGGGAATTCAAGTTTAGGTATGTCTCTAACAAAGTTTTTCCTAGTCAATTTTCTATGTTAATAAATGTTGCAGTATCCTAATCATATGTTCCAAATCCTGGATTCATTATGAAAATCATTTAAACAAGTAACATTTTTCTTAGCTAAAGAATTCAGATCAATAGCATAATAATTTTCATTTCTCAAGGAAATAAATACTATAGAATTTTAGGAATTAAAAACATTACAAGAATTATTTTCAAATTTACCATTAAATCCATCATCACATAATCGAGAAATAATTGACATATTATATTTAATTCCATCAACAAATAAAACATTACAATTAAAACAGAATTAATGTTACCAATCTGGCCTAGGCCGATGATTTTTCCATTAGAATTATCACCAAAGGTGACATAGCCTCCATCAACCTTTATTAATATTTTCAATAATGAATAGTCTACAGACATGTGCCCTTAACATCCACTTTCCAAGTACCATACCTTCTTGTTAGAACTCTTTAAACATGTCTCCTACAAAACAAGTTTAGATTGAAAATGATTTTGGTACCCAGATCTTCTTGGGACCGAACAGGTTAGCATGTAAAGTTTTTGGGACCCAAATTTGTCTTATGGGTCTCATATATTCAATAGATTTAATAGATTTTGAAAGATAAACTCTATTTTATCTATAACAATGTGACTAACTAGTGGAAGAATATGAATTTCTAGAATTAGAACTAGTAGCATTCTGTCCAGATTTAGAAATAAATCTAGTTTTAGTAAACTGTCTCTGTTCAGGCTGATAGCCTATTCCAGTAGTATACTTTTCATCCACTTGTTTACCTAGAATTTGAATAAGAGTATCTTTTACATTTGTGAATTTTTCTAATTCCTTCCTTAATTGCTCATTAGACAATTTTAGTTTAGTATTTTCCTTCAGCAATTGAGCATTCTTTTCGTTTTCAACATCAAGTGAAGATTTAACAGTGGTAGATAAAGCATGTTGTTTCTTTACAGATTTTTACTAGTCCTTAATTTCATTACAGGTCACTTCTATCATATTAAAGTAATCAAATAATTCTTCAGTAGGCATATTTTCAGATTTAGAATCAAAAATAGAATCAAATCCAGAATAATATGAATTTAATCTAGGAGGGTCCAGTGTTACCTCAGAGGTGTTTGTCATAAAAAATGTTAGCTTTTGGAGAATTTTCATCCTTAGTAGAATCAGAATCTCTTGAAGTGTCTTCTGTAGCACTCCAAGTTTCTTTAATTGCTTTCTTATACTTGATGTCCTTGTAGTCATGTTTCGTCTTGATATTCAATTTTGGACAGTTAGCTTTTACATGTCCTTTCCTTTTTCACTCATAGCAGATAACTTTATCCCTCTTATCAGCTATCTTCCAATCATTCTTCCAGTGCCCTTTGTTGTCATATTTAACTTTTTAGTATGATTTTCTGAAGAATTTGTTCTTACTATAGAATTTCATAAATCTTTTAGCTATTTGAGCCATCTCAGCATCACTATCAGAGTCTGAACATTCACTTATTGTGCTTTCATTAGGTATGTTAACATTCTCCTTGTCCTTTCTCTTTGAGGAAGTAGACTTAAATTCCACTGACTTCCTTTTATATTCATCATCCACTTCTTTTTTGACCTTCATCTCTTTCTCATACATCATAAGGTTAACTATTAATTCTTAAATAGGATGTTTTATGATGTCACACGATTCTCTAATGGAAACCTATGTTCCTCTCCATCTTTCTGATAGACATATTAATATTCTCAATATCTACTCCTTTGAAGGAATAACTTTACCAAGAGAACTCATGGTGTTGAAAATCTCATTGAACCTGAGATACATGTCATCAATGGGTTCCTCAGGATTCATTTTAATGTTATCATATCTAATAGTATAGGTTTTAAGCCTCATTTATTTAACATTGGATGTTCCCTCATGTGAAACAGCCAAAGTGTCTCAAGTTTTCATAAGCAGTTTTGCAAGCAGATATTCTATTAAACTCTTCATCTACTAGAGCACAATATAGGGCATTCATAGCATTATAATAATTATTGCAAGCGGTCTGTTTGGGTTCATCCCAAGTAGTTCTATCAATTTCTATAATTTTGTATTGAGTTTCTATGGCAGTCCAAGTATCAAATCCCATAGATTCTAAAGGAATTTTCATTTTAAGATTCCAATGAGCATAATTTGTACCATTAATGAAAGGTGTCTTGTTGGTAGCCACCCCTACTTGTCTATTATCCATAACAAGATTTTAGAAAATATATTTAAATAGATAAAATTTAGAACTAACAGAATTTTTTGATCATTAAAGATGAAACTAAAATCATAGTTGAAAAACATAGTGTTTTGAAATCATGTATTAATAAAAACACCCTCTGATACCAAATGTTGGTTGTAGTGGATACTCAAGAGGGCGGTGAATTGAGTTCCAAATAAACATTTCTGTTAAAAATATTTCACTTAAAATCCCCCTATTTAAAAATAAGTTAAATTGTATTGAATTTATATAGATTGTAAAAGTTCAATTAGTTTCTCAATGATTTATTAGGTCTTAGTTAAATTTATCATAAGATTAAATCAACTTTTGAAACTAACTTATTATTTCAAAATATGTATAAAAACTTACTAATTTAACTATCAATCTAACCATAAAAAAAATTATTTCAATGTAATCAGTAGTGGAATATAAAATATATAGTATACTTTTGACTTATAATAAAATACCCAGCAAATGTAACCATGAGGTTCAATCTCAAGACGAGACATATTCCTCTCAAAAAAAATTATATAAATTTGATCCATACCCTGGATTGGGGTAAACAATCGTGAAAACACTGTCCATGTACAAATAACTCAACCATAGTTCTACATGGGAAAACCAACAACAGCTCAAAGGTTTTACAGGTCTTACTTGACCTCTACCACTGTCCACAGTGGGAAAAAAGGGAGTTATAGACAGTTTGTGTGAGGATTTATAAATTCTCCAGCTTATCTTAGGAGAAAGTGTGTATATAAAATATTAAGAGTATACACACTGCTTGAAATGTAAGTAAAAGAATCAATAAAAGAATAGATTATAGTTTTGAATTCTCTAGTGATGTGAAGTGCAGCTCTGGACTCTTATGATTAATCAGAAATGATTATAAGTCCTTCACTGGTTTTTTTTGAAAAAAAGTGTGTCATTTTCTTCCTTGGTTATCATGTTTAGCTTTATCATCATGGGTACATGAAGAGTTCGTTGTAGTTCTTCAGTCACTATGCAACTTGTGTTCTTTTCAAGAATGAGTGGCTTCATGTATGTCCAGTGCTCTTCCAGTATGAATGTAGTATTTTCCTTTTGTGTGAATGAACCACGTTTCAATGATGTTCATCCATCTTTTTTTACCCCCTTCACTAGTTTTCTTCATTTCTTTCTGTTTGGAATTTGTCCATCCTTTTATATCTTTCAGCTCTGGTAAAAAGAATGATTAACCTTTTCATGGGTACTAGGTACAGTTCCCTGACATGCCAACAACTATAATTAAATATCATTAATTGCATTAAAAACATCATATATGATCATTGAATAATAAATAAATAGTTTTGAGAGTATATAGTTCAAGTGGTCAGCCTTTTGTCAGTAGACTTTTGTTGGTAGATGTGTCACGATGGACTTTGTGTAGCAGTGACCTTCTATCGGTTGCTCTAGGTCTATCGGTAGCTCTTGGTCTATTGGTAGCTCTGGGTCTATCGGTAGTTTTTACTCTGTGTATCAGTAGCACTATATACCAGTGAATTCATATATCAGTTAACTTTTCTTCTATCGTTTGCTCGTTTTGTATCGGTAGTTTCATAGCGGTAGACTTGTTTATATAGGCAGACTTACTCTATCGGTAACTCTGGTGTAACAGTAGCTTGTATCAGTAGACTTTTAGTCTGTGCATATCCATAGCTCTGTTTGGTTCTTGTGAAGTATATATACTGGTAGACTTATTCATACTACTAGACTTGTTCTATTAGTAGCTCAGTTTCTGTTGGTAGCTATCTGTATCGGTGGACTTGATCTATCAGAGACATGTTCTTACCGGTGGACTTATACATACTTGTACCTCTGCGTATTGGTGACATTGGCCTATCCATGAATATTTCTTTCGGTAGACTAATTCTCTCGGTAGATATAGGCATATCAGTGACTTAACACATCTGTTTTATGCAGAACACATCCGATTGTGGTAGAATTAATTCAAATCTCATATAAACATAGATAAACAAATTAACATATTTCAAGGACTATTTTAATATTATTATCATCTTCATAATAGAATATCATAGATTGAAAGAATTAATATATAGATAAAAATTAATAGGGATTATCAATGTATGGGAAAGCATAATTGGGACTATCAAAACAGGTGAGGTCAACACTTATGACTTTATATTACCCGTTCTTTTGTAAATTCTATGTTGAAGTAGGGTTGTGGGTAAAATCGTTTCCTTTATCATACGTGTTTCGACTTGTTTTTCATGATATTATTTTTTATATCCTGATTTACAAAATTTAAAAATGTAAAACATTATTTATATATAATATATATTTATCATATAAATATATATGATAGATAGATAAATGGAATGAAATGCATCGTTCATGGAGACGGCAGACCGTGTGTACACATGAAAATTATTTTTGTTTGCTTATTGAATTGAACGGTATTAAGTAAATGAAACATATATGTACATAAATCCAGTATCATTATTATGTAATATCTTTCATGATTATTTATTATATGTTCTTGCATAATCATACTTGAATATTTAATTATCGAAAATGAATCTCATCGCGTTCGTGGAGACAGTAGTCCATACGTATGCATGAGCAATGATATCATTATTTTTATATTAAAATAGTGTATAATTGGATTCTATATCATATATAAAGAATCATAATAATGTTATATTTATTATTTATATCATTTATACTCATTATCATACCCATACAAATGATGAAATGTTTGAATAACTAAGTACACCACGACATGGAGACGGTAAGCCATACGTACGCACGTGTGCTGACTTTTTTATACATAGGATGGATAAAATAACCAATTTGGTTGTACCATTTTTATAATAACATCACATTATATATAATATATTTGAGTTATTATATTATTATTGAAACAACAATTAATTAGGATGTGGAAGATGAAAGGATCATGAAAGAGGTGGTGAAATATTTACCTCTTTCTGGGGTTTTTCATTTTGATTTATTCAAATGGGCTCCATAGTATGAATTTATGACTAAAGGAAGGACTATAGGTTGAAGGTAGGATAGTGGATAGGGTATTTGGTTCAGATTTGTAAAATCAAAATTGATTTGGAGGTGTGAATTAGAGAGAATGGGGAGTTCCCTTTTATACAAGCGGTGAGGGGCACCTTAGAAAAAAATAAAATATTATTTTTTAATAAATAAATATTCAGTTTATAATGACTCTATAGTGTCTTATTTTGATGCGAGGGTGGGGATGTGTTTAAATAATATCAACTAGTAGGTTTTAGACAAGTTTAGGTTACCATATTATCCTTATCATAATGATTTAACTATAAGTTAAATAATTTAACTTTTACAGTGTCTTCCTGTATTCTTACACTATATGGTTCATAAAAATATTATAATATGTCATTCGAACCCCAATTGGGTCATTAATGTAATATATATTATTATATAAGTCTTTTAGATTAACCATATATTTTTAGGACCATGATATAAATTAATAATATAATATTTGTTTTAAAATATCTTTTATGTCAAATATGACACTATTTGGTATTTTGTTTTTTATAAATTAATAATAGAACTATTGATTTGAAAATAATTCATCTAACTTAAAAAAATATGATATTTCAACCTATAAAATTAGTGAATATAATTAAAAGTTAAAAATTAGATTAATTTTGGTATTTATAATATCAATTATGTTAATATTTCCTTAATAATGTAATTACTGCATCATCATTGTGTCATAAATAAATTAAATTATATACTGTTTAAAAAATATATATAGAATAAAATTATTTAGGAAATAATTTTTTATTTCTAATGAATATTTATAGTTGAATTTATCTTTTGTATAACCATTTATTATAAATATTTTAGTTAATAAAAATTGATTTTTATTATTTTATCTCTTCTTTAAATAAAATAATAATAAATGTCCTAATCTTTTCCAAGTATACCTAAAGGGTAATATATTATTCATAAGGTTTTGTTTGGTAGAATTATACTTATCCAATAGAATTTGGACATGTGTTATTGTAATAATAAAATCATTTTTACCCTTAATTACCCTATTTACATTTAACAATGGTAAATAAAAGTTAAAATTTACTATTCACAAAAAATTATTTTTATCTTATTCAACCAGATTTTACTCATTGTTATTAACCATGTCTCTCATTTTTTTAAATTCAACTTACAAAAGTGGTAAAATTATGTTTTATGTAAATTGGCAAATTGTCTTAGGAGATGAGTAAAAGACGGTAAAAAGTTCAATAAAAATTTTATATATCTAAAATTATTATAAAATGACTCCATTGAATTAAATTGAACATATATAGGTATTAAGTATCTATTTTTACCTAACGTAAATTAAAATAAAATATATGATTATTTAAATAAAAATTCGGTTTTAACCAATTTTTCAGTGTTTTCACTATTCATCAAAAAATGAATATTTTCAAAAAAAATACCAAAAATCCACCCTAGGATAATTTAGATATTCACAATCCAAAAATAAAGACCATTTTGAAAAATAAAAGTTATTAAATTTCAAAAAGTGGGTATTAATATTCATAATGGCTAGTTTATATAATATTTTAATAACATATCGTTGTTTAGTGAAACCCGATATTGCGTACTACACACGTTATCGAGGAAGGTCGTGATTGCCTGTAATACAATCCAATTTAGGTTTTCATGTAGTGAAATCTCCCTTTGTTGTTACTTATAAGATAATAAATACTTATTTCATTTATACAATAAATAAAATCAATACTTAATGGTGCGTGGAATAATTTCTACAAAATGAACTTGAAATTTTGTATAACACAAGCCAAGAATATTGTTGCATATACTGTAAGCTAATACGGTGTTTCATATAGTACACGCTAATCTTGGTGAAGCATAAAAAAAATACATCAAAGAAATTAAGAAGAATAATTCTCATAAAATCTCAGGGTGTTACAATTTCATCCCTGTTTAGTTTCTCTTATACATCGTCTTCCTCGTTGTGCTCCAAACTAGTGGCCACCCACTGGTTCTTCTTTATCCTTATTCTATATTTTCGCCTTCCAGTTGTATTCCCCACTATTTTATGACCTCATGGCCTTGACTACTACCCGTAAGATCCTCCTCGAAAGCCTTTATTTTTATTTAATTTTTTTCATTTTACATTCTTTTCTTTCGGTTTTATATTTTCACTAGCTTTATATATGTGTACGTATTATAATCATCGTTTGTTTTTTTGCTCTCTCTTTAAGAAACAAGTTAATTTGTTTTTTCACGGTTGAGTTTTAAGTCTTTATTTATATTTTATTTATGATACATTATATATATGAATTATATGTATAACCCCTATATGAACCATCTATTTTTGCACCTGAAATTACTGGTTTTCTTCCTCCCGACTTGCAAACATTTCCTGCCCATCCTTCATGCACACCAAGTCAGGTAATGGATCATCTTGTTATGTTTTCATTTTTGTAAAACTATTTTATCCATATGTATATTTGTGTCCATATGTATATATATATACCATTGCATATCACTTCTAAATCATAACTCAGGTTGGATTTTTTAAATGTGTTTTGAGTACACAACACTTGCCAAAGGTTTCATGCTTCAATTATTATATGCGAACCCTTCTTATCTTATTTCATTTACTCATTGATATATGTATATGTATATAAGTTCATCTTAAAAATTTTTATAAATTCAACACAAAATGTATGTATATTCATATATATATATATATAACAAACCATTTTGGGTTTATGATCTTTGAAGGGTGATCTTTCGTTTTTAGGTGTTGTTTTCAAAACATAAAACACATGAAAGGGGTCTAGTTCCTCATTTTTTATTTTTTTTGGGTATACCCTTATTTACAATTCATGCATGTATGGTTATATAAATATGTTACAACCGATATTTCACAAAACCTATCCATATTGAATTAAATCATGGTTATGAACAACGCAACAGTTACAAGAATTTATTAAATATTCTTTTAGTTTATACAGATCCAAAATACAAACATTATGTATATATTATCATTTTTCAATAATTATCAAATCCAAATAAATACATATATGTATTTCAAACTTGATTTCTCATGAAAATGGTATGATGGTTTTCATGTTCAAGCTTAAATATACATTCATGCATGAGCTCACATGTTTAAATATTTATTTTATACATAAACACTTCACAGAAAATAACCTATACATTGTATTTCAATTTCTACAAAATAAATTCCATTAGGTCTTTATGATTATGTTTTAATATTTTATATATCAATAAAAATTTCATGGAATAAATTAGTATCTAAAAGTCAAAACATATCAACATGGTTTAGAAAAGGCCCCATTATTTAGGGTTTAAATGCAAGAGTTGTTATTTCATATGAAAACACATTATATTATGTCTACTAGTTCTTATTATATATTCAATATTGTTGTTTTAGTTCATGTAAATCACTATTTAATATGAATCCAACATGTATATTTCTTTTTAGATGATCCATCCCAGTTATGAACATGATCGAAAATGTGATTATTGACTAATAATGTATGTTTTATATGTAACAGGAATACTACGAAGATGAGACCATGCTAAGAAATATGAGGAATGTATTGGACTTAAAATGATGTGACGGGTGCACCAGAAATTATTCAAAACTCGAATTCATTGGGTAAAGTGTTCAAGTCTCACGATTTACGTGAAATGATGCATGAACATGATTCTAGATTTGTTGACAACTATGTGTTGTATTTAACCACAATTATGTTGGGTTTTTTCTCATATGGTCTTGTCATAAGGCCTTGGAAAAGTCCAGCATTATTCATTTCATCATTATGGAATATTAAATGATCAACCAAGGGATTTTGAATCTGTACCTAATAATTTTTTATGATAATGGTTTTGAAATAATAAGGCATAACCAAGTATACAAATTTAATGTTATACAAAGGAAATATATCTAATGTTAATGTCCATTTAATATCTTTTTACTCTCTAATGAATCTAGATTTGAAGTCTTATAATGATAACAATGTTTTAGGATTTATGTTGAATAGGTTATGAATTATGCACAACGCATTTTCTTACATACACTTTCACACTCTGATTCATGTTTTTGTAGAATGCACAACTATCTTTTATTAAAATTGTCTTTTGGAAAAATGTCTTCATATAGCCTCAAAAAATATTGATGGTGTGCCATGAAATGTAATATGTTCATTTTGTAGAAATTATTTATATTTTTTTTCAAGGTGGTTGTTTTTTTAAATGTGTAATTTCCTTCAAATGTTTTAAAACCCCTTACTGGGAATTTTTATGCTCACCCTACATTTTAATTTGTGTTTTACACATTTTTAATAGTTTTTTCCAAGCCTTATGTACTCTTTGTGACGAAACCAAGTTGATGATGAGTGCTGTTATGTTTTCAGAGGATGTGCTTCAGTAGAATATGATTTTCAATGAAACAAAACAAAGATGATCCTCTATTTTGGGACAAGATGTGAATTCTTTTTTGTAAGCCAGTTTTTTATGATGAAAATTTCACACTATGTTTCAGGCAGCGATTTCAGAATTCTGGGGTCTGGGTCATGACAGTTCATATCAGAGGATCGGTTTACAAAAACTCTGGAAAATTAGAAAAACCATAAATTAGCTAATTTCATCCTACAATTAAAAATAATTATCAATTTTTGAGATGGCAGATGAATCACACCTTGTGTCTCTTCCAACAGAAGTATTAGAGACTATAGTGGGAATTTCATGTGTAGAAAACTATGATACATTTGAAAATATTTGTCTATCATGAAGAAACCTCTACAGTGTATCCAATTATCCTTGTATACTCCAACTTCACTAAGGAGCATGCCTCAACTATATTTTTATGTTGCATGCCCAATTTCTGTACTATGCACAGTAAGCAAAATACCTCGAGGGTTTGTTTAATTGTTTTACCCTATCAAATAATGCTTCTTCTTGGGAGGTCTTCAAAGAGGCTGCACAAGGGGGTGATCTCCGAGTAGCATATCTTTGTCAAATTTTGACATTCGGTCTCCGTGGTAATGTTATGGACTTTGAAACTCTCAAGGATGAGCCTACTAATTTACATTATTGACATATATTTCATGCTGATGTTTCCCAACATAATACACTTTATACCTTCGTCACCCTAAACTATTGATTTCCACACGGGTTTGATCCTAGTTTCCCGTGTTGAATCTAGACCCAAGAGATCAAAATATTTGGAATTACCTTGGGGATTCGTTTAACTAGGATCCCATGTAATCACTATCACCGGTAGTACCTGTGAAAAGACGTCACGATTATTATGTAACACCTTGAGTTTATGAAGATTGCTAGATGAATCATGTTATGTTTTATGTGGTGGTATCTTATTATGATTCTAAAAAATTAATGTCTCTATTGTAATATGGTTATGATTTAATAAGTAAAACATGTCCCTTATTTTTCAGATGGAAAACATGAGTTCATCTATCATCCTTTTCTCACATCCTTCTGAATTTCTAGAATCTTTAATAACCGAGACATGTTCAGAATACTACTACCCTTTTTCCAACCCACGCTTGTCTTGCAGACATCATTATAAAGTGTCCCTTAGCCCAAACATCCTTCGGACCTACCAGAGAAATTGTCATGTTTATCACCGACTAATAATTGCACAACTAGAAGAGTACAAGTAGAGAGGGGAGTACCATGAATATCTCTTCCTTTACTACACATTGTCCAAGAACTACCTAACCCTGGAGAAGTTTCATGAAGCTACCTTTGAAGGTGAAACCCGAGCGACCTAGCTATTCCAGGTTCTGAGTTTTAGTATGTATGGGATGCTTTATGAATTTTATATGTTTAAATGAGAGGTGGTTCAGGAGATTTATAGAGAGGTGGCTCACTCCCAAATCTCTAACCTCCACACCTCTCATTCCACTATTTAGAAGACGGAATTAATTATGCATAGGATTGGCCCTAACACCACATACTGTATATGGGCCAAAGATATCGGGGAACTAGGAACTATATTGGGGATCCACCTGGAAGAATTAGCAGATTATCTACAATGGTGGACATGGAGGAGGGGACCTCAAGCATAATGTCTCTCTAGTTTTAGGATGTTTCTTGTAGGTGTAATAGAATTGCGAGGGGGAAATTCTTTAAAGCAGGGGATAATGTGACACCCCAAGCATAATTTCTATAGTAATAATACTTTTAATTATTACACTTATCTTAATTTCCTTTTTTATATAAAAAATTCCAACAAAATAAACACAAGACATGTCATTAATTTAAAACAATGGAAATTGATACATGGATACAAGGCCTAATGACCATAACTAACCTATTATTCCTACAAGTTGGCCAATCACGATCACCAGTAGACCCCACATAACCACCAACATGCCAAGAAAGTAATGGATTTTCTTTCTTATTTTTGATGACTAAAAACATTATAACTGGAACCGCATCAAGCATACATAGCGTCACAGGGATGAATAGAACCATCTTCTGTGTCTCGATGTTTGAGGTTGGAATACCCTAATCGTGTTTTCATAAGACCTAAAATTCAACAAATTCAATTTATGTAACTATTGAGTTTAAAATGGCACTAATTATAGCCATTGGGTATTATAGTTTAATTGACTATGAATATTGAAAATTTTGAAGTATCTCAAATATACGTTAATGTCATTAGTTCTTATTTATATTTTATGATTTCAAAACATAATGTTTCAAAATATTTAGACATTCTGGTTTTTTATGTTGACCTCTTATATAAAAATTATAAATATTTCTTTTGAACATAATATGTAATGACTTTTCTATGTATAAAATCACCATTAAATGCAGTATGAAATTGAGTGATTTAAAATCATATCGTCAAACATATTTAATTCAGATTATCTTTAAAAAAAATGACATTTGAAAATCATAATGTTTTGGTACATTTTTCCACCTTAATGAAATGGAAAGTGTGGATATTGATTTTGAATTTGAAAACATTTTTTATGAATAATTTTATTAATTAAATGTTTTATAGTTTGATATGTGTATTATAATCATCCAATGTTATGAATAAACCAAATTTTATGAATGTAAATATATTCTGTATCTGTTATTTTGATGATTGGGTTAATAAATAAATATTAACCCAATTGGCCAGCCCATTATAGCTTGGCTGAGGGAGGCGACTCACACTAGTTGGCTAAGCCTAGCCCTTATCCCAAGCCAAGGCCGGCTGAGCATCAGAATGGTTACCCCGAAGGGTGCATGGGAGAGCAAGAGCGCATGACCGTGCCACCGCAGGCGTGAGGCCTCAACGGATTATAGGTAGGCCGAGTCTTACTAGGGAGCGGGATCCCATGTGTAAGGATCCCATCTATGTGTGATGTGATTTCTGATGTGAGTATCGGAGCCCCGAGCTTATAATGAATCCATCAGCGTCTCCCCAATTTGATGTGGGAAGCAGTTTTTTCGTTGAAACACGATATGTGCCATTGGATAGCGTCGTGTGTAATCAAGGCCATCCATCTTAGTATGGGACTCCACTCCCAGTAGCTGTGGTAAAACCTCCCTGGTTTTATATTCCGTTGGATCTAGTGTGATCTAATCACTTAAATTTACTCAGTTTTAAAACCCCACACCTCGCCTCATCCATCCGATCTTGTTCTAGATCTAATCTCAACCATTCCTTTTTTTTAAAAAAATCCATGGCCTCATCCCTACTATCCACACATATCGCGTCTAATACGAACAATCCATTTCATCCTTGTTTTTTCTCTTCTGAATCGTCTTCCTCATCGCACTCAAAACCGGTGGCCACCCACCGATTATTCTTTCTCCACCTTCTTTATTTTATTCTTCCCCATGTATTCCCCACAATTTTATGACCTTACATCCTTGAAAACTACCCGTAATATCCTCCCCAATCTCCTTTATTTTTCTTTTATTTTTTTGTTTACATTATGTTGTTTCTGTTTTAGTTTTTCACATGCTTTATATTTGTGTATGTATTATAATCAATGTTTGTTTTTGATCTCTCTCTTTAAGAAACATGTTGGGTTGTTTTACCTAGTTCATGTCTTAAGACTTTTTTATATTGTATTTGTGAGGCATTATATATATATATATGAAATACATGTATACTTCCTATATGAACCCAGAATATTTGCACATGAAATTACTGGTTTTCTTCCTCCTGACGTGGAAACATTTCATTCCCATCCTTCCTGCACACCCGAATTCAGTTAAGGGATCATCTTGTTATTTTTTTTCATTTTTGTAAAACTCTTTTATCCTTATGCATTTACGGGTCAAAAAGTATATATATATATAATGTGTCATATAACTTCTAAATCATAACCCATGTTGGATTTTCTAAATGTGTTTTGACTACACAACACATGAAAGATGTTTCATGCTTCAATTTATTTATGCAAACCCTTATTATTTAATTTATTTTCCTCTCTAATATATGTATATGTATATAATTTCATCTTAACACATTTTATAATTTCAAAACAAAACGTATGAGTATTTATATATATATATATATATATATATATACAACGAACCATTTTGGGTTTATCATCTTTGAAGGGTGATCTTTCATTTTTAAGTGTTGTTTTCAAATCATAAAACACATGCAAGGGGTCTAGTTTCTCATGTTTTCTTTTTTATGTATACCCTTATTTACAATTCATGTATGTATGGTTATATAAATATATTACAACTGCAATATCACAAAACCAATCCTTGTTGAATTAAATCATGGTTATGAAGAACACAACAGTAGATGGAATTTAGTAAATATTGTTTTGGGTTATACAGATCTAAAATACACACATTATTTATATATAAACATTTCCCCATTATTTTCAAATATAGATTAATACATATATTTATTTTTAACATGATTTCTCAAAAAAATGGTATGAAGGTTTTCATGTTCAAGAATAAATATACATTCATGCATGAGATCACATGTTTAAATATTTCTTTTATGCATAAAGACATTACATACAATAATCTATACTATTTATTCTAATTATGTCATAGGAAATGCCTTTGGTCATTTATGTTTATGTTTTAATCTTTTATATTACAAATAATATTTCATCGATTAAATGAGTATCTCAAAGTAAAAACATATCAACATGGTTTAGAGAAGGCCACATTCTTAAGGGTTTAAATGAAAGAGTTGTTATTTCATGTGACAACACATTATTTTATGTTTACCAGTTCTTATTAAATATACAAGAGTGTTGTTTTAGTTCATGTACGTCACTATTTAATATGAATCCAACAAATATAGTTCTGTTGACATGATCCATTCAAGTTGTGAACATGTATGAAAATGGAATTTTGGAATAATAATGTATATTTTCTATGTAACATGAACACTATGAAGATGAGACAACTCTAAGACATATGAGGAATGTATTGGGCTTAAAATGATGTGATGGGTGCACCCAGAATTATAGAGCGCTCCAATGCATTGGGTAATGTGATGATGTCTCATGAGATATGTGAAGTGATGCATGAACATGATGGTAGCTTTGTTCACAATTATGTGTGGTAGTTAACCACAATTATGTTGGGTATTTACCTATATGGTCTTGGCACAAGGCTGTGAAAAAGTCTAGCAATATACATTTCCTCATTATATAATAGTAAATGCAAAACCAAGGGATTGTTAATCCTTAGCTAGGAACCTTTTATGATTATGGATGTGATACCATAAGGCATAACCAAGTATAAAAATGGAATGTTATACAAATGAAAAGATATCTAAGGTTAATCTCTTATGAATCTCTTTTTATTCTCTATTGAATCCTGAAATGAATGCTTATAATCAAAAAAATGTTTTTGGAGTTGGATTGACTAGGTTATGAATTATGCACATCACATTTTCTTACATACACATGCACACTCTGATTCATGTTTTATATGAAGCACAACAATCTTTTATGTAAATGGACTATTGGAAAAACGTATGCATATAACATCAGAAAATATTGATGGTGTTCCTTGAAATTTAATATATTAATCTTGACGAAATGTTTTATATATGATTTAACGATGGTTGTTTTTTAAATGAATATTTTCCTTCAAATTCTTTAAAACCCCTTACTGGGCATTTTTAAGGCCAACATACGTTTTAATTTATGTTTTACACGTTTTTATTAGTTGTCCCCAAGCCGTAAGTACTCTTTGTGACAACACCATGATTAAGAATAGACCTATTATGTTTTCAGGAGATGAGCTTTAGCATCATATGATTTTCCATGAACCTAAACTAAGACAATCCTCTGCATTGGGACAAGATGTGAAAATATTTTGTAATCCTTTTTTTTTGATGAAAATTGAACACCATGTTTCAGGCAACGATTTTGTGACTTCTGGGGTCAGGGATGTGATTTCCATTATCCTATAATTAACAAGAATATAGTCTATAATGACTACCACAAATGATCATGATAGTCTATAAAGAATATTTTCCTTAAATACATTAAGATACTAGAGGAATTAGTATGACCAAAATGTATCAATATAAATTCATAGTTTCCATACCATATATGGGATGATTTTTTGGTATGTGTTTTATTTACCAATAATTGATGATATCCTAATAGAAGATCAATCATAGAAAAGTATTAAAATCCCTATAGCTGGTCAAACATGTGATCATTGGAAGGAAAATGTATTTTTTCCTGATAGTGATCGTGTAATGTTCTAAATATTCATTGAATATTTTCATCGATCCATCATTCTTATTATAAGATACAATAGGTTCCCCATAAGGTGATGCAATTGCGTGTATATATCTTTATCAGGATTCTATTTTATTTGATTCTTCAATTCTTTCAACTCAGTTCGGTCCATTCCCTAAGGTGACATTAAAATGGCCATAGCACTCAGTATGTGTTTTATTGGAAACTCAACATCCAAATTTGGTGGAACACTATGAAATTACTCTGAAAAGATATAATGAAACTCCCATACAATTGGAGTATTCTTAATAATCGGTATCTCCCCAACCAATTGAGAAAAAGTTACTCCATTTATTGGAATATATACCAATAATATAAAAGAAACTTCTACTAGTAGGTTATATTCATGATTACATCAATATAAGATCATACATTGATTTGGAATATGAAATGTGACTACCATTACTTGAAAATTGATAGGATCTCCATATAGAGAAAGAAAATCCACACAAATAATCACATGAAATTACACTATATGAAGGATCACAATATTTAATGGAATGAATTTTCCCAAAAACATCAAACAGAGAAGAATTATGAAAATTTAACATGAATTTTGTGCCATTAGGAGTTACATCTAACAAAGTATCTAATTGTTGAGGTAATATAGTGATACCCATAGAAAATTGTTTAGAAATAAAAGTGATGGTGTTTCAACAATTAAATAAAACATTTTCAGCATTAGATTGGAGGGTATGTGTAACTTTCAGCACTTCATTATCATACCCCACATCATCAATAGTGATTTCATGTGAAATTACATTACCATTTTCCTTAAGAGTTTGTTGTCATAGATCGTCATTAATTACTCTTGGATTGGGAAATTGATTGGAATAATACCCAATTTCCTAACACTTGTAACATTGAATTGTATAAGGTGAATTCCATGTAGAATTTTTGTTATAAAAATCATTATGCAACATTTTCCCAGAAAATTATCATTCAACTAACCAATGAAATTATTTTCCTCACTTAAAACATTTACTAGTACCTTTAATAAAATCCCTCCATGTTTCGTTCCACACATTTAGAATAAGGGAAAACTCATCTTCTATTCAGTGTGGTCTTTATATTTTATTTTCATTTCAATTCTTCTCTACTTATAAAACCCATATGACTGATGGGTTACTCCAATATCCATCTCTAACTTGATATCACATAGAACTATTTCCTCATAGTTATTAATTTCTCTTATTGATAATTCCCATCAGAGACTAGGTTTTAATCCTCTAACTAATTGATCAATTTTACTCCCTAGTTCGATAATAATTCCAAAAGCGTACCCCAATTGTATTGAATTTTTTTTTGTATGTACCAATATATTCTTCAACATTTTGTTTATGTTCAACGAACCCTTTCTCCATATTATTTAAATTATATATGGAAAATACTTATTGTATAATACATTCTTGAAATTGTCCCATTTCAGGGGTATAATTTCATCTCTTTTCCTTGTATTATGTATAAGATTCTACCATTGACCAACTTCTCCTTCCAAAAGATATAATTATATGATAAAATTATCATGTTAAAAACATTTTAGAGATGATAATATATTTTTAGTTGTACTAATCCATTGTTTAGCCACTAATGGATCAGAAGACCCGTTGAATAAATGCAGAGGTTGTCTCATGAAGGACTCAACAAAATGGTTCTACTTTTTTTTATTGTTTGGATGTTCTACCTAATTCAAAGCATGTGAAAGTTTTGTGACCAAGGATAAATTATTTTGAATTCCATCTCCCATAAAATTTAGTTTCTCAGGGGGATAATCATTACATTGACCGTCACATTTAGTATTAATGTGTTTCATTCAGGTCCCATATGTTGACTAAATCCATGAAGAATAGAATGAAAAACATTAATCATAACAGTACAACAACACAATAAAGAATAAAATTTCAATTTAAGTCACTTTGGGTTTTTTCTTAAGTTATTCATGATCATATACAAAACACTAGGATAGGATTATAACTTATAAATAGAGATATCCATAGGGATCTTATTAAGGTTCTCTCATCCTAGTTTACAAACGTTTCATATACCTTTTCACTGATACCAAATATAACAAATCATTATTTACATATATATATTTATTTAAAATTGAAGAATATATATTACATAACATAACAAAACCATACCGGGACCGTATAGGTTTAGTGTATTTAGAAACATAGAAAAAGAAACAATGGGTTCACAAAACATCCACATTGTCTCCCACTAATTTTTTTAATAACTATGCTCCCTTTGGAAATATATTACATAATAACCTTCTTCCACACATGTGGAATTGAAACATATGAATAGGTGGTCACAACTGCTCAGAAAGTTAAACAAGGGAAATATCAATCATATACAAAAAATTTGATAATCGTATCATTCATATAAATACTCATAATATCATATCATGGGATAAATCAACAAAGTGAAATTTTATTACAATAACCATAACATAAGACCATAAATATCATTTAATATAGACATAATCATATAAAATCATTTCAAATTAACCATAGCTCATTGCTGAAACCATTATAGTGGACAATGTCCATTACTGAACTGAGTTCACTCAACTTTGTAGACCTATATTACTGAACCAGATTTATTTTTCATTCCATTCATGTCTATCGCATGAGATATAAATCATTACCCAATGCTTTGAGGGAGATATGGGTTCCACCAATCTCATAATGAAACCATTCTTATGTGTGCTCCAAAAACCTAACAACATTCATAATAGCATAACCCATGAAATAAAATGGGTTTATTAAACATCATTCCACCATAATTTATATAAAACAAATGGATTTCTTAAATAAAATTCCATTAAAAATATATCAAATACATTTAATAATAGGTATTGAAATATAACCTTTTTTAAAGTGTATTATCTTTGATGGAAAATATTTTTTTGATAACACTTGATATTATTTCCTCGGGAGAATATCCATTCTTCTTAAAAAAATGTTTTCCTTACTCCAAATGCCACACAATTTTTTGATGAACTCATATTATGTGAAAATAATGTTGTATTATTTTAGGTGATAAATCAATTTTAATTATTTATTTTGAATGATTAATAATAATTTCATGTCATATAAGTTAAAAAACATTCTTCTCGGGCTTTTTCCAGAAAAGTAAAAAATTAACTCATATATTAAACGACAAAAGATTCCAATTATACCATTTAGTAAAAATTTAAAAATGGATAAAATTGATATTTATAATTTATATTAGGATATAAAAAATATTTTTAAATACATATTTTATATACATTGACATATATGATTATTATAACTGAGTAAATACTCATGAATAAACAATCTCATATAAAAATGAGGTTTGAAAATTTGTCCCTTACCTTAGGTATGATATGATTCATATGTATCAGAACCACCTGTATAATGATTTAAATATTGTTATTGATTTATTCTATGATCATAGTCATTTTTATGATAACATGTTTGACCAAAATTTGAACTTTTTATTAGTAACATTTCATTGTTTCTCGTTATTCGGGTATTAACTGCTTTAGGTTATAATGCATGTTTGGTCACATTAGTTCTTATTAATTTTTTTGGTTATAGTAATATCTTATAAACAATGGTATTATTATAGTATATACCATATTTATTCAGTAAATTCATCTATATAATCATGATTTACTGAAGAATATGTTGGAAAAATCACATCACATCATGGAGATGGTATGTCGTACGTACGTATGAGCGATGATATTGTTCCCATAATTTTTTAATGTTGATGAAGTGAATGGTGTATAGTATATTAGAATTAAAATAATATTAAATTAATCATATATATATTTATATATATATATATATTATCATTATTCACATCCAAATATGGTGGTGGTCAAAAATGGATTACACAACGCTGTGGAGATGGACGTCGTTCGTACGCACACGTGCTGATTTCAATTTTCATATGATAGGTTGAAGGTGGAATTTAGATGTTTCATGTTTATAATTAGTGTAACACCCCAGGTAAATAATGAATATGAAATTTTCATATTTATCCATATTTGTGAATAAAATATTAATATGACTTTAATCGGGACGCTATGCTCAATGGCGTACCCAACACGCAACAACGAGTTTCTTGGGAATCTTACGTTGCACTCTAATAATAAAATAATATTATTTTAAATGACAGTTAACATGTAGCCATAGTATTGGAGGGAATGGATAGAAATAACTAAAATATGATTATATATGTTTTTAAATGTTTTTACATTTATCCAATAAAAGATAAAGGCTTAAAATACGGAAAGAATTCAATTTTAGGCGTATATGCCCTAGTTTTCACAAAAGGTTCACTTATCGCCTTTTGATGGTGAATCGTCATTAAATATAGTTTTTTAACTCTTATACATTCTATTGGACCAAATAAAACTCTTCTTTAGAATCGGGACATCAAAATTTACTTTGTGTAAATTTTTGGTATCTTTCTGATAAAGTTCATTTTTTTAATGAAAAGTGTAAAATGTTGTATTTTAATTCAAATCCTCTTTTTAATCTAATTTACTTATATGATTAGATTATATTTTTAATTGGTTTTAAAGTGAAATTAGAATATATTTTTACCATTAAATACAATAGTGGTCGTTGGAATTAATTTCACTTTGAAATCGGACTTAAACTAGTGTATATCTTTTGATACTTATTGGTTCATAAAAACACGATATTTGTCATGACAGCGGGAATTAATTATTAAATTAATTAATGTGAATTATATGTTATAAATTTTGTAAAATAGACATCATTTTTGAATTCGGAATATCAAATATAGCTTAGGGTGGATTTTTGTGATTTTTCTGAAAAACATCAATTTTTGATGAATAGTGAAACCACTAAGTGGTACTTATAAAAACTGATTTTTCCGTTTAAATGATGTTTTTCCATCTTTGTGTTTTGAATTTCCAAAATCTGACACACATGGTTGTCATTAAGAAGTAAAATGTGGTTCAATGGGATAAAATTAATTTTTTGGTGAATAGTAACTTATTACGTTTTTAATCGCGATTAGAGGTAATTAGTGTAGTTTAAGATAAAAATAATGTTTTAATAATATGAAATGAACTTGAAACATGTCCTAACCTCATTGGATGTATCATGGCCGACTAAGACAACCCATGGGACAACTTGGGGACCCCATGAGGCCACTTTGGTTGGAAAGTGACATTAATATATTTTTATTTAAAGTTAAAGTAAAAAATGAGACAAACATGAAATGTTTTACTAAAACAAATTTTACATGGGGTTATACAAATAAGAATTTTGACTATAAATATTAATTTGAAATATAAAATTATTTCCTACATCATAGTATTTTTTTATAATTTTTAGACATTAAATAAATTAAATTATTTATGACATCCTGAGGATGGAGCGATGACCTCGTTATTTAACGATTTAAATAAAATGGAAAGATAATGTAATATCTAAGACCTACACATGTCCAAAACCAATTGGATGGGTGGATTTCAAATCCTGATCACCTTATCCTTGAATTATATCAATGTGGGACCCTTTAAATCCGAAACACATTTTCAAATAATGTAACATTTCTTTACTTTCTAAAAGTGCCCCTCCTCTCCTCTTATAAAAGGCCCCCACCTCTACCTCCTTACCCACACTCCCAAAGCCTTTGGCTCGGCCAAAATCATCCCATTTTGTCTCTCCACTTCCCTCTCTTACTACTTGAAGCCTCACATTAGTCATAAGTCTTCCCAAGGAAGCCTTTGAGCTCAAACCAAAGGGAGTTACCCGATTTTAAGGTAATGTCTTCACTTGAGTCCTTTTGTATTATTTTTCTTCTCCAACCCCCTAAACTCCTTTTATTATATTAGTTTGGTACAACTCAAGTATCCTAAATATACTAGGATGTTGTTATAAGAAGGATAAGAGCTACACTTACACACACCTACATCTAATGGTTACAGAACATACTGTTTCCGTGGATGGCGAATTTCTGCCTCACGAAACGATGATTGTTCAACACTCATATAACACCTTCAAAGGTGAGAATTAAGATGTCACTATATTTATATATGATATATAATATATTTATGTTTTACTTAAGCTTCTGTATTTTTCATTTGTTTCTTATCATTATGGCATCCATTATGGGTATACGCGATATCTTCATTTTAGGAAGTGCGGACTACCGCCCCCTAAAAGTGATGTGATTCGTTAATTCCATACGTGGGACGTATAAAGGATGGATTTAATGTTATTATATATGATTTTATACTGGAATTATTATATACCTCTATATCATTATTATTTCTTTCCATTAACTTATGAGATAGAAATGAAAGTAGCGTTAATGCGTACGTACGGCTTACCGTCTCCATGAACGGTGCATTTCATTTCTTATCCCCAAATGTAATGTACTATTATAAGTACATGTATATAATGGATATATATGATGAATTATATATATAAATGATTAATATAATTCTTGAATTAAAATATACATATCTCTCATTTAGTTTTAATTCCATTAATATGACAATGAAATGGAAGTAGCGTTCATGCGTACGTACGGCTTACCGTCTCCATGAACGGTGCATTTCATTTCTTACCTCTAAATGATTATTTGATATTATAAATACATGTATATTCTAGATATGTATGATATATATGATATCCAAATCACTAATGTCATTCTGGATATAAATAACCTCTGACCACACGAACAACATGTAATTGTAAGAAGTCCACTTTCGACTTAAGAACCAAATATAGACAAAACAAACATTTTTAACTAAAATGATTACATAATGTTTATAACATAGAAATAAGTGATATAAAAGGAATAATGAACTTGAAAAATGTTCTTAAGAAAATAGAAATTAAGTCAAGTTTATTATTCAGGACGTTAAAGAATTATCGAGTCAAGTCGGACCTGAGGTAAGGGATCCTACTCCTCTCTTTCTTTTTAAGTACACTCTTTTATGTCATTCCTTCTATTATCATCTTTATTGTGATTGGGATTTTCTTTTATATTAATCTTACTGTAATTTCTATCTTCATATGATGAGAGACCCTATTCTCTCTCATCAATCCATTTTGGATGTTTTGAGTGGCGCCGTTAGGTTGCCGAATTTTCGTAAGAGATCCAACCTCTTTCTTTATTTTTAAGCACTCTTCTTTATGTCACTTCTTTTAAGCTTCTATTTGTTATGTTGGGGGATGTTATTTTTTATTCCACTTTCAGTAAACTTTATGTTGATATGATGAGAGACCATATTTCATCTCATCAATCCATTTTGGATGTTTTACGTGGCGTCGTTAGGCTGCCGAGTTTTCGTAAGGGATTTTTCATCTCACTTTTATTCCCATGAGATTTATGCTACATTTGCCACAATTTCCTTTGTGTGGTATATGTACTGACCATTATTATACACTTTGTGAAGTATAATTTCATTTATGGATATTTACATCTTTATTGTATGACCCTTCTTCCATGGGGTGTAATTTTCGAAAGTTACCCAACTCGGTAAGGGGACCTTTCACCCTCATTTTTTGAAAAGACTTATTTTGTTATGTCTTTTAATTCACAAACTATTATGTTAGGATATGTTCTTATATATCCTTATTTATGTAAATTTTATTTCCAAGTGATGATATCCCCTTTATCTCTCTCATCAACCCTTTTTGTAAAATTTTATGTGACGCCGTTAGGCTGTCGAATTTTACCAAGGGAACTTTTTAACCCAATTTCGATTTCTTTGGGTTCAACATGTAGTTATTGAATATGTCATCCTTTGAATATTTGTGAATAACCTTCGATTGTTTTACACTTAATATCCACTTATATTGGGTGTATTTATATTTGTCACACATAATTATGAGATTGATTTATCCTTAATTTAAGGATACCTTCTTTATAATGGATTCCATCTCATTTTACATTTCTTTTGAGACTTCATTGTTGTTATGCACCAATTCACTCTTATATGGTGTGTATACTGCCCTTTTACATATTATATCATGAATCCCTTTATTCTCATGATATTATATAGTTCGAATTAAATGTTATTCCACTATTATTTTTATTCAAGAGTCTCTCATTTTGTTAAAAACTATTTAACAAAAATATCGTTTTAAATGTTTTAAAGATTTATTATTCTAAATATTTATCTTTAATGTCCATTTTTTCGAAATAGTTTTCAGTATTTATTTATATAGACATTAATGTTTTAAAATTATAATTCCATTAAAATCTTCAAAGTGGTATGGGACACTTTGATTCAAAAATCAATTTTAAATGGTTTTTGAAAATGGATTGATTAATTCAATATCTGGGAATTACTTATTGTGATTGAAAATGAAATGTTGTTATTGAAATGTTTATATTTTAAATATTTTATGTGTAATGATGTTACTTGGACATTTTACGGGTGGTTACGTGATAAACCATATGACGGGTGGTGCCGTGAAAACCAGGACAGGTGGTTACGTTATAACCTCCAATGCATTGGGTATGGAAGTCGGCCGTATGGATATTCCATTAATTATGTATGGAAATTGGCCATATGGGTATTCCATTAAGTGATATGTGTGGAAGTCGACCATATGGTTATTCCACTTATGTATGTTTATGTCCCAAGTTACCTTTATATATGTTATGTGTTCTTTATATGGGTTTTATGGTAATCCTTTGGTTACAAAAATTTAAGTAATGATACTTTATTCAGTGAAGAGTTTTTACTACTTCATGAAGGTGAAGGTATTACATTGATAGAGTATACATGGTTTTACTTGATGTTTGAAAAACTAACAGTTTACACTCTTTGTGTATCCCTTACTGAGCTTTTTATGCTCATCCCATGTTTTTGAAATGTTTTTCACAGGACTTAGCGTGGAATAGGGTCAAGGATGGGATCAAGGGAAAGTGATGCTACCTAAAACATGGAACTATACATGTTTCTTTTTAAGAGTTTTTATTTTATGGAAATTTAGTAGAAGCAACTACTTTGTAATCTTTTGAGATGTAATGGTTATGTCCTAATTCTCTAAAACTGTAAACCTGAAAAGAAACTCAATGTGAATTACTCATTTAATTCAATATTAAGTAAGGTTTAAGGGTAGGGCCTTATAGTTGGTATCAAAGGTCGGTTTAGATAACTTTAAAGGTTAGTGTATTCTCTAAGCATAAGTGACATTACCATAATGGTTAGGATTTCAGAAAGAGTCCTAGTTTTAGATAAAGTGAATGAGTAAGTATATATTAGTGTTTACCTTCCTAATTAGTACATGATGGTTTTGTTGATATACTCACACTGACATTTCTGTTATTAGTGAATGGACGGATCTAGCAGGCACCAAAGTGACAATGGGTTTAAAAGAAACTGTGGTGGTTCTCTGATTAAGAGACTTGATAAAATGGGGGATTCAATGAGGAAACTCATGGTTGTTCTAAACCAACTATCAAAGAGTCATGATCAACCACTTGAACCTTGGTATGTTCTGTAATGCATCATGTATGAGATGATCAATCGATGTGGAAGTTCAAGTAATAATTATAAAGGTAACCATTAGAGTTTATATGATCCTTACTTTTGAGGTAATTATGTGTTATTATTTGATATGATGGAAAATGAAAGGGATGAGATAAACTTGAGGTTAAAATATGTTATGATTATTTTTGAAGATTTTATCTCATTTTGAGAAATGTTTTAATAATTATATAGTTTTGGAAAAAGGACAAAATGCAGACCGTGTGACAACCCGTCGCGTCGGGCAAAGCTGCGGGAATCGAACCCTCAACCAAAGTGAAACTGGTATTTATCGCCTACCACTGGACTACGTGAAGTCCCTGGTTAGTTTGACTGATTCCTTTTATTTGGATGATTTTTGGAATCAACAGTAAGTTTATTTTGGGTTTTCTATGGAAATTATTAACCTATAATTGAGGATATTTGATTAGGTTAATTACTTTTCAATACGAGACATTAAGAGCAACTGATTTTGTTTGGAATTAAATGTTACGATTTAACTTGGAAGACTATGTGACTAAATCGTTGAAATATTTGGGTTTCAATATTAGTTTGGTTTAATTTGAATAATTTTATGGAAAAATTGATTATATAATGGTCCTCTTTGAACTTTGGGTTTTTGTTGGACAAATTTTGGAGATTAAGAATATATAATCTTTTTATAAAGTGTTATCCTTTTCTGGATTATCTGATCTTGTACTAACCTTTTGAGTTTTGGTTTTGGTTAAAGTCTAAAGACATGGGAAGTATATAGTTCTCTTTTTTTGGTTTAGGTGATTCTATAGAAGTTGATTATAGTACTCTTAATGTGAACAAGTCATCCAAAATACTCGTCTTTTAGAGAAAATATGAGTTTGTGTAAGGAATCTAATAAAAGTTGAAAGTCAAAATGATAAGTGAATATGTTTCCTTTTGAATAAATTCCTAAATAAAAATTAACTTAAAACAAAAATGTTTTCTATTAACTTTTCCTACTGGGGAATCGAATACCGTTTAACCCATCACAAGTTTGTGATTTTCTTGTGGTTAACTTTCTCCTTAACATGTTTTCTATCACTCTCCATCAGAACATGACCCTATGTTTTCTCCTCCATGTCTATGTTTTCATAATTGGAATCCTATTATGGGTTATCTTGGATGACCTTTGTAATTATCTTTCTTTATTTTAAAGTGATTGTTTTACCGACTCTTCTTCCGATGTGGGACTTTCAAGGATGTTTCTAAGCCCAATTTTAAAATTGCGAGGACGCAATTCCCAAAAGAGGGGAAGGATGTAACACCCCTGGTAAATAATGAATATGAGATTTTCATATTTATCCATATTTGTGAATAAAATAATAATATGAATTTAAAGGGTACGCTCTGCTCGATGGCGTACCAAACACACAACAACGAGTTTCTTGGGAATCTTACGTTGCACTCTAATAATAAAATAATATTATTTTAAATGGAATTTAACATGTAGCCGTTGTATTGGCGGTAATCGATAGAAATAACTAAAATATGATTATATACGTTTTTAAATGTTTTTACATTTATCCAATAAAAGATAATGGCTTATAATACGGAAAGAATTCAATTTTAGGCGTATATGCCCTAGTTTTCACTAAAGGTTCACTTATCGCCTTTTGAAGGAGAACCGTCAATAAATATATATTTTTTTCACTCTTATACATTCTATTGGACCAAATAAAACTCTTCTTTAAAATCGGGACATCAAAATTTACTTTCTGTAATTTTTTGGTATCTTTCCGATAAAGTTCATTTTTTTAATGAATAGTGTAAAATGTTGTATTTTAATTCAAAACCTCTTTTTAATATAATTTATTTATATGATTATATTATCATTTTAATTGGTTTTAAAGTGAAATTAGAATATATTTTTACCATTATATCCAATAGTGGTCGTTGGAATTAATTTCACTTTGAAATCAGACTTAAACTAGTGTCAATCTTTTGATACTTATTGTTTCATAAAAACACGCTATTTGTCATGACAACGGGAATTAATTATTAAATTAATTAATTTTACTTATATGTTTTTAATTTTTTAAAATAGACTAATTTTTTAATTCGGAATATCAAATATAGCTTAGGGTGAATTTTTGGAATTTTTCTGAAAAATATCAATTTTTGATAAATAGTGAAACCACTAAGTGGTACTTATAAAAAACTGATTTTTCCGTTTAAATGAAGTTTTTCCATATTTGTGTTTTGAATTTAAAAAATTTGACACACATGGTTGTCATTATCAAGTAAAATGTGGTTCAATGGGATACAAATAATTTTTTGTGAATAGTAACTTATTAAGTTTGTAATCGCGATTAGAGGTAATTAGTGTAGTTTAAGAAAAAATAATGTTTTAATAACCTGAAATGAACTTGACACATGTCCTAACCTCATTTGATGTGTCATGGCCGACCAAGACAACCCATTGGTGAACTTGGGAACCCCATGAGGCCACTTTGGTTGGAAAGTGACATTAATATCTTTTTATTTAAAGTTAAAGTAAAAATGAGACAAACATGAAATATTTTACTAAAACAAATTTTACATAGGGTTATAAAAATCATATTTTTGACTATAAATATTAATTGGAAATATAAAAAGATTTCCTACATCATAGTAGTTTTTTTATAATTTGTACACATTAAATAAATTAAATTATTTATGACATCATGATGATGCAGTGATGACCTCATTATTTAACGATTTAAATAAAATGGAAAGATAATGTAATATATAAGACCTACACATGTCAAAAACCAATTGTAAGGGTGGATTTAGAATAATTATCACCTTGTCCTCAAATTATATCAATGTGGGACCCTTTAAATCTGAAACTCATTTTCAAATAAAGTAACATTTCTTTACTTTCCAAAAGTGCCCCTCCTCTCCTCTTATAAAAGGCCCCCACCTCTACCTCCTTACCCACACTCCCAAAGCCTTTGGCTCGGCAAACATATGCCAATTTTGTCTCTCCACTTCCCTCTCTTACTCCTTGAAGCCTCACATTAGGCAGAAGTATTCCCAAGGAAACCTTTGAGCTCATACCAAAGGGAGTTACCCGATTTTAAGGTAATGTCTTCACTTGAGTCCTTTTGTTTTATTTTGCTTCTCCAACCCCATAAACTCTTTTTATTCTTTTCAATTGTGACAAATACAGTATCCTAAATATACTAGGATGTTTTTATAAGAATTATTCGAGCTACACTTACACACACCTACATCTAATGGTTAAAGAACATACTGTTTCCGTGGATGGAAAATTTCTGCCTCACGAAACGATGATTGTTCAACACTCATATAACACCTTCAAAGGTGGCCATTAAGATGTCAATATATTTATATATTACATATAATATGTTTATTTTTTACTTAAACTTATGTATTTTTCATTTTTGTCTTACCTTTATGGCTTCCGTTATGGGTATACGCGATATCTTCATTTTAGGAAGTGCGGACTACCGCCCCCTCAATGTGATGTGATTCATTAATGCCATATGTGGGACGTATAAAGGATGGATTTAATGTTATTATATATGATGTTATACTGGAATTATTATATACCTCTATATAATTATTATTTCTTTCCATTAAAGTATGATATTGAAATGAAAGTAGCGCTCAAGCGTACGTACGGCTTACCGTCTCCATGAACGGTGCATTTCATTTCTTATCCCCAAATGTAATGTACTATTACAAGTACATGTATATAATGGATATATATGAAGAATGATACATCTAAATGATGAATATAATTCTTGAATTAAAATATACATACCTCTAATTTAGTTTTAATTCCATTAATATGACAAAGAAATGAAAGTAGCGTTCATGCGTACGTACGGATTACCGTCTCCATGAGTGGTGCATTTCATTTCGTACCTCTAAATGATTATGTGATATTATAAATACATGTATATTCTAGATATATATGATATATATGATATCCAAATCAGGAATGTCATTATGCATATAAAGAACCTTTGACCACACGAACAACATGTAATTGTAAGAAGTCCACTTTCGACTTAAGAACCAAATATCGACAAAACAAACATTTTTAACTTAAATGATTACATAATGTTTATAACATGGAAATAAGTGATATATAAGTAATAATGAACTTGAAAAAGGTTCTTAAGAAAATATAAATTAACTCATGTTTATTATTCAGGACGTTAAAGAATGATCGAGTCTAGTCGGACCCGAGGTAAGGGATCCTACCCCTATCTTTCTTTTTAAGTACACTCTTTTATGTCATTCCTTCTATGCTCATATTTATTGTTATTGGGATTTTCTTTTATATTAATCTTACTGTAATTTTTATGTTGATATGATGAGATAACCTATTCTCTCTCATCAATCCATTTTGGAAGTTTTGTGTGGCGCCGTTAGGGTGCCAAATTTTAGTAAGAGATCCAACCTCTCTCTTCCTTTTTAAGTACTCTTCTTTATGTCACTTCTTTTAAGCTCCACTTTTTTATGTTGGGGGATGTTCTTTTGTATTCCTCTTTCTGTAAAATTTATGTTGATATGATGAGAGACCCTATTTCCTCTCATCAATCCATTTTGGAAGTTTTATGTGGCGTCGTTAGTCTGCCGAGTTTTCATAAGGGATTTTTCATCTCACTTTTATTCCTGTGAGATTTATGCTACATTTGACACAATTTCCTTTGAGTGGTATATGTAATTCCCATTATTATACACATTGTGTTGTATAATTTCATTTATGGGTATTTACATCTTCATTGTATGACCCTTCTTCCATGGGGTGTACTTTTCGAAAGTTATCCAACTCAGTAAGGGGGCCTTTCACCCTCCTTTTTTTAAAAGACTTCTTTTGTTATGTCTTTTAATTCTCAAAATATTATGTTGCGATATGTTATTATATATCCTTATTTATGTAAATTTTATGTCCAAGTGATGAGATCCCCTTTATCTCTCTCATCAACCCTTTTTGTAAAATTTTATGTGACGCCGTTAGGCTGTCGAATTTTACCAAGGGAACTTTTTAACCCAATTTCGATTTCTTTGGGTTCAACATGTAATTATTGAATATGTCATCCTTTGAATATATGTGAATAACCTTTGATTGATTTACACTTAATATCCACTTATATTGGGTGTATTTATATTTGTCACACATAATTATGCGATTGATTTATCCTTAATTTAAGGATACCTTCTTTATAATGGATTTCATCTCATTTTACATTTATTTTGAGACTTCATTGTTGTTATGCACCAATTCACTCTTATATGGTGTGTATACTGTCCTTTGACAAATTATATCATGAATCCCTTTATTCTCATGATATTATAAAGTTCAGATTAAATGTTATTCCGCTATTATTTGTATTCAATAGTCTCTCATTTTGATAAAAACTATTTAACAAAAATATCGTTTTAAATGTTTTAAAGATTTATTATTCTAAATATTTATCTTTAATGTCCATTTTTTTCAAAATGGTTTTCAGTATTTATTTATATGGAAATTAATGTTTTAAAATTATAATTCCATTAAAATCTTCAAAGTGGTATGGGACACTTTGATTCAAAAATATCTTTTAAATGGTTTTTGAAAATGGATTGATTAATTCAATATCTGGGAATTACATACTATGATTGAAAATGAAATGTTGTTATTGAAATGTTTATATTTTCAATATTTTATGTGTAATGATGGTACTTGGACATTTTACGGGTGGTGCTGTGAATACCAGTATGGGTGGTTACGTTATAACCTCCAATGCATTGGGTATGGAAGTCGTCCGTATGGATATTCCATTATGTATGTATGGAAATTGGCCGTATGACTATTCCATTAAGTGATATGTGTGGAAGTCAACCGTATGGTTATTCCACTTAAGTATGTATATGTCCCAAGTTACCTTTATATATGATATGTGTTCTTTATATGGGTTTTATGGTAATCCTTTGGTTACAAAAAGTTATGTAATGATACTTTATTCAGTGAAGAGTTTTTACTACTTCATGAAGGTGAAGGTATTACTTTGATAGAGTATACATGGTTTTAATTGATGTTTGAAAAACTAACAGTTTTCACTCTTTGTGTATCCCTTACTGAGCTTTTTATGCTCATCCCATGTTTTGGAAATGTTTTTCACATGACTTAGCGTGGAATAGGGTCAAGGATGGGATCAAGGGAAAGTCATGCTACCTAAAACATGGAACTATACATGTTTCTTTTTAAGTGTTTTTATTTTATGGAAATTTAGTAGAAGCAACTACTTTGAAATCTTTTGAGATGTAATAGTTATGTCCTAATTCTCTAAAACTCTAAACCTGAAAAGATCCTCAATGTGAATTACTCATATAATTCTATATTCAATATGGTTTAAGACTAGGGGCTTATAATTAGATATCAGTATATGAGTGAAAATTATGTAAATACATTATAATTAAACCACTAATAAAGAGGATGTATATTATGAAAGAAGATTGAAGGCACCGGTAAATGATATTAACTATTCATCGATATGGCTCCTCTAAATCTACTCTTATAGAAGAATAGTTGGTATTTGAAGATGGCCAGAACATCTATAATGAAAATTCTAATGTATAAAACGAAAAAAGGTTAGAGAATGGGTGATTTTTAGTGATTAAAATAAAGTGAAGAGTTGAGAGATGAGGTGCACTTATATGATTGAGGTGAGGGGAAATTTTATAAACTCCATAAAGAATAATTTTAACAAAATCTAACCCCACCTAGAAACAAAAAAATAGGCCCAATTTGGAAGATGAGATGAAAAATGGTCGTAATCCCATCAAACAATAAATTTTGGGCAAGTTATTTTTTCAATTTAAACCATATGTTTTTAATTGACACTTAGTTATTCTAATTATTTTTATATTTGGTAAAAATATTCTATATATTTAATTGTTATAAATATTAACTTATATGGTGTTAATATAAAGTCCCCACCTTAATCATTAAATAAGCTTGAATTATGTTATTAATTAACATTTAAGATATTTTCTGGTTTAAAGATTTAGAGAATTAGGCCAACTTATACATACATCATGAATATTACAAGTAGATATGTTTACTCGATATCAATTTTTTATTTCATAAAATACAATCTCTTAAAAAATGAAACATGTTTAGTTCAATGTCTTAAATAATAGTAATTTACCATGATCCAATTCGTGACCCTATATAACATTATTTCCAATGAAAAAATATCAAAAAATTGGATGAACATAAAAAAATATTAGTAAGGGATGCTTAAATTAGGAAAACTGTTAGTTTTTCAAAACAACAGGTAAACCATGAATACCTTATCATAATGTAATATATTTCACATTAAAGAAGTAGCAAAAACAATTCAATAAATATAATCTATTTTAATACTCATTTTTTAAACCAAAATAATACCATAAATCCCATACAAGACCATGCATATCATATAAATGTAACTTGGGACATAAACATACTAAAATGGAATAACCATATGGTCAAATTCCACACATATCACTAAATATAATAGCAATATAGATGAATTCGATATCCAATGCATTGGAGCCTATAATGTAACCTCCTATGCTTGGTTTATCAAGGAACCACCTATCATATTGTTTATCATGTAACCACCCATGTTTTTTTATCACGTAACCACCTTACAAATATTTATGTACCATTATTTAATAATAACACATAATATATTGAAAATATCACAATTTCACTAATAGAATATCCTTTTCAATTACAAGACTTCATTTCAAGATATTGAAATACTCAATCCATTTGAAAACACATTATTAATATAAAAAACCAAAAGGGTAATAAGTTATATCATTTCCTTTTAAGATCATTTATTCTTATAGAGGAAGCCAAATAACGATTATGTCAACAGATTTGTCATTGTCACCACATAAATTTAAAAAAATTCGTTTTTCATTTAGTAAAACGATTCATAAAAAAAATATTTCTTTTGAATGAAAGTAAAATACAAAGTGTTTTATTATACCCCATATTAAAAATTCATGTATAAATCAAGATAATCCTCAGTGAAAAAATATCGAGATGAATACCCTTATAAAGATCATGTCATTAGATTAAGGATAAATAAATATCATAATTATGTGTGCAGAATATAAATGCAACCAATATAATTAGATATTATGTTTAAAAAAATCAGAGTCCAATCACAAAAATTCATATCACAGTTTAATCAACATGTATAAGATTAACCCAGTGAATGAAAATTGGGTTAAGAAGTTCCCATAAGATGATTTGACAGCCTAATGACGTCACTTCAAAATTCAGGAAATGAGTTGATTAGAGAAAACAGGTATTCTAACACATTGAAATTAAATTTATTGGAATACTTACATTGAAGAACATATCAAATCATAAGATAATGGAAATTAATATACATAACATAAAATATGTATTTGACTAAAAGTGGAGGGTGAAGGGTTCCCTTACCATTAGTTCGAATCATTATGTATGTTCATTGTTCTACCTGAATAATACATTTATATTAATTTATACTTGATTATGAACTTTATTAAGTTTATTATTCCTTTAAATCACTTATTGCCTTTCTATAACAATCATATTTTATTAATGTTCATATCAGAATTTTTGTCGATGATCTGTATATGAGTCAAAAACTAATTTTTTATAATTACAAATTGTCCATGTGGTGAAAATTCCATTATATCAACAATTATATTCATTATTTAGATATCAAATATATATAATATATCATATATATCCAGTATATATTTATTTATTATAGTATATAGAATTTAGATATAAGAAATGAAATGCATCATTCATGGAGATGGTAAGCTGTATGTATGCATGAACACAAATTTCATTTTTTTCATATATAATGTAATAAAAAATGAATGATACATAGGAATATTATAATTCCATTACAATATCTATGTTATATATTTTACATAACTTCCATAATTCCATCATTTATATATTTTATATGTATCATGAAGAGGTCTTATCACTTTGAGGGGGAAGTAGTCCGCAGTTCTTCAAATTAAATTATCATATTTGTACAGCATGAATAAAATAAAGGAATTTTATAATTGATAATTTAAAAATCACAGAGATAAAATATATATCATATATAACATATATATTTTCACTTCCATCATAAATTCCACCACAATAGGTTTTAGGGGAAATTTGAACAATCATCGTTTCGTGAAGCAGCAGTTCGCCGTTGAGAGAAAAAATATATTTGTATCCATTGCATTAAGGTGTTTGGAAGTGTAGTTATAATCATTATTATAATATAAATATAGTAAATTTCATATACTAGTGTTTTATGTATAAAAATAATAAGAAAATAATAGGGAGTGAAAATAGAAAAATAATGGAAAGGAATTTAAGAGAAGACGTTTCCTCAAATCCGGTAACTTCTTTTGATTTGATCCAAATGGATTTATTAGATTGACTAATTCCTAGAAGAGGGATTCTAGGAGGATTTGAGGAATATTGGGAGCGTATTAGAGTAGAGTTTGGACCATACAAGAGGATTTAGAGGTGTGTGCAATGGGTTAGATGTTGTGTCTTTGATTAGGAGGAGATGGACTTTAGGAATGCCTTCAAATATTATTTTATTATTTGTTGATTTCTGATTTCCAATAACACTATTGAGATATATTTCCAAGAGAAGATATTTTTGAGTCTAAATTCTATAATCCAATGGGTTTTAGACATGTTTAGGTTATAAAAGTAACATTATCCTTTATATTTATCCCTTAGATAAATAAATTAACTCATACCATTACTTCTTGTATTTCAATATTATAGTGTTACTATAGTTACTATAAAAATACAAGAGACCAAAAAATTTATAATTAATGAAATTGATAACATAATATCTGTCTGTTGGAAGAATCTTATATATTTTTGGACTATTAATTCATTTAATAAAATTTTAATTGATTTAAAAGCTCATTTATGACAATTTTTATACTATTAATATCATGACTTTTTAAAAATCCATAACATAAATATTAATTATAAATAACACCATTTATTAAAATATAAAAAGTCATAGTCATACATTAAATTCTTGTTTAGAACATAAAGACTCAAAATAAATATATTTTAATATTTATAATCTCATTTATTAAAATATTTCATTAATTAGGTAATCACTACAACATCATTTTGTCAGAAATAAATTTACTTATATGATGTATAAAAATTATAAATTATATACAACGATCTATGATATATTTTAAAATTTATAATGAATATTTATTGTCAAATATATAACTTAAATAACCCCATATAAATTTTTATATTAAAAGTTACCTGTTTAGGTTATATTTTCCTTAATATTAAATTAAATGTTATTAAATGAAATTTCTACACACTAGTGGCTTCATGGGGTCCTATGATCAATCCAATGATTCCCACAGTCGGAAATATCTTATATAATAGGGGTATGACATGTGTTATGTTATTTTATTATTATTATAAAATTTTTTGTACCTTTATTTACCACATTTGACCTATAACTATGGTAAATAAAATATTTGCTGATGTTACTATTCAAATTGTATAAAAATAAAAGATACCTATTTACATTATTTAGACCTACGAATTACAAATATGGAATCAATTTTTTTAAATTCAAAACACAGATGTTTTAGAAAATAATTTTCAAATAATTCTCATGGTCAAAAACAAAATGTGTGTTTTTAATAAGTAAAAATTACCATATTATTGTCACGTGTTTTTGTACAGTTTCGATGTGAATTTACTTTGAATGACCAAAATTGGATTAATTGATATAAATAAAATCAAATTACCCATTATAATTAATTAAATGGACAATCTAATCCTATAAATAAATTATATGAAAATACAAATTTGACATAAATTGCAGTATTTTTTACTATAAACTAAAAAATAAACATTATAAAAAAACCAAAAAATTTACAGAATTTATATTATGATGTCTCGTATATAAATAATTTGTTTATATTGTAAAATGGAACATATATACATAAAAATCTAGATTTAATAAGTGTTATCTTTAAAATGGTGTAAAATCGTCCTTTAAATGAATATTAGAGTATTTCCTTCTTAAAATCAGTTTCATTATTATTTTAATCCTTTAAATTTTCATGGATAAATGAGACTAAATTTACCAGTCTTTATTAATCATAATGTAGTTAATTATTTTTATTCCTAGAAATACATCAACTATGCATTAACTACCATTTAAAATATTATTATTATTATATTTTTTGGTATAACTCATGAATTGTGCAACATAAGATTTCAATGATACCCATTGTTGCTTATTGAGTACACTATCAAACAAGGTGTCCAATTTAACATAAAATTAATATCTTATTCATAAATATTAATAGACATTAAAAACATAGTATTCTATTAATATCTCGGTCGCTACATCCTCCCCCCTTATATATATTATGTCATTTCAATTTTTAATTGTGCTTGGAAGCATCATTGAAAGTTCCACAAAAGAAAAAGAGTAAAATAAAATAACTTTAAACAAAATAATGAGATATATAAAGGTCACCTTAGATAACCCATAATAGGATTCCATGATAGAAAACATGGGTATGGAATAGAAATTAACCATCATTTTTGATAGAGAGAGATAGAAAACATGATTATGATAAAGTTAACCACAAAAAAATCACAAACATGTTAGGGGTCAAATAGTATTTGATTCCCCATTAGGAAAATTAAATGAAAAACATTTTTTATGATACTTTTCATAATTTTGAGAAATATATTTATGAGTATAACTAAGAACATAATGAAACACACTTACATGTCCTGTAGACTATCATTTTTCCTCAATATCAACCACAAAATCATCTTTTCCCCAAACAATGACTATTCAAGATGACTTGGTCACATCAAAAGTGTTAGAATCAACTTATAAAGAATCCCATAATTAAAATAAATGAACTATATATTTACCAAAACAAAATTGGATTGTACTAGATTAGATAATCCCTAAAATTATATTCCTATATAAAAACAATTAATACTCTTAATCTTTAAAATTCAACAAAATAATCCCTAATTTCAACAAAGACCATTTAATACAAAATTTTCCTTAAAATTATTCATTATAATCCAATATAAGATTGAAACCCAAAAATCATGAGAATTTAATCAGATAGTCTTCTATATTAAATCTTAAAAATTATCTCCAAATAACATATGCTACACTAAAAGTCCCAGACTGAAGTGTTATTAACATAATAACATATTCTCTATGATATGTCAAGAATTTCCACAAATAACCCAAATCACCATATATACACAAAAAACCTAGATTTTTCCAAAATAAATATCAAACATTACTCCACTAATTAAATAACTTATTATTCTATATTCTTTAGGAATATATTATTCGCCAAGATAGAGAACGTCTTCCGAAATAACTGTTATCACTTAATCAAATAATCATTTTAATATACTAATGATATCCATTAGATAAAACATAAGTATCCAAAATCAGAGCATTCTTGATCCATAATATAATTTAACAAAATAGAATTATTCATACTTACCGGGGACTTCATATAATCTAGTAGTAGGTGATAAATCTTAGTTGTAGTTTGGTTTTGGTTTGATTCCTGTAGATTTGTCTGATTCGATGGGTTGTCACACGGTCTTTGTGTTTTCCTTTTTCAAAAACCGTATAATTTTAATAACAATAAAACAAGAGTTAAAATACTTAGAAATATCCATAATATGTTTTATTCTCAAAGGATATTTCATATCCCAAATTTTGCATCCCAAAACCCAAAAACAATTAATTTCCACAAAATGAAAACATCACATGAACCCTTAAGGTTATCTATTGTGTCCCACACAAGATACAAAAATTCATCCATGAATATTATTATAACATATCAAACATCTGGGATACACATACAAGATAAAACATTCCCAGTTAATCCAATATATAATATATTTAAACATATCATTAACCATAGATCCAAAAAAAACTCATTAATTACTAGATATCTTAATCACCAAACCATATTTATGATCCTTTGTACTTGTTTTTCGATCTTATTATTTTATACTTCTTTCATACGTTAAAAATCATGAAAAATATACTAAGATTTTAGTAATGTCAAAACATCAGATATGAATTAATCCATACATTTAAAAGGCCATTTTTAGTTTCCTCAACTTCAATTGGGATGGAACTAGGAATTGGTAAACATATATTTTTACGATCCAACTGATCACATTATCAACCATTCTTCTTAGAACATCTATTTTTATAATGACCATGAAAACCACATTTAATTGATATGTCAGAATGATATTCTTTTCCATTCATAGAGTCAACTAGAATCAGCCTTCTTCCAAGGATGGTTATTTCATTATAACCTTCATTACCAAATCTAAAACATCTTCCCATCACATTAAATAATATTCATAGTTTTTTATTTACAAATACTTGAGTCATTGGTTTTTTTAATATACATTCTATTTTTGTTATTACTTGAACATCCATTGGGTTTTTTTTCTAACTTATATAATGCCTTAAAAATTCACCATGTTTCAAGTGGTCAATCATGTCTCTAGATAGTTGTTTTAGAATAACCAAAATACTTATCATTGTATCTCCCATTCCGTTTGGGTTATCATCAAAAAACCACCACAGTTTCCTTCACATACATTGTTATATTGGTTCTTTCTAAATTCCTCCATTACTAAAACCAAAATTGTTAGTGTGAGTATATCCATAAAATCATTATATAATATCTTATGAGGAGGTAAAACACTATGATGTGATTATTCATGTAATCTTAAAATCATTAAATATATCTAAAATAACTATGACTCATTCTAATATGTGAACCATTATGTTTATGTCAATTATGCTTAAATAAAAACCTAACATCTAAAGTCATCTAAACTGTCATATGATACTAACTATAGGGACCCATCCTTAAACATAACATAACCTTGAATTAATTTAAAAATTCAAATTTAGGATCTTTTAATGTTTAGATATTTAGTTAATTAGTTCATAATTTATATATACAGGTTTAATATTACAAGTAGAAACTTCTAATCAAAATAAATATTTTTATAAAATAAAAACTCTTAAAAATGAAACATGTTTATTTTTATGTTTTAAACATCATGAATTTTTCTTGATCCCATCCATGAACCTATTCCACTTTATGTCCTATAAAAATATATAAAAAACACTAGATGATTATAAAAAATCTCAACAAGGGATACATAAAGAAGTAAAGATGTTACTTTTTCAAATGAAAAAGTAAACCATGGATACATTATCATAAATTAATACTTTTAACCTTAAAGAATTAGAAAAAACACTTCAATGAATGTAATCTTATTTATTACCTTTTTTTAAACCAAAATATTAACATAAATCCAATAGAAAACAACATATATAATATAATGGTAACTTGGGACATAAAAATACTGAAATGTAATAACCATACAATCAACATCCACACATATCACAAAATTGAATAGCCATACAACTGACATAGATACCCAATGCATTGGAGGTTAAAATAGAACCACATATCATAGGGTTATCACAAAACCACCTGTTATTTGGTTTATCATGAACCCACATGTCATTAGTTTATCAAGTAACCACCCATAAAATGTTCAAGTTCTATTATATAATCATAAGATATAAAATATTTCATATATCAACATTTCACTAATTACAGTTCATATGAAATAATAAAAAATAATTTCAATATTTTAAAAGATTCAATCCATTTCCAAAACCATTTTCAATTTGAAAGCACCAAAATATGAAATAAGGTGTTTTTTCCATTTAAAAGCATTTATATTTATAGAGGAATTCGAATAACGATTACAGCGGCGGAGAGTACATTGTCACCGCATACAATAAAAACATTCATTTGTTCATTTATTAAAGCTCTTCATTGAAAAATGACTAAATTTGAATGAAATTAAATGTCGAATTGTTTTATTACACATCATATAAATTAATTTTGTGTATTAATCAAAATACACCTCAATGACATAAGATAAATATGAATTCCCTTACAAATATTGTTTCATTATATTAAAGATAAATAAATTACATAATTATGTGTTACAAATATAAATAGTCCCAATATAATTAGATTTTAATTTTAAATCAATCATAGTTCATTAAAGAAAAATTTATCATGATGTAATCTAGAAGAACAATATTAACACAAATAATGGAAATCATTTATAAAGACCCCTTACAACAATTCGATAGTCGAAAAGCGTCACATAAAAATTCATGAAATGCGTTCATGAGAGCGAAAAGGGTATCTCATCACTTGGAAAAAAATTTAACAAATAAAGATATTTATGAACATATGTTAACATAATTCAATGGAAATTTAAAAACATAACTTAATAGAAGTCATTGACTAAAAGATGAGGGTGAAAAGATCCAATACCTTGAGTCTAAATCATCACATTTGTTCCTTGTTCTTCCTGAATAATAAAATATGTTAATATATAATTTATCAAGAACCTTTTTAAATATTATTATTCCATATATATTAATTATTATCTTTCTATAACAATCATTTAATTATTCATGTTCATATCGGTCTTTTTATCAATGTTTGGTACATGAGTAAAAAATAAACTAGTTATAATAAAAGTTTCCCATGTGGTAAAAATTAAATTATCTATAGAATGATATTAATTATTTAGATATTTTTTTATATCATAAATATCTAGTAAATATGTATTTAGAAAAGTCCATAACATTTCTATATAAGAATTTAAATGCACCCTTCCTGGAGACAGTAAGCTGTGGGTATTTATTAATGATACTTTCATTTATTTTTAATATTTAATGGAATGTAAACTAAATGATACAAAGGTATATTATAATTCCAGTATAATATATATTTTATTTAGGTTACATAATTACATTAATTACATCCATTATACGTTCCATTTATAACATGAACCAGTTATATCACTTTGAGGTGTTGGTAGACTACAGATCCTCAAAATAAAATTATTATATTTATACCACATGAAAATAATATAGGAATTTTATAAATGATAATTATAGAAGAATATAGATAAAATAATTATCATATATGTAATATATAATTTCAGTTCTATCAAAATGAACACCATGAGAGGTGGTAGGGGATAGTCGATCACTCATCATTTTTCGAAGCCGCAGCTCGTCGTACGAAGAAAAAATGTTTGTATCCATTAGACGGAGGAATGTGGAAGTTTATTTAGAATAATTTTCATAAAAAAACAACTATTTTTTTGAGGATACTGGTGTTGTTATTTAAGAAAATAATAAGAAAATCATTCTAAGTGGAGATAGAAAATAATAGAAAGGAACTTGAGATAAGAAGTTACCTCAAATCGGGTAACTTATATTGAATTGAGCGAATTTGATTTTTTGAATTGACATATTTATAGGATAAGTTTTCTAAAAGGAAGGGATGAATTTTTAATAAATTTTTAGTAGAGTTTGTATAATCTAAAATGAATTATTGGTGTTAGTAATTGGTTATAGGTGGTGAACTTTTATAAGCTGAAGGAGGGGAACTTTAGTAATTTTTTGACTAATTATTCTATTATTAAATTATGTTAGAATTAAAATAACAAAAAAGTGATATATCTAATAAAAAATGTGTATGGGTCTAACACCTCTCATACAATGGGTTTTAGACAAGTTTAGGTCTTTAATTTACCCTTATCTTTTAGCTTTAACTCTTAGTTAAATAAATTAACAGTTACATCGTCTTACTATATTATAATAATATATGGTTTCTATAGATTGAATAAAATGGTAGTAGACCCAAAAAAGCTCTATAATGAAAATTTTAACTTCAAATAAGTCATTTGGCTGAATATTAGATTTTACGGACTATTATATCATTTAATAAATTATTAATTAATTTTAAAACTTATTTCAGTAAATTTTTATACAATTCATATCATTACTTTTTAAAAATAAAAAACATGCTTAATTAAAAAACCTACATAATTCAAACATAAAACCTCATAATCATCCAAAAAATTCATTTATGTCACAAAAATTTTCAAAATAATGTTATTTTAATATTTATAATCTCATTTGTTTAAATATTTCATTATTATGGTAATCCCCACATAGACATTGTGTGATAAATAAATTTATTTATTATATGTATAAAAATTATAAATATAATAATCAGATATTGGAAATATTTTTTTCTTTATAATGATTATTTTTATCCTAATAGATTAGTTATATAACCTCATATAATTTTTTTTTATTAAAAGATACATTTTTTGGTTATATTATCATTATCTTTAAATTAAAAGTAATTAAATGTCATTTTCACACCCAAGTGGCTACATGGGATCCTAAAATTGACTCAATGACACAAAAAGATGGAAATATATCATCCAATAGTGGTATGACATGTGTTAGGGTCCTTTAATAATATTATAATATTATTTTTCACCTCTATAAACCAGATTTACACTTCAACCATGGTAAATAAAATATTTACTATGGTTTATATTCATAATGTGTAAAAAAGGTATGTATTTAAAAACTTTGGAAGTAATTATTAAAAATATTGAATCATGTTTTCCATATTCAAAACAAATAAGATGTAGAAATTAATTTAAAAATATACCACATAGTCAAAAACAATAATTTTGTTTTTAATAAGTAAAAACTACCAAAAGATATACTAATGTTTACATCCAATTTCAACGTTAATATAATTCCAATGACCCAGATTGGATTAAATTATAATAATATAATCTAATTTAACTTTAAATCCAATTAATTTGAAAATCTAATAATAGAATTAAATTACATGAAAAGACTATTTTGACATAAAATGCACTATTTTTCAGTATTCATAAAAAAATGAGCTTTATTAGAAAAATACCTAAAATTTACCCAAAGTAAATTTTGGTGTCCCTCTTCTAAAGGAATTCTTATTTTTTTGAATGGAATATATAAAAGTGAAAAAAAACTATATTTAATAGGGGTCATCTTCAAAATTTGGTAAATTGACCTTTTAACGATTGTTACTGTATTTTAAACATAAAATATGATACATAAATATTTTAAGCATCTAAAATTTATTAAATAAATAAAAATAAATTTAAGAAACATGTGTAATTATAAAATAGTTAGTTCTTTTCATTACCAAATTACAATGACTATGCATTAATTATGATTTAGAATTATAATATTATTATATTTTTTTCGGTATGACTAATTGTTGTGTGCAACATATGATTTCACAGAAACCCATTATTTTGTGTTATGTATGGTATCGAACAAATTATTCTATTAAACATAAAAATAATTCCTTATTTATAAATATTAATATATATGAACAAATATTATTCTACAAAACCTGGGTCGTTATAGTTATTTGACCATAATTGGATATTCTAATTGATTTATGTTTTTCATAAATAATTGATAGCTAATGAATTCATAAAATATTTTCATTATTTTGATATAATTATTCTCGATAACTTAATGGAAGTGCAATAAAAATTATTTTATAATATGATCATCTTTTTTTTCATTTAAAATCATGATTTCATGCAAAGAAATATACTGATGAATAATAATTATTTTCATAAAATATTTCATAACAACATTTGGAAGTTATATAGATTATGCCTCATTCTAATTAAAGGTTTATATTAATGATTACCCCAATGAAGATTTAGGGTTTTTCATGGTTGTTGTTGAAGAAAAAATATTTGGAAAATATTGTTATGGGGAAACTAGTTATATTAATAAACTAAAGTTGGTATTCACTCAACGAATGTTTAATATGAAGAAGGATATTTTTATGGAATTGATTGATTATTATCCCTATTCAATACATTTCCACCATTAGAAAGTAATATAGATGCCTGACTCATTTTTTAAAATGGACTATTATAACATAACAATGATGAGGATTGTAACAACCAATCCTTAATTATTACATAATATTGTGTTTTGAAAGATTAATCACATTTTTATCATTAAATGGATTATACTATTTTATAATTTTTGTGAATTAGGGGATAATTTTAAAAATTAATCCCATATTTCATAATATCACATTAATACTTGGTTTCAATTTTGTCTACAAAAAATATTTTAAAAATAAAACATTAATTTTTTATGATAAATATTTGAAATTTTCAATATGAAAACATACTTTTCCAAAAAAAATATTAAATCATGTGAAAAACACATTTTAAATTTAAAAAGGTAATAAAAATTAATGAAATCCATTCGTCCAATGAAAACATAAAATTCCATATAATAATATCCATTAGCATATTATTCAATGACAATATAGAATAAATATTTTTTATATGAAAAAACATTTTTCTCAATGAAATGTTTTGAAACAATTAAATATTAAAAAAACAATTTGTAATGTTATAGAATCATTGGGTAACCACCAAAACTGGTCATGGAGGACCATCATTGTTAACTTATCATCTTTACTTTAGAGTAAACATCATATCCACTAATTATTGACCATCCTTGTTAATCATCCAAGAACCATAAAAGTATATTAAAATTATCCCTTACTAAAAACTTAAAAATTTATCACCATCTCATATAGGTAATAACTATATGGTTGACATACATCATTAGAGTATCCAATTCATTGATGATAAATAATGGGGCACAACGATAATATCATGAGCTATTATTGGGCTCTACTTATAATATCCTAGAAAACAGTGGTTATAAAACCATATAATGATGAGATATTATGGAATAAACCCAAAAAATAGTATATGTGGACCATATCATCATTAAAACCATTTAAAAACTCAATTTATCAAAATTACAAAATAAATATACATATCAAAATATTCGTTTTCATAAAAACTAACTTTTAATTTCCAAAAATAGTGCACATAATAAAGAATCCATTTTTTTCAAAATAACTGGTGAAACACATTAAAAACCATAAAATAATTTAGGATTAATGATAGTGGAGAAATTAAATAATTACCAAAATGTTATAAATAATTCCATTATACTTTTTTAAATAAAGATGAAAGAGTAATGTTAAAATAAGATATTTCAATAAGAATTTCTATTACATTAAATCAAAATCATCGCAAAAATTTATTTATTTTCCTAAAAAGTAAAAATATGTTAATTATATAATTGATCAAGACCCATTTTCCATTTCAGTATTCTATTTATATATCAAATAAAAATTTTAATTAATTGAAAATATATTTTATCAATTACAGTTTTGAAAATATTTGTTAAATAAACCCAAACTGGATTTGGTCAGTTGAATATGGCCATAGAGGTAATTATTAAATCATCTATAGAATAATACTCCATAAATAATTTTCAATTTTATACATCAATTATAATTTTAATTTAAACCATGACTTTTTATTATGAATACTTAACAACATTACAATCATTGAGATGGTAACCCATATGTACACATGAGTAATGCTTCTATTATTAAATGAACATTATTGAAATAAGGTATGTATTGTTTTATCATTACAGAATGATAACTATATAATATAAATATATATCGTATAAATTCATTATATATACATTTATAGAACATCAACATGTTGTTTCCATGAAAAAATTAATCAAACCGCTTTGTTGTGGTTGTATTCCACATGTATGGAAGAATAGAATTACGATATGACCATTCATGGAAAGGTAAGAATTAAAATGATATATTATGTATTCATAATTATATATATATATCAATAAAATAACATATAATTTTTAATAAAACATTATAAATAGACTTGAGTGATGGTGATGGAAAATGAATTCCATCGGGTTGTGAAGCAAGAGTACACTATACACATGTATGATGAATTCATTTTCCATTTGATGAAAGTAATCATTGATATAGATTATGAATTTTACATAATAAATTATTATCATATAGATGATAATTTTTTTATTGTATTATAATATTTGAATAATTTTATAAGGATGTGGAAGAATAATTAAGAAGAAAATGATTGACTAAAAATGACACATCAACTTTGGAAATTATCATTTTCTTACCATCACAAGACCACTAATGTTAGTTTCATGACTCATATAGGGTATATAAAATATTAATAAGGACATTTAATGTTATTTGTATAGTTATTTCTTAAAAAATGGTTTTCATGGTTAATGAAATGTGATGAAGTGGTGTTCTTTTATAAGAGATGGGAGGGTCACTCCAGGAACATGATACTGTTTTAAATTTATATAAAAAATAAATATTAAAAATTATGTGTCATCATATTAATTTATAATATAAGATAATTATGTTTTATAATCCCCTCATAAAATAAAAATATGTGGAGTTTTGACTATATTTCTACACTTATCTTTTAGTATTAACTTATATTTATCCCCTTAAAATATTATCATGAAACCATTTATATTCAAACTGTGATGGATAATATAGTAACTCCAAACTAAAATTAATTGACTAAATGGATAAATATTGATATTATAATACTTATATAATTAAATTTTTTATTTTAATCATTTTTTTAATTTTATTTAAATTACTAAAATGTTATTTACAATAAAATATCCATAATGTAATTTTTTTGTACTATTAAGTAAGTTGATTTTAATGATATCATGAAAACATATATAATTATAAATAAATATTATATCTATGAAATGTCATGTTAATCTAAAAAGTGACTGAACAGAATATTTTAAAAAGAAATTATTTATGTTAATATTCTAAATATCATTTATTTGATTATTCCATTAAAATAATTAATTAAAAAATGTTTGATATAGATTTAATGTAATAATTTTATCACAAAAAATTTATGATTATTAATATAAATATATTAGATTTAAATATATGATTTATATTTGAACATATACTTAACGTGACAGGAGATTAAAAATATTCCACTTATTACAAGAGTGTAACATGTTTGAAATTTCATTAAAAAATACTATAAAACTCATATGTTCATAAAATTAGAATTATATGACATTAAATATCAATATATCATATAAATAGTTTATTATCATCAATAATATATTTATTTTAACTGATATGTATATAATGAAAATGTATTAAATGTGTTATTTTGATTTTGTTGGTCTGACACATGCATTGCACAATTATTTTTATGAACTACATGTCATAAAACTATAAATCTAGATTATAACCAAAAAAATAATCACTAATAAATTATATATAATATAAAATCAAATAATATAATTATATCATTACAACTATTATTTTATGTTACCAAATTTGACATTTTTCGTGTTGCGTAGGCTCTACGTTTACATAGAAAATGATTTTAAATTTTATTAGTGAATAAAATATAACATCAATGTTTCAAATTATATTCAAATTATATTTATCTAATTTTATGATATATTATAAATAACATATGCTTCATAAATATTAATTTCCATTCTATTTCATTGTGTTATAATAATAGATATTACATTTCAAAACAACTATATTTGTAACTATTCACAAATTTTTTTTGTTCATTAGGAAAATAAAATAGCTCATATTAAGATAAATTTAATTTTCATAATTCAATTATATATTAAATATAATTTAATTAATTTCTTATTATTAAAAGAAATTAATTATAATATAAGAGTTGAAATCACAATGATAACCCATTTTTATAAGAAAAAATATTATTTCATAAAAAGTCACATTTATGTTTTTAAAAAAAATTATACAAAAATATGTAATAAAATTACATAAAATTAAAATCAATAAATTATGAAAAAATAAAACAATGAAAATATTTTTATCTTGATAAAAAACTAGAAATTCATAAATGGTTGAAACAAAAATATATTTTTAACAGAAAATTAGTATTTTTGACTATTAATATAGAAGATCAATATTTTAAGAATATATAGAAAATTTTAAAATAATGTAATTTATTTAATATTATTTTAAAAAATATATCATTTTTATAAAATAAAATTTCTAATTGATTTAATATTTTATTAAAATTTTCATTATTAAAAATTAACAAACCTGAATTTTGATGAAATAGTATTTTTGAATAATAAAATGATTTTACTAATAATTATCATATTATTTTAAAAGAATATTTTATTTTGTAATAATTTATTTTAATATATTAATTCTATTATAATTATTTATAAACCACAATTTAATTAATATGTTATAACTATCACATTTTGTTTAATATTTTACCATATATTTAGAAGTGATGTGGCTTATCATTATGCTATCAAACATAATGATTCATGTAAATAATAATAATTGGATAATACATTCTACCTCTACCCTAATGCATTTTGAAATTTCATCCATGAAATTTTCATCTGATTGTCAGAAACCATGTTTTCAATTTTTAAATAAAATTTTGTGAATTCTAGCATCTTATTCAATAATTAATATAACATCAAATTTATATGATAGAAAAAATTTTATGGAGATCATCTAGAATAAAACATAAAAGGTTTTTGTGTATATAAGCATATACATTGAAGAGAAAATATAATTCCCAAGGACTGATGATGGGTGATAGTTATAGTTTTCATGATAAATCTATCCTCTACAAGACTGTAAATCATTGATTGATTTGTTGGGAATTAATATCATGGTAATAAAAGTTAATACATAGGGTCTTAATTTAATTATTGTTTATATACAGTTGAATACTTACTTTATCGTATATAATTAATAAATAAGGAAATATGATTTAAAAAAACAAATTCAATTCAATTAATAAATATCCACAACGAGTTAATGTTGTTCTCTGAATGATGAGTTTGAATTTAATATTCTTAAAGAACTAGAATAAACTTATATATATCAAAAAATATATAAAAAATATATATTCCTATTTTAGTTATGTATTCACACAAATAGTTATTAAAAGGATAGATAAATACAAAAAATTATTAAACCATTATAATAATAAAAACAACTTTAATCTATTGAATTAAATAGTAATAGCTTATGGTAAATTTATATTATGTAAAAAATAGTCAATAAAATTACTGAAAAATGTTATAGACTTAGATTAAAACTGAAAAATATAAATCATATGATGTGGAATTCTTCTCAGATAAATTTAATATATATCTCTAAAAAAATAAGTCACTCTTAATGTCCCATTTATAATAAAATCATATATAATTATAGAAGATAATTCATAATCTATTATGTCCCTAGTATAGAAATATAATTCTAAAATAAAATTGTTAATTAAATCAGTTTCTGATTGTATATATGGTTGAAAATTGTAATAACCCATACTTTTGTCAAACTATTATATCATATAAACCTTAAAAGAAAAAACAAAATTCTTTTGTACAATAAATTTAATGGAATTCGTCCTTGATTATCCATTTTCTCATCTCAATTATAATGGTAACTTGTACCTAATAAATTCATCAAAACAAAATAAATGTTTCCCAAAAAACTATCCCCATTTCCGGAAAATGCTTTTCAAATGTATCTCATATATCATAAATATTTTTCATAAATTTGAAAACAAAACAATCTTGATATTATTCCATAGGTGATACATTATTCTCCAAATATTGATAAAATTAAACTATATCATAATCCTAAAAACATAATAGATATATTAATATTTTCATAAAATTTTTTATTAACTATTTAACCATGATTCAACATTTTATTCTATAATAAATCATTCTTAAATTCAATTATATTAATTATATCCGTATGATTCATCAATATCAACCCAACAAATGGTATGCATATAACATAATAATATAATTCATTCATGAAATCCAAACATCATAATTTCATTAATTACCGCTTTATCTTCTAGAATGATGACCAATATGAAAAATATAAATGGATATGAACATTGCAGAATTTTTATTATTCAGAGTGTTGGAAAAGATGATATTTTGAAACGAGTTGAAAATGATACGACATACTATTAAATTTCTTACAGAAATGAAATTGCTTTATATAAGTCAAACAGTTTCATCCATGTGATTTGAATACTACAAAAGATGTTAAAATCATTTGAAATATGTTTACCAATAATAGTGAAAATAAAATACTCTTTAAGGTATTAAAAGCATGTTAATATCTATTTCATTACATCTTGATAAAGGATTATATATCTATTGAAAATAATATTCTTAAAATCTAATATTTTTATTCCATGTTAAAATGGAAATGTTCTATGAAAATAATTCTCCCTTAGAAATTGAATGGTACACTTACCATTAAATATATAATACATATATTTACTACCCATATAAATCAAAAAATTAATAATATAATTACTCACCTTTAATTCTCATTAAATAAATCATTAACATGAATTTTTAATGAAATAGAAAATATGATAAACCTAGAAATTATACTCCTATTATTATCTCTATATATCTAATGAAAATGTCATATTATAACATTATAATATCCAATTTTTTCTTAACCCTTGTGTGAAACCCATTATAAGGACCCTTTTATAATATGATAATATTCTAGTTTTTCTAATAGAAATAACGTTTACAAAATTTTAAGGATAATTTTGTTATATTGTAATAGAAAATTGATAAAAAATAGAACAATTGAAACCCACACAATATAAGTGGATACATTTAATTACTATATATTTTTATCCACTAAAAAAATCTTCTTTTAAAAAAATAAGGATTCTTCTACATAATGTATTCACAATTATCATTTTGAAAACATCCTGGTCCCTAATCATCCCAAAACATGAAGATTTTTAAAAAAACCATGAAATGAAAAAAAATCATTTAGAGACACAAATATAAATAAATCTATTAGTCTAATGAAGACATGAAAACCTATAATATACATACCATATAAATATTATTGGTAAAATTAAACAATCTGCATTTTTCAAAAAACACGGTTTTTTATAAGGTAAAACATTTAATACCCATAAAAACATGGATAAATATGAATGGAAACATAGAGAATCATTGGAGTTAACACCAAATAAGCTCATAGAAACCTATAACTGTAAACTTCTAATCCTTCCTATAGACTAACCATTACAACAACTTCTGATTAACCACTATATTTATTCTTTTAATAACCATCATAATTTATATCAATTGTACCATAGTATAAATATAATTTGATAACTACATATCATATATTGAATAACCATATGTTAAAATTCCATCTCCGGAGTTCCCAATTCATTGTAGAGAAAAACTGGCCCTTGACTGGCGTATATTGAAATATACAATTGATAAAATGATTATATGTTAGATATAATGAAATAATTCCATTATGAAAAACATCCAAGGAAAATACCATGAATAAAATACATGATAGGCTTATTTTAACATACATACAAAACATTTTCATATATCAAAAAATAATTTTTCTTTAAATTCACTTTTAAAATCCTCATACTTTCTCTCGCAACAAATAAAAAATTTAATTGGAAAAGAATTATGTTCACATATAATGGAAGCATAAAATTATTGAGAAATCATTATGTAGGGAAACACCACTCATTTTTATTATTTTAAACCACTATCCATTTATACTATTGAAAGGAAATTGAATGGTGAACATTAAAAGAGTATATTTAAAGATTCTTCCATAACATAATTCTGAATCATCAAATAGTTTCTTTATTTTCATAATTAAAAGATTAATATTTACTATTTAATTTTATAATAAGTTTTTTAATATCACATGTCCTTTTATATAACTTGTTATATTGTTAATTATTTTTTAAATTTTATAGTTGGTGTTTTCTTGATATTCTATAATTAATTACAATATACCAATGGTTGGTTAAAAATGGTAAAAGATGTCATCATTTAATAAAATGTAAAATTATATTAATGAAATAATTATAAATTTTATACCTCAATTTTACTTTTAATTTAAACCATTATAAATTTCTATCAATGATTAAATACATTACTATAATAAAGATGTTAGGTCAAATATACACTGACTAACATGTACATTTTTCAATGATAATTATGAAAAGATTATAAGTATCATTTTACCATTTACAAAAAATCATAAAATCATATATATATATATATATATATTAATTCATTAAATATAATTATATATATATTTAATGTGATGTGTTGTTTAAAAACTACTCTCATCCCATTTTGGTGATTGTATTGGACAAATATTCCTTAATGGGAATATAATTTTCCTCTTTGTGAATATGTAATAATATAAATGATACACTGTATTTTAATAATGGTAAATATTTAATTAATATCAGATATGAATTTCAATTCCTTAATTATAACTAGTCATGATAAATGGTAATGGAAAACAAATTACATTGGTGTTCAAGGTGGTAGTTTTCCATACATAAGAACGATGAATTATTTTCCAATATGATGGCATTTGAGAGACATATTGGTCATTCTTGAAATATAATGAAATATAAAAATATATTTTATAATCTATTTATTATTTTTACATTTTTGGATAACTTTTATGGGATTATTAATACATAGAAAAAGAAACTATCCATTAAACACTATAAATAATCTTATGTAAATCAAAATTTCATAACAACTTTAGACAAATAAGGTTTTTTTAAAAAAATTTACACTAATAGAATGTGATAATGTATTCAATGATGATTTTTTAGTTCAATATTTTCTGATCCAAAATTGCTATTACGTGTCATGGAATGGGATGAATATGACCTCATTTATAAGAGAGTGGAGGGGGAACTCATATAAATTACAATAATAGTAAATTAATAATAAATAAAATTTCATAAAATTTTGATCATTGCATATTAATATATTAGATATGGTTTATAGGTATAAATACCATTAACCAAAAACAAAAATCCATATTTGGACTTTAATATTCATTTATCACATTATTTTTCTTAAATTAAATTTATTATAATATTTATAATTTAAATTATATGATTCTTCTATTAATTATATAATTACTGCATCAAACTTTTACATGCATTCAAGTTAATTATTTCATTAATATATATTAAAAAACAAATTACCACGATGAATTTAAATCTATTAGATTTCAAAATACTAATTTCAAATGATATTATCAATTATATAGAAACACAATGAAAATGAATCACTTTTTTAAAACAACAGGGTAAAATTTCTTACATTTAATAAAAAATTGATATAAAAGGCATAATCTCATTGAAGTAGCCTGGAAGAGACATAAAAAAATTTATATCAAAACTAATGTTCATTATGATCAAAATATATACATATATTACTTAAATATTTATTTTAACACTCATTTATATCACAAAAAAACATTTAATGTGCTATTTTGACATTCCTAGTACTCTACAAACATTGCACAAGAATTTGATAAGCCACTTGTTATTTAACTCTAGATTTCGTGTATGAACATAAAAATAATCTATAATACAAACAACTAAATATAAAAGTCAATCAGGGACTTTTTATCCTAATTATTATTTTTATTATACCAAATTTGATATTTTTAATGTGGTGTAGGTTCCACAACATCAGTAAATGTTATTTTCATATATAAAAATTGGAATAAATTAAAATATATATTTTCTCAATTATTTTGGACTAATATTTTTTAATATTATCATAATTATTTTTTTCATACATTTCATAAATTTTTATATTATTTATATTAATGTCTGATATCATAAAAGATAATTTATTTCATAAAAAATAGTATTTTTATTCACTAAATATTTAAAATCATTCGAAAGACGTCAAAACATAACAATGAATTAAATTTTTTTACGACCCCGATAACATATTACAATTCACGAAATTAAATTTCTACATGGGATCTAAATTAAATTTATAATAAAACCTCAAAATGGGATGGATCTTGATTTTTGGAAAAATAAATTCTTTCTTTAAGAGATTTAATTTATAACAAAATAAATCAAACATTTGATTCCAATGAACCTATAAGAATTTTTTAAAATATACATGAATTTTTTTTTGTTTTTAATCTACTTTATAATAATGTTTATTTTTACATATTGTTGAAACAAAAATATGGTTCTCAAGAAATTTTTTATATTTCACTATTCACATGGAAATACAATTTTAAAGGAAAAAAAATCAATCACTCTAATATAATTTTGGTATGATGATTTGAAACATGGTATAATTTTTATTAAATAGTGTTTATTTATATTGAAATAATAATTTATACTATAAATTTTAAAAAAAGAGTAAAAACCCATTTTCAATGATGAAGTATTTTATGATGAATAAAATGACAAGAAAAAAATTTGGTGACATTATTTTATAAAAAATAAAAATAAATTTAATATTTAGATTTACCTTTATATTTATTTTATCTCTCAGTTATTCATACTAGCACATTTATATTTAATTCTATGGTTATAACAAACACAATTAAATAATATTTAGATTTTTGTTTATGTATGATGTGGCATATCATATATGCTATTGAACATAGTGATTACTTTTAAAAAAATTTCATGATTTTACAAGGTTAATATAATATCTACATTTTCTCAAATGACGGATCTAGAAATCATGATGTAAATGTTGAGAAATTATCACTCTAATATGAGTGTTCTACCATTAATCCTAATGAATAATTTTTAGGTGAAAAAGATATATGTATAACAAGAAAATTAGTTTAGAAACGATCCTCTGATTGAACATAAATATGATAGAATGATACTATCAATGAATTTATTATATTAGTAATCAATAAAAGATTAGATGATGGTTCTATTGGATTAATCACATACTTATTCTTTCGATATTTATTTTTGAATAAAAAAAATGTATACAGATCTAAATGTGTATATATAGTAGGAAAACATTAAGGAAGATATTGAAGGGTATGTGTCTTAGTTATTAGTTTTTCATCAATAAATGTCTAATATAAATAATTCTATAGGAATTTAACAACCATTACCTATATAAAATAGAAAAATGGAAACATCACTATGTATGTTGTCGTCATAATCTCTAAAGAACCAAAAATAAATTATCCTAATGTAGTCTTAGTTAATCACATTTCTAAATAATCACACATCGTTATTGTGGAAGAATGTTTCTTACATTATCATCTTCAAAAAATATATATTTAATAAGTTATAATTTTTAATGGGGTACCAAATTTTATTACCTAGGATCGAGATATAATCATTACCTCAATCTCATTTTGATATCCTCAATATGGTCTGAATTTAGAATTGTGATTAATTAATATATTCCACGCTCAGGTTTATTGTTAGGATGAGATAATAAATCATGCCATAATGAATTTTTGGAGATTGTATTTCATGGATTTGAACGTTTTTTGGAATCAGTACCTTTCTCATGCTAATATTTATTAAAAAATACAATTCACTCAATCATTGAGATGGATCCTTATGATGACCTATATAAAATCAATTAGGTAACAATAATGTCAATAAATGAAGTTAGAGAATGAAATCCATATGTACTAGAAATAATTATGGAAAAAAAATTAATGTCAAATCCATTTGTAAAAAAATCAATTCACCACATCATTGAAATAAATATTATGCTTATAATAATTAGTAAAATACAACATTTCATGTCAAAAAGAGGTAATTCCAAGGAACTTCTCCATTGATTAAGGTTATGAGTTTCAAAAAGAAGAAAACATTTAACACAAGGTATATTGGAACCTTTTTAGTTGTAGATCATATATGGAATATTGCATAATTCATTTCATATCCATAGAAAATATGTCAATTTCATGATGTGTTCCATGTATTTCTCATGAGGATGTACATACCTGATCCTTAACATTCACTAAACTCATTTGACAAGCCACTAGAGTATGATCATTACTGTAACATCCGATATAAATAAAGAATATAACATTTTATTATTTAATTAATATTTTTGAATTAAATATTAATTATACATTAAAAGGGATTCTATGTTTGATGATGTACCAGATATTAAAAAACAGGTTTCTTTGAATTCTTACATTGCACACAATTTTGGGTAATACTAAAAAATATTACATAATATTATTTTAAATTGTTGTTAATGCGAATCCATTGTATTGGATAGAATTGAAAAAACTAACTACAATATGAATATAAATGTCTGTTAAATGTTTTTACATTTATCTAATAAATTTTAGATGCTTAAAATAAGAAAAAATTTCATCTTAATCATAAATAAACTATTATTCATTAAAAAGGTAGATTTACTACCTTTTGGGGGAAAACTTATTTTTATCTATTTTTGTCACTTTTACATGTTATATATGGAAAAATAAAATTATTTTTTAGAATCAGGACATCAAAATTTACATTGGGTATGTTTTGGGTAGTAATCTGAAAAAATCATTTTTTAATGACTAGTAAAAAATATTGTTTTTTAATTCAAAACTTCCATTAAATATAATTTATTTATATGGTTATATTATATTTTTAATTGTTTTTAAGGTTTCATTAGATTATATATTTTCAAATTAATCCAATTTTGGTCATTGGAAGTAATTTCACTTTGAAATAGGACATAAACATGTGTCAATCATTTGATATTTATTATTTCTTAAAAACATGATTTTTTTTGGACAGTGGGAAATAATTTTAAATTAATATCATCCAATTTAGTGTTTTGAATTTGGAAAAATGGATTAATATTTGGGATAAGGATTTCCAAATTTTGTAAATAATTTTAGTTTTAGATATTTTAAATATTAACTTTAGTAATTTTTTATTTACCATGGTAGAAGGGTAAATCTGATAAATAAGTTTCAAAATAATATTATAATAATATTAAATTACCCTAACACATGTCATAATCCTATTGGATGATACATGTCTGACCATGGGAATTATTGGGTCGATTTTTGGACCCCGTGGAGAAACCTGTGAGTGATAATGAAACATTATGTTAAATAATTTAAAGAAATGAGAAAAATGACATAAACATATATCATTTAGTAAATCAATTTTTACATGGGGTTATGTAAGATATCTATTTGACTACAAATATTCATTTGATAAAAAAAATTCAACATCATGATATATTTTTATAATTTTTAGACATAATATAAATACGAAAAATATTATTACAAAATTATGATATCGTGGTTACCTCATCAATGAATGATTTAAATAAATATGATTATAAAAATTAAAAATAATATTAAAATCCTTCGCAATTGTTATTAGATGGTTTTTTTATCAAACATGAGTCATCTTTTCTTCGACTTTAATGAGTTTTGGTCCTTATAAACCGAGAATCATTATATAATAAAATTGTATTTTTAAAATATCATAAATAGCCCATCCTCCCCTTTATAAAATTCCATCCCCTCTAATCCATTAATCACAACTATCAACCCCTTGGATCATCCATACTCTACCCAATTAAGCTCATTATATCCCACTCTTATTCCTATAATCCTTCTTCTTGGGAGAATTCAATTCATGTAATCCTTTTGGTTCAAACCAAAGGGAGATACCCAATTTAAAGGAAATGTCTTCTCTTATGTTCTTTTATTTTATTATAAATCTCCAACCCCCTAAAATCTTTTTATTTCTTTCTTTTATAACATTAACAGTGTCCTAAATATACTAGGTTGTTGATATGATATATATAAGGCCCCAGCCTTAAACATTACTTAATCTTGAGTTATTACAAGATTACACCTTGAGGATCTTTTCAGGTTTAGAGTTTTAGAGAATTAGATCATAAAACATGCATTACATTCCACATTTAAACAAATTAGTTACATAAAAGATAGTATTCATTTCTCCCATCAATGGAATCATATTTAAAATAAAACATGGATTCTTTATTGACACTTCCTTGACACTATAATCATATCATGTACCTTTCCCTTGACCTGTGAAAAAAATTTCAAAAACTTGGGATGAGCATAAAAAGCTCAGTAAGGGATATAAAAATATGGAATGGAAACTTGGGTACATATATACATAAGAATTAAATCATACTTTACCCATAAAACAGAAGAACTTTACCATACCTCATAAAATCATGAATAAATCATAGAAATCATAAGACATAAAGGTAACTTGAGGCATTCATAACATTCTTACGTAGGGAGTAACCCTCTTGGTTACGTTTGGAATACCCATCACAGTATATTCCCTAAGTCTTTTTGAAGAAACCTTAACGTTTCACTCCTTCACATTACCCAATGCATTGGAGAGCTATATCGAGCTCACCCGCCCTTAGTTTATCACAGAACCACCCATCTTCATAATAATTCCCAAGAACCTTAACAAAATCGTATCACAAAAAACAATCATAAAGGAAAAATAACATGTCCACCATTCAATCACAAGATATCAATACAACACATTGATATAAAAACATTATGAAAACCATTTTCAATACCAAAATAAAACAAAAGTAAAACATGGAATTTATTTTTCATTTAAAAAAATGTATGGCTTCTAGAAGAAGCCTAAACTCAAATAATGGTCACGGTGGCGGAGAAGTCGTTATCGCCGCATAATAAAACAAAAACATTCCCTTTTGTCGTTTAGTAAACGCTTCGTATAAAAAAGATTCCTTTTGAATAAACGTAAAAGTGAAAGGGGTTTATACACTATATAAAAGAAGGTTGTGTATAAAACAAAATATGCCACAATGAAAGGAGATTGAGACGAAGTCCCATACCTCGGGTCCAACTTGACTCGGTCGTTCTTTAATCTCGTGAATAATAAACTTGAGTTAATTTCTACTTGTTTAAGAACCTTTTTCAAGTTCATTATTCCTTTTATATCACTTATTTCCATGTCATGAACACTATATAATTATTTAAGTTAATAACAGTCGTTTTAACGATCATTGGTACTTGAGTCAAAAATAAACCCTTTATAATTACAAGTTGTTCATGTATACATTATATCCAGAATGGTTTTAATGATGTAGATATCATATATGTCATATATATCCAGTACATTCAAGCATTTATAATATTAAATAATCATTTAGTGGTAAGAAATCAAATGCACCGTTCATGGAGACGGTAAGCCGTACGTACGCATGAACGCTACATTCATTTCTATTTCGTATTTTATAGAATGGAATCATAACGATATAAAGGTATATTATAATTCCAGTGTAATATAATATATAATATCATAACTTCATCCTTTATACATCCCACATATGGTATTAACGAATCAAATCACTTTGAGGAGGCGGTAGTCCGCACTACCTTAAATGAAGATATCACGTTTAGCCATAATGGAATCCATAAAGGTATGCCCAAAATGAAAAATACAGAAGCTTAAGGAAAACATAAACATATTATATACCATATATAAATATAGTGTCATCTTAATGGCCACCTTTGAAGGTGTTAATATAATGTTGAACAATCATCGTTTCGTGAGGCATAAATTCACCATCCACGGAAACAGTATGTTCTTTAACCATTAGATTTAGGTGTGTGTAAGTGTAGATCGAATCCTTATTATAGAAAAATCCTATTATATTGAAGATACTGGAGTTGTTACAAATGAATTGAATAAAAATAGTTTAGGGGGATGGAGAAGAAAAATAATACAAAAGGACTCAAGTAAAGATATTACCAGAAAATCGGGTAACTCCCTTTAGTTTGAGCTAAAAGGCTTCCTTGGGAAGACTTCTGACCAAATTTAGGCTTCAAGGAGTAATATAGGGAAGTGTAGAGACAAAATGGGTAGGGTTTGGCCGAGCCAAAGGCTTTGGAAGTGTGGGTAAGGAGGTAGAGGTGGGGGCCTTTTATAAGAGGAGAGGAGGGGCACTCTTGGAAAGTAAAGAAATGTTACTTTATTTTAAAATTATTATCGGATTCAAAAGGTCCCACATTGATATAATTCATGGTTAAGGTGATAAGGGTTCAAAATCCACCAATCCAATAGGTTTTGGACATGTGTAGGTCATAGATTTTACATTATCATTTCATTTTATTTAAATCCTTTATTAATGAGGTAATCACTGCATCATCATGATGTCATAAATAATTTAATTTATTTAAAGTATAAAAATTATCAACAAACTACTATGATGTAGGAAATCTTTTTATCTTTCGAATGACTATTTATAATAAAAAATCGGACTTGTATAACCTCATGTAAAAATTGTTTTAGTAAAATAAATCATGTTTGTGTCATTTTTACTTTATCATTAAATAAAAAGTTATTTATGTCATTTCCCAACCAAAGTGGCTCCATGGGGCCCCCAAGTTTGCCCATGGATTTTATTGGTCTTACATGACACATACAATGAGGGTAGGACATGTTTCAAGCTCATCTCATATTATTAAAACATTATTTTTACATTAAAATACACTAATTACCTCTAATCGCGATTAAGAACTTAAAAGTTACTATTCACCAAAAAATTATTTTAATCTCATTGAATCACATTTTACTTATTAGTGACAACCATGTATGTCAGATTTTTTAAAATCAAATCACAGAAGTCGCAAAGTTTCATTTAAACGAAAAATCAGTTTCTTTAACTACCACTTAGTGGTTTCACTATTCATCAATAATTAAAGTTTTTCAGAAAAATTCCAAAACATCACCCTAATAAATATTTGATATTATGAATTCAAAAATGATTTCTATTTTACAAAATTAAAAAAATATAAGATTCATTAATTAATTTAATAATTAATTCCCGCTGTCATGACAAATAGCGTGTTTTTATGAAACAATAAGTATCAAAAGATTGACACTAGTTTAAGTCCAATTTCAAAGTGAAATTGATTCCAATGACCACCATTGGATTAAATGGTAAAAATATATTCTCATTTAACTTTAAAACCACTTCAAAATATAGTCTAATCATATAAATAAATTATATTAAAAAGTGGTTTTGAATTAAAATAAAACATTTTTCACTATTCATTAAAAAATGAACTTTATCGGAAATATACGAAAAATTCACACAAAGTAAATTTTGATGTCCCAATCATAAATAATAAGTTTATTTTGACAAACATAGCTTATATAATTTACAAAAGATAGATTTAAAAATGGTTTACCATTAAAAGGCAGTAAAACAATCTTTTGAAAATATTAGTTTATTCGATGCTTAAGATTGGATTTATTTTCATTTTAATCCTTTAAAACACTATCTAATTCATTAATAGGCATAGATAAAAATATCTATTATTCATTTCTTACTTGGGATGTTACATCCTTCCCCCCTTTAGAAAATTGCATCCCCACAATTTATTTACTTATCGAATAAATGGGGGTATTTATCTCTCATTGTATTTTCAGATTCCCATGTTTCCTCTTCCATCATGTGGTTTTTGCACGAAACCTTTACCTGATTAATCACCTTATTCCGTAACACTTGCTCCCTATGGTCAAGAATCTGGACCGGTTGTTCCTCAAAAGATATGTTCTCTTCCAGCTGAACTACCTCTGGACTCAAAACATGATATGGATCTGGCATGTACTTTCTCAGCATAGAAACATGAAAAACATTGTGTACCTGAGATAAACTCGGAGGTAAAGCCACCCGGTATGCAACTGATCCAACTCTCTCTAGAATTTCATATGGTCCAATGAACCTTGGACTCATCTTTCCTTTCTTACCAAATTGTATCACACTTTTCTTTGGTGAGACTTTAAGAAAAACATGATCACCAACCTCAAAAGATAGATCCTTCCTCCTGTTGTCCGCATAACTCTTCTGCCTGCTATGAGATGTTCTCATGTGTTTCTGTATCAGCTAAACTTTTTCTGCCAACTCTTCTACCAATTCTGGTGCCATCAGCTTTCTTTCACCCACTTCATCCCAAAAAGCTGGAGTTCGACAACGCTTCCCATATAATGCCTCAAATGGTGCCATATGTATACTGGAATGAAAAATGTTATTATATGAAAATTCAACCAAATAAAGATGTTGGTCCCAACTTCATTGATAATCTATAGAGCAAGAACGTAGCATATCCTCCATTGTCTGAATTGTTCGTTCTGACTGCCCATCTGATTGAGGATGAAAAGTTGTACTAAAATTTAATTCAGTACCCAACGACTTCTGAAGTCCTTTCCAAAAGTTATAAATGAACCTAGGATCACTGTTAGATACAATGGAGAGGGGAACTCCATTTAACCTGACTATCTCTTTAAGATACAAAAGGGAAAGTTGATCTAGGGAAAAAGTATCTCGTATAGCAAGAAAATGATCTGATTTAGTCAAGCGATCAACAATAACCCAAATTGCATTATTACTTCGAGGGGTCTTCGAAAATACCACAACGAAGTCCATGGATATATTCTCCCATTTCCATTCTGGTACTGGTAAAGGATGAAGCTTCCCTTTCGGTAACTGTTGCTCTGCTTTAACCTGTTGACATGTTAAACACTTCACAGTAAAATCAGCAATATCTCTTTTCATTCCATCCCACCAGTAATACTCCCGCAGATCTCTGTACATCTTAGTACTACTAGGATGAACTGAAAATAGAGATCTATGATCTTCACATAACAACTCTCCCGTCAACTGTGAATCACAAGGCACACACAATCTCTTCCCAAATCTCAAAACACAATCATTATCAATGTTGAATTCAGGCAACATACCTTTCTGAACCAGCTCTACCTTTTTCTGCAACTCACCGTCTTGCTTCCGTGCTTGCTAGATTCTGTCTGATAGAGAAGATTTCACTGATATCTGAAACAAAACAGAAAAACATCCTACACCAACAACTTCTATTCCAATGTTCATCAAATCCTTAACCAAAGGATCACATTCCAAACGCAACATTGTTAGTGAAGCATTACATTTTCGACTCAAAGCATCAGCCACTTTATTTGCTTTTCCCGGATGGTAATGAATTGTACAATCATAATCCTTGATTAATTCTAGCCATCTCTTTTGTCTCATGTTCAATTATTTCTGAGTCAATATATACTTTAAACTTTTGTGATCAGTATATATATCACACTTTAATCCATACAACTGATGCCTCCAAATTTTTATATCGAAAAAACAGCAGCTAATTCCAAATCGTGTGTAGGGTAATTTACCTCATGAGTTTTCAACTGTTGTGAAGCATAAGCAATTACCTGATCATTCTCCATTAGGATGCAACCAAGTCCTTTCAATGAAGTATCACTGTATATAACAAACTCACTATTCCTAGAAGGTAGTGCCAAAACCGGAGCATTCACCAATCTTCTTTTCAGTTCCTGAAAAAAATCATCACATTCTTTTGTCCAGTAAATCTTAACACCCTTCTGAGTTAGCTTAGTCATTGGACTAGATAACCGTGAAAATTTTCTAACAAACCTTCGGTAATAGCCTTAAAAACCAAGGAAACTACGAATCTCTGTTACATTTGTGGGTCTTGGCCATTCTTCAACAACTTTTGTTTTTGCAGGATCAACATTTATTGAATATTTAGAAACAATGTGACCAAGGAATGAAATTTGTTGCAACCAAAACTCACACTTTCTGAATTTACTATAGAATTTATTTTCTTTTAAGGTTTTCAAAATAACCCTTAGATGTATTGCATGCTCCTCTTTACTTTTAGAAAACACCAAAATATCATCAATGAAAACCACCACAAACTTATCCAAGAACTCATGGAAAATTCTATTCATTCAGTCCATGAATAAAACAGGTGCATTGGTTAGCCCAAAAGGCATTACTACAAATTCATAATGGCCATATGTTGTACGAAACTCATTCTTCAGAACATCTGCTTCCTTTACCTTCAGCAGATGGTACCCCAATCTCAGGTCAATCATTGAAAAATACTGAGCTCCCTGGAGATGATCAAACAAATCATCGATATGAGGAAAAGGATATTTGTTCATAATAGTGATGTTATTCAAGGCTATATAATCAATGAAAAGTCTCATAAAACCATCTTTCTTTTTAACAAATAAAACAGGGGCACCCCATGGTGATGTACTAGGTCGAATGAATCCTTTCTCTAATAAATATGGAAATTGCTCCTTCAACTCTAAAAGTTATATTTGAGCCATTCGACAAGGGGGTTTCGAAATTGGCTTAGCATCAGGAACTAATTCAATAGTACATTCAACTTCTTGATCTGAAATTATTCCAGGTAACTCATCAGGAAAAACACCAGGATACTCATTTACCACTGGCACATCATTAATCTGAATAGTTCCCTTGTTTTCAACAATATGTGCATGGTAACATTCATTTCCATCTTTTACAATTTTCTCGGCCTCTTGATAAGTTATCAACAGTAAGGGTTCATTCTTGTAGACAAACTGACAGTCTTTCTGAAAAGAAACTTCGTTAGATCTACAGTCAATCTTAGCATGGTAAATAGAGAGCCAATCTATACCTAGGATAACATCAAACTCTACTAGAGGTAAAACAATAAGGTTTGCAAGTAGGTTCTTTCCACGGATAAGGATATGAAGATTCTTATAAATTCTTTTTGCCTAAGAATTTCCCCCAGGTTTTTTTACCACAAGTTCAGGAGTCATTTCTTGAGATGGTATTCCCATTTTACTAGAAAAGGTTTTAAAGATGAAAGAATTTGTAGACCCCGAATCAAACAACACACTGGCAAAATCTGAAAAAAAAGTACCTGATACAACTTCATTTGATGGACTGACATCTGCTGAAGTAGTTTCAAAGGATTTCACCACCCATTTCTGCTTGTAGTCTAACTGCTTCCCATCACTCGAGCTCTTTTTCAAACACTCGTTTGCATAGTGACCCATATCATTGCACTTAAAACATTTCACTAACTGTAAATCAAATTTGAACTTACCATCACCTTGATCTTTTTTAGTGCAATCACGAGCCTTATGTCCCATCTTACCACATCAGTAGCACTTTCCAGAATTCATAAGACATTCCCCATCATGCCTTTGCCACATTTATCACAAACTGGAAACTTATATTTCTTACCATCATACTTTTTTGAACAATTCTTCCCTTTCTCCTGCCACCTCGGTCTCTTCTTCTGTTGGTTGTTATAAACACTTGATCATCGACAATCTCCATTTCCACCTTCTCATCACATCAAACAAGATTTTCATAACTTTTAATCTCACGAGAAGCTAAGGCCCTTAGATATTTTGGCTTTAATCCTGAGTAAAAACGATTGATTTTACTATCAAGGTCTCGGATAAAATTTGGAGCATACCTTGCCAATCGAGTGAACCTTTCTTCATAGGTAGCCACTGAGTCTTCCTCTTGCCTCAATTCCAAGAATTGTTTTTCCATCCTATGTCAAACAGACTTAGGAAAATACTTCTCAAGAAACATACCTTTGAATTCATCCTAGTAAAGACAATCAATCTCATCAGCATCCCTGATATTTTTAACCATCGACCACCACTGATCTGCTTCACCCTCCAAACGGTAAATAGCAAGACTAACCTTTTGATTGTCTGAACACCCCATGACATCGAAAATATTATCCAGTGATTTAATCCACCCTTCAGCTAACACAGGGTCAGATGATCCTATGAATGATGGGGGATGTTTCCTCATGAAATGTTCCACCACTGACATGTTCCTCTATGGTTGATCTAGCTAATCTAGTGCATGGATACCACCACCATTTATCGCTTGAGTCAACTGCGCCATTACCACAACAAATTGTTCAGTTCCAATTTCGACCATCTTAAGATGCTAATTCGGAAGTTTATTTCCTTCTGTAAGCCTTCCTAGAACTGCTTCCATGTTTCCTCTGCGGAAAACCATTCTGAACAAACATGTCTTAGATGAAGCAACATGGTAATCTTCAAATGCTATATCATTTCAAAAAAAATATTTTTGGATAATCATTTAATAGAATTATAACTCCTAAAGTTATCTAAACCGACCATTGATACCAACTATAAGGCCCCGACCTTAAACTTTACTTAATCTTGAGTTATTACAAGATTTCACCTCGAGGATCTTTTCAGGTTTAGAGTTTTAGAGAATTAGATCATAAAACATGCATTACATTCCACATTTAAACAAAGTAGTTACATAAAAGATAGTTTTCATTTTTCCCATCAATGGAATCATATTTATAATAAAACATGGATTCATTCTTGACACTTCATTGACACTATCATCATATCATGTACATTTCCCTTGACCTATGAAAAACATTTCAAAAACATGGGATGAGCATAAAAAGCTCAGTAAGGGATATAAAAATATGGAATGGAAACATGGGTACATATATACATAATAATGAAATCATAATTTACCCATAAAACATAATCACTTTAACATACCTCATAAAATCATGAATAAATCATAGAAATCATAAGACTTAAAGGTTACTTGAGGCATTCATAACATTCTTACGTAGGGAGTAACCCTCTTGGTTATGTTTGTAATACCCATCACAATATATTCCCTAAATCTCTTCGGAGAAACATTAAAGTTTCAATCCTTCGCATTACCCAATGCATTGGAGAGCTATATCGTGCTCACCCACCCTTAGTTTATCATGGAACCACCCGTCTTCATAATAATTCCCAAGAACCTCAACATAATCGTATCATATAAAACATGCATAAAGGAAACATAACATTTCCACCATTCAATCAAAAGATATCAATACAACACATTAATATAAAAACATTATGAAAACCATTTTCAATAACAAAATAAAAGAAAAGTAAAACATGGTATTTATTTTTCTTTTAAAAAAATGTATGGCTTGTAGAGGAAGCCTAAACTCAAATATTGGTCACAGTGGCGGAGAAGTCGTTGTCACCGTATACGTACGACAAAAACATTCCCATTTGTCGTTTAGTAAATGATTCGTATAAAAATATTCCTTTTGAATAAACGTAAAACTCAATGTGGTTTATACACCTTATGAAAGAAGGTTGTGTATAATACAAAATATGCCTCAATAAAAGGAGATTGAGACGAAGTCCCATACCTCGGGTCCGACTTGACTCGGTCATTCTTTAATCTCCTGAATAATAAACTTGAGTTAATTTCTACTTGTTTAAGAACCTTTTTCAAGTTCATTATTCCTTTTATATCACTTATTTCCATGTCATGAACACTATGTAATTATTTAAGTTAATAACGGTCGTTTTAACGATCATTGGTACTTGAGTAAAAAATAAACCCTTTATAATTACAAGTTGTTCATGTATCCATTATATACAGAATGGTATTAATTATGTAGATATCATATATTTCATATATATCCAGTACATTCATGAATTTATAATATTATATAATCATTTAGAGGTAAGAAATGAAATGCACCGTTCATGGAGACGGTAAGCCGTACGTACGCATTAACGCTACTTTCATTTCTATTTTGTATTTTATAGAATGGGATTATACTGATATAAAGGTATATTATAATTCCAGTGTAATATCATATATAATATCATAACTTCATCCTTTATACCTCCCACATATGTTATTAACGAATCAAATCACTTTGAGGGGGCGGTAGTCCGCAATTCCTTAAATAAAGATATCGTGTTTACCCATAATGGAAACCATAAAGGTATGCACAAAATGAAAATTACAGAAGATTAAAGAAAACACAAACATATTATATATCATATATAAATATATTTTCATCTTAATATCCACCATTGAAGGTGTTAAAAGAATGTTGAACAATCATCATTTCGGGAGGCATAAATTCAGCATCCACAGAAACAGTATGTTCTTTAACCATTAGATGTAGATGTGTGTAAGTGTAGCTATAATCCTTCTTATAACAACATACTAGTATATTGATGATACTGGAGTTGTTACAAAAGAAATGAATAAAAAGGGCTTAGGGGTTGGACAAGAAAAATAAAACAAAAGGACTCAAGTGAAGACATTACCTTAAAATCGGGTAACTCCCTTTGGTTTGAGCTCAAAGGCTTCCTTGGGAAGACTTCTGCTCAAAGTGAGGCTTCAAGGAGTACGATAGGGAAGTGGAGAGACAAAATGGGAAGGGTTTTTCCAAGCCAAAGGCTTTGGAAGTGTGGGTAATGAGGTATAGGTGGGGGCCTTTTATAAGAGGAGAGGAGGGGCACTCTTGGAAAGTAAAGAAATGTTACTTTATTTTAAAAATATTTTTGGATTTAAAAGGTCCCACATTGATATAATTCAACGGTATGGTGATAAGGGTTCGAAATAAACCCATCCAATAGGTTTTGGACATGTGTATGTCATAGATTTTACATTATCATTTCATTTTATTTAAATCCTTTATTAATGAGGTAATCGATGCATCATCATGATGTCATAAATAATTTAATTTATTTAAAGTCTAAAAATTATAAAACAAATACTATGATGTAGGAAATCTTTTTATATTTCCAATTACTATTTATAATCAAATATCTGACTTGTATATCCCCATGTAAATTTTTTTTAGTAAAATAACTCATGTTTGTGTCATTTTTACTTTATCATTAAATAAAAAGTTATTTATGTCATTTCCCACCAAAGTGGCTCCATGAGGCCCCCAAGTTGGCTCATGGATTTTCCTGATCGGCCATGACACATCCAATGAGGGTATGACATGTGTCAAGCTCATCTCATATTATTAAAACATTATTTTTACCTTAAACAACACTAATTACCTCTAATCGCGATTTAGAACTTAAAAGTTACTATTCAACAAAAAATTATTTTAATCTCATTGATTCATATTTTACTTATTAATGACAACCATGTATGTTGGATTTTTGAAAATCAAATCACAGAAGTAGTAACGTTTCATTTAAACGAAAAATCAGTTTCTTTAACTACCACTTAGTGGTTTCACTATTAATCAAAATTGAAGTTTTTCAGAAAAATTCCAAAAATTCACCCTAAGCTATATTTGATATTCTGAAATCAAAAATGATGTCTATTTTACAAAATTCAAAACATATAAGATGAATTAATTAATTTAATAATTAATTCCCGCTGTCATGACAAATAGAGTGTTTTTATGAAATAATAAGTATCAAAAGATTGGCACTAGTTTAAGTCCAATTTCAAAGAGAAATTGATTTCAATGACCACCATTTTATTAAATGGATAAAATATATTCTAATTTCACTTTAAAAAAAATAAACAATCTAATCTAATCATGTAAATAAATTAGATTAAAAAGAGTTTTTTAATTAAAATACAACCTTTTCATTATTCATTAAAAAATGAACTTTATCGGAAAAATACCAAAAATAAGCACAAATTAAATTTTGATGTCCCAATTATAAAGAATAAGTTTATTTTGACAAAAATATCTTATAAAATTGTAAAAATATATATTTAAAAATGATTTTCCATTAAAAGGAAGTAAAACAATCTTTTAAAAATATTAGTGTATTCCATTCATAAGATTGGATTTATTTTCATTTTAATCCTTTAAAACACTATCTAATTCATTAATAGTCATATATAAAAATATATATTTTTCATTTATTACTTGGGATGTTACAATATGAATTTTTAATACACTTACACACACATCTATCTAATGGGTAAAGAACATATTCTTTCTGTGGACGACGAACAATTAACTCACGAGAGGATGATTGTTCAGTCTTCTAATATATCCTATCATGGGGGCCAATAAGATGGAACTATATCTATATGTGATATATATTATAATTATATTTCATTTATGATTAGTTATTATTCATTAATAGAATACCTTTATAGTTTCCATAGTGTGTAAATACGATAATTTCATTTGAGGAAGTGTGGAAAACTGCCCCCACAAAGTGATATGACTCGTTCATTCCACATGTGAGACATATAAATGATAGATTTTATAAAATTATATATGGTGTTGTACTGGAATTATAATATACTTATTTATCATTATGTTTTCATTCCATTAAAATACAAAATAGAAATGAAAGTAGTGATCATGTGTATGTACGACATATTGTCTCTATGAATGGTATATTTCGTTTCATATCTCCAAATATTATCTACTATTAAAAATACAAATATATATTAGATATATATGAAATATATGAAATATATTATATTTAAATCACTAATATCATTCTGGAGAAAAAGGACCTTTGACCACATGAACAACATCCAATTATAATAAGTTCATTTTTAACTCAAGTTCTGAACATCAACAAAATATCCGATCTCAAATCATATAAATTACTATTTTTTATCAAGGTAATAATATAAATAAAAGTAATAATAAATGGTAAAAAAGTTCTTATTCAATTATAAATTAACTTTAGTTTACCAATCCAGATAATAAATAGTGATCGAGTTAAGTCGGACACGACGTAAGGGACATCGTCTCAATCTCCTTTAATTGGTGAATCTTTTGTTTTATACTCATAATTATTTTATATGGTTTATAAAAACCTTTAACTATTCATTTCATTATAAGGGAATCTTTTTTTATGATTATTTTTACTATATGACAGATAAATGGAATGTTTCTTTTTAACGTAATCGGTGAGAACGACCTTTCCATCACCGCGAGTATTATTTGATCATTGGATTCCTTAACAAGACTTAATGTTTTTAAATGGAAAATAAATGCCATATACTCTATTACATATTTTGGTATTGAAAATGGTTTTATAGTGGATTTGTTATTTCAATATATTTAAAGAATATATTGTGATTGAATTGTGTAAATGATGTCATTCCAATAGGTTTGTTTTACATGTTATGATTATGTTATGGTTCTTGGGAATTGTTTAGGAATACAGGTGGTTTCGTGATAAACCAAGGGTGGGTGAGCCTGATATAGCTCACCAATTAATTGGGTAACATGATAGAGGTAAATGTGAATGTTTCACCTACGATATTTAGTTAATACACTGTGATTGGTATTTCAAATGTAACTCCCTACATAGTTGTGAACGATACAATGTATGTATGTTATGGATGCCACAAGTTACCATTATGATTTGTGATTAAAATGTTTTATTCATAAATCCTCTTATTTCATGAGTTATGTAAAAGAGTTTATGTTTTCTCTATATTGATGTATTAATGACTTCTTCCTTTATTTTATAACCCTTACCTAGTTTTTTATACTCATCCCGATTTCTTGAAATGTTTCTCATAGGACATAAAGATGAATAGGGACAAGGATGAGATCATGTAAAAGTCATGCTGTAAAAAACAAGTGAGTAGAAATGGCTCTTTTTTCAGGTGTTTTTATTTTATGAAAAAATGTAAAATGATTAGAAGTGTCTACATTGTAATTTTTGAGATGTAATGTAATTGATATGGAATATTTCTATAAAAAAATAAACATGAAAAGATCATCAATGTGAATTATCCATTTAATTCAATATTATGTAATATTTTAATGTTGGGTCTTTATAGTTTGTATCAGAGGTCAATTCAGACAACTTAAGGATTTAGAATATTGTAAAATAAGAGTCCATAAATTAATTTATGGTAATATTAAAATGATATAGAATTTACAATTACCATGTTGCTTTACATAATATATTTCTATTCTTATATGGTTTTTTCACAGAGGAAACATGGCAGCTATGATGTGACGACATTAGGAGGAAGAAAACCTTCCAAATAAACTACCTGATATGGTCAGAATCATATATGAATAGTTTTTTGCAGTGATGGAACAATTGACTTAGGTTTTTAATGGTGGTGGTATCCATGCACTAGATCTTACAGATCAAACACAGAGGAACATTTTAGTAGTGATTCTTTTATTATTGCAAAAACCCCCTTCATTCAGAGGTTCATTTTAGCCAATTCGATCTAAAAGATGGATTAGTGCAGCAGATAATATGTTTTATGTCATTGGGTGTTCATAACATCAAAATGATAGTCTTTCTACTTACAATTTTGAAGGTGAAGCCGATTAGTGGTGGTTGATGGGGAAAATATATGGGATAATGATGAGATTGATGCTCTTGATTGTGATTAATTGCAAGTTATGTTTCTTAAGAAATATTCTTTTAAGGTGGTTCATCTTAGGATGGAAATACAATTCTTGTAATTGATGTAGGAGGATGACTCAGTGGCTGATTGTGAAGAATAATTCACTCATCTTGCAAATTATGCTCGAAATTTCATATGAGATCTTGAGAGTAAAATCCACTATTATTACAAAGGATTAAAGCCAATGTATCTAAATGAATTATCTTTTCATTACTTAAAAAGATATTAAATTATTGTTCCATGTTCATAGAAGGTGGAAATGGAGTCTGCTGATGATCACATGTTCTAATAAAAAACAACAGAATAAGTGGTCAAGGTGGCAGTCAAAAGGGAATAACTCTTCAAAAATGACTAACGGTAAGAAATTTATGTTTATAGTTAGTGATGATTATTGTAAAAAGAATGATGGATAATGTATTCTGAATTATGTTATGTGATACTGATGGGGTTAAATGAGACAAAAGGCTTGTTCTTTCACAGAAAAAGATCAGGGTATTTGTAATACAAAATTGTATTTACAGTTAGTAAATTATTTTATGTGCAATGAAATTCATCATTATACAAATAAGTGTCTAACTATGAACTAAAATGAGGGAAGGCATCCAGACTATATGAATAAATAGGAGGTCAAATCCTTTTCATCTACTTCAGTACATAGTGGACCATTAAATGATGTAGTATCATGTACATTGTTTATTTATTCAGATTATGGAAATGTGTTGTTTGATTCGGGGTCTACACACTCTTTAATTTCTGATAAGTTTTCGTGTAAATTGGGAATTCCTTCTCACAATATTAATTATGAACTTATGGTAAAAACAGGGGCCAAATGTTGTGAAAAATTTATAAGAACCTTCATATCCTTGTGTGCGGAAAAATTCTTCCTGAAAACCTTACTGTTTTGCCTTTAGTAGAGTTTTCTGTTATTCTGAGTATGAATTGACTTTTGTTTTATCATTCTAAGTTTGGAAATAGAGATAAAGAGGTTTCTTTTCAGAAATATTTTTAGTTCGTGTACAAGAATGAAAACATTATTTTGATAACATATCAGAAAGCAATGAAACTAGTAAAATATGTAAAAGAATTTTTCCTTGAAAATATTGTTAAAAATATAGGAACTGTCCAGATTAATGATATGATTGTGGAAAATGAGTATTTTGATGTTTATCCTAAGGAGTTTCTTGGTATTATAACTGATTGAGATGTTTGATATTTTTTCTGATGAGTATCTTGTTATTATACCTCATTGGGAAGTTGAATTTACTATTGAATTAATTCGGGATTCTAATACAATTTCAAAACACCGCTATTGAATGGATACAATTGAAATTATAGAGTTAAAGAATCAAATTGAAGGAGTAATTATAGAATTATTCATTTTACATACCACATCAACACGGGGTTATCATGTCTTGTTTGTTAAATAGAATGATCGTTAAATGAGACTTTTCCTTGAATATAGAGCATTTAATAACATCACTATTATGAATGAATATCATTATCCTCATATCGATGATTTATTTGATCATCTCCAGGGAGCTCAGTATTTTTCAATTATTTATTTGAGGGCAGGGTATCATCAGTTTAAAGTAAATGAAGAAGACATTCTGAAGAACGCATTTTGTACTATATATGGATATTATGAATTTGTGGTTATACTTTTTGGGTTAAGCAATTCAATAGTTATATTCATGGATCTTATGAATAGAATATTCTGAGAGTTCTTTGATACATTTTTGGTTGTGTTCATTTATGATGACTGAATTATTTCAAAAGTAAAGAGGAACATGAAATTCATTTAATGGTGGTCTTACAAACCTTAAAAAAAGAAAGTGTTTGGGAAATTCTGAAAATGTGAGTTTTGGGTACAAAAAAATTCATTCCTTGGTCCCATTGTTTCAAAAAATCGCATAACTATTGATCCCACTAAAACAAATATTGTTTATGAATGGCCATGACCCTCAAATATAACCGAGATTCGTAGTTTTCATAGATTAGTTGTTTGTTTTTGGTGGTTTGTTGAAAATTTTTCACAGTTATCTAACCCAAGACTATGTTAACTCAAAAAGGAGTTATGTGCATTTGGACAAAAGAATTTGATGATTGTTTTAAAGAATAAAAAATATGATTGGTGAATGATCTTATTTTGGAACTACCTTCCAGAAATGGTCAGTTTGTTATCTACAGTGATGCTTCATTGATAGGACATGGTTGTGTCATTATGCAGAATGATCAGGTAATTGCTTATGATTTATCTCAAGTGAAACGTAATGAGTTAAATTATCCTACACATGATTTGGAATTCACTTCTATAGATTTTTTTCTTTAAAAATTTTGGGGCATCATTTATATGGGGTAAAATGTGAAATATATACTGACCAGAAAACATTGAAGTATATATTCACTCAAAAATAATAGAACATGAGACCGGGGAGAATGTATAAATTAATCAATGATTATGATTGCATGATCCATTAAAATCCGAGAAAAAGAAAATAATGTGGCTGATTATTTGAGTTGAAAATGTAATGTTTCATTATCCATGCTACGTTTGGAATGAGATCCTTTGGTTTTGGATTTGACAAGCATTGGCATAAAAGTTGTTGGTGCGGTAAATTAATCAATTTTTTTAGGCATTAGTGAAATCATCCCTATCTGACAGGATTATGCAAGCACAGAAAGAAGACATTGGGTTGATGGAAAAGGATGTGTTGGTTTAGAACTGTATGTTGCCTGATATAAACATTGATAATGACTGTGTATTGAGTATCAGGGAGAGATTTTGTGTGCCTTGTGATTCAAAGTTGAAGAGAGAGTAATTATGTGAAGATCATAGTTCTCCATTTTCAGTTATTCTGGGATTTAATGACATGTACAGACATCTTTGAGAGTATTACTGGTGTGATGGAATGAAATGAGATATTGCTAACTTTACTATGAAGTGTTTGAAATTTAAACATGTTAATGCAGAGTGGATGTTACCGAAAGGGATGCTTTAGCCTTTAGTGGTTCCAGATTTGAAATAGGAAAATATATCCATGGACATTATTGAGAGATTACCAAAGACATCTCGAGGTAATAATGCAATCAAGGTTATTATTGATCGATTGACAAAATCTACTCATTTCCTTAATATTTTTAAAAATATGTCACTAGATAAACATTATAGATTATATTTTAAAGATATATTCATGTTTTATGGAGTTCCCCTCTCCATTGGATGTGATCTTGATCCCTAGTTTACTTCTATCTTTTGGAAAGGCTGTCAAAAGTCATTGAGTACTGAATTATATTCTATTACATTTATTCATGATCAATCAGATGGGTAGTCAGAGAAACAAATTTAGGCCTTTGAGGATATGATACGTTCTTTTCACTAGATTAACGGGGATGTTGGGACCATAATATTTCATTGGATGAGTTTTCCTATTTTATAAATTTTCATTACATTATACAAATGTATCATTCTGAGGGATTTTATAGGAATCAGTGTCGAACTCAATGTTTTTGGGATGAAGTAGGTGAAAGGAAACTGAGGGTACCAAAATTGGTAGAAGAGATGGAGGAAAAGTTTCAGTTGATTTAGAAGCAAATGAGAATAGATTAGAGTAGGCAGAAAATTTATGTGGACAACCTGAGGAAGGATATTTCTTTCGAGGTAAGTGATCTATCATTTCTCAATGTTTCACCATTGAAAAGTGTGATGTGTTTTGGTAAGAAGAGAATGTTTATTCCGAGGTTTATTTTACCATATGAAATCCTAGAGAATGTTCGATCAGTTGCGTACAGAGTGGCATTACCTCCATGTTTTTCCCAGGTACAAAATTTTATTCATGTTTCAATTTTGAGAAATTTTATGCTGGATCCATCTCATGTTTTGAGCCCACATATAGTTTAGTTGGAAGAGAATCGATCTTTTGATGAACAACCAGTCTATATTATTGACCAAATAGAGAAAGTGTTGTGATTAAGGTAATTTATCAAGTAAAGTATTTGGAGGAAAACCATATTGTTGATGTGACAACATTGGAATCTGAAAATGCAATGAGTTATAAATGCCTCCACTTATTTGTTAATTGATCAAAAGGGGGTAAGGATGTAACATCCCAGGTAAATGAAGAATATAAGATTTTCATATTTATTAATATTTTTAATTAAATATTAATTTTATTTTAAAGGGGATAATATGTTCGATGGAGTACCTGATACGCAACAACATATTTCTTTGAAATCTTACATTGCACACAATGTTTGGTAATACTAAAAAATAATAACATAATATTCATTTAAATAGTAGTTAATGCCTTGTTGTTGTATTGGAATGATTGTAAATAACTAAATAAAAAATTAATATACATGTTTGTTAAAATTATTTAAAATTTTCCATTAAATTTTAGAGATTTAAAATTAGAATGAATACAATTTTAAGCATAAAAATATCAAATATTCATTAAAAGTTCGATTTAACTCCTTTGATGGAGAACCATCGTTAAATATATTTTTGGTAACATTTATATGTTTTATTTGACAAAATAAATTTATTCTTTTGAATCGAGACATAAAAATTTACATTGGGTAATTTTTTGGTATTTTTCTGATAAAATTCAATTTTTAATGAATAGTGAAAAATATTTTATTTTAAATCAAAACTGCCTTTTAATATAATTTAATAATTTGGTTAGATTCTCTTTTTAATTGTTTATAAAGTTCAATTACATTATATTTTTACCAATTAATCTAATTTGGTTCATTGTATGTAATTTTACTTTGAAATTAGACATAATCATGTGTCAACCTTTTGATAGTTATAATTTCATAAAACACGCATTTTGTTTTGACAATAGAAATTAATAATAAATTAATTTAATTCCATAATCTCTTTTGAATTTTTAAATTTTGATTCCATATTTGGAATCATGATGTCTAAATTTTTTAAATTGGTAACTTTTATTTTTATACATTATGAATATTTACTTCTCTAAATATTTTATTTACCATGGTTAAAGGGGAAATCTGGTATGTAAGGGTAAAAAATAATATTAAATTACAATAACATGTGTCAAAATCTTATTTTATGATTCATGTATGACCGTGGTGATGCTTGTATTGATTTTGGGACCCCATGGAGCCACTTGGAGTGATAATGACACTATATGTTAATTAATTTAAATTGAAGACAAAAATGACATAAACATATATATTATAGTAAAAAAATACCACATGCAGTTATATATATTATATATGAGACTATAAATATTAAATTTTAAACTAAAAAGGTTTCCTACATGATTATACTTTTTTATAATCTTTAGACATCAAATAAAAAATATTATTTGTGACATAATAATGATGTAGCGCTGGTCTCATTAATGAATGATTGAGATAAATAAGATTATAAAAATTAATAAATTATCAAAAACCATTCCAATTATTATTGGATGATTTTATTTAGAACATGAGTGATCTTATATTCGTCTATAATGATTTTTGGACCTTTAGAAACACAGAATAATTAAATAATAAAATAATATTTTTAATTTTTTTTAAGGAGCATCACCTACCCCTTATAAAAATACCTCACCTCTAACCCGTTACTCACATTTCATAATCCACTTGTATTGTCCAAACTCTGCTCAATAATACTCCCTATGTCCCTCAATTCCTCCAAGAAGCCTTGTTTTTGGCAGAAGTAAACTCTTGTAATCCTTTTTCTTCAAAACAAAGGGAGATACCCGAGAAAAAAGATAATGTCTTATCTTATGTTCTTTTCTATTATTTTATCTCCATCCCCCTAAACTCTTTAAATTATTTTCTTTAATAACAAAACCAGTATCCTAAGTATACTTGGTTGTGTATATGAGAATTTTTTGAACTAAACTTAAACACACCCCCATCTAATGGGTAATGAATATATAGTTCATATGGAGAGCGAACTACTACCTCATAAAACGATGATTGTTCAATCTTCTTTTACTATAATTTATGGTTTCCATTAAGATGAAACAATATTTATATGTGATAAATAATATATGTATATTGTTTCTACGCTTTGTAAATTTCATTTATAGAACACCTGTAGTGTTTCCAAAGTGGGTAAATACGATAATTTCATTTGAGGAAGTGCAAACTACTCACTCCTCAAAGTGATATGACTCTTTCAGGCCATACGTGGGATATATAAAGGATGGAGTTAATAAAATTATATATGATATTATTCTGAAAATATAATATAATGATGTTTCATTAAATTTTCCTTCCATTAAAATATGTTATAAAAATGAAATTTGCGTTCATACTTACATACGGCTTACCGTCTACATGAACAGAGCATTTAATTTTTTATCTCCAAATTTTATGTACTCTTATATATATATACTGGATATATATATGATATATAAATTAGGAAAATCATTTTGGATATAATGGACCTTTTACCACATGAACAACTGGTAATTATTAGAAGATCATTTAAAACTCAATTTCTGATCATTGAAAAAAAGTTCGATATGAACTAAAATAACTAACAAATATATTTATCAATGAAATATTTTATATAAAAGGAATAATAAACTATAAAATGGTTATTAAGAAAGTATAAATTAAATTTATTTTATCATTAATGATATTAAAGAATGATCGAGTCAAGTCGGATACAAGGTAACGTACTTCGTATCAATCACCACTTATTGAAGCATATTTTGTTTTATACACGACATTCGTTTATAAGATGTATAAACACCTTCGAATTTTTATTTCATTCAATGAGAATATTTTTCTAAAAATTAATTTTCTAAAAGAAAATAAAGAATTCCTCTTTTTAACATATTCGGTGACAACGACATTTCAGTCACCGCAAGTATTATTTGACATTTTTCTTCCTTAACAAGCCATAATGATTTTAAAAGGAAAATAAAAACCATATATTATTTTACGTAATTTTTTATTAAAAATGGTTCTGATATTGGATTTTTATGTCAATATATTTAAATGATATATTGGAATTAAAATGTGGAAATTATATATTTTCTTAATGTTTGTTTTAGGTGTTATGATAATCTTATAGTTCTTTGGAATTGTTTACACATATAGGTGGATGCGTGATAAACCTAGGGTGGGTGAGACCGATATAGCTCTCCAATGATTTTGGTAATGAGATAATGGTAAATGTTAATGTTTATCCTAAATGATTTTGGGGATATACTATAATGGGCATTCCATATTTAACTCCCTACGTAGTTGTGAATGCTACAACTTATTTATGTTATAGATGCCAAAAGTTACCATTATGGTTTGTGATTACTATGAGTTATTCATAAATCTGATGATTTCAGGAACAAAGTAAAATAGTTTATTTATTGTTTGTATTGATGGAATAATGATTTCTTTTGTTATTTAATAACCATTACATAGCTTTTATGCTCATCCCATTTTTTGGAAATGTTTATCACATAACAAAATAATGAATAGGGTCAAGGATTGGATCATGGATAATACATGTTGTATAAAACAAGAAACTAAACAGGACTCATTTTTTCGAAAGTTTTTATTTTTGGAAAAAATGGTAACTAAGAAGAGGTGTATAATTCTTAATTTTTTTGTTTTAATGTAATATTTACAACCTAATTTTAACACCCCATGTTTCCATGGTACTTTTTTTAATAATACAATAGCTTGCATTGTACGCAACTTCGAAATTCTAACACACCGCGACCAATCAATGTAGCTGTTATGAATAGTAATACCCACTTTTTGAAATGTTAAAAATTTTATCATTCAAAATGGACCTCAATTTTGGATTCAGAATATCAAAATTATCTTAGGTTTAATTTTTGGCACTTTCTGATAACATTCACATTTTTGATGAATAGTGAATAATACTAAATTTTAATTAAAAAAAACTTTTATAATCAAAATAATTTATAGTGTTAAATTATAATTTTGATTGGTTTTAAAATATATTTATAATATATTTTTATCATTTAATATAATTTTTTTCGTTGTATTTTATTTCACATTTAAATTATACATAAACAAGTGTCAATATTTTGATAGTTATTATTTCTTAACAAATGTTTTTTTTACTACGGGAATTATTTTTAAATCAATTTCGGCCACTTATGTGGTTTGAATTTGGAAAAATGGATTCCATATTTTAATCATTATTTCAAAATTGTGTAAATTGGTAACATTTATATTTATTCATTTTAAATATTTAATTCAGTAAATATTTTTTTACCATCATTAAAGGGTACAAAAACAATATTGGAAAAATATCTTATTATAATAATATTAAATTATCATAACATGTTTTGTAATTGTATTTGATAGTAAATATCATACCATGGGAATCTGGGGTTGAATTGGGCACCCCAAAGAGCCACATGGGAGTAATAATGACACTGTATATTAAATAATTTAAACTAAAGACAAAAACGAAAAACAAATATTTTTTAGTAAGTAAATTATTACATGGGGTTATATAAGTTATATTTTCAACTATTCTTTCAAAAGATACAAAAATTTCCTACATTGTGGAATTTTTTTGAATTTTTGGACATCAAATAAATTAAATAAGTTATGACACATTAATTATGAAATATTTACCTAATTAATAAATGATTTAAATAAATAAGAATATAAATATAAAAAAATATCCAAACCATATCCAATTCTTATTGGATTATTTTATTCCAAACATGAGTCATATTAAAGTTTAATTTAATGATTTTTTGACTTTTAGAAACCGAAGATGATTTTATAATAAAATAATTGTTTCAGACTTTCCAAAAGAGCCCCTCCTCTCCGTTATAAAAAGCCATCACTTACTACCATTTTATCACAATTTTCATGACTTTTTATCCTACAAAACCTGCAAAAATATCCTCCTAACATCCCTCAATTCATCCTAGATGTCTTACTTTTGTCATAAAGTCATTCTAAGGATCCATTTTGATCAAATCAAAAGGAAGAACCCAAAGAAGAGGTAATAATTTCACCACCCTCTTTCAAATTCTTTTCTTCTTCCACTTCCTCTTTCTTTATTATTTCCATTATAAAATGATTAATCTAGTAATTTCTCTATATTTTGATGTTATTATAATTATTGTAAAACTATATTCATTATTCTATCCATCCTATGAATGACATTTCATCATACGTGCATACATACAGCTTACCGTCTCCACGTCGTGGTGTACTTGTTATTCAAATACATGAATTTTAGGATGGGTATAAAAATGATGTATAATTGATGTAAATAATAAATATAACATGTTAATGATTCAGTATTTATGATATAACATATATTTACATACGTTTTAAATCAAAATAATGATATTGTCGCACGTGCGTACATACAGATTACCGTCTCCACGAATGCAATAAGATTCATTTCCCCATAATAACCATTCAAGACTATTTTTCATTTTATTGTTAAAAATAATGTTTAAATACATAATATCATTTGGTATATAAATCAAATACATCATATTCATAACAAAAATGGCTTATGTAACCAATGATATAAAATGAAACGAATCAGTTAACCCCCGAAACGACGATAATGATAAAATATTATTAACAAAGAAATATTAGAAGATCATATATAATGTCATATTAATAAATATTGTTATTTTATAATTTAATAAAATTATTTAAAAATTATATAGGAGTTTAACCTACAATTGACCATGGAAAAGAACAAGGTAAGGGTTAATATCACAATCTCATTATTATCCAAGGTTTTTTTACGTATGTATCTACTGGGACCTCTTTTCATCCACATCTGTGTTTATATAAAAATATAATTCAATTTTTTTTACTACTTACGAGACTATGGTTTAAATTCATTTATACCCTTATTTTATGTTATATGTTTTTAATGGAATCTTTCTGTCTTTTCAAATCAAGGCATTTTACGACCTTTTCGACAAAATTAATGTAAGAATTAATTTTTTTAACTTATACAGTGGGTATGGTTATTCTGCACCATTATAACATCGTAGAAGCTTAACTTAAAAGCTTATAAAAATATTTTGAAAATAAATGTTTTCTTTTATAATTATTTGACATTAAATTATTTTAGAATGAAAGAGATATTTTTGTCAAATAGTTTAGATTTCATCTATGTCAACATCATTTGATGGATTTTATATTTGTTTTAAGTCGATTCATTATGATACAAATATTTTATATTTTAATGATGTTTTTGTGATATATTTGATGGTGGATGTTTTATATTTATACCATTCATGGTTTGTAGTTAATGTATTGACATTTTTATGATAGTTTTAAAATGAATGATTATGTTATGATTCACCCATTTCATATGAGGAATGTACTGGACTTTTAATGTGATGGGTGGAACTCGCTATAGCTCCTCGATGCATCGGTAGGTATCATGAGATAAATAAATATGGAATTGGTCGTGGCCTTTCCCAATTTGATATTTGGTTTTGGCCAAGGCCTTAATCATTTTTATATGTCTTGGCTGAGGCCTTGACAAGATGTTTTAGAATGTCTGACATCATAAATTCCCTCATTATGAATATAATTTTGATTGTTCACGTGGTTATTTTACTAGTGTAATACCCATGAAAATGTTTATTTATGGAATTATTTACTCTTCTCATATTCCTACCATAAAAGGGTTCATGTTTAGTATTTGTTAAGGCGTATGTTTTCCATTATTCACCATGCCTAATATATATGTTATCTTCTGCTGTATTTATTACCATTACTGAGCATTTGATATCAACCCTTTCTTATGTTTCATTTTCCTAGGATATGAAGAAGTTATTTATGAGTGACTTCCAGGAATAATCTATGAAGCTTGGATGCTTCTAATGGAATAAAATAGTGTTGAATTTCTTTTCAAGATGTAATGTTGAACTTATGTATGAATCTTGTTTCCAATAATACTAAAATGATCGGTCCTCCGGGACATGATTTCCTTATGGCCATGCCAATTTTATGTAATAAGGCACTGACTCTGGGTAACTAGGGTTGGGGCGTTACAGTTGGTATCAAAGAAATTTTATTACAAAGCATGGAAACTAAATTTAAATAAATTCTGATTAGAGCACATTAGCGTAAGATAGACATTGAGGATTAGTATAGAAGAACTTCCATGAGTTTTTGTTTTGTAGAGGTTTTTTGAGTTTCCCAAGCAATACATCCATGTTTGGATATGAGCTAGTAGAGGTGGCTCTGGAAAAGATGTACCTAGGGGTAAAACCCGAACACACTTCTTTGAGCTAGACTCGAATGGGAAATGGTTCACGACAACAGGCCTTGATAGACTCTTTATCATGACACTCCCGGGGGATATGATTAGGATAATTCTCATTTTCTTTAAAATAAATTATGAAGGATTTATGAGTATATACTTCCTCAAATTTTTTTATTATGGATTATATCCATAAGCATTCCATTTTTTGTTATGTGTTTTAAAAGTATTGAATTATGTATTTCGATTCATAAACTAATCTAGTGTATGCCATTGTTTAGAAATGGAACCAAGTTGAAGGTATGGAAATCGTACCATTGGATGAAATCAGTGTAGGGATTTCCATCCTACTCAAGATAATTATAGTAGATCAAGTGATGCAACTGGTGCTGAACAACGTAGGACCATACTGGGACTACTCACTCCAGTTATGAATAATAAACTTACCAGCATGGAGCACCCTGATCTACAATACAGTGGATCAGTGTTAGATCTCTTCCTGAGGTAACAACCACAAACATTCAATCGGAGTACAAATCCATTAGTAGATGACCAATGGATAAATTCATTAGAGAAAATATTTCATGTTTTGGGGAGAAGTGAAAGTGAAAAAGTTGTCATGGCTGTTTATCTCCTTATAGGAGATGTAGATCAATGGTGGTCATTGATTCTATACACAATGGAGGATGAAGAAATATCATGTATTTAATGGAGGTAGGTTAATAAGCTTTTATTAGAAAAATACATTACTCATTACCATCGAGAATATATGGAAAGGCAATTTATGAGTCTGAGGCAAAAGGAGAATGAGAATGTCACAATGTATGAATCCAATTATACAAGGATAGAAAGTCATTTTGTAGATTATATACCTAACCGAAGAAGTAAGATTTATCATTTCTTAGATAGCTTAAAAACATTTCTTCATCAGGCATTACAATCGTAATCCTTTTCAAAGCATTAAGATATTGTCTCATGTGCTACCAAGTCAGAAAAGGAATTCTCTAAGTCTTAAAAATTTTAAGAAAAGCAAGAGATGATGATATCTACTGAACACTCTAGGAGACGAAATAAGGAAATAGGGAAGAAGGGAAGTATCAAATTTCCACCCTATGATAATTGTTGAAGGAAGCACCCTGTTTCCAGTCTAAAATGAAAAGGAATGTGCTATAAATGTGAGTAGAAATTCCATCATGCTGGTGATTGATAGGGGAAGAAAGATGATACCAGTGTTCAATGCTACAGTTGTAGGGAGATGGGTAATTATTTAAATTAATCTCCAAAGCGTCAGTGAATCATATCTCAGAAAAGGGAAGGGGATTAAGGCCAAGATTATGTGATCACTACTACTGAGGTTAAATCATCGAAAGACATGGTGGCGGGTAGTTTAATGTTTTCCTCATGTTTATAAAATTATTTATTTGATTCTGGATCATCACTGTGTTTCATATCATCTCAGTATGCTAAAAAATCAATATTTCCAATTTTATTTGACAATTGAGTTTTCAGTCATAACTCTTAAGGGAAGTATCATTGCAACAAACTTTTGTGAATCAGTTCCCATTGGGGATTATAAATGTTCTTTATCTTCTGATCTCATCTTCATACCCATGATTGAAAGTGATATAATACTTGGTATGGATTGGATTTCAAAACATGATGCGAAAATTTCTTGTAAGAAGAAGGAGGATACAATTTTCGATGATGATATTGAGTAACTAATCTTTAGAGAAGAAAGATCACCATATGATTTTTATATAGATCAACCCCCAATAGCTTGGATAAATTAATTTATCGGGGTGGAAGAGAATGAAATAACTATGGGTGAGGAATGGAATGTTCAAATAAGGAATGTACCTATTGTTCAACAGCACGTTGATGTGTTTACAGAGGATTTACCGGGAAATCATCTAGAGTGAGAGTTTGAGTATTACATTGATTTAATTCATTATTTAAGGACCATATTGAAGTCCCCTTATAGAATTACCACTGTGGAATTAGTGGAACTAAAGAAACAACTAATGAAATTGAGTAATAAGGGATTTATATGGCCAAGTGTTTCTCCATGGGGAGCCCTAATCTTTTTTGTCATGAAGAAATATGGATCTATGAGGTTGTTCATTGACTAGAGTGAGATAAATTATATAATAATAATGAGCAAGTATAAATTACCACACATTGATGATTAATTTGACCAACTTCATGGAGCTCAATATTTTTCAATGATTAACCATTGCTCGAGATATCATTACTTGGGTGTGAAAAAGGAAGACATTCTAAAGACAACATTTCGAACTAGGTACAGGTATTACGAGGTTAAAGTAATGCCTTTTGGGCTGACTAATGCACCCTCTGTTTTCATGGATTTAATGAACAGAGTTTTCAAGGAATATCTTGATGAATGTATAGTGGTATTTGTTTATGATATATTGGTATAATCCAAAAGCTATTAAGATCCTAAAAATCACTTGCACACCATTCTGAAGACCCATATAAGAAATGAATTATATGGGAATTTTAGAAAATGTGAATTATGGATTGAGATTTATTTTCATGGCCATATTGTCTTTGTGGATGGAATTTCCATTGATCCTTCGATGAAAAGAGAAATCCATGATTGGCCAGCACTGATGAGTATAAATGAGGTATGCATTTTTATTGGTTTAGTATGTTATTATTGACGTTACGTCCAAAATATTTGCCGATTGGATAACCCATTAACCAAGATCACACATAAAGGTTTTAAATTTGTTTGGAAAAAAGAGTGTGAAGAATGATTCGAAGAACTGAAGAGAAGATTAGTCAATTCTCCTCTATTGAATCTACCATCAAGGAAGGATGGCTTTGTTATTTATAGTGATGCATCAAAGAAAGGACTTGATTGTGCCCTTATAAAGAATGATAGATATATTTCATATGCATCACGAAAGCTAAAAATTCATGAGCAATACTATCCTACTCATGATCTTCAGTTATCAGGAATAATCCTCTCACGGAAAATAGGGAGACATTATCCCTATGGTGAAAAATGTGAGATATATACCGAGCACAAGAGTTTTAAGTATATTTTCTCACAGAAAGTATTCAACATTAGGAAAAGGAGGGGGCTTTAACTACTCAGTGATTATAATTTCACAACACACTACCACACGGGGATGGAAAATATGGTGGCATATGCTTTGAAGAGAAAGGATCATGGAGTTTTGAACAAGATCAGATTTTAAAAGGATCATATATACATAGATCTAGTAATGATGAAAATTGGAATAAACAAGAAGAAGAAACATCAATACATTCTCAAAATTTTTTCAAAACCATATTTAATAAAAAGGATAAAAAGTTATCAGACAGATGATTGGGAATTTTTAAAGAAGATTAAATTGCTGCAAGATGAGAGATTGATCGACTTTGGATATGAAGATGGAATTTTGAAATTTGGGAAGAGACGTTGTATTCCTAACATACCTGATCTTAAAAGGGAATTTTTGGATGATTCTCATATACCCAATTCCTCTATACACCTAGGGAGCACCATGATGTAATATATTTGAATGAAATTTTTTGGTGGGATAATATAAAGAGAAAGATTTCTGATTATGTGACAAGATGTATGGTTTGTCAACAAGTGAAAGGTTGAAGGAAACATCGTGGAGCAGTCATGCAACCTATTACCATACCTGAGTGGAAATGGGATAATAATACGATGAACTTTTTCGTGGGACTACCAATGACTCCAAGAAGGAATGATGCAATATGGGTCATTGTTGATCATCTTACCATGTAATCACATTTTCTTGCTATAATATATAATTTACCACTTGAACGTTTAGCAAGACTATATATTAAGGAAGCTGTAAGACATCATGGAGTACCCCTATCGATTGTTTCTGATCGTGATCCCCGTTTTACATCAAGAATCTGGAAAATGTTTCTGAAATCCCTAGATACGAAACCTCATTTTAACACCGCATACCACCCTCAAATTGATGGACAATCAGAAAAGACTTTTCAAACCCTTGAATTTATGTTGAGATATTGGTCACTTGAATTTCGAGGTATTTGGGATCAATATTTACCTCTAATAGTATTTTCTTATAATAATAGTTTCCATTACAATTTTCAGATGTCACCATACGGAGCTTTAAATTGGAAGAGATGTCACACAACAACTTATAGGGATGATGTTGGTGAAAGACAACTCATAGGCCCAGAACTTGTTGAGGAAATTATGGAAAAGGTGAAGGTTATCCAAACCCACATCAAAGCAGATCAATGTAGGAAGAAGTGATGTGATCATAACTAAAGAAAGGATTTGTAATTTCATGTTGGAGATCATGTTTTCTTGAAGGTATATTCATGGATGTGAGTTATACGATTTGGTAGGAAGGGTAAATTGAGTCCCAAATACATCAGACCTTTAAAGATTCTAGAACAAATTGGGGCAGTAGCTTACCATTTGGAAATACCGCCATGTCTCTCCAATGTTCATGATGTGTTCCATGTATCACTGTTGATAAAATACATGCCTAACCCAATGCATGTACTCACATATGATGAATTAGAACTGGAATTTGATCTGTCTTATTGTGAAGATACTATCAATATTCTTGATAAAAGATAACAAGTGTTGCGAAACCAGAAAACTCATCTGGTAAAATTCTATGGAGAAACAATAAGATGGAAGAGGCAATGAGGGAACCCGAGGAACATATGACGATGAACCACCAGAATCTCTTTATACAGAAGTTTTCTAGAAATTTTGTGAAAGAAATTATATGAAGGAGGGGATAATGTAACACCCCATGTTTCCACGGTACATTTTCATTTGAATAATGCAATAGTTTTCATTGTACCCAACTTTGAGATTCTTACACACTACGACCAATCAAAGTAGCTATTATGAATAGTAATACCGACCTTTTGAAATAATAAAATTTTTATCATTCAAAATGGACTTGATTTTGGATTTGAAATATCAAAATTATCATAGGATGAATTTTTGGCACTTTTCTGATAACATTCATATTTTGGATGAATAGTGAAAAGGACAAAATATTAACTAAAAACAACCTTTTTAATCAAAATAATTTATATTGTAACATTATAAAATTGAGTGGTTTTAATAAATAATTAGATTATATTTTTAACATTTAATATATTATTGGTTATTGGATGTAATTTCACATTTAGACTATACTTAAAAATGTGTCAGTCTTTTGATAGTTATTGTTTCGTAAAAACACACTTTTTGTTTTAATAGTGGGAATTAATTTTTAATTATTTTATGCCACTTCTGTGTTTTGAATTTGGAAAAATGGACTCCATATTTTTTATTAGTTGGTCCAAATTGTGTAAATAAGTTAATTTTATTTTTAGACATTTTAAATATTTAATTCGGTAAATATTTTATTTACCACGATTAAACGGTAAAATTAAAAAATAAGGGTAAAATATTGTATTCTAATAATATTAAATTACTCTAACATGTGTCCTAATCCTATTTGATGATAAACATCTGACCATGGGAAACCTTCGGTAGAATTTGGAACCACATTGATCTATATGGGGTAATAATGACACTTTATTTTAATTAATTTAATTTAATGACAAAAATGACATAACAAAATATTTTTTAGTAAATCAATTATTACATGGTGGTATATAAGTTATCTTTTTTACTATAAAAATTATTTAGAATGATAAAAATATTTATAACATCATTTTCTTTTTTATATAATTTATGGACAGCAATTGAATAAAAATTTTATGATAGAATAATGATGTAATATTTACTTCATTAATAAATGATTTAAATTAACAAGATTATAAATATTAAAACAATATAAAAAAAGGTCCCATTCTTAATTGATTATTTTATTTATTCCTTGATTCGTCTGAACTTCAACTGTAATGATTATCTGCTGTTTTTAAACCTAAGATGAGTTTATAATAAAATAATTATTTCAAGAATTCCTAAATAATCCCTCCCCTCCCTTAAACCATGCCCAAATATCCTCCCAAGATCCATCAATTCATCCTAGAGGCCTTACATTGGTAACAAAGCTATCCTAAGGATCCCTTTTGATCAAATCCAAAGGAAGAACCCATAAAAGAGGTAATAATTTCAGCACACTCTTTCATGTTCTTTTCTTCTTCCACTTCCTCTTTCAATGTTGTTTCCATTCTAAAATGACAACTATAGTATATTCTATATACTATAATGTTATTATAATTATTTTACAATGATATTCTTTATTCTATCCATCCTATGAATCACATGTCACCGAACATGCGTACATATGACTTACAGTCTCCACGTCTTGGTGTAGTTGTTATTAAAAAACATTATTATTTGGATGGGTATAAAAATCATGTATAATTGATGTAAATAATAAATATAACATGTTCATGATTCAGTATATATGATATACCATCTATTTATATACTTTTTTATATCAAAATAATAATATTGTCGCTTGTATGTATGTTCGGATTACTGTCTCTATGAACATGATGTGATTTATTTCACCATCATAACCATTCAAGACTAATTTTCATTTGACAATTAAAAATAAATTTTAAAGACATAATATCATTCTGTATATAAATCAAATACATCCTATTCATGACAATCATGGCTTATGTAACCGAGCATATAAAATAAAAATAATTAGTTAACACCGAAAATGATGATAAGGCTAAAATATTATTAACACCGAAATATTAGAAGATCATATATGATATCATATTAATGTATATGGTTATTATATAATTTAATTACAATTATTTAACAATTATAAAGGATTTTAACCTACCCTCAAACAAGGAAATGAATAAGGTAAGGGTTAATTTCGCAATCTCTTTATTATCCGAGGTTTTTTTATGTAAGTATCTACTGGGACCTCTTTATCATCCACATCTGTGTTTTCATAAAAATGTATTTCAAAACATTTTTACTATTTACTAGACTATGTGTTAAAGTCATTTATACACTTTTTTGACATTATTTGTTTTGAATGAAATCTTTGCATCATTTTCCAAACAATGTAGTTGACGACCTTTTCGACAAAATTATGTTAAGAATGCCTTTCTTATCTTATAAAATTAGTAAAATTAATCTCCACCATTATAACATCGTCAAAGCTTCCTTTATAAGCTAATAAGAATACTTTCAAAATAAATGGTGTCTATTATAATTATTTGACTTTAATTGTTTTGAAAGAGAAAGAGATATTTCTTCCGAATTGTTTTGATTTCATCTAAGTAAAAATATTTTGTTGGATTTTATACTTGATTGAAGTCGATTCATTATGATAAAAATATTTCATATTTTATTAAATGTTTTGTGATATGTTTGACTATGGACGTGTTATTTTTATATCATTCAAGTTTTATGGTTAAAGTATTGACATTTCGTATGCTAGTTTTAATATGAATGATTATGTTAGGTTTTATCCTTTTTATATGGGTAATGTATTGGACTTAGTATGTGACGGGTGGCTCCCGGTATAGCTCCTCGATGCATTGGTAGGTTTCCGGAGAAAATTAGACATGTAATTGGCCGAGTCATTTCCCAATTTAATATATGGTTTTGGTCGAGGCCTTAATCATTTTTAGATGTCTTGGCTGAGTCCTTGAGATGATGTTTCATAATTTCGGGCATTATACATTCCCTCATTATGAAAATAATATTGTTGGTTCATGTCGTAATTTGACTAGTAGAATACCCATGACTATCTTTTGTTATGGCATTATTTACACAGCTCAAATTCCTACCATAATAGTTTTCATGTTAATTATATGTAATGGCTTGTTTTTTCAATTATTCACCATTCCTAATATTTATGTTATCTTCCATTGTATTGCTTACCATTACTAAGCGCTTGAGCTCACCCCTTTCTTATGTTTCATTTTCCCAGGATATGAAGAAGTTGGTTATAAGTGAATTTTAGGCATAATCTTGGAGGCTTGGATGATTCTAATGGAATAAATTAGTGTTGTATTGTTTTTCAAGTTGTAATGTTGAACTTATTTATAAATATTCTTTCCAATAATACCAAACTGATTGGTCTTTCCGGACATGATTTTATTGTGATCATCCCAATGTTAGGTAATAATACACCGACTCTAGGTAACTGGGGATGGGGCATTACAGTAATTATGTAAAACTCTAAACCTGAAAAGATCATTACTGTGATTTATCTAATTATTTCCAGATAATGTAATGTTTTAAGGATGGGTCCTTATAATTACTATTATGAACAATCTATTTAAATCATATTTGTTGAGATGATTATCTATAGAAAAATTCTCATCTATCTAAAATTATATATTAGAAGAAGAAATTCCAAGAAGATACTTAGGAACCTACGGTTATAATGAAATGAAATTTTCTTCATTTCTTAATCAGAGTGATGTAATTTTAGGGTCAGATTTGATTTTAGTTATTGAAAAATGTTACAACCCATAGTTTAACTATATTATTCACTATAAATAAATTTATTTTCATTGAAAAATTTCAATACATTCAACATTAATTTTAAAATAACAATGATATACTATTAAAATTTTGTTATTTAAGGAGATGATAATTATGTATCCATTTGACTGGAGAGTATTAATATGACAATGTAAATTATGAAAAATAATTTTTTAAGAAATTTCAAATGAATTCCTTTTTTATGAATTAATTAAAAAATAATATAAAAATTATTTGAAATTAAAAGTGATGTTTTTGGAATGAACATTGTTTTTGTACGAAAGGTATTTTCATTAATATATTAAATTAACCAATATTGGTGAATACGTTTTAAAAAATATTTTTATATTATATATTCAATAAAAAATTTCACATTTATATAATTATATTTATAGTAATTATATAAGAATAAATATACCTTTAATCATAAATTGTAATTTTCTAAAAAATCTAGTTTCATCATTTTTTCCCATATTTTAAAATGAATTTCATTCACATATTGAACATAAATCTTACAAAATGGACCACATATCAGAAATTGGGAGAATTAAAATTGGAAAAATTGTCCCCTTTTTAATTTTAGCCATTTAAATTATGATGTTTGTATATTTGTTTCAAATTAGGAACTGTAGAATTTGTATATGGGGTTAAAACATTGGGATAGATATTTTAAATTTACCTAAAACATGGAATTATCCATTTTATGAGTTTATTTCTCACATTTCCATCATTTTATATAATGTATCACAAGATGGTTACATTTAAAATTGACCATGACCTCTATATTAATTTTAGATACTAACAAATACGAAATTACATTCTATTGAATTTTATATCCTTAAAAAAATATCCATAAAAGAAAATAGGTAAAAATGTTATTATAAATATATATTTGAATAAATAATAATTCTTTCGTGATTTAATTTATTTATGTTAATTATTGATTGAATGACTACATTAACATCTTGTGTAATAATTACACAATATTGTCTCAATTTATAGAAAAATAAAAAAAATTTAAACTTATATAATTAAAATAATTTGGTTAATAATTTTGTTCTATTATTATATTATATAAATAAAAAAATTTAATTATATTTTAGAATTATATATTTTATTTCAATTACTAATGTTTTCAAATTCAAATTATGTTAACAGTCTCATATATAACAATATTTATATTTTATAAAAAATAATATTTTATTAAATTATATCAAATTTATAGAAAGTTTGAATGAGGACCATAAGAAATATTTTAGGTCTAAAATATCATCCATTTTTCAATTATGATCATATTTTTATGTTATGTGAAAAATTATAACCAATTAAGAATGAGAACTTTATTACCATGGTTTTGTTCAAGATTTACAATACTATATAGAAAAAACCTAGTGTTTGGGATTGAAACATATCATCAAAAAATAAATTTTTTAGTTTATGGGATTCCAATAATATTATAACTTATCCTAAAATCTATATCCACTTTTAATAATTTTGTTTGTGAAAGTATTTATTATATTTAATTATGTTAATAAATTCAAGGACTACCCCTCTCCATTGTAATAATTGTGAATCCCTAATTTATATTATCTACACCAATTTTAGGCTTCCATATTAGCGAATACATACCATAATACCTTCATTGATTCTTTCAAATAATAATTGTGATTTTTGGTTATTCGAAGACATGATCCCATCAATTCTTAAAGTATAATATAAAATAAGATTATCAATTAATAATTATAACTCTTAACCCATAATTTTCAGTTTAATTTTTTATACTAACTCATACCAATTCATTGTTTCAATTCTAAAATAATTAATTAATTTTCTCAAATATTATTTATTATTATTATGAGAATGTTACAACCCTTATCAATCATCTTATCATCATTTAGAGAACAATACTTTTTATCATGTATAACTATGGACTACCACCTCCACAATGTGATGTGATTCATTTAGAATTTATATTTTATAGGTTCTATAATAAGTAGATATTTAATGAATAATTATGATATATTTTATATAATTTTTAACTGTTAATGGTGAATAATTATATACCTCTATTTCATTCCTATTATTAGAAATTGGAAAAAATGTTCATGTATAGGTACGACGTTCCATTTCCATAAATGACATAATTAATTTTTTGTTTCTAAACAAATTATATGAATATTGAAACATATATATTTAATATATATGATATTCATATTCATTTTATGGAACAAATATCAATTTCCATGAACCATAACTGCTGAATAGAAACACGCATAAAATATGAAATAATTTACACCAGGAAAGAACAATTTGATTGTGAAATTATATATAAACGGTATTTGGAATAATATAGGAAAAAAATAAATGATATAGAAGTATTTTTAATAAATATAGAATAAAATTATAAAAAAAATTAATTTCATACATCTGAGTTAAATTTTATGTTGAAAAAAGTTAAACTTTATGTAAGGTACTATATTACAATCTAATTGTTTATGATTAATCTTGTAATACGATATTACATTCACTATCTATCATGATTTTAAATGATTTTATTCTCATATATTAATTTATAGATATTTAATGAGTTCCATACATTTTACAATATTGAATTACATTAGTGACCAAATGATCAATTTTAATGTAAATTGATATTATTTATATATTTTTGGTCAAATTTAGTTTATATTCTATATCCATATTTTCTAAAACATCTTCCTATTGAAATTTATAAACCTCAAGGTATTATATAACTGAATAATTACCCATTTTTTACATTAAATCAAAATATTAATATTAATATTATTTTTATATTATGAATTAGTCAATTTTGACAATGCTTAAAAAATAGGAAAGTGATCTTGGTTCTTATATGAATGATTTGAACATAATTTTCCACCATCATGACCACACTAGGAATTGATGATTCCATTACAATACATAAATATACCTCTCAATAAAAATATTTTCCATAATATTTATTAATTTTTTAGATTTTAACTATGTGTTATTCATTGTGAAAATGTTGTTATTCTTATGAATTTTTCCAAGTGATAATTTAAGAAATTATAATCTATAAATATATCCTTTCAGGTAACATATACATTACAAGGGATATGATATAATAATATCATCAGTTTTTAGTATGTAGATTACATGTGATGATTATTTTATAAGGATTATTTATGGAAAACCCCAAATTCTCCCCAAGATTGTTATGTTTTCAAACAAATTTATATTTTGTGGGTATATTATGATAAAGTTAGGAATTATTTACAAAAACCATTTCCATTTAAAAATTTATGATATGAGTTATTTCTATGATCTTGTAGAACACATATGTATATTTTTTTTTTGTGACAAGGAGTTATAAAATCATATAGCCCTTTAATTCATTGGATAATGATTGATATATCATCAAATAATAAGGAATTTAAATGGGGTAAACCCAATTTAATAAAGTTCTTTATCCACTATTCTATTTGTCAATGTGAAAAATGACTTATATGATGGAATGGGGAGTGATCCCAATCCACTATGAAAATATTTTTACTGACACCTGTCTAAAAATAAAATTATTATATTTTCTTACGAGAATGACAAAAACATTGGTTTTATGTGAATTTATTACTATCATTGATCATGTTCTTTAATTCCATTTTGTTTCATATCTTACAAAATTCAATTATTTATTTCAAGGATCAAGATATTGATATATGATATTAAGGGTATTGTGTTTAATTTTTTTTCATGTTCACCTATCCTTAATATCTTGTTATATATATTTCATTATTGATATCACCTAATCCTACACATATAAAGAATGAAAATCATTATAATTTTTCTATTCCCCTAGATATGATGAATTTTATTATGTATTATATTATTATGATGGATGAATATTGTGATTAACTATGTGGGAAAAGATTCACTAGTATTACATTAATATTCATTTTGTATACATGTTTCCATAATAACTTTTCCTATATGATTTTGTAATGGATCTAAATGATAATTAATGAATATTCATACTAGTAGACATAATATTTATTTATGAATATTTTGGATCCCTATACTATATACACATCAATATAATTTTGTTAGGGAAATTTGGAAATGGATTTGAAATTCATGTTACTATAATTATTGGGAAACAATTCTATGATTCCAATTATTTATTCTACTCAATATTGTTTTCGCGACTATGGAACATTGGAAAGCATCTAATTGTTATGTTATACCCATTATAATCATTATTTAGGAACCATGGTAGAAATCTACTAATATTAATTTCCCATTATATATATATATATATACTATACAGTGACCGAGAATATAGTTCATGGAGTGTTTTTTCCCATATAATTTTTAGTCAGAACTAGGTTCTTTGTACAAAGACATCAACACCTGTCATTGTACGTAATGTTTACATTGGGATCCATCCAATATCAAATTTTTAATAAATATTTAATTGATGATTATTATCAAACACGTTATCATAAAAATATTCAAATAAATATATACATAAACAGTATTGTATATGAGTTAAAATATTATTTTGGGGCCTAATATATTTTATGCACATCGTGCTTCGGTCTCCATTTGTTCATGATAACACATATTGGTTATGGGAGACGATAATTGTAAGGACCCTATGATAAATTGGTGATATAATTTATTAGGATTAGAGAATGGATAGTTATACCATTAATGGATTCATAAATGGTTCGTTATTTATCATTTATTTTGGGAAATAATATTTTATTTTTATGTCTATATTGTGAAATCTATCCAGTCAACATCATGAATGATTATGCATTATTTGGAATATGATTTAGTGTATCCCAGGGGTTGTTTTTGATTCATGATAAGGTCATTATTTATTTTAAATATTTTTACTCTAATTAGAGGTAATATTATTCCCATGATGCCAACTATTCCGCACCACCGGTCAGTAGAATATGGTGTATATGGGACATTCTCGATGCCTTCTAGTGACTCATCTTGGTTACTAATAAGTGAACAAATTTTAGACCATAAAAAGTTGCATCAAATCAATTTTTCTTTTGTATCTCTTTTTTTTAGAATGATAGATAGGTGATAATGTGTTTTAGTATACGGATAGATTGAAATTCATGATATTATCTATCCCATGAATGAGGAAATCACATGTTACTTGGGGTTGTTTTACTGTTTTGGTGTTTCTTATTATTATTTATTAACATCACATCAAGTTATGAACTTGATTTTTTATATTAAATAGTCATTATATTTTACTAATGGGATGATACAGAATGAGGGTTATAATATATTAATTACGATATATACATAAGAAATAAACATTGTTATGTGATTTTATTGATATAGAATTATATAAAATGGGATTAATGTATACCTCCTAAAATGAAAAATGTTAATGTAATTTCATAATAATTTTAATCATTTCCCTAATATGATGTTTTAATTAATAAATTATTTTTCTATATAAAAATGATTTTAATATTATAGTTAATTCATAATGAATCACCTTGATAGGGTGATTGATGGTTGAATCGAGATTCCCCCAACAAATGCTAGACCACGTCCCCTAGTTGATACATAGAGTATATTAAATGACTAGATATAAGAAATAATATTTCAAGTATTGAAATTGATAGAAAAAGATTCATTTTTGAGTTGTTATATCAATATCAAAACTTACTACGGATTTTACACTAATTCACACACTAATATTTTTCACGGAAAGGTTGTTTACATGTTGTTGTGTTTTTTTGAGAAATGTTGTGGACCATTTTTTTATCATCTAGTGACTTCCAAAAAAAAATTGTGAAGCATAATGAATTTCTGAATACTAGAATAATGATGGTAAGTGTTGAAATAATTTTAAATAGAGACAAACAGATGGGAAATAATTGAAAGTAAATGAATATCACATTCCCTCATTATTACTTTTTACTGACCAAGAATGAATAATAGGTTATAATGTTCACCTATAACGAGTAGGTATGATTTTATGTGATAGATTATTCCCCATTGTATCAATTTTATTAGAAATTTTATTCAAGGATAGTGGGGAAAATTTAGGCATGTATAATGAATATTGAATATGGAATAGGAAAATATATTATTTTTCTAAAAAATGTAATTTATTTGGTCGCTTTTTTAGAGGAGGTGAATCTAGAACTCATTACTAATTGAACAATAAGATTATAATTTGTGGTGAGATGTCATTTTCATCAATGATAATTCATCACATATATATTATAATATAGAAATTCAACTTTTAAAATTGACATCCGGGAAGTAATTAGATGATTTTATATGTCTCTGAGCTTGAAATATTATTTTAATTTTTAAATTATGGAAATATGTGACCTTAATGTTACTTTTCTCGAATATGGATCTACTATTGAGAGAAACTATACAACCACTCATCGTTCTATAGGTACTCTCAAATGATATCTTATATTGAAGAATTCAAGAGAATACATTATTCTGGTGTTGAATTAGTCCTAAAATTTCCATCGTAATAGTACATATCTATTTGTGATTCCTGGAAGGGAGGGAGATATGGTACCCCAGACAATTGCTATATCTATAGTAGAGTAGTGCAACCCGTGGGGGGAAGGCATTGACCTAAGGGTGTGATATTCCATCTACATATCATACAACTATTTCTATCATACCATATTGTCATACCTTCCACCCTTAATGTAATAATTTTAGTGGCTTCTTCATTATCATTTATTTTATATTATTCACTATATTTTTATTATTTTATTATTATTTTATTCATTAGGAGTACTAAGCTATTTATTTTGTTCCTAATTGGAATGAACGACAATGATACACTACTATGGTAGAATTCATAGAACATTAATTATTTAAGGGAATTCCCTCCCAAGGATGGTGTTTGTATTCTATCATAATATCTCACACCATTTGAAAGGATTGGTACAAATATATTTTCAAGGCTGATTTTTTTGGGCCATATCTAGATTGTATTGACTATTACAACTTTCGTGTATCCTTTACATATATAAATGGTTGTGATCATGTCTACTTTTGATAGTGTAATTTTTATATATTGTATTCCATACATGAAAATTAATATTTATATTGATTTACGACCTTGATGGAAAGGACTATATTGCGTGATGATATATTATAAGAGTTATATAAACCAGTTATTTAATTTTTTAAAATATGTGTATCATTATTATTTTTTAATATTTCATCAATAAAAATATGTGGAATTCACCATTGCGATCATGTCTGGTATATAAGTAATTTATATTACATGATATCATATGGATATTATTAATCATTGAGAGTTAAATTTTCATTTAAAATAATTTGTTTACATGTGATTTATATGACTGAGTGAACCACCTTGTGGTTTAGAAGTCCTATTCACAATAAATTCTGATGGTTCCTTCATAATCAATATAGATTATTGATTAGTAATCAATGTGAAAATACATATTTGATATTCACATCCATGTATAGATTCCTATTTTGATCAATAACAATTATCCCAGATTTATTCCAAGATGGAAATTATATTGAGTTATCATCAGCATACAGAGGTGACTTTTTTCATATATTATACATAAATTAGAATTATGTATGGCCAATATTATTCCATGATCATTTATTTTTACATTACTATGACCACATTGGTGTTTATGGATTGGAAGAACAAGATATTCTACAATTTACTGGATTAGTTTGATGTCTTTTTGTGCTATTATATAATATTTTATACCAAATAGGATATTGATAGGGAATAAAACCTATATATTTTATTTGAATCCATCATGATGCACTGATTATATTCCCAACTATTTAGCTTCAAATTTATAGAGTCCATTTACATTTCAGTGGCCATGTGATTACTAAATCGGTAATTTTTTTAGACCCTATGGAGATGAGGAAAACTTCCTTGGGTATGTCCTATTTTTTTCAACTTAATATCATTCGATGTTTCTATGGGTATTACTAAATTGTTAATTCAAGAATTATATTTCAAGATATAATTGATGACAAGTGTTGTTTTGATGCTCGTTACATTTGTGTGGTAAACTTATTTTTATATTCTCTTTTAAAAATATGTTAGATGGTTGAAATTATAACAAATTATGATCTATCCTGACCAGTATTTGAATTTTTATTATAATTACTATTATTATGAAATCAGACTATGAGATAAGATGAAGAATAAACACCATTTGATAAATTATGGATAATTATAGTTCAGACTATATTGTTGGAACATTCTAGAACGTGTCATGGAGTTTTCAGTGGTGGTTCATTCATTGATATAATGGTGTCATTACCTATTTGGACGGAGATTAATTGTATACCCATATTATAACAGATTGAAATATTTTTTTTTTCTCAATTGGAATTGATTATGTGGTATTAGTGTTTTTTTATTTAAATATTGAATAAATTTTGAAATATCATATACACCATTAAATGTAAATTTCATTGTTAATTCTTTATGAATAAATAATGGGAGCCTAGTGGGGTATGATTCCACCAGCGAGTTAACAGTGATGGAACTATTTCATGATATATATTTCTATGATATATAAAATATTCATATGTTATTCACAAAGGTATTATCCCAAAGAGACAACATATATAACGGGGAGACACCATCAACTATGTCAATGGTTGATTACAATATTATTCCCATCAATGTCGAGGTTTCCATTCCCAATCATATACATGAAGAATTCATGGTGTAATTTCATGAAAAATAGTGTATGGTAAATCACATTTGAACTAATAAGTTTTATTATATCTATAGGATGTACTAGAGGGAAAGGACAATGAGAAAGATGATTGATTTTTAGCATTGTTCTCTACAGGTCAAAAGGTAATGTTAAGAACCTAAGTCATTATGGTCTCTTATAATCAATTGAATTTCCTTATTGGTAATAAGATAATGTCATTATTATCTATGTCAGTAATTTAAATATGTCAACCCAAAAAAGTTTTCTTTTGTGGGTAACATTCATTGAATGGATAAAGATGCACACATCTAAAAAAACTAAAGTTCTATGATTGGATAAACTAGGCACAATATAGTTTTTAATTTATACTGTACATGTTTGGGAGGCCTGTTGGAATCATTTTGGTTTAGGATTCCTATTTTACTTCACACATTTTTTGTCCTTACCAAAGGAATGTTGTAAATAAGGAAACAGTATTTCTACATACCGTAATTATACTAATGGATAGAATGATTACAACATTTTTTTTTGATGTAATGATGATGGAATATGCCCTAAATATTGTTTTCTCATAGGAATACCATTTATATTTAGAAATTTTTTCCCAATACAATACATATGTGGATTAAATATATATGGATGCATTTAAGGTGTTGTATGATATGTAATTTTTTCACTATTTTTTTATTGGAAGATGGTCAGTTAGGGATTATCGACAAATGTTTCACATATGATACATTATAGAATGAGGATCGATATTTATATCAAAAAAAATGTGACATTTGTTTATATGAATATATAATAAATATTACAAATTAACAGTTTTTAGGAACATAGTTGTGTTTTTCCTTTAAGATTATTTTTATAATAAATATATTTCGTAAATGTTATTCAACATTTCAAGATATGATATTCTTATTAGTACACTTAAATTTATATCGTAAATAATTATCTCCAATAAAAACGAGAGAAGATAATAATTACAATGGGTGAGGTAATATTTTCAATAAGGTTAAACATTAGAGATATCAATCATAATATAGAATAATATTTTCATAAGGGTATGATAACATATTCAAGTAAGTGTTCTCAAAATAAAATATTCATAATGGATATGATTAGATCATAAACTATATAATAATATCGTATCCAGAATCATCTTCAATAAGGGTTGTAGTGACTACTCAAATAATCAAGAGTCATAACATATATTGTTGGTATAATAAGAATATGTAATGATGATTTTTTTGACATAGATATTTTCAATCATGTCCACTCATAATCTTATGAGAATAAATTCATGAGATCATAATCACAAATACATTTTTTTTAAACATTTTACATTATTTAGATGCATAATATTATGATAATTTCAAGATGATATAATACACAGACCTCAAAATATTAAAATTGATATTTATATCTAATATAGACATTATACTGGGAGAATAACTATATGTAATTACACTCATGCATCAATATTTGAACAGAATTATCATCAATTATGACAATTATTATCATCATCATCTTTTGAGTTATCATTAAAAAATACCAAATTCATTATAGGGCCATAATTGACCGTGTATAATTTTTTTATCATAAAAACAATAATTAAAAACAATTAAGTTTTTTTTAAAAAAAAATTATCATTAAAAAAATAATATACATTATTTGGTAAAATTATGTATAATTTTAAATTGAAATTTTCAAATTAGATATATGATAATAGTATTATTTTTACATGAAATTTTTCTTAATAAGAAAAAAAAATATTTTCCAAGGATGAATTATAATATTGTAAAAGTATAATTGTTGAATTAAAACCTCCTCATTAACTAAATGTTTTCTCGAATATGAGCATTTCAGTTATTTTTAAAACCAAAATCAACTACCTTTAACATTTTACTATTTTTAACAGTAACTCAAATATTAAAACATTAAATTTTTTAAAATGAAATTGTTACTTCTACAACTAAATTTTTTCATTGTATATAATTAGTAAACACTAACATCACTTGAATAATTTCCTTTCCATCACAATTTATATAGAAACTCTACCTCCTATAACACTCTAAAATGAAAATAATATTCTAGTCACAATTATTTTTTTCTTTTTTCATTAAAAATTTGTTTCCATGTTAATAATAAATCGTAAAATGTGATTAGTACTTTTTCTTAGTCTTTTATTTTACGTTAATTGTAACACCCCAAGCTTCTACGGTACGTTTCCCTTCAAATAATGCAATAGCATGTGTTGTACGCAACTTCGAACTCTAACACACACCACAACGAATTAAACTAGCCGTTGTGAATAGTAATACCTACTTTTTTGAAATTTTATAAATTTTATTTATCAAAATGGACTTCATTTTTGGATTCGGAATATCGAAATTCACCTATGTTGAATTTTTGGTATTTTTCTGAGAACTTCTATTTTTTATGAATAGTGAAAAATACTTAAAAACAACTATTTTAATCAAAATAATTTATAGTGATAAATTATACTATTTAGTGGTTTTAAAGTATAATTAGAATATATTTTTACAATTTTATCCAATGGTGGTCATTATAATTAATTTAACATTGAAATTGGACATAAACAATTGCCAATCTTTTGATATAAATTGTTTCTTAAAAACACGCTATTTGTTGTAACAGCGGGAATTAATTATAAAATTAATTAATGCAAATTATATGTTTGAAATTTTGTAAAATAGACATAATTTTTGAATTCGGAATATCAATTATAGCTTAGGGTGAAATTTTGGCCTTATTCTAAAAAACATCAATTTTTGATGAATAGTGAAACCACTAAGTGGTTGTTAAAAACTGATTTTTTCGTTAAAATGAAATATTACCACTTCTGTGATTTGATTTTCAAAAATCCGACATACATGGATTTCATTAAGAAGTAAAATGTGGTTCAATGAGATTAAAATAATTTTTGGTGAATAGTAACTTTTAAGTTCTTAATCGCGATTAGAGGTAATTAGTGTAGTTTAAGGTAAAAATAATTTTTTAATAATATGAGATGAGCTTGACACTTGTCCTAATTGTATTGGATGAGTCATGGCCGACCAAGACAACCCATGGGTCAACTTGGGGACCCCATGGAGCCACTTTGGTTGGAAGATGACATTAATATATATTTATTTAATGTTAAAATTAAATTGACACAAACATGAGTTGTTTTACTAAAACAGACTTTAAGTGGGGTTACACAAGTCCAAATTTTTACTATAAATTTTCATTAGAAATATAAAAAGATTTCCTACATCATAGTATTTTTTTATAATTTTTATACATTAAATAAATTAAATTATTTATGATATCATTATGATGCAGCGATGACCTCATTATTTAACGATTTTAATAAAATGAAAAGATAATGTAAATTCCAAGGCTTACACTTGTCCAAAGACTATTGGATGGGTATATTTAGATCCCTTATCACCTTATCCAGGAATTATATAAGTGTGGGACCTTTATAATTCGAAAGGAATTGTGTAATAATGTAACGTTTCAATCTTTCCAAAAGAGCCCCTCCACTCCACTTATAAAAGGCCCCCACCTCTCCCACCTTATTCACACTTTCAAGCCATTTGGATCGGCCAACCTCTGCCCAAATACTCTCCCAACTTACCCCTATTACTCCTAGAAGCCTCACTTTGGGCAGAACGCTTCCCAAGGAAGCCTTTGGCTCAAATGAAAAAGAGTTACCCGATTTTGAGGTAATGTCTTCTCTAATGTTGTTTTGTATTATTTTTCTTCTCCAACCCCCTAAACTCTTTTTATTCATTTCTTTTGTAACAACACCAGTATCCTAAATATACTAGGATGTTGTTATAAGAAGGATTCGAGCTACACTTACACACACCTACATCTAATGGTTAAAGAACATACGGTTTCTGTGGATGGCGAATTTCTGCCTCACGAAACGATGATTGTTCAACACTCATATAACACCTTCAAAGGTGGCCATTAAGATGTCACTATTTTTATATATGATATATAATATGTTTATGTTTTACTTATGATTCTTTATTTCTCATTTATGGCATACTTTATGATTTCCATTATAGGTAAAACGCGATAATTTCATTTTAGGAAGTGCGGACTACCGCCCCCTCAAAGTGATTTGAATCGTTAATGCCATATGTGGGATGTATAAAGGATGGAGTAAATGGTATTATACACTATATTATTCTGGAATTATATTATACATTTATATCATTATGATTTCGTTCCATTAAATATGAAATTGAAATGAAAGTAGCGTTCATGCATACGTACGGCTTACCGTCTCCATGAACGGTGCATTTCATTTCTTACCACTAAATGTTATGTAATATTATAAATGAATGTATATACTGGATATATAAGATATATATGACATATAAATCATGAATATAATTCTGGAGATAATGGATATTCTACCACATAAACAACTTGTAATTATAAGAAGTTTATTGTTGACTCAAGTACCAAAGATCGGCAAAACGACCGTTATTAACTTAAATAATTACATAATGTTCATATCATTGTAATAAGTGATATAATAAGGATAATGAAATTGAAAATGGTTCTTAATAAGGTATATATTAACTCTAGTTTATTATTCAGGAGGTTAAAGAATGGTTGATTCAAGTCAAACACGAGGTAAGGGAACTTCTTAACCCAACTTCCATTCTTTGGGTTAATCTCCTACTTTCAAATTATGTCATGATATTATTATGTCTTATTTTGTATTCTTTATGTGTACCTATAGTGAATAAACATAATATATCTATTTTATTTTAAAAATTATCTTTGTAAGGACTTCGTCTCAATCTCCTTTCATTGAAGCATATTTGGTTTTATACACAAATTTCTTTTATACGGTGTATAAACCACTTTGACTTTTACGTTTATTCAAAAGGAATCTTTTTTATACGAAGCATTTACTAAACGACAAAAGGGAATTTTTTTTGTCGTATGTATGCGGCAACAATGACTTCTCCGCCGCCGTGACCACTATTTGAGTTTCAGCTTCCTCTACAAGCCATACCCTTTTTTTGAAGAATAAATACCATGTTATACTTTTCTTTTATTTTGGTATTGAAAATGGTTTTGAAAGCGTTTTTATTATATCAATGTGTTGTATTGATATCTTGTGATTGAAATGTGGAAATGTTATGTTTCCTTTATGCATGTTTTATGTGATACGATTATTTATGGTTTATGAGATGTTTAAACCTGTTCATATGAGGAATGTATTGGACTTAATAAGTGACGGGTGGAGCCCGCTATAGCTCCTCGATGCATCGGTATATCTCATGAGACAACTAGATGTGGAATTGGCCGAGGCCCTTTCCCAATTTGAATTATGGGTTTGGCTGAGGCCATAATCATTTTAGACGTCTTGGCCGGGGCCTTGACAAAATGTTTCAGAATGTCTGGCATTGTACATTCCCTCATTATGAAAGTGTTTATTGATATTTCATGTGATTATTCAACCAGTAGAATATCCATGTGAAGAAGTGAATGGCATTATCTCATTTTACTTTTGCCATATTATGTTGATGTTCAAGTTTAAAAGGCTTTTGTTTTAGTTATACATTGCCTTAAATTTTTATGTTTATTTATGAATGCTTCCGCAATATTGTTATCCTTACTGAGCATCTGAGCTCACCCCTTTCAATGTTTAAATATTTTCCAGGATGTGAAAGAAGTATTTTATGAATGACCTGTAGGGATTGTGAGAATAGGATATGAGTATGGACTATGGAGACTTTGTTATTGTAGTTTTTCACTTTATGATGTAATGTAACGTTTAGGAATGTATCTAGTGTTTCCAAGGCTACTAAACTAATCGGTATTTCGAGACTTGATCTTTTTTGATCATGCCAATGTTACGAAGTAATGCACAGACTCTGGGAAGCTGGGGTCGGGGCATTACAGTTGGTATCAGAGGAAGTTTAGTACTAACCTTGGAAGCTAGATGTAGATAAACTCTGATTAGAGCACATAGCCCAAAGACAGACATTGATGATTAGTATAGAAGAACATCCTAGAATTTTGGTATTATAGAGATGTTATGAGTTTTCCGAGCAACGCATCCCTGTCTGGATACGAGCAGGTAGAGGAGGCTCTGGCACAGATGTACCTAGGGGTAAAACCCGAAAACACTGCTTTGAGCTAGACTCGAACGGGAACTGGTGCACGACAATGGGCCTTGCTGCACTCTTGGTTACGACACTCCCAGGGGATATGCTTAGGATAATTCTCATTTTATTTACAAACCACTATGAAGGGTTATGAGTATATACTTCTTCAAAGAAAACATTTCTTTTTATGATTATGGATTATATCCATAAATAGTTCAATTTATGTAAAGTGTTTTACAAGTATGGAATTATGTATTTTGATTCATAAACTAATCTAGTTTATGCCATTGTTTAGAAATGGTGCCTAGTGGAAGGAATGGAAACCGTATCAATGCATGCACTCCGTTTAGGGATTGCCCTCCTGCTCAAGATAATTATTGTGGATCGGGAGATACAACTGGTGTTGATCAACTTATTACCATACTGGGACAACTCTATCAGGTTATGAATAATAACCTTACTCGTATGGAGCACCTTGATCTGCAACGTGGAGGATCAATGTTAGACCGCTTCATGAGGCAATAACCACCAACATTTAATGGGGGTACAAATCCATTAGTAGCTGAGCAAAGGATAAACTCCTTAGAGAAAATATTCCACGCCTTGGGGAGTAGTGAAAGGGAAAAGGTTATCATGGCGGTTTACCGCCTCACTGGAGATGCCGATCAGTGGTGGTCACTGATTCAAAACAGAAAGGAAGATGATGACATATCGAATATGGAATGGAGGGAGTTCAAAGAGATTTTCTTAGAAAAATACTTTCCTCGTGACCATCGAGCAGATATGGAAAGGCAATTTCTGAGTCTGAGGCAGAAGGAGGATGAGAATGTCGCAAAGTATGAGGCTAACTTTACAAGGTTAGTGAGGCATGCTTCCGATTATATATGTAACCCAAGGAGTAAGATTGATCATTTCTTTGATGGGTTAAAACCATTTCTCCGTCGAGCTTTAGTATCACAATCCTTCTCATCATACGAAGATATTGTCTCGTGTGCTATCAAGACAGAAAAGGAATTCTCTATTTCTTATGACAACAAAGTAAAGCAAGAGAAGAAGAGAATGGTGGAACAAGAGACAGATAAAGGGAAAAAGGGAAAGATGGATTTTCCATTATGTGATAATTGTGGGAAGAATCACCCTGGTACTTGCCTAAAAGGAATGGGAGTTTGTTATAAATGTGGAGAAAAAGGTCACCAGGCTCGTGATTTCAAGGGAAAGAAAGAGGCTATCAATGTTGAATGCTACAATTGTAGGGAAATGGGGCATTATGCAAATGAATGTCCTAAGCGTCAAGGAAACTTACCTCAGAAAAGGCCAAGGGATCAAGGCCAATCTTATGCTGTGACTACAGTTGAAGCGGAATAATTAATGTATTGGTGCTTTTGGACTCAAGGATTATATTCTGGTTATAAGAATAATGTGATATATATATATGGATTGTACTGAAGTACTTTTTGATTCAGTAAGGTTTTAATATGATTAAGGTAATCATATTTTTAGAATGTGACAATAAGAGAAACTTTTCTTTGTTTGGAGGATCTGATGTTACAATTGGTTTTGGAATTAAGAGACCTTTTAGAGGAAGTCTAGACAGAGATATTTTGGATAACTATAAAGGTTGGAGTGTATTAAGTTGATCTTTGGATAGTATTGTTTAAGGTTAAAGCATTTCTGAAGATTATTTTTGGAATATTATAATACTATAGTTTTAGGAAAAGGACAACCTGCAGGGTGGGGAATAACCCGTCACGTCTGACAAAGCTGCAAGAATCGAACCCACAACCATAGTGCGACAAGCCTTTATTTCCTACCACTAGCCTACAGGAAGTCCCTGGTTATTACAAAATAGTTTTACTAATTTAATGGAATGTGTTAATATTTGGAACCTTATACAATTAGGATAAAAAGAATATTTTTGAGTTCCGTTACCATTTGGAGTAAAAGATGGGTTTGTGGTAAAAATTTATTAATGAATGAAAGTATACATAACACGTATGTATATTCCCATAAGTTCTTAGTAAATCTCCTAAATAAATTCCTCAAGGTAACTTAAAACAAAAATGTTGTCAGTTAACTTTTCCAACTGGGGATTCAATGACCGTTTAACCAGTAACAAGTTTGTGATTTTCATGTAGTTAAACTTTCTCCTAATCCTGTTTTCTATAACTCTCCATCAGACCTTGATGGTTTGTTTCTCCTCCATATCCATATTTTCATAGAATCCTAGAATGGGCTATATCGGGTGACCTTTGTACTTATCTTGCTTTCTTTTAATGTTATATATTTATTAACCTTATTTCCGATGTGGATTATCCACAAAGGTATTTTCTCTTTTCAACCTTTTATTTTCAAAGAAAAAAAAAATTCAAATTGTGAGGACGCAATTTATTGAAGGAGGGGAGAATGTAACACCCCAAGCTTCCACGGTACGTTTCCCTACGAATAATGTAATAGCGTGTGTTGTACGCAACCTCAAACTCTAACACACACCACAACGAATTAAACTAGCTGTTGTGAATAGTAATACCTACTTTTTGAAATTTTATAAATTTTATTTATCAAAATGGACTTCATTTTTGGATTCGGAATATCGAAATTAGCCTATGTTGAATTTTTGGTATTTTTCTGAGAACTTCTATTTTTTATGAATAGTGAAAAATACTTAAAAACAACTTTTTTAATAAAAATAATTTATAGTGATAAATTATGCTATTTAGTGGTTTTAAAGTATAATTATAATATATTTTTACCATTTTATCCAATGGTGGTCATTAGAATTAATTTAACATTGAAATTGGACATAAACAATTGTCAATCTTTTGATATAAATTGTTTCTTAAAAACACTCTATTTGTTGTAACAACGGGAATTAATTATAAAATTAATTAATGCAACTTATATGTTTGGAATTTTATAAAATAGACATCATTTTTGAATTCGGAATATCAATTATAGCTTAGGGTGAAATTTTGGCCTTATTCTGAAAAACTTCAATTTTTGATGAATAGTGAAACCACTAAGTGGTTGTTAAAAACTGATTTTTTCGTTAAAATGAAATATTACCACTTCTGTGATTTGATTTTCAAAAATATGACATACATGGTTGTCATTAAGAAGTAAAATTTGGTACAATGAGATTACAATAATTTTTGGTGAATAGTAACTTTTAAGTTCTTAATCGCGATTAGAGGTAATTAGTGTAGTTTAAGGTAAAAATAATGTTTTAATAATATGAGATGAGCTTGAAACTTGTCCTAATTATATTGGATGAGTCATGGCCGACCAAGAAAACCCATGGGTCAACTTGGGGACCCCATGGAGCCACTTTGGTTGGAAAATGACATTAATATATATTTATTTAATGTTAAAATTAAATTGACACAAACATGAGTTGTTTAACTAAAACAGACATTAAGTGGGGTTACACAAGTCCAAATTTTGACTATAAATATTCATTAGAAATATAAAAAGATTTCCTACATCATAGTATTTTTTTTATAATTTTTAGACATTAAATAAATTAAATTATTTATGATATCATTATGATGCAGCGATGACCTCATTATTTAACGATTTTAATAAAATGAAAAGATAATGTAAAATCCAAGGCTTACACTTGTCCAAAGACTATTGGATGGGTATATTTAGAACCCTTATCACCATAGACACGAATTATATAAGTTTGGGACCTTTAGAATCCGAAAAGTATTGTGTAATAATGTAACATTTCAATCTTTCCAAAAGATCCCCTCCTCTCCACTTATAAAAGGCCCCCACCTCTCCCACCTTATTCACACTTTCAAGATATTTGGCTCGGCCATCCTCTGCCCAAATACTCTACCAACATACCCCTATTACTCCTAGAAGCCTCACATTGGGCAGAACCCTTCCCAAGGAAGCCTTTGGCTCAAATCAAAAAGAGTTACCCGATTTTGAGATAATGTCTTCTCTAATGTTGTTTTGTATTATTTTTCTTCTCCAACCCCCTAAACTATTTTTATTCATTTCTTTTGTAACAACACCTGTATACTCAATATACTAGGATGTTGTTATAAGAATGATTCGAGCTACACTTACACACACCTACATCTAATGGTTAAAGAACATACGGTTTCTGTGGATGACTAATTTCTGTCTCACGAAACGATGATTGTTCAACACTCATATAACACCTTCAAAGGTGGACATTAAGATGTAACTATTTTTATATATGATATATAATATGTTTATGTTTTACTTACGCTTCTTTATTTTTCATTTATGGCACACTATATGATTTCCATTATGGGTAAAACGCGATAATTTCATTTTAGGAAGTGCAGACTACAGCCCCTTCAAAGTGATTTGAATTGTAATGCCATATGTGGGATGTATAAAGGATGGAGAATATGGTATTATACAATATATTATACTGGAATTATATTATAAATTTATATCATTATTATTTCGTTCCATTAAATATGAAATTGAAATGAAAGTAGCGTTCATGCGTACGTACGACTTACCGTCTCCATGAACGATACATTTCATTTCTTACCTCTAAATGTTATGTAATGTTATAAATGAATGTATATACTGGATATATAAGATATATTTGACATCTAAATCATGAATATAATTTTTGAGATAATGGATATTCTACCACATAAACAACTTGTAATTATAAGAAGTTTATTGTTGACTCAAGTACCAAAGATCGACAAAACGACCGTTATTAACTTAAATAACTACATAATGTTCATATCATTGTAATAACTGATATAATAAGGATAATGAAATTGAAAATGGTTCTTAATAAGGTATATATTAACTCTAGTTTATTATTCAGGAGGTTAAAGACCGGTTGAGTCAAGTCAGACACGAGGTAAGGGAACTTCTTAACCCAACTTCCATTCTTTGGGTTAATCTCCTACTTTCAAATTATGTCATGATATTATTATGTCTTATTTTGTATTCTTTATGTGTACCTATAGTGAATAAACATAATATATCTATTTTATTTTAAAAATGATCTTTGTAAGGACTTCGTATCAATCTCCTTTCATTAAATCATATTTTGTTTTATACACAAATTTCTTTTATACGGTGTATAAACCACTTTGACTTTTACGTTTATTCAAAAGGAATCTTTTTTATACGAAGCGTTTACTAAACGAAAAAAGGGAATGTTTTTGTCGTATGTATGCGGCGACAATGACTTCTCTGCCGCCGTGACCACTATTTGAGTTTCGGCTTCCTCTACAAGCCATACCCTTTTTTTGAAAAATAAATACCATGTTATACTTTTCTTTTATTTTTGTATTGAAAATGGTTTTGAAAGCGTTTTTATTATATCAATGTGTTTTATTGATATCTTGTGATTAAAATGTGGAAATGATATGTTTCCTTTATGCATGTTTTATGTGATACGATTATGTTATGGTTTATGAGATGTTTAAACCTGTTCATATGAGGAATGTATTGGACTTAATAAGTGACGGGTGGATCCCGCTATAGCTCCTCGATGCATCGGTAGGTCTCATGAGACAACTAGACGTGGAATTGGCCGAGGCCCTTTCCCAATTTGATTTATGGTTTTGGCCGAGGCCTTAATCATTTTAGACGTCTTGGCCGAGGCCTTGACAAAATGTTTCAGAATGTCCGACATTATACATTCCCTCATTATGAAGGTGGTAATTGATATTTCATGTGATTATTCGACCAGTAGAATATCCATGTGAAGAAGTGAATGGGATTATCTCATTTTACTTTTGCCATATTATGTTGATGTTCAAGTTTAAAAGGCCTTTGTTTTAGTTATACATTGCCTTAAATTTTTATGTTTATTTATGAATGCTTCCGAAATATTGTTATCCTTACTGAGCATCTGAGCTCACCCCTTTCAATGTTTTAATATTTTCCAGGATGTGAAAAAGTATTTTATGAATGACCTGCAGGGATTGTGAGAAGAGGATATGAGTGTGGACTATGGAGACTTTGTTATTGTATTTTTTCACTTTATGATGTAATGTAACGTTTATGAATGTATCTAGTGTTTCCAAGGCTACTAAACTAATCTGTCTTTCGAGACTTGATCTTTTGTGATCATGCCAATGTTACGAAGTAATGCACCGACTCTGGGTAGCTGGGGTCGGGGCGTTACATTAATCCTTAAAAATAATACCTAACAATGTTAATATACTAAAACAAGAATCATTATTATTTCTAAATTTAAAATTATTATTTATATTATATTTATTCCTTCGTTAGTATTCATAATGAATATATAATAACATTGATCATTTTTATACAAGGACTACCACCACCAAAAAGTGATATTTTGTTTATTTTCCATCACTATCTCTCATGGATGGTAAGAATTTTATTCTCAACATTATTAACATTAAATTATAATTAATCATATTGCATTGTAATATTTTTTTCAAATGGGGTTGATAAACAATTGTAATTAATTACTACAACCTCCATAGAATGAGACATTATTTTTTTTCAAAACAATCTCCATGGATGTTTTTAGTTTATATTTTATTATTCTTTAATATATATAACTTATAAATATAATTATTAATTTTAATAATGTATGACATAAAATATAAATATTAGTACATTGAAATCCATTGATATCCAGAAATAACTCAAAACAATATGAATAAAACATTAATCATCATGAACCAATACTAAAACTCATATGTCACAGAATTATAGCCATACTGATCTGTATAAATGATAAATCATAGTACCTTTAATTGGTTTCAAATTAATATCCTTTATTGAAAAATGGTTATCAAAACCTCTTTTACAAAATATGTCCAAAATGGTCAAGTTTATTTACAATAGATATTAAAAAATTATAACTACCTAAAAAATGACGAAAATAGTTATGAAAGTGTATACATGAATTATAATATAAATAAGGCTATGAAATATGTAATTAAAATTTTATATTCATTATATAGGTGGTTTAATCACTTTAATGAAAAATATTTAAAATTTAATCACTTGGTTAGTCAAGCATTTTATATTGAGTTACACACAATATTTATTATTTCATTTCCTATATATTCAATAAATATTATATTTTAAAAGTTGTTAAATTTTTATTTTATGTAAAACCCTATTATTAATTTTAACCCATTTACATTTAATTTATTTATTTCAGTTCATTTGATTTTAAAAAGCATTGCAGGATTTCTAAAATGAAACTCGTAACAATTTCTCTTACAATGATAATTGTTTTTTTAAAAAACTCATTCCCTAATTTTTTTTCATTATCATAAGAAGTTATATTTAAAAAAGTGTTTTTATTTTTCACATTATATTTTAATTAATTATTTTATAATTTTTGGTGATCATGTTTTCTTATTAATCAATTCAATTAATAGGATTTTTTACCCCATTTAAAATTTTGAATAAATTCTATTTTTTTCAATCTGTTCTCTATGAATAGTGACTAAAAATAATTTAAACTTTTTTTGAAAAAAAAATTAATACCATAGGTTCTCTATGATGTGGTAATTAATGTACATATATGTGACCTGTAGGACTATGGGACACCTTGAGAGGAGAGGGGTGAATCCGGGTGTCAACTTTTTCTTCTTAAAGTTGTAGATCTTGTTCCCACATAGGTAGGAACTAGTTAATCCTTTATGATGGATATGATTAGCAATGAAAAATTTACAGGAAAAGAGGTGACACAACAATTTTTACTTGTTTCACCACTAAGGGCTACATCCAAGGAGCATACACTGATACGTTTCCAGTCGTACCAAATTCCTCTAATCTTACTAGCTGTAGATTACAATGGTTCGGGCATAGTCACTCTATCCCAAGCTCACTACCTTTACAAAGGTTCATGGATAGCTCACTGCATCCCTAGGGTCACTCCCAATGACTCCCCCAGGATCACTACTGTTGGTGAAGTCCCACTCAATTTATAGATGTGAAGGTCTCATCAATAGATTTGTATTGATGTCTTTGTCTCGTGTTCAACATGAGACATTGTTTATATCAGAGTACTAAGTTGATGCTCTTTTGTATTCAAGATTTTTCTGTTGTGCAATAACTGAATTCACTAAATATTCTTCTTCGCTTCCATTGATCCCCATCATGACTGAATTTTTATATTCCCCTCTTTCTATGCAGATCTGAGTTTAGTTCCACGAACCGTTCTTCTTCTCTTCACAAAGCACAATGAGGGTGTTAAACACCAGTCATTTGTGTTCGGTACAACTTCTCTTCATAATACAAAATTCTTCAATGTTCTTCCGTCTTCACAAATGAATACATAATCTGTTGCACTGAAGGTATCATGCAATATTTCATCTTTCGTGCAGCTCCAAAAAGTCGGGCATACTCCAACAACACCTGGCGCTCTTCTCCAAGCCCGACCCACAAGTCCAAATACAACGTGCAAGTCTTCGGTGCGCAAGTCCAAACTTGCATGAAAGTATCACCAAACCTCCTGTGTAACACAGCCTTTTTCAACATCATACTTGCATGACTCACTTCCTTTCTCACGCAAACCTCCTTAGGCCTGCAACCAACAACCGGCGCGCAGCCTCTACTTGCGCGACCAAACAACCACTTGCACGACTCAACGACCTGCACGTCGAGAGGTCGAACAATCTTCATGTCTTGAACTCCTTTCCAAATGAGGAGAGGTGGTCCTCTATTAATAGGAAAACTGGACACCTTGCGCGGTGGCGCGCAAGTGTCCACACGGCGTGAAAGTCCCGGCGGGCATCTCCAATCGCCCTAGCCTCTATCGCGCTACCCAGTTGCGCGAACAAACCATTACTTGTGGGAAATAATTTCCATTGAAAATTTTTGAAGTTCTTATCATGAAGAACAACTGGTGCGAAAGTTTCCAAGCCTCAAAGTAATTGGCGCACAATTCCTTTCTCGGCAGGCAGGTCACTTTCACTATTAGCCCAAAACCTGCACGTCCCTTATCCCTTTTCCATTTTTCCTTGTCCTGATCATGAAAAACAAATGATGCACAAGTTTCCTCTCCTTCGAGTACACGACACGAACGTCTATTTTCCAAAAACACATTTCTCCATTTGTTGATTTTCTGGCCCAAAAATTTGGCAAACACTAGGAAACGAAACCACCTTGTATATGCTCTTTTTTTACCGCCTCTAGATATTCCATTCCTTTTTCGACGTTCTCGAATTAAACATGGATCTATTACCACAACCCTTGAACTCGACATGCCACCATTGAATCTCTTTTGACAACAAATTTTTATGTTGTTTGTTTTATTTTTCAACAAGCATTATCACCCCAAAAACACTTCTTTAGGGTGATTTGAATTCTTCAGCCACTCTTCTTCTATCAACCAAAACACCACTATCACGATATATATCCTTTGATAGATTAGCTTCAGCATCATCAAATCTTGATACAATGTGAATTGCATGGCCATCTCAGAATTCCAATCCCTCACACATTGTCTTCTTCTTCAACAGTTATTCTCTACTTAATGAAAAACATAATATTCAATTCTTCAAGAATTCTATTTTATTTTTCTCATGAAATCCTGAGGAATTGCATGGTCTTCATCAAATCCCCATTATTATTAAATCATCCTCAGATGGATTATATCTCACCATTCTTCACTGTTGTAAACAATGTGTCACCTTTGAAACATGTTCTTTGAACTTATGATCAGTACAACAATCATCTGAATTTCAATTCCTCCATTTCATTAGAGTATTTCTTGATCTCATTCAATTTGATCTTCATTGACTACTATTGAAAAAAAATAAAACCTTATAGACAAAGTTGTACCAACAATCTCCCCCTTTGTATTTTTTTGTCAATACCTTACATATATTCTGAAATTAATTAGTCAATGTCAAAATGAGGTTATTCACCTAATTAATCTTTTCATATCAAGCCTTCATTTAATTTTCCCTCCCCTTATTGACAAGAAATACAAAATTCCTAGTAGGTAGGGTATCAATCTATACATAAAAAATGTTTTATTAATAATTTATCTCTAAGTCCACTTGAGTACTGATCGATGTAGAAAACAAGAGGATTTGATTTAGATAACAAGGATTTCCAATATTCACATATCTTGATACCAACATGAGATGAGAACTCATGTATTTTTTCTTAAATGGGTTTACCACATTCATTTCAGGAAAAATAAATCAAACGTGATTGGGAATAATCAAACTATAACTCTTTCACTCATATCAGAAAACAAATAAAAAACATTCAATTGTAATTGGCAATATAAGTGGCCTTGGGGCACTTCCATTCTTCTTATGTCATTGATCAATTCAGTTACTCACCCATTATAGAATGATCATTGTTTTGAGTAAACTAGGTTGAGAGATTGATAAATGACATACCTTATCCAATGACATGTTCATCAAGAAATTAACAAAGTAATTGCATTTAATACATGCTGGAGTTGATACTGATTGAAACAATGATTTTGGAATCTTCTTTAAAAATTTTCTTATCCCACTCAATGGAAACACTCCTCAGCATCTTCATCAAGAGTTATTTTTCATCCTCTTAATCTGCGAATATCAATTGAAGAATATTTTAATTATAGAAACTTCTTCAGCTTAACTGTCAACTGTTAACAACATTCACTACTTCTCATGTTCCCCCTCGAAGAACATGCTTCTCCTTCAATTCCCTACATTATTAGTCAAAATACTATACAAAAATGATTAAGGGAATAAGGTGGTTGTTTCTTACTTCATCAACATGAGATGCATGGATGAGGATATATTCTAAACCAAGCTCTACTGTTCAATCCAATCTTCATGATTCTAAAAATTAATTCTTATTGATCTGGTATTAAGGTTAGACAACCTTTTGCAATGTGACCAGATTTCTTGCATCTCTCACACGGAACATATTTGACACTTGTGATTCTCTTGTTCTTCAATCTATCCTGCACTCTGTCTTCATCACATGAATGTTTTTTCTCTTCAATTATCACCAGCCTTGGACTTTTCATCATCAATTTTCCTCATTATTTTAAAATCTCTTGCCCAGATGACCAATATGTCATCTGGAACTATTGCAGCTAGTTTGGATCTTCCACATGGGTTCAATAGAGTTTCATACCACATATTTTTTATTTTGGATGAATGATGCTTCAATTTCATAGATCTAATATCCTGGGTCTTCTCAACATTCATACTTGAGATCCTCTTGGGTAAATTTTTGATTACAATATTCTTCTTATTTCTTCCCAAGCTACTTGCTTCACAATTATACGACATCAGAGGTCTTCTATTCTTATCAACATTGAGTGCATGTTTAGATAGGCATGTACCAACCGTGTGACCACTGTCGTTGCATACATCACAGATGTTATCAAGCATTCCAAATCTGTTTGCTATAAACAGATGCTTCTAGACCTGCAAATGTTGCTTTTTCTTCTCTGTATTTCTTCTATTTCATACATGCTTTCTCCATGCATTTTTATGAAAGGGATTGTACAAAAAATCTAGTGCACAATTCCCAAATCTGTTGCAGCACCAACATTGACCCACAAATCTATTCTTCTTTATATATTCTGTATGAGGTTGTTGGGACTTCTTATTAATGATATGTGCTCTATTTCAGGAACTGACTTCCTCATTTTTCTTCCCATCTACCATAGACATGGTGGTAGGTTTCTTATCCTCATCTTTCCTCATCCATACTTGTATAGAATTTTTCTTCCAGCCTACACTGATTGTGGGAACGTATTTAGAAACATGAGTACAAGATGGTTTGGATGGTACCTTCACTTTCTCAGTTTTTTGTGATAAATCAATGAGTGAAGTCATGCTATTATTATCACATTTTGGAGGACTTCTGGCTTTGTCATTCTCTTGTTTTCATTGAATGGAAACATATATTTTTTCATGAGATGGATACTCAATAGTTTTAATAACATTCTCCTCACATTTTGGAGGTATTCCATCTTTAGTATCCTCCAATGAACATTGAGTACTAGCATCTCATGTTTCATTCTTTTTTGATGTCTCAATATGTGTCTTCTAAATATCTATTAATTGGGCTTTCAATTTTTTACATTCAATATTGAGGATGATATTTTGTTTTTAAATCACTATCATATTCACTTCACAAGTCTTCTTCAATATTTCAACCTCATCTTCATGCATATTAAAATTGTTTTGTAACAAAAAATCAAGTTCCTTGAAACTCTTCAAAGTTTCTTCCAAACCAAAACTCCTGACTACAGTGCACTTCTTCAGCTCATCTTCAAGTGCAAGAATTTTCTCTTTTAGAGTCTTATTGTCTCCCACTATAACTTTAATGACATTAATCTATTTGGAGCGCTTTAAGCATTCAAGAATTTTTCCTTACAATCCATTTTCCAAATTTTCATCTTCTCTTTCCAATCGATTGATCTCAGCCTGAATGCATTGAAATATTCTAAAAACATGATCAACTCTTTCTCTAAAAATATCACATAGATATCTTATTAATTTCTCCCCATCACTTGGGATACAAGTGTCTTCTTGTATTATGGTAAGAACCTGATCCACCTACTCGATACTTTCCAAGACTGATATTTCATCACTATTGGACATGCATAGAGAACTGGACACTACATCTACTATGGGTATGAGGGAAATCTTCAAATGCTTCTTCTCTTTCTTTTTCCAACTTGTCATGGTCTTACTGGATGCAAGCTTCTACTTAGAAATGACTGAATCTTCATCAAGACTACACTTTATTGTTGGCTTTAGGAAAGAAACTCAAATCCTCTTCTGAATACAATTACTGTAGAGTATCTAACATATGCCAATACTCCATATGATACCACTTGTAGGACCCAAGGACACCCTGAGAAGGGAGGGGTGAATCAGGGTGTCAAAATTTTCTTTTTAATGTTGTGGATATTGTTCCCACGTTGTTATGAACTTGTTAAACATGTATGATGGATATGATTAGCAATAAAACATTCACATGAAAAGAGGTGACACAAAAAAATTTTACTAGGTTCACCACTAAGTGCTACGTCCATGGAGCATACCCTGACATGTTTCTGGTCGTACCAAATTCCACTAATCTTCACTAGCTGTGGATTACTAATGTTTGGGCACAGTAACTTTGTCCCATTCTCATTGCCTTTACAAATGTTCAATGATAGCTCACTGAATCCCTTGGGTCACTCCCATTGACTCCCCCCCGGCTCACTGCCATTGGAGAAGTCCCACTCAGTTTATAGACGTGAAGGTATCTTTAGTAGATTTTCATTGAAGTCATTGTCCCGTGTTCAGCAGGATACAATTCCTGCATCAGAGTACTGAGTTGATGCTCTTTTGTATTCAAGATTCTTTTTTAGTGAAATAAATGAATGCACTAAATCTTCTTCTTCTCTTCCTTTGATCCCCAACCTGAGTGTATTGATATATTCCCCACTTTCTGTGCAAATCTGAGTTTAGTTGCACAAACCGTTCTTCTTCTCTTCACAAAGCACAATGAGGGTGTTAAACACTAGTCATGTGTGTGCAGTACAACTTCTCTTCATAAAACCAAATTGTTCATTGTTCTTCCATATTTTCAAATGAATACATAATTTGTGGCACTAATGGTATCACATAATATTTCAGCTTTTGTGTAGCTTCAAAAAGGCGGGTGTACTCCAACAACACCTGGCGCTCTCCTCCTTGCCTTGCGTGCATGTAAAAATACGGAGTGCAAGTCTTTGGCGTGAAAGTCCCAACTGGCACACAAGTATCACCAAAACACATGTGAGACACCACCTTTTTCAACTTCAAACTTGCGCAACTCACTTACTTTCTCAGCCAAACCTCCCTAGCCACGCAACCCACAACCCGCGCGTAGCCTCTACTTGTACGACCCAGCTACCACTTGAGCGGCTCAATGACCTTCCTGATAAGATCTCGAAAAATATTCCAGTCTTGAACGCCATTCCAAATGAAGAGGGGTGGTCCAATATTTATAGGAAAACTGGACCCCCTATGTGGTGGTGCGCAAGTGTCCTCACAGCGCACAAGTCCCGGCACACAACTCCAATCGCCGTAACCTCTCTCGTGCTACTCACTTGCGCGAACAAACCAATACTTGCACGAACTAATTTCAATTTCCATATTTTGAATTTCTGATATTGAAGAACAAATTATACGCATGTTTCCAAACCTCCAAAGCATTGGCATGCAAGTCCTTTCTCGGTGCACATGTCACTTGCACGATCATCCCAAAACATGCGCGGCCCTTATCCCTTTTCCAATTTTTCATGTTGTGATCTTGAAAAACATTTGGAGAACAATTTTCCTCTCCTTCAAGTACACGGCACAAAAGACTATTTTCCAAAAACATGTTTCTCCATTTGTCAATTTTCAAGCCCAAAAATTTGGCAATCACTGGGAAACAGCACAACCTTGTATCTTCTGTTTTTGTACCGCCTCCAGATCATCCATTTCTTTGTTGAAATTCTCGAATCAAACATGGACAGTTTACCACATCCCTTAAATTCGACATGACACTATGAAATCTCCTTTTTAAAAAAATTTATATGTCGTTTGTTTTCTTTGTCAACAATCACGATCACCTCTAAAACACTTCTGTTCAGTGATTTGAATCCTTCAGCAACTCTTATTCTTTCAACAAAAACTCCACTATCATGATATATATCCTTTGATAGATCACCTTTAGCATCATCATATTTTGCTACAATATGAAGTGCATGGCCATCTCATAATTCCAATCCCTCACACATTGTCTTCTTCTTCAACGGTCATTCTCTACTTCATGCAAAACATATGATTTAATTCTTCAAGAAGTATCTTGCATGGTTCTTATGAAATCATGAGGAATTGCATGGTCTTCATCAAATACCCATTATTCTTTAATCATCCTCATATGGATTATATCTCACCATTCATAACTGTTGTAAACAATGTGTCACCTTTGACCCATGTACTTTGAACTTATGATCAGTACAAAAATTTCCTGAATTTCCATTCCACCATTTCATTGGAGTGCTTCTTGATCTCCTTAATTTTGTTCTTCATTGAAAACTATTGACAAAAAATACAACCTTATAATCAAAGTGGTCCCAACATGAACCTCATAACTATGGATGATGAAAAATAAAATCATATATTATCTTGTAATGCATTCATTACATATTATATCACATAGATATAGTATTTTCAGTGTTGTCAATGTTGTTAATATTTGTAGGAATTGGTGGTGTGTATCATGTATTTAATGTTACATATATTAATTGATGATGAAATATTATATTATTCTATAAAAGTTTATTATAATATCTTTTAGTTTGACTTATTAATATAATGTCTCCATATGCAAATTATTATGCAACTGATATTTGATTTGTTTACTTAGATCAGATACTCATTTGATTCACATTTTAGGCTAAATTAGTCTTTGTTACATTATCTATATTATATTTCTATGAATATATATTTTATAATTTGGTTATTGTACCATGGACATTGAATCTATTTTTTTTGTGGTTCTTAACCATGATTTTATGATATTTTTCTAATGCTATTCTTTTATCATTTTCTTATGAATTCATCCTAGATGAAATGTAAATACACCATTTAGTTAGAAGGTGAGATGAACAATTTCAAATTTAATAATTGAAATGTTTTTCTGTAAAAACCATACTAATTATATTTATAGAATATTGTGTTATATAGAACTTTTATGGAGATATGATAACAAGTTATGTAAATAAGTCTTTATTTTTTAGCTAGTCTTTGATAAAAATGAACCATTTAGTCCTTAGGATAATATAATTTTTGAAATGTAATGTTTTAAATATTTCATTGTAATTATAAAAATTTCATTTTGAGCTCGTGTCTCTACATATACAACATTGGGTATCACATATCATAGTCTTTATACATGTTTAATTTTATTCCCATTTACTGCACTTCAACATAATAGATCTGGTATTTGATTATATTTTACTTCTTAATCTTCTGATTCACAAATTTATCGTCGATAAAATAGTATGAATTTAAGAAAATATATGTTCTCTAATTTCAATTTACATTTATTCAATTTTTTAGGAATCAAATAGAATAAATTTTCATTACATTTAATACATGAAAACTCCTCCAATATCTGTATTGTATTTCTCCTAAATTAATCACAAACCAAACTAGTAGGGTGTTATCCAATAAAAAAAATAATAATAACTTATCCTTCATTTCATTAATCTTATATTATTATTATCTTATAATTTATCTTCATCATTAATCATTTATTTCATGTTTATTAAATAAATTAATTATTCCACCAAAAATATGAGGATTATTATTCATAATGAACTTATAAATAAAAATTATGTAAATAATCTTCATAAAATTATTAAATATGTATATTGATAATTCATTCACTCCATAACACTTTATCTTATGGTGAGATAGTCATAGTGTTTCCATAATAAAAATCTTCTTTACTTTTAATTCTCATAATTATTATTTGCATGAAATTTCTCTACGCAGTCTCATGATAAACATCTAAATTCAATTAATTAATGGAAACCCCTTTTATGATGATTATATTTTTTGAATAATTGTTTAATAAATTCCATCTATAATATCTATATCAATCATGTAGAGGTTCCAAATTCTCTCATGAATGAATAATTATGGTATTGTTACGTTTCATATATTTAGCGTAATTGAATCTTTTGATTCCATATAGTTACATTCCTTCTTATATTCTCCACTAGAAATGAGTTTCCATAAAATTATATTACATTTATGAAATATATCAAAGAATATTACATTTTTATAAATAAAATATTGATACAAACACTTACATTTCTCAATGTGACTCAAATATCCATCTACAGAAATGTGGATATCTCTTTTTTATATACTCATATAATAATTTTAATTAACTCTCATTTATTTTGACTCTTTTAGAAATAAAAAATATGTCATTTATTAAAAATATTCTTATATTAATATTACATTAATGATATTACGTTATTATATAACCCTTAAAATTCTTTGAAGTCCCCTAGTGATAGTTAAGTTAATCTTACACATTCTCAACCCTTTATTAAATTCTATTTTAATGGTTCTACATAACACATACATAGAGTCTAGGTGACTCATATAATTTTAGTTTATCATTCCTATTCCCATATTTAACTCATCAAATTAATATTTATCCTTAAAAAGTAAATTTCTTTGAAAATTATCTATCTAGCTATTCCAAATTTTCATTTAAGAATACATGGGAATTTCAAAAAATTTATTATTTCATTTAAAACTCTATATTATTAATATCATTAAAAAATTAAAAATTTCAAATAATATTTACAATGAATCTAGAATCACTTCAAATAAAAATACAATGATTTTTATATCCTCCAAATTTGTAATAATATTTATAAATCACATCAAAAAAATTTCAAAGTCTATTATAGTGTATCTACAACCATTTTTAGTATGTGTTGAATAATTTGAATCATATTGTTTTAATATTTCATAAAATTATAAAATCCCTCTGCCAATAGTTGTCTAATAATGATTATAGAAATAAAAATTATAAATGATCCATCGATGGAAGCTCTATATTATTTTGAAATTTAATTCTTTATTTACAATAGTTATAGTGATTTTCATATCCATCATGTAGTATCCCAATTGATTCTTATATGTAACACGTAAAATTATGAATTTTTATGCTTATAATGAATAAGGGTGAAGGATGCGAGAGTTTTGTGAAATTTCAAAGAGATTTTGGAGAAGAAGGTGAAGCACATGGGCTACACACAGTCTTACAAAACCATGTGAGAGCATAAGAAATGAACATTGAAGGGGGATTTCATATTTCAAGGTATTACCATTGGCACGATGGGATCATGGTTAGGAAGACCATGAAATGAGATAATTTTATGTTTTCCTTAATTCAAAATCAATTGAACATTTAGCACAGAGTTTGTCTAAATGTGAGACTATACCTTGTGAGGGTTAAATAAAATGCCTTTATAAAGTTAAATAAGCAAAAACATGCATTTAAGACACTTCTCTTTAAACCATTTTGTTTGTTACTCAAGATTTATCCAATAAAAAGGCTATAGATGGGTATCCCATTTATCAATAGTTGATTTGATAGCATCCCTTGGTGATTCAAAGTCGGATTCATGGGGTATGGTATCATTTTTCATCATTCTTGATGTGTTTTATTAGGTATACTAAGATATATTAATTATATCCCCTCAGTTTCAAATCTATACATATTTTATTGTTATATGTAAGATAGTGTATTTTGAATATGATTAGATATTGTATCATTGTTGATAGGGCAACCCATCTAAAGTGGTTATGTTGAATTTATTCTCAGTTTCTATAGCGTTCTTTGACCATTTTCAATTTTCTCTAAAATGATTTAGGTATGTGGATTCAGACTCAACTACTCATTATAGAAATTATTGGAATTATTCAAAATTTAATATATTGTGATTAATTTATTATGAATTTAATATTTAACAATGGTTCTAAATCCTCTGTTATGATGGTTTGGTAAATTGTGGAAATCATGAAAATTTGGGGTTCCTGCCAATGTTCTTTTCTTCGTTATTTTAAAATAATGAATTTAAAATAGGGATATAATGAAAATGCGTGACAGTGATTTTATTATGAAGTTATCAATAATTATAATGTTTTTATTGTAATGAAATTTTCGGTCTAAATTGGAATTTTTAAATATTCCATATATAAGAATCGGTTTTATGAAATAGATGAATACACATGGTTTTGGAATGGTAATGGCATGTGTTTATGGTGGGTGTTATTTTGCATTGGGATGGATAAGGTCATGATGGACCCCCGTCAAAAGGTTTCGATATAAATGGGTGTGAAGTTAGCATTTCAATATTTTCCGTAAGCAATGTTTTGGTAGTAGGATGACTCACCACTTGCGAGTATAGGGAGTTCCATGTAACATGGATGTGTGGGTGTGTTGTGATCAATTAAATGGGTATGAAAAAATAATAGAGATAAAATGGTTTGAAGACATGTTTTGTTGTTTTTAAAGAACTATGAATTTCTATAAAAATGGATAAAAGAGAATTAATTTTTTTGGCCATAAATGGTTTTGGATTTTTTTATATTTAGTTATAAACGGGTTTACATAATTTTTTTATAAATAGTATTGTATAAATGTTTCTAGATACTCTATCATAGTGGTGTGAGTAAGGAAGTTATTGGGGGAAATTTTATTGTGTCTTATACTCACCTATGCTTTGATACATTTCTAATCATGAAGATTATATCATCCAAGACATTGTAAAAGGTAATGTATCACACGTTTTCAACACCACCTCCTTTCTTGGAATGTTTGGAGATGTTTGACCATGGATCATCTAGAGTGTGTAGTTTTATGTTTGTCATTGAGTCTCTTGTATTAATATTTTTTATATATAATTTGATAGTTTCTTTTTATTTCACTATAGTTTACATTGGTGTAGTAATTATATAAACAAGGTGTTTGTGTTAACTTTAATTTATTCATGCATCAAATAGAGATTTTTTTACTATGATTTGTTGAGTTATGGTTTTAGATCATAAATGATAAATCATCACCCACTTTATTTTGAAAATCATTGGAATTTATTTCCATCATATATCATCATTGTTACATTGCATAAGGCCTAGTAATGATTCATTTCATTCTCAAGAAAAAGATAATAAGCGGGACATTACAAACTAGATCATGTTATACAGGAAAAAATTATAGAATATATTGTTCTCCCTCCATCATCACATCTATTGTTTTATTTACACACCATTTTTACAATGAATATAAATATATCTACAACCACGAATATTTATATATTTGAGGAACTGGCCTTAATAACTTACATAATATTGAATTAAATGAATTATTCACATTGAGGATATTTTCAGGTTTAGATTTTTAGATAATTAGGCCATAACTATTACATTTCATTTCAAATTCAAAGTAGACACTTCTACTCAGTTTCAATTTTTTTTCACATAATAAGAACTCTTGAAAAAAAGAGCCATGTCTAGTTCCTTGTTTATTACAGAATGACTTTTCCATGATCCCATCCTTGATCATATTCCACATTATGTCAGGTGAAAAACATTTCAAAAAAATGGGATTAGCATAAAAAGCGCAGTAAGGGATACACAAAGAAGGAAAACTGTTAGTTTTTCAAAACAAAAAGTAAACCATGAATACTTAAACATATGTAATACTTTTCACCTTTATGAAGTTGTAAATACTCTTCACTGAATACAAGATCACTACATAAACTTTTTAACCAAAATATTACCCATATAAAGAACACATAACATATAAAGGTAACTTGGGACATTAAAATACGTAAATGGAATATCCATACGATCGACTTCCACACATATCCCAAAATAGAATAGTCATATGGCCGACTTACATACCCTATGCATTGGAGGTTATAACCTAACCACCCATCCTAGTTTATCACATAACCACCCATCATTTGGTTTATCATGTGACCACCCATCAAATGTCCAAGTACCATTATAAAATCATAGCACATAAAATATTGCAAAATTAAACATTTCACTAATAACATTTAAATTGAAATCACCAGAAATAATTTAAAGATATTTAAATAATCAATCCATTAAAAAACCATTTTCAATACCAAAATACAAGTAAACAGAATAAGTGATATCATTTTCATTTTAGAAAACATTAAGTCTTATAAAAGAATCCAAATAACGATTACGGCAGCGGAGAGATCATTGCCGCCAAAAACGTTAAAAACATTCCATTTGTCATTTAGTAAAATGATATGTAGAAAAAGATTCCCTTTTAATGAAAGTAAAAGTTAAAGGGTTTTAATATACACCATGTGAAAGAATAAGGTATATATATTATCGAAATATGGCTCAATGAAAGAATATTGAGAAGAAGTCCCTTACTTCGTGTCCGACTAGACTCTATCGTTCCTTAATCTCTAGAATAATAAACTAAAGTTAATTTATAAATAATTAAGAATATATTTTATGTTTATTATTCCTTTTATATAACTTATTATCATGTTATAAACATTATTTAATCATTCAAGTTAATAACAGTTGTTTTGTTGATATTTGGTACTTGAGTCCAAAATGATCAACATATACTTACAAGTTGTCCATGTGGAAAATATTCCATTATATCAAATATTATATTTATGATTTAGATATAATATATATCATATATATCCTGTATATAGATGTATTTATAATAGTAGATAACATTTTGAGTTAAGAAATGAAATGCACCGTTCATGGAGATGGTAAGCCGTACGTACGCTTGAACGCTATTTTCATTTCTATTTCATATTATAATGGAATCAAAACATAATGATACATAGGTATAGTATAATTATATTATTATACCATATATAATATCATTAACTCCATACATTATACTTCCCACATATGGCATTAATGATTCATATCACTTTGAGGGGGTGGTAGTCCGCACATCCTCAAACGAAATTATCGCGTTTACCCAAAATGGAAACCATAATTGTATGATATAAATTTAAAACACATAATCACAAATAAAACATAAAAAAAATATACATATATCACATATAAATATAGTGCCATCATAATGGCCTCTATGAGAGGTGAAAGGAGGTAATTGAACAATCATCGTTTCGTGAGGCGTTTGATTGCCATCCACATATTCATTATGTTCTTCAACCATTAGATGGAGGTGTGTGTAAGGTTAGTTCGATTAATTATCATAAAACATACTAGTATATTTTGTATAATGATTTTCTATAAAGATAAATAATAAAAATAATTTAGGGGTTGTATAAGTAAAATAAAAGAAAGGATGTTACAAGAAACCATTACCTTTAATTTGGGTAACTTATTTTGGTTTGAACCAAAATTGTTGGTTAAAGTGCCTTACTCATAATTTAATTCTTCTAGGAGGTGTAAAGGTATGTAGGGAGATTTTTTGGTTAGAGTTTGCACGAGCCAAAAGGCTTGAGAGGTGTGAGGAATTGGTTAGAAGTGTTATACTTTTATAAAAGAGGGGAGGGGCTATTTAGGAAAGTGTGAAAATGTTATTTTATTATTTAATAATATTCGGTTTCTAAAAGTCCAAAAATCATTATAGATGAAGATAAGATGACTCAGGGTCAAAATAAAATCATCCAACATTAATTGGATGGGTTTTGGATAATATTTTAATCATTATAATTCTATTTATTTAAATCAGTTATTAATGAGGTAAATAATGTATCATTACAGTGTCATAAATAATTTATTTTATTCGATGTGTAAAAATTATAAAAAAATACTATCACTTATGAAATAATTTTATATTTATAATGAATATTTATATTAAAAAATATTACTTATAAAACACCGTATGAAAATGAATTTAAAAAAATATTTTGGTTTTTGTCATTTTGGCATTTACATTAAATTAATTAGTCTAAAGTGTCATTATCATTCATAAGTGGATCCATGTGGTCCCAAAAGAAACCCAAGGATTCTGATGGTTGGAAATTACTCATACAATAAGGCTAGGATAAGTGTTAAGGTAATTTTCAATTATTATAATATTCTTTTTAACTTGACTTACCTTATTTACATTTAACTACGGTAAATACATGTCAAAAGTTTCTATTCATGGAAAATTATTTTAATCTTATTGATCTACCTTTTACTAACTAATAAAAACCATGTATGTTGGATTTTCAAAATTCAATTCACAGATGTGGTAAAATTTCATTTAAATGAAAAGTCAATTTTTTAACTACTACTAAGTGGTTTCATTATTCATCAAAAATTGATGTTTTTCAGAAAAATACAAAAAATTCAGTCTAAGATATTTTTGATATACCAAATACAGAAATGATGTCTATTTTTATAAATTAATAACATAAAAGTTACATTAACTAATTTAAAATTAATTCCCGTTGTTAAAACATATAGCATGTTTTTAAGAAACAATAACTATCTAAAGATTGACACTTGTTTATGTTAAATTTCAAAGTGAAATTAATTCCGATGACCAACATTGGATTAATTAGTAAAAATATTTTATGATTAATATTTAAAAAAATTAAAAAGAGAATCTAACTATATTAATGAATTAGATTAAAACAGAGTTTCGAATTAAAATATAATATTCTCACTATTCATTAAAAAATGAACATTATTGGAAAAATTCCAAAAATTTACAAAAAGTGATTTTTGATGTCTAAATTCTAAAGAAACATTTAATTTTGTCAAATAAAATCTATTAATGTGTTCAAAACTATATTTATAGAGGGTTCTCTATTGAATGGTTGTAAATAGACCTTTTAATGTAAATTATGCTTAAAATTAGATTCATGAACATTTTACGCCTCTAACTTTTGCTGGATAAATGTAAATACAATTAAAAAACAAGTATAATCATATTGTATTTAGTTTTTTTCATTCCATACATTACAATGTCTAGTAGTTAACTTTCATTTAAAATATTAATATTCTATTATTTGAGTGCAACGTAAGATTTCAAAGAAACTTATAGTTGAGTATCGGGTACGCTATCGAATATAGAAACCCTTTTAAAGTAAAATTAATATTTAATTAAAAAATAATCATAAATATAAAAATCAGTTATTCTTCATTTACATTGTATGTTACATCCTTCCCCCTTTTTTAAATTGCCTCCTCGCAATTTATATTCTCATATAAAAATAAGTGGGTGTATTTATCTCTCATATCATTTTCAGATGCCACATTGCCTCTTAAACCATATGGATTTACAAAAAACATTTAACTGATGAATTACCTTATTCCAAAACACTTTCTCTCTTCGGTCAAGAATTTGGACCGGTTGTTCTTTATAAGAGAGATTCTCTTTCAACTGAACTACATCTCGACTCAAAACATGAGATGGATCTAGAATATATTTTCTCAACATCGAAACATGAAAAACATTGTGTACCTTAGATAAAAATGGAGGTAAAGCCACTATATACACATTTGATCCTTCATTCTCTAATTTCATAATGTCCAATGAACTTCAGATTCAACTTTCCCTTCATACAAAAAATGCATCACACCTTTCCATAGAGAATCTTTTAGAAAGGCATGATCACCTACCTCGAAAGAAAAATCCTTCCTCCGGTTATCTGGATAACTTTTCTGTCTGCTCTAAGATGTTCTCATGTGCCCCTGAATCAACTAAAATTTCTTTTCCATTTTGTCTACCAATTCTTGTCCCGTCAGCTTCCTTTCACCTACTACACCCTAATAAGCTGGAGTTCGACATTGTTTTCTATATAATGCCCTTAATGGAGCCATCTGTATACTGGAATGAAAACTATTATTATAAGAAAATTCAACCAATGAAATATGTTGGTCCCAACATCCTGAGTAATCTAGTGAACAAGCACATAACATATCATCCAAGGTCTGAATTGTTCATTCTGACTATCCATCTGATTGAGGATGAAAATGTGTAGTGAAATTTAATTCAGTAACCAATGACTTCTGAAGGCCTTTCCAAAAGTTAGAAGTAAATTAGGGATGATGATGCGATACAATGGAGAGGGTAATCCCATAATACCTGACTATATCTTAATCATGTGACCGAACCTGTTGATCTAGAGACAATGTATCTCGAAGATGAAGAAAATGAGAAGATTTAGTCAATCGATATACTATAACCTATATTGCATTATTACCTCAAGATGTCTTCGGTAATCCCACAATAATGTTCATGGATATATTTTCCCATTTTCACTCTGGCGCAGGTCAAGACTGCAGAATCACTTTTGGTAACTGCCACTCTATTTTAACCTGCTTACAAGTCAAACACTTCACAGTAAAATCAACAATATCTCTTTTAATTACATCCCACCAGTAATACTCTCGATGATCTCTGTATATCTTAGTACTACCAGGATTAACTGAAAATAGAGAACTATGAGCTTCATATAACTACTCATTCTTCAACTGTGAGTCACAAGAAAAACATAATCTCTTCCTAAACATCAGAACACAATCATTATCAACATTAAAATCAGGCAACTTACCCATCTGAACCAACTCAACCTTTTTCTACAACTTACTATCATCATTCTGGGCTTTCTTTATTCTGTCTGATAGAGATGATTTCATTAACACATGAAACAAAAAAAATGAATTTTCTAAACCAAAAAAATCTATTCCAATGTTAATTAAATCAAAAACCAAAGTATCTCACTCCAAACATATCATGGTTAATGAATCATTACTTTTTTGACTCAAAGCATCATCCTCTTTATTTGGTTTTCCAGGATGGTAAAGGATCGTGCAATCATAATCCTTGATTAATTCCTTCCATCACCTTTGTCTCATGTTTTATTATTTCATAGTAAATATATAAATTAATCTTTTTTGGTTAGTATATATTTCAAATTTTTCTCCATACAAACGATTCCTCCAAATTTTTAAAGAAAAAACAATAGTAGCTAATTCCAAATCATGTCTAGGGTATTTAACTCAAGTGGTTTCTGTAAGATCCCAGGTAAATAAAGAATATGAAAATTTCATATTTATCAATATTTGTTAATATAATATTTATATTACATTAAAGGTAATTCTCTGTTCGATGGTGTACCCAATACGCAACAACGCGTTTCTTGGAAATCTTACGTTGTACACAAATTATATAATAATATTACTAAAAATTGTAGTTAATGTCTAGACACTGTAATGGATAAAATGAACAGAACAAACTAAAAAATTATTATATATATATTTTAAATATTTTTACATTTATCAAATAAATTTTAGTGGCTTAAAATTCGAATGAGTCTATTTTTATGCATAGATATTCTAATATTCTTAAAATGGTCGATTAGCCAGCTCTTGATGGTAACCGCTTTTTAGAACTATTTTTTTCAATTTTATATGTTATATTTGACAATATAAAATCCTTCTTTATAATCGGGACATCAAAATGTAATTTGTGTAATTTTTTATCATTTTTATGATAAAATTCATTTTTAATGAATAGTGAATAATGTGGTATTTTTATTCAACATCTCCATTTAATATAATTTATTTATATGGTTAGATTACCTTTTTAATTGGGTTTAAAGCATATTTAAAATATATTGTTACCATTTAATCCACTGGTGGTCATTGGAATTAATTTCACATTGAAATTGGACCTAAACAAATGTCAATCTTTTGATAGATATTGTTTGGTAAAAAAGGGCTATTTGGGTTGACAACAGGAAATTTTTTATATTAATTACTGCAATTTCTATGTTTGGAATTTGGTAAAATGGATTCAATATTTGGAATTACAAGGTCCAAATTATGTAATTAATTCTCTTTTTTTGGACATTATGAATAGTAATGCTGGTAATTATCTTCAATTATAGTGATTAATAAGTTATTAGGTAGTTAAGGGTAATAAAATAATATCATAATAATACAAAATTACCCATCCAAGTGTCTTAATTATATTTTTTGAGTCATTTCAGACCATGGGATTCCTTGTTCCAACTTTGGGAACCCATCGATTCACTTTAGTGTGATAGTGATCTTTTATCATATTAATTATTAAATAACGGAAATTATGACCAAAGTATGTATCACTGAAGTTAAACAATTTTAGATTTGTTTATATAAATTATCTCATTCACTATAAATATTAATTGGAAAGCTAAAAATATTTCCTACATCAAGGATTTTTTTTATAATTTTTATACATTTAATAAATAAATTTATTTTTGACACAATGATGATGCATTGATTAACTCATTAATGAACGATTTATATAAAATGAAAAGATAAGGTAAAATATAAGACATAAACTTGTCAAAACCCTATTGAATGGGGTTATTTCTAACCCTTATCATCTTATCCTTGAAATATTTCATTTTGGGACATTTAAAATCCGAAAACTATTTTATAATAAAGTAACATTTCTAGACCTTCCAAAAGTGACCCTCCTGTAACACCCCAGGTAAATAAAGAATATGACATTTCATATTTATCCATATTTGTGAATAAAATATTTAAATAACTTTAAAGGGGACGCTATGCTCGATGGCGTACCCAACACGCAACAACGAGTTTCTTGGGAATCTTACGTTGCACTCTAATAATAAAATAATATTATTTTAAATGGTAGTTAACATGTAGCCGTTGTAATGGTGGGAATGGATAGAAATAACTAAAATATGACTATATATGTTTTTAAATGTTTTTTTACATTTATCCAATAAAAGATAATGGCTTAAAATACGAAAAGAATTCAATTTTAGGCGTATATGCCCTAGTTTTCACTAAAGGTTCACTTATCACCTTTTGATGGTGAACCGTCATTAAATATAGTTTTGATCACACTTATACATTCTTTTTGACCAAATAAAACTCTTATTAAGAATCGGGACATCAAAATTTACTTTGTGTAAATTTTTGGTATCTTTCCGATAAAGTTCATTTTTTTAATGAATAGTGTAAAATGTTGTATTTTAATTCAAAACCACTTTTTAATCTAATTTATTTATATGATTAGATTATATTTTGAATTGGTTTTAAAGTGAAATTAGAAAATATTTTTACCATTAAATCCAATAGTGTTCGTTGGAATCAATTTCACTTTGAAATCAGACTTAAACTAGTGTCAATCTTTTGATACTTATTGTTTCATAAAACACGCTATCTGTCATGACAGCGGGAATTAATTATTAGATTAATTAATGTGACTTATATGTTTTGAATTTTGTAAAACGGACTTCATTTTTGAATTCAGAATATCACATATAGCTTAGGGTGAATTTTTGGGATTTTTCTGAAAAACTTCAATTTTTGATGAATAGTGGAACCACTAAGTGGTACTTATAAAAACTGATTTTCCGTTTAAATGAAATTTTGCCATCATTGTGTTTTGATTTTCAAAAATCCGACATACATGGTTGTCATTAGGAAGTAAAATGTGGTTCAATGAGATTAAAATAATTTTTTAGTGAATAGTAACTTATTAAGTTTTTAATCGCGATTAGTGGTAATTAGTGTAGTTTAAGGTAAAAATAATGCTTTAATAAAATGAGATGAGTTTGACACATGTATTACCCTAATTGGTTGTATCATGGCCGACCAAGACAAGCCATGGGTCAACTTGGGGACCCCATGGATCCACTTTGGTTGGGAAATGACATAAATAACATTTTATTTAATGTAAAAGTAAAATTGACACAAACATGATATGTTTTATTAAAAAACTTTTTAAGTGGGGTTATACAAGTCATATTTTTGATTATAAATATTCATTGGAAAGATAAAAAGATTTCCCACATCATAGTATTTTTTTTATAATTTTTAGACATTAAATATATTAAATTATATATGACATAATAATGATGCAGTGATGACATCATTATTTGACGATTTAAATAAAATGGAAAGATAATGTAAAATATATGAACTACACATGTCCAAAACTTATTGGATGAGTGGATTTCGAAACCTTATCACCTTATCCACGAATTATATCAATGTGGGACCTTTTGAAACCGAAACACATTTTCAAATAAAGTAATATTTCTTTACTTTTCAAAAGTGCCCCTCCTCTCCTCTTATAAAAGGCCCCCACCTCTACCTCATTTAACACACTCCTCAAGCCTTTTGCTCGGCCAACCCCTGCCCATTTACTCTCTCCACATCCCTCTACTCATCCTAGAGGATTCCCTTTGGGCATAATCCTTTCAAAGGAATCCTTTAGGCTCAGATCAAATGGAGTTACACTTTTAAAGGTAATTCATTCTCTCATGTTCATTTGTGTTATTTTGCTTCTACAACCCCCTAAACTCTTTTTATTTACTTCTTTTGTAACAAAACCAGTATATTAAATATACTAGGATGTTGTTATAAGATTTATTCGAGCTACACTCTCACACAACTACAACAAATGGTTAAAGAACATACGGTTTCCGTGGATGGTGAAATTCTGCCTCCCGAAACGATGATTGTTCAATACTCATTTAACACCATCAAAGGTGGCCATTATGATGTCACTATTTTTATATATGATATATATTATGTTTATGTTTTATTTATGCTTCTGTATTTTTCATTTTTGTCTTACCTTTGTGGCTTCCATTATGGGTATACGCGATATCTTCATTTAAGGAAGTGCGGACTACCGCCCCCTCAAAGTGATTTGATTCGTTAAATACCATATGTGGGATGTATAAAAGATGGAAATATGATATTATATATGATATTATACTGGAATTATATTATACCATTATATCATTATTACTCCATTCTATAAAATACGAAATAGAAATGAAAGTAGCGTTCATGCGTACGTACGGCTTACCGTCTCCATGAACGGTGCATTTCATTTCTTACCTCTAAATGATTATTTAATGTTATAAATGCATGCATGTACTGGATATATATGACACATATGATATCTACATAATGAATACAATTCTGTATATAATAAACATTTGGCCACACGAACAACATGTAATTGTAAGAAGTCCACTTTCGACTTAAGAACCAAATATCGGCAAAACAAATATTATTAACTTAAATGATTACATAATGTTTATGACATGGTAATAAGTGGTATAAAAGTAATAATGAACATGAAAAAGGTTCTTAAGGAATTAGAAATTAACTCAAGTTTATTATTCAGGAGATTAAAGAACGATCGAGTCAAGTCGGACCCGAGGTAAGGGATCCTACTCCTCTCTTTCTTTTTAAGTACACACTTTTATGTCATTCCTTTTAAAGCTCATCTTTATTGTTATTGGGATGATCATTTATATTACAATTACTGTAATTTTTATTTTCATGTGATGAGAGACCCTATTCTCTCTCATCAATCCATTTTGGAAGTTTTGAGTGGTGCCGTTAGGCTGCCGAACATTCGTAAGAGATCTAACCTTTCTCTTCTTTTTAAGTACTCTCCATTATGTCGCTTCTTTTAAGCTCCTATTTGTAATGTTGGGGGATGTTATTTTATATTCCTCTTGCTGTACATTTTATTTTAATGTGATGAGATACCCTATTTGATCTCATCAATCCATATTCGGAAGTTTTATGTGGCGCCGTTAGGCTGCCGAGTTTTCGTAAGGGATTTTTCATCTCACTTTTATTCCCGTGAGATTTATGCTACGTGTGCCACAAATTCCCTTGAGTGGTGTATGTACTGCCCATTATTCTACTCTTTGTATAATATACTTTCGTTTATGAGTATTTACATCAATGATCTTTTGTCCTTCTTTCATGGGGTGTATGTTTTGAAAGATACCCAAGTCGGTAAGGAAACCTTTCACCCTCCTCTTTTTTAAAAGACTTATTTTATTGGGTCTTTTAATTTACATATCGTTATGTTGGGATATGTTCTCATATATCCTTATTGATTTAAATTTTATGTCCAAGTGATGAGATACTCTTTTTATCTCTCATCAACTCTTTTTGATGTGATGCCGTTAGGCTATCAAGGGAACTTTTTAACCCAATTTCGATTTCTTTGGGTTCAACATGTAGTCATTGAATATGTCGTCCATTGAATATGTGTGAATGACCTTTTATTGTTTTACACTTAATATCCACTTATATTGGGAGTATTTATATTTGTCACACATATTTTTGAGATTGATTTGTCCTTAATTTAAGGATACCTTCTTTATAAGGGATTTCATCACATTTGACATTTCTATTGGGGGTTCATTGTTGTTATGCACCAATTCACTCTTATATGGTGTATATACTGTCCTTTAGAGTATTATATCATGAATCCATTTATTCTCATGATATTAAAAAGTTTTGACTAAATGTTATTCCTCAACTATTGTATTCAAGTGTCTCTAATTTTGGTAAAACCCCTTTAACCAAAATATCATTTTAAATGTTTTAATTATTTGTTCGTATTAATATACATGTTTTCAAAATGGTTTTAAGGATTTATTTATATGGATATTAATGGATTAAAATTTTAAGCTTCAAGGTGGTATGCGACTTCGTCTCAATCTCCTTTCATTGAGGCATATTTTATTTTATACACAACTTTATTTTATACGGTGTATAAACCCCTTTGACTTTTACGTTAATTCAAAAGGAATATTTTTTTTACGAAGCGTTTACTAAACGACAAAAGGGAATGTTTTTGTCGTATGTATGCAGCGACAACGACTTCTCCGCCGTCGTGACCGCTATTTTAGTTCCGGCTTCCTCTACAAGCCATACCTTCTTTTTAAAAGAAAAATAAATACCATGTTTTAATTTTCTTTTATTTGGGTATTGAAAAAGGTTTTCACAATGTTTTTTTTGTGTTGTATTGATATATTGTGATTTAAATGTGGAAATGTTATGTTTCCTTTATGCATGTTTTATGTGATACGATTATGTTATGGTTCTTGGGCATTATTATGAAGACGGGTGGTTCCGTGATAAACTAAGGGCGGGGGAGCCCGTTATAGCTCTCCAATGCATTGGGTAACGCGAAGGAGTGAAACGTTAAGGTTTCTCCGAAGAGATTTAGGGAATATACTGTGATGGGTATTCCGAACGTAACCAAGAGGGTTACTCCCCACGTAAGAATGTTATGAATGCCTCAAGATACCTTTATGTCTTATATTTTCTATGATTTATTCATGGTTTGATGAGGTATGTTAAAGTGCCTATGTTTTATGGGTAAAGTATGATTTCATTCTTATGTATATATGAACTCATGTTTCCTTTCCATATTTTTATAACCCTTACTGAGCTTTTTATGCTCATCCCAAGTTTTTGAAATGTTTTTCACAGGTCAAGGGAAAGGTACATGATGTGATGATAGTGTCAAGGATGTTTCAAGAAAGAATCCGTGTTATATTTTAAATATGTTTCCGTTGATGGGAAGAATGAATACTGTCTTTTATGAAACCACTTTGTTTAAATGTGGAATGTAATGCAAGTTTCATCATCTAATTCTCTAAAACTCTAAACCTGAAAAGATCCTCAATGTGTAATCTTGTAATAACTCAAGATTAAGTAAGGTTTAAGGCTGGGGCCATATAGTTGGTATCAAAGGCCAGTTTAGATAACTTTAGAGGTTAGGGTATTCTTTAATCATAAGTGACATTACCATAATGGTTAGGATTTCAGAAAGAGTCCTAGTTTTAGATAAAGTGAATGAGTAAGTATATCTTAGTGTTTACCTTACTCGTTAGTACATGATGGTTTTGTTGATATACTCACACTGACCTTTTTGGTTTTAGTAAATGGCTGGATCTAGCAGGCACCAAAGTGACAATGGGTTTGAAGGAAACTGTGGTGGTTCTCTGATTAAGATACTGGATGAGATGGGGGATTCAATGAGGAATCTCATGTTTTTTCTAAACCAACTATCAAGGAGTCATGATTAACCACTTGAACCTTGGTGAGTTCTCTAATGCATCATGTACGAGATGGCCAACTCGATGTGGAAATTCAGGTAATAATTATTAAGGTAACCATTAGGGTTTATATGATCCTTACTTTTGAGGTGATTATGGGTTATTATATGATATGATGGAAAATGAAGGGCATGAGATAAACTTGAGGTTAAAATATGTTATGATTATTCTTGAAGATTTTATCTCATTTTGGGGAATGTTTTAAGAATTATATAGTTTTGTAAAAAAGGACAACACGCAGACCGTGTGACATCCCGTCGCGTCGGAAAAAGCTGCGGGAATCAAACCCACAACCAAAGTGCGACTGGTATTTATCGCCTACCACTGGACTACGTGAAGTCCCTGGTTAGTTTGACCGATTCTTTTTAGTTATATGATTTATGAATTAAGAGTAAGTTGATTTTGGAGGATATGTGATTAGGATAATTACTTTTCAATGTGAGACTTTAGGAGCAACTGATGTTGTTTGGAGATAAATGTTACGATTTAACTTGGTATACTATGTGACTAAATCCTTCAAATATTTGGGTTTCAACCTTAGTTTGGTTTACTTTGAAGAATTTTATGGACAAATGTTCCTCGTTGAACTTTGGGTTTTGTTGGACAAATTTTAGAGATTAAGAATAGATTTTCTTTTTTATAAAGGGTTATCCTTTTCTGGATTATCTGATCTTGTACTAGCCTTTTTGGTTTTGGTTTTGGTTAAAGACATGGGAAGTATATAGTTCTATTTTGTGGATTAGGTGATTCTCTAGAAGTTGATTATAGTACTCTTAATGTGAACAAGTCTTCTTAAATACTCGTCTTTTGGAGAAAATATGAGTTTGTGTAAGGAATCTAATAAAAGTTGAAAGTCAATATGATAAGTGATTATGTTTCCTTATGAATAAATTCCTCAATAAAAAGTAATTTAAATCAAAAATGTTGTCTATTAACATTTCCTACTGGGGAATCGAATACCGTTTAACCCATCACAAGTTTGTGATTTTCTCGTGGTTAAATTTCTCCTAAACATGTTTTCTATCACTCTCCATCAGAACATGACCCTTTGTTTTTTCCTCCATGTCCATATTTTCATACTTGGAATCCTAGTATGGGTTAACTCGGGTGACCTTTGTACTTATCTCTCTTTATTTTAAAGTGTTTGTTTTACCGACTTTTGTTCCGATGTGGGACTTTCAAGGATGTTTCCAAGCGCAATTTTAAAATTGCGAGGACGTAATTCCCAAAAGGGGGGAAGGATGTAACACCCCTGGTAAATAAAGAATATGACATTTCATATTTATCCATATTTTTGAATAAAATATTTAAATAACATTAAAGGGGACGCAATGCTCGATGGCGTACCCAACACGCAACAACGAGTTTCTTGGGAATCTTACGTTGCACTCTAATAATAAAATAATATTATTTTAAATGGTAGTTAACATGTAGCCGTTGTAATGGTGGGAATGGATAGAAATAACTAAAATATGATTATATATGTTTTTAAATGTTTTTTTTACATTTATCCAATAAAAGATAATGGCTTAAAATACGGAAAGAATTCAATTTTAGGCGTATATGCCCTGGTTTTCACTAAAGGTTCACTTATCACCTTTTGATGGCGAACCGTCATTAAATATAGTTCTGATCATTCTTATACATTCTTTTGGACCAAATAAAACTCTTATTAAGAATCGGGACATCAAAATTTACTTTGTGTAAATTTTTGGTATCTTTCCGATAAAGTTCATTTTTTTAATGAATAGTGTAAAATGATGTATTTTAATTCAAACCCACTTTTTAATCTAATTTATTTATATGATTAGATTATATTTTGAATTGGTTTTAAAGTGAAATTTGAAAATATTTTTACCATTAAATCCAATAGTGTTCATTGGAATCAATTTCAATTTGAAATCAGACTTAAACTAGTGTCAATCTTTTGATACTTATTGTTTCATAAAACACGCTATTTGTCATGACAGCGGGAATTAATTATTAGATTAATTAATGTGACTTATATGTTTTTAATTTTTTAAAACGGACTTCATTTTTGAATTCAGAATATCACATATAGCTTAGGGTGAATTTTTGGGATTTTTCTGAAAAACTTCAATTTTTTATGAATAGTGGAACCACTAAGTGGTACTTATAAAAACTGATTTTCCGTTTAAATGAAATTTTTCCATCATTGTGCTTTGATTTTCAAAAATATGACATACATGTTTGTCATTAAGAAGTAAAATGTGGTTCAATGAGATTAAAATAATTTTTTGGTGAATAGTAACTTATTAAGTTTTTAATCGCGATTAGTGGTAATTAGTGTAGTTTAACGTAAAAATAATGCTTTAATAAAATAAGATGAGTTTGACACATGTATTACCCTCATTGGTTGTATCATGGCCGACCCAGACAAGCCATGGGTCAACTTGGGGACCCCATGGATCCACTTTGGTTGGGAAATGACATAAATAACATTTTATTTAATGTAAAAGTAAAATTGACACAAACATGATATGTTTTACTAAAACAATTTTTAAGTGGGGTTATACAAGTCATATTTTTGATTATAAATATTCATTGGAAATCTAAAACGATTTCCTACATCATAGAATTTTTTTATAATTTTTAGACATTAAATAAATTAAATTATATACGACTCAATAATGATGCAGCGATGACATCATTATTTGACGATTTAAATAAAATGGAAAGATGATGTAAAATCTATGAACTACACATGTCCAAAACATATTGGATGAGTGTATTTCGAAGCCTTATCACCTTATACACGAATTATATCAATGTGGGACCTTTTGAAACCGAAACTCATTTTCAAATAAAGTAATATTTCTTTACTTTCCAAAAGTGCCCCTCCTCTTCTCTTATAAAAGGCCCCCACCTCTAACTCATTTAACACACTCCTCAAGCCTTTGGATCGTCCAAACCCTGCCCATTTACTCTCTCCACATCCCTCTCCTCATCCTAGAGGATTCCCTTTGGGCAGAATCCTTTCAAAGGAAGCCTTTAGGCTCAAATCAAAAGGAGTTACACTTTTAAAGGTAATTCATTCTCTCATGTTCATTTGTGTTATTTTGCTTCTCCAACCCCCTAAACTCTTTTTATTTACTTCTTTTGTAACAAAACCAGTATATTAAATATACTAGGATGTTTTTATAAGATTTATTCGAGCTACAATCTCACACAACTACATCAAATGGTTAAAGAACATACAGTTTCCGTGGATGGTGAAATTCTGCCTCCCGAAACGATGATTGTTCAATATTCATTTAACACCTTCAAAGGTGGCCATTATGATGTCACTATTTTTATATATGATATATAATATGTTTATGTTTTATTTATGCTTCTGTATTTTTCATTTTTGTCTTACCTTTATGGCTTCCATTATGGGTATACACGATATCTTCATTTAAGGAAGTGCGGACTACCGCCCCCTCAAAGTGATTTGATTCGTTAAATGCCATATGTGGGATGTATAAAGGATGGAAATATGATATTATATATGATATTATACTGGAATTAGAATATACCTTTATATAATTATTACTCCATTCTATAAAATAACAAATAGAAATGAAAGTAGCGTTCATGCGTACGTTCGGCTTACCGTCTCCATGAACGGTGCATTTCATTTCTTACCTATAAATGATTATTTAATGTTATAAATGCATGCATGTACTGGATATATATGACATATATTATATCTACAAAATGAATACAATTCTGGATATAATAAACATTTGGCCACACGAACAACATTTAATTGTAAGAAGTCCACTTTCGACTTAAGAACCAAATATCGGCAAAACAAATATTATTAACTTAAATGATTACATAATGTTTATGACATGGTAATAAGTGGTATAAAAGTAATAATGAACATGAAAAAGGTTCTTAAGGAATTAGAAATTAACTCAAGTTTATTATTCAGGAGATTAAAGAACGATCGAGTCAAGTCGGACCCGAGGTAAGTGATCCTACTCCTCTCTTTCTTTTTAAGTACACACTTTTATGTCATTCCTTTTATAGCTCATCTTTCTTGTTATTGGGATGATCATTTATATTACACTTACTGTAATTTTTATTTTCATGTGATGAGAGACCCTATTCTATCTCATCAATCCATTTTGGAAGTTTTGAGTGGTGCCGTTAGGCTGCCGAACATTCGTAAGAGATCTAACCTCTCTCTTCTTTTTAAGTACTCTCCTTTATGTCACTTCTTTTAAGCTCCTATTTGTAATGTTGGGGGATGTTATTTTATATGCCTCTTGATGTAGATTTTATTTTAATGTGATGAGATACCCTATTTGATCTCATCAATCCATATTCAGTAGTTTTATGTGGCGCCGTTAGGCTGCCGAGTTTTCGTAAGGGATTTTTCATCTCACTTTTATTCTCGTGAGATTTATGCTACATGTTCCACAAATTCCCTTGAGTGGTGTATGTACTGCCCATTATTCTACTCTTTGTGTAATATACTTTCGTTTATGAGTATTTACATCAATGATCTTTTGTCCTTCTTTCATGGGGTGTATGTTTTGAAAGATACCCAAGTCGGTAAGGGAACATTTCACCCTCCTCTTTTTTAAAAGACTTCTTTTGTTGGGTCTTTTAATTTACATTTCGTTATGTTGGGATATGTTATCATATATCCTTATTGATGTAAATTTTATGTCCAAGTGATTAGATACTCTTTTTATCTCTCATCAACTCTTTTTGATGTGATGTCGTTAGGCTATCAAGGGAACTTTTTAACCCAATTTCGATTTCTTTGGGTTCAACATGTAGTCATTGAATATGTCGTCCATTGAATATGTGTGAATGACCTTTTATTGTTTTACACTTAATATCCACTTATATTGGGGGTATTTATATTTGTCACACATATTTTTGAGATTGATTTGTCCTTAATTTAATGATACCTTCTTTATAAGGGATTTCATCACATTTGACATTTCTATTGAGGGTTCATTGTTGTTATGCACCAATTCACACTTATATGGTGTATATACTGTCCTTTGGAGTATTATATCATGAATCCATTTATTCTCATGATATTATAAAGTTTTGACTAAATGTTATTCCTCAACTATTGTATTCAAGTGTCTCTAATTTTGGTAAAACCCCTTTAACCAAAATATCGTTTTAAATGTTTTAATTATTTGTTCTTATTAATATCCATGTTTTCAAAATGGTTTTAAGGATTTATTTATATGGATATTAATGGTTTAAAATTTTAAGCTTCAAGGTGGTATGGGACTTCGTCTCAATCTCCTTTCATTGAGGCATATTTTATTTTATACACAACTTTATTTTATACGGTGTATAAACCCCTTTGACTTTTACGTTTATTCAAAAGGAATCTTTTTTATACGAGGCGTTTACTAAACGACAAAAGGGAATGTTTTTGTCGTACGTATGCGGCGACAACAACTTCTCCGCCGTCGTGACCGCTATTTGAGTTTCGGCTTCCTCTACAAGCCATACCTTGTTTTTAAAAGAAAAATAAATACCATGTTTTAATTTTCTTTTATTTGGGTATTAAAAATGGTTTTCACAATGTTTTTTTTTGTATTGTATTGATATCTTGTGATTGAAATGTGGAAATGTTGTGTTTCCTTTATGCATGTTTTATGTGATACGATTATGTTATGGTTCTTGGGCATTATTATGATGACGGGTGGTTCCGTGATAAACTAAGGGCGGGTGAGCCCGTTATAGCTCTCCAATGCATTGGGTAACGCGAAGGAGTGAAACGTTAAGGTTTCTCCGAAGAGATTTAGGGAATATACTGTGATGGGTATTCCAAACGTAACCAAGAGGGTTACTCCCCACATAAGAATGTTATGAATGCCTCAAGTTACCTTTATGTCTTATGTTTTCTATGATTTATTCATGGTTTGATGAGGTATGTAAAAGTGCCTATGTTTTATGGGTAAAGTATGATTTCATTCTTATGTATATATGAACTCATTTTTCCTTTCCATATTTTTATAACCATTACTGAGCTTTTTATGCTCATCCCAAGTTTTTGAAATGTTTTTCACAGGTCAAGGGAAAGGTACATGATGTGATGATAGTGTCAAGGATGTTTCAAGAAATAATCCATGTTATATTTTAAATATGTTTCCGTTGATGGGAAGAATGAATACTGTCTTTTATGTAACCACTTTGTTTAAATGTGGAATGTAATGCATGTTTCATGATCTAATTCTCTAAAACTCTAAACCTAAAAAGATCCTCAATGTGTAATCTTGTAATAACTCAAGATTAAGTAAGGTTTAAGTCTGGGGACTTATAGTTGGTATCAAAGGCCGGTTTAGATAACTTTAGAGGTTAGGGTATTCTTTAATCATAAGTGACATTACCATAATGGGTAGGATTTCAGAAAGAGTCCTAGTTTTAGATAAAGTGAATGAGTAAGTATATCTTAGTGTTTACCTTCCTCGTTAGTACATGATGGTTTTGTTTATATACTCACACTGACCTTTTTGGTTTTAGTAAATGGCTGGATCTAGCAGGCACCAAAGTGACAATGGGTTTGAAGGAAACTGTGGTGGTTCTCTGATTAAGATACTGGATGAGATGGGGGATTCAATGAGGAATCTCATGGTTTTTCTAAACCAACTATCAAGGAGTCATGATCAACCACTTGAACCTTGATGAGTTCTCTAATGCATCATGTACGAGATGGCCAACTCGATGTGGAAATTCAAGTAATAATTATTAAGGTAACCATTAGGGTTTATATGATCCTTACTTTTGAGGTAATTATGGGTTATTATATGATATGATGGAAAATGAAGGGCATGAGATAAACTTGAGGTTAAAATATGTTATGATTATTCTTGAAGATTTTATCTCATTTTGGGGAATGTTTTAATAATTATATAGTTTTGGAAAAAGGAGAACACGCAGACCGTGTGACATCCCGTCACGTCGGACAAAGCTACGGGAATCGAACCCACAACCAAAGTGCGATTGGTATTTATCACCTACCATTGGACTACGTGAAGTCCCTGGTTAGTTTGACCGATTCTTTTTAGTTATATGATTTTATGAATTAAGAGTAAGTTGATTTTGGAGGATATGTGATTAGGATAATTACTTTTCAATGTGAGACTTTAGGAGCAACTGATGTTGTTTGGAGATAAATGTTACGATTTAACTTGGTAGACTATGTGACTAAATCCTTCAAATATTTCGGTTTCAACCTTAGTTTGGTTTACTTTGAAGAATTTTATGTACAAATGGTCCTCGTTGAACTTTGGGTTTTGTTGGACAAATTTTAGAGATTAAGAATAGATTTTCTTTTTATAAAGGGTTATCCTTTTCTGGATTATCTGATCATATACTAGTCTTTTTGGTTTTGGTTTTGGTTATAGTCATGGGAAGTATATAGTTCTATTTTGTGGATTAGGTAATTCTCTAGATGTTGATTATAGTTCTCTTAATGTGAACAAGTCTTCTTAAATACTCGTCTTTTGGAGAAAATATGAGTTTGTGTAAGGAATCTAATAAAAGTTGAAAGTCAATATGATAAGTGATTATGTTTCCTTATGAATAAATTCCTCAATAAAAAGTAACTTAAAACAAAAATGTTGTCTATTAACATTTCCTACTGGGGAATAGAATACCGTTTAACCCATCACAAGTTTGTGATTTTCTCGTGGTTAACTTTCTCCTAAACATGTTTTCTATCACTCTCCATCAGAACATGACCCTTTGTTTTTTCCTCCATGTCCATATTTTCATACATGGAATCCTAGTATGGGTTAACTCGGGTGACCTTTGTACTTATCTCTCTTTATTTTAAAGTGTTTGTTTTACCGACTTTTGTTCCGATGTGGGACTTTCAAGGATGTTTCCAAGCGCAATTTTAAAATTGCGAGGACGCAATTCCCAAAAGGGGGGAAGGATGTAACACCCCAGGTAAATAAAGAATATGAAATTTCATATTTATCCATATTTGTGAATAAAATATTTAAATAACTTTAAAGGGGACGCTATGCTCGATGGCGTACCCAACACGCAACAACGAGTTTCTTGGGAATCTTACGTTGCACTCTAATAATAAAATAATATTATTTTAAATGGTAGTTAACATGTATCCGTTGTAATGGTGGGAATGGATAGAAATAACTAAAATATTATTATATAAGTTTTTAAATGTTTTTTTTACATTTATCCAATAAAAGATAATGGCTTAAAATACGGAAAGAATTCAATTTTAGGCATATATGCCCTAGTTTTCACTAAAGGTTCACTTATCACCTTTTGATGGCGAACCGTCATTAAATATAGTTTTTATCACTCTTATACATTCTTTTGGACCAAATAAAACTCTTATTATGAATCGGGACATCAAAATATACTTTGTGTAAATTTTTGGTATCTTTCCGATAAAGTTCATTTTTTTAATGAATAGTGTAAAATGTTGTATTTTAATTCAAAAACACTTTTTAATATAATTTATTTATATGATTAGATTATATTTTGAATTGGTTTTAAAGTGAAATTAGAAAATATTTTTACCATTAAATCCAATAGTGTTCGTTGGAATCAATTTCACTTTGAAATCAGACTTAAACTAGTGTCAATCTTTTGATACTTATTGTTTTATAAAACACGCTATTTGTCATGACAGCGGGAATTAATTATTAGATTAATTAATGTGACTTATATGTTTTGAATTTTGTAAAACGGACTTCATTTTTGAATTCAGAATATCACATATAGCTTAGGGTGAATTTTTGGGATTTTTTTGAAAAACTTCAATTTTTGATAAATAGTGGAACCACTAAGTGGTACTTATAAAAACTGATTTTCCGTTTAAATGAAATTTTGCCATCATTGTGTTTTGATTTTCAAAAATCCTACATACATGGTTGTCATTAAGAAGTAAAATGTTGTTCAATGAGATTAAAATAATTTTTTGGTGAATAGTAACTTATTAAGTTTTTAATCGCGATTAGTGGTAATTAGTGTAGTTTAAGGTAAAAATAAGGCTTTAATAAAATGAGATGAGGTTGAAACATGTCTTACCCTCATTGGTTGTATCATGTCTGACCAAGACAAGCCATGGGTCAACTTGGGGACCCCATGGATCCACTTTGGTTGGGAAATGACATAAATAACATTTTATTTAATGTAAAAGTAAAATTACACAAACATGATATGTTTTACTAAAACAATTTTTAAGTGGGGTTATACAAGTCATATTTTTGATTATAAATATTCATTGGAAATATAAAAAGATTTCCTACATCATAGTATTTTTTTAATAATTTTTAGACATTAAATAAATTAAATTATATATGACATAATAATGATGCAGCGATGACATCATTATTTGACGATTTAAATAAAATGGAAAGATAATGTAACATCTATGAACTACACATGTCCAAAACTTATTGGATGAGTGGATTTCGAAGCCTTATCACCTTATCCACGAATTATATGTATGTGGGACCTTTTGAAACCGAAACACATTTTCAAATAAAGTAATATTTCTTTACTTTCCAAAAGTGCCCCTCCTCTCCTCTTATAAAAGGCCCCCAACTCTACCTCATTTAACACACTCCTCAAACCTTTGGCTCGGCCAAACCCTGCCCATTTACTCTCTCCACATCCCTCTCCTCATCCTAGAGGATTACCTTTGGGAAGAATCCTTTCAAAGGAAGCCTTTAGGCTAAAATCAAAAGGAGTAACACTTTTAAAGGTAATTCATTCTCTCATGTTCATTTATGTTATTTTTCTTCTCCAACCCCCTAAACTCTTTTTATTTACTTCTTTTGTAACAACACCAGTATATTCAATATACTATGATGTTGTTATAAGATTTATTCGAGCTACACTCTCACAAAACTACATCAAATGGTTAAAGAACATACGGTTTCCGTGGATGGTGAAATTATGCCTCCCGAAATGATGATTGTTCAATACTCATTTAACACCTTCAAAGGTGGCCATTATGATGTCACTATTTTTATATATGATATATAATATGTTTATGTTTTATTTATGCTTCTGTATTTTTCATTTTTGTCTTACCTTTATGGCTTCCATTATGGGTATACGCGATATCTTCATTTTAGGAAGTGCGGACTACCGCCCCCTCAAAGTGATTTGATTCGTTAAATACCATATGTGGGATGTATAAAGGATGGAAATATGATATTATATATGATATTATACTGGAATTATAATATACCTTTATATCATTATTACTCCATTCTATAAAATACGAAATAGAAATGAAAGTAGCGTTCATGCGTACGTACGGCTTACCGTCTCCATGAACGGTGCATTTTATTTCTTACCTCTAAATGATTATTTAATGTTATAAATGCATGCATATACTGGATATATATGACATATATGATATCTACATAATGAATACAATTCTGGATATAATAAACATTTGGCCACACGAACAACATGTAATTGTAAGAAGTCCACTTTCGACTTAAGAACCAAATATCGGCAATACAAATATTATTAACTTAAATGATTACATAATGTTTATGACATGGTAATAAGTGGTATAAAAGTAATAATGAACTTTAAAAAGGTTCTTAAGGAATTAGAAATTAACTCATGTTTATTATTCAGGAGATTAAAGAACGATCGAGTCAAGTCGGACCCGAGGTAAGGGATCCTACTCCTCTCTTTCTTTTTAAGTACACACTTTTATGTCATTCCTTTTAAAACTCATCTTTCTTGTTATTGGGATGATCATTTATATTACACTTACTGTAATTTTTATTTTCATGTGATGAGAGACCCTATTCTCCCTCATCAATCCATTTTGGAAGTTTTGAGTGGTGCCGTTAGGCTGCCGAACATTCGTAAGAGATCTAACCTCTCTCTTCTTTTTAAGTACTCTCCTTTATGTCACTTCTTTTAAGCTCCTATTTGTAATGTTGGGGGATGTTATTTTATATTCCTCTTGCTGTACATTTTATTTTAGTGTGATGAGATACCCTATTTGATCTCATCAATCCATATTCGGAAGTTTTATGTGGCACCGTTAGGCTGCCGAGTTTTCGTAAGGGATTTTTCATCTCACTTTTATTCCCGTGAGATTTATGCTACATGTGCCAAAAATTTCCTTGAGTGGTGCATGTACTGCCCATTATTCTACTCTTTGTGTAATATAATTTCGTTTATGAGTATTTACATCAATGATATTTTGTCCTTCATTCATGGGGTGTATGTTTTGAAAGATACCCATGTCGGTAAGGGAACCTTTCACCCTCCTCTTTTTTAAAAGACTTCTTTTGTTGGGTCTTTTAATTTACATATAGTTATGTTGGGATATGTTCTCATATATCCTTATTGATGTAAATTTTATGTCCAAGTGATGAGATACTCTTTTTATCTCTCATCAACTCTTTTTGATGTGATGTCGTTAGGCTGTCAAGGGAACTTTTTAACCCAATTTTGATTTCTTTGGGTTCAACATGTAGTCATTGAATATGTCGTCCATTGAATATGTGTGAATGACCTTTTATTGTTTTAAACATAATATCCACTTATATTGGGGGTATTTATATTTGTCACACATATTTTTGAGATTGATTTTCCTTAATTTAAGGATACCTTCATTATAAGGGATTTCATCACATTTGACATTTTTATTGAGGGTTCATTGTTGTTATGCACCAATTCACTATTATATGGTGTATATACTGTCCTTTGGAGTATTATATCATGAATCCATTTATTCTCATGATATTATAAAGTTTTGACTAAATGTTATTCCTCAACTATTGTAGTCAAGTGTCTCTAATTTTGGTAAAACCCCTTTAACCAAAATATCGTTTTAAATGTTTTAATTATTTGTTCTTATTAATATCCATGTTTTCAAAATGGTTTTAAGGATTTATTTATATGGATATTAATGGATTAAAATTTTAATCTTCAAGGTTGTATGGGACTTCGTCTCAATCTCCTTTCATTGAGGCATATTTTATTTTATACACAACTTTATTTTATATGGTGTATAAACCCCTTTGACTTTTACGTTTATTCAAAAGGAATATTTTTTATACGAAGCATTTACTAAACGACAAAAGGGAATGTTTTTGTCGTACATATGCGGCGACAACGACTTCTCCGCCGTCATGACCGCTATTTGAGTTTCGGCTTCCTCTACAAGCCATACCTTCTTTTTAAAAGAAAAATAAATACCATGTTTTAATTTTCTTTTATTTGGGTATTGAAAATGGTTTTCACAATGTTTATTTTTTGTGTTGTATTGATATCTTGTGATTGAACTGTGGAAATGTTATGTTTCCTTTATGCATGATTTATGTGATACGATTATGTTATGGTTCTTGTGCATTATTATGAAGACGTCTTGTTCCGTGATAAACTAAGGGCGGGTGAGCCCGTTATAGCTCTCCAATGCATTGGGTAACGTGAAGGAGTGAAACGATATGGTTTCTCTGAAGATATTTAGGGAATATACTATGATGGGTATTCCAAACATAACCAAGAGGGTTACTCCCCACGTAAGAATGTTATGAATGCCTCAAGTTACCTTTATGTCTTATGTTTTCTATGATTTATTCATGGTTTGATGAGGTATGTTAAAGTGCCTATGTTTTATGGGTAAAGTATGATTTCATTCTTATGTATATATGAACTCATGTTTCCTTTCCATATTTTTATAACCCTTACTGAGATTTTTATGCTCATCCCAAGTTTTTCAAATGTTTTTCACAGGTCAAGGGAAAGGTACATGATGTGATGATAGTGTCAAGGATGCTTCAAGAAAGAATCCTTGTTATATTTTAAATATGTTTCCGTTGATGGGAAGAATGAATACTGTCTTTTATGTAACCACTTTGATTAAATGTGGAATGTAATGCAAGTTTCATGATCTAATTCTCTAAAACTCTAAACCTGAAAAGATCCTCAATGTGTAATCTTGTAATAACACAAGATTAAGTAAGGTTTAAGGTTGGGGCCTTATACCTCCTCCCACTTAAAAAAGGCCTCCACCTCTACCCAATTACCCACAACTCTCAAGACATTGGCTCATCCAAAATCTTCTCATTTTAACTCTCCACATCTCTCTATTACTCCTAGAAGCCTCACATTGGGAATATGTCTTTTCAAGGAAGCCTTTGTCTCAAATCTAAAAGAGTTACCAGATTTAAAGGTAATGTCTTCTCCTATGTTTTTTTGTATTATTTTGCTTCTCCAACTAACTAAAATATTTTTATTCCTTTATTTTGTAACAGAAACTGTATCTTTAATATACTAGTATGTTGTTATGAGGTATTTTCGATCTACACTTACACACACCTCCATCTAATTGGTCAAGAACATACTGTTTTTCTGGATGACGCACTACTGCCTCACAAAATGAGGATTGTTCAATTATCTCCTACCTCCTCTCATGGTGACCATTAAGATGTCAATATATTTATATATGATATATATTATGTTTATGTTTTCCTTATGCCTCTGTATTTTTCTTTTATGGCATACCTTTATGGTTCCCATGATAGGTGAGTGTGATAATTTCATTTTCGTAAGTGCGGACTACCGCCCCCAAAAAGTGATATGACTCGTTCATTCCATACTTGGAACATATAAAGGATATAATTTATTAAAATATGTAACAAATATCACATATATATTATACTTTAGTTATAATACACCTATGTATCATTATGTTTTCATTCCATTAAATTATGAAATAGAAATGAAAGTAGCGTTATTGCGTACGTACAACTTACAGTCTCCATGAACGATGCATTTCATTTCATATCTTCAAATGTTAGGTACTATTATAAGTACATATGTATAATGGATATATATGATATATATTACATACAATGAGGAAAATCATTATGTATTTAATGAACCTGTGACCACATGAACATCATGTAATTATAAGAAGTCCATTTTTGGCAGATGTATCGAACATCGAGAAAAACGCCTAATATGATCTCACATAATTAACTATTTATTATAAAATTATAATATGTGATATGAATTGAATAATAAATGAGTTCCTTAAGAAATTATAAACTGACCAAGGTTTATTATTCAGGAATATAACGAAACGAACGAGAACAAGTTAGACTTGAGGTAAGGGATCCTAGCTCTCTTTCTTTTTAAGTACTCTCTTTTATGTCATTCCTTTTAAGCTCATCATTCTTCTATTGGGGGCTGTTATTTTATAGTCAACATACTGTAAATTTTATGTTCATATGATGATAGACCCTATTTTATCTCATCAATCCATTTATGTATGTTTTATTTGGCGTCATTAGGCTGACAAATTTTCATAAGTGATTTCTTATCTCACGTTTAATTCAATGAGATTTCCATTGTTCGCCAAAAATTTATTTATTGTGGTGTATTGTGTACTACCATTTCATATATATTATCATGATTCTATTTATATTCATTTTATTATTTGATTTATTTTGTGTTTATTATCTTTTGGTTATACGACCTGATTGATTAGAACGAGGTAAGGGGTTTTATCTCACTTTTTATTCCCGTGAGATTCATGCTACATTTCCCACTATTTACATTTGTGTGGTGTATTTACTTCCCATGATTGTCTTATTTTTGTAATATAATTTAATTTATGGGAATTTACATCTTCATTGTATGACCATTCTTTTAGGGGGTGTACATTTTGAATGATACCCAGATCGGTAAGGGAACCTTTCACTCTCCTCTTTTTAAAAGACTTTTTTTGTTAGTTCTTTAAATTTACATCTGATTATATTGGAATATGTTCTTATATATATTTATTGCTGTAAATTTTATGTCCAAGTGATGAGATACCCTTTTTATCTCTCATCATCTCATTTTCTAATGTCAAAAGTGATGTCGTTAGTCTATCGAATTTTTTCAAGGGAGCTTCTTAATCCACATTCAAATATTTGGGTTAAACCTATACTTCTTGATTACGCCATGCTATTAATATGTGTGGATTACCTATTATTTTTTTACACTTAATATCTAATTATATTGGGTGTATTTATATTAGTCACACATAATTACATAATTGATTTATCCTTAATCTAAGGATACCGTCTTTATAAGGAACTTCGTCTCAATCTTTTTCGTTGAGGAATATTTTAATTTATACACAAAATAATTTTATATGGTTTATAAACCCCTTTGACTTTTACTTTTATTCAAAAGGAATATTTCCTCTAAGAAGTGTTTTACTAAATGTCAACAATTATTTTTTTAATGTACGCGTTGACAATGATCTTTCTGCCGCCGTGAGTATTATTTGATCTTTGGCTTCCCCAACAAGCCGTTATGTTTTAAAAGTAAATAAATACAACATACTCTTTTATGAAATTTGGTATTTAAAATGGGTTTGATAAAGGATTTTTTAATGTCAATATATTTATATGATATATTGTGATTGAAATGTAGAAATGTTTTCTTTCCGTTATATTGGTTTTATGTGTTATGAATTTATTACGGTACTCGGACATTTGATGGGTGGTTATGTGATAAACAAAATGATGGGTGGTTCCATGAAAACCAGGATGGGTGGTTAAGTTATAACCTCCAATGCATTGGGTATAGAATTCGTCCATATGGATACACCATTTAGTGACTTTTGTGGAAGACAACCGTGTGGTTATTCTATTTATGTATGATTATGTCCCATGTTGCCTTTAAATGTTATTTGTTCATTATATGGGGTTTATGGTTATCTTTTGGTTACAAAATGGTATGCAATGATATTTATTTACTGGAGTGTATTTACTACTTCATAATGGAAAAAAGTATTACTTATGATAAAGTATTCATGAATTACTTATTATTTTGAAAAACTAACAATTTTGCTTCTTTGTGTGTCTCTTACTAATCTTTTTATGCTCATACCATATTTTTGAAATGTTTTTCACAGGACATAAAGTGTAATAGGGTCAAGGATGTGATCAATGAAATTCCATGCTGTCTAAAAAATGGAACTAGAGATGTTTCTTTTTAAGAGTTTTGATTTTATGAAAAATGGAAACTGAGTAGAAGTGTCTACTTTTTAATCTTTGAGATGTAATAGTTATTTCATAATTATCTAAAACTGTAAACCTGAAAATATCCTCAATGTGAATGATTTATTTAATTCATGATTATTTAATGTTTTTAGGTCAGGTCCTTATTGTAGGTATGAATGTTCGGTTTAGATAACTTTAGAGGTTAGGGTATTCCTTAAGCATAATTGAAATTACTATAATGCTTAGGATTTCAAAAAGATACATAGTTTTAGATAAATTGAATGAGGTTAAGATTACATGATTAATTATATCTTAGTATTTACCCTCCTCATAAGATATTTTATGATGATTCTAATGATATTCTAACATGGAGATTTTTGGTTTTAGTAAATGGTTGGATCCCGCAGGAACCAATGTAATAGTGGATGTGAAGAAATCTGTGATGGTTTTCTGAAAGAACAACTAAAAGATATGGGAGCTCTAATTAGAACTCTTGTGGTTATTCTCGACCAACTAACAAGAGTCATGATTAACCACTTGAACCTTGGTGAGTTCTCTATTGCATCATGTACGAGATAACCAACTCGATGCGGATATTTGTGTAATAATTATAAAGGTAACCATTAGGGTTTATATGATCCATAATTTTGAGGTAATTATGGGTTACTATATGTTATTATGGAAAATGAAAGGCCTGAGATGAACCTGAGGTTAAATTATGTTATTGTTATTTTTAAATATGTTATCTATTTTTGGGGAATGTTTTCTAAAATATATAGTTTTGGAAAAAGGACAACAAGAAGACCGTGTGACATCCCATCGCCTCGAACGAAGCGGCGGGAATCGAACCCACAACCAAAGTACTACTGGGATTTATCGCCTACCACTCGACTATGTGAAGTACATGGTTAGTATGAATAATTATTTTTTGTTAGATGATCTTATGAATCGAGAATAAGTGTATTTTGGGTAATCTATGGAAATGATAATCCTTTCATGAAGGATATGTGATTAGGATAATTAATTTTCAGCATGAGACTTTAAGAGTAACTGATGTTATTTGGAGATAAATGTTATGATTTACCTTGGAAGACAGTGTGATTAAATCCTTCAGAGATTTGGGTTTCAATCTTAGTTTGTATTAATTTGAAAATTTATATGGATGGTTGTTTATTGAGTAGTCTTTGATGATCTCTGGGTTTTATTGGACAAATTTTAGAGATTTAGAGCAATTTTTCTTTTTGTAAAATATTTTCCTTTTTTGGGATTATCTGATCTTGTACTAACCATTTTTTTGGACTGAAGACATGGGAAATATATAGGTCTCTTTTGTAGATTAGATTATTTTCTAGAAGTTGATTACAACACTCTTAATGTGAAGAAGTCATCCTAAATACTCATTATTGGGAGAAAATATGAGTTTCTGTAAGAAATCTAGTAAGAGATGAAAGTATACATGACAAGTAAGTATGTTTCATTAGGATTTAGTTATTATCATAAATAAATTCCTCAATGAAAAGTAACATAAAACAAAAACATTGTTTGTTAACTTTTCCTACTAGGAAATCAAATACCGTTTTACCCATCACAAGGTTCTGATCTAGGGGTTATCATTCTCTTAAACATGTTTTCTATCACTCTTCATCATAACTTGACCCATTTTTCTCGTCAATATCCATTTTTTCATACATGGAATCCTAGTATGGGTTAACTCGGGTGACCGTTATAGTTCTCTTTCATTTTTTTAATGTGGCAGTTTAATTGTATTCTTTCTTGATGTGGGTCTTTCAATGAAGTAACTGAGCCAAATTTTAAAATTTCAAAGATGAAATTCCAAAAACGGGAGAAGGATGTAACTTCCTAGGTAAATATAGAATATGAAATATTCATATTTATCAATATTTTTTAATAAAATGTAAATTTTACTTTAAAGGTTATTCTATGTTTGATGGTGTACCCAATACACAACAACGATTTTCTTTGAAATATTACGTCGCATAGTAATAATATAATAATATTATATAAAATGGTAGTTAATGTCTAGCCGTTGTAATGGAGGGAATGAACAGAAATATCTAAAAAAATATTATATATGTCTGTTAAATATTTTTACATTTATCCAGTAAATTTTAGATGCATAAAATGCGAATGAATCCAATTTTAAGCATAGATATTCTAATATTCTTTAAAAGGTCGATTAACTACCTTTGGATGGAGACCCATTTTAAGACTACTTTTTATAAATTTTATATATTATATTTGACAAAATAAAATCCATCCTTAAAATCGGGACATGAAAATGTACTTTGTGTAAATTTCTTGTTATTTTTCCAATAAAATTCATTTTTAATGAATAGTGAAAAATATTGTATTTTAATTCAAAACATCCTTTTCATATAATTTATTTATATGGTTAGATTATGTTTTTATTTGGTTTTAAAGTTTAGTTAAAATATATTTTCAACATTTAATCTAATGGTGGTCATTGGAATTAATTTCACTTTGAAATCGGACATAAAAAAGCGTCAATATTTTAATAGATATTGTTTCTTAAAAACACGCTATTTGTTTTGAAAAGAAGAATTATTTGTAGATTAATTACTAAAAATTCTGTGTTTAGGATTTGTTAAAATTGATTCCATATTTGGAATCAGAAGGTCCAAATTATGTAATTAAGAATTTTTTGTTTTTGGACATTATGAATAGTAACGACGACAATTATCATTAATTATCGTGGTTAATTAGTAATCGAGTTGTTAAAGGTAATAAAATAATATAATAATAATACAAAATTACCAATGCATGTGACTTAATGCTATTTTTTGAGTCCTAGACGACCATGGGATGCCTTGTGCCAACATTGGGATCCCATGGAATCACTTTATTGTGATAGTGACCTTTTATCATATTATTTTTTAATGAAAAGATAATATAACCAAGGTATGTATCACCTATGTAAAACAATTTTAATTTTGAATATATAAATTATCTCTTTGAATATAAATATTCATATGAAATCTAAAAATATTTCCTACATCATGGTATTTTTTTAATTTTTCTACATTAAATAAATAAATTTATTTAAGACACCATGATGTTGAAGTGAATACCTCATTAATGAACGATTTAAATAAAATAAAACGATAAGGTAAAATATAAGACTTACAGTAGTCGAAAACCTATGGTGTGGATGTATTTAGAACCCTTATCACATTATCCTCAAAATATATCATTGTGGGACCTTTAACATACAAAAAATATTTTATAATAAAGTAACATTTCAAGACCTTCCAAAAGTGACACTCCTCCATCTTATAAAAGGCCCCCACCTCTACCCTCGTACCCACACCTCTCAAGAAACTAGCTCTTTGAACCTCTTCTCATATTATCTATCCATATCCATCTATTACTCCTAGAAGCCTCACATTGGGAAGATGTCTTTTCAAAGAAGCCTTTGGCTCAAATCAAAAAGAGTTACCCAATTTAATGGTAATGTCTTCTCTTATGTTCTTTTGTTTTATTTAGCTTCTCCAACCCCCTAAAGTATTTTTATTCCTTTATTTTTTTTAAACACCAGTATCTTAAATATACTATTATGTTGTTATGATAAGTATCCGAGCTACACTTACACACACCTCCATCTAAATGATGATGAATATACTGTTTCTATGGACGTTGAACTGCTGCCTCACGAAACGATGATTGTTCAATTATCTCCCACCACCTCTCATGGTGGCCATTAAGATGTCACTGTATTTATATATGATATATATTATGTTTATGTTTTCATTATGCCTATTTATTTTTATTTTATGGAATTACTTTATGGTTTCTATGAAAGGTAAACACGATAGATTCATTTTAGGAAGTGCGGACTACCGCCCACTCAAAGTGATATAACTAATTCATGCCATACGTGGAACACATAAATGATTTAATTTATGAACATATGTAACATATATAACATATAAATTATACTTTAATTATAATATACCAATGTATCGTTATGTTTTTATTCAATTAAATTTAGAAATGGAAATGAATGTAGTGTTCATGGGTACGTACGGCAAACCGTCTCCATGAATAGTGAATTTCATTTCGTATCTCCAAATGTTATGTACTATTATAAGTAAATATATATAATGGATATATATGATATATATTACAAATAAATTTTGAATATTATTCTTGATTTAATGAACATTGGACCACATGAACACCATGTAATTATAATAAGTCATTTTTTTGACTCATGTACCGAACATCGGCAAAAACATCTAATATGAACTCACACAATTAACTAATTATTATAACATTATAATATGTTATATTAATTGAATAATAAATGGAGTCCTTAAGAAATTATAACTTGGCTAGATTTTATCATTCAGGAATAAAATGAAATGAAGGAGAACAAGTCAGACTTGTGGTAAGGGATTCAACCTCTCTCTTTCTTTTTAAGCACTATATTTTATGTCATTCCTTCTAAGCTCAACTTTATTATGTTTGGGGATGTTATTTTATATTAATATTACTGTAATTTTTATGTTCATATGATGAGATACCATATTTTATCTCATCAATAAATTCTTGGATGTTTTAAGTGGCGTCGTTTGGCTGCCGAATTTTCATAGGGGATTTTTTATCTCACTATTAATTATGTGATATTTCTATTGTTAACCACTTATTTATTTCATGTGGTGAATTGTGTACTAGAATTTAATATATATTACCATTATTCTATTTATATTCATGGTATTATGTGATTCATTTGGTGTTTATTATCATTTGGTCATATGACTCGATTGTTTACAATGAGTTAAGGGGTTTTTGGTTCACTTTTTATTCCCATGAGATTCATGCTACATTTTCCACTACTTACTTTTGCGTGGTGTATGTACATCCCATGATTGTATTATTTGTGTAATATATATTAATTTATGGGCATTTACATCTTCATTGTATGAACCCTCTTCCATGGGGTGTACGTTTCAAAAGTTACCCAAATCGGTAAGGGAACCATTCTCCCTACTCTTTTTAAAAGAAATCTTTTAGTTAGGTCTTTTAATTTAAATATTATTATGTTGGTATATGTTCTAATATATCCATATTTCTTTAAATGTTATGTCCAAGTGATGAGATACCCTTTTAATCTATCATCATCTGATTTTATGAAGTTTAATGTGACGTCGTTAGGCTATCGATGTTTTTCAAGGGAAGTTCTTCATCCAGTTTCAATTATTTGGGTTAAACCTCTACATCTTGATTATGTCATGATCTGAATATATGCAGATGACCTCTGATTTTTTTACACTTTATATCCACTTATATTTGGTGTATTTATATTTTTCACACATAATTACGTAATTTAATTATCTTTAATATAAGGATATCATCTATGTAAGGTACTTCGTCTCAATCATTTTCGTTTAGGCATATTTTAATTTATACACAACATTATTTTATATGGTGTATAAACCCCTTTTACTTTTACTTTTATTCAAAATGAATCCTTCCCCTATGAATCATTTTACTAAACTAAAAAAATTATGTTTTTTAATGTACATGGTGACAATGACCTTTCCACCACCGTGAGTGTTATTTGATCTTTGGCATCCTCAACAAGTCATAACATTTTGAAAGAAAATAAATTCCATATACTATTTTAAGAATTTTGGTTTCGAAAATGGTTTTGATAATGGATTCTTTTATGCCAATATGTTTAATTGAAAAATTGGGATTGAAATGTTGAAATGTTATCATTCCTATATATTGGTTTTATGTGTTATGATTTTATTATGGTACTTGGACATTTAATGGGTGGTTATGTGATAAACCAAATGACGGGTGGTGCCATCAAAACTAGGATGGGTGGTTACATTGTAACCTCTAATGCATAGGGTGTGGAAGTCGGTCGTATGGCTATTCCATTTAGTGACATGTGTGTAGGTCGACTGTATGGTTATTCCATTTAAGTATGTTTATGTCCCAAGTTACCTATATATTTTACGTGTTATTTATATGGATTCTATGGAGATCATTTGGTTACAAAAAGGGTATGAAATAATATTTTATTTAGTGAAGAGTATTTACTACTTCATAAAAGTGAAAAGTACTACTTATGATAGTGCATTCATGATTTACTTATTGGTTTGAAAAACTAACAATTTACCTTATTTTGAATCACTTACTGGTCTTTTTATGATCATCCAGAGTTTTTGAAATGTTTTTCATAGTATATATAGTGGAATAGGGCCAAGGATGCGATCATGGAAATGTAATGTTGATTAAAACATTGAACTATACATGTTTCTTTTTATGAGTTTTTATTTTATTAAAAAAATGGATACTGAGTAGAAGTGTCTACTTTGTAATCTTTGATATGTAATAGTTATGTCCTAATTCTCTAAAACTCTAAAACTGAAAAGATCCGCAATGTGAAATATTCATTTAATTCATGAATATGTAATGTTTTAAGGTTAGGTCCTTATAGTTTCAACTGACGTGAAGCATAAGAAATTACCTGATCATTCTACATTCGGACACAACCAAGTCCATTCAACGAAGCATCACAATATATAACAAAATCATCATTTATGGATAGAAGTTCCAAAACTGGAACATTCACCAATATTATTTTCAATTCCCGAAAACAATCATCACATTCTTTTGTAGAGATGATCTTAGCATATTTTCGAGTTACCTAAGTCATTAGACTAGAAACCCGTGAAAAATTCTCAACAAACCTCCAATAATAAAATTCCAAACCAGGAAAACAATGGATATCGTTAATATTTGTGTGTATTTCCCATTCATCAGAAAATTTTTTTGAAGGGTCAACAGTTATACCATTTTTTGAAACAATGTGTCCAAGGAATGAAATTTGTTGTAACCAAAACTCACACTTGTTGAATTTTCCAAACTGTTTATTTTATTTTAATGTTTGAAAGACAAACCTTAAATGACTTTCATGATCCTATTTACGTTTATAATAAAGAAAAATATTATCAATATACATAACCTCCATTTATCACCTCATAAAACAGAGCCATCACTGTAGAAAACTGCTCAATTATGATTCCGACAATCTCAGGTTACTGATTCAGATGGTCATTCTCCTCTATATTCCTTCCTAGAAAAGCTGATCTATTTCCATTATGAAAAAATATTCTTTACATAGACATATCTTAGATGACGAAACATGGAAATATGTTAATGCTATAAGATATCAACATTAACATAAATTAATTTATGGACATTTATATAACAATTCCCTAACTCTTAATGATTTCTTAACCGACCTCGGATACCAACTGCAAGGTCCCGGGCATAAAAAATTACATAATATTGAATTAAATGAATAATTCACATTTTGGATCTTTTCAGGTTTATTGTTTTAGAGAATTAGGACTTAACTATTACAATTCATTTCAAATACAAAGTATATACCTCTATGTAGTTTCCATTTTTTTAACAAAATAAGAACTATTAAAAAAAAGTCATGTCTAGTTCCATGTTTATGATAGCATGACTTTTCCATGATCCCTTCTACGACCCTATTCCACATTATTTCCTAGGAAAAGCATTTCAAAAACTTGGGATGAGCATAAAAATCTCAGTAATGGATACATAATGAAGAAAAACTGTTATTTTTTCAAAACAACCAGTTGACCATGGACAAATTAACATAAGTAATATTTTTCACATTTATGAAGTAGTAAATACTCTTAGCTGAATAAAAGATCACTACATACCATTTATTAACCAAAATATTACCCATATAATGAACACATAACATATAATGGTAACTTGGGACATAAACATACTCAATTGGAATAAGCATACGGTCTACTTCTACACATATCACTAAATGGAATAACCATTCGGCTGACTTCCATACCCAATGCATTGGATGTTATAACATAACCACCTCTCCAGGTTTATCACAGCATCACCCGTCATTTTGTTTATCACGTAACCACCCATCAAATGTCCAAGTACCATTATGAAATCATAACACATAAAATATTGCAAATAAAAACATTTCACTAATATAATTTAATTTGAAATCACAAGAAATAATTTCAAGATATTGAAATAATAAATCCATTTCAAAAACCATTTTCAAAACCAAAACACACAAAAATAGAATAAGGGATTTCCTTTTCATTTTATAAAACATTAAGGCTTATAGATGAAGCCAAATAATAATTACAGCGTCAGAGAGGTCATTGTCGCTGCAAAATTTAAAAACATTTCATGTGTCGTTGAATAAAATTATTTATAGAAAGGGATTCATTTTTAATGAAATTAAAAGTCAAACTATTTTATTATACACAGTTTAAAAGAATAAGGTATTTATATTTCGAAATTTGCCTCAATTAATGGAGATTGAGACGAAGTCCCTTACCTCGTGTTTGACTTGACTCGATCGTACTTTAATCTCCTGAATAATAAACTAATGTTAATTTATAATTTCATAAGATCCTTTTTCATGTTTATTATTCCTTTTATTTTACTTATTAGAATTTTATAAACATTATACAATCATTTAAGTTAATAATGGTCGTTTTGTAGACATTTTGTACATGAGTCAAAAATGAACACCTTATATTTACAAGTTGTCCATGTGGTCAATAGTCCATTATATGCAGAATGATATTCATGATTTAGATATCATATATATCATATATATCCAGTATATACAATTATTTATAATAGTACATTACATTTGTATGTAAGAAATGAAATGCATAGTTCACGGAGACGGTAAGTTGTATGTACGCATGAACTCTACTTTCATTTCTATTTCTTATTTTAAGGGAATTAAAAAATAATTATTCAAAGGTATATTATAATTCCAATATTATATAATATATATTATCATTAACTCCATTATTTATACATCCCACATATGGAATTAATGGGTCATATCCCTTTGATGGGGTGGCAACCCACATTTCCTCAAATGAAATTATCACGTTTACCAATAATGGAAACAATAAAGGTATGATATAAAAGGAAAATAAACATGTATAAAGAAAAAATACACTTTATATATATCATATATAAATATAGATCAATCATAATGGACACCATGAGAGGCGGTAGTAGGTAATTCAACAATCATCATTTCGTGAGGCGTTAGTTTGCCATCCACAGAAACATTGTGTTCTTCACCCATTAGATGAAGCTGTATGTAAGTGTAGTTTGAATCCTTCTCATAAAAATATACTAGTATACTGAGAATAATGATTTTTCTATAATATAATGGAAAAAGAGCTTAGGGTTGGAGAATTAAAATAAAAGAAATGAAGTTTAGAGAAACCATAATCATTAATTTGGGTAACTTCTTTTGGATTGAACCAAAATGGTTTGTTGAAGTTCCTTTTTCTTAAGGTAAGGCTTCAAGGAGGAGATGAGGGATGTAGGATGATTCATTTTTCAAAGTTTGGGCGAGCCAAAAGGCTTTAGAGGTGTGAGGAATTGGTTAGAAGTCTTCACTTTTTATAAGGGAGAGGAGGTGCTCTTTATGAAAGTGTGAAAATGTTATTTTATTATATAATTATATTCAATTTCTAAAGGTTCATAATTAATTATAGTCAAATATCTGATGCCTAATTGCCGATATAAAATAATTAAATTGAATTGGACAGGTTTTGGATTATATTTTAATCATTATAATCCTATTTATTTATGTCATTTAATAATTAGGTAAATACTCTATCATTACTGTGTCCTAATTAATTAAATTTATTTGATGTAAAAAAATTATAAAAAAATAATAAAATGTAGGAAATATTTTTATCTTTTCAATGAATATTTATTTTCAAAACGTTTACTTATATAACACCATATAAAAATTAATTTACTAAAAGATTTTTGTTATGGTCATTTTTTCCTTTACAATAAATTAATTAATCTAAAGGGTCATTATCATAATAAGTGGCTCCATAGGGTCCCAAAATCATCCCAAGAAAGACAATGGTCAGATATTAATCATCCAATAGGCTTAGAAAATGTGTTATGGTAAATGGGAATTATTATAATATTCTTTTTACCTTATATTACCCAATTTACCTTTAACCGCAGTAAATAGAAGTCAAAAGTTATGATTCGCCAAAAAATATTTTCATCTCATTGAACAAAATTTTACATACTAATAACAACCATGTATGTCATATTTTCAAAAATAAATTCACAGAAGTCATAAACATTCTTTTAAATGAAAAAGTCAGCTTTTTTAACTGTTACTAAGTGGTTAAACTATTCATTAAAAATTGATGTTTTTTGAGAAAAATACCAAAAAAGCAGCCTAAGATATATTTGATATTCCGAATAAAAAAAATGATGTAAATTCTGATAAATTAAAAAAAAATAAAGTGGCATTAATTAATTTAAAATTATTTCCCGTTGATAAAACAAATAGCTTGTTTTTTAGAAATAATTACTATAAAATGATTGACACTTGTTTATGTCCAATTTGAAAGTGAAATTAATTCCAATGAACAACACTGGATGAATTGGTAAAAATATATTATAATTAAAAATAAAAACCAATTAAAAAGTTAATCTATATATATAAATAATTTATATTAAAACGTTTTTTTGAATTAAAATTCAATATTTTCAATATTAATTATAAAATGAACTTTATCATAAAAATTCCAAGAAATTTACACAACGTAAATTTTGAGGTCTCCATCATAAAGAAAGATTTTATATGGTCAAATAGAATGTATTAATGTGACCAAAACTATATTTAATGAGGGTTCTCCATTAATAGGTGGTAAATCGACCTTTTAATTTAAATTATGCCTAAAATTTGATTCATTCACATTTTAAGTCTCAAACTTTTTTTGGATAAGTTTAAATTAATTTAACAAACATATAAAATCAAATTTTAGTTTTTTGTTCATTCCCGCCAATACAATGGCTGGCACATAACATCAAATGTAAATAATAATATTATATTATAAGTGTTCAACGTAAGATTTCAGAGAAACCCGTTGTTGCATATCGGGTACTCTATCAAATATAGAAACCCTTTAAAAGTAAAATTAATATTTAATTCAAAAATATTAATAAATATGAAAATCTCTTATTCTTCATTTAACTGAGATGTTACAATATAGGTATCATCATGCAATATTAATTCATTTAAAAATTTATATATTTCACATTCCTCCATCTATATTTATCTTTTCCTCCATAACCACACATATATATTGAAACAAATATTGAAACATGATTAATTTTATAATAAATTGTACTATTTAAAATCAACTTAATTTGGTGAATGATATGATTTAACTATATCAATAGCTTTTCCCATACCTAAAATGAATCATTCTAGAGTCAATCATAATTTGAGTGGGGAAAAGAACACAATGATTTTTTTTGTAAATGTTTATTGTTTACACCATTATCATGTTATATAGGCATAGAGAGATACAATAACATTGGATTTCTATCTCTTAGAAATTTTCCACAATTTAACCATAGGTAATTTTAGATATAGTAATGACTACATTCAATACTATAGTTCCTAGATATTATAGATCAATATCAACATGAATATAGGATAAATAAATGGATACTTATTTCTGAATATTTGTTATCATCTCATCTTTTTGATTTATTTATTATCTTTTGGGCACTGAAAATGTTTTAAAAATTAATGGCAAATGTTATTAACTCTATCACTTTCTGATGATGTCAGTGTAACATGAAAAAATTTAATTCATGTTATGAATGATAGTGATATGATCATTCTATATTTTTATAAATAAAAAACTAAAATAAAAAATGAAATTAAATGGATACAAACAAAGAATATATCTGTTTATAAATCAGAATATATATTAATCAAATTTTTATATCTTAATAGAGATATATGATATTAAATTTTAACAAAATATGGGGATGATAAAAAAATAAAAAATGACATGTGGGATGATTCTTCCTTCAGAGTTACATCATATTGGTTGATGTGGATTCTAATACAATAGTGATTTTTATGTAATGAGATTATATTCAATGAAAAAAAATATCCCTCTACATGTATGGTATATATTACCTATTAATGAAATAATTTTAATTTCATATCCATTATTTTGAATGAATCATTCAACTGATAAATTTTTATGTGAAGTTTCATTTTAAACATTAGAAATGGGGTTAAATTTCAATATTGACAAATACTTTCTCAATATAACTTCGATGACAATTTTTTATTGTGATGATATTTTTTCTTTCATCAAGAAACAAATTTTGAGATATTTTTTACTACATGATTGCGAAGTTATTTTTTTAATGAGTGCATGAGGTAATATATAATTATGTAAAAATTTTGAAACAAGAGAAGTTCAAAAGAATATATGATTTCATAATGATATTATTAATATATAAGAGAAAATTTTCATATAAGGGTAATAAAATTTCACATCATTTTTTGGGAATTGGGTTTTATGCATATGCATTTTAGGTGTGTAAATTTTAAAAAATCACCCTCGGTTAAAATTATTGTTAATGGGACACCCATAAAAATCCATGAAAAATTGAAATAGTTTAATTTTTTATTAAATCTATTTCAAAAGTAATCTATAAAAAATCAAATGAAGAATATTAGGATCATGGTATAGATTCATTATATGAGACCAAAGAATTAGAAATAATAAATTATTAACTACAACTTCCCATATCATAGAAAATATTAATAGGTATTCATCTATTATTGAGTGTATAATATTTGAAATAATGTTTATTGTGATAATTGATTTGTAAAAATAAAATAAACTATAGTTTAAATCAATAATGTTTATACATACATAATAGAGAATTTATTCTTGAGTTACCATTGAATGTCTTTTTCTATGTTTACCCAATGAAAAAATGTTGTACATTATTAAATGATGTCATTCAATTTTATGTTATGTGATCATATTAAAATTATAATAATTAGAAATAGGGTACCCTAAAAATGGTTATGGAACATAACTGCTTTGGAATATTTTATTATGTCTGGATTAATACATATAATATCGGTAGCATGGTCTCTATCACATGACAAATAAGTGATATTATTTCAATGTTTGAAATTGCATTCATAAATAAAAATTACGTAGAGGAAGATGGTAAAACCTCCACATCAATTTAATAAATGAGGTCCTAAGGGATAATTCATTTCAACTCATCAAAACAATAATTATTGAATTCATGGTTCTTGTTCCAATATAATGGGTCTGAATTTATTAATATCATTCCTAGTTTTCTAATTAATCCTAGATGTCATGGAAATTAATATCTCTCTACTTTAATACCTCTCATGTGTAGTCCCCTTATAGATATATGATGTTTCCGAAAAGTGTTCTCACTTTATATGGAGATACCCTCCTTGTTATTTAATTCATAAGTAGTTTTGAGTAAGACCATTGATATAGATAATTTTTATATCAGCAGAAGATGAAAATACATGTAGGTGAATTAAATAATCATAGAGATGAGCTATATTGTAATTATGTGTTTTATTTTCATCATACAGAAATGTATAACTAATAAATTATTTGAGTCATGTAGGACATTATTCGATATATTTATTTTAATTATTGTCTACTCATAATTTATTTGTACATCCCGATGGAAATGTCCTTCAAGGTCACCAAAAAGTGATATTATATGAATAACATGCATATAAATTAGTAATATTGATTATATATTGAGGAAAAATATATTAAAATAATTTTTCAACACATTGAACCACAATATTATTATTAAATGTAACTTCTCAAGGAGTACCACCCTGATATGTATTTTTTTGATTTTTAAAATTTTAAAATCAATTATAGATAGTTTCCCTTATAGGTTAGGGTTTTTCTATTATGGAATCTAATTAAATATATGAATATTGTTTTAGAAAAATTCTTATTGTGATATTATGATCTCTATAAACCAAAATTAAAATTCAATGGTTACCACCATGGGATTCAAAAAAACAAGTAACTTATTATATATCAACGGTAGTAGTTTATTTACAATAATTAAACCATCTATTTGGATCCCTTGTATAGATGGATAGGGATGAAGAAACCTATATTATATACTTGGTTATGCGTGTTTAGTAGTGGTGGAGAAGTGTGTGGTTAGTGAGATCCCTCAATGATGACCCTATTCAAGAGACCAAAGCAGAGAAAGTATAAAATGATCTTTAATATATATATGATGAATGAATTTTCATATTATGTAGGGAGATAATTCATGCCGTATTAAATGACAATGGGGACACCTTTACCCAAGGTCAAACATCATCATTGATCTAATATTTATTGATTATATTACATTAAATTATATTGAGTGATTATTATTCAATGATAAAACAATCCTAATTATAAACATATTCAAGCTATTAAATAAATACAATTAAATTATTTTCATATCTTTGTAGTATAGAATTTTGTAAGCTCAAAATAATAATTGAAATTTGAATGAATTTGTAATTTTCCATATATTAGTTGGGAACCAACATACATACCGCACTGATATATTATGTATTATCAATTTTATTATGTGGAATGATAGAAATAAATAAAACCATCAATATCTTATCAAATTTGGTTTTATTCATGACAAGATAACCATTTCAATATATGGAAAAATAATTCATGTCATGTTTAAATTTTTTTTGTTTCTAAATTTTCCCTTCAATATGTATTCATATTATTAAATAAATTACATATTTTGGGAAGATATGCCTTTAAATTTAGAGGGCGAGAGGTTGATTCAACTAAATAATATTATAGTTTAGTCGGAAAATGTATTATATTGTTAAAACATGATCATAAAAACGTCATTGATTTCATCATATAATGTATTTTTTGTTACATATATTAAATTTAAACAAATAAAATACTATCAACTAAGTAAAATAATGATATTAATTTACCTAAAATTATTCTAATTATATTTATTCAAATAGTCATTATGTATTTATTTGTATTTTTCCCCCACAATAATGATTAAATATTACAAAATTTATAGCAATTCTTGAAGGAACATGAAATATTATATAAAATAATATTATTATTTTGTATTATCCTAATTATATTCATGAATATTTATTAATTTATTGCGATTTTTGATATATTTTAATTACAAAGTAATACCAATTTATTTGATAAATATTATTTAAAAAAGAAAAATATTAATTCCATGGATTAATTTTGTTGCATTAAAAATAATGTATATAATTTTATATCATGTGTTATGATGTTTTGATGGATAATATTTAAAATTTAATAGGCTTGACGTACTTTATAAGATTATAGAAACACTTTTTTGGGATATGGAGAAAATTGAAAAAAATGGGATCTATATGATAACAAAATAATGTTATTTGAACCCTATAATTTCTATGAATTATTATTTACCATGAAATTGGATATAATATATTTTGAATTTTTTTGTTTTCTTCTAAATCTTTTATTTTTATAATTCAGAGATAGCTCATGTTTATTGAGAAATTTCTATCTGTGCATCTAAAATGTGTTTCATAGTTTAACATATTGTAGAAGTGATGTTGTTTTGAAAAATGGTAATTGATACTAAAAATATATCATAGAAAAAGAGTTAATATGAACTCTATATCTCCAAACATAATCATATCCCTTTATTTAATATTTTCACTAAAACATTAAATATGAGGAAGTGTATAATAGTAAAACTAGATGCTCCAAGGATACATTTTATCGAAAATTAAATCCAAACATAGTCTTCCAAGATTAAAAGTCATAATAAAATATTTTAAACTAGGGAAAAATATTATGAAAATATTTTGATACTTCATTGGTTTATTTTATGAAGATTCATGGACTATAATTCCTAGATATCACTATAATGATCACGTAACATATCCAAAACATAAATAATGAAGGATCATGAAAGATTTTAATTAAGTGAAAGAAATGGAATTGACTATTTTTTGGGGAAATAGTTAAAAGGTATTAGGATAATTTCGAAGATGGGTTTGAGAGTATATTATTAAATTATTTTAATGTTTACTTTATAACATTCAAAAATTAGTACTATCATTCTCCCCAACATTCCCCTAGTTTTATTTAACATTTAGTGTTCAATCCAACAATAAATAGGGGTAAGAAATGTGATAATGTTTTTGTAATTGATTCTCACAATTCATGAATAAAAACATTTCTTTTTTTTTGAATTGGATATAGTATTCAGTATGTGTATAATATTTTGAATATGTTTTTATTATAAATTTTAAACAAATATGATGTATATTTCATTATTCGATTATAATTTATCTCCATCAATTTATCATAGATTATTTATTGTTGAATATGATTTGTTAAATGGATATTTTTTGGGGATTGTGGTAGGTGGATGAATTTCATATAATATTATTGGGTTCCCTATAAACTAAAACACTCTTTTAGGAACATCATTATAAACTAAAGGATGATTTGTTATTTTGTTTTATTAGTACCTCTTGAAATATATTAGAATGAGGATATAATATGTTGATTATTTTATTTTAGTTATAATTTACAAAAATTCATTTGATCATAGGTGATAGAGTGAAATGCATGAGACTCGCCACTTATTAGTTAATATGAAGGAGATTGAATTACTAAGGACGGTGATAATAGTATATGTGAACATATAACCTCAATCATTAACATTTATACACTATACTTATATCAGCATTTATAATAATATCAACCACTCATGAATTTATCCTATTTCATAACTGATTTTTTTGTGAAGTCCAATCTGGAGACAGTTGTAGTATTAAAACTATTAAAAACATTAACATGGGAATTTATATCTTTTTTCATCACCCATGATTGTAACATGTGATAACCATGGTAAATGTTTTGATAAGGGGGTTACAATAACACTATCATATTAATATCATGACCAATTATAATATTGGTCATATTTTTTAATTAGAACTTATGATATATTGAATATTAATACTAGCACTTATTAATTTGGAAATATAGATTGAATTTGATAAATTTTCATAGATAGACTCATGTGATACTTCATGTTTCGACATTGATTTTTCAACAATTTTATGAATCCACAATTAATGAATTATATATATAAATATATATAAGCTACTCAGTTTAAATCATTGTAATGAAAAATTATTATAGGTTTGGAGAATGGAATTTAATTAAAAAATAAACCCATATAACTATTACTAAATATTTATGATCATTGATTTTATGATAAGAAAACATCATAGATATTATAGTTAGATTATTAAACAAGAATTTCAATATTATTTTTTTTTAAAAAAATAGTTAAAATGGAAGGGAATTTATGATTTCATTGGAAAAAGAATAATGGGAGGAGTTACATCGAATATAACCATGATAATTCATTAAATGGTAGTGGATAAAAAGATGAATTATTTATATATTTTTTCCAATATCTAGAATCAAAAACATCAGAATTGAAATCTACTCTATCATACAACATTTAGGGTAAAAAAATTAAGGGGTTCTATGAGTGAATCAAGAAGCTATATAATATCTACACAAGTTACAAAATTTAAGTGAACACCATTATTGTATTGTTTTATCATGGACATCTTTATGTTGATATAAATATTGTGTTCATATTATATATAAGTTGTTTTAGAGAAATAATGCATCATATTGACCAAGATGCATACTTAAAATATTTCAAAAATTTAAAAAAAAATTATCTTTTATGAAGTGGTATATGAGTTATTCAGGCGATGTAAAATTCAAACTCATCACAATTGTTATATTCCATTTATAAAGATATTATAAGTCATGTCAAATTTTTTATTTTGATCAAAAAATGAATAACATGGTTCAAAAAATGTATGAGGTCTAGGTCCATCTCCTATTAACATTATCAAATTTTCAACAGAAATACATGGAATATATTTTTGTACTAAAACATTATAGCTATAAAAATACATATATCAGGGCCACTGGTAGAGTGTATATTCCATTTTATAATCTATTCTTTTATTCCAAATAAATAATGTTTGAAAAACATTACTAATACTAATATCATCTGCTATACAAATTAGTATATAATAATAAATCATTCCATTACCCAACACATCTTTAAAAACATTAAATAATATCAGACAACAATCCAAAGTATAAATCCCACCTATTCATGTAAAAGTGAATATTAAACCTTCATTACACTAGTGTAAATCCACAGGCATAGAAGTTATATGGAGACAAACATGAGGATCACTATAATTAAAAAAATTATACTATAAATCAACTCAATAGACTTGGGGAAATTTTATCACTGAATTATGGAATATAATTATCCAAATTAATACCTAATATAAAAAATAATTTTTTCATAGTTACTGAATGAAATATTTTAGATATTTACCACATTGAAACACCTAATCATATATAAAATCAATATAGTGGTGAGTTAGATGAGGATAAAATGTCAATAAGAACATCTTAGTAAGGTTGATCATGTTGTGGATGAAGCTGAGAACATCCTGAAATTACTAGTGAATTTAGTACATGAGAATATATAGTTAAATGAAGATGAAAATATGTATGAATGTAAGAATGAATAAAATAAAAATAAATACAAGAGAACCCAATTGTGATGATAAGGTGAGATGAAAGATCATACGCAACCATTTTTATCTTGGAAGACCGAGTATAAAAATATTGAATATAAATTTTTCCAATGAGTAAATTTGATGAAAAAATCATAATGTTGATATCAACATCCAATTAAATAAATCCCTCATCAATATTTTGTATTATACTGAATAACTCAAATTAAATTTCACTCAAACAAGAATAAATTAGATGAAAAAATTGATTTATAATTATTTGTATGATAATTAAAAACTACAAAACATCCCCAAAAATATCATGTTTTATTTATATTTTCTATCACAGACACCAATTTATTTATCAAATTATCAGATACATTATTTCATTTATAGATATTTATTATTTACATACTAACTCAATTTTAATATCATTAAATATAGTATAATTGAACCCACTTGAGTGGTATTATAGAATGTAAATAAGTTCACTACTTTTACAGAATTATTTTTAGTGGATGTGCTAGTTTGATAGAAAAAAAATCATTCTAGAATACTTTTATATTTTGAACATAGATATATAATGAAAACTATCACAATCACCCATTATTTATGGTATCACATTCTTGAAGATAGTACAAATGATAATTAATCTTCACGAAGTCACCATTTAGAATTTAATATGGATACTTCACTTCCCAAATATAGATTATTGACAATATGAGGGACCCATTAGTGTATTATTACCTTCAAAAGAATTACTACAATGAATAATTTGATTCTGTTGAAGATATATATATTTTATTGAAATTTTTTTGTGTAAAATATTTATTATTAAATATTTTTTTGATAAGGAATATGTTAAAAAATAAAAAAAACATTTATATAGTTTGGAATGAGATGTATCCTATAAATGTTTTGATGATTTTTTTCATATCGATTCATGAATATGATATGTATTTTTTATCAGATATTTCTATAGTACATGTATTGGATGTATGAAACACAAATATGATCCCATCATTTGAACATGACCCAAATGAAGAATTGGAATTGTATCCTTTTTATATTATTTATGTGAATCTAATAGATTGATAAATATTAAAAATAATATTTTTTTAAACTATCATCATGAGATTAAATTAATTTCATTGATCATATATTAATAAAATTTCAATGATTTTGCAAGATTGATGGAGTTATTAGCGAAATAAACCAAAAAATCATTAAAAAATATTTCATCTTTTAAAAAATTTCATAAATGTTATATGTCCCAAAAAAGAATAAATTCTACATGAATGGGTGTATTTAAAATGGATTTATAGAAATTTTTATTGGATAACGTAATCTACACAATATTTGGCTCACAATGGGATATCACCATTTGTGATGTTAAATGAAAAAAATTCACATACAAATGTGAGGAATGAAAAAAATAATTCTATTTAGAATTACGGATATATAGAGATATTTTATTGATTATATGAATCATAATCATGTAAAAAATGAAATTCATATAATCAAATTTATTCATCATATATTTTAAATGAATAAAAAATCAGTGACAATTGATTTATAAATGGATCATTAGTTTACATTCATGTAATTATTTCCCAGATAGATCAAGAGAATACAATCCTTACGTATCCCATTATAACATTTTCTAATAAGAGGATACATTATGGAATGTGAAATTCAATTGGTACATTTAAGATATTTCTGGTAAGTAACTTTTCAAATTATATTTAATAATGTATTTATGAGTTTCAGGTTGAATTAAATATTTTTTATAATATTATTTTGATTATATTAAAAATATAAAAAATATTTTAAAAAATAATAATTGAGTACATTACGGTATTGAACTTGGAAAATATTTTTTTCATGGTGGAAAGAGGATTAGTTTTTTAGAATATAAGTCACCAAATATGATTGATAATGAGATATGCATGATTGAAGTTAAAAATTATATAACATTTCCAACATGATTGAAACTTGTTGGATAATTATTAGTACATGCATGTGCTTTTAAGGTCTTCCATAATGACATTAATTATATATATCTCCCTTTTATATGATTAATTTTACATGGAAAATATTAAAATATTGATGAAAAATTCATTTTATCTTTAGATTGAATGAAAACGTGAATAATCAAAACAATAGTGAGGTATCCAATAAAATGGGAATATACTTTTTATCTTTACTTGATGAATATCACCATGGTGTTTATTATATCCTATTACAAAAGATTAAAATTAAAAATATAGTCATTGGATGTACTTTGTATATATTGAATGGTATCCATATTCATTACAAAAAAATGAAATCGAGTTTATATGAGTTATTTTTTTTATCAAAATTATGATCATACAATATGGATAAAAATTTAATACTTTTTTGTGATCACGTATCCCTCATGCATTCGACGATGAATCAATATATTAAAAAAATCATTTGAGATATATATTGTAAATTTATGATTTCAATTTGTTGATATATGAAAATAATTGAGTTGGGAACTCTGAGACCCATAACATGAGTGGGTTTTTCAATACCAAGTAAGTGTCGATTATATCCATAATCACATTAAATGATATAGTATCATGATTGAAATTTTGTATTACTAAACTAGATGTTCACTTGAGTGATTATTTTTTAATAAAAGGTAAAACATTTATATTCATAACAGTCCTCATTTGAAAACAAATTCATTGGAAAAAATCAGTGGAAAGATGTATATTATGGTATATCCAATGCTATTGAAAAAAATAATGGATAATTTATAATAAGTTGTTTTCATGAGAATGAATTTAACTTTTTTCTTTCTTTTTTTCAAACGATTGGTTCTGTTGAATAATTTATACCTCACATAAGTATTTCTAATATTTTTATAAAATAAATATACTATACAATATTTTTTAATGATATTGAAGAATTTTTAATGAATTGTGAATGATGATAATTCACTTGAATCATCTCAAATAACCATAAAATTACAAAATGACCCATAATATTTTGTTAGATCATTGATGCAATAGAATATAATTTTTTTGACACTTCCTTTTTTCTATAAGAAACAAATTCATGTATCCCCAATTTTATTAAATCCTAAAACTTGATGATTCTAAATACAATAATTTTAATGATGTTAATTTTTTTATTTCATTTTTCTAAACCAACATTTTTATTTATTTTTAGTTACAAATGTCATCATTAGTGATCAAGTGATAGATTTCTAAAACATGAGAATTAAATCATTTCTATAAAAGTATGGAGTTCAAAAAATTAATTTAATTTCCATCCATACATAAAAAAATGTCTACATTGATGATTGAAATATAAAAATTATATGAAATATAGGGAAAACTATGTCACAAAATATTGGGATGAGATTAATTGTTTTTAAAATGAATTATCTACTTATATATTTTCATTGAAATACACATATTAAAATGAGTCTTTATTGTATAAATTTTATAAAAATAAATCAAAAACATTTGGAAGTCATTCATAATGAATAATTGGAATTGAGAGTACAGAATATATACCTAATAAGGATATAATAGATAGAAGGATAAAACATCATCAGTCAAAAGAAATAAATACAGATTTTTTTGGAGAAATAATTAAATTAAAAAGAAGGAGTTACAGTGTCATATATAAAAAAATTTGGTTAAGAGACTTCTTGAAAAGTTCCCATGTTCTGTTCTACAATTAAAGATTAATGTTAATTCATTGTAAATTTCACTCTATATATAATGAACCATATATAGTTACTAAATTGTATATTTTTGGTGTGGTGAATTATGAATAAAATGAATTTTTTTTATTAATCAATTGTATATTAATAGATTATATAGAATTGTTCCATTAAATCCATTTGAGGAGATCATAATCCACCATCCTATTTTACACTGAGAAAATTTAGTTTATTTATCTACATAAAACATTGATATATTTTATGATTAGAGTTAAAAAAAATTATAATATATGTTATTTAGAATTTATTAATGAAATTTGACTGTTTAATGGTGGTAAGGGAACCATGATAGTTTTTGTATTATAAAAATATTATCATCTTTTTTCTTTGGTATTTTATTGTGTTTATTTTAAAAAATTCAGTGTTTTTTAAAAGTTTTGAACTCAAATTGATATTACATTTATCTCTTTAACCATATGATATATGTCATTCTTATATGACACATTTACTCATTTTATATAAATGGTAAAATGAACATGTTTTTATATTCTACATGAGGAAAATTCATGTACAAACTATTGAATTTTAAATCAATTTCAATGACATATTGATAGAGATTTTATTAACTCTCAAAAGAGTCCAAAAATCATATTTAAGTATCATCATCACAATTTCATTTAGTAATAAACCAACACATACATTTTAAAATTTATTTTTCTTAGTTATAATGTCAAAAATTATGATAATTGAGTATTATTTGATATACTTTATTGAAAAACTAATTGATTTTAGAATTCCATTTTAAATAATATTTTACACTTTCCATCATTGATATTTAAAAATTGTATGTAGTAAAAGAAATTGATGAACTTAGTAAGAATCCACACTACAATTACAATATTCAATATCTACCCTTAATTACAAACTAATGCATATTCCTTGTACAATTTAGGTGTGGGGAGGCCAAAGATTAATTAATAAAATTTATTTTTTGAAAATTTTTTAATTGAAAATTAAAATATTCCCTCACATGTATAATATGTTTTTATGAAAAAATAACAATGGGGGTGGATGAAATAATGGGATTGATATCATTTTAAGATTGGATGGGGGGTCACAATACATTTTGAATACTACGTGTTATATATCCTTCTTCAATAATTAAAAATCAAAAAAATTTATATATGTGGGAAATTAAAATATTATTTTGGAAAATAATGTAATGATGTTAGAAACATATATTGTACGGAAAATGTTAACATGTTTACTATCCAAGTGGAATAATAACGTGATATTACGATAATAAAATAAAATAGGGAGATAAAGGAGATAACAATTCGAATGGAAATTGAAAATAATATATTCTGATTCAATAATAATCTAAACCTCCTAATTTACATGATAAATTTATCAATAGAATCAACTAAACCAAAAACAATAAGGAACCAATAATAATTCTTCTTGATATTCATTAGTGAATGTCTCATATAGTGTTTTCAATTTAATTCATCAAGTGCATTATTAATATATCATTTACATGGGATCTGAAAAACATTTCTAAATAATAATATATATGTATTGAATTCTATAATTTATATATTTAGGTAAAAGTGATTATGTGTGTTTGGATGAGGTGAAATTATTAAATTATAATTTTTCAAAATTTAATTAACTTTATTATATGTGAATGAAATCATTTAGATACATGGTGTTGATGGAGTCTCATATTGGTTGGTGTTTGAAATAATTATTCAAAAATATTTTTGATGTTCAATTATCCAACAGTGTTATGATAAAATATAAGTGAATTTACAAATTGATTAATTAATAAAAAAAATTATTTCACTTATTTAATTTTTCCATGTTAATCATTCCATTGAGGTATGAGATTCCATTGAAATAAATTTTCACTTAATTTTAATTTTTAATTATTTATTAAAATCAATAACTATGGAACTGAACGTAATAATTGTTTTTTTAATAAAAATAATTGATAAAAATTGATATATTTTGTTATGATGTAATAAGGGTAAATTATGATATTTTTAATATGATTTAAGTATACTAGGAGATTATAGAATCAATATGTAGATATGCCAAAAATGAAGAATTTTTTGAACTCAACATCACCAACATTGATTTCATTTTGAACTCTATGTCACCAAATTAGAGTCCTCATCAATGATGTAGGGTTTAATTTATTTCATAAATTGATAATCAATATTCTGATGAATATTTGTTCTCGTTCATATAGATTATGATTTCATTGATAGTTTTCATGAATAGTTGACTATATAGAGTCTTTTAGTAAAAAATATAATAAAATAGAGTAATTTTAGAAAAATATATTAAATTTGACGCATATATAATAAAATAATGTATTCAAGTATTAAAAGTCTCATCCTAGTATACATTTTCTATCTATTATATTCAAATATGAATGAATACCCAAGGTAGTTATCTCCACTATAACATGAAATAAAGATGTACCAAGTTTTCATCCCTCCTACCCAACATTTTACTAGATGTGGAATATAATTAAAAATTATCTTTACCCAATAGAATAATATTTCATCCAATTTTTTGAAACATATATTTTAAAAAAATTATATATTTGTAAGATCCATTTCTTTGGAAATAAATTTTTAAAACATAATTACAGATATATAAATATTTTAATTAGGGAAAAGAGATAAAACAAAAGAAGATTTAATTGGTAAATATGTAAGAAATAATGGGAGATTTTTTGAGATGTTTTTGAGATTAAAATGTTTCTTTTTTTATGATTGAATATATATTTTCATTATTATATTTTCAAATATCATCATGTCAAATATTTAACAATGTTTCCTCTCACATAGATGGGAAAAACATGCTGATGATTATCGAATGTTAAGTTTTTTTATTGGGAATCAAAAGTTTATTTCTTCATGAATAAAACTATATTAGTATTTAGAAGTAGTCTAATATTTTGAATCTTGTTTGGTTATATCTATACTTTTTTATATTATACATTATTCAATCATCATTGTCCACCCTCTATATAGATTAGCTTATTTGTGGTGGAATTGGGTACATTATTAGTGATGTTCTTGGTTGTTTTTTGAATGTTGATGTTTGAAGTGGAATAATCATGGGTTTTTTATTAATAAGAATACATGTTTTATTATTTATATTATAGAGTTTGAGTGATTCACTTTTTTTTGAAAATTATAATTCTACAGATATATTGCTAGGTCAATGGGATGGGATGCGGTTTAAATGTTTTTTACTCATCAGAAAAATATATTCTATGAAATGTGTGTGGATAAATAACCATGACAACTCAAATATATCAACTAATAAAATATATATTAATTTCATATTTCTATGATTGAATTATAAGTGAACAAATATAGCCTAACCAAAACCATTATCCTCTAAATTTTAAATAAATCCATAAAAATTAAGACAAATAAAACACCCCCAATTAGTTATATTTAATTTTTTTAGAAATTCTAAATGAATAATAACCAACAATTACAAAATTTATTATATTTAAGAATTTTATTTTTTGATTTTACAACACTTGTGATAGGTGTCTGTCAGCACTCTATAAATTTACAACTTTTAAAGAGGCACTCCATAATATTATTTCTTGGGTAGAAAATTTATACTTTAATTCTTTATAATATGGAACTATAAGGATATATTTAGGGATAAGTCATTATATATTTTAAATAAAAAAGAATGAAACAAAATATATTAATACTATATATGAAAAAATATAATTATTCTCTACTATAAATTTTTATTAAGGAAACTGAAAATGATACTTTAGAGTTTAATTGTATAAAAAATGTGGTAATGATGAACATGTTTTTAATACTGTAACATGACAGGTCAATAAGTAATAACATATTTTCATATTTATTAATATTTGTGAATTAAAAATTAATTTTATCTTAAAGGGGTTTCTATGTTCGATAGCGCACCCGATACGCAATAACGGGTTTCTTTGGAATCATACGTTGCACAACAATAATATAATATTATTATTTTAAATGGTAGTTAACTCCTAGCCGTTGTATTGGCGAGAATTAATAAAACTAAATATAATATTATTATACATGTATTTATATTTATCCAATAAAAGTTAGAGGATTAATATATGAATGAATCTAATTTTAAACATAATTTACATTAAAAGGCTGATTTACCACCTTTTAATGGAAAACCCTTTTTAAATATAGTTTTGGTCACTTTAATACATTATATATAAACAAATAAAATACTTTTTTAGAATGAGGACATAATAATTTACTTTGGGTAATTTGTTGTTAATTTTCTCATAAAGTTCATTTTTTAAGGAATAATGAAAATATTGTATTTTAATTCAAAACTATGTTTTAATCTAATTTATTTATATGGTTAGATTATCATTTTAATTGGTTTTAATGTTTAAATAAATTATAATTTTTCCATTTAATCTAATTTTGGTCATCAGAAAAATTTCACATTTAAATTGTATATAATCAACTGTCAATCTTTAGATAGTTAATATTTCTTAAAAACAAGCCTTTTGTTTTGACAGTGGGAATTAATTTTAAATTATATTCTGCCACTTCTGTGTTTTGAATTTGAAGAAATGGATTCCATAGTTTCAATCAGGAGGTTCATATTGAGTAAATAGGTAACTTATATTTTTAGGCATTTTAAATATTTACCTCAGTAAATATTTTATTTACAATGGTTAAAGGGTAAATTAGGTAAATAAGGGTAAATATAATAATATTTATTTACCCTAACATGTGTTCTAATCATATTTTTTGATTAATATCCGAACATGCGCATCCTTGGGTCAATTTGGGGACCCCATAGAGCCACATAAAAGTGATTACGACACTTTATTTTAATTAACTTAAAGTAAAGGCCAAAATGAAATAAACAAATATCTTTTAGTAAATTAATTTTTACATGGGTTTATACAAGTTATATTTTCCAATATAAATATTCATTATAAATATAAAAATATTTCTTACATAATGGTATTTGTTTTATAATTTTTAGACATCAAATAAATAAAATTATATATGACATAATCAAGATGCAGTATTTACCTCATTAATAAATGATTTAATTAAATAAGATTATAATGATTAAAATATTAGCCAAAAATGTCCAATTATGATTGGGTGACTTTATTTATATTATGAGTCATATTATCTTAGACCATAATTATTTTTGGACTATTAGAAACCGAATATAATTATATTATAAAATAATATTTTCACTCGTTCTTAAAGAGCCCCTCCTCTCCATTATAAAAAGAGACCACTTATATGAAATTCCACACACCTCTCAAGCCATTTGGATCGTCCAAACTCTTCCCAATTACGCTCCCTACATCCCTATAGTCATCCTAGAAGCCTTACATTAGGATGAAGGCACTTCAAGAAGTCCATTGGTTCAAACCAAAGTGAGTTACCCAAATTAAAGGTAACAGTTTCTCTTAAATTGTTTTCTTTTATTTTGCTTCTCCAACCACTAAACACTTTTTATTTACTTTATTTTATGACAACACCTGTATTCTCAATATACTAGTATTTTTTTATGATATGGATTCGAACTACACTTATACACACCTCCATCTAATGGATGAAGAACATAATTTTTCCGTGGAAGGAAAACGAAAGCCTCACGAAACAATGATTGTTCAATTACATCGTACTGCCTCTAATGTTGGACATTAAGATGGAACTATATTTATATATGATATATATTATGTTTATGAATTCATTATTCTTCTGTACTTCCCAATTATGTCAAACCATTATGGTTTCCATGGTGGGTAAATACGATAATCTCATTTGGGAAGTGCAGACTACCGCCCCCGCAACGTGATGGGACTCGTTAATGCCCTATGTGGGATGTATAAGGGATATATTTAATGATATTATATGTGATATTATAATGAAATTATAATTTAAATATGTATAATTATGTTTTAATTCCATTAAAATAAGAAATAGAAATGAAAGTAGCGTTCATGCGTACGTACGACTTACCATATCCATGAACGGTGCATTTCATTTCATACCTCCAAATGTTGTGTACTATTATAAATACATGTACATGATTGATATATATGATATATATGGCACCCAAATCATGAATATCATTCTGGATATAATGAAACTTTTACCACATGAACAAAATGTAATTATTAGAATTTCATTTTTGAGTCACGTACCAAATATCGACAAAATGAACCTTATTATCTTAAATAATTACTTAATGATTATATCATTGTAATAAGTGATATAAAAGAAATAATAAACTTGAAAATGTTATTAATAAAGTATAAAATAACTTTTTTTTATTATTCTGGAGATTAAAGAACTAATGTGTCATGTCGAACACAAGGTAAAGGGCTTCGTCTCAATCTCCTTTCATTGAGGCATTTTTTTGTTTTATACATGACTTTCTTTTATATGATGTATAAAACCCTTTGACTTTTCCTTATATTCAAAAGGAATCTTTTCTCTATGAAGCATTTTACTATACAAAAAAAAATTCTTTAAAGTATGCGGTGACAACGACCTTTCCGCCGCCGTGAGTATTATTTGATATTTGGCTTCCTTAACAAGCCATAATGTTATTAAAAGGAAAAATAAATACCAAATACTCTTTTTAAGTATTATGGTATTGATAATGATATTGAGAGTGTGTTTATTATTTCAATATCTTAAAATGATATTTTATTATTGCAATGTGGAAATTTTATTTTTCCTTTATGCTTATGTTATGTGATAACATCATGTTATGGTTCATGGGAATTATTTACGTATACGGGTGGTTTTATGATAAACCTTGGGCATGTGAGCTTAAGATAACTCTCCAATACATTGGGTAATGTGAAGGAGGTAAACGTGAATGTTTATCCTAAGAGATTTAGGGAATATAGTGTGATGGGTATTCCAAAGTAATTCCCTAGGTAGCTGTGATAGCTACATTGTAAGTATGGTATGGATGCCACAAGTTACCTTAATGATTTATGACTTATATGTGTCTTTCATAAATATTATGATTTCATGAGGTAAGTAAAATAGTTCATGTTTTGTATGTATTTTTGAACAAATGTTTTCATTCACTATTTTATAACCCTTACTGAGCCTTTTATTGTCATCCCATGTTTTGAAATGTTTTTCATAGGACTTAAAGATGAATATGGTCAAGGATGAGATCAAGGAAAAACCATGCCCTCTTTAACATGGAATTAGACATGACATTCTTTCAATAGTTTTTATTTTATGAAAAAAAGTGGATTCTGGGTAGAAGTGACTACTTTGTAATATTTTGAGATGTAGTAGTTATGTCCTAATTCCATAAAACTCTAAACCAGAAAAGATCCTCAATGTGAATTATTCATTTAATTAAATATTATGTAATGTTTATGGCTGGGTTCTTACAGTTGGTATCAAAGGTTGGATTGGATAACTTTAGGGGTTAGGATATTGTTAAATTAATATCCATAAAGTAATTTATGTTAAAGTTAACATCATATAGAATTTCCAGATTACCATGTTGCTTCAACTAAGATATTTCTTGGTTTAGAATGGTTTTCCGCAGAGGAAAAAGGGCAGCTATGTTGGGCCGACATCAGGAGGAAGACAACCTTCCAAATCAGCAAGCTGAGATGGTCAGAATTGGAACTGAACAGTTTGTTGCAGTGATGGCACAGTTGACTCAGGCTATAAATGGTGGTTGTATCCATGTATGAGATCTGCCAGATCAATTACAGAGGAACATGTCAGTAGTGGGGCATTCCACGAGGCAACATCCCCCATCATTCAGAGGATCATCTGATCCGGTACTAGCTGAAGGGTGGATTAAAGAATTAGAAACGTTTTTTGATGTCATGGGTTGTTCAGAACATCAAAAGGTTAGTCTCGCTATTTACCATTTTGAAGGTGAAACAGATCAGTGGTGGTCGATGGTGAAAAATATCAGGGATAGTGAGGAGATTGATGCACTTTATTGGGATGAATAAAGAGGTATTTTTCTGGAGAAATATTTTCCTAACGCAGTTTGTATTAGGATGGAGAAACAATTCCTGGAATTGAGGCAGGAGGATGACTCAGTGTCAGCTTCTGAAGAAAAATTCACTCGATTGGCAAGGTATGCTCCAAAATTCATAGGAGTTCTTGATAGTAAAATCAACCATTTTTACTCAGGATTAAAGGCAATTTATCAAAGGGATTTTCCTTCTTGTGGGTTCAAATGTAATGAAAAACATGTTCGCTGTGCGGAAAAGGTGGAAATGGAGTTCGCCTATGATCAAGTATTCTTTGACAAACAACAAAATAAGAGGTCGAGGTGGCTGGCGAAAGGAAATAACTCTTAGAAAATGTCTGATTATAAGAAGAATAAGTTTATAGTTTTTGATAATTGTGGTAAAAATCATGTTGGGAATGTCTTTTGAATTCTGGTAAGTGATACTGATGTGGTAAAATGGGACATAAGGCTCGTAATTTCACTAAAAAAGATCAAGGTAATGGTAAGACAAAATCTGATTTACAGTCAGTAAAATGTTTTAAGTGTAATGAAATGGGTCATTATGCCAATGAGTGTCCAACAAGGAACTCAACCGAAGGAAAGAAGCTAGACTACATGCAGAAAGGGGTGGAGAAATCCTTTGAAACTACTTCAGCAGATGTTGGGCCATCAAATGAAGTTGTATCAGGTACATTGTTAGATTGTTCAGATTATGCCAATGTGATGTTTGATTCAGGGTCTACACACTCTTTCATTTCTAAAAATATTTCTAGTAAATTTGAAATTCCATATCATGATATGAATACTGAACTTACAGTAAAAATACCTGGAGGAAATGTTGACACAAAAAGAAAACATAAGAAAATTCCCATCCTTGTGTGCTGAAAGAATCTACCTACAAACCTTATTTTTTTGCCTGTAGTAGAGTTTGATGTAATATTGGGCATGGATTGGATTTATGTTTATCATGATAGGATTGACTGTAGCGATAAAGATGTTTCATTTCAGAATGATTTTTAGTTTGTGTACAAGAATTAACCCTTGCTTCTAATAATATATCAGGAAGACGAAAAACTGGTAAAAGATGGAAATGAATGTTACCTTTCACATATTGTTGTAAACAAAAGAAATACTCCGATTAATGATGTGCCAGTGGTAAATGAGTACCTTGATTCTTTTCCTGAGGAGTTGCTTGGTATTATACATGATCGGGAAGTTGAATTTACTGTTGACTTATTTTCTAATGTAAGCCAATATCAAAACCCCATTATCGAATGGCTCAAATTTAACTTTTAGAGTTAAAGAAGCAATTGGAGGAGTTATTAGATAAATGTTTCATTCGTCCTGGAATATCACCCTGGGGTGATCTTGTATTATTTGTAAAAAAGAAATATGGTTCAATGAGACATTTCACTGATTGTAGAGAATTGAATAACATCACTGTTAAGAATAAGTATCCTTTGCCTCATATCGATGATTTGTTTGATCAGCTCCAGGGAGCTCAATATTTTTCGAAGATGGACTTGAGGTTGGGGTACCATCAGTTTAATGTAAAAGAAGCCGACATTCCAAAGACCACATTTCGTACTAGATAGGCCATTATGAATTTGTAGTTAAGCCATTTGGTTTAACCAATGCACATTTTGTATTCATGGATCTTATGAATAGAAATTTCCATGAGTTCATGGATAAGTTTGGGGTTGTGTTCATTGATGATATTTTGGATTATTCAAAACATAAAGAGGAATATGAATGTCATTAAAGGGTTGTCTTGAAAACCTTAAAAGAAAAGAAACTTTATGGAAAATTCAGCAAGTGTGAGTTTTGGTTACAACAAATTTCTTTCCTTGGTCACATTGTTTAAAAAAATGTCATAACTGTTGATCCTGCAAAAACCAAAGTTGTTGAAGAATGGCCAAGACCCACAAATATAACCAGGATTCATAGTTTTCTTGTTTTGGTAGGTTATTACTGGGGGGTTTTTTAAAACTTTTCACGGTTATCTAGTCCAATGACTAAGTTAACTCAAAAAGGTGTTATGTTAATCTGGACAAAATAATGTGATGATTGTTTTCAGGAATTTAAAAGGAGATTGGTGAATGCCCTAGTTTTGGAACTGCCTTCCAGAAATGGTGAGTATGTTATCTACAATGATGCTTCGTTGAAAGTACTAGGTTGCGTCTTAATACAAAATGATCAGGTAATTGATTATGCTTCACGTTAGTTGAAACCACATGAGTTAAATTACCCTACACATGATTTGGAATTAGCTGCTGTTGTTTTTTGCTTTACATATTTGGAGACATCATTAGTATGGAGTGAAATGAGAAATATATACTGATCATAAAAAGTTTGAAGAATATATTCACTCAGAAAGAATTGAACATGAGACATAAGAGATGGTTGGAATTAATCAAGGATTGTGATTTCATGATCCATTACCATCCGAGAAAAGAAAATAAAGTGGATGATGCTTTTTGTTGGAAAAGTAATGTCTCATTAGCCATTCTATGTTTGGAACAAGATCCATTGGTATTTTATTTGATGAAATTTGGAATAGAAGTTGTTGGTGGAGAAAATTATTTTTTTTTTGTTTCAGGTGTCAGTGAAATCTTCTCTATCAAACAGAATTAAGCAAACACCAATGCAAGACAGTGAGTTGCAGAAAAAGGTAGAGCTGGTTCAGAAGGGTAAGTTGTCTGAATTAAACATTGATAATGATAGAGTTTTGTGATTTGGGAAGAGATTGTGTGTGCCTTGTGATTCACAGTTGAAGAGATAGTTTTTATGTGAAGCTCATAGTTCTCCGTTTTCAGTTCATCCTGGCAGTACTAAGATGTACGAAGATCTTCAGGAGTATTACTGGTGGGATGGAATGAAAAAAGATATTGCAGATTTTACAGTGAAGTGTTTGACTTGTCATTGGGATAAAGTAGAGAGGCAGTTACCGAAAGGAATTTTTCAGCCTCTATCAGTGCCAGAGAGGAAATGGGAAAACATATCCATGGAATTTGTTGTGGGATTACCAAATACATCTCAAGGTAATAATGCAATCTGGGTTATAGTTGATCGATTGAATAAATATGCTCATTTTTGTCATATTAGAGATACATTGTCTCTAGATCAACTTGATCGGTTGTATGTTAAAGAGATAGTCAGGTTGCATGGAGTTACCCTCTCTATTGTATCTTTTCGTGATCCCAGGTTCACTTCTAACTTTTGTAAAGGCCTTCAGAAGTCATTGAGTACTGAATTAAACTTTAGTAAAGCTTTTCATCCTCAATCATATGGGTAGTCAGAAGGAACAATTCAGACCTTAGAGGATATGTTACGTGCTTACTCGATGGACTACGAGGGGTGTTTGTACCAACATATTTCTTTGGTGGAATAATATTATAATAATAGTTTTCATTCCAGTATACAGATGGCTCCATTTGAGGCATTGTATGGAAAGCATTTTCAAACTCCAGCTTCTTGGGATAGAGTAGGTGAATGAAATCTGATGGGACCAGAATTGGTAGAAGAGATGGCAGAGAAAGTTCAGTTAATTCAAAAGTGCATGGTAATAACTCAGAGCAGACAGAAAAATTATGCAGATAACTGGAGGAAGGATCTTTTTTTGAGGTAGGTAATCATGTCTTTCTCAAAGATTCTACTTGTAAAATGTGATGTGTTTTGGTAGGAAGGTAATGTTGATTCCGATGTTCATTGGACCTTATGAAATTCTGGAGAAATTTGGATCAGTTGCGTATAGAGTAGCCTTACCTCCAAGTTTATCCCAGTTACACAATGTTTTTTATGATTTGATTTTGAGAAAGTATATGCCAGATCCATCTCATGTTTTGAGCCTAGAGGTAGTTCAGTTGGAAGAGAATCTCTCTTACGAAGAACAACCAGTCTAGATTCTGGACCGTAGAGAGCAGGTGTTGAGGAATAAGATAATTCACTAGGTAAAGGTAATTTGGAAAACCCATATGGTTGAAGAGGCAACATGGGAATCTGAAAATGCTATGAGGGATAAATACCCCCACTTATTTTGATAAGTGGATAAAAATTATGAGGGATAAATTTCCAAAAGGGGGGAAAGATGTAACATCCCTGGTAAATGAAGAATACGAGATTTTCATATTTATTAATATTTGTGAATTAAATATTAATTTTAGATTAAAGGGGTTTCTATGTTCGATAGCGTACCCGATACGCAACAACATGTTTCTTTGGAATCTTACGGTTCACACTAATAATATAATAATATTATTTTAAATGGTAGTTAACTCCTAGCCGTTGTATTGGCGGGAATGAATAGAACTAATATAATATTATTATACTTGTATTTATATTTATCTAATAAAAGTTAGGGGCTTAATATATGAATGAATCAAATTTTAAGCATAATTTACATTAAAAGGCCAATTTACCACCTTTTAATCGTGAACCCTTTTTAAATCTAGTTTTGGTCAATGTAATAGATTATATTGGACAAAATAAAATACTTCTTTATAATGAGTACATCATAATTTACATTGGGTAATTTTTTTGTATTTTTCTTATAAAATTCATTTTTTAAGGAATAGTGAAAATATTGTATTTAAATTCAAAACTATGTTTTAATATAATTTATTTATATGGTAATATTATACTTTTAATTGGTTTTAAAGTGTAAATATATTATATTTTTACCATTTAATCTAATTTTGGTCATTAGAAACAATTTCACTTTTAAATTGTATATAATCAACTCTCAATCTTTTGATAGTTAATATTTCTTAAAAACACGACTTTTGTTTTGACAGTGTGAGTTAATTTTAAATTAATTTATACCACTTCCATGTTTTGAATTTAGAGAAATGGATTCCATTTTTGGAATAAGGAGGTTCAAATTATGTAAATAGGTATCTTTTATTTTTAGTCATTTTAAATATTTAACTCAGTCAATATTTTATTTTCCATGGTTAAAGGGTAAATCAGGTAAATAGGGGTAAACATAATAATATTTATTTACCTTAACAGGTGTTCTAATAATATTTATTGAGTCATATCAGACCATGGGAATCCTTGGGTCAATTTGGGGACCCCATGGAGCCACTTAAAAGTTATTATGACACTTTATTTTTATTAACTTAAAGTAACGGCCAAAATAAAATAAACAAATATCTTTTAGTAAATTAATTTTTACATGGCGTTATACAAGTTATATTTTCAACTATAAATATTAATTGGAAATATAAAAGAATTTCTTACATCATGGTAATTATTTTATAATTTTTAGACTTTAAATAAATTAAATTATTTATGACACAATCATGATGCAGTATTTACCTCATTAATAAACTATTTAATTAAATAAGATTATAATGATTAAAATATTATCCAAAAAAATGTCCAATTCTGATTGGATGATTTTATTTCTATTATTATTAATCCTATATTCGACCATAATGATTTTTTGACCATTAGAAACCTAATATCATTATATTATAAAATAATAATTTCACTCTTTCTTAAAGAGCCCCTCCTCTCCCTTATAAAAAGAGACCATTTGTATGAAATTCCTCACAACACTAAAGCCATTTTCCTCGTAAAAACTCTTCCCAATTAATCTCCCTACATCCATATACTCCTCCTAGAATCCTTACCATATTAATAAGGCACTTCTAGAAGTCATTTTGTTCAAACCAAAGTGAGTTACCCAAATTAAATGTAATAGTTTTTCTTAAATTGTTTTCTTTTATTTTGCTTCTCCAAACCCTAAAATCTTTTTATTTCCTTTCTTTTGTAACAAAACCAGTATACATACTAGGATGTTGTTATGATAAGTATTCTAACTACACTTACACGCACCTCCATCTGATGGATGAAGAACATAATGTTTCTGTGCATGGTAAACTAACACCTCACGAAACGATGATTGTTCAATTACATCTTACCGCCTCACATGGTGGACATTATGATAGAACTATATTTATATATGACATATATTATGTTTATGATTTATTTATGCTTCTGTACTTCCCAATTATATCGATCTTTTATGGTTTCAATGGTGGGTAAATACGATAATCTCATTTGGGGAAATGCGGACTACCGCCCCCTCAAAGTGATGTGACTCGTTAATGCCCTATGTGGGATGTATAATGGATAGAGTTATTGATATTATATATGATATTATACTGGAATTATAATATACCTTTTTATCATTATGTTTTAATTCCATTAAAATAAGAAATATAAATGAAAGTAGCGTTCATGCGTACGTACGACTTACCGTCTCCATGAACGGTGCCTTTCATTTCGTACCTCCAAATGTTATGTACTATTATAAATACATGTACATGCTGGATATATATAATATATATGATACCCAAATCATTAATATCATTATGGATATAATTAACCTTTTACCATGTGAACAACATGTAATTATAAGAAGTCCATTTTTACTCAAATACCAAATATCAACAAAATGAACGTTATTAAATTAAATAATTACATAATGATTATAACATGGTAATAAGTGATATAAAAGTAATAAAAACCTTGAAAAAGGTTCTTAAGCAAATAGAAATTAACTTTATTTTATTATTCAGGATATTAAAGAACGAACGGGTCAAGTCGGGAATGAGGTAAGGGACTTCGTCTCAATCTCCTTTCATTGAGTCATTTTTAGTTTAATACATGACTTTCCTTTATATGATGTATATAACCCTTTGACTTTTACTTCTATTCAAAAGGAATCTTTTCTCTACGAAGCGTTTTACTAAACAACAAAAAGGAATTTTTCTTTAACGTAAGTAGTGACAATGACCTTTCCACCGCCATGAGTATTATTTTATCTTTGGCTTCTTTAACAAGCCCGAATGTTTTTAAAAGGAAAAATAAATACCAAATACTCTTTTAAAGTATTTTGGTATTGAAAATGTTTTTTAGAATGGATTTATTATTTCAATATCTTGAAATGATATTTTATTATTTCAATGTGGAAATGTTATTTTTCCATTATGCTTATGTTATGTGTTAAGATCATGTTATGGTTCTTGGGAATTATTTACGTATACGGGTGGTTCCATGATAAACCTTTGGCGGGTGAGCCTGAGATATCTCTCCAATTCATTGGGTAACGTGATGGAGGTAAATGTGAACGTTTCTCATAATAGATTTAGGGAATATACTATGATGGGTATTCCAAAGTAACTCCCTATGTAGCTATGAAAGATACAATGTATGTATGGTATGGATGCCGCAAGTTATCATTATGATTTATGATTTCTATATGTATTTCATAAATGTTATGATTTTAGGAGGTAAGTAAAAGAGTTCATGTTTTGTATGTATTTATGAACAAATGTTTTCATTCACTATTTTATAACCCTTATTGAGCCTTTTATGCTCATCCCATGTTTTGAAATGTTTTATATAGGACATAAAGATGAATAGGGTCAACGATGGGATCAAGAAAAAGCCATGCTCTCTTTAACATGGAATTATACATGACTTTTTTTTCAAGAGTTTTAATTTTATGAAAAAAGTGGATTCTGGGTAGAAGTGCCCACTTTTTAATATTTTGAGATGTAATAGTTACGTCCTAATTCCCTAAAACTCTAAACCTGAAAAGATCCTCAATGTGAATTATTCATTTAATTCAATATTATGTAATGTTTAAGGCTGAGTCCTTATAAATACCATTTAAATATTTTAATTTTTCTCTATATATTAATTTCCTCCATGAAGGAAATGATACTACAGTAGATTTCAATGTCATCATTGAGTCATTAAAGGTTTCTATGTAGTATAGTCTAATCTGACAAATTACATTTAATTCATAGGGGTATAATGAAATCAATGATATTGAATTGTTTTCTTTTGAATTTAATTTCATCATGAATGGAATTAACGTTTCATGTCATGAATAGTTTCATTCATCATGTGGAATTATTTATTTAAGAAAATAATTATACATATTTAGCTAATAGTTTTTCTCTTGATTTCATTACCAACATGGATATATAAAGGCATTCTATAGAGATTATTTCACACTATGATATCAAAATAAAAACCCCACAAGATTTATTATAACTTTTTTTTTTAATTTCAAATGGGGGAAATGAAAAACAAAATTGGTAAATCTTTTTGGCATTTAACTTCAAATATTCTTTATATATATATAGGGAACCATATTTTATATGTTTATGATATTTAATGTTTTTTCATTTTTGGCAGTGAGTTCTAAAATTAATTTATATTTTATACAATAAATTGAATTTTTTATGAATTTTTCTATATGGTGTATCATTTTTACAAAACAAATTTGTTTTTGTAATTATGAGTGTTGTTTTAATTTTAAATTATTTTTTTGGTGGAATTAAAAATAAATATTTATTTATTTTCATCATTCCTTTTCAATGGGTTTATATGGTTTAAAAATTTCCAATGTTTTATATTTTATGTAGTGGTGATGATGTAGAATATTAGGGAAAAAGGTCAAGTGTTTTATTTTTTCAAGAACAATTTCATTGTTAGTTAAATTTATATATTAATTGAATCGGAGATAGTAATAGACAGATTTAATAATAAATTTTTTTCATTGAATTAATACATAAAGTAAGAGTACATGACACTTAAAAATCATTACTTCTAGTGAGGTCTCTTGATGTATAGTCACTCTACACTTTTAAGGGAATAAATCTTGGATACATTGTTTCATTATTGGACAATGGTAGATAAATGAAGAATAAAATAAAGTTAAATAACAAGTTGTGATCATCATACATTTTGATATTTTTTTCACCACTAAATCATGTTAGTTTCTTCAAAAATATCATCCAATTATTTATTCATGAGAACCATCGATGATTTTGAATTTATATTTTAGGTAAGTAATTTTTATACACCGAAAAACAAATTATGTTGTTCAAATTAAAATGATGATTTATTATGATTAACTAGAATTAATACGTATTTATTATTAACATAACACGAAAATATGGATTAATCTATGATAATAAGTAAATTATATGATAAATAAATAATTTAATTGAATTAATAATCCATATTATTATTTTAAATTCTGATGAAATTAGATTTATTTTATTATTGACAAGAAAATAGAAATATTGGAATGTAGTTCTTGTAAATTTTTATGATTGAAATTATATGATAATATAATATTATTATTGTATATATGATGTGGATTATTTATTATAATTTTTTCCCATGTGATATTTATGAAAATTTATAAAGGAGAAAATATCCTAATTTGTGAATTCTATTTAAAATATTTTAATGAATACATAAATGATTGATTAATGATATTTTAAAAAAATAATTATCTTGGAAATTTTTATTGATAATTTTTTAAACATAATTTAATAATATTTTTTATTAAAATATATATTTTTTCAATAAATAATAAATATTATATAAAAAAATTGATACAGAGAGTGTATATTTTACTACAATTGTCATGGGATACATAACCACTCTACGGTTGTATGTTGCACTCTTTGAAAACATTCACTACATAATTTGAGATGGTGTGTGCTGAAGTGTTAGTGTGTTACACGGTGGGTGGGGTCATCCCACTTAGGAACATGTCCATCTCTCATTATACAGGTGATGAATATTTTTTACGACATTTATTCTTAATTTGTTTGAAGAATATTTAATTCTGACCACCTTAGCTTGAGTATATCAAATATTCCAATAGAACCATGTACACTAATTCCTTCATAAATAATTTTATTGTTTTACATTAGATCTTCTATAATGTTTTTAATTATTGAAATTTAGTTGAATTTAACATAACCACATGATAAAAAACCATTTCCTTAACTGATTGGTGTGTCAATGTTGAATTGTTCACAAGATTGTGAATATCAGTAAATGTAGATCATTGAGATTGGTTGGATATAAATGTGGTTGTATAGTGGATTTTCCCTAGGTTATAAGGATCATATGTAACGATTACAATTACATATAAAGATTTGGATTACCACATTTTGATGTAGTAGTGTATTGAATACAAGGGTTGTGGTTATTTCTATCTAAGATCATAATTATGGTAGATATTATTTGGTTTTATATTGATGAGTTATTGATATATTCACTAGAATAAAACATGTGTGTTTTTCAATGTGTGATTAAAATTAGATATCGGGGGATTGATTGCATTGGTAACATTTTAAATTGATATTTATATCCTAACTCATTATGTAGTGGTGGTTTTTGATACTTGATATTGGAAATAAAACTTCTTTTTTGGGACTCTTATTTAAGACTATATATCCCTCAAGGGTGGGTACCGAGAAATTTACCAAGTGTCTAAAATAATGGATATCTACCCTATCAATGTAGGTTATTAAGAGGGAGAGTTTGTAAGAGTTGGTACCAAGAATTTACTAAGAGATACTAATAGTATATAGTTACCCCACCAATGAATATAAATTATTACGGACCCAATGATAGGATATTAGAATGGAGTTTTATAATAGAAAAATTATTTCCATGTGTAAAAAATTATGAGGATTCTACATTGAGGCCCATGTTGGTTGAAATTTATTATGGTTACCTTATATATATCATTTTATATATAAAAATAACTTACCTTTTAAATTTATACACAGGATGATTTTATATATGTGTGTGATTTATATGGTATTATGATTAGTTTTTGGGTTATGTGGTATAAAATGGAAGTGTGTTAGATAATTTTATTTTAAGATGTTGACTTTTTTTATGTTTAAGTTTTAATTTTCCATATACATATTCATTATAATTATCATTCACATTGAATAAGGAGAATTCTAGGGAGGAAACTATTAAATATACTATTATTCTCACTCTTTTTTTATATAATACTTTTACTTTATATAGTAATTATATGAGGTAGAGTCTCGTGACAATTAGTATTTGTATGAGAAATTATTTTTTATAGATGTATTATATATACCATTATTATTATTCAGTGGAGATTATATACTTGTTTATATATTTCCTCATTTAGATTGGATTTTATTCAAATGATATTAATTGATATACATTATTCATATATTAATTATTTTAATTTTAGTAATATATTCCATTTGTGTTATTTTTTTAAATTTAAATGAGTAAATAAAAATGATATTTTATTGATGAAATACACAATATTCATTTCCCTAATCCACTATTTATTTTAGGATATATGTAATATGACCATTTAAACTGGTTTATATCTCATGTAGATTTCAAATAAAAGTGTTTTATGATAGCTAGAATAAAAATTACTATTTCATGATATAGTTTGGAGTAATAAATGGTTAGGATTTCAAGAAATTTATGCCATGAATATTCCTTGTCACTAGTATAGAAATTTGGATAAATTACCATGTTTTTGTAGAGGGTAACCTAAAATAAATATGATATATCCTTTACCAATGGATAAATATTTTTGGAGTAGTATTGGAACTACAATATATCTTGATATGTTTATACCCATGGATATTGTATTTATATTTGATTATTACATAAATTTTTTCTCTAAGAGTAACATCATATGAAGGGGTGAATACAATGGTTTTATGGATTAATATTCAAATTATATCATATCAGTAATTTGTATACGTATTATTTATTTATACACGTTTTTGGATCCCATATTCCAGTTCGTCCTAAGAGGTGAATTGACTTCTAGAGTTTTTGCATCAAAGAGTTGATCTATAGGCTAAAAATGTATTAAATATAGGATTTAGTATGTATAAAAAGAATATTGTCGTGATTTATTTGGGTTGTTCTTATATTGAGTCTTTTTTATTTTAATTATAATTATTATATTTGAATTATTATCATGTACTCATGTGTATTTAGTGATGTTTTTCATATAGGTGTGACTATTTTAATTTGGATATTATGATATGTCTATAATTATATAGACTCATATATATGATTCATTTAGAAATGGATTCCAATTTAAGACTCTTAATTATTAGTAGTTGTACAATTTTTTATTTACATAGTATGGATGATACATTATAATATAATATTTATCATGATCATTTAGACTGTCTCATGATTTTGTTGAGTAGGCCCTAGAGATCTAATGTTATGTATGACGTTTTCTTAATCATTATATATTTAAGAGCTGAATTTTCTTATTTATGTGAATTCAAATCCTGGTTTAGTTATAAAACAAAAAATTACATAAGATTTAGTTTCATGGAATCACCATTTTTTTAAAGTTTAGATATTAATAGGATTATAATATTATTTATGAAATTACATGATATTATTTTCATATATTTTGAATTTATTATTAATTTTTTCTATGAATGTTAATTATTTTCAATGTGTGTTTTAAAAATCAAAAATCATTTGAAAGATTAACAATAAATATTAATAGTGATATAATTCATAAATTTCCTTATATTGGTGTTCTATAAGATAAATATTTTGTCACATCATATCAACATTTTTTAAATTTATTGAAAAATAATAGAAAAGTCATTTATTCCAATTCTAAAAAACTATTTTCCAATAATTGAAATTTTGTAACTTAGGTGTTAGACCTATCTGTGGAACTGTATATTCATATTCATTATATAAATTATTTTCTTTGTGAATATTCAATGAATAATACATATCATAATATATTTATGTAAAACATTTTATATAAGGATTATAATTTGAGATAGAGTATATGGGTTGAACATCATCAGGATTATAATTTGTAAATAACCATCCCTTTGAAATGGATTTTAGTGACTAATTATTTGACAGTGACCTAATGTTTTATATATAAATATTATATCCATAAAGGTTAATATTTAATAAATCTAAGAACATGACACTTCCTATAATATTATTGGTCTACATTAGTTTGAGGGAAAATAATTTTTTTTATTCAGGTATAATTTTCATCACCACTCATAGATATCTATAAATATTGAACCATTCATGATTACCATACATAAGTTAATTATTATTAACCTGTAAAAATGGAACATATGATAGGGTGTGCATAAATTCTCGGTGTTGTTAGACATGGAATATATTAATTGATTGTCATATAACAGCATATGAAAAGAATATTGTTATGGGATCATGATCAAAACACACAATGTACTTATTAAAAAATTGTGTATATCACAATGATGGGTCATAGATTAAAACACATTAAAAATGATATGAACCATAACAGTGGGGAAAAAGTATATATCATTCAATAGAAATAATTTCATACCATATTCATAAAAACTTTTCATAATAATGTGGCATCATCATATACATAAAAAATATCATATCTTATGGTTAAATATTGAGACCTTCATAACAATGTGAATAAATAATTAGAACATTTTTCCATATAATAATAGATCAGGAATGAACACAAATTTCAAATATAATATTTTATTGTGAAATGATTCCATTTATCCAAATCATATTAAATTAATAAAATATACATGTTTCTCATAGTGGATCCAATACATTTTCCCATTTCCCATAATTATATAATGAGATACAAGGCCTTACCCAATGTAGTCAAGGGATTTAGTAAACCCACCAGTTATATCCTAAAAACCATTTATTAATGTGGTATAATATTAAAAAAATAATCCCTTTCATTAATGAATAACTGGTAGAGTAGAAACATTATTCACGATAATTTCAAAATTTCATCATTGCAAAACCTAAATATAATTAATCTGTATTTTATATTTATTATTATAATAATAATAAACCATATATAGGTAAAATAAAGATATCATCATCATATAAAATCTATAGTAAAAGAATAATTAACATAAAATTATGTTCTCATTAATTAATAATGTAATCAAAAGATAACAACAATATTTTTTAAAGGAAATAAACTTTACATATTAAAACTAGACATTCAAATTAAAATTAATCTTAAAAAATGTCTAAAAATAATTTCTTGTAAGATGAATAATTATGAAATTTATAGGAATATTCCAATCATTTATTACTCGTAATGGTAAGAAATTCATTTAATTACATTATTGTTTTAATTTTTTAAAAATATTTTTTTAAAATGACCACATTCCAAAATTACGGGAATATTATTCTTAATAAAAAATTTAAAAAGAAAAAAATGTATAAAAATATTAATTAATAATCTATTTAGAAATTTCAAATACATCTTGGGAACAATTTTATAAAACATTGTTATGGAACAAAATTGTTTACCGACTGAATGAGGATAAGTATGGACAACGTTTTATAAAAACTATTTATTTATCAATTTTAGTTTCAATTAGATGAAAATGGTATTAATTCATCCAAATTAATAAAATTATAATATTTGAAGAAAAAATTAATTTTTTTAGAATATATGGATCATGTAATCATTTCAATGTATATTCCATTATAAACAATTTTATTTGAAATGAGATAGAAACATAAATTCATTACTACTTTTGTTATATATTTTAATTTCAAATATATAATTTTTGTAACCATATATGTATGATTGAATTCCAATAATTTTTATGATAATAATAATAATAGATAATCATAGCTTCTATATATAGAGCATGAATGAAGAATATTTTGATTATTTCATATGTCTCACATAAATAAATGTTAGAAAGGAAACCAATACCCCTAGACTCACAATTCATCATACATGTGCGTTATTATTATATAATAAATATATTTTTATTATATATTAATTCTATAATAATAATCTTATATATCATAAAAATGGTATACTTGTAAAATATTATCACATTGTAATTAAAAATTCATTATTAAAAACAATTTTCGGGTAGATAACTGTTTCTTTTCTATTGTATGTTTCTATTTGGAAGTATCAGTCCTTATACGTTGATTATGGATCATTGATTAGAAAAATTGAAATCATTTAACGAGTATCATATTTAATAATTATAAACACATTCTCAACTATTAATATTATGTAGTGAAGAAAATATTATTATATCACATCAAGGAGAAGGAAATCTGTATACACACACAAGTGATATTTTCACTTTGTTTGGAAGGAATGAATGAAATATGAATAATAATTCAACATTAAAAAAGATAATTACATTATAAATATAATATATATTCATTAAATCTCTTTTCATTACAATAAATTTGAAATGGTGACAAAAAATGAAATGTGTCACCTCATAGAGGTGGTAGTCCACACGTATGAACAAGTGATACCATTATGTTTTTTTGATGGATAAGAAATTAAATATAATTTTTTCATCATTGAAATAAAAACTATATATATTTAACATAATTATTTAAATATTTTTCAATGGATTCAACATTTTTAATATATATCAAAATATAAATAAAATTGAATGTACTCAGTTAATTGGTGTACCGCTTCTCTAAGAAACATCCTATGTATTACACATTAAGTCTTGGAAGGATATAATTTTTGTAATAAGTGGAGATATATGATGGGAGGACATGATATTGGATGATATTATGGCATATATTAAATTATGTATAAGGATAAACATTATGAATGGTATTGGATAGGGGGATCCCCTTTAGATGTGTGAGGTGGGACAAACATAAAACTACATAATGTATTAAATCAATATAAAATATTTTTTAGTTCATGAGGTTGAAAATTGGAATATTTCAAATATATATTGGGGATATGAAAAAATATTTTTATCAAAAAATTATTGTAGGTTTTGGTCATCTTATAACGGTTCTCCCTTAGTTTTAAACCTTGTTATTAATTTTTCGAGTTACCATGATATAAAAAATTACCCTTTACGGGTTAAGATGTGACAATGAATGCAATAGTGATCCATAAGATTATAATTGTTTTTATATTTGATCATATACTATACACAATTATTAATATATGATTTTTTTAATTGCAATTCATTTAATGAATCTTTTTCTATCAAATAATACAATTAAAATAATTTTTAGAACTATTCAAACTATTAAAATAAAAGATACCATGATTGAAATGGGAATCGAATAAACAAATTGTTATCACTGTATTGTTAGTATTTTCTATAAAATTACTGGAAGACAATAACTTATGAAAATTTTATTACATTAATATTTTTTCAATAATTTATTTTATATTTTCTTTTACTTGGAAATTTATTGTATCTATATTGAGTAAATATTTAAGGTAATATTTCCATTAATAAAAATTAAATGAAATTATCCTAAATTAAAAACAAAATTAATCTTTCAAAAAAACATTCAAAACTAAAAATAACTTCTTTTTCCCTTATGAAAAAATATTAGAGATATCAAACTCAAGAGGGTGACATTTTGTATTTATTCTTTCCTTAATGTAATTTAACAAACATAATCAATTAAATTTGGATCCATGATGCCATATATATTAAGATTATATGAGAATAGTCAATAATCACCCATCCAAATAGATAATTTAATGTTATAAAGAAATTTTAAAGCACAAAAAAATTGTTTTTACAATGTCTTACGTATTTTACCCTTACCGTGGTTACAAATATTCCCTGACGTTACTTATCGTGATGAAAATTATAAAAGACATATTTAAAAAGCTTGACAATATAAATTATAAATAAAGAGAAAATTTTAATGATTCAATTTATGTAAGTGGAACAAATCCATTTTAAAATAATAATAAAAAACTCATGAAATTTTATTTTCATGCATAATATATGATTAATAATTTTCCAATGCCTAAAAACTGTTAAAAATAATGTCATATCAACTGATTGAGTATAATATATATATAACCTTAAAAATAAATTTTCATTATTTATTTATTCAATTAATATAGTAAATACATATTGGGAGAATAAAAAACGTTTTTTAGAAAAATATCTCTTCTATTTTTAAATGATATATTTTAAATTCCAATTTTTTTTCTAATTTAGTTCGACATATTCATAAATACCAATTCAGAGACTAGAAATAATAGAATTTCAATTGAAAATTATTTTTTATTTAATCTCGTTGATTCTTGTATATATTTCTATAAATTATATTAAATTTATTTAACTATAATACTATCATAAAATTTCAATGTAACATTCTACCACATCCCCAATTAATATCACCATATAAATTACATCACTATGATTGAAATAACATATGACAGATCTTGTAGACCACATACTCATGCTCCCATGTAGGTTCCTCTTCGTTATGGTTACATAAATAACATTTTCCATCTGAGTGGTCTTGTTTCGTTGAACATTCTCTCTATGATCAAAAAATGACTATTGATTGACCCTCGTAATAGAGGTCATTCACTAATGGTGTGACCTTTTTTTTAAAAGATGTTAATGATTAATTATTAAAATCGGTTGGATAGAAAATCGAAAAAAAATTATGAATAACATAGTGATTTAGGGAATGTACCAAGTGATTATCTAAATTCCAGATATGATCAATAATATCATACGGACCAATGTATCTAGTTCTTATCATTGATTTATTATTTAATTTCATAAAATTATTCCAAATATATATTGATATAATTAATTAAAAACCAATATGAAACTATATATATCACGAACAATTATCGAAATAACAATTTTTTTTGTTTTTAAGATACCCATATTTGTTTCTAAATGGATCTATGAATCTCTATTATCTCTGAATATATCTTAGTTATGAATAACAATCATTCTACAGGTTTCCATATTTTATAAAAAAAATTCATATTTAATAAAACAATTTTCTGTGATAAAGGAATTTGTTTTAAAATTATTAATCATTTCCCCAAATACTTTAATTCTATTTTACACAACTTACAATAAAAAAGGTAAAAAATATTTTCAATTGTAATTATTAAAAAAGAAAAAAAAATAAAGGGAATATTAACCAAATTTACCAATCCTAGTTATAAATGTGTAATCCAATTTTCATGATTCAATATCTATTTTTGGAGGAAATCTATTTTAACATAAGAACCCAAATCATAATGATCTATTATTTAGAAAAATTATTTTTACGATAAAAAATTGGAATTTAATTATCTATGTCTTGAAAGACAAATTACTTGAATAAAAAAATAATATATTTGATATTTAATATTAATATTTCATAAAAATATTTATTAAGGGATATTACTTTATTTATTTATGATATGAACCCATTTCACATGTAATAAATGTTCTCTAAAAAAACAAATATTTCCCACATAAATTTTTCAAGTGTAATTCATATAATTTCATAATAGAGTAATTTCAATTTATACCTTCTAAAAGAATGGCTATTAAATAATTTTACATATATAGTATAGAGTAGTTCATTTAAACTTGGATTTTTGTTCAAATGAAATCATTCAACAAAATAAATTTATTTCATAGAGAACCATATCATAAAATAAAAAGGTGTTACAATAATTTGATCAATAATTATTGGGTAGTAATATGATTTGGAAATGTGAGCTATGAAACGTGATTGAAATAATTTCATATATCAAAATTATCTTTGAAGATATGGGTCAGAAAACATGTTTTTTAAAATAAAAAAGACTGATTCATTTTTCTTATAGATTAAAGAGACATATCTTGGAGTCCATGATATCTACGTACGATAATATAATATTTTTATTAGTTATACTTTTAATGGTTTTTTTGTTGAAATGAAAATTAGGTGTTGTAATAAGAATTATTATTTATTCATTTTTGTATGCAAAGGGATGTTGGACATGACTATGTTAATTTATAATTGGCAGTACATATATACTATAGTTTTTATTGTATTATAAATCAATAAATTTTTAATTTTCCCACTATTGGAGATTTTTTTGGATGATAGGGGTTATTTTATATTATTATCTTATAAACTACTAGATAATCAACTATTTTTTGTAATAAATTATCATGTCAATGAAAAACATAATGGGGGATGATTCGATATTGGATAAATAAACTATTTATTATATATTACTAGTTTATTTAGTTATATAAATGAATTTATCTACGATATTATGAATGTTAGGGATGTTTGGAATTACTCCTCAATATCTATTTTCATTAGAATATGTTCGAGCAGGGTCTGTGAAATCATTTTTTAGGCAATTTTTTTTTTATTTTATAATCTGAATTTTTTCCCTGGATTACCAATGTGTTTTTTGTATTTTTTTTGATTTTTTATTAACAATAGATGATTCACAATAGGAACACTATTAAGGAAAACAATTCATTCATGACCAAGAAATCATATGGGCAATTTCTATTTTGGACAATGACGATCGCTCGATTGGCCATTGTTTCTGAAACCATGTTGGCGTTATAGGTGAATTGTCCCTCATAGATAGACAGGGTTCAACATTGTTTCTCTTAATGGAAAACCATTTGGGGTATCCATATTATATATCTATTTCTTTAAAAAGTTAAATTACCTTTCGATCATCCTCAATTTTAAACCTAATTCTCGTATCAGTTTCCCTATTTGGGATTTTAGCCATGGAATCATCCCTAAGGAATTCTTGATGCCCGGAAACCATAATCCATGATGTTTTTGTGACTTATTCTTCATGGAAACATCATCTATAACTATTTACTATGGATTCCTCCTTCGTATAATAGTTCTTCTAACCTTTTTATTGATTTCGAATTTCTTATCGGGTTATTTTACCTATATAGGTTTAGATCGTGTGTTTTTGGGAAAATGTTTTATTTTTATATTTCATTCATTCCTTACTATGTTCATATAGTGGATTATTTGGTGGTTCATATTGATTTCTATATGTTTCTATTTTTTATGTTGGAGACAACATGATTTTAAATTATTGGATGACTTTTATAATAATGATTGATTATTTAAATATGTTTTATGGATTAGTTTTATAGTGTGATAAATATTTTGGATTAGTTTTGAGATAAAAATGTGACGATAATTGATTTTTATAAGGAAATTAGTTAGATTAATTGTGTTATTTTTTTGGTTTCCTTAATAAAAGTTTTATTCCCTATGTGAAAGTTGAAAATGTTGAATCAATGGGATTTAAATGTAAAAATGTTTTGAAAGAGGATTTTCCTTATGAAACGGTTGTTGTTCGATATTCTATTCTTCAACGTGCACCATGAATGAGCCGTATAACTGTGATGAATGGTTTTGTGATTGTTCTTATTGTGAAAATGATTTTTAAGGGGATTTTACAATTGAAATTATTGGATCCCACTTATTCACATCATGTTATGTTTTCCAAATGGATTTCATAAAAACGGAATATGATTATTGGATTGTTAGCCTATGATTCTTGGCATGTTTATGTGTTTTTGTGGATACTTTTGATATGTCAAATTGGATTTGATAACAAATTGAATCTCAAGAATCATGGGCGGTGGGGGGGGGGGAGCTCATGAACTATTGTAGTAGTTTATTTTGAAGTTGACGTTTCCAAGATTAACCTATAAGTAATGAATATTACAATACTAAAGAATAATATGATATGATTGGATACCACTCGATCATTGAAATGGATCCCTTATATTTGATCCTACATGTCAATTTTGTTGTACCACATTATCTTTGGATGTTATTATCTCAAATAACAAGTGCATGATAATGTTGATGGTAGTTCAGTTTGTGGATATTGATCACTAAGGTATGATATTAATATGGTCCAACTTGTTCTAGTTTCCCTACTGGATTTATCCATGGTGATAATTTATAAGTGAATCTTATGAGAAAGGTTACTGGCCATCACCATATGGTAGACCATGTATTCCTTTTTTATTTCATTAATACTTATTTGATAAATGGCTTTCCTTAAAAAAATTAAAAATTCATCAAATGTTTTTATGAAAAAATTCAAGTTAATTTGTCTTTTGATGTGCTAACATGGAATATTATTTTTAGGTGGAATCTAGTTGGTCTTTGGATCGCACCCTGCATACACCATTGGTTGTATATGTAATTTATTATGAATGAACAAGGAAAAGAAAATTTTGAGCATGATGATGATTGAGAATCTGGTTGCAAGAGTTTAAATTTGTGCAATAGATGGTGGTGGTTACATTGCGGTAATGCATCTCATTCAACATGAAATTTTTTTGGGAGAGGTTTTCATCCCCATTTTTTTGTATCACCTTTTAGTTTTGTTTATATTTATAAAACATTGATTCTAATTTTTTTACATCATTAAGTTTTGAATATTAGTTATTGTGTTGATAAATTCTGTTGGTTGTTTGTGATTATGTAAATGGGTGAAATCATTACAAAAGAATATACTTGACACCCAAGAACTAGTTTCCTATCTGTACGGATCAGGAATGCTAGTAAATCTAGTCCATGAATTTATCAGGGAGTTTTATAGGATGGAATCTGGATTTGGTTTGCCAAAAAAATTCCTCAAAGTAGGATAAAATCTTTTTTGGTGATGTTAATTGTGAAAGTGTCTTGATTGACTGGAGACTAGATTGTATGGGATTATATTTTCGGGTCCTAGTGGGATGAATAGACATCACACCTGGTTAATGTTCTTGTGTCACCATTGGATTTTGGGATTTTATTTTTCTTCTACTTTTGGTAGGTTGTAATGGCTGCAAGCTGTATATGAACAGTGGGTGGGGGAGGAATTGTTTATTTATCTTTGTTATTGAAATGTATTTTATTTAATATTATTCATAGAATATTTTTAAGATATTTATTATTTATGGGAATTTTTAGAATGTGTATTTATGGTTGTATTGATGGAATTTTGCATAGTTATTTGTTTTTAAAAATTTCCACCTCACAGAAATCATGTGTAGCCACACAAAGTGTTAGATAGATTTCTCCAATGATAATAAATTATAATTTAGTTCATGAAATGATTATTTATTTCCATGATCTAGGAAATGGAGTGGGATTGGGTCCCACTTTTGTCAGAGAAGCTGAACCATATCTTAGATAGGATAAGGATCAAAAGTTACTCAGGAACAAGAATCTTTTTTTTAGTTCTAATGAAACTTTGGGGAGTAGTGAAGTGTCTAAAAATTATAGATTGGATGTTTGATTTTTCTAATTATATTAATATGATAATGGATTAATTTTCATTATTTATGTTGGAGGTTCAATGTATTAATTATTGGGACTTGTTGGTGCACGCTGGAAATCATAAACATATGAGATGGAATGATTTCAAGGATTTCGTCAATGAACAGAAATATCATATGATTTTGGATATAATTGGATCCCAAGAGATTATAGACCTCATATTGGGAGACTGTAATGTTATTTAGTACACTAAATGCTTCATGAAGAATTATTGTTACACATCTATTATCATTTCTAATGATCATATGAATACATAAAACATTGAGATAGAGTTCCAACTAAAAATATAATATCATATATTCTTGTTCCAGTTGGAGACTTATTCCAATCTTATTGAATATACTACGAACATTGCTATTGATAGTGGAATCCTGTATCATTTCTCTGGAGTAGTTTTCACACTTAGAACTAGTTGTTCATTTGAGAAGAAGAGGTTATGGGATGAGATGTGGAAGAAGGGAGGGTAAATTTGGTATATACTTCTAGACTATCATCATTATTTACTACTTTGTTTTGTTCAGCCATGTGCCATCACTGATGGAAGGTTGGACAGATGAAACCTATGTGATCTTCACTGCCCAACCTTTTCCACCAGTGTAGAGTTAGAAAGAAAATATATAGATTCTACAGAGTGGTACGTCCATTTTATAGAGGCCAAGGGTATGTCGATTAAAAAGTGGTGACATCGCACTCAAAACCAACTTTGATTGTGGGGTTTTGGTAAATATGTTATAGATAAATGGATAGATCCTCTTTTATAGAGTGTAATTTTATGGACAAGGTGAATTTTATAGGAAATTATTATGGTTAGAATATGTTGAGGAAATTCTTTGTTGTACATCGAGCTTCTATAGAATAAGATGCAGGGATTTTGATAGTTCGAAGAACCATTCCTGTTGAATAATCTATATATTTTATTTTCTTTATAATTGTGCTTCAATTATTTATATTCATTATTGTTGTGTTAATGTTACCAATAGATCATGTTTCAAATGATATGTAGATGGTAATTCATCTTGTTCAGAAGTGAAATATGGGTTTCATGTGTCTTTCTTGTGAACACACTATTTCAGGGGTTGATATGGGATGAAATTTTTATCTTTTAGAGATAGACATATTTGAGGTGACCCTTGGAATGGATTGGATGATTCATTTTTAGGAACACAATAGGTTTTTTTAATAGTGAGTAATTTTTTTTTTAAATCTATTGATATATCAATGTTTTCCATAGTGAGTTGGATCCTCAGTTTGGTCATGAACGACCTCCACTTCAAGAGTTCAGTAATATACATTATCAAATAGCATATAGAAATTAGTGTAAGATTATTGTAGTCATAAGTGTGGATTACCTCTTGTAATGGATTTTTTTCTATAGGTCTTCCAATAAGATTTATCGAGTTATCATTTGGACGGGGATGTGGATTTTAACATCGATTTGGAAGTGGGAACATAGTGGATATGTCATCCCTCTTACCATATTTCCCCCATTGGGATGATATAATTAAAGTTACAAATATGAAATATGGAATCCAATGGTTTCATTTATTTTATATTCTCACATTGGGCCACCCCAGCGCAGTTTGTTAAAAATGATATTGGATCAATCTGTTTTCCATTGGTTACCTAATGATGAATATGGTTAAAATCAATAACCATAAAATATTTAACAAAATTGATGACCATTTAAATCGTATTATAGGGTAAAGGTGGTTCTCTAAGTTCAATCTATATTCTAGGTGTCACCAAGTTAGAGTTATAGAGTTTTATGTCATAATAACAGCATTCTAGAAAATATTTGGCCATTCTTTGTACCTGGCCATGTCTTTATATTTGAAAAAAGCTCCAGTGGTATTAATAGAACTCATGAAAAGGGTGTTCAATAATTTTTTTTAAGTCTTATCTAATGTAAATTATTTATAAAATCATATTCTATTCATAAAATGAGGATGATCATAAGCGGCATTTTAGAATTCTGTTTAGAACTCTTTGGGACAATCATCTCTAGGAAAGTCATTATAAGTAATAATTCATGAGTAGAGATGTACATTTTCAAGGTCAAGTGATCTCAGGATGAAGGGTTTCGATGGAAAATGAGAATATTAGTTTGTTTTTAATAAGTGAATACTAAAAAATTAATTGAAATAAAAATAATTTGGCGGCATGGGAGGGAATAGTAAGTGGTTTGCATGATTTCTTGCAGCTTTCTATAACCATGATGATGGTCACCCCTAAGGGGATGACGTTATAATTGAGAAAAAAATTGATATTAATATTTTTAAGAGGTAGTGTTGAAGTAGACAACATAACATATTTGGATCATGAAAGAATTTAGAAATTTATATGTTTTCTTTTTTGATGCTTCTTGTACGGGTCATTGGTGTGTAATAATGTAGGATGACCATATGATGGCTTAGTTTTCACTCTATCTCCTACCCCTGAAAAGAATTACCTAGACCATTTTCTATAGTTATAATATGTGATTAATTTCCTTGATATATGGAAAAAATATCAATTTTGGGAGAATATCATTGTTTACATTGATCATATGGGTTTTGCTTACATTTTTTAATAAAATGATCTCTATTTAAGGAAATATTGTTTGGTGATCTACATTTTGTGGATAAAATTGATATATATTTAACCCCTTGTAATTTTATTTTTTTGGAATATGATTTAAATATTAAATTTAATGTAAAAGTGTTGAAAATTATAGTGATGGGTGGATGTTGATGTGTTTTTTCCCATATGAATATGGAGACCAAGGAACATAGTGGATGTGGATTCCTGGAAAGTGTTTAGGTTACACCATCACATCTTGAGTTCATTCATAAATAGAATCACGGTAATGAGTTGTTCCAACAATAAATTAAATTCCTTAATGGTCTGTATATTATTTTTGATTAGTTATTGTATCATTAAGGATTTTCTTAATGTGTTGCTTCATGGTGCTGATGAAATTTTAGAAGTTGGAGATACATGATATACACAATTATGAGTTGACCACTAATCCCAGTGAAACCTTGAAATACTTTGAAGTACAATGACATTTCTGGTGTCTAGTTTTTAGGAGATATCTATCTCACATTGTGTCATGGTGTTATAGAAGTCTGCATGATAATTTAGAGCACAAATTTCCCTATCGTTTTCTTCAGTCACTACACATTCCTATAGATAAGTGAAATGAAATTTCAATTTAATATATTATCATAATGCCTCAATTAACATATAAGAAGAAGGAAATTATAGTAGTGGTTGATCATTTGACCAAATAATCTCATTTAATTTCAATAATAGATTCAGCCAATGTGGATGAGATTGATCAGTTTTATGTTTAAGACATTTTGATAATCCATAGTGTGTATTCAGTATATTTTTAAGATAGGGACCCCATTTTTTCACATAATATTTCCATGGAATTCAGAAGGTTATGTGTTTATAGATCATGTTGATAATTCCATTCCATCCTCAAATGGAAGCTTAGATAGAGCGATAGATTCATATTTTGGAAGACATGCTATGGGTAACTATTTGGGATTTCAAAGGCTCATGTGATAAAAAATTTTGATTGGTTGAGATTTATTATATAATAATTACTAATCATTAATTCAAATGGAACCTTTTGAGGTGATATTTGCATGTCTATGTAAATTTAATTTGTGTTGGATTGAAGCAGGGGAAACTTTATTATTGGGACTGAGCCTTATAGAGGAGATGTCTGAGAATGTCAATATAATATCGTAGAGGTAGGTTACATCACACTGTCTATATGTTTATTATGATGATCATAGGTGATGCGACATGGAGTATTATTTTTGTCACAATGGGTATATTGAATTTGGAACTTCACTTGGGTCTTCATCATTTTTGTATGAAAGGGATATTATGGTCGAGGTATGTCCATCCATTAGAGATTAATGCGATAGTTGGTATTGTGGCATCCATTTTAGCTATTCTCTTATAATTTATGTCAATTCATGATGTATTCCTTGTTTATATGTTGAAATTGTACAAATAAAACCCCTATAATATGTATAATTTGGAATAGATACAATTGGAGCCTGATTTGTTAGTGCTTGAGTGACCTATATGGATTTTGTATTCCTAGAAGAAAGTGCTCATAGAAAGTATATAGGATCAAAATGTATATATAGATGATCAATTGAAAGAGGTGGGTAAATTTTAATCTTAAAATCATTCACTTTTTACCTTAATTAAAATATAAGTTTAACAACATTAAACTTGATAAATTCAAAAGTACTTTGGGTTATTAAACAAAGGGATAATTGGAAGGGGCCAGTTCCAATTATAAGATAAATATATTTTTAAAAGGTATAAATAAGATAACAAAAGAAATATTTACATAATGAATGATTCTACCTTCAAGAGTATGGATTATTATTTATATCAGAGATAAATAACCGTAATAATGTATCAAAATTAAAAAAATCGTTCTTTAACAATGTACAGTGGATATAAAACATGTAACAATAACAAGTAAACAAGTAATAAATCTATTAACCCAAAGTTAAGGGAATCCAACAACCATGGATAATGGTCCCTTGTTTTATAAATTCATAAATTATATCTTACCCACACTATGGTAAGACCTCGATAAAAATATGGGTGTCTGTATTGATATCTGAATGAGCCCTTTTGAATTCATGACTAGTCACATTAGAGTATTTAATATCCATTATACATTTCTTCTAATATCTATACTAATAATATTTATATACAATAATCTTCTTCATCCTTCAAAAAAATTGGAAATCCTTTCATTGACTTATCATGTTCACTTGTTTCACATATAAAAACATATTTCTTAGCTTTAGATCTAGTAACCCTTTCAAGAGACTTGGATTTAATGGTGGGGGGAAGGAAACACTTCCATTAGCATTCTATTTAATATTCATTTCTACATCATAATTCATTATTGTTTCTTTTTTAATAAAATTTCCAAATAACTCATCCAAATTAATGATAGATACTTTCAAATTCTCATCAAAAGTTTTTCTATTATATTCAAACTCATTGGAAAATATATCAATTATCATTTCCATTTGAAATTTATCACCAATTCATTTTTCTCCCAATGATTGAATAGTATTGATGATATTTATATGTCATTGTTTCACTTTTTATACTAGTTCACCATCAATAAATGTATATTATGGATATTTATATCATAACATAAATCTTATAATTTCTATCAATTTTGATGTTCCAAAATGATTATCTTCATGTTATATCCAGATATTGTTGGTAGCTTCACAAGAATGAATATAACTATATATATTCCTGGTCAGAGAACATAGAAGATTATTGTGTACCTTGTAGTTTAGTTGATATTTTTATTTATCATGATTTGTTAAAATTCTTATTTCCTTATCATGATTCTTGTAATCACAAGTAAGCATGAAAAAATTACCCAATCCAGTGTTAATAGGAAAATCTTCATTGTATCTATCATGTACTCATAATCATTTCCATAAATGATTATTGGAATATTAGGTTTTTGGTTATCTATATAACAAACACTATTTCCACCTATTATATGAAAAACTATCATTTCCACACAAAAAATTAGTAGCAAGGGTTTTATAAATTTAATACTTAATTAAAATTTTCGTATGAAAATAAAATAGTTATGAATGTAAAAGTTGAGAAATATAACATTTTAGAATGAAAATTTATATCATGAAAACATATATGAAACTATAATTATTTCACAGAACATCACTTATTCCAATTATAGGATCAAAATATAGATGTAGATGATCAACTAAAGGGGGTGAATTTTTATTTTAAACACATTTAATTTTAACCTTAAGGAAATAGATATTCAACAATTTTAAAGAAGGTAAATCCAAAAATCCTATTTGTTTCTTAAAAAAAGGGAAAACTTGAATGTCCCAAGTACAATTATGAGATATGTTTACATAAAAAATTTAATATATATTACACATAAGATGGTTTTACATAAATAAATGTTCTAACAAAAATAATATAAAATCTTATTTATATGGGAGTTAAACATGTGAAAGAATGTATATGAAAATGACACATCATTCATTAACAAAATACAACAGAAATAAAAATTCTAACAACCACAAGTAAACATGAAGGAAATTTTTTGACCAAAATAGAAGGGTATCCTACAGTCTTTTATAAAGGCCCTATGATTTATACTTTCATGAATGTTTATCATACCCACACTGGGGTAATCCCTCAATAAGAATGTCAGAGTTTATCTTATTATCCCCACATTCTCTCAAACATTAATGTAGTTAGAACCTCTGTCTTCCTATAACTATAATTATTTGAACATTAAGGTAGTTGGAACCTCTGTTTTCCTATCCTTGGAATCACTGAATTGTACACAAAAGCAATCATAGTCTCAATATGCAAGCGAAACAAGTTTTTTACGACTGAACAAGATGTTCATATATCACACAAGGCACAAGTGTCTCTCTCTATAGAAATATATTCACAACATAACATCATTTAATCTATTTATATATATTGATCTTTTTAAATGAGATATTATTTATATGAAAAAAAACATCAATTGTTGGCACCATAATCCATCTGTCATATTTTTCCTTGATATTCAGAGGGATCTCCACTGGTGTCACTCAACCAACAGCTAGTTAAAATTTTATTGTATGACATCGTTTTATGTATGTAAAACATACAAGGCATTATCATACATACTAAAAATTATTATGTTGGGAAAAAATATAATGTTTATGAAAATTAGATTCCAAAAAATTGATAAAATATTTTCTAAATATAAAGTAACAATAACAAATATGAATAATAGGTATACTGAAAAAATAATCAGGGTATAAATATATGAACAATCATATTATAGAATAATTGATATTTAGAGTATAATTTATATAGAGTTGGGATTATGAATTTTGAGGAATTCAGAGCCTAAATTATGCAGAATTAAATGTCTGATGTCTGAGGAAATCAGAGTCTATATTTTAGTGAATTCAAATCCTAAATTTCTAAGAAACATGATTTTTGAAGTTTTGAGAATTCAGAGTCTTCTTTTAATAGATTTCTAAGACATAATATCTGAAAATTTGAGTCGTAATTTCCAATAATTTGGAGTCTTAATTTTAGATAATTCAATGTTTAAATTTTTGAGAATTATGAGTTCGAGATTCAGTGAATTTAGAATATAAATTTTAGAGAATACATAATCTGATATTCAATGAAATAGAATTCTAAGAAACCATGTTGTTCTATAATATATATGGATCTAATTATTTTGATAAAGAAAAAAATTGTTTAACTTAGTTTGAGAAGACATTAAATTAGACATTTAAAACCAATGCTATGGATAAAACATTTCCTAGAGAAATAAAGGTTTCCTTAAATATATATTACATAGTGAAGGATAATTTATTGTAAGAAAATGTGTTTGTGATTTTCAAAACATAAATAAGTAGAAAATATTGAGGAAACCTTATTAACTAAAAATATTCTATTCTATTGTTCTTATATTTTTGGAATCATGGAAATAATGTGCATGAAATATTCGAGAGATAGTTTTGGGATGAGGAGGAGTATCTATTTTCTTCTCTAATCAAGCTTCATGATAAGTTTTTTGGGATGACATGTTTTCATGATATGTAGAATTTTCACATCCATGTGTTTTGGTAATTTTCATTTTATTTTTTTCGTTTTGTTTCTTTAGTTCCCAATGTGTTTTGGGTTAAATATTTGTGATTTTTGGAATGATATGATGTGTTTCACAATTGGCATATGATTAGTGGAAGTTATTCCCCCCTTTCCCTAAAAAATGTGTTACTGTGTTCCATTTTGGACATTAGAAACAACATAGTTGGAGAATTTTTTTAAAATAAGTTTGGTAACCATGTGATTTAATCCTCTTTGATATTTTTATGTTAATGGTTACTTCATGATGTATAAAATTGTGAGGTCTAACCATGAAACCTATCAAGGTCATTCAGAAGTCAAAAATTTTATTTCAATCCCCTTCAATTTTAACCATAATTCTCCTCCCATCCACACCATTATGAATTTTCCAACATGAGAGCCTCCTACATGCTTTCTTGATTCCTTTTAATCTAAATCCATTGGTTTTTTTGAAACTAATTTTTAAATGAAATATCTATTAAATCTGTTTCCTCTTGATTCAATCTTATTTTAAGGGTTCTTCTCTCCTCTTTCTTGAGTTAATTTTTTTGTCAGGTAAATTGACATGGGGATGGTTTTATTCATTTTTTTAATAAAAGGTGTTGATTATTTTATTCCAATGATGACTTATTATTGTCTTTTAGTGTTTTAGTTGTTGATTCAAATAAATATCAGAAAGATTCCATTTTTGGGTTTGGTGGTTCAATGATTTTAAATTATTAGATAATTTTGATATGCTTGTTTTATTATTAAAATGTGATGTTGAACACTTTTTGTGGTTTTAAGAAATGTTTGGAAAGGTTTTGGTATTCACATGTGATGAAAAATGTTTTCTATAATGATATTTTTTATATTATTTTTGGGGTTCTTGTGGGGTTTCCATGAACACTTTTAATGACTAATGTGAATTTGGAAAAATGTATTTTCAATGGTATTTGAAGGTGAAAATGTGTAGAAGGTTTCATTTTCATATTCAATCCATATTTTTTACTTTCTTATTAGTTTTTTTGTACTTTTATTATAGTTCTTAATTATAAAGAATGTTTCAAAATAGCTTTTGATTAGAAAATTTCTTTGAAAGGGGTTTAATCCATGAAAAATGGTTGGATCCCATGTGTGTTACCTTTATGGTGTTTTGCAAATTAATTTAATAAAATATGGAATTACGTATTTCATTACGTATATGTGACTCTTGTTATTTTTAGATGCATGTGAATATTTATGTGATATGTTAAATAAGATTAGTGAACAATGCGAATCGTTGTATCCATAGGGAATATAACTAGTACGCTAATTATATTTGATGTGGCTAAGGCACATATTCATATAACAGAATTGATGATTGAAACACATACTAAATAAATGTTTTCATTGGATTCCTCTAGTAAATGAAATAGGATCCTCACTAGTGTTTCATTTATGTGAAATTTGTTGGACCACTAGAACATTGGAAGAGAGCCTCTCTAGAGGATTGTGCATGAGAAAACTATTGGTTGTTGTGATAATGGATTTTTTCACCAAGGTGTGATGTTCATATGATCCCACATGTTCTATTTTATATTTTTATTTAACCATGGTTCTATTGGTGACATTATTCTAATGATAAATATCGATAGACCATATAATATGGTTGACTTTGTGTTACATTTAAATTCAAGAACACTGATTTGCAAAATGGTTTTATTTAAAATGTCATCATTAACTGTTACAAATGTTCTTATGAAAAAGTGTATATTAAATTGTCTTATAATTTTTAGAGAATAGAATCGTTTATTTTGTGTGGAATCATACAACAAATTGTATCACATCTTGTATACACATTTGTTTGTATGTATATCTTTTTTTGTATGAATCAAATAAGGGAAATTGTTATCATGATGTTGATGATGAATCGGGTTTCTTGAGGTCAACTTTTGGTAGGTTTTGTGGTGGTGACTTGGTGGGGATGCATCTCTTGTCTCATCGAGGTTTTGGGAATGTTTTTTTATTCATTATGTTTTATTATATTTTTTTATATTATATTTGTAAAACCTTGATACCTAAGAATTTACTTAAAATGTTAATGATTATTAGTTATTTTGGTATTTATTTTTATTGATTGTTTATGATTATATAAATTGGTAAAATATTTCATATAGAATATTTTATATGTGCAGGAACTAGTTACAACCTGTTGGGGACCGAGAATTCACTTCTGGACATGCCATGAATTGGGTTAGGTGTCAAGTAGGATGACATCATAATTTGGTTCATGCCAATGCTATTCCATTTGAGTGAAATTATCCATTTTTAATTTTTTTTATTTATATGTCCATATACTGGATACTAGATCAATAGTTTGGGTCTTAATATTGTCCGATTATTTTACATGAAATTTTATGTCGTGACATGTTTTTTGATCATGGTTAATGATTTATGTTGTAGAGGATAATAGAGATAATTATGGTGATATTGATGATAGTATGGTTGTTATTGTATTCTAGAGGATATGTGATGTTTGATTATAAGGATATAAATTGAGGGATTTTCACTACATGAGGTTTCAATCCTAGTAATATATTGATATTATCAAGGTATGGTAACATACCAATCTAATAAATGGTATGGTTAATAGAATAATAGAAATTGGAAACTGAGATAACTAATCAGTGCACATGAGTGTAGAAAAAAATTGCACCAATGATGAATTTAATGAAGTACCCTAAGGTATGATATATAAAAGAATATATGTTTAAGTGTTTTATATTTTTGGATAGAAATATGATGACTTTATAATGACCAATACTTTACATATATTGTTATTACATCATATGTGAATCATAATTATTACAACATATAACAAATCCATGGTAGGACTGTATATGTATAGTGTCTTTAGAAACTGGGAAACATAAACAACAGGTTTGTAAAGAATCTACATTGTATCCCGTTTATTTCATCATACATAGAGTCCCATTTGGTATATCCTAGTTAATAATCTTCAACCTGACCTGGTGAAAGAAAACATACAAAAGGGTGAGCTCAAATTCTCAGTAAGTTTAAACAAAGGAAATATCATATTCATAAGAACATAGCATTTCGAAAATCTTAACCATAAAAAGAGATCATAATATTATAACATGGGATAAATCAAAGTAGTGAAATATAATCACAATAATCATAACCTAAAACATGAAACATTGTGGCATACACAAAAAATCATAGAGACTCATTTCTTATTAGTTAAAACTCATTTCCAAGACTATCTTAGCAGACAAAGTCCATTTCTAAACTGAGTTCACTCCTCATTTTAGTTAGGCATCACTGAACTGGATTAACCTACCATTCCATCCATGTCTATCTCATGAGATATAAATCATTACCCAATGCATTAGAGGGAGATATAGGTCCCACCCATCTCATAATGAAACTATTCTTATATGGTCCACAAAATCATAAATCATATATCAAAGCATAACCCATGTAATAAAAAAGGGATTCTTAAACATCATTCAATCATAACACAATCCATATTAGATAAAAGGATATCATAAAATTACTTCCATCATAACATAATCAAATCAATGTAAAATTAGCGATAGAAATAGAACCCTATATTATCTTAGATGGAAAATAGTTTTGGTAAAACACTTGTACTCTATTCTTGAGGAAAATATCCATTAACTTCAAAAACATTTTTCCTTTCTTAACATGTCATAATATTTTAACTAAAAGAAGTTAATTAAAAATAAACTTGAAAACTTGTAAAGGATGATTCATGGAAATAATGTTCCAAAAAAAATTCATGCTTTATAAGTTGAAAGACATTCTTCTTGTACTTTGGTCAGAAAACTCAATAAATATCTCATATGTAAAACTACAAAATATTTATTTCATATCTTTTAATAAAACTCACCAATGAGTAATATTGGATTTAAAAAACATTAGGAGGATATAAATAATCTTAAATTTTGAGGAATCATGAATGTGGATGATAAATACACCCCAATAAATTCAAAAGTATAAATAATCTCAGATAAAAATGAGATTGTGAGATTTTCCCTTACCTTAGGTCTAATTTTTTTCATACGTATCTGAACCTCCTGTATAATGATTTAAATAATGTCATTGACTTATTACAGAATGATATTCATTGTTATGATATCATACATGGTCATATTTTTATCTTATCATTAGAAATAATTGATTGCTACTTGTTATTCAGGTGTTCATTACTTTATGTTCTTTTGCATGTTTTGTCGAATAAATTTTTATTACTCTTTTTGGGTTATAGAAAAATCATTTAAATAATTTTATTAGTATAATATATATCTTATTTATTTATTCAAATTATTTATATAATAGTTTTTCAATGAAGATCATGTAGAACGAGTCGCATCACAACGTGGAGACGATAGGCCGTATGTACGCCTGAGTGATGATATCATTCCCATGATCGTAAAATTGTATTAAAGTGTATGTATACTATTTCAGAATCAATATAACATTACTATAATCATCTATAGTTATTCATTAAACCATTATTACCATCCAAGTAAGGTGGTGGCAGAAAAGAGAATACACCACGACATGGAGACGGTATTCTATACGTACGCACACGCGGTGATTTCATTTTTTGTAGGATGGAAAGAAGGTTAAATAGGGTTGATTCATATTTATAACAACATATCAATACATGATTGATACTGATGTAATTAATTCATAATGAGACAACTAAAGAAGAGGAAGTAGAAGAAGAAATAAATTTGAAAGAATCGGTAATGGACATTACCTCTTCTTTGAAGCGCCTCTTCATAACCTCCTCTTAGGGCACTAAATATGGTCTTTGAAGAGCACCAAGACCTCTAGTATGTTTATAGGTAAGTCTAGAAGAGAAATTGGAAGGGGTTGGACGAGCTTGAAGGATCAAAGTGTTGTGAGGAGGAGAGGGAGGAGGTTCCCTTTTATAATAGAGGAGAGGGTAACCTTAGGAAAAGCTTAAAATATTATATTATAATAAAATCGTATTTGGTTTTTAATAGCTCTAAATTGATTTATTTCAAAGATATGGTTTGGATGGGTCTAAATACTCTAAACAAATAGATTTTAGACAAGTTTAGTTTACTATTTTTACCTTATAATTTAGATTTAACTATTAGTTAAATAATTTAACTTTTACCGTGTCTTCTTGTTTTCTTACATTATATGGTTAATAAACTTAAAATAACAAGCCAAACGAACCCCAAGTGGTTCAATATTAATATATATAACCTTATATAAGACATTTGGCTGATCCTTATATTTTCAGGAATAAAATGAAAATTAATAATATTTGTTTTAAAAACTATTTTATGTCAATTTTGACAATATATGGTAATTGATTTTTGTGAAAATCATAACAGCCTGATTAGTTAGAATAAAGTCAATTAAATCAATACTAACATGTCATATTAACCTATAAAATTAGTGTAATTGATAAAAAGTCTCAAATTACATTTATTTCGGTATTTATAATATAAATTATGTTAATATTTCCTAAATTATGTAATTATTCATCCTCATTGTGTCACAAATAAATTAAATTATTTAATTTCTAAAAATTCTAAATAATATACCATTATGTAGGAAATATTTTTTTCTTTCTAATGTATATTTATAGTCGAATTTATCTTATGTATAACCCTATATAAAAAATTTTATAGTTATTAATCTTTGATTTTATCTCTTTTAACTATTCTTTAAATAAAATAATAATAAATGTCCTAATATAATCCAAGTGGACTTAAATGGTCATATTTTATTCCAAAGGTTGTTTTTGGTCGATGTAAACTAATATAGTAAAATTAGGACACATGTTAGGTTAATAATAATATCATTTTTACCTGTAATTACCCTATTTACTTTTAACCATGGTAAATAAAAGTAAAAATTTACTATTCACCCAAAATTATTTTTATCTTATTGAACCACATTTTACTCCTTAATATTAACTGTGTCTCTATGATTTTCTAAATTCCACTCACAGAAGTACTAAAATTAAGTTTTGTGTAAATTTTCATATTCTCTTAGGAGGTGGGTTAATAGCTGTGAAAAGATTAATAAATTTTTTTATATATCTATAATTATTATTAAATGACTCCAATTAATTACATTAAAATTATATTGGTATTATTTATCAATTTTCACATAAAATAAATTTAAATAAAATAAATAATTATTTAAAAAAGGCGGTTTTTAAATATTAACCTAGTGTTTTCACTATTCATCCAAAATTGAAAGTTTTCATAAAAATACCAAAAATCCACCCAAGTCTAATTTCGATATTCTGAATCCAAAAATGAAATCCATTTTTAAAGATAAAATTAATAATATTTCCAAAATTGGGTTTTACTATTCATAACGGCTAGTTTATATAATATTTTAATAACTTATCGTTGTTTACAGAAACTCGGTATTGCGTACAACGAAAGATATCGAGGAAGGTTGCTCTTGCGTGTAACGCAAGCCGAGGCATTGTTGTGTGTAGTGAAATATTCCTTTATATAACATTATACATAAAAACAAATAAATTCTCATAAAATCTCGGGTGTTACATTATACCCCCCCTAAAAAGAATTTCCCCCTCGAAATTCGTCACTTTGTAAAAACAGATGAGGATACCTCTCCCTCTTCATATCCTCAAGATCTCATGTAGCTTCTTCTAATTGGTGGCTCCCCAATAAAACTTTAACCAAGTGACTGGTCTTGTTCCGTAGGAATTTTTCGCTACGATCCAAAATCTTTATCAGTTGTTCTTCATAAGAAAGATCTTGCTCCAGCGGTACAACTTCTGAGCTGAGTACATGTGATGGATCAGATATGTACTTTCTCATGACAGATACGTGGAACACATCATGAAATTGAGAGAGATTTGGTGGATTCTCCAATCAGTAATCTACCTTCCCAACACAATCTAGTATTTCAAAAGGTAAAATATAACTAGGGCTCATCTTGCACTTCTTTCCAAATCTCATTACTCTTCCATGGAGATATTCATAAGAACACTTTATCACCCACTTCAAACTCTAGGTCTTTTCTTCGATTATCGGTGTAACTATTTTGTCTACTCTAATATGATATTATGCATTGTTGAATAGATCTGACATTTTTCTTCTATCACATCAACAAGATCAATTCCTAATAGCTTCAATTCCCCAACTTCATCCCAGCAAGTTGGAGTCATGCATTTATTTCCAAAGAGAGCTTCATAAAGAGCCATATGAATACTGGAGTGGAAGCTATTATTATAAGAAAACTACACCAAAGGTAGTTATTGATCACAACCACCTTTGAAATCCATATAGCAAGCTATTAACATATCTTCTAGAGTTTGAATTGTTTTCTAAGACTGACCGTTTATCTGAGGATGATAAGCATTGCTAAAACTCAACTTTTTATCCAAAATTTGTTGAAGACTTCGCCAGAACATCGAGTTAAACCTCGGATCCTGATCAGATATAATAGAAAGTGGTACTCTACGAAATCTTACCACTTCCTTCACATATATCTTGTCAAGCTGATCCAGATAGAAATAATGTCTAATAGCAATGAAGTGTGCTGACTTCATAAGACGATCAACTATAACCCAGATGTCATTATTTTCTTTGGATGTTTTAGGAAGTCCAGTGACAAAGTCCATAGTGATGTTTTGTCATTTCCATTCTGGTATGGGTAATGGTTGAAACAACCCCTTAGACTTTTGTCTCTCGGCTTTAACTTGCTGAAAAACCATGCATCAAGAGACATATTCAGAAACATCTCTATTCCTTCCATCCCACCAGAAGTACTCTTTCAGGTCCCTATATATCTTCGTGCTTCCAGTATGTATAGATAATAAAGAACTATGAGCTTCATCCAATATTTCCTCCTTTAATTCTGGGATGGGAGGAACATAAACCTGATTCTTGAACCTTATTATTTCCTCACAATCAATGTGAAATTCAGGAACATTTGTCACCTTATTTTGTAACTCTGCATCTTCTTTCCGTGCTTCTATAATCTTCTCGTGTATAGATGGTTGAACATTAATTTGAGAAAGATAATATTTTTCCCCATCCATTTTAATTCCAAGATCCATCCTTTGAAAATACACAAATATTGGATCTTTTGTGATCCTCATCATGGATAGGCTAGCATGGTCACATCGACTAAATGTGTCTGCCACCTTGTTTTATTTCCTTGGGTGGTAATGAATTGATATGACTTATTCCTTAATCAGATCCAACCATCTTTTTGGGCACATATTTATCCCCTTTTGTGTGAAAATATACTTTAAACTTTTATGATTAGTATAAATATCACCCCATTCACCATAAAGATAATGCCTGCAAATCATTAATGAAAATATTACCGCAGCTAACTCTAAATCATGAGTTGGGTAATTTTGCTCATGGATTTTCAACTATCATGATGCATAAGCTATCACCATATCATTTTCCATGAGAAAACACCCTAATCCCTTCTTAGATGCATCACTATAGATCACAAACCTTTCTCCACTACAAGGCAGTGTCAGCACAGGTGCACGGGATAACCTTAATTTTAACTCTTTGAAATTCTCTTCAAAATCCTTGGTACAAACGAACTTAAATCCATTTCGAGTCAACCGTGTGAGTGGATTATATAATCGTGAAAAATAATTCACAAAATGTCGGTAATATCTAGCCAAACCAAGAAAACATCAGATCTCAGTTACTATTGTTGGTCATGACCATTTTTCGATAACCTCTATTTTTTCTGGATCCATAGATATCTTATATTTTGAGATTTTGTGACCCAAAAATGAAACTTTTTGAAGAAAAAATTCACACTTGGTAAATTTGGCATAAATATTCTCCTTTCATAGGGTCTTTAATAAAATTTCATGTGATCTTCATGTTTTTCCTTGCTCTTTGAATAGACAAGAATATCGTCTATAAAGACTAACAAAAACTGATCAAGATAGTCTCTAAAGACTCTATTGATTATATCCATGAATATAGCAGGGGCATTAGTAAGACCAAATGGAATCACTATAAATTCATAGTGTCCATACCTTGTACCGAATGTCTTCTTTGGTATATCCTCCCTTTTGACCCTCAATTAATGATACCATGAATGAAGATCAATCTTGGAAAAGCATTGAGCTCCGTGTAGTTTGTCAAATAAGTCATCAATGCATGGGAGAGGTTATTTGTTCATGATAGTGATCTTGTTAAGTTCTCGATAATCAATTCAGAGTCTCATTGATCCAACTTTCTTCATAACAAACAAAATAGGTTCTCCCCAAGGTGACGCTCTAGGGTGTATTAATCCCTTATCATGAATATCATGGAGTTGCTTCTTCAATTCCTGCAACTCAATTGGGGCCATTCAATATGGTTCCTTTGAAATATACAAATCACCCGGTACAAGTTCTATTGAAAACTCAACTTCATGATTTGGTGGAACACCTGGAAATTCTTCCAGAAATACATAATCAAACTCCAGTACAATGGGAATATTAATAGTCGTGAGTTTCTCACCAACCATTTGGGATAAATAACCTTCATTTAGTGGAATCAAGACCCATAAGATGGATGGAATTTCCACTCGAAGGTTTTGTTCATAATTTCATTAATAAATGATCATAGATTGATCTGGAATATGAAATGAGACTTCCCTTCTTTGGCAATTGATATGAGCTCCATATAAAAAAAATCCAATTCATGCCAATAATCACATCAAATTCCACTATAGGAAGGATAATAATATTTACAGGAATAACATTCCCACAAACTTCAATTAGAGAAGAATTATAAACTTTTGATGCAATTGTTATGCCACTAGGGGTTGTCACAACTAACTCGTCATCTAATTTTTGAGGTAATATTGTTATACCCTTAGAGAATTCTTCAGAAATAAAAGAGTGGGTGGATCCAGAATCAAATAAAACATTTTCTACTTTAGAGTGGATTGTAAGTGTACCATTCACCACTTCATTATCAAACTCGGTATCTCTTATAGAAATTGGATGTGACTTTGCTTGTTCTTTATCCTTAAGTGTTTTTTGACGTCGATCATCATCAAAAACCCTTGTATTAGGTCATTGATTAGCATAATGCCCCGTTTCCTTGAACTTGTAACATTGAAGTGTAGGAGGTGCACACTGTGTAGCATTTTCTTCGTTTACATCACTAGAAATCTTCTTACCATCATTGCAGCATTCAAATACCCGATGACATTCTTTTCCACATTTGAAACATTTACTTGTCCCATTAAGACAACTCCCTCCATGTTTCTTTCCACACTTTGAGCATAAAGGAAAACTCATCTTCCTTTCAGTGTAAACTTTATATTTTCGTTTGAATTACATTTTCCTCTTCTTATCAAACCATATTTGACTGATGGGTTACTCCAATCTCTATCTCAACCTTTAGAGCACATCAAACAATTTCCTCATAGTTATTGAAGTCCCTTATGGCTAACCCCCTTCGAAGGCATGGTTTTAAGATACTAAAGAATAAATCGATTTTACTATCAGGTTGGATAATAATTCTGGAAGCGTACCTTGCAAGTCTTGTAAAATTTACTTCATAGGTACCAACAGATTCATCATCCTTTTGCTTTAGTTCATGAAACTACTTCTCCATCATTGTTCGAAGAATATGAGGGAATTCCTTATTGAAAAATAAGTTCTTGAACTTGTCCCATTTTTTGGACTCAATTTCATCTCTTGGTCTCATATTCTTGATAATATTACACCATTGATCAGCTTCACCTTCCAAATGATAAATTTCTAACATGAATTTATCATGTTCATAACATTGAAGAACTGAAAATATCTTTTTAGTACTGATCCATTATTCAGCCACTAATTGACTAGTAGACCCACTGAATGAGGGTGGATTCTCCATCTTGAAGGATTCAACATTATTTTGATCCATTATTTGTTCATTTGGAAGTACTTCATGATTCATAGCTTGAGAAAGTTGTGTGAGCATGGCTATGAGATTTTTCATTCCATCTCCCATAACGTTTGGTTGCTCAGGTGGAGAATCATTGCATTAACACGGTTCCTTTGGGTTCCAGCCATTGACTAAAACGAATAAACATATTGTGAGAAACACAAATCATAATAGTAAAACCACATAATCAAGAATAAAATTTCACGGTTTAGGTCTTATCATAGGTTATTCATGGCCATTTCTAAAACAATAATATTTTTTCCTATGGTTAGACACATCCTTAGGGTTCTTACTAAGGAATTCACATCATAGTTTCCAATTGTTGACTATACACATCCTCTGATACCAACTATAATGACCCATACATTACATACATTGTTATTAATTCAGAATTCAAGCATACTTATTTAAAAATTACAACAAAACCATGGTAGTAAAGTATATCTATAGTGTCTTGAGAAACTGGGAGACATAAAAAACAGGTTCATAAATTATCAACATTGTCTCCCATTTATTTCATCATATCTAGAGTCTGTTTTGGAATATCCTACTTAATAACATTATTCCTAACATGGGGAATGAAAACATACAAAAGGGTGATCTCAAATTCCCTGTAAGGGTAAAAAAATGAAATATCATATTCATAAGAACATAGCATTTCGAAAATATTAAACTGCAAAAGAGATCATAATATCATAACATGGGATAATTCATAGTAGTGAAATGTAATCCCAATAATCATAAAATAAAACTTGAAACTTTGTGTCATACACACATAATCATAGAGAATCATTTCTTAGTAGTCCAGACTCATTGCCAAGACTATCATAGCTAACAAAGTCAATCTCTGATCCGAGTTCAGTCCTCATTTCAGTCCTGTATTGCTGAACCGGATTAACCTCTCATTCCATCCATGTCTATCCCATTAGATATAAATATTTACCCATTGCATTGGAGGGATATATAGGTCACTCCCATCTCATAATGAAACTATTCTTATGTGTTCCACAAAATCATAAATCATATATCATAACATAACCCATGTCATAAAAATAGGATTCTTAAACATCATTCCATCACAACATAATCCATATAAGATAAAAGGACATCATAAAATTAATTAATTCATAACATAATCAAATAATTATAAAATTAGGGATAGACACAGAAACCTATCTTATCTTAGATGGAAAATAGTTTTTATAAAACATTAGAACTCCATTCTGGAGGAAAATATCCTTTCTACATAAAAAACGTTTTTCCTTTCTTAAAATGTCATAAAATATTAAACTAAAAGATGTTAATTAAAAATAAACTTGAAAACTTGTAAATAATGCTTCATGGAAATAGTGTTCTAAAAATCCTTTCATGCCGTATATGTGACAAAAAACATTCTTCTCGTACTTTGGCCAGAAAAGTCAAAAATTACCTCGTACGAAAAACAACAAAAGATTCCATTCATTTCTTTTACTAAAACACAACAATGAGTAATATTGGATTTAAAAAACTGTAGGAGGATATAAATAATATTACATATTGTGGAAACATGGATGTGTATGATAAATATACCCCAGTAAATACCAAAGTATAAACAATCTCGGATAAAAATAAGATTGTGAGATTTTCCCTTACCAGTGGTCCGATTTGCTTCACACGTATCCTAACCTCCTTTATAATGATTTTAATAATGTCATTGACTTATTATAGAATAATATTCATTGTTATTATATCATAAATGGTCATATTTTTATCTTCTTATTATAAATATTTAATTGTTACTTGTTATTCGGGTGTTCATTAATTTATATTCATATGCGTGTATTTTCAAATAAATTCTTATTCCTCTATTTATGATATAAATAAATCATCTAAAGAATGGTATTATTATAATATATATCATATTTATTCATTAAATTTATTTATATAATCATTCTTCATTGAAGATAATGTAGAATGAGTCCCATCACAACGTGGAGAAGGTATGTCGTACGGACGCACAATCGATGATATCATACCCATGATCATGGAATTATATTGAAGTGTATGTATACTATTTCAAAATAAATATCACTTTAAAATAATCATATATAGTTATTCTTTACACCATTATAACCATCCATGTATGGTGGTGGTGGAAAACAGATTACACCACGACGTGGAGACAGTATTCTGTTCGTACGCACACGTGGTGATGCATTTTCTGTTGGATGGATAAAAGTTGAAATTGGGTTGTTTAATATTTATAATAAAATATCAGTATATTAGTGTTACTGATGTTATTACATAATAATTAAACAACTAAAGAATAGGAAGTAGAAGAAGAAATAAATTTTAAATAATATGTAACAGACATTACCTCTTATTTGAAGCGCCTCTTCTTAACCTCCTCTTAGGGAACTAAAGATGGTCTTTGAAGAGGACCAGGACTTCTTGTATGTTTCTAGGGAAGTTTAGAAGATAAATTGGCATGGGTTGGCTGAGCTTGAAGGGTCGAATTGGTGTGAGGAGGAGAGGGAGGAGGTTCCCTTTTATAAGGGAGGAGAGGGGCACCTTAGAAAAAACTTAAAATATTACTTTATAATAGTCATATTTAGTTATTAATAGCTCCAAATTGATTTATTTAGAAAATGAGGTGGGGATGGGTCTAAATATCCTCATCCAATAGATTTGAGACTAGTTTATGTTACTATTTTTACCTTATCATTTAGATTTAACTCTAAGTTAAATAATTTATCTTTTACTGTGTCTTCTTGTTTTCTTACATTATATGGTTAATAAGCACACTATAACAAGACAAAAGAACCCCAAGTGGTTCAATATTAATATATATATCCTTATCTGAGTCATTTGGTCGAACATTAGATTTTTAGGAATAAAATAACAATTAATAATATTTGTTTTAAAAACTATTTTATGTCAATTATGACACTATTTGGTATTAATTTTTGTGAAAATCATTGCAGCCTGATGTATTCAAACAAAGTTAATTAAATAAATAATAACATGTCATATTAACCTATAAAATTAGTTTAATTCATAAAAAGTCTCAAATTACATTTATTTAGGTATTTATAATATCAATTATGTTAATATTTCCTTAATATTGTAATTTCTGCATCATCATAATGTCATAAATAAATAAAATTATTTAATTTTTAAAAATAATAAATATAATACCATTATGTAGGTAATGGTTCTATCTTCCTAATGAATATTTATGGTCGAATTTATGTTATGTATAACCCTATATTAAAAATGTTATAATTATTAAACGTTGATATTAACTATTTTAACTTCTCTTTAATTAAAATAATAATAAATGTCCTAATCTAATCCATGTGGACCTAAATAGTCATATTTTATTCAAAAGGATGTTTTTGGTCGAATTAAACTTATACAATAGAATTAGGACCTATTTTAGGGTATTAATAATATCATTTTTACCCTTAATTACTCTATTTACTTTTAACCGTGGTAAATAAATGTAAAAAGTTACTATTCACTAAAAAATATTTTTCTCTTATTGAACAACATTTTACACCTTGATTTTAACCTTGTCTCTCAGATTTATGGAATCCCAGTCACAGAAGGGGTAAAATTATGTTTCATGTAAATTTTCAAATTTTCTTAGGAGGTGGTTAAAAGAAGGTGAAAAGTTCAATAAATTTTTTTATATATTTAAAATAATTATAAAATGACTCCAATGAATTAAATTGGAATTATATATGTATTATGTATCAATTTTTACCGAAAATGAATTTAAATAAAATAAATAATTATTTAAATAAATGATAGATTTTAAATATTTACCTAGTGTTTTCACTGTTCATAAAAAATTACAAGTTTTCAGAAAAATACAAAAAATTCACCCTAGGATAATTTCGATATTCCGAATCCAAAAATGAAATCCATTTTGAAAGATAAAATTTATAAAATTGAAAAAAATGGGTATTAATAATCATAACAGCTAGTTTATATAATATTTTAATAACATATCGTTTTTTAGTGAAACTCAGTATTGTGTACAACGCAAGCTATCGAGGAAAGATGACTTTTCTTGTAATGCATGCCAATACAGTGTTGTGTGTAATGAAATATTACTTTATATAACATTATTCATAAAAACAAAATATTTCTCATAAAATCTCAGGTGTTATAGATTTAATAGTAAATTATATATGGAAGGAAGGCTATTTGGGAAACATTATAGAAAGGTCACTGTTGGTGCTTAGTTTCAAGGTTTTTGAGTAAGTATAATGACATTGTAAGATATAGAATTTTCACCAAGAATTGGTGGGATTGGGAAGGTAAAGTGATTCATAATTCATGATGGTTTTATGAAATTAATTTATAGTTGTTTAAATGTTTCTAAATTATTTATTATTAATTTTTTAATAATTCCAAACATATATTCATTAGAATGATTTATTCAAATATATATTGAATATTTCTAGAAACAACCTACTATATATATTTATATTATGAAACTGCATTTTATTATACTGTCTTATAATTATCAAGATAGTGTTTTCAGATGTTATTTATTACCATGAAACTAAACATGAATGATATTTCATAGATGTTATATTTCATTATACCTAATAATATGTGTAAATTCTTTTTGTGGTTTTGTGTCCAATATGATTGTTGATTTTTGGTAAAATTTGATAATAAATTCATTGATATAAATAGTTGATAAAATTTATTAGGAATATTATTATATTAAATTTTATAATAATGTGGATTTTTCATATTCAAAGGGTAATTACATTTATTTATACATGATTATATATTCATATTTCCATTCACTAACTCAAATCCAATTGTTTTTATAATTTCATGAAGTTACATAAATACATTGTCGGCTTATCACACCCTTTTATTGACATGGGTGATGATAGAGCAGTATCTATGTGTGTTTTATGATTTAGTTTGGATCAGGTGCTGGCTGAGATTAAATGGCAGGAAATGACATAGTATTACCTAATCATATTATGTTATGTATAAATTAGAAACAAAATAAATCAAGAGAATAACCTATGTTGTATGAAAAAACTCTATATCATTTAGATCAATACTCTATGAATGATATTTTGACAATCGTGTATCATTATATTTTTATATTCATGCATCATGTGTGTGTGGTCATGAAGATTATCAGTTTTTTATTTGTGTTGTGGTCCATATAGATTGGAATAATGTCTGAAGTTGTTAAATATTACCCGTTTATAATATATATATATATATATATATCATCTTGTTGAGTTTATATTACCTTTTTATAAATATCCCGGTTTTATGACATTATGAGATTTGTAAAGATGATTTTCATTAATAATAAAATGTTATGCATATGAGAGTAAATCGAAAATCTAAGAAATCAGCGTAAAATCCTTGAGTGTGATTCGAAAATTGATGTTTCCAATGTATAATGGGTTAATTTTTCAAAATGAGACTAATATTTTGATAAGAGAGTTTAAGGAAGACTTTAAGATAATATATGGATAATCATGTTTTGTATACTATATAATTTTTAATATAAGTATAATCAAAAAAATTTATTATAATATAAGTATTATTATGAAATATAGATGATTTGTATTCATCGTCAAATATTTTTTTAATTTTTAGTAATGAAATAGCTAATCCAAATGATAACACAATACTAATGGTTTTACTTTATTAATTATTGAAATGGAAAATAAATTTTATTAGAAAAATTAAAATAAATATAAATTTAGATAATTAATTTTACAAAAAAATTTATAAGAAAACTTAATTTTCAAAGGGATAAATTAAAATATTTTGGTTGATTTTGTCTTATTATCTTGATAATTTGAAGAGTCCTACCAATTATTTTTTTCAAATGTTTCAGTAATTTTTTTTAAAAAAATATTTTATTATATTCTTTAAATATTATAAATAAATTTTGAAAATTGTAAATAATTATAATAAGGATTATAATGTTATAAAGTATTCATTTATTTTCAAATATCATTCATATAACTATAAATTACAAATCTATATTATTGAAAATGTTGTCATTGTATTGAAAATTTAAATATTTTAATTAAGGTTTAGTCTAAAAGACAATATTTAAAATAATATAAATCCTAGTATAAAATATAATAGGTGATGCTATTATGACCTTATATCATCCTAGAATCAATTTAACGGTATTTATCTTGTATTTATACATATATTGAATTTATTATAGATTAATATTTTTTAAATTCCAAAAATGTCCCTCACCTCAATTATAAATGGGATCCTCTTCCCTCCCAGCATCAAATCACATTGATCCACAAATCTAGACCATCCCCTTGAAATTTATCTTGTGTAATTATATATTAAAATTTTATAGTTACTAAAATTTTCAACAGAATATCCCTAGTGTACATATGAGCATATCTAAATAATTTTCTCCGAAGAAGAGGTAATCATCTTTACTACCTCTTTCATGATTATTTCATAATCTACATACACTTAATGTTTTACATTTCAATTATAAAGTAATAAATAGTTTATAAAACTTATTATGAGATGTACGTAAAATTATAGAACAATAATAAACTACATTTTATCCATATTATAGAAAATTAAATCATTGTTCGTGTTTGTACAAATTACAATCTCAACACCAGGGTATAAAATATTTTTCATCAGTACATTACCTGTATGATTATAATGATGGAAATAATATATATATGTAGGTATTGTTATTATTATTATTATTATTATTATTATTATTATTTTAAGATATTATTTCATTAAAATTTGAAATCCCTTCTACTTCTTTACCATTTCGCCATAAATGAAATGATACAATCACTTGTTTGAATGTACGACCTATTGTCCCCATGATGTAATGTGATTTGTTCTCAATCATAAATAATCCTGAATGATTGTATTAATGTATATAATTAAAAACAATTAAATAAATTACCTCAGTATCATTCTTTATATGACATGACTATATCCTATAAACAAAAACTGTGACTTATATAAAAAATATTCTTAAGAAAATGAAAGTGTTAACAATCGAATGATGGTTTAGAATGAAATTTTATTATGGTAAGGGTTATAAGATGATAAAATAGATCATATACGATATAATAAATAAGAATATCGTAATGTTATAAATTAATAATATTATTTAAACAAGTATTCATGATGTTAACATACTTAAGAAGGAAATCATTCCAAATTTATTGGGATTTGTCTAACATTTATTTCTGTGAGACTTCGTCCATATTTACCACTCGTTTCAATTATTTTTTGTTTATAATTCCCTTAAATTTAATCTTTCTTCATTTCTAATAATTTAAGTTGATTTTAAAATAAATGTAATGAACTCTCTTTAATTGTATTTATGCTTCGAATGTTATGAAATTAGTTATGTAATTTTTCAAAATTATTCTCCTTTAGGAACATGTTATGTTCTGTACAAATACTATTTTATATGGATTATATTTTTATATTTGACATTTATTATCATAAAAATTCTTCTTTTTTTTGATAGTATATGTTTCATGTAATATTATTCTCACTAACTTTGAAATAAGTGTTCCTTCTAATCAATTTCTTCTAAAAATGTTTCATAATTTTCTTAACTGATCATATATAGATTTTAAAGGAAAATTATTTTTATGATGATTAAAATGGACATACAATATTTCTTTATAAAGTTCCAAGGTTATTATAAATGAAAATGGTTTGCTCAATGTTTTATGATTTAAGTATATTTCTTTCCAATGTTGAAATGATATATTCCTCATGAATTATTAGAAATGATCATTCAAAATCATTTTCCATTTAAGATATCAATATTTGATGATACAAATGCTTTACTGGGGTTATAATTCTAGGATACCATCCTTATTTTTTAAATGGATGGTTTATGTTTTTTAATATTAATATTCTTATAGAACACATTTGTATGGTATTAATTATTTTACATCTAGGACATATATCTCCTTCCAATTCATTGGGTAAATATTGATTTCTCTTGAGATAAATAAAACTGGAATGGAATTTAAATACAATTAATTAGTATTGGATTAGAACAATAATTCATCATTTCTTAGAAATACGAGTCTGGAAGAAGGACTAAAAAAAGTTCAGTAAGGGTCTTAGTCTTCTATGATGCTATGTAAAGTAGTCCATAACAAATATAAAAAATCTTTTCTATGTTTATATGTATTCCATAATTTCATGTCTTATGTTATTCTCTCATGGAATATGTTATTTTATTATTTATGATCATATATATTTTATTTCATGACATGATATCATGATATATGCTATTTACGAAAAAATTCAATTCTTTTATTTAGGTATTTATACCATACGATTGTTTTATGATTGAAATTTCTCTTTTTACCCTTATTGAGAATTTGAGACCACAATGTTCTTACATTTATTTTCCTCATGTTATAAAGAATCATTTTATTTTGGATTTATAAAGGGTATGATAATTGTGCTAAACATTAATGACCATTCAATAGAATATATGTTCGTGTTGTGTGTTTCTAAATTCTTGAAACCATTACGATACTAGGGATTGTATTAGTGTGATATATTTAATATTCATAAAAAATTTATGTTATATACATGAATGAGATGCCTGAGAAGTTATATTCACCCCCTCTACAACACTATCTAAATTTAAATTATATATATTAAAATAAATATACGATAATTTTATTATGTTAATAGAATAACCATAATGAAATATATTCTCTTTTCATTTTATTATAAAAAATAATACATCATTCAGACGTGTCAACTCACCACCTTTATAGAAGATGATTTTTCATTTTACCATACTAATTAAAAAGATTTCCATAAACCATTTATATAGTTATAATATGTTATAATTTTTTTATTTAAATTTCCTTCTTGATCTGGAGAAAAATAATAATAATATATTAAGAAAAATGACACTAGATCCCGATGGTCGTAAATACTGTCAGATTAAGTTAATCATTCTTTTATAACATTTCATGTAATGAATCATTCTCGTATATGAATTCAATATTATATATCTGTATATTTTGAAACATGTAATTATATTACTACTATTTCATTCCACTTATGATGTTTTTATTACATTTTTTAAGAACTCCCATAATTCAAATTATGGGAACTAAACATAAAACTATAAAATAAAGGCACCCAGAAAAATAAATTTAAAAATTATAACATATCTCCTTGACCATGTTTGAACACAATAAACTTAAAATAAATAAATTATTTTTATAATAGGTTCTAAATTAAATTATTAATTTATATAATTTAATTAACATTTTAATAAGGTGCATGTTCTGGACAAAATCAGACACAATGAAATTGATGTTTTTGAACCTAAAAAATTTACCTTTGGGTTACAATTTTTCTCTCTTTAACTCAATGTAATTATTATATATTTTATATACATCTTATAAATATTATTTATATGTTCAAAAAATATGTATTAATATCAATTAGTCCTTATTTGATAGGGTAAATACAATTTAAAAAATATTATTTTCCCAATTTCAATATATAAGGAAAACATAATTAAAGGGAACATCTCCATTTATTACCCATTTTAATGTATACTCAGTAATATGATCTAATCAACCATTATTTATTTATAGAAAATAATTTTTTCAATAAATACTTTTTTTGGTCAATACTATTATCATATAAATAGATATACAATTTTCTTTTTAAATGAATCAATGATGTTTTTCCTTAAAACACACTAAATAGCTTGTATATAAATTTTCATAAATAGAATTATTAAATGTTTTAATTTATTTTGGACATAATTTATATTTATATATGATTATTTTCCCATATAAATTTTCAAGAATGATTTAAAATCATTATTTCTTGGACACCATTTTGATATTACCTTTGGTTATGCTTTATGACATGATTTTGATATCCAATTTATCCCATGGGTTACCCATATATTAAATCAATATATATGAATATTCTTGTGGAACACATATGCCAGACCATGTTATGAAGGGTTCTTCCATATTGTGATATAATGCATAGGGGAAATGTAATAATCAATGGAAGTTGTGTATGAGACTTGGGATTAGACCTAATCCATTATGTGTCTTTTCCAACCATATGATATAGTCATTTCAGTTAGGATTGACTCATGATTATAACTTATTTTATATCAATTCCATATACCAATGATTCCATTATCACAGGTTCCTATGTGATTCATATTATGATTCCACATGTGATTCAAGTGAAACACCCGTTTATTTCATCATGTCATACCTTTTAACTCATATATTACAATTTTTAGCATGTTTATTCCATTACTAAATTTTTTAGATCATCACTTTGTTCATGTAATTCTGAGTTCATCAAATGAATTTATGTGATCACAGAGAAGATGGGATGTCATTGTGGATAATAAATGAAATATTTCATATTTTTGGTTTCGTGATATATAATCATTTACTAAGTATTCCAAAGACACTGGACTATATAATTTATTATATGTATTTGATGGTGAATTATTCATAAAATAATGTAATAAAATTTATTAAAGGCTTGGTTATCTATAGTATGACACCAATAAAGCATCAGGGGTATTGGATTGAGATTTATAGATTATCATAACAATGATTTATTTCGAATAGTGTGTCACCATGGTTTACTCTAGTGTTTATAATGATTTTAGATATAAAAAAAGAGGTTTTTATAGATTTCTGGAGGTTAACAAATGTGATAGTGAAGATTTATTATCATTATCATGTTATATATAATTTTTAAATCAATTTTTATGATTTAATTATATTCTTTGACCAATAATTGATTTAGATATCCTTAGCGGTATATTAAATATTAAATCATTCTAAAGTCAATTTTTTATATCAGAATCAATATTTTATGTTTGTGACAATGTTGTATAGATTTTTCAATGAGCTATCAAAATATTTTAGGCCTTGAGAATTTGGTTTTTTATCTTTATCATGATTATTTTTTGGTTACCTTAATTGCATAAATTAGTGTATTCTCGATGATTCATGAATGATCATTCAGTGTATCCCAATATTAATTTTTAGTAGTTTGTCGATCAGTAGTTGTACTGTAAGATTTTTTGTGTCAAATTTAGACATATTATGATTATATCATGTTTAATTTTTATTATAATAATTGTGTAATGCTGGGATAAGTAATTTATGATGTTAAATTGTGTAATTTCATAAAAAATGAAACAAATAATTAGTTTCTTATACATACCTGGTTGCTATATTATATTTCTATATTGTGATGATGTGGATCCCCATAAAGAAACATTTTAATGGGTTACTTTAGAATCATTAAACACCCAAATATAATCTAGATGATTCTAACTAGGGGAAAGTCCTTGATAAAATCATGGAGTAACTATTTACAAATGATGAATACCTAGGGATATTTATAAAATATACTAAAAAATAAACAATGTTAACTTATATAAGGGAATTCAGAAAACCGATAGTAAATAAAAACATTTAAAAATTTCCTCATTAAAATATAATATAAAATTTAATTAAAAACATTATAAAAATTGCAGTATATAGTCAAAATATGTATTATAAAAAATTATTTTTGACAAAGTGAAGAACAGATGTAATAAAATTTCATAATAGATGAAAATAATATCCTCAAGAAGAACTAACTTTGTAATCCCAAATAAATTCCTAACCTCTATAAACTTTTATTCCCAAACCACAAGTCCATCTCAATGGGATGCATATTATTCAAAACAATCCTTATTGTATTCCCATGTACTTCAAAAATCATGTACTTTTTGAAAGTTGGGGTTGATAACATGATGTTGTATGACAATATATCTCACCATAACACTAGGAATGTTATGGTTATCAATTTAATTTTCATTAATATATTATGGGTGGGATTTTAGATCGATGTCCCAATAACCACTAAACCAATTCCCATATCTATGTCACCATAAGGCAGAAGCTTTTCTTCCCTATACTATAGAGTCTCCCTACTATTAACACATAAATATAGAGGAGCACTGAGTAGAATATAAACACTTATGAGAGTGATTCCATAGAAAAAACAATATCAACAGATATGATAACCATAAAGAAAAAAATAAATGCATAGTATTTGAAAAATGAAAATAAAACAATGGAAGACATGAAAAATTAATGATATGTATATTCTATATGGAAGTAAATAATACAAACAAAATACAAAACCAAAAGAACAAAAATACCTCAAACAATGGCCCGAGATCCAGCTAGGACATTACCTTCCATACTACAACCCATCATCCCACTCAAAACAAAACACAATGACCTGATATTTTACTAGTATAAAAAATATAACATCTTCTTGGGTACGCAAGATCCATAGAGGCCCGAGAATGGTGTGAGTAAAACATAGTTGGCCACTACCATCGATATCTAAATAAAAAGGCAGTCTATATAGTAGTGTATGTAGATATTCAATGTAAAATAATAAAAAATGATTGTTAATAAATATAAATGTATCTCATATTTTTAAAACTATCAATTAACCATTTAATTCAATAAATTTTCAATGTGAAACAAGTATACATAACTAATCTGGTCACACTATATACCTAATCCAAGGAAAGGGGATATACAATTTTAATCCTAATGGAATTAAATATCCATAACATATCAAGATACCCTAGAGATATTGTCTAGTAATCAGTCATTGTCCATGTGTTTGGGAAGCATAGAAACTCATTCTGACATCCCAAACAACACCATGTCCATATGATAGGAATTATAAAGCCTTAGTCTACCATCCATGCCATACATTACATAACACATACCTTGGATACTTAACCCATTAAGTCTTATAATATGGATCCATTTGGGGCATATAGCCTTATTCCAACTCTTTTACCCACGAATTATACTATTACAGTTTAGAGACACATCGAAACCAGAACGATGGGCATAGAATTGCAGGTCAATACCAAACATTCCTCCAAGAAATCTTCCCAATATTATTTAACTATTATAAAATTAGAAACCTAATCCCATAATCAATAATCTTATTTCACATTTACAATAATACATCGTTAACACATATTCCAATATTCCTAACAACCACTTATGTTACGTCATATAATATGAACATTCATCATTTAGAATATTTCATAACCATGTTAATAAGATGACATAGTTTTCATGGGTTCTAATTCACTAACCTATATGTGATTACAATTTATATGGTCATGATGGACCACTGAAAAATCATGGAATAAAACACAATTAAAAATACACATTTGAATACATCATGAATCAACATATTAAAATATGGATCGTCCTCTCTGAAAACAGAAGAATTCCCCAAGAACCGTATTTACATTTACAGAAATACAATATTGAAAGCATTATCACATAAGAGAACCATGACCTCATTTCAAATCATTAATTAAAATATATTTCTAAATCAAATTTCTCAAAACACTTTGAGGTAAATGCCTCATTTTAAAACATCACCAGCTATAAAAACAACATTTTCCTCCATCTGAAACCATAACTGAATCAAAATACAAAACACATCATTGAAACCATTTCAAAAGGTATATCAATAAAAATTAAATGAAATTATTTAATAATTTAAATTATTCAATTAATCTCTACAAGGTAGACAATTACAATTCACGACCAATTTACAATAAAAATTTCCTTATTTCAATGTATACTATATTATTTCAAAATCCTCAAGAGTTTGGAATACCCCATGGCTGCAGTAGGTCTATTCCAGAACACCAATAGAGCAAATGGGGTCGAAATAGGTTATCACACCTCAATATGAGGACAAAAACACTTCTTAAATTTAAATTATTTATAACCCTATAAGTAAGTACAGTAGAGAAACCACAAACACATATATAACAACAAAACAATAAGAATACCCATTGAGAACACTTACCATTTGTGGAAAGATAATTACGATCCAAAATAAGTCCCTTAATATGAAATCAACTAGACACTATCAGTAGAAAAAATAACACCCTAGAAATACAACTGTTAATAGATTTAGTATAATTGTATATAACACCTCATGCCTCTTCCAGAAAAATTGAATGAAATAGAGTCAATTATAGGCCTAGAGATTCATTTCACCCTAAATTGGACACAATATGTACATGAATCAAAGAATAATCACCCATGAATGAGTATTGGAGGGTTGATAATCATAGTGGATGTAGGGGTCCAATGGGAATGACATTCTATAGGGAATAATATAATATTATGAGGGAAATGGGAAATTTCTAGTTTTTTGGGCCGCATGGGTTGTCTACATGTTTGACTAGATGGTTTGTCCACAATGTGGATCCTTTTATCCAAGTGGGTCCAAGCCACATTGTCTCCTAGATTCCCTTGTGTGTTCTTGAATATTGTGTTGTGGCCATGGGGCAACAATTATTTGAATTTTTTTCTTGAAGCATGATTTCCCAAGAAAGGTGCTTGTTTTGATATAACCATCCACCAACCAAGTGATGGATGCATTCTGTAATATTTTATCATTCGTTCATGTAACAAACCCCTATAATGCATCCAAAACATCCAATACACCATGGAACAGTACATTTTCCATAACATATAATGTTTAATCAATATTGAAATAGGTGTTTACCACTATTCAAGGTCAAGATCGTACTACCTCCACACCTTATAACAACTCGTCCAAAAGGCCCACATCCCAGGAATAACTAACACCCATGGTCAATGGTAAAGCCAAATGATCACTTATCAAATCAATTGCCCATGTTTCTCCCTTAAAATAGTCAATCCATAATAACAATAGGACTAAGGAAATTGTTTTACCTTTAAATTTTCTCCCCATTGTGAACCACAGCCACTACCTAGTACTCCTAAAGGCTGCATCCTCCACAATACATTATTAGTAAAATCAATATAATATAAAATTATAGGTAAAATCACAAAACCACTACACAAAATGATACCAAAAAATCATATCACTTCACTAGATAATCCTATTTGAACACCTTCAGTCTAATCCACTCTATATCACCTCACAAAAATCTCTTGGTTCTATCTCACAATGAGTCTAAAATTATAATAGTGGTCCAAGATTGGAATCACTAAAGGGACATTGATATTCCATCCACATTTCCTAACCCACAAAATTTTAAAAATTTAGGCCCAATGGCCACACTCTGTATCCGAACATCAAAAGTACAACTGAATAATCACATTCTTCTCAAGGTACCAACTAGTAAAAACTTCATCCAATGCTAGTCACCAAAACGAATACACCATGATTGTTCCTATATGAACTTATATTTCTTGAATTCAATTTCACAAATATTATATATAATTTTTTAAAATTATATGGACTATTTCAAGAATAAACACTCAGCCAGCACCTGAATCTGAGGCCTGGGGTTCTTGGAATAGATTTTAAATATTTCATTAGTTTAATTAACAATACATGTAAGTGGGGATTTCATGTATTTAGACAAGTTCCTAATTAAAAAACATGAGGCCATCATTTAACATAGAACATTTTAATTATCATATAAAGGAACAAAAATCAATTGGAGATGGCCGATTAGAATATTTATATTTTGTAATTTTAGGGAGAAAAATAAAAATACCATAAACAGTAATTTTTTTGCCTTCACCATTGAGAGGTGACACATCCACACAGTATTAGAGTGATGAGGAAACAAAGAGCCATATTAAATTTATCCCGTTAATGGAACTTATTGCAGAATATAACAATCCAATAAAAAAGTGTAATGGCACAATGATTCAGCGTAAAAGAAATTTTGTGATGTATTTTTTATTTAATGGGTTAATGCATGGAGTAGTTGGGATAAAAAACATGGAAGTACTCTGATTAATCTACAATGATAATCCTATCCAAGAACAATTAGGAATTCTAGAGAATATACAGAGACACCAATGAATCCTAAAGAACGTAAAAAGAGTGCAAAGAATGCCAATAGAACCCCAACAGGAAGATCACTCTAATGAATAACCTCTTCTTGGTAGGGGTTTCTTTGATATGAATTCCATTCTCCAGTTATCATTCTATAAAATAAACTTGTATCAACCACCAAAATATTTGATCCATAAATGGAAAATTCATGAGGGGTGTTCCATTTTATGGGGTTTTGTATCATGATTAAATTTTTTGGTTGATAGAACTTCAATCATAATCTACCAATGTTTAAACTCCAATTTGGAGGGTGCAGGATGACACAAAAAAGGCTTAAGCACATATTCCTTTCATGTTCATTGTGGATGAAACATCTAAATAGAGGAAAAATGGATTTGATGACTTATATGTGAATCCATCACACCATGTGGGATGGAGGTCCATATGATGCGATGAACGGACCACAGGAGTGGACGCGGTGGCTCATGCAAGAGGCCTCTAGCAGGTCTTCATCGAAAATGGTGCAATGTTGATTGATGTGTTCCAAGTATCATCAAAAGAAGGATTGTGGTTGGAGGAGGGACACGGCCCACACCGTGTTGGCTTCAGGACATACTGGCATGCGGTCCAGCGACAACATGCATGGGGGTTCAAACATGGTTGGCTTATCCGGTTGAAGGGCGTTGGTACAAGACACCCCACTAGGCAGCCATGATCAAGATGTTCGGCCTTCCAGGAGGGTTGGATCGAGGCTTGTAAACTTAGACTCTATGCATAAAATGCTGGAAATGATGTCAGTCCACATTCGTTGGATATTCCATAAAATTAACACCGGGTCACCGAGTGGCCCAGGCTGGGAACAAACTAAACTAACGGTTGTGGGATGGTGAAGATGGAACATGGTCTCCAAGTGACCTAAAAAGATATACACCTAACTGAATCAGGCTTAGTCCAAAAAGGTCCTAAGGTCGTGGCCCTCTGGATATGCCAGACTAGGTCATGTTAGGTCAATCAAACCGTGCTGGGATGGTCGTGTCAATCAACTGGGTTAGACCGGTCCCAGAAACAACAACCCTTTATTTACTAAAACACTACAATATCTCAAACCGGGCATCAAATTGACAATAATTTTGTGTTTATTGAACCCTCGTGCTGAGGCGAATTCTTTGGTATACTATATGAATGATTTTATGGGATTTGGTATAAGATGAATGGTTTGAGAAGTAGTTTCTCCTAGAATCAACTGCACTATGTGCGGAGATCCTATGGCTAACTGAGACCTGAAGAGTGCTGACAAGAGAGCATATAAAGATCAGCTACTTTGGCCATGTAAGAAGTAGCTCTATGTGACCTAGCATGACGATAGTTGGGAGAGGCTCTATTTGACTCTGCCAACCCACATTATGATGGTTCCAGATGCAGTGGAAGCATGGTTGGAACGGTACCCAACAATTATTTTAACCATGATCAATGATTATTTCAGGATCAATACGAAGATGAATTCCAGTCTCCAGAGAATATAATCAATGATATAGATAAATAATAAAGAGGCCCGAAACATTTGAGAGGATCTTGCACATCATGTTTATAATTAATTTTATCAATTTCCTAGAGAAAAATAATACATGTATCTTTGGTATTTTACTTCGTTGATGATGTTGATGGTATTGAATGACCCTTACGGATTAGCTCATTGTGTTTATAAGGATCAATATTATAATCCCTCTAGCAGAGATCCACTCATGCTCCAACGGCCTCTGATCGACACTGCTCGTCCTCCGGGTGCTAGCATGGAGAACTGAGTGTCTTTTTTTGGTCGTTCATGATCACTTGTTCTTTGGCATTGAAAAACATCTCACATTAATTAGAGGGGGGAGAACATGTTACTGGAGAGAATTTTTTTGGCTCAAATATTCTCAATTCACTAGGTGTGTGGTGTTGTTTAGGGAACAATAGGCATACTTTCCAATTTATATAAATGGAATTGTTGTTACAATATTTAATTTCTAAGAAACAATTAATTACATTCATGAACTTATAGGAAACCCGTGAATTTAATAAAAATACCACATCATTATTTATAGTGCACCAACTTGCACAAAACAAAATTATAAATAAAATTCTGCATCATAAAATAATTGTAGCATTATTTTAATTTGTGCCGAAAAGTTAAATATTTATTTATCATCTTGTATATAATTATTTGACAACTGGACCAACCATGGTCTAATATAACTCCACTTAAATTTGTTGAACACACCAATAAATAATTTATTCTCATAAATAAATATTTTATTTACAAACTATTCAATAAATATTTATTAAATGTTTAATAAAATAAATAAATAAATTTCATTTAATTTATGTGATCTTAGTAACATGAATAAAATTATTCCATGGTCTTGATAATAATATTAAGTTCATTAATTAAATTGAAATTCAATTTAACCGAGACCACAAAAAACACTTAGTGTGTGACCCTCTAGGATTCTATTTCATTGTAATTAGACAGGCTTGCCAAAATCCCAACAGTACTATATAGCAATGGGTCAAGGCACCGAATATAAAGAACATAAAGTCACAAGAACGACATCCACATATGAATGCTCATTGTGTAATATAATCCATTTGTCACAATATGTAATCAAGAAGGATTCACGATTGTGTCATCATCTTTTATGCTTGATACGTTGTTCATTGACTACCTGAAATAAACTCATTGTTACACCATGGGCATGGAATTTCACAAGAAGGTTCTATTTCAGTCAAAGGGTCGATATATCATCTTCCATAAATGGAAAGGACAAATCCGTCCTCAAATTATCCCTTAATTACAAGCCACTTGTGACGCACCCAACATACCCAAGTTTTCGCCAACTGTATGCATGACAGTTTTAATCAGTAAATCAAAGTCTGTAAGTAGTTACATGTATTAATGATAATCTTAAAATATCAGTATCATTACACACACTATGAGTTATAAATATCTGCTGACACCAAAACATGCAAAATTTTTACTAGTGGGTCTCTTCTCATAATCTCTTATCATTGATATTACCATGTGAGAACTTAATGAGAGGAATTATCATCTTCTTATAAGTATGTGCACCTGACGGTCTGCATGCTATGTGTCCCATTATATCATGTCATCCTAGCATAGAACTATATTTAAGAATATTATTTTAGCATTTCAAGGTTCTCATCATAGTGGGGAACTGCCATGCCCTTATCAATGAAAAAAATACTCTAGGACATTAATACATCATAGTCAAGAAAAAAAATTAACAATATATAATAATACAATAAATATCAATGTAATGAAAGTAAAACCAGTTGGTCTTGGACACCAAATATTACAAACACGCACTTGGACTAGAGCCAACTACCTACGACATTCAGTCTGCTATACCTCACATGATGATCATGTTTCTGTTGAGTCAATGATTTTGTCAATGGGTCCTCTACATGGTCTTTCGTGGGAATTCTGCTCAGTCCAACTTCACTTGTTTGAGAAAAATTCCTCAAGAGATGATACTTACAAAGTTTGTGCTTCGTTCGCTGATGTGACCTTGGCTCTTTTTCAAAATCCATGCCTACAATATTTCCAAAATATAGTGTTATGTGATCTTTACTACTAGGTATCACATCTAGCTCATGGAATAAGAATCACATACAAAATTCTTTATTAGCTAAATTAGAAGATCTGATATACTCATATTCTGCTGTATAATCTATGAACACACTCTACTTTGCGGTCTTTCAGCTCATTGTACCTCCATTCAAAGTGAAGATGTATCATGTCTGTGACTTCATGTCATCTTGATCAGTCTAGAAACTAGCATATGCATATCCTCTGATGACTAGTTCCTCATCTCCTCTATAAACTAGGAACATATCCTTAGTATGCCTCAGATACTTAAGGATATTCTTGATATCCATTTAATGGAAGTCACCTGGGTCATCTTGATATATACCTACCGCACTCAATGCGTAGGGAACATACTGCCTTGTACATAGCATGTCATACATGACTAACCCAATCACTGATGTCTATATAGTCCTTTCCATTACCTATCATTCCTCATGTGTCTTAGGGAACATTTTCTGGGAATGATGAATTCCATGTGACACTAGTAACAATCCCTTATTGTATTGTTCCAGACTGAAACACCTCGGCATCATATCAATTTATGTACTTTGACATAAGCCTAGAAATCTCATGGATCTATCACGATGTATCTTGATACCAAGAATATATGTTTCCTCATCAAATTATATCATGGAGAATCATTGATTCAAATATTCCTTAACATAATGTAAGACTTGTATCTCGTTTCAAATAAGTAATATGTCATCAACATATACTATTAAAAAAACGACTTCACTCCCACTAAACCGTTTTTAGACACAACTCTCACATTCATTATTATTAAAAACAAATTCTTTTATGGATTCATAAAAATAGATTTTCCATGACCTTTATGCATTATTTAATCCATAAATGGATTTTTACAACTTTCATAACTTATTAGCATCCTTTGGGGTCACAAACCCTTCAGGTTGTTTCTGGTAGATATCTTCTTGAAGGTTCCTATTAAGGAATATTGTTTTGACTCCATATTCCAAATCTCATAGTCATGGTAGGCCGCAATGACATGAAAAATTCTGATGGATTTCATCATAGCAACTTATGAGAGGGTTTCATCGTTGTCAATTCCTTGAAATTGTTTAAAACCATTGGAAACAATTCATGCCTTATAGGTATGAACATGTCCTTCGATGTACAGTTTCTTCTTGAATAACCATTTGCATCCAACAAGATTTACATTAACTAGGGGATCTACCAAAATCCATACTTGGTTTTGGTACATGGAATCCATTTCAGAATTCATGGATTATTTCCACATTGCAATGTGTGTGCCAATTAATACTTCTTTGTAGTTTACAGGATCATTATTATTAACTAATAACGAGTCACAATCCTCGGAAACTAGAAAGCCATACTGTTTGGGTTCTATAACATCTCTTGTACTCCTACATAGTACTTTTATCTCCAGAAAAGATTCTTCTTCCATGGGGCTTTCTAGAATCTGATCATGTACCAACTCTTGTATAGCTTGATCCTTGGCTTCATCGAAGTCTATCCCACTACCACTATCTCTTTTTGAGATGTCCTCCATCTCAAGGAATATGGCATGTCTGGCCCCTATGATCTTTTTTTAAGGGGTTTTATAGGTAGCATCCTATAGTTTCTTTAGGGAATCCTATAAAGGTACATGTTGTTCCATGGGGTGCGAGTTTGTTTCCCGAAGAGGCCTTAACAAATGCTTCACTACCCCACACATGTAAATTCGATAACATGGATTTTCTTTCACTCCAGCACTCATATGGAATACCATTTATTGATTTAGTTTTTATGTGGTTTAGGATGAGTTTCGATTTTTGTAACGCATACCCCAAAAGTATAATGTAAGACGTGCACGACTCATCATTAATCACACCATGTCCAACAAGGTTTGGGTCCTCCTTTTGCTCACACCATTCCACTAGGGCGTGTTTGGAGGATTTAGTTTGGATAGGTTCCCAAGTTTCATGTATGTAATCAATGAAGTCTTGATTAAGATATTCTCTACCTTGATCAGAGCGGTGTTTCTTAATCATCATACTCAGCTATTTCTCACCTTCATTCTTGTATTCTTTGAACATAGCCAAGTAATATGACTTATACCTCATTATGTGGATATATCTATATCAACTAAAATCATCAGTAAAAGTTTTGAAGTATGAGTATCAACCCCTTGCTTCAATTGGAAATGGTCCATACACAGTGGTATGAAAAAATTCAAGACGTTCTTTATTACTTTCACCTTTCCCACTAAATGGTGTTTTGGTCATTTTCCCTCTTAAATATGCATGACATATGCCATGTTGTTTTAGTTGAAATGATACTAAATATCCATCTTGATGTATATTTGTCAAGTGTTTCTTGTTTACATGACCTAGCCGGTGATGCCAAAGATGGGAGTTGTATGATTCATGTGAATTATCTTTGTTATTGATTTATAATACTCGGTTTTTGTAATCCACCACGTAATGTTCATTATATAAATGTTCCCTACCATAACAAATGCTATTGTTGTAAAAGAAGAAACACTCATTTCCAAAAATGAAAATAATTCCATCTATAGGTAATCTAGATAAAAAAATAATGATATTAGTAATTGAAGGAAGATAATAAAAAACCCTTAACAGCATGATGATCCTAATTGGCAATGTGAGGTGGTAGTCCCTGACAGAAACAACATCATGTATGGCCCCATTGGATGCTCGTAGATCGACCTCCCCTCGATCAATCATTCTGAATCTTCATGGTTCTTGTATTTCTATATATAAGTGAATACCACAAGCTGTATCTAATTCCCAATTTGTAGAAATTGATATATTTAATTCCATAAAAAATGGTCATGAAGCTTCCCCTTACTTCATTATAGTTGAAAAATAAAAATTTCAAATTTCATTTAACATTTTAGGACATCAAAAATATTTGGTGTATTCAGTAATTGAAATAATATTTTTAAATATGTTTTTAGATATTCATTTTAAATATCCATTCCAGTTTAAAAATTTGGTAACATAAAATTCAAAATAATTTAAAGAGAATTAAATAGTTACATAATATAAGAGTGAATCAGAAAATAATTTATAACCTTGAAATAAATATTATAAAAAGTTTCCTAAATGGGTAATCACAATTAAGAGGACTTAATTAATAATGATTGGGAATATAATCCTTGTAGCTTGATAGAAATTCAAATCATGTCACATGAAGGATATGATGTATAAAATTGAATAAAACATATAATAAATAAAATGTACATTTATGATATAATATATCAAAATATATTAAACCATATGTTTCAAAACATAGTCTATAATATCAATCTTGTCTCATGATAGAAAATATAAATCAAAATAACATGTTCAAACATTATATCATTCGAATAGATATTAATTTAATGAATAAACATGAAATGTATCATCAAACCCCATGAATGGAATAAATATTGAAAAATAAATTCATGAGTAATTAATCATCCAATATTAATGATATCATGGAGCATAACTTTAAATATTTCTCATAAAATTAAATTGAGACCGATAAACCCATATTAGTAGTGTCATAATTGTGGTAAAATTAAATTTATTATTAATATATAATGAAGAATTATGAAACACTATAAATGATAGAAAATATTTATAATTGATTCATTGGGTAATTTTTATATAACATTAATAAAAAATTAATAAAATGTCTTATCACACAACAGAGTAAAATATAGTTGGAAATAACCCCTACCTCATAGATATTATTGTAAATTTGGTAATATGAATGACGGGTAATGGAATGAATATTAAAATATATAATTAAATCAATAAAAATAAAATATAATCCATTATATTGTAATTAAGAAATATAAATGATGAACAATTTTGTAATATGAATTAATTATAAATTGATAGAAAATAATGAATAAAACCTTAAGCTTGTTATTGGGATATTAATTCCATGATCATAAGTTATACAAAATCAAAATATGTTTTTTTAATATAATATGAACCACATTAATATATATTTTATATTATATGGTTTATAATGTATCATATTTTTCATTTATTATCATGTTATTTATTATGTTTGTTATAGATTATTTTTATTTTTATTTTTCTTTAACAATTCCTACATATTGACATTAGTAAAAGATAATGAAAATTTTATTTAAAATATACATTTTTGTAAATATTTATTTAAATTTTAATTATATTAAAAAACCAATCATATCTTTCAATTGGTTTTAAAATATGAATCAATGTATTAATGGTTGTATGATATGTCCCCCTTTATTTGTTAAATTTAGTATGAATACTTATTGTTAGCAATTCATATCAAATTTGAAATATGTATTTAAGAACATTCATATTATCCTTATTTTGTTATTATTATCCAATATCTCTATTATTGTATCACCCACTTATTTTAGAATATATTTCTCTTTATATAATATTATATATTTTATGGATCGTCTTACACAAAACATTTTGTATAAATGATGCATGATATATATTTAAAGTATTATATAATTATAGATATGGCATTGAAATATTATTAGAGAGTATAAATATGAAAAAATGTATTATTAAAATTCAATTATTACATATGTATAAAATTAATTAATGTAGTATTAAATGATTATAAATTAAAATAAAAACATTTGAAAATAAAATATGTTTTTAATGTTGTTTTTAATAGGAAATATATTTTTTCACAATAAATTTAATTAAAAAATACTGGTAAATTAGTTTAATTACCTTTATATATTATATCTCCAATAAAAAATTAATCATTAATTTAATAATTTTCTATACAATAGACAAAAATTATACAATCTTTTTTCTTAATTATTTTTCTAAAAAGTTGTTTTAATGCATTTTAGTGCAGGTTTCTGATATTAATTTACTCATATTGTTGAATATAAACTAGGAAAATGTAGTCTATATTTTGAACATGGAGATAGTAATTTTATAAATATTCCCCTTTTATTATTGTTAAACTTGAATAGTAAATGAAATAAAATTCACCACCTTGGTATATAGTAAATATTTTAAATGGATGTTATAACTAAGTTATAAGAACATAATGTTTCGTCATGATTCATACATAATGAATTTAATTTTTCCCATACAACCTTAGACATGAAATTTATTTTTTTAATGAACTGTGTTTGATTATTGTATTTCATGCATGTCCATTTTGGTATTATAAGATATCAATTTCTGTAATTAATTGTTTAGTCATTAAAACTTTGGTAATATTTGAATTATTTTATGTTTTGGGGACGGATAAAATGAACCAATGAATAATAATAAAAAATTAGTTGTTATTTTGAAGAATAAAAATATATTTTATATGATGTACCAGAGCTGCAGAAGTAGAATAAGGAATTTACATGCCATGTATTTCATTTACATGTTGTGATTTTATTATGAGAAATAAATTCTATCAGGACATGTCCTGAATCTATTACATGTTATGATGTAGTTAGACATCGTTTAAAAATAATAATCAATGTTTATTATTGAGAATGTTCTTGATATTTTTCATCAAACATGGATTATAGGTCATATATATTTATACATTATGACACATTCAAAAATCTAAAAATAATATATGCATTTAGGAGGGGTTTGGAAGGGGGTATTATATATCAAAACCCACATCCGCCATTTTTTATGGATAAAAGATATGAACTGAGGGGTGATGTGAGATGACCACTATTACGTGACACACACCACTATGGAGCCCTTCATTAAAACGAATATTTATGTTTTTATTTATTTATTTATATGTATACACATGGATATCATGAGGGGTGATTTCCTAATTCTGGGGCATGCATGATGAAAGGGTATTTTACAGATGAGGTATTTTATTTTTCATTTAAATTTTTTGTTGGGATTGAATATCCGTTCTTCAGTTCAATCTCATAATTTATTTCTTCTTACAGGACCACTATGAGAGGTTTATACAAAAGATATTAATTTCATTATTTCATTAAGAATGAAAATTCCCAATTTTGATTGAATTTATATTTTTAATTTGATATCTAAGAGGTAGTCTTCCTCTATTACCTATGGGACTGTTCTCTACCATATGTTTTAATTTGGTTTTGGGTTACCCATTACTTTTATTCTGAAGTAGTTAACTGAATGAAAAGAGGAGCATATGATTGTGTGCATTTACAATAACCATTGGAGTCACTTGGACTACATTATGAATAGTTTGGGATTGTTACATAATTATTTCATACATTTATAACCCATGAAACTGGATAACTACAATCGATAACCCTTGTTATTTTATCTTATACAAATTTTATCATAAATCCAATGCTCATCGTCTTATATTATGTTTTATGAAATTGAAATTACATTAAGGGTCTATTATTGAAATAATATTTCCTCCAACCCTAACATTGTTGGTTCAAACTCAGACAGGAAATTACTAAAATATCTTATAGTTTAGTGATTTTTTATTTATTTTTATAAACATTACAATTTAATAACCCTCTGGGAAATTATGATTCCAATGGGTATATTGGAGTCCTCTAAAATTATTCGTATAATATTTCACGAAATTAAATTTACAATGTATATATCTCATAATATTAAATATATATTATGTGTCAACATTGGGGAAAAATAAAGTTACAAATGAATATAAATTATTATTTTGAGAAAATTAATATTATTTATTTATTATATTTTTTTATATTTTTTACTTATTATAAAATTTCCTTAAATTCTTATGAAACAATGACACAACATGAATTCCATTAAAAGGAAAATAAAATATATGATTTATAATAAGAGAAAAATAATATAAATTGATTGATTTATATTTAACATGAATATTCAATGTAAACCAAACATATCAGTGTCTTGTAAAAGAAATGTATTAAAATTTAAATGTTTTCATAATCTAATTAATGTAAAATTAAACTAACTATTCCAAAAATAACATTATTGAAATTTTATAATAGATAATAATTTATTATATTCATTTAAATTAAAAAAATCATCATCATTGAATAGTATAATGTTATATGTATTAACACATTAGCTGAGGCCCTTTAATGAGTAGCTTGTTTATTAATTGTAATATTCTCATACATTTATTGTCGAAATAGTTCCGACCATATTTAATGGAAAAATATTTAACAAAATGATTAATTAAAATGATATGTAATTGTATTAACAAAAAACTATCTAAAAATAATTTTCATTATTCACTGGTACCCAAAGATATATTTCATATATTTAATATAAATTTTTAATCATTTTATAGGATAATGAATTTATTATTTTTTAATTTTTTAGGAAATTTGAAGTGTGTTCTATCCAAACTTCATAAAAGACACACATCCTTCCCCTACCTTACAAAACCTTTAGCTATATTTCATGGCCACAATAGAACATAACCACTTATAAATTATATTATTAAAATAAATTTATTTCGGTTATTCGCAAAATACAATCCATATGATCCTTATGTAGTGATATAAATTCATTCCCTCAAAGAAGATGATATAGAATTAAAAATTATCTTACATTTTACTTAATCCTTAACCCTCTAAAAATTTATGATCTTTATCATAAATTAATATATTATATTTAATATTAATAATGAAATGAAATAATAATTATTAAATCTCCATTATCAACCCTGCATCCCATCAAATGAATAATTAATTCATCACTTATAAGTATACATGACATACCATCTCTGCATTGAGATTGAAATAATTTTCCACCACTGTATTTTGTGGACGGTGATAAAAATCGGTATAATAATTATATATGGTATGAATTATATAATAATATTTAAGGAAATAGAATATCACATATACATTCATACATATCAATAAACTGAATGTGATTATATTGCTCATGCACACATGTGGACTCCCACCTTTATGAAGATATTTTATTCCATTTTCATTTCTGTTTAACATGGATGGTAATTAACAATGATTTTTTATTATATATTAAATATATATTATTTAATAATTTTTCTTTTTGGTAAAATTATGAATTAACATTATTTTATTCCATTTGATTAAAAATGAAAAAACTTGCATGGGTACATATAATATATTGTCTTAATGAATGGTGAAATTAATTTCTCAATATATACATGTATTTATAAAAAAATATAAATATTATCCATATATATTATAACAATATCATGAATAAAATTGTATATGTGATTTCACAATGGTAAATTTTCATAGACCAAAACTACAAAACCAAAACAATCATTAAAAATGAAGTAAATATCACCCAAAATATTTATTTTTATAAAGAATTTATAAAAATGATGTGATAAAAGGTTATAGTTAGATCGTATATTGTTATATTTATAATAGTTTAATGTGTATATATATATATATTAACATATTGTTGAATGCGTGTGAAGGATGTCTATCCAAATGTTAGAGATCGTCTCCTAACATTCACCTATGTGGGATGCCTTCCATAGTCCCACATGTTTCATTATTGTGGTGTATATAAGAACAATGAATTTATTTTATAATTATTCATATGGACAATATGTATATTTTTATATTTATTGATGTTTTATTATTGTGTCATTTTTATGATATATATTTTTCCAAAGTAGTAAGGGTTATATGTTAGAATCTCAATATTTGTGAGGATGTTTTAAGAGAATGTGATGAAATATTATGTGTTACCTCTCATGAAACACATGAATTTTATTCTAAACTAGTTATTTTATGAAAATATAATCTTTCTAATCATTTTCAAAATTTTAATTACTCAATAGAAAAGAAATGTTTGTTAGAATATTGTCATTAATTCTTTCTTTGGAGGAAAATTCATTTTCACGAAAATCTATAATATTCCAAAAAAATCAAGAATATTTTTAATATCCATTTAAGATCATTTAATTTAGTATTTACCCATTACTTATATTGAAAAAAAATTAAATGGAATCACCTTTTAATGTTATGAATGAGGGAATTATTTAGTATTTTAAAAAATTAAATGGAATAATTTTTCATCAATTACATAGTGAATGGAATTTTATACCATCATTATCAATTAATAATATAACTATTACATTATAATTATAATCTATATTTTTAGATTAAAGGATTAAAATTAAATTATTTAATTTTTTTAGGTTTGGAAAAGTTAATATCAATGTAGAAAGTGTATTTTCTCTAATAATGATTTTATTATCTTGTAATTGAATTTTTATTTATCAATTAAGAAAACACTTTATTTGATGGATGAATAAATATGGATATTAACCAAGGAATCAATAATTAATATTCAAATTCATTATTTATGATTATTTTTTAATCGTTGTTTTTTATTCCAATTCCACTTCAACTGGTTATGCTATGATTAAATGAAGAATGCATTTTGAAACCCTTTTCAATTCTATAGTTTTTTAATAAAATGATCATGAAACACATTTCTTATCATGGGGTTTTATATAATTATTGTTTTATGTTCTATTGTAAAACATATATATTATTTGCATCGTATTATGGGTGGGATAAGAATTATATATCCATCCAATTCATTGGTTAATAGTGACTATCTCATATGGTAAACATGAATGTAATATGGAGTAAAACATGTTCGCTAAGAAAATATATCAAATAAAATAGTTTTTTGAGTAATTATTGACTAGTAATATGTATTTAAGAGTGGATAAAATCCTCTACTATAGTTATAAATGTCATACTTGACTACTAGGTAACTAATTTTACATGGTTATGTGTATTCTAAAAACATTTGTCTTATACTAGTGTTATCCTATCTCGAAAAATATTATATTATTCTATTGTGATTATTTACTATGTCCTACCAATATTTCTTCCATGAATCAATTATATGATCAATGATATAGAGTTGATTAATTGAAAATGAAATTCTTATGTTCTCAAACCAATATATGCATATTATTCTCAGGTCCTCATTGATATCTCCCATATTTACCCTTAGTGAGAATCTAAATTCATCCTTTTATATCATTACTTTTCATGATCTTATGGAGAATAATATTTATTATGATATGTATAGGGTGGATTTTTATTAATAATATCCTTGTGGAGGATAACTTAGTTCACATATGGACCTTCTATTTATAAATCCATGTTACCCATTGTAGAATAACTATATGATTTTAACATTGATTATTATATATTGTAAAGTATATTAATCTACTAAGATATGATATCATTAAATGAAAGTGTGGTTCACTATAAATAATTATTTACACATAACCATCCATTATTTGTATTTACATCATTGTTCATATAGGTGATGAAATAGAACATAATATTAATAATTTATAATTAATAGAGTATTTTGTTAAAGGAATAATTTTATAATATTAATATTTTTCCATAACTGTAGTAATAAAATATATATTTTACTATAATAGTGAGTAATATATAAAAATTGTTTAATATAATAGAAATTTCTTGATGAAAATAAAATAAAAAATAAAAAATTGATGATGTCTTCATCCGCATGATGAACCCTAAGATCACACTTCTATATTTGGTTCTAAAAATAACATATATTACACAATGGTTGTGATATAAATAAATAATTACAAGATAATTCTAATGAAATTTAATAATTACAATCCATATACACTTTATGGATTATATTTTTATGGTGTTATGATAAATATTTTAAAAGTAGGACCCATGTCCATTGTAGGAATTAATTGTTTTTTATTATATTATAAAAATGTAATATATAATTAGTCTTCAACACCTTAAATAACTTTTTAATATAATATTATATTAACAATAAATCATACAATATAAATGATATCATAACACATATAAAATGACACATATGAAATGGTGAGATCAATTCATAGTATGTGACTACACAAATGATAATAATCAATGACCATATCTAAGATCATGATGAACTTATGTGTATTATAAATAAAACTAAAAAGATTATACCCGTGAAATCATAGATCAGAAAACATGTGTCATGAAGTATTGAATTTCTTAACATATGCAATGAATAATATGATTATATAAACAATAATTTATAAACATCATCCATGAAGGCATAATGTATCCAGCAAAATAAGAATAAGACTATGTAATAATAAGAAAATGAATCATATAATAAAAAAAGGCAACCGGAAAATTTTGCATACACATATGGATAAGAAAAAATAATATTCAAATCCATTCATGTACACCTTTTAATTAATTGATAAAATAAATTCATTTCAACCCTTTGCATTGTGAAAAAACATGTTTTTACCGGATTTTTTATCTTGTTACATTAAAATATTTATCCATTGAATTATAGGGTTATAAATTACCCCAATGGAAATATTAATGGCATTTTAGTGACAATTCAAAATTAGTAAAAATACCATATTGGTCAAATGGAATGAAAATGTGCCTCATATCATTTTAATAATTATTTCACATAAGTGAAAAATAAATAATACATCAATAATCATTTAATGATAGACAAATGGAAAATAAATGGGTATCCAATTCAATCAAGTAAAATGTGACCCAATATAATCATGTTACTCATAGTAAATGAATCTCTTGATATAAATAAAACATCTAACGATCCTTCAAATAACCATGAACATAAACATTTACTGACTTTATGCTTATATATATAACATTTTAAAATTGGTAAACATTTAATTACAGTCATGAACCGATATATACATTTTATTACATACAAAATGATATAATAATCATCCTAACATATGGATTGAAACCATTCGAAAAGACATATATCTGATAATTAGGAGGGGGAAAACATATCCTTACTTTAAGTAGAAAATGATCAGGACATTAATATAATAATAAATGATCATAAGTCTATATAAGATTATCAAGAAACATTTTATAGTCACATAATATCTAAAAACCATAATTATGGAAGTATAAAAAATATGAAATGGCTCAAAACACATTTCAAAAACAATATTACATAAGATCATGGAATTAAAGTGTGTAATAATTTAAAATAATGTTTCATCAATATATTGTGGAGTTTCATGGGAAATAAATATATCTTTATAATTCATAATAACATGTTAAAAAATTGTTAATTTGAAAAACTATTTATAATTCCGAACACTATATGAGAAATTCTGTTATATAAAAAATAATTTGATCAAACACATTATGTAAGCACCTCAAAATAGAAGAACATCAATCAAACTGACATATGTGTGGAAAAAATTCATTATTTCTATGCCTGACCATCTCTTGGGAAATAATTATAAACCAATGAATTGGAGGTCATTATAGGACCCCACATAGAATAATATACACATATCGGTTCTATATAATATATCAAAGCATCATATCTTAAAAAAATATTTAAAATTGATACATTAATAAAAATCTTTGGATACATTATTTACATTTAAAAAAGAACAAACAGAAATTAAATTGGTTACCTAAAACATTAAAATTTGATAAAATAACATCACGAGTTAAATAGTTTAACATTAAAAACATAATCGTTAATAAAAATATTTTTATAATATATAATATATTGTTAATAATTAAAATAACACTATTATAGATAGATTAGGGGATGATATTGAAAACTATATAATTAAAAGACCTATTAGTAATCATTTTTTAATCATCGTTATAAAAGATATAATAATGATTCAACATTATGAAATATATCATTTAATAAATTTTATAAATTGTAATTTCCTTCATAGAAATGGATTTAGATAAATAATCAAATAATTAAAGGGAAAAAATAATTAAAAATGAAAAATGATTGAATATAGGGAAATGAAAATTGATCAAAATTTGCATCACTCAAAGGTTACTGTTTTAGTTACATTGCCTCTTATAATTACTATTAATTTACATGGAAGTTATTTAACGTCATGTATACTAAATATAAAAATATACATGGAATATTTAACAAAAATATTGGCATACTTTTACATTTATATGCTACATTAATTATAATTATTTTCATGTATTCAATTTTTATAATCTATATTTAATAGTAGGTGTTAATAGTCATGACCATTTTGATCATGGTTTATAATATGGATGTCAATCATCCATTTTATCTCAATTAAAATCAGTTAAAATACCTTAAGGGTAATTTGATTATGATTTTATAATGATCTATAATGCACTAATTCCATTACATTGGTATTTTATTAAGGTTTCAGAAATAAAAAAATGGAGATGCACTATTTTTTAAGTCATTTACTAATATCAATTAATTAATTCATTAAATTTATAAAATTTCATGTTATCCAAAAAACCATATTAATGATATATATTTAACATATTGAAAACACATATATTCATCAAATATAATATAAAACTATCTATTTTTTAGGTGATGGAAAACAAAACACATTTGTACAGGGAGACCATTGTCTAAAAAATAAATTATTCACATTTCCATTTTTCTTAGTGGAAAATGAGAGCGTGGATAATGAGTGTACCATATTTATTATAAAATAATAGTATAATAAGTAAACATTATTTATCATCTTATGTTAGTGAAATGAAATTTGAATAATGTAAATATCACATATAGATATAGAAAAGTGAATGATGTGTTATGATATTATTCATATCACCATGTATTATCTTCTTTTTTAGGAGAATAAACTAACAAGGATGAAAATTTTATAATGAAAAACACTCCTTAATGTGTATAAGAGTGTAAAAAATAGTTTCATACAAAATTTCTTTCAAGCATAATGGTTTTTTTGATAGATGTTAAATCATGATAGGAGTTCCCATTTTATAAGTGATATTGGATGGTATTTTGGTAAATACAAAATGAAATATAATGAATATGAAGTCAATTTCAATGATGTAGGTTACAAAAAAATAATTAAAATATAGTGTTAGATATAACGTCATTCCAAAACCCAAAATCTCAATTCAATTCCTTATTTTTACAATTTCGAATATTTCCCTCTTAGGATATTATTTTTTATCATTTTTCACTTCAGTATAGTAACAAATATTCAACAATATAATTTATCACTTATGAATGAAAATAAAAATGTTACATCAAATATAACATTTTATTAATGATTATAAATTTGAAATAAATATGGTTTAACTCAATTTTTATAATTTAGTATCAAAATATTTAATTTATTTAATTTATGCTATTTACAAAAAATTCTGTGAAACTATAACCTAAGTTATTAAATGTAATATATGGGTTTATAAATTAAAATATACATTTTAAATTTTAAAAGTAACATAGAATATATATATATATTATTATGATTTAATCAGTAGTATATTAAAAACTATAAACTATCAATAACCTAAAAATCATGTTATTTTTGAAAATTCCATTATGCAAAATTAAATTGAAAGAAATGTTTGTATAACATTTTAATAAATTATTCTAATGATAATATACACATGAAATATTTAAAAATGTTGTTAAATTTTTCAAAATCACATAATAAATATTATATATTATTTTTAATTACGAACATAATTTTTTTTGAAAAAATAATTTTATAAGAAAGGAGGTCTAGGAATATTAGAAAATATAATTTATATGAATTAATAATTAATCTTGTGTTAATCAATTATTAATATTGAAATATATTATCAGTGGATTGTATTTAATTTTACCATAATGTTTTATTAATTTGTATGTTTCACTAATTGAGTATTTATTTATTGTAAATTTTATGGTCTTAATTATATGTATTTTTATATATATTTCATAATTCATTTACCATTTTTTATTACTAAGAATTCTATTTATATCTTTCAAAAATATAAATATAAATATTTTTCATTTTTCCTATAAATAAATCTAATTAATAGTGTATTTAATTAAGGGATAGAATCTCATTTATCTACATTATACCCCTATTATGAATAATTTCATCCTTAAATTTTATTACATAGATTAAACAATGTGTGGGAACAATTATCTCATTATATCTAAAATATCTCATTTATCCTTCTCAAACAGATGATTTCACTATTGAATATTCATCTGATGGGTTGTCATGTTTCCCATAAACAGGTCTCGTTGATCCAATATTTCGACATGTTGTTCTTCACAATAAATTCCATTTCATATTTTTACACATTCTTAGTTTGGTGCATGTTATTCATCTATCTTGTACATCATCAAATGTCATTTTTGGAACATATCATTATACAAAGAGAGACATAGAGGGTGTTTTAGGAAATATGGTATAACATTAATACGACCAAGGATCTTGAAGGGACCAATGTATCATGGGAAAATATAAATATATTCTCAGAACTCATAAACCACATTTACAAAGATATTCAAAGGGATAACATGATACTATTCAATATCTATGTCTCATAATTAATTATTTAAAAAATGCATCAGACAAATTTTTTCAAGTTTTAGAAATATTTTAATGGTTTTATCCTTCTCTATCATTTTTTGAAGCATCCATGATCGTATATATTCCATTATCAATATTCATCCAATGTATTTTAGAGTCTTATATCTCTTACATACATATCCTCATATAGTTTCAACTAAATTATAGAATGGAAACAATTGTTTAATTATAACTCTGCAATGAGGTATTGATCCTAACATCAATTAAAATCCTTTTGAAATTATACTATTATATCCTCTAGAGTTTTATTTTTTCTCCCAAATTGATCATTTATCATATGTAGATAAATATTTAAAAATAACATCTATATGTATTAATTATTCTAGTGTCATCGCCATAAAAAAAAGTTTAACATTATGTTAGGATCATATACAATGGAATGAGGTACCCCAAGAGGCATCACCACTACCCGTAAGTATATTTTTCCATGCTGGTCATGGGAGAAATAATATTTATTGGAAATAAAATGTATTTATTTCATAGTGAGATTTACTATATTGAAAATACAATTGTGACCTTCTGGTAATTTGGTTATTCCATTATAGAAGTCCATAATGGTGTTTCCCATTACTATACTAATATAGTTTATTACTAAAAATTAATCCTAAATTTTTGTTATTTATCAATAACAATATAAAAAACTCATCATCTAAATACATATTGTGTAATATCTTCCTTTATATTTTCTCACCATGAATGTAGTTTTATATCTCAAAACATCCTCATAAATGATGTATATATAGTGAAAATTGAGAAATTATTGTTATGAAATTGTTTTTTTTTAAATTTATTTCTTTTTAGGGGAAATATATACAAGTTATAGATCATATAACTTCCTCAATTTCAATATTAAACTACACAAATTTTATCTAAATTTTCTATATCTCTACATTATCTTTATAGTCAACATTCACCTGTACAAGTGTAAGAGGTTTAACCATTAGTTGGGAAAGGTATGATTTATCTTCTATTCTTATGAAATCATGATCTATACACTCTAAATAAATGAATATGTTGTGTGTGTTGTTCTCATCAGGGATAGAGTATGATAGACATTAAAATTTATAGAATAATTATAAATATTTTTTCCCCTGAGTGGTAATGTATAGAGTAGATATTATAATTTATCCGTTAGAACTATCTCGATTATCTTATAATCACTTAACTATAGAAGAATATATATTTAAATGGAATTATATTATTATATATATATGTATTATTTTTCATTATAGATCTAGTTTTAGTAAACCATTAATATTTTTTTCACTATTACTTGATTGAAATCACACATCTTGTAATATTTTCCATGGGTTATTAAAAGGGTTGAATCATATTAAATTGACTTAGTAGTGTACATTAAGATTCAATACAATTTTTTTTCAAATATTATGTATATCTATAAAACACTTCCTCAGTACATGGTAATATATGTATAATAATAGTGAATAACCTCTTATTCAATTCCCAAAAATGTTATCACATATCTATATCTCAAGGAATATTAATAAATTCAATGTAATCATTTTAGGGGGATTTTATATACATTATAATTATTTAAAAATCAATATTTATGTTCCTTATAGCCTAATGATACTACTAATATTTGATAGAGTGGTTTTTGTTATGCATTTTTAATAACTTATGTATTTGATATATCAACTAACATTGCCTTTATTACGATTTAATGACCATGTAATGACACATTATATTGATATAATTCATAATTGAAACATTTTGAATATATTTTATCATTTGTTATGGTATTTTACACAATTTACAAAATTTATTCAAGATCATCCTTTCTCGTTGAATATATAAGAATATATTCAATATTAAGTTCCATAAGTTTTTAATTGTAGTATCGGTACAATAAATTCATTTGAATCATTATGAAATAAATATTATTTATATTTGCATATGGAATCACTATAAATTCATAGTGTCTAATTATTATCTTGAAAGTCATTATAGGAAATATCATCCCTTTTATCACTGAACAAATGTTATCTAAAATAAATTTCAATGAAAATCAATTATGATCATATGAATTGATTAAATGGATAATATATATGTGGTAAATTATACATGTTATCAATATTTATTTTCTAATCTCACAAAAATACATGTAAATAATCATCGACCCATCATTCTTTTTAAAAGGAAAACTTCTTCTCCCACATGGCTTAAAACGAAGTTATATTAAAACCTTGTTCGTATTTTCAGTCAATTATTTTATCAAAAATTATAATTAATTAAGATCCATTATATAATCATACATTGAGATATTAATGGATCCAGGTTGAATTTGGATTGAACACTCAAAATCATGGCCAGGAGGAATTCTATATTGTTCATCCATAAATGCATCAATATATTCATAAAAAAATTTCATGTAACCATTATTGAATTCATCCTTGATCATTTGAGTCCATAGCCCCTAATTTTTTGTTATCATAACCCATATTATAGAATTTTATTCCATATGTATTTCATATTCAATCTTGCATTTATACAATATAATAGGATACTTTGGGGTATGAAAATATATTTTCATATCATTATAGATGATTTGATGTTTTTATAGGTAAATATATTCAATACTAAATTTTATGTAAAATTCAAAAAAAGAAAGAATAATTTTATTTTATTATGTAAAATAAAACAAATAATGATAATTGAATATTTATATATCATAGAATCCATCATTATTCCACCAATGGTATTCAATGATGCTTCAATATCCAAATCATGGGTTTGTGATTCCATATTCATTGGAAATATAAAAGATAAAGCAATTCAATTAACCTGTTTCAAATAATTTATTGTATGACCTTGAATAAAAGAAATTTTTTACCTAACCACACTTCATTATCATTATCTACCACATGGTAGGTGATCATAAATGAACATCCTTTTTCTCTTGGATATGTTGAGTGAAATTTTTTTCTTTTTGATTCCTTTTTTTTGAAAATTACAAAATATTTCGTAAATACATAATTTAATAACTATTTAATGTAAATAGTTTATTACAAGTTTTTGAAGAAAATATACACTTCTATAAAACATATAAATCTATATAAACTATTCTTGTATAAAAACTCACTTTATTCATTTCAAATATCCTAATGAGCATATATCTGACAATGATATAACTCATGTTTATCAAATTAATTTAAATAATTTCTATCCCACATTAATAATGATGAATGTCTTCATAATTGAACTGAATTTCCCTACCAATAAAAATATGATCCACACACCTAGAAATTATTTTAATGTCATATGTATGGAAATTCATATGTTTGACTGAATATAATATTCTAAATTTGAAAAAAAACATTGTTCTATCCTAATGAAATATATTTTACAATATAAATGTATAAAAAAACAAAATTGATATTCTATTATGATATGACCATTTATGTTGTAGGTTTCCATGTTCTTAAGAAAAAATAGAAAAAAAATTATTGTTCAAGGATCAATATTACCGTTCAAAACATGTCTATAAATACCTGGTCAATTAATATATGGCCCCACCCTTAAAAATTACATAATATTGAATTATGTAAATAATTCACATTGAGGATCGTTTTAGGTGTATATTTTTAGATAATTATACCATAAGTATTACATAAAAAGTTAAATATTACATATAGACAAAACTACTCAGTATCCATTTTTTTCATAAAATAAAAACTCTAAAAAAAGAAAAATGTCTGGTTCTATATTTTACATATCATGACTTCTCATTTATCCCATCCATGACCCTATTCATCTTTAAGTCATGTGGAAAAAATTACAAAAACATGGGATGATCATAAAAATATCAATAAGGGTTATAAAATAAGTAAATAAAACATTATCACATAAATAAATACAAATAAAAGAATCAATACTTTTAAATCATAACAGACCTTATGAAATCATAAGATTTATGAATAACTCATAGAAATCATAAATCATAAAGGTTACTTATGACATACATATCATTCATATATTGTAGCTATCACATCTATGCAGGGAGTCACTTTTGGAATACCCATCATAGGATATTCTTTAAATCTATTAGGAGAAACATTGGTGTTTACATCCATAACATTACCAAATGCAATGGAGAGCTCTCTCGGGCTTACCTGCCATGGTTTATCACGAGGCCACCTGTATATGTAAATAATTCCCTAGAACCATAACATATTCATAACACATAAATCAAACATAATGAAAACATAACAGTTCTACATAGAAACCACAATATATCATTTTAAGATATTAACATGAGATATTCTTTAACAAAACATTTTCAGAACCATTTAAAACATTTATTAAATATTATTTTGAATCAACGTGTCCCATACCACTTGGATGCTTTTGAAAAAAAATTTAATTTCTAGACATTCATTCCCATATATATAAATCCTTAAAAACATTTTTAAATCATGCACATTAATAAGAAATATTTAGATGATTAAATGTATAAAATATTTAAAATAATGTTTTAGTTTAACAGCCTCTTACCACATGATATAATACATGAATAATAATAATTACAGAAAAAAATTAAATAAAGCATATAATATAATGAGAATATAGAGATTCATGATATAATATGGCAAAAGAGAAGTATGAAATATATATGAAACAGAATTGGTGTATAGAAATAAAAAAGTATCAATGGAATATAAATTGAGACAAGTCCCTTGTGAAGATCATTTACTAATATTAAGGACAAATCAATAACATTATTATTTGGTAAAAATATGAATACATCCAATATAAGATTAATTTATTGTAAAAAATCAAAGGTCTTTCACACATATTCATATCACGACATAATCAAGAAGTTGAATTTTAACCCAAAGAATTGAAATTTTGTTAAGAAGTTCCCTTAAAAAATTATAAATCCTAATGCATCACATTTAAAATTAGAAAATGATTTGATGAGAGAGAAAAGGTTTTATCATCACACATACATAAAATTTACAGCAATATAGATATATAATAACATATCTCAACATAGTAAAATGATATTAAAAGACATGACATAAAATAATTCTTTGACAAAAAGAGTACGGTGAATGGTTCCCTTACTAATATGGTAACATACAAAACATAAACCCCAAGAAAGAAGGATTATACAGTGAAGATGTATATACACATAAATTAAATTATATTAGAAAAAAAATAAAATCATGTGCAGTATATACACCACACAACTAGAAATAGTAGAAAATATATCATGGATCTCATGAAAATAAACAAGCTAGATAAACACCCCTTACCACAATGAAATCAGTAGAGTCATCAGACAAAAAGATAGTAACCACCAAATGAATCATATAATACCATGAATATAAATAGAAACATTATAGTATATATCAAATGGAATTACACAATACACCATAAGTAATAAATAATTGGTGAACAATGGAAATCTCGCGAAATTAAAAGTGAGTTAAGAAGCCCATTACCACATGTCTGACTTGACTCGTACATTCTATGTTATTATTGATAAACATACAGAAGTTAATTTTTACAACCTTGATGAAATTATTGATGTTTATTATTCCTTTTATTTCACTTATTACCTAGCTAAAATAGTAAGTTAATTATTTGAAATCATATTGGACATTTTGTCGATGTTTTGAACATTAGAAAAAAAATGAACTTGTTATAATTACAAATTGTCCATGTAGTCAAAAGTATATTATCTCCAAAATAGTATTAGTGATTTAGATATAATATATATCATATGTATAATATGTATATGTATTTATAATATTCCATATCATTTTGTGTTATGATATGAAATGCATAATTATTGGAGACAGTAAGTCATACATATGCATGAACGCTACTTTCATTTCTAGTTTATATTTAATGGAATGAAATAATAATAATACATGGATATATTATAATTCTAGTATAATATCTATGTTATGTAATTTAATTAACTATACCCTTTATACGTTCCACATATGGTATGAACAAGTCCTATCACTTTGAGGGGGAGGTAGTCCACACTTCCTCAAATGAAATTATCGTATTTACCAATTATCGAAACCATACAGGTATGATCTAAATTAAAAATAATGAATTATAGAGAAAATATAAGTATAATATATATCACATGAAAATAATTCCATCTTAATGACCACTATAAGTGGCGGTAGGAGAAGATTAGAAAATACATGTTTCGTGAGGCTGTTCTCCACCGTCTACAGAAATGGTATGTTCTTTATCCATTAGACGGAGGTGTGAGTTAGTGTGGTTATAATCCTTTTCATATAAATAAATTAATTTTAGGTTACTTTTGTTATTATAAAAGAAGTAATAAAAAGTGTTTAGGGGTGGATAAGTAATATAAATGAAAACATGTTTAGAGAAGAAGTTACATTTAAATCCGGTAACTCATATTGGTTTGAACCAAAAAGATTTCTTGAAGTGCCTTCTGCCCATGGTAGGGCATCTTGGTGGAAGATAGGTATAATGAGAGATTATTTTGGATGGTTTTGGTCAATCCAATGGTCTTGAGAGATGTGAGTACTTTTTAAGGCATGAGGTCTTTTTATGAGGGGGGGGGAGAGGCTCTTTAAGAATGTTTGAAAATATTATTTTATTATAAAATGATATTACGTTTCTAAAGGATAAACTGTTATTAAATTCAATGATAAGATGAAAATTTTTCTAAAATAATCATAGAATAAGAATTTGATGGGTTTTGGATACTTTTTTAATTTTTATAATATTATTTATTTAAATAATTCATTAATGAGGTTAACATTGTACCATTATTATGTTATAAATAATATTATTTATTTTATTTATAAAAATTAAATAAAGTACCTTGATGTAGGAAAAATTTTAGCATTCAAATGATTATTTATAGTCAATTAGATAACTTAAATATCCTTATATAAGATTTGAATTACTAAAAGATATATGTTTATGTCATTTTTGTCATTACATTAAATTAATTAATATGAATAGTCGTTATCATTTTATTGGCTCAATGGGCCCCAAAATCAACCCAAGGATTCCCATGTCTGGAAAATGTATCAACCAATAGGATTATGACACATGATATAGTAATTTTATATTATTATAATATTATTTTTTCTTTGAATTAACCTATTTACCTTTAACTGAGGTAAATGAAAGTCAAAATATACTATTCACCAAAACAAAATTCATCTTCTTGAACCAGATTTTAAATTATAATAACAACTATGTATTTCTTATTTTCAAAATTCAATTCACAGAACCATTAAAATTTCATTTATGTGAAAAACTCGGTTTTTAAACTACTATTCAGTGTTTTCACCCTTCATAAAAATTGATGTTTTTAAGAAAATTACCAAAAATTATGCCTAAGGTATATTTGATATTTCGAATTCAGAATTGATGATTATTTTACCCAATTTAGTACATATATGTTTCATTAATTAATTTAAAATTAATTCCTGTTATCAAAATAAAAAGTGTTTTTTATGAAATAATAACTATCAAAAGATTTACACATGTTTATGTCCAATTACAATGTGAAATTACTCCAAATGACCAAAATAGGATTAAATTTTAAAAATATACCATAATTACTCTTTAAAAAGATTAAAAATATATTCCAAACATGTAAAGAAATTAGATTAAATGGTAGTTTTGAATTAAAATATAGTATTTTTCACTATTTATTAAAAAAATGTATTTTCTCAGATAAAGACCAAAATTAAACAGAAAGTAAATTTTCATGATCTGATTCTAAAGAATAATTTTATTTTGTCAAATTGAATTTATAAAAGTGAATAAAACAATATTTAAATATGGTTCTCCATCAAAAGGAGGTAAATCGTCCTTTTAAAGAATATTAGAATATTTATGATTAAAATTAGATTAATTCACATTTTATGGCTCTAACATGTATTGGATAAATGTAAAAAGATTTAATAAACATGTTTAAAAATAATATTGTTGGTTATATTAATTCTCAGAAATAAAATTGAAAGGCATTATCTATTATTTAAAATAATATTATATTATTATTTTTCTGTATAACCCAACGTTGTTTGCGATGTATTAATTCAATGAAACCTATTGTTGTATATAGAGAACACCATCAAAAATATAATACACTTTAATATAAAATTAATATTTAATTTACAATATTAATAAATATGATAATTTATTGTTCTTTATTTACTTGGGATGTTACATCCACCCCCTAGAAATTGTGTCCTTGAAATTATAAAATTGATCTTTGAAATGTCATTAACAGTCCCAAATGGGAAAAATGATAAATATAATTATCAGATTATAAGAAATAAAGTTAAGTAAAATTGTCACCTGAGATAACCCATCTTGGATTCTAGGTTGGAAAACATAGATATGGAGGAGAAATAGAATGGCATGTTCTAATAGAGAGTGATAGAAAGCATGAATATGAGAAAGTTAACCACTAAAAAATCAACAAATTGTCAAGTGTTAAAAATAAATAGAATCCCATGTTGGTAATTTTAATGGGAAAGGTATTTGTTTTATGTTCCAATTCAAAATTTTGGAGAATTTTTTTATGATATTGACAAAGGACATAAGGAAATATATATACTTTTCAAGTATAGTTTCATCTTATTATAAGTTTCTACAAATAACTTATCTTTTCTCTAAATGATGAGTCTTCAAGATGACTTGTTCACATATGAAGTGATATAATGAACTTATAGGGAGTTACATAATCTACTAACAATGAACTATATATTTCCCTTGTCATTTGACATTAACCAAAACCAAAATGGTTTATATTAGATCAGATAATCCACAAAAAGGATAATATTTTATAAAAAATAAATAATATTCTTAATTTCCATTATTTAATTAATAATTACCAAATAAAAAAACATTCAATACAAAAATGTCCTTAAAATTCATTAAAATAATCCAAACTATGTCTGAAACCCAAAAATCAGATATATTTGATCCCATGGTCTTCCATAGTAAATATTAACATTTATCTCCAAATAACATCGACTACTTTTAATGTCTATTACTATAGTGTAATTAACCAAATCACATATTCTATATGATAGGTTAATCATTTCCATAAATAACTCAAGTATCCATAAAATATAGATTCTTCCAAAATAAAATGTCAACCATTAATCAACAAATAAAATCTCATTGTATTCTCTTTTCCGTAGGCATATAGTGTTTCCTCAAAAGAGAGAACATCTTCCAAAATAACCATTATCACTTAGTCCTGAAATAATTTTCTTATACTAATGATATCCATTTGATAAAATATAAGTTCCTAAAAACTAATTCTTCATGATAAATAAAATCATTTAACTAATGGAATCACTCATACTAACCTAGAAATTCACATAGGACATTGGTATGTGATGTGCCCTTATCTCCCTTTGGATGGGGGTTCGATTCCCATGGCCTTTCCAGATACGACATGTTGTCACCCATCTTACAGGTTGTCCATTTTATAAAACTCAAAAATAACCCTAACATATTTTAACCTCAAAGTTTTCCTTAAACCTATAATTTTCGTCCCAACACATTAATACCTCAACATATTAATTAAGAAGTATATATAATGTAATTTTTTTATTTCACCTCAACATGCTAAAATAAAACTATTCCCAAAAGAATGAACATCATACCATGATCATGGTGACCACATGGTTTCATTGTCATCTTGTTCATGTAGGTGAATGGTCCATTTATTCTTACAATGAATTAGATATCTTTCAAAATAATTTTCTTCCATAATCAAAATACACCTTGTACAACATGGGTTATTTGGGTGTTCAATGAAAATTAGTTTCAGAAAATAATCATGTATGTCATATAATTTGAATACATGATTTATATTAAAAATTCGGACTGATTTTGAGTTGAAACATTCAATCAATCATTATTTTAAAATACCATAGTTATGTGCTAAGAGACTATATTTTAAACTAAAATATAAATAGGTTGTGCAAGGGTATCCTTCCTCAAAAACATTTTCCAAATCATAATATGCATCAACATCTTTTGATAAGGTAAAATATTTTCAAATGGATTGATAATATTTAAATTTCATGAAAATATGAGAATAATAAGAAAATAGGATTTGATTATATACAACCCATGATCAACGATGATATCGAGGTATAGTGGAGGTGTTTTATATCTCTACCAAATTTTTACAGTAGCGTTGATTTCATGAAAATGTAACACGATCATTAGAATATGAATTTTTAATAATTATTAAAATAATTTCATCAGGAAGAGATGAAAATGTCATTTGAGATCCTCCTCCTTCCATTTTTAAATGGAATTCCCTGATATGAAATGGTTATAAAAAATAATATCTTTTAGAGTGGACATAAGGACTAACTATGTGTCTATTAAAAACATAGAATCCCTTAAGTTGTCTAAACCGACCATTGATAAAAACTATAAGGCCTCACCTTAAACATTAAAAAATCTAGAATTATGTCAAGAATTCACATTAAGGATCTTTTTAGGTTTAGAGTTTTTAGAATTATGCCATAACTATAACATAAAAACTTAAATATTACATGTAAACACTACTACTCATTATTTATTTTTCAAAAAATAAATTCCCTTAAATAACTTATCTACTTCCATGTTTTATATAGGATTACATCTCCTTGATCCCATCCTTGAACCTATTCATCTTTAAGTACTATGGAAAACATTTCAAAAACGTGGGATTAGAATAAAAAGCTATATAAATGTTATAAAATATGTAATGAATACATTATCCCATCAGTAAATATAAATCAATTAATCCATACTTTTCAATCGTAACATACCTTATAAAATCATAAGATTTATTAATAACACACAAAAATCATAAATCATAAATGATACATATTAAATCCATACCATACATACATTTTAGATATCATAACTATATATGGATTTATGTTTGGAATATCCATCATAGTATATTCCCTAAATCTCTTAGGAGAAACATTAACGTCTACCTCCATCACATTACCCAATGTATTAGATAGTTATATCGGGCTTACCCGCCATAGGTTTATCATAGAACTGCACGCATACCTAAAAAATGTCCAAGAACCATAACATATTCATAACACATAAAGAAAACATAACGTAAAGATAAAATTTCCACATTACAATCACAATATATCATTTCAACATACTAACTTAATCAATGCATTATCAAAGCATTTTCAAAACCATTTAAAACATTTAATAATAATATTTTAAAATCAAAGCACAACATACCACTTTAACAATTTTGAAATAAATATTAATTTCAAAACATTCATGTAAATAGAAATATATCTTTAAAATCATTTTGAAAAATGGACATTAATGAGAATGATTTAGGAAATAAATTTTTAAAACATTTAAAACAATGTTTTTGTTAATTATTCCCTTACCACTTGAGAAAATGATTGAATAAAAATAATTACAGAAAAATAAACAAAGTTTTTAATATCAAGATAATAATGAGAATCATGATATAATATGTAAAAAGGGATGTATATACATCATATAAAAGTGAATTGGTGAATAAAAATAAATAATTTTCAATGGAATGTATATTGAGACTATGTCCCATGCAAATATCATTTCCTTAGATTAAGGATAAATCAATGACATGATTATACATGAAAAATAAGAATACAACCAATATAAGGGGAAACTATGTGTAAATTAGTCATAGTTCATTCACATGTATTCATAACACGACATAATCAACAAGTAGAAGTTTACCCCAAATAATTGAAATTAGGTTAAGAAGTTCTCTTACATAAATTCGACAGCCTAATGGCATCACATTAAAATTAAGAAAATGGGTTGATGAGACAGAAAAGGATCTCTAATCACATGTAAATAAAATTTATATTAAAAAGGATATAGATGAACATATCCAAACATAAGAAAAATTAAATTAAAATACATGACATAGAATATGTCTTTGACAAAAAGATTATGGTGAATGTTTCCCTTACCGATTAGGTAACATAATAAACATACATCCCATTATGTAATAATGTTAAAATTTAGATGCAAATATACAGAAATTAACATATATTAAACAATAAATAAAATCATGGTTAGTACATTCACCACAGAAAAGGAAAAAATGTAAAATATTGCATGAATCTCATAGGAATAAAAAGTGATCTGAAAACCACATACCACATAGTAATCAACCAAGTCATACAACCAAAAGTTAATAAACACCAAATGAATCATATAATACCATTAATATTAAGAGAATAATGATATTATATATCAAATGGCATTACACAATACCCCACATGCAATAAATAAGTTGCGAATAATGGAAATCTCTCAGGTTTAAAAGTGAGATAAGAAACCCCTTACCTTGTGTTCAACATGACTTGTATGTTCTGTGATTTTCCAGAATAATAATCATAAGTTAATTTCTACTTCCATAAGAATATTTTTCAATGTTAGTATTCCTTTTATATCACTTATTACATTATTATAAATATTAGTTAATTATTTGAGTTTATATCAGACATTTTGTCGATTTTCGGATTTTTAGTCAAAAATGAACTTGATATAATTACAAATTATCCATGTGGTCAATAGTCCATTATCTACATAAAGTTTTTAATTATTTAGATATAATATAATATATATATATATATATCATGTATATGTATTTTTAATATTAAATATCATTTGGAGTTATGAAATGATACACACCGTTCATAGAGACGGTAAGCCGTACACGCGCATTAATGCTACATTCATTTTTATTTTATATTTAATATAATAAAAACGTAATAATTGATAGGTATATTACAATTCCATTATAATATAGATGTTTTGAAATTTAATTATGTCACGACCCATCCCCGGGGCCCATCTCATGACTACCCCAAGCCCGCCTTCCATAGGCCAGGGGCTGGCAACTAGCACCAAAGGAATAAATCCTAAAAGAAGGGAAGCCATTGCCTTTATAAAGTAACATAGACAAAAGAGTATGAAAGTGATGTAAGCACAATGTAAAACTATGTACATGGAAAGGGCTGAAAAGTAAATGGTCCAGTATACAAACCCAAATGAAAGTACAGTACAACTAAAAGGAATGTACAGTAGCAGTAACTAAAAATAGTAACACTGAGTCGTCCTCCGGAAATCCCACCTGAAGGGTGGGTACAGATAGTCTCCTCAGCTCCTCAAGTCTAGCTTCCAACTCCGTGTACTTCCTGTCAAGTGTTCCACCTCCGGGTACTGTCTAGGTCCAAAATCCTCCAACTTGATCTGTGGTATCCATCATCTGCATCCAACACAACGTAGTGCGGGCATAGCCCCTACAAAGGTGAGTATATGATACTCAGTAGGGACTCGAGACCCCCGAAGGTCTCTCAGAATCCACAAAGGATAAACCACAATCAAAAGATTCAATCATGATGTATCAAACAACTCTACATAGGTATATTCCCATTCATATACCAATGTCAACAGCTACAGAAAAGCTCCAAGTCTCGAGCCCAAGAATAGCCTAGTCCACACTAGAAAGCAAGTCCATCACATCGATGATAACGATTTAGAAACATGACTCAGATCACACAGGTATACACCTTGTAAGGCGATGGAGATGATCCAATGTACCCACTGATTCTTCTAAGCTATCAGACCCATATAGGATACAAGACTAGCTAAGCTGTCGAACTCACGTAGCATAGAAGACCAGCTACTCTGCCGGACCCACTCAGAATACAAGTACAGAGGTCATAATGCCAGACCCACATAGGATACAAGAATATTATTCATCATCTTCGAACCCACAATGTAACCCAGTATGGTCATCTTCGCTTCTGAACCCTCAGAGGATCCATCTACAGTCATCCTTAATGTCGAACTCATAGAGGATCCAAGTGCAGTCGTCATCGTCGTAGTCTCAGCCATCTCTAGGGTTCCTGCACACAGCATGCTCGATTCCAAGAGGGTCCGCTCCTCAAGAAAAATAGAGTCGATACATCAACTATCATGGATTCCAGACTTGATGTATCCAAAACAGCTGTCTCATCAAACTGAACCCAATGCGACAGACGATGCGTCAATCGGATTCTGGGTTTGAGAGTAATTGGCTTTTCCGTCCGAGGGGCCTGATTGGTTTTTAAGATAAAACCAACCCAACCTTACTCCAGCTGCATAAAAACCTCAATCGAAGTAAGCCAAATGTTACTTCCCAACAAAAGGATTCTGACGCAATTGACGACACATCAATCGGATGTCCGGTTGGTAAGATATAATAGTTTCCGCTCCTAGGGTACGGTTGATTTCGAGTTCGTACGAACCTGGTTGTACCCAAACTTTTTCTGAAACATTGGGTGTAATATACCGATACGACATTCTCGATCCAAGAATTCCAATGCAGGTGATGGTGCGTCGATCGGAGGTCTGTAGCTCATGTTATGAGAAAAAGACTGAAAAAGTTCTGAAGTGGGGGTCTGGGCCCAGTCCGACCCGGCCCAACCCCCCCGGTGGACCCGACCCGGGTCCGGGTCCCGCTCGGTGGGGCACGGCCCCGCCCGTCCAGGGCGGGGGGCCACGCTGTCTTGTCCAAAGAGCCTTGCAGGGGGTGTGACCCCCTTTTTTCTGCATATGCGGCACCTTTCGCCCCATCTCCCCCGGATCTCGCACGGTCGTGGGATCCGGCCCTTGCAGCCACTGCTTCAGCCATGGTAGGATTCTGCCTGCAGCGCACCAAGGCGCTGCCACCTCCAACCGCCACACCGGTGTCCTGCTCTGCCGGGGACTTCCACGGGCCACCGAAGTATTTCTGGTGGTCTGATTTCGCTTCTCTCTACGCCTGCGGTAGCCTCATGACCTGCACATCCCTGAAAAGGCCTCCAATCACCATTTCGTTCACATTTCGTTGACTCCAAACACCGTGTTCATGAATAATAAAATAGTGGAAGGTCTGTGTTTTTTGTTAACTTGCACCCCTCGCATTAGAGTTTTAAAACATCACCCAATAATTACATGTCATGCCAAGGGTATAAATCACATAACGAAATATAAAAATCTCCCTACCTCAACAAAGAATATGGACGTCGGCATCGTTGTAGATGGTGTCATGCTAAATAAGGTCCATAGGCATCATCTAAGTGCACCAAGGAGGAAGAAGGGTCTCCTCTCTTGTCATGGAGAAGAGGATTGATGGTGCATCGTTGTTCTTTGAGGAACATGAATTCTTTGTCGTTCTTCGTCGGAGGCTGACGTTCTTCCAAAACCTCAATAGTTCTCCCATTCATCCCCACACAAAGAAGGTCTCCTCCTTAAAAAAATTAATATGTTCCTCTTATTATTTAATTATACCTGCAAGGTAACTCTCCCATAATTAATTCACCACATTAAATAAAATGTGTTGAATATTTATTAAAGAAGGGTGAGAGAAGGTTCCCCATTATTAAACGCATTGGTAGTTAAATAAAAAGGGGGAAAGAGGAAGGTTACTCATTAAATTATGGGTAGACATAATTTAATGGATTGAGGTGGAAAGATTGGCATTCAATGGAGGTTTTCCAATTTAATGAGGGGATGTTAATGAGATCAGAGGGGATTAAATAGTGGGGCTCATGCGGGGACCCTCTTCTCTAACATCTACACATGGGTAGTTATGTGGCTGTGGGAACCACTCTTAACTCCCCATCAGAGGGAATAACCACCTTAAGAAATAAAGAATTGTTCCAAAAAGTTTTATTTACTTTTTAAATAAACCCCCAAATTTATCTTCACCTCTTTTGCGAACACAACTATGGTTGGTGTCCCCTTAAGAAATTATTGGCGCTTCGATCTCATCGGTGCCCTCAGATTTTAATACCGAGCACCGGTTCAAATTTTAGAAAAAAACCCGCTCGTTCATTCATTGAAAATACCCGAGCTAAACTTTGGAATTTTATTCTGGGCACTCCGGTCCTCGGAATCAAGTGCCGTCAGAATCCACATAATCATAAAATTCCAATTTATTTAAAAAAATTTCCTTTAAATTTCTCGGTTCTTTAGATCACTCCCACCTCGGGGCTTGGCATCCCTATAAAGCTACAACATAAACTAGGGGAACAAATGAGGGTACTGAGCACGCATCTGAGCCTCCCGCTCCCATGTGCTCTCCTGGAGGTTCCTGTGCTACCAACGAATTGTCACAAGAGGAATCAACCTCCCACATTGGTCCCGATCCTGTCGATCCTCGATCTCTACCGAGACCTCCGAATGATATGCCTCATCATCGATGTCCAGCTCCCCATGGGAGATGATATGAATCAGGTTGTGCACGTATCTTCTTATCTAAGATTCATGGATGACGTCGTGCACCCGATGCAACTAAGGTGGAAGGTCCAGGTGGTAATCCACCTCACTTACCCTGCTGAGGATTTTGAAAGGTCCGACGAAGCGCAGATATCACATGCCGTCGTTGAAAAATCACCGTAATCCACATCGAGGTGAGACCTGTAAAAAAATTTGGTCACCATACTTAAACTCCAATGGTCTCTTCCTCCTATCAAAATAGAACATATGTTGGCTCTGTACAATCCTCTTTCTCTCCGGGAAGATTTTCACCTTCTCCATCGTAGTGTGAACAATATCTGGTCCTACGTGTGTTGACTCCCCAGGGACAGTCTAGCATAGAGGTGATATGCAAGGTCGGCCATACAGTGCCTCGTTTGGTGCCATCTCGATGGTGGAGTGTTAGTTGTAGTTTTACACAAACTCCACCAATGGTAGGTGATCGTCCCAACTACAACCAAAGTCTAGGACACATGTATGGAGCATGTCCTTGAGTGTCTGAATGGTCCTCTCCGTCTGGCCATCCGTCTGACGGTGAAAGGCAGTGCTCAGGCGTAGCTGCAGCCCAAAAGCCTCCTGTAACCCCTTCCAATGCTGGGATGTAAAGCGAGTGTTCCTATCGAAGATGATAGATGATGGCACACCATGATGTCGTACGATATACTGAATGTAGAGGCATCCTAAGAACTCTACAAAGCCCTTCTTTCTGGTCGATAAGAAATGGGGCTACATGGTGAATCGGTCTACGATCACCCATATGGAGTCATGTACTCTGGAAGTATGTGGAAGCCCCATCGCGAAATCCATGGATATCACATCCCACTTCCACTCCAAGACCTCTAAGGGCTGTACCAAGCATGCTGGTACCTACTGCTCCACCTTCACATGCTGGCAAGTGAGGCATCAAGAAACGAACTCTACCACAACCTTCATCATACCCGACCACTAGTACTTTCGTCTGAGGTCCTGGTACATCTTTGCTACCCCATGATGTACTTCTAGAGGGGAAGTGTGAAAATCCCTCAGCATCTCCTCCTATAGTGTACCTAGTACCATGGTACATCCCTTGAAGATGATGACGTGCTCCCCGCTTTCCAAAATCCATCGGGTGCAAGCCATGAGGATATCTGAGCATGTCATTCCTCATAGTCAATGTCCCCCATTGTGCCTCTCCGACCCACTGAAGTAGTAGAGGAGTGAGTGTGAGGGACTGTAGATAAGTCACCCAATATCTATCCATGAAGGATATTTGCAAAGTGGATAATTGTTCCATCGCCTCTCCAAGTAGTTGAATGCCCGATCTTCTGTTGAGAGCATCAGACACAACATTCCCCTTCCCAGGAGAATAGACAATCTCAAAGTCATAATCCTAGCGGAACTCGAGCCATCGCCACTGTCTCAGGTTTAGGTCCTTCTATGAGAAAATCTATTTGAGACTCTGGTGGTCATAGTAGACTATAAAACCCTCTCCCATCAGATAGTGTCACCACACCTTCAGGGCGAAGACCACTACTGCTAACTCCAGGTCATGGGTAGCGTAGTTCTTCTTGTGCAGCCTCAACTGCCATGAACTGTAAGCGATCACTGCTTGCTCCTGTTTTAGGACACACCCGAGTCCGGTCCCTAAATCATCGCAGTAAACTACATACCCTATGCCCTCCTCTGGCAGCCTCAATATGGGTGCACTGGATAATCAACGCCTTCTCTATTGAATGCTCTACTGACATCTGTCTGACCACACGAAGGGTTTCCCCTTCTTCGTCAAAGATTTAAGCGGTACTGAAACTCTAGAGAAGTCTGGAAAAATCTCCGATAGTACCCAACCAGTCCTAGGAAACTTTGTACCTCTTTCATGCTCCTGGGTGGCTCCCAAGCAAGTACCTCCTCGACCTTCGCGGGATCCACTGCAACTCCAGCCTCTGAGATGGTGTGCCCCAATAATTGAACCCCTTGGAGCCAGAACTAGAACTTCGAGAGCTTACCATAAATCTGGTGATCTCAGAGTATATTCAGTACAACCGGTAAGTGGTAGGCATGCTCCTCCTTGGTGGTCGAGTAAATCCATATGTTTTCAATGAAGACTACGACAAACCGATCGAGGTAGGGCTGGAAGATCCTTTTCATGAGACTCAATAACACTGCTGGAGCGTTGGTCACACCGAAGGGCATGACCAAGAACTCATAGTGCCCATACTGACACCTGAAGGCTGTCTTCTACACATCCTCGTCACGAACTCGGAGCTGATGGTAGTCTAACCTTAGGTCTATCTTTCAGAACCATCGTACTCCATTGAGCTGATTTAAGAGGTCGTCAATCCTCGGAAGGGGGTACTTGTTCTTCACAGTCACTTGGCTCAGGCGAAGGTAGTTGAAACACAGTCTCAAGCTCCCATCCACCTTATTGGCGAAGACAATTAGTGAAGCCCAGGGTGAAACACTGGGTTGGATAATACCTTTCCCCTATATGTCCTCCAACTATACTCACAGCTCATGATGCTCGGCGGGAGCCATCAGATATGATGTAGTAGATATCAGTGATTTCCTTGGGTATAGGTCTATACAGAAATCTACCTCCCAGTGAGGAGGTAGTCATGGATCATCGTCAGGAAAAATGTCCGCATACTGATCCACCACAATATGAAATCTCGAACTCTGCAAATCAACTGCACCGAGGATGATACTATCCAAATGATGTGTGATCGGCCGCCCTCTCCTCTGCATAAGTCCATCATGTACTGTGATGGTTCCCTTCTCAGCGGTGAAGGTGAACCTGGTCCCATCCATGCGGACACACTGCACCTTGCACCTAATACAGTCGATCTGATCATGGACTGTAGATAACCAGTCCACAACCAAGATGACGTCGTAAGACCTCGACGCTACTAAATAAAATCTCATCTGAAGCTCTCACCTCATAGAGTAATCTCACACTGTTGGAACCAGTGTGTAATTGCCGAGTATGCTCCCGTAAGAGTCGATAGTTTTAAGGATCGAGCCAACAGCTCTGTCGGAATCTCTGATCTCCGAACAAGGGAAACAACAATAAAAGAATGACCCACACATGTGTCTATAAGAACAGTAGAAAGGGTGGAATAGACATAGATAGTACCTCGAATCAACTCTGGTGCACCGTGGTCGTAAGCCTCTACTTCTTGAAGCTGAGCCTGCCTCTGCCCGCCAGCTCCCTGTGGTCGGGGTGGACCTCCAGGGGGTGGTGATGGTAGAGCCTCGAAGCGTCGTCCACCACCCACTGCTCGGCCAACACCTCTGCCTCGTCCACATGCTCCATTCAGACTGCCATAGTCAAAACTCTGCGTCTACCTAGGAGGTCCTTCCACTATCTTCTTCTCATCCGCATGGCGGTTCGGGAAGTCACGAGCCATGTGGCCCTGTCCCCACATGCATAGCATGATCTTCTATTAATAAGGTTGGATCTGCATCGTGTTCCCTGCAAAGCCAAATTCGTATCCTGAGTTCTCCCACCTGATGGCCTGGTATGCTTGGACCCCTGTGTCATCTGTCGATTGCCAGCTACAGAAGACTCTGCTCTGTGCCATCTTGCAATGGGACTCGCTGTTGATGGATACTTAGCGAGAAATCTCTCCAATAACAGGGCTAGTTCCAGCACCACCGCCTGCGTCGGGATGATGAGGGGAATCGTCGAAGCTCTGATCTCATGCATCAACCACATATCAATGTTCTGGGCCCGGAAGAATGGGTCGCATACCATATCTGTGGAGTAGCACGAGAGGTCGGTAAATCATTCCGAGTACTGGGCTACTGACAAGCTACCCTACAACAGCTGTAGAAACTTTTAGATACACACCGCACAGAGGTTGGATGGAACAAAATCCGAGCGGAAGATGCTCTTGAAGTCCGTCCATAGTAGAGATGCCTCGTCGTGCACCTGGAGAATCAGGCTCCACCATCTACCTACTGCTCCATGTAGGAGACTCATAGTAAGGATCACCATGAGGTTTGCTAGTGTCCCTACCAACCTGAAGAATCTAACGATGGCCTCTAGCCAATCCTCGACTGACTGGGGATCCGTCTCTCTACGGAACCTGGGCAGACTCTATCTATGAAACTCATGCAACACGCTCAGGCGGTGTGCACTCTCCGCCACTAGGGCGGGTAGCATCAGTGGCACACTGGGTAGAGGTACCGCTGGTGCCTCCTCTATAATGGGGCCATGAACCAAGGCCTAGTCCCTTGGTGGGCTGCTATCCCGCAAGTAACTAGGAACCCTAGCTGGCTACATTTGTGGGGCCATACTAAAAATAAACTGGAGTTCCACTGTTAGTACAGTATACCTGGTTAGATGACACAAAGTAATCACAACGAAATTTTTTGCAAGGAAACACACACACAATTAGTGCTTTCGTGCACTGAGACCGAAATCATAATTCAAGGTCCTGGTGTAAGGATATTTCAGCTACCGCACCAACACTGGACTCCTAGGACAGAAAACCACACTCAATACTCTTAACACTATTACTTCACAGAGAAGAAAATATCAGAGTCCTGAGTTGTATGGTTGAACCGACTCCTCTGATACCAATTTGTCATGACTCATCCTCGGGGCCTGTGTTGTGACTACCTCAAGCCTTCAATCCATAGGCCAGGGGCTGGCGACTAGCACCAAAGGCATAAATCCCAAAAGAAGAGAAGTCATTTCCTTTATGAAGTAACACACACAACAGAGTGCACACGTTTTATTAGCACTAAGTAAAACTGGGTACAATGTAAGTGTTGATAAGTAAATGGGATTGTATACAAACCCAACTGAATATATGGTACAACTGAATTAAAAGTACAACAGTAGTATGTAATAACAGCAACACTGATTTGTCCTCTAGAAATCCCACCTGATGGGTGGGTACAGATAGTGTCCTCACCTCCTTGGGTCTAGCTGCTCGCTCCGTGTACGTCCCGTCAAGTGGTCCACCTCCAGGTACCATCCATCTTCACAAGCCTCCACCTCGATCAGTGTTGTTCATCATCTGCATCCAACACAATGTAGTGCGGGCATAGTCCATGCAGGGGTGAGTATATGATACTGGGTAGGGACCCCATGATCCCCGATGGTCTCTCAAAATCCCCGAAGTATAAACCACAAAGGAAATATACAATCACGAAGTATCAAATGACTCTACTAAGGTATATGACCATACATATACCATTGTCATTAGATATAGAACGGCTCCAACTCTCGAGACCATTCATAACTCAGTCCACATAGGAAAACACAACCCAGTCCACACAGGAAAGCATGTAAATCACATCGATGATAATGATTGAGAATCAAGACTGAGCTCACACATGTATACACATCGTAAGGTGATGGAGATGATTAGATGTAGCCACTGATTCATCTATGTTATCAGACCAACATATGATACAAGACCAGCTAAGCTGTCAGATCCCCAAAGGATACAAGACTAACTACTTTGCCAGACCCACTAAAGATACAAGTATAGAGGTCATACTGGCAGACCCACATAGGATACAAGAACTGCATTCATCGTCGTTAAACCCACATAGGATAACATTATGGTCGTCGTTACTACCTAACAAATAGAGGATCCACGTATAGTCATCCTTCCTGCCGATTCCACAGCAGATCCAAGTGCAGTCATCATCGTCGTAGTCGCAGCCAACTCTAGTGTTCCCCTACACATCATGCTTGATTCCGGAAGGGTCCACTCCTTGAGAAAAAGAGTGTTGATACATCAAATTTCATGTATTCTAGAGTTGATGTATCCAAAATTTCTGTCTCTTCAAAAGAAACCCAATGTGACAGAAATTGCGTCAATCGGACTCCCAGTCTGAGAGTTATCAGCTTTTCCGTCCCATGGGCCTTGTTGGTGTTTAAGATAAAACCAATCCGACCATACTCCATCTGTGTCCAAACCTCAAGAAGATTAACCCAAATGAACCGTCCAAATAAATGGATTCCAACTCAATTGACGGCACGTCAATCAGATGTCTGGTCCGTAAGATATAAGTGTTTGCGCTCAGAGGGCCTGGTTGGTTTCAAGTTCATACCAACCCGGCCATACCAAAACATTGCCGAAACCTCGAGTATAATATTCCAAAACTACAATCTTGATCCAAGTATTCCAGTGCAACTAATGGTGCGTTGATCAGAGGACTGTAGCTCATGTTATGGGAAAAAGCCCGAAAACTGTCCGAAATGGGGGGTTTGGCCCGGGGTCCGACCCGACCCAACCCCCCTGGGTCGGCCCGGGAGGGTGCGGCCCAGCCATGGGGGCACTCTGGCTCGGCCAACGAGCCGAGAAGGGGGTGCAGCCCAACTTCTGTTCTATATACGTAGCGCCTAGCGCCGCATCTACCCTAGATCCCGCGCAGCCACAGGATCTAACCCTCTCGGCCGCGTCTTAAGCTGCGGCGGGCTTCTGCCGGATGTGCGTCAGGGCGCTGCCGCCTCCGGCCGCTGGAACCCCGCGCTGCCGGGGACTTCTGCCAACCACCAGAGTCATTTTGGTGGTCTGATTTTCCTTCCATCTGCGCCTATGGTCGCCTAGAGTCCCATACATCACTACGAAGGCCTCCAATCGCCATTTCGGACCCGTTTCATCGATGCCAAACACCCCGCGGATCAAGAACAAAATAGCGGTGGGTTCAGGCTTATTTGTTAACACAAACCATCCGCGTTATAGGTTTAAGACATCACCCAATCATTACACATCATGCTTATAGTATAAATCACATAAATAAATATACAAGTCTCTCTTCTTCAACAAAGAATATGGACATCAGCATCATGGTAGAAAGCGTCGCGGGGAATAGGGTCTATAGGCGTCATCGGAGTGCACCGAGGAGGAAGCGACATCTCATCTCTTGTCTCGGAGAAGAGGATTGGTTACGCATCATTGTTTTCGAGTTACCAGTGTTCTTCGTCATTATTTATCGGAGGCCAGCGTTCTTCCAAAACCTCAGGAGTTCTCCCATTCTACCCTACACAACGAAGCTCTCCTCCTTAAAAAAATAATACTTTCATCCTATTATTTAATTATACCCGCAAGGTAACTCTCCCATAATTAATTCACCACATTAAATAAAATGTGTTGAAAACTAATTAAAGAAGGTAGAGAGAAGGTTCCCCATTATTAAACACATTGGAAGTTAAATAAAAAGGTGTAGAGGGGAAGGTTCCTCATTAAATTATTGGTTGACGTGATTTAATGGATTGAGGTGGAGATATTGGAATTTAATGGAGGTTTACCAATTTAATGAGGGGGTGTTAATGAGATCAGAGGGGATGAAATGGGGGGTCTAGTGTGGGACCCCACTTCTCTAACATCCACACATGGGTATTTAAGTGGCTGTGGACCCCATTCTTAACTACTTGTGGGAGGGAATAACCACCTTAAGAAATAAAAATTATTCCGACAATTTTTCTTTACTTCTTAAATAACCCCCTAGAATTATCTTCTCCTCCTTTGTGAATGAAACTAAGGTAAGTGTCCCTTTATGCAATTACCTACACTTCAAGATCATCGGTACCCTAATATTTTAATTCTGAGCACCAATTCAGAAGTTAGAAAAAAACATGCTCGTTCGTTCACTGAACGTACTCGAGCTGAACTTCAGAAATTGATTCTGGGCACACCGGTCCTCAGAATCAAGTACCGTTAGAATCCAAAGACTCGTAAAATTCCAAAGTATTTTAAAATCAATTATTTGAAAATTCCAGTTCATTACAAATTAACTCCATCATGTATACATTCCACATTTGGCATGAATGAGTCATATCACTTGGTGGGGGTGGTAGTCCACAATCCCAAAATGAAATTATCATATTAACCCATTATGGAAACAATAAATCTATAATATAAACGAAAAATAAATAACATAAGAGACAATATAAAAATAATATATATCACTTGTAAATAATCTTCCATCCTAATGACCACCATATGTGGTGGTCGGAGAAGATTGGACAATCATCATTTCGTGAGGTATTAGTTCGACGTCCATAGAAACAGTATGTTCCTAACCAATTAGATGGAGGTGCGTATAACTATAGTTGAAATCCTTATCATATAAACAACCAAGTATTTTGAGGTTATAGGTTTGTGTATAAAATAAAGGAATGAAATGTTTTTAGTGGGTTGGAGAAGTTAAATAAAAGAAAATAACTGAAGAGAATAAGTTACCTTTAAATGGTGTAACTCCCTTTGGTTTGAACCCAAATGATTTTTTAAAGTGTTTTCTGCCTAAGGTAAGGATACTAGATGGAAGAGTGGGATCTTTAGAGAATATTTGGGAAGTTTATGGACAATTAAAGGGGTTTTAGAGATGTTAGTAATGGGTTGGATGGGATGTCTTTTTATTAGGGTGGGGAGGGGCTCTTTAGAAATGTTTGAAATGTATAATTTTTATATATAGAGAATTTCAGTTTTTAATATTCCAAAACATATTAAAGACTATGATAAGATGAGTATTGTTCAATATAAAATCATCCCATAATTATTTGATAGGTCTTGGATATTGTTTTAATCTTTACAATCATATTTATATAAATAATTCATTAATGAGGTAAAAACTGCATCATTATTGTGTCATAAATAATTTTATTTATATGATGTATTAAAATAATGAAAAATTCCATGATGTAGGATATTTTTTAGCATTTAAATTAATATTAATAGTTGAAGAGATAATTTATAAAACCCCATATAAGAATTTACTTACTAAAATATATATATTTATGTCATTTTTTCATTACTTTAAATTAATTAATATAAAGTGTCATTATCACTCTTATATGGGTCCATGGGGTCCCAAAATTGACCCAATTATTCCCATGGTATGAAATGTACCAGGAATCAAGATTATGACACAAATTAGGTTTATTTAATATTACTATAATAATATTTTTACCTTGAATTACACAATTTACCTTTAACCACGGTAAATAAAAGTAAAAAGTTACTATTCACCAAGAATTATCTTTATCTTATTGGACAAAAATTTACCTACTAATAACATGAATTTATGTATTATTTTTCAAATTCAATTAACCATCGTGGTAAAATTTCATTTTAATGAAAAAGCCAAATTTTAACTACAACTTAGTGTTTTCTCAATTCTTCAAAAATTGATGTTTTTCAGGAAAATACAGAAAATTAAGCATAATATATATTTGATATTCCAAATAAAAAAATGATGTCTATTTTACCAAAATAAATACATAGAAGTTGTATAAATTAATTTAATAGTAATTCCCATTTCCAAAACAAAAAATATTTTTTTAATAAATAATAACTATTAAAGGATTGTCACTTATTTATGTCCATTTTCAAAGTGAAACTACATCTAATGACCATTATTGGATTAAATGGTAAAAATATAATAACATTTCACATTAAAAAAATTAAAAATATAATCTAATCATGTGTATAAATTATTTTAAAAGGATATTTTGAATTAAAATACAGTATTTTTTACTATTAATTAGAAATGAATTTTATCTGAAAAATAACAAAAAAATTCCAAATGTAATTTTTGATGTTATGATTCAATAAAAGAATTTTTATTTCTAATAAAACATATAAAAGTTACCAAAACTAGATTTAAAGAGGGTTCTCCATCAAAAGTCGGTAAAGGGACCTCATTAAACATATTAAAGTATTTATGCTTAAAATTAGATTCATTCATATTTTAAGTCTCTAATATTTATTTCATAAATGTAAAAACATAAGAAACATGTTTAACCATAATATTTTTAGTTCTTTTCATTACATCTAATACAATGGCAAGGCGTTAACCACTATTTAATATAATATAATAATATTATTTTTCATAATTACCCAACATTGTGTGCAACGTAATATTTCAAAGAAACTCGTTGATGCGTATCAGGTACACCATCAAACTTATCATCCCTTTTAAAATAAATTTAATATTTAATTCACAAATGTTAAAAAATATGAGAATCTATTAGTTATTATTTACAAAGGATGTTATATTTAAACAGGGGAATATAGTGTTCTAGGGATTCTATTTCTCTCTAAATTTTTTTACAGTGTACAAAGTGTGAAAATATTGTTCTTAGTCTCCTATATTGATTATTATAGACTCATTATAAATGAATCCATGTCATTTTATCTCAATAATAAATTCATTTGTAATTAATTTCTATGTCTGATTGTGTGAATACAATCGATGAATTTTGAGGCTACAAATATAAAGATCATGTTTGCATGATCGAGGGATTTTGGGGATAAAAACGCTGAATTTTGTCCATGAAATCGTGTGCTGTTGAGGTTTGGTGTTGGGATATCAATCATCATATTGATTGATTCCATTTATCTAAAGAGTGATTGATTATAATATCGAATGAATTCCTTGGTAATGAAAAAATGAAATTCTTATAATTACTAAAAATTGGGCATTATCCTATGTTATTGGATAACATCCTCTTAATGATTATAGAAATGTATTCATTTATATTACTTTTTTTATTACATTAATTTTAATTCTTATGCATGTAATAGAATTTGATACTTTTTCATCATTATATTTTTATCTTATTTTTTCTAAAATATTTTATTAAAATACTATTTAAAATTTTTTATTGGGATTCTATATCATTTTATATAGAATAAATACATTTTTAATTATTTGATTTATCATAACTATTTTGATTTATATTATCTTTATGTTTACTGAGATTAATTAGTTTTCAACTGTGATTACGATAAAACATTTAATACAATACCACTTCTTACTGACTAAAATTCTATACTCTATTAAGGTATAATCAGTTTCTTATTACGTATTGTGACATATGTAACAAAATATACTTGAATAGGATATTTGTATTATCATAACCAAGAGCCATGACAAATTTAAATTTAAATACATATGTAGTGTTGCGAAAAAAAATTCACGGTCTTAAACTAATCTTTTTTTATTGTTGAAAATTAATTTTTTAAAATATACAATTCACCCCTCTAGTATTTAGCCATATTCATATAAATTACGATCCAACATTTAGTAATAGAAAAAGATTTAATTTCCTAAAAACATACCAACCCATTTTCTTCTTTAAATACAAATGTTTGAATAAATTTAGATATAATATTTTTTTATAAAACATTTAACACTAATGTGTATTGTAAAGGTGAATTTTTGTAAATATTTGAAAATATGACATGACTAAATGTTGGTTCCTTTGAAAATATCAATCCTATTAGAACAAAAAAATTTAACGATGTTAATTATAAATACTAGCATGATAGAATGGATACTTTTTGTTCGACACCATAGATTAAAATTTTGTAATTCTAAATAGAGTTTAAAAAATTCATGATAAAGAAGTGAGAAATTTTAAAAATCAAGAAAAATAAGAATATTAGTTGAATATAAAGGTAAAGAATAATTTTCAATGTTCCATGACTATAATCATATATATATCAAAATATCCTTTTTTGAGGCAGCTAATAAAATTTGTAAATATAAGAGGTTACTCATTTTGGAACCTCAAATTTTGTTGAAAGTATAAGAGAAATTCTTTGAGATTAATATCACGATTTTGTATTTATACTTGGGGAATCTGTTGCAATGTTGCATCAAAGGATCACTATAATTGTAAATATTCAAAAAACTATTGTTGATAATGGATTCAATTATTAAATCCTAAAAAATAATAAAATAAATATCAATCATAATGATTTATAATCTATTAGAAATTTTTTTACTGAATAATATAATATAACAAATATTACAATTGATGAATTACATGGATCTCATTCACAATACTACATAATATTAAAAATAGATGCTGAAAAATATATGAAAAACAATGGTGGAGATTCTTTCAAGACTAAGGTAGTCACTGCTAAAGCTCCATCACTACAAATGGTTTTAGAATCTTATAAAAAGAAGAAATTTTTTATCCAATCAAAATCAAGTAATTATGATAAATAAACAAAATAAATTCATACTATTTATCATATAATGTATGAAATAATTATAATAAAGGATTTTAACCATTGTTATAAGAAATTTAAAAAGGACAAGAATAAAAAAATGATTACGAAGTTGCTCTTAATAAATTTATGAGAAATGATCATATTCGACTGGATTATACAAAACTAAAAATTAAATACATGAATGAATTACTTTTTTTGTTGCTATCAAGATATTTATTACAATCTAATAGAAAATAATGTACTGAAAGCTAATTAATCCACATGTTCTAGACAAGGATACTCTTCAGTCAATTCTTCTGATAATGATTATTCTCGTTAGGGGATCATTGTTCAACTTTTCAAAATAACAAATAGAAATATTTCAATTAGGAATATCATAAAATAGACTTAGATACTTATCGATTTTTCCTTAAATTGAAATTATCTATATTCTGAGGATGAGAAGTATTGTAAATCATCATAATATGATTTTGCTTCTACAGTAGGTAATAATCTTCCTTGGTATGAAGAATTTTCTCATTTTCTAGAACTAATTGAAAATGAAAATATATTTTTTTGTAAAAAAACAAGAAAAAATTCAAGGATAAATTATATAATTGAAAATGTACCAAATAATTTGAAAGATAATCAGAGGTAATTTTTAAAAATGTACAATTCCTAGAAATGTTTCATTTTATTTCTCAAAATAATATTTTACAAAATTATTTTGAAAAACTAAATTTTGATACTATTATTCCATAGAAATATAAAGTAATAGTTAATGTAATTTATTATATTAATTCTATATAAAAAATTTATTTTAACTATACATATTGGTAAGGTTGAATTTGATAAAATTTATAAACAAATCTAACCCCATAGTGTTAGTTCTGGATAAGGTTATACTAAAAGAATACCTGTTTTTAAAATAAATTATTTTGTTCTAAAAAGTGTACCCTTTTGTTAAAAATTCCAAGGTTATGGTCACTATAATAAAAAATTTTAAATTAATAAAATAAAATATTTATGGTTCTATAAATTCCAAATTTCAAAACAAATTTGATTCAAAAAAATTTGTAAAGTATTTTGACCCACAAAAGATTTGGTTCTGAATGTCTAAAAGTTTTTTTTCAGGAAAAAATGGATGTACCAACAAGAAGAATAGATGGTTCAAGGATTAATTTTTTTCCATACATATGAATGGTAATAAGGAAATCAAGGAAAATATTATCAATATAAATTGTGGGAATGTTTCCTTTGAAGATAATGCTCAAGGAGAGATTATAGGTAAAGGTAATATTGTTATTTTGGAAAAAAATTAATATATAATTTAAATTTTTCAAATGGTCTGAATAAAAACCTCATATTTGTAAGATAATCATGTGACGTAGGTTACCGTATGAATATTATTAACCATATATGTATAATAAAAAATTCAAATGATGAATTCTTTCAATTTTTCATTGTAATTAGAATATATATGAACTAAATATAGACTAACTAATGATCCTAGATTTACCCTACCTTTGTTTAATGGAAGATAAATGATGGTCATGAAATAGATGTTTAGGACACTGTAACCTTAGAATCATTTGTAAGTTTACTAAGAAAATAGTTATTAAGGAATTACCAGAGCATATATTTGATTCAATGAATATAAGGACCCGACCTTAAACAATACATACTCTTGAGTTAAGTCAATAATTTGACTTTATGTCACACTAAGGATCTGTTCAGGTTTACAAATTTAGAGAATTAATCCATTACAAGTACATAAAAACTTGATTATTACAAATTAGACACTTCAACTTGCTATAAACATTTTTTCATAAAACATAACATTAAAAAATATAATGGTTTCAATTATATATTAAACATATTACCTTTTCAATAATCCCATCAATGACTTTATTCATATATATAATAATGTGAAAAAAATTTCAGTCCAGGGATGACAATAAAAATATAAGTAAGGGATACATAAAAAAGGAAAATTGTCTTCCCTGTGAAAAAAAATATATACCAAGAATAAATTATCATATGGTAATACATTTCACTATTATAAAGTAGTAAAAACTCTTCATTTTATATAAGATATTGGATTACCCTTTTTTTAAAATATTATTAACATAAAATCCATAGGAATCATACATAATATATAGTAGGTAACTTTGGACATAATCATACATAAATAGAATAACCATACGATTGACATCCACAAATATCATTCTTACTAATGGAATATAATTATGGTTAATATAATTTCCCAATCAATTGGTGGATATAACAAGACCACCAATACATGGCATGTCATGGAACCACCCACCATTTGATTTATCATGTAACCACCAGTTAAATTTCCATGTACCATTAAATAATCATGAAATATAAAACAAGAATAAATGAAAAATAACATATCCACATTGAAATATTGTGATATAATTACATGATATTTACATAATCAATGATTTATCAAAACTAGTTTCCATACCAAAATTTATAAAATTGGATTAGGGTATTTATATTTCTTTTAAAAAAATTATAACCAGTAGAGGAATCCAAATTTCAAATAATCGTCATGGTGGCAAACAAGTCATTATAATTGTATATGTTAAAAACATTCCTTTTTTCTTTCAGTAAAATCATTTGAAGAAAAATATTCCATTTGAAAAACATTTTAATGAAATATAATTTCAAAGGGATTGATTATGAACTTTTTAAAATAAGCTCGTATATAAATCATAATATATGTCAATGAAAGGATATTTATACGACGTCTATTACCTCGTGTTCTACATCTATCATTATTTATTTATATTCCTTAATAATAATCATAGATTAAAATATAATTTCATCAGAACATTTTTCAAGTTTATTATTAATTTTATATCACTTATTACTATGTTATAAAAATTAAATAATTATTTAAATTCATTTTTTATGGTTTGTCGATGTTCGATACTTAAGTCCAGAAAGAACTTATTATTATATAATTTATCCATACAATAAAACGTCCAAAATATTTATATTGATATTAATTATTAAAATATCACTTATATATATTATATTTGTATTTATAATAGTCTATAATACGTGGATATAAGAAATGAAATGCACACTTCTGGGGGATGGTAAGTTGTACGTACGCATGATCACTACTTTAATTTCCTTGTCATATTTTCAAAATGAAAACTAAATGGTACATATATCATTATATTATGATTCTATTAAAATATATATGTTATATATGTTATATATGTTATTTAATGTCATTAACCATATCCTTTATACATTCCATTTGTGGATTGTACGAGTCATATCACTTTGAGGGGGTGGTAGTCCACACTTCCTCATATGACATTATCATATTTAATCGTTATGGAAATCATAAAGGAATGTTATAAATAAAAAATATAGAAATATGGAGACAATATAAATATAATAAATGTAATATATAAATATAGTTCTATAATAGTGGACACCATGATAGGTGGTAGGAGAAAATTGAACAATCATCATTTCGTGATATAGTAGTTTACTATACCGAGAAACAATATGTTTTATATACATTAGATAGAGGTGTGTTTATCTATAGGTCAAAGCACAAGAATAATAACATAATATTATATTGATTATACAGGTGTTTTTATAACATAATGGAATAAATATATGTTAGGAGGTTGGGGAAGGAAAATAAATAAAAGGTTCTTGAGAGAATATGTTACCTCTAATAGGGTGACTCCTTTGAATTTGAGCCAAAAGGAATTGTTGAATTGCCTTGTTCCCAAGGTAAGGATTTTAAGAGTAATGGAGAGATGTTGGGATATTATTTGAGATAAATTTGGTCTAGAAAAATGTCTTGATAGGTGTGATAATTCAGGTAGATTTTGTGACTTTTATAAGACGAAGTAGGGGATCTTTAAAAATGTCTTCAAATATTATTTTATTATAAATTTATTTTGGATTAATAATATAACCATTGTTATTTCTTTTGAAGATAAAATGAATATTGGTCCAAATACTCTCAACCAATATGTTTTAGACAATTTTATTTTAGAAATTTAACCAATCGTTTGACTTCAATCTATAGTTAAATAAATTAACTCTTATCATGTATTCTTGTATTTTTACACTATATGGTTAATATAGTTACTATAAATTGTCAAGTGAACGTAAATTGGAACATTAATGAAATTTTTTACAATATCTATGTTAGTTGGCTGAATCATATATTTCAATTAATATTGAATCATTTTATAAAATTTATTTGTTTTAATAAATCATTTAAGTGAATTTTGACAATGTGTAGTAATTTATTTTAAATAAAGTCATAAAACATTATTCTTTAAAAAAAATCATTAACTAAAATAAAACATGAAATAATCATCCTAAAAATTCTTTAACGGAATAAAAATGTTCAAATTAAATTTATTTGAATATTTATAAAATCATTTAATTGAATCTTACAATAATAAGTTAATCACTACAATATTATTGTGTCATAAATAAATTTATTTATTCAATGTCTAAAATTTATTAATAATATACCATGATATAGAATTTTTTATAGATTTATAATGACTTTTTATAGTCAATGATATAATTTTTATAACCTCACATTAATATTATGTTTCTAAGAAGATTCATGTTTATGTTATATTTCATTTTTCAGTAAATTAATTATTATAACATGTCATTATCACACCCATGTGGCAAGGAAAAGAAAAAAGTTTGGAATAATGATTTTATGGTATCCCAAGACTCATCCAGTAAGATTATGAAATTTCTTAAGGTAGTTTTATTTATTATAATATTATTTTTTACCCTTATTTACTTAATTTACTGCTTAACTGTGGTAAATAAAAAAAATTATAGAAGATAATATTCATAATGTATTAAAAGAAAACCGACCAATTTACTTAATTTGAAATTTATAATTTAAATACAGAATATATTTTCCAAAATTGAAAAAACAGAAGATTCACTAATTAATTGAAAATTAAACCTAATGTCAAAATGATAAAATATGTTTTTTAAAAGTATTATGCATCAAAATATTGACACGTGTTTATATCAAATGTCAATGCTAAATTACAACCAATGACCAAAATTGAATAAAATGATAAAAAATTAATCTAATTATTGTTTAAAAAATTTATAAGGATATATTACCAATAAAAATATATTAGATGAAATGGTTGTATTGAATTTAAATACAGTAATTTTCACTATTTAATAAAATATAAATTTTGTTAGAAAAATAAAAAAAAAATCAACCAATGTAAATTTTGATTTCCCTCTTCTAAATAAAGAGTTTATTATTTAAAATATAACTTGAATTTTTTTTGAAAAATATATTTACAAAATCAATCCCCATCAAAAGTTTATAAAACTTCATTTTAAAAATATTAGAGTATTTTATGGTTAATAGGATTTATTCTCATATTAAGTCTATAAATGTTATTGGATATATATAGAAACATTTTAAAAAAATTTGTAATAATATTATATTTAGTTTGGTATATTCCCACTAATACAATGACTATGCGTTTACTACCATTTAAATAATAATATTATAGTTGTAATAATTTTCTATATAATTTAGTGTTGTGTGAACCATAAGATTTCAGAGAAACATGTTATTATGTGTCGAGTAAGATATCTAATATAGAGTAACCATTAAGGTAAAACCTCTTTATAAATCTCAAATAATTAATTTAAATGAAATAATGTTATTAATTACTTAACTAGGATTTTACATCCTTACCCCATTTGGAAATATCATCCCAATAGTTTTATTTACTTATAAAAAATATGCAGGTATTTATCACTCATATAATTTTCATAGTCCCATGTTTCCTCTTCAATCAAATGGGTTTTTCTACAAATCCATTACTAGATGAATAAATTTATATGGGAATCACATTCTGTATGTGGTCAATAATCTCTACTAGATGTTCCTCGCAAGAAATATCTTATTCCAACTGAACTACTTCGGGACTCAAAAAATGAGATAGATCTGACATATATTTTCTTAACACTGAATCATGAAAAAACATTTTATGACCAGGATAAACTCGATATTAAATCCACTATGTAAGAAATTGATCCAACTTTCTCCATGGTTTCAAAGGTTTCAGTAAACTATTGACTCAACATCAATTTTATAACAAAATGTATCACACTCTTCAATACATAAACCTTGAGAAATAAATGGTCACCTACATCAAAATAAATTACCTTCCTTTAGTTGTCCTCATACATTCTCCACCTATTCTGAGATGTCCTCATGTGTTTTTGAGTCAATTGATGTTTCTCTGTCATCTCTTCTACCAATTCTGGTCCCATAAACTACCACTCGCCAACCTCATCCCAAAATTCTGGAGTTCTACAACACATTCAATATAATTAATAAAATTGTGACATACTTATAATGGAATGAAAAATTTTATTATAAAAAAACTAAAACAAATAAATATGTTGATCCTAAATCCCCTACTGGTCCATTCAACAAGAATGTAGAATGTCATCCAATGTTTTAATTGGTCATTCTCTCTACCCATGTGACTGAGGATGAAAAGATATTATGAAATATTATTTAATACCGAACAACTTCTAAAGGCCTATTTAAAAGTTAAAGGAGAATCTGGTATCACAATCTGAAGTAATTGATAGGGGAACACCATGTCACCTTACTATCTCTTTTATATAAATCCATGAAAGTTTATCTTGAGGAATAATATATCGAATTGGAAAAAAATGAGGAAATTTATTCAATTGATAAATAATAAAATTGATTGAATTATTACCTTCATATGTCATTGGTAATCCCAAAATAATACCAATAGATATATTTTCCCATTTCCACGTGGTCACCAATAATGGGTGAAGCTTCCCCTTATGTAATATCGCTATGCTTTAACCAGGATACAAGTCAAAAATTTCTTGGTAAAATCATTATAATATCTTTTCATTATATCCCACCAGTAATAATCATGATGATATCTCTAGATATTAGTACATCTAATATGAAATGAAAATGTAGAACAATGAGATTCACATAACAATTCTTTTTTCAAGGGTGGATGACAAAGAACACATATCCCCATATCAATTCTCAAAATAACCTATTCATCAATGTTAAAATAAGATCATATACATTTTTGAAAACATTTATCCTTTTATGAAACCAAATGTATTCATTATGAACCTGCTTAATTCTGGTAGATAGAGATGATTTAACTGATGTAAAAAGTTTAATTTTATTCTCCAACAACTTCAAATCCAAAATTCATGAAATTATTAAACAAATGATATCATTACAAACCTATCAAGGTTAATGTAGCATTTCATTTTTGATATAACGTATCACCCACATTATTTCCTTTCCTAAGTGGCAGTGAATCATGAAATCATAATCCTTGATTAATTACATCCATATACATTGTCTCAAGTTCAATTATTTCAGAGTGAATATATAGATTAATCATTTTTGATCATTATATATTTAACACATTACAAAAAACAAGTGATTCCTCCTAAAATTAATGAAAAAACTGCAATAACATGTTCTAAGCCATGTTTATGGTAGTTTAACACATGTGTTTTCAACTTACGTCATTCATAATCAATTACCATTCCATTATACATTCAGACACAACTATATCCTTTCTTTGAAGAATAAACATATATGAATATTTCACCATTCACATATAGTAATAACAAAATTGGAGCATTCACCAATCATCAATCAAATTCTATAAAAAAACTTAACACATTATTTGTTCTTGATGAATTTGACACCTCTTTTAGTTAAAATAGTCAGTTTGATTGATAAACATGAAATATATTAAAAAAAACCTCCAGTAATAGCACACCAAAAAAAGAAATATACGTATATTGGTTATATTTTGAGGGTATTGGAAAATTTCAACAACTCTTTATTTAGAATTATCAACCATTATTCCATATTTAGAAACATTATAACAATGTATAGAAATTTTTTGTAACAAAAAATCAGACTAGATGAATTTACCCTACATTTTTTTCATTATAGTTTTCCATTACATGCCATAAATTACTTTAATGTTCTTTTTACATTTGGAAAATATCAAAATTTAATCAATAATAACAAAACTAATAATATGGAAAAAATTACAGAAAATTAAATTCATAAAATCCATCAATTCGAAATGTGTATTGGTTAATCCAAAAGGAATAACTACAATTACTTTTTGGTTATATATTGTATGAAACAAACTCTTCATAGTTTCTACTTTCATTTGATTCAACTGATGGTACCCAGAACACAAGTCAACCTCTGAAATATACGCTAGTCCCCAGTGCTAATCAAACAGATTATCGATATGAGGAAGATGATGCATGTTCTTAATAGTGACGATATTAAATGCTCTATAGTTAATGAAAAGTCTTATTGTACCATCATTAATTTTAACAAAAAAAGATATGAGAACCCCAAGGCGATGTTCAAGGTCATATTAACGCATTATCTAATTACTCCAGCAATTTATTCATTATCTCCTATGGTTAAATTTCATCCATTAAATTAAGGGTTTTGAAATTTTCTATGATTCCATAACTACTTCAATAGTAAATTCAAAATACCGATCATGTACAATACCATGAAAATCAATAGGAAAAACAAAATGATACACATTTATCCCTCGAACATCATTATTTTAAATGTTCCATTGCATTCAACAATATTTTCAATGTAATATTCACTTCAATATTTCAATGTTGTCCCAGTTCATGGATATGTTATCAATAGTAGGGGTTCATTATTATACACAAACTCAATATATTTCTAAAAAGAAAACTATTTTGAACTATAGTATATCATATCATGTTAAACATAAATTCTATCCATTCCAAAGATAACATCAAAATATAATAGTGAAAAAACATCAATGATAGTAGGTACATTCAATCCACAAATATCAATTAGAAGATTCTCGTAATTTCTTTTTAACTCATCATTTCTCCAAATTTATTTTTCTATAATTTACAGATTGATTTAATGAGGTGGAATTCTAAATTTATCCCAAAATTTCATAGAAACAAATGATTTTGTGGAACTCGAATCAAGATAGACATTGGAAAAATCTGAATAAACTAAAAATGTGTATAATACCACTTCATTTGATGGTCCCACATAAACTATAATAGTGGAAAATGAGTTTACCATGCCCTTATTCATTTTATTTGACTGGGTTCAACCCTAGTTAAACAACTTTGGATACACATGTGTATAATTCCATAACTCATTGCAACCAAAATTACATACCACTGGCATTTAGTTGCATGCCAGATCATCTTTCTTATAGTTACGGCTAATATGACTAGTCGTACCACATGAAAAGAACTTTCTAGACAGTAAGAGACATTCTCCAGGACTCTTTCTACCACACTTTAAATAATATAGACATTTAGTTGTCCTTCCTCTAAAATTCTTTGATGTATGCTTTCACGTTGACTTCTAATTGGACCTCTTCTTTTTCTTACTGTCATGGAACACCTTGTCATCAGAAAAAACCATTTCTACCTTATCATCACATCTTTCATGTTTCTCACAACATGTGAATTAACGAGATGCTAATCGCCTTCGATATCAGGACATGATCTTGGAGTAAGACTTATTTATCTTACTATCAATATACAAAATAATACTTGGGATGTAAATTGGGAAACCAGTGAATGTTTCTTCAGATGTAGCAGCTGAATATTTCTCATTTTGAATAAATTTCTATAATTTATTTTCCATCACAAGTCAAATATCCGTATAAAAGAAATTGTCACGACCCGCCCTCGGGGCCCGTGCCGTGACTACCCCAAGCCCGCCTTCCATAGGCCAGGGGCTGACGACTAGCACCAAGGCGTAAATCCCGATAACTGGGAAGGCATTGCCTTTATAAAAGTAAAAAAAAAGAACCACAGAGCACAAGCGGAAGTAAAACACTAAGTACAAAAGAAAGTGCTGAAAAGTAAATTGGCCAGAATACAAACCCAAAAGAAAGTACAACTACAACTGTAAAGTACAACTCGAAAGGGAAAACAGCAACTGAAAAGTAAAGCTGCTTCGCCGAGCTGTCCACTATAAATCCCACCTGAAGGGTGGGTACAGATAGCTCCTCTGCTCCTCAGGTCCAACCGTCCGCTCCGAGTATGTCTTGCCCAGTGGTCCACCTCTGGGTACCGCCTCGTCGTGAGGTCCTTCTCTGGGTATCATCTCTTCGTATAGTCCACCTCCAGGTACTGTCCAGTCCTCGAACACTCGGCTTCTGTCAGCACTGCCCGTCGTCTGCAACCAACACAACGAGGTGCGGGCATAGCCCGTGCAGGGGTGAGTATAACGATATTCAGTAGGGACCCCGAGGCCCTCAAGGTCTCACTAAACCAACAAGGATAACCACAAAGAAGATCTCAACAGATAACCTCTACTTAGATATATGCCCATACATATACCTAAGTTATCAAGTAACCCATCTCAATCATGAGGAAACACAAGGATTGTGAAATCAACGGATAACCACTACCCGGGTATATGCCCATACATATACCTAAGTTAGCAAGTGACCCATCTCAATCATGAGGTAAACACAAGGTCAAAAGTCTCAGCTCAAACCAGGATTTTAATTATCGAAATCGTAACTACTGAAGAGCTCCGTCTCTAGAGTGTACAGTGGTCCTGTCACGACTCCGAGGTACTGCTCACTAACCTAAGACTGCTGAGGTACTCCTCCAGTCGAGTACCGCGGGTCTGCGGCCAACTACCTGGCGCTCGGTCCGCTGTGGGTCTGTCGCCAAATACCGGGCGCTCCCCCCAATAGCCTACAGAGGTACTCCTCCTGTCGAGTACCGCGGGTTTGCGGCCAACTACCGGGCGCTCCGTCCGCCGTGGGTCTGTCGCCAAATACCGGGGCTAGTCGACTCACTCCAAGTCGAGTCGGTCAAGCAGTCGTCAGGTCTCGGCAGGCTACACGGTCTCCGTATTCCGCACGCTCGTCTCCGGGAGGGTCCGCTCCACGAGCTACTGATCGATACTCCAAGTATCTCAAGGTCCCACGAAGAAGTACCTCAAAGGACCGCCACGTCATAGGGGTCTCAACGCAACAGACGGCGCGTCAATCAGACGCCCGGTCTGTGAGTTATTAGCCTTTTCGTCCCAGGGGCCCGGTTGGTTTCGTGAGCGAACCAAACCCGGCCGTATCTCAACTGTACCCCGAACTCTCATAGGGTAAACTCAAAGGGACCGTTTGTCAACGCGATCACCAACGCCGCTGACGATTCGTCAAACGGACGTTCTGTCAGAAAGATATCATCTTTTCCGTTCCAGGGGCCCGGTTGGATTTCGGTGCGATCCAACCCGGCCACTATCCATCTGTATCCAAAACTCGGGCGGAGGATGCCAAAAGTTCCGTATCGTCAACAAGAACTCAACGCAACAGACGGTGCGTCAATCGGACGCCCAGTCTGAGAGTTATTGGCTTTTTCGTTCCAGGGGCCCAGTTGGATTTCGATGCGATCCAACCCGACCGCACTCCGTCGGCATCCAAACCTCGAGCGGAGTAAGTCGAAAGATCCATCTCACTTAGAGGCATTCAATGAAACATACGGTGCGTCAATCGGACGCCTGGTCTGTTATTTATTAGCCTTTCCGTCTCACACCCACCCTGGGAAACTTCCCATGAGGTCACCCATCCTGATCACTACTCTAGGCCAAGCACGCTTAACTACAGAGTTTTAACCACGTAGGCTCCCGAAAAGGAAGGTGCACCTTGAGTATAGTATACCGAAACGACCGTCTCGATCCAAGGATCGTGTTGCCGCTGACGACGAGTCGTTTGGAGGCCCGTAGCCCACGATACGGGCATTTGACCAAACCGCTCGGTAACGGGGGTTTCGGGCCCGGGCCGTCCCGGCCCGAGACCCCCCCGGATGGCCCGAACCGGGTCGACCCGCCCCGGACGGGGTCGACCCGGCCCAGCACAGCCCGGACCGGCCCGGCGCGGCGCGGCGCGGCACGGCGCGGCCCGGCGTGGCCCGACGCGGCGAACCGGCCAGGCGCGCCGGTTCGGCGCAAGGCAGCTCGCTGGGCGCGCTGCCAGCTCGGCCGAAGGCCGAGCTTGCTGGAAACGGGGGGTCGCCTGCCCCCCCTTTGTGAAACCGGCCTCCCCTCATAATGGGGTGCCAAATAACTGCCTGGGGAAATTAAATTCCCCCGGTTTCCACCAACCCGGCTGGCCCGACCTGGCCGGCCGGCTTCTTGTCAACAGGACCGGCAAGGGCCGGTCCTCTTCCGTCTTCCAGCACCGGCGGCCCGGCCGGACGCCGGTCATCACGATCCGCCGCGGCCCGGAACCGGCTGCGACCTTCGTCATCCGGCGCTGTGCGACGACACCGCGCCCCTCCGCCGCGGCCCCGCTCCTGCCGCGGCGTCTTCGGTTTCCTTCGACGCGGCGCGACGACGTCGTGTTCATGATAATTCTTTCCACGACGCGGCGCGACTGCGCCACGCAATAATTTCCGTGTGATTCCCGCGTGGTGCGACGACACCACGCTATCTCGTTTCATCCGCAAGAAACATTCAAGAACAAAGGAGGGGGGTTCGGCCGTGTTTGTGCGTTCCGTTCCCCCTCTCGTTAGACGATAACACTTAAACGTTCAACCTCAAGTTTGTCATGCTAGAACCAAGAACGGAAAATAATTAAATAAAGCAACATCAAACCCCTACCTCGCTTTTCGTTATGTGTTGACGAAGTCGCGGAAAGGCGGCGGCGATTTGTCGACATCGGAAAAGAGAAGCCGTTGACGACGTCGGCGTTCTTCGTGAAAGGCGCTCCCTTCTTTATTCCGGAAGGAGTGGGAAGGAGGCATCCAAGAAGGGATCGACGTTGGAAACTTCACGTTCTTCTTTGGAAAAGGCATTATTCGTCGAGAAGACGTTGTTCCATGTTTGGAGATGTCCTTCGTGTTCTTCGTCGAGGGTGGAATTCTCTTCAATCCTTCCATGACTCTATCACAAAGATTTAGCCAACCCCAAACAATAAAACAACACACCTTATTATAGTGTTAGCTTAATGAATTCAAAATAATTAAAATTCATTAAGTTACATCCTTCATTAATGGGTGGAGAGACTCCAAAATTAATGAAGGTGGAAGTGAAGAGTCACATTTAATTGGGGGGGTTCAAGAGAGTTAAGGAGTTTAAGGAAAATGAGGGGTTTTGGCACATTAAGTGCAAGGGAGTTTAAGGGGGGTAGAAGAGAGTTAAGGGGAAGGTGAAGGGTTCGGGATCGTGTGGGCCCCACCTCACCTTAATCCTCACTTGGTTAGTTTGGAACTTGTGATTCCACCCCAACTTCCACACTTAGGATATAACCACTTAAGAAGATAAATAAAATTTGTAACACAAATTTTATTTTTCTTTACACTTAAACCACAACCTTATTAAACAACTTCTCCCAAGCAAACGCAAATCCAGGAAAGGCATTCCTAAGCAAAAAAAGGCGCTACGGTTCCATCGGTGCCCTCGGAATTTGATTCCGGGCACCGGTTCAAAAGTTAGAAATTCTCGCTCGTTCGTTCACTGAACGTACCCGAGCCAAACTTCGGAAATTGATTCTGGGCACACCGGGCCTCGGAATCCGGCGCCATCAGAAACTGCGTTCTTGTAAAATTCCAAAGAAAATTAAGAAAAAAATTTCCTTGAAATTTCCAGGTCTTTACATTACTCCCACCTCAGGGCTTTACGTCCCCGTAAAGCTTCATCACAAACTAGGGTCACAAAAGCGGTACAGAGCACGCATCTGAGCCTTCCGCTCCCATGTGCTCACCTGGAGGTTCCCGTACTGTCAAAGGAAGTGCACCCAAGGAATCAATCATCCTCGTAGGATCTGCTCTTGTCTATCCTTGATCCCCACTGGAACCTCTGTGCATGTCGCTCTATCATCGACGTCCAACTCCCTGAGGTCGATGATGTGTGAAGGATCAAGCACGTATCTCTTCAATTGAGTTACGTGAAAGTTATCATGCACCTGGTGCAACTGAGGTGGATGGGTCAAGCGATAAACCACCTCGCCTACCCTTCTGGGGACCTAAAAAGGTCTATTGAACCTCGGAGATCTCTTGCCACTTCGGCTACATCTCCGTAAACCTCGTCAAGGTGAGACCTGTATAAGAACGTGGTCGCCATCCTCGAACTCTAAAGGTCTCCCTTTTTAGGTTAGAACTGAAACTCAAAACTCATGCTGCCACAAGGGTACGGTTGGCCGACCCAAGAATGATCGGCTACACCCTCCCATGCACGAGTTTATCTTGTGCTGCCCAGGGTTTCCTTTTCGCCGACCAAGGAAAACCCATCCCAACGTTTGCCTAATACCGTCAATTTGAGTATGAACAGTGATTGACAAATACATACTCAAACTAACCTCGTAAGGCCTCGACGGTGCCACCAAGAGGTCCTAACCGAGACTCTCGCCTCGAGGGTCAGATCACACCGTCGACGTAAGTGTGACTATCGAGTCTCCTCCCAAAGGTATCTCCAGACATGAGGGTCAAGTCAACGGCTTAACCAGAATCTCTAGGTCTGGGAATAGATTCATGGAAGGAAGGGATGATTCGTTTCGATGCCTGTGGCTATGGAATCTAGTAGAAGATAAATTCCGCACTTCGAATCATCCTTAGAGCCCCTTTTTGGTCGCACTCCATGACCGCAAGCAGCTGCCCTCTTTCCCTGCTCTCCAACTCCCTGAGTCTAGCGGGGACTACAAAGGCGGGTGATGGTAACATGTTGAAATGTACACCACCACGAGCTGCTCTCCAAGCTCTGCCTCCATGTCTGCTGCTCTGCAGATTCATCTGTCCTTAACATTTCCTCTTCTTGAAACATTTTACATGCCCAAGTCTCCGAGACTGGTGTCAGTTTCCTGCTTTCCAAACTTCTAACATTCTCTGGCTGTATTCGATCAACAAAGAATTCTCAACCACAAAGGTTCCTTCTAGCACTCTAGCCTAAGTAGAAATGCATAGAGAAAAGGTGCTGGCTCGGAAGCCCTTAAACATACCATGCTCAGAGGTCCGACCTCTATTGAACTGATCGAAACTCTTCCATCGAGTACCCGATATGTTCGGTACGCCTCGATGAATTCTCAGCTATCAACACTTCGTCCCGCCGAAACTATAAAAGTTCTAGAAAATTCTCGGCCACCTCCTCAAGCCAGTCCTCAGCCGCCTATGAGTCAGGTTCACCTCGGAACATGAGGGTATCTGAAGTTAGAACACATGTAAGGTAGTAAACTTACATGTGTCACCTACCGGTACCGCCGGTTGTAACTGCTGACCAACAGGTAGTGATGTATAGCTGACACACTACCCAAAGGCACTATCTCAGGCATCGGTTCACGTACTGAAGCCTCATCACTATGCGGACCATCCTCATGGTCATTCAATGGAAAACACTATTGGCCATGTCCACCATCCACTCTACTGATGTCTCAGCTAGGTGGAAAACTCTAGCAATCACCTCCAGCCACTGCTCTGCTGTCTGGAAATCTGCCTCGCCTCGTAACTTCTGAGGCCTCTACTGCTGGAACTCGTGCAACGCGCTCCGCCAGCGTGCACAGTTTGCTAGTATAGCCGTTGGCATCTGCTTCCCAACTGGTGGTGATGTACTGGTACACCACCCGAGGGTGCCAACATAGTAAAAAGGGCCCTGCACCAGAGCCTCGTCGCTCGGTGAGCCGTCATCGAGTACTCTCTCGGAACTCCAACTGACTGTCTGCGTGGAGACATCCTGAACAGATGCGACACGGTCAACGTCTTATACCTGGTGAGCTGACCTGGTTTGAGCTGACTTTAAAATTTTGGAAACACACACGCAATCAGTGTTTTTGTGTACAAAGTCGGAAATCAGTAGTCAGGGTCCTGGTGTACGGATACGTCGGCCGCCGCACCAACATTGGACTCCCTGAACTGAAGACCAAACTCGGTACCCTTAACACTATTGCTTCACATAGAAAAAGATCAGAGTCCTAAGTTCTACGGTAGAACTGAACTCCTCTGATACCAATTTGTCACGACCCGCCCTCGGGGCCCGTGCCGTGACTACCCCAAGCCCGCCTTCCATAGGCCAGGGGCTGGCGACTAGCACCAAGGCGTAAATCCCGATAACTGGGAAGGCATTGCCTTTATAAAAGTAAACATAAAGAACCACAGAGCACAAGCGGAAGTAAAACACTAAGTACAAAAGAAAGTGCTGAAAAGTAAATGGGACAGAATACAAACCCAAAAGAAAGTACAACTACAACTGTAAAGTACAACTCGAAAGGGAAAACAGCAACTGAAAAGTAAAGCTGCTACGCCGAGCTGTCCACTGGAAATCCCACCTGAAGGGTGGGTACAAATAGCTCCTCTGCTCCTCAGGTCCAACAGTCCGCTCCGAGTGTGTCTCGCACAGTGGTCCTCCTCCGGGTACCGCCTCGTCGTGAGGTCCTCCTCTGGGTACCATCTCTTCGTATAGTCCTCCTCCAGGTACTGTCCAGTCCTCGAACACTCGGCTTCTGTCAGCACTGCCCGTCGTCTGCTACCAACACAACGAGGTGCGGGCATAGCCCGTGCAGGGGTGAGTATAACGATACTCAGTAGGGACCCCGAGACCCTCAAGGTCTCACTAAACCAACAAGGATAACCACAAAGAAGATCTCAACAAATAACCTCTACTTAGATATATGCCCATACATATACCTAAGTTATCAAGTAACCCATCTCAATCATGAGGAAACACAAGGATTGTGAAATCAACGGATAACCACTACCCGGGTATATGCCCATACATATACCTAAGTTAGCAACTGACCCATCTCAATCATGAGGTAAACACAAGGTCAAAAGTCTCAGCTCAAACCAGGATTTTCATTATCGAAACTGTAACTACTGAAGAGCTCCGTCTCTAGAGTGTACAGTGGTCCTGTCACGACTCCGAGGTACTGCTCACTAACCTAAGACTGCTGAGGTACTCCTCCTGTCGAGTACTGCGGGTCTGCGGCCAACTACCGGGCGCTCCGTCCGCTGTGGGTCTGTCGCCAAATACCGGGTGCTCCCCCCAATAGCCTACAGAGGTACTCCTCCTGTCGAGTACCGCGGGTTTGCGGCCAACTACCGGGCGCTCCGTCCGCCGTGGGTCTGTCGCCATATACCGGGCGCTCCGTCCACTGGGCTAGTCGACTCACTCCAAGTCGAGTCGGTCAAGCAGTCGCCAGGTCTCAGCAGGCTACACGGTCTCCGTACTCCGCACGCTCGTCTCCGGGAGGGTCCGCTCCACGAGCTACTGGTCGATACACCAAGTATCTCAAGGTCCCACAAAGAAGTATCTCAAAGGACCGCCACGTCATAGGGGTCTCAACGCAACAGACGGCGCGTCAATCAGACGCCCGGTCTGTGAGTTATTAGCCTTTTTGTCCCAGGGGCCCGGTTGGTTTCTTGAGCGAACCAAACCTGGCCGTATCTCAACTGTACCCCGAACTCTCATAGGGTAAACTCAAAGGGACCGTTTCTCAACGCGATCACCAACGCCGCTGACGATTCGTCAAACGGACGTTCTGTCAGAAAGATATCATCTTTTCCGTTCCAGGGGCCCGGTTGGATTTCGGTGCGATCCAACCCGACCACTATCCATCTGTATCCAAAACTCAGGCGGAGGATGCCAAAAGTTCCGTATCGTCAACAGGAACTCAATGCAACAGACGGTGCGTCAATCGGACGCCCGGTCTGAGAGTTATTGGCTTTTTCGTTCTAGGGGCCCGGTTGGATTTCGATGCGATCCAACCCGACCGCACTCCGTCGGCATCCAAACCTCGAGCGGAGTAAGCCGAAAGATCCATCTCACTTAGAGGAATTCAACGAAACATACGGTGCGTCAATCGGACGCCTGGTCTGTTATTTATTAGCCTTTCCGTCTCACACCCACCCTGGGAAACTTCCCAGGAGGTCACCCATCCTGATCACTACTCTAGGCCAAGCACGCTTAACTACGGAGTTTTAACCACGTAGGCTCCCGAAAAGGAAGGTGCACCTTGAGTATAGTATACCGAAACGACCGTCTCGATCCAAGGATCGTGTTGCCGCTGACGACGAGTCGTTTGGAGGCCCGTAGCCCAAGATACGAGCATTTGACCAAACCGCTCGGTAACGGGAGTTTCGGGCCCCGGCCGTCCCGGCCCGAGACCCCCCCGGATGGCCCGAACCTGGTCGACCCGCCCCGGACGGGGTCGACCCGGCCCAGCACAGCCCGGGCCGGCCCGGCGCGGCGAGGCGAACCGGCCAGGCGCGCCGGTTCGGCGCAAGGCTGCGCGCTGGGCGCGCTGCCAGCTCGGCCGAAGGCCGAGCTCGCTGGAAACGGGGGGTCGCCTGCCCCCCCCCCCCCCCCTTTGTGAAACCGGCCTCCCCTCATAATGGGGGGCCAAATAACTGCCTGGGGAAATTAAATTCCCCTGGTTTCCACCAACCCAGCCGGCCCGACCTGGCCGGCCGGCTTCTTGTCAACAGGACCGGCAAGGGCCGGACCTCTTCCGTCTTCCGGCACCGGCGGCCCGGCTGGACGCCGGTCATCACAATCCGCCGCGGCCCGGATCCGGCTGCGGCCTTCGTCATCCGGCGCTGTGCGACGACACCGCGCCCCTCCGCCGCGGCCCCGCTCCTTCCGCGGCGTCTTCGGTTTCCTTCGACGCGGCGCGACAACGTCGTGTTCATGATAATTCTTTCCACGGCGCGGCGCGACGGCGCCACGCAATAATTTCCGTGTGATTCCCGCATGGTGCGACGACACCACGCTATCTCGTTTCATCCGCAAGAAACATTCAAGGACAAAGGAGGGGGGTTCGGCCGTGTTTGTGCGGTCCGGTCCCCCTCTCGTTAGACGATAACACTTAAACGTTCAACCTCATGTTTGTCATGCTAGAACCAAGAACGGAAAATAATTAAATAAAGCAACAACAAACCCCTACCTCGCTTTTCATTATGTGTTGACGAAGTCGCGGAAAGGCGGCGGCGATTTGTCGACATTGGAAAAGAGAAGCCGTTGACGACGTCGGCGTTCTTCGTGAAAGGCGCTCCCTTCTTTATTCCGGAAGGAGTGGGAAGGAGGCATCCAAGAAGGGATCGACGTTGGAAACTTCACGTTCTTCTTTGAAAAAGGCATTCTTCGTCGAGAAGACGTTGTTCCATGTTTGGAGATGTCCTTCGTGTTCTTCGTCGAGGGTGGAATTCTCTTCAATCCTTCCATGACTCTATCACAAAGATTTAGCCAACCCCAAATAATAAAACAACACACCTTATTATAGTGTTAGCATAATGAATTCAAAATAATTCAAATTCATTAAGTTACATCCTTCATTAATGGGTGGAGAGACTCCAAAATTAATGAAGGTGGAAGTGAAGAGTCACATTTAATTGGGGGGGGGGGGTTCAAGGGAGTTAAGGAGTTTAAGGAAAACGAGGGGTTTTGGCACATTAAGTGCAAGGGAGTTTAAGGGGGGTAGAAGAGAGTTAAGGGGAAGGTGAAGGGTTGGGGCTCGTGTGGGCCCCACCTCACCTTAATCCTCACTTGGTTAGTTAGGAACTTGTGATTCCACCGCAACTTCCACACTTAGGATATAACCACTTAAGAAGATAAATAAAATTTGTAACACAAATTTTATTTTTCTTTACACTTAAACCACAACCTTATTAAACAACTGCTCCCAAGAAAACACAAATCCAGGAAAGGCATTCCTAAGCAAAAAACGGCGCTACGGTTCCATCGGTGCCCTCGGAATTTGATTCCGGGCACCGGTTCAAAAGTTAGAAATTCTCGCTCGTTCGTTCACTGAACGTACCCGAGCCAAACTTCGGAAATTGATTCTGGGAACACCGGGCCACGGAATCAGGCGCCGTCAGAAACTGCGTTCTTGTAAAATTCCAAAGAAAATTAAGAAAAAAATTTCCTTGAAATTTCCGGGTCTTTACAGAAATTCTCTAGTAAGATATTCTTATGTACATCACATTATATGGAAACGATTCTTCAAAAATTAGTGATATTTTTATCAATTGAAAACCATTGATTGCCTTCACCTTCTAAACAATAAATATCAATGCTATAATTTTTATTTTATGAACACCACATTACATCAAAAATCTTTTAAGATGATTTAATCCACCATTTAGATTGGACAAGGTCAGATAATCCTTTGAATTATGTTGTTACCTCATGACATTCTCCACTATCGCCATATTCCTCATTGGTTAATTTTTTTATCTCATTCATGGACACCCCCACCATTTTTCACCTGACTCAACTGAGCCATCACTACAACAAAATGTTCAGTTCTGATTCAGAACATCTTAGGGTACTGATTTCAAAGGTTATATTCCTCTATATTGCTTACCACTTTATCTACCATGATTCCTATGTGTAAAAAATTTCATAAAAAACATATATTAGATGAAGAAACATGGTAATATTCAAATTCTCTATCATTTCTATGTGACCATAACATTAAAATAATTTTCATATATTTATTAACAATTTTCTAACTCTTAATGTTTTCTAATCAAACCACTAATACCAACTATATGGATCCTACCTTAAATAATGATTAATATTGTGTTATGTCAATAATTTTCTATTAATTCACATTTGAAATCATTTCAGGTATGGAGGTTTAGAGAATTTGCCATCATTTATACATAACAACTGATTATTACAATGTAAACACTTGTACTCTCTAACCAATTTTTTTATAATACAAAAAAAATTAAAAATAAACTTATTCCACATTTAAACATCATAACTTTTCAATGATCCCATCCTTACCTTTATTTTCTGATAAAATACATTGAAAAACATTCCATACTTGGGATGATCATAAAATACTCAGTAAGGGATATGCAAAGAATGAAAGCTATTATAAATGTGATAAACATGTTAATCAGGAATAAATTATCATTAATTAATAATTTATGACATTATAAAGTAGTAAATAATATTCCATAAATATATAAAAATTTATTGTCATTTTTTAACCAAAATATTACCATAAAACTGATAGGAGGCACGCCTAACATATATAGGATAACTTGTAACATAATTATTCTTAATTGGGATAACCATACTAACGACATGAACAAATATAATTCATTCAAATTTAATTACCATATAGAAAACTCCCATAGCCAATGCATTGGTGGATATAATGTAACCATCCAACCATGGTTTATCATGGAACCAACAATCATTTGTTTTATCAAATAAACACTTGTGAAATTTTCAAGTACAATTTAATAATTATGAAATATAAAACAAGAATAATGGACAAATAAAATTTCCATATTGCAATCACGATAGATAATTTCAAGATATTGACGACATTAATTATTTTCTCAAACCAATTTTCAATACCAAAATAAATATGAAAGTGTATTATATTTATTTTTCTTTTAAATAATTATCACTCTTAGAGGAAACCAAATTTTAAATAATGCTTGCGAATGCGGGGATTTCACTGTCACCGTATACGTTAAAAACATCCCTTTTGTAATATTGTAAAATGAATAAAATAAATTATACCTTTTTAAAAACCATTTTACTAAATAAAATTTCAACGGGTTTGGTTATAACCCATATTAAAGAAGGCTGTGTAGAAATCAAAATATTTCTTAATGAATGGAGATTGAGACGATGTCCCTTACCTCATGTCTGACTGGTCTTGTTCATTATTTATAATCATGAATAATAAACATACATTAATTTACAAATTATTCAGAACATTTTTCATGTTTATTATAAATTTTAAATCACTTATTACTGTGTTATACATATTACACATTTATTTATATTCATATTGTATGTTTTCTCGATGTTCAGTACTTGAGACGATAATGAACATGTTATTATGTAAATTATCCCTATAGTCATAATTCCATGATGAAAAAATGATATTAATTATTTAAATATCATATATATTATTTATATATTTATTTATAATATTCCATAATATTATGATATAAGAAATGAAATACACCGTCCATGGAGACGTTAAACCTTATGTACGCATGAACACAACATTCATTTCATTTTCATATAAGAAAATTATAACATAATGATACATAAGTATATTACAATTACTGTATAATTTATGTTTTATATAATTTACATATGGTCATTAACTCCACCATTTATATGATCTATTTATTGCATTAACGAGTCATATAACTTTGAAGGGGAAAAGTCCACAATTCCTCAAATGATATTATCGTATTTACACATTTTGGAAAACATTAAGGAATGTTTTCAATAAAACATACAGAATAATAGATACAATATTAATATAATATATATCATATATAAATATTTTTTCATCATAATGGACCCCTTGAGATGTGGTAGGAGAAAATTGGACAATCATCATTTTGTGGGGATGTAGTTCACTATACATAGAAAAAGTATGTTATATATCCATTAGATGGAGTTGTGATTACGTGTAGGTTGAAATGATTTCATAAAAGCATACTATTATATTGAAGATAAATGGTTTTTTATAAAATAATGAAATAAAGAGAGCTTCGGGGGTTGGAGAAGGAAAATAAATGAAATGATCTTGAGAGAAGATGATACCTCTAATCGGGTAAATCCTTTTAATTTCATCCAAAAGGCATTCTTGAATTGCATTACTCCCATGTTAAGGCTTATATGGGGATGGTAGGGATGTTGGGAGATTATTTGAGTAGAATTTCGATGAGAAACTGGGCTTTAGAGGTGTGAGTAAGTGTGTAGAGGTCGAGGCCTTTTAACAGAGGGTTGGGGGCACATTAGGAATGTCTGTAAATATTATTTTATTAGAAATTTATTTTTGAATTATAATTTCATAAAAGGGACATATTTACAGTATATGATGGTTATGGGTATAAATAATCTCCATCAATAGGTTTTAGAAAATATTAAATCACAAATTTAACTTTATCTTTTGGATTTAACCCTTAATTAAAAACTTTTACTCTTAAAATTTCTTCTTGTATGTTTACACTATGTTGTGAATATAATTATTATGTAATTAAAATAGAACCTCAAGGGGATCATTAATTACAGTTTTATGATTATATAATCCATTTGTACGAATCATAAATTTTTATGTCTTTTATATCAATTAATAAAATATTATTCATATTAGAAACTGATTTATGTCAATTTTGACACTATTTAGTAATTGAATTTTTTAAAGACATAAAAACATTATTAATTCAATAAAATATGTTAATTCAAAGATAAAACGTCATAATATTCCTTAAAATTCATTTATGGAATCAAAATTTTCAAATTACATTTATTTTAATATTTATAAGATAGTTTATTCTAATATTTCATTAATAAGGTAATCACTGCATCATCATTGTTTCATAAAGAAATTTATTTATTTAATTTCTAAAAAATATTACTAAAATAACATGACGTAAGATATATGTTTAGATTTATAATGACTAATTAGAGTTAAATATTTCATTTATATAACCCCATTTTTTTCCAAAAAGATACATGTTTATTGTATATTTCTCTTTAATATAAAATATTTATTATAACATGACATTATCACTCCCAAGTGGCTCCAAATGCCAAAAGATCAGAATTATGATTTTTTTGCACACCCATGACTCATAAAATATGATTCGGTCTTGGTTTAGGGTATTTATATTTTATTATAATATTACTTTCACCTTTATTTTCTAAATTTATCCTTTAACCATGATTAATAACAATAATTACTGAAGTTACTGTTCATAATTACCAAAAATAAGGGGGACCTTTTTACCAAATTTGGAAATTAAGATTCCAAATATGGAATCCATTTTACTAAATTCATAACACATAAGTAGTAATAATTAATACAAAAATAAATCTCGTTTTCCAAATAAGAAAATGTGTTTCTTAAAATTAATACCCATCAAAAAGATCAACACGTGTTTATATCATTTTTCACTGTGAAATTACACCCAATGAAAAAAACTGTATTAAATTATAAGAACATAATCCAACTACACTTTAAAACCAATTTAATGGATTTATTACCTATATAAATATATTACATGAGAAGGAAATTTTAAAATAAAATGTATTTTTTTTACTATTCGTTAAAATATACATTTTCTCAGAAAAATACAAAAAATTAAACAAAATTAAATTTTGATATTTTTATTATAAATAACAAGTTTATTATTTCAATTATAACTTATAAAATTGTCAAAAACGAATTTTAAAAAATCATACACATCAAAAGTTGTTAAGGCTACAATTAAAAAACATTAGTATATTTATGGCATAAAATTGAATTTATTCTCATTTTAAGCCACCTAATTTTAGTGATTAATTGTAAAACCATTTAACAAACATGTGTAATAATATTATAGATTGTTTTTTTTCTTTCCATAAAATATAACAGTTATGTGTTAACTGCCATTTATAAGGATTACATTATTTTAGTATTCTTTTTTGTTAAAATTCAGCGTTGTGTGTAGCCTAATATTTCAGAGAAACACATAGTTTCATTTTGAGTATGATATCGAATATAGTGTCCCCATTAATGTAAAACTAGTACCTAATTCATAAATATTTAATACATATTAATATTTAGTTTTCTTTAATTACATTGGATTTTACATCAATGTTTTTTGACCCATGTCAATAAGGTATGCAATGCAAGTCAAGGATTAAATCTATTAGTGATATTTCAATTATTGATGCATTACAGTTTGGGAAAATGTATTTATTCAGTCCTATAAAAATTGGTCGTATTGGTGTAATATAAAATGTATATATTTAGATGATGATGACAATAGATACACATGGCTTTATTTTTTTGAAAAATGATTTTAAGGCTTCTGTATTTTCAAAAACACAGTTTATCCAAAATAAAAAAGGATGAAAACCTTATCTTGATAAATAATTATAGGGATCATGGTGGATAATTTTTCAAATAAAATTTTGAAAAAATTTGTTGTAAAATGGAAATACATATATCTTTTTAGGGTCTAGAACACCCCATTAAAATTGTGTTGTATGAAAAAGAAATAATATTCCTAAAAAATAACAACAACTGTGTAGTGTGAATAATAAATTTCTAATAATTTTTCAAATGAAGAGGTTATTAAAACATGTTATACTATAAATCATGTTTTATTTTTTAATTTTAATAATATAAAAAATTATGAGTAGTGGATAGACCAAATACCTATTTTTCTTAAATCAGAGTATTTGGATGAAATGTATTTATATGGAATAAGTGAATTTATAAAAATAATAATTTAAATTAGATGAAGCTATATAATTTTATTGATCAACTACATATACGGAATATTGAGTTTTTTCATAAAAAATCATGCACTGTTTATGGAATATTACATGTTAAGATTGACGAAACTAACCCTTTTGTTTTTAAACAAACCCAAAAAATTCCTCAAATGTGTTTTTGAAAACTGATCCTCAATAATGGATTGTTGGTTCATCTATTAAGGAAGATAAATAGAAATTTTTTTGATGTATTTACCAAATAAGGTTATAAAAATTTTGTTGATCACCGGGTTTTACAAAACCCTACTCAGTATTTATTTAGGAATCATCATACTAATAGTAACATTGGTGATGTGAATAAATTATTATGGAATAAAAGGTTTTTATTAAATGAATAATAAAATATTGGTTTTGTATCTAAATTTAAACCTAAAATCATGATTAATATTTAGGTGATGCAGATTCGATTAAGGCTATGCATGATGACTGAAATGAATTCGAGAGGAACAAAGTATGGACCATGGTTGTATTAACTAAATAAAATTTTATAATTTTGATAAAATTATAATGAACAATACATTACATACATTTTTATTACTTCAGAATTGAATCATACTTATTACAACATATAATAAAACCACCAAAGGACCGTATAGGTATATTGTATTTAGAAACTGGGAAACATAAACAACTAGTTCATAAATCATCTATATTGTCTCCCATTTATTTCATCATATATAGTGTCCCTTTTGGCATATTCTACTTATTACCCTTCTTTCATACCTAAGGAAAAGAAAACATACAAAAGGGATAGCTAAAATTCTCAGTAAGGGTAAAAAAAGAAATATCAATCATATCATATTTTGAAGAACATAACATTTTTAAAATCATATCCTCCAAAAGAGATCAAAATATCATGACATGGGATCAATCAAAATAGTGAAATTTACTCCAAATAATCATAACATAAAACATAAAACATTGTGTAATACACACATAATCATATAGAATCATTTCTTATTAGTCAAGACTCATTTCCATGACTATCTTAGTGGACAATGTCCATTTCTGAACCGAGTTCACTCCTTGTTTCAGTCCTACTTCACTAAACCGGATTAAACTAACGTTCCAGCCATGTATATCACATGAGATATAAATAATTACCTAATGAATTGGAGGGAGATATAGGTCCCATCAATCTCATAGTGAAATCATTCTTATGTGTCCACAAAATCATAAATCATACATCATAGCATAACCCATGCAATAAAAATGGGATTCTTAAACATCGAGTCATCATAACATAATCCATATAAGATAAAAGGACTTAATAAAAATAATTCCATCATAACATAATCATATCAATATAAAAATATGGATAGAAACAGAACCCTATATTATCTTAGAAGGAAAATAATTTTGATAAAATGCTTGAACTCCATTCTTGAGGAAAATATCCTTTCTACTTCAAAAACATTTTACTTTCTTAAAATGTCATTTAATTTCACACTAAAGAAGTTGATTTAAAATAAACATGAAAAATTTTAAAGGATTATTCATGGAAATAATGCTTTAAAAGTCCATTCAGGATGTATAAGTTAAAAAAACATTCTTCTTGAACTTTGGACGGAAAAGTAAAAAAGTACCTCGTACTAAAAAGGACAAAAGATTCCTTTAATATCTTTTACTAAAGACTCACCAATGGGTAAATTGGATTTAAAAAATTTTAGGTGGATGTAACTAATATTACATATTGAGGATACATGGATGTGGATGATAAGTATTCCCCAGTAAAATCAGAAGTATAAACAATCTCGAATAAAAATGTGATTGTGAAATTTTCCCTTACCTTAGGTCTGATTTGCATCGTACGTGTCTGAACCTCCTGTATAATGATTTAAATATTTTCATTGAATTATTCCAGAATCATAATCATTGTTATTATATCATATATGGCAATATTATTAGCTTCTTATTAGTAGAATTTCATTGCTATTTGTCATTCGGGTGTTTATTGCTTTTTGTTCTTATACGTGTTTTGTAAACGAAATTCTTATTCTTATTTTTTAGGATATAGATATTTCATTTACAGAATGGTATTAGTGTTATATATATCATATTTATTCAATAAATTCATTTATATAATTATTATTCATTGGATATCATGTAGAAAAAGTCGCATCACATCTTGGATATGGTATTCCGTACATACGCACGAGCGATGATATCGTTCCCATGTTCATGGAATTGTATACAACTGTATGTATAATATTTCAGAATAAATATCACATTACAATAATAATATATAGTTATTCTTTACACCATTATACCAATCCATGTAATGTGGTGGTCGAAAACAGATTACACCACGACGTGGAGACGGTATTCCGTACGTACACACACGCGGTGATTTCATTTTCTGTAGGATGGATAGAAGTTGAAATTGGGTTGTTTAAAATTTATAATAACATATAATTATATGAGTGATACTGATGTTATTACTCCATAAATAAACAACTAAAGAAGAAGAAGTAGAAGAAGAAATAAATTTGAAAGAATCAGTAACGAACATTACCTCTTTTTTGAAGCACCTCTTCATAACCTCCTCTTAGGGAACTAAATATGGTATTTGAAAGAGTACAGGTCATCTAGTATGTTTATAGGGAAGTGTAGAAGATAATTTTGTAGGGGTTGGCCGATCATGAAGGCTCAAAGTGGTGTGAGGAGGAGAGGGAGGAGGTGCTCTTTTATAAGGGAGGAGATGGGAACTTTAGAAAAAACATAAAATATTATTTTATTATAAAGAAATATTCGGTTTTTAATAGCTCCAAATTAATTCATTTTGAATATAAGGTGGGTAGGGGTCGAAAGTATCTCAAAAAATATATTTTAGAAAATTTTAGGTTTCTATTTTAACCTTATCATTTTGATTTAACTTTAAGTTAAATAATTTTACTTTTACTGTGTCCTCTTGTTTTCTTACACTATATGGTTATTAAACATATAATAATAAGCCAAAAGAACCCCAAGTTGTTTATTATTAATATATATAACCTTATCTAAGTCATTCGGTCGAACCATAGATGTTTAGGAATAAAATAATAATTAATAATTTAATATTTTTTTAAACTACTTTCTGACAATTATGACACTATTTGGTACATGGTTTTTTGTGGAAATCATAATAGCTAGATTAGTTCGAAAAATGTTTTTGAAATAAATACTAATGTGTTATATTAACCTATAATTTTTTTTAATTCATAAAAATTCTCAAATTACTTTTATTTGTCTATTTATAATATCAATTATGTTAATATTTTCATAATAAGGTAATTACTGCATCATCATTATGTCGTAAATATATTAAATTATTTAAAGTCTAAAAATTTTAAATAAAATACCATTATTTAGGAAATGTTCTTATATTTATAATTAATATTTATAGTCAAATTTATCTTATGTATATCCCTATATTAAAAATGTTTTATTTATTAATCGTTGAATTTAACTTTTTTAACTATTAATTAAATAAAATAATAATAAATGTCCTAATATAATAAAAGGGGACCTAAATGGTCATTTTTTATTCCTATGGTTGTTTTTGGTCATATTAAACTTATCCAATTAGGAAATGTGTTAGTGCAATAATAATACCATTTTTACACATAATTACCATATTTACTTTTAACCGTGGTAAATAAAAGTAAAACTTTACTATTCACCAAAAATTATTTTTATCTTAATGAACCACATTTTACTCATTGATGTTAACTGTGTCTCTCAAACATTAGAAATTCCTTTCAATGAAGTGGTAAAATTATGTTTTATAGAAATTTTCAATCTCTCCTATGAGGTGGGTAAAAGACGGTGAGAAGTTCAATTAAATTTTTATATATCTAAAATTATTATAAAATGACTCCTATTAATTAAATTTAACTTATATAGGTATTATGTATATATTTTTGACCTAAAATAAATTTAAATAAAATAAATAATTTTATAAATAAAATTTCGGTTTTTAAATTGTAACCTAGGGTTTTCACTATTCATCAAAAATTGAAAGTTTTCAAAAAAATACCAAAAATTCACCTTAGGATAATATCGATATTCGGAATCCAAAAATGAAGTCCATTTTGAAAGGTAAAATTTATCAAATTTCAAAAACGGGTATTACTATTCATAACAGATAGTTTTAATAATATTTTAATATGATATCATTGTTTAGTGAAACTTTGTATTGCGTAAAACACAAACTATTGAGGAAGGTCGTGATTGTGTGTAAAGATAGCCAAGCTAGTGGTGTGTGTAGTAATATATTCCTTTGATGATAACATAAAAACCAAATATTTCTCATAAAAATATCGGGTGTTACATTCTACCCCCCTTAAAATGAATTTCTCCCTCGAAATTCGTCACATTGTAACAAAAAGATGAGGATACCACTCCCTCGTCATATCCTCAAGCTCCCATGTAGATTCTTAAAATTGGTGGTTCCACCATAAAACCTTCCACAAGAGAGTAGTCTTGTTCTGTAGGACTTTTTCTCTATGATCCAGAATCTCCATCAGCTGTTCTTCAAAAGAAGGATCTTTCCCCAACGGTACAACTTCTGAGCTGAGTACATATGAAGGATCAGGTATAAACATTCTCAGTAGAGATACATGGAACACATTGTGAAATTGAGAGAGATTCGGTGGAAGATCCAATCAGTAAGCTACATTCCTAACACGATCCAGTATTTTGAAAGGACCGATATACCTAGGGCTTAGCTTTCATTTCTTTACAAATCTCATTACTCTCTTCCGAGGAGATATTCGTAAGAACACTTTATCACCACTTCAAAATCTAGGTCTTTTCATCGATTTTTGGCATAACTTTTTTGTCGACTCTGAGCTGCCCTTATGTGTTGTTGAACAGATCGAACCTTTTCTTCCATCTCATCAACAAGATCAGGTCCTAATAGATTTCTTTCCCCAACTTCATTCCAACAATTTGGAGTTCTACATTTCTTTCCATAAAGAGATTTATAAGGAGCCATCTGAATACTGGAGTGAAATCCATTATTATAAGAAACTTCCACCAAAGATAGGTGTTCATCCCAACATCCTTTGAAATTCATAGAGCAAGATCTCAGCTTATCTTCTTGAGATTGAATTGTCCTCTCAGACTGACCGTCTGTCTGAGGATGATAAGAAGTTCTAAAACTCATCTCTGTATCCAAATTATGCTGAAGACATCGCCAAAAGATTGAGGTAAACCTCGGATCCTGATTAGATATAATGGAATGTGGTACTCCATGAAATCTTACCACTTCCTTTACATATATCCTGGAAAGCTGATCCAGAGAGAATTCTTATCTAATAGCAATGAAGTGTTCTGACTTCTTAAGATGGTCACCTATGACCCAGATAGCATTATTTCCGTTGGATGTTTTAGGAAGTCCAGGGACAAAGTCTATAGTGATGTTTTCCCATTTCAATTCTGGTATGGGTAATGGTCGTAACATCCCCATAGACTTCTGTCTCTCAACATTAACTTGCTGAAAAACTAAGCCCCGAGAGACATATTCAACAATATCTCTTTTAATTCTATCCGACCAGAAGTACTCTTTCATTTCCCTATACATCTCCGTGCTTCCAGGATTAATAGAGAATTAAGAACTATGAACCTCATCCAGCAGCTCCTTTTTAATTCTGGGATGGGAGGAACACAAACCTGATTCCTGAACTTTATTATCCCATAACAATCAAGGTTTAATTCAGCAATATTTCTCTCCTTCTTTTGTAACTCTACATCTTCTTTCTGTACCTCTTTAATCTTTACATGAATATATGGTTGAACACTTATTTGAGAAACATATTATTTTTCCCCTTCCATTATAATTCCATGATCCATCCTTTGTAAATCCATAAATATTGGATCATTTGTGATCCTCATCATGGATAAGCTATCATGGTCTTGTCGACTTAATGCATCTTCCACCATGTTTGATTTCCCAGGGTGGTAATGAATTGAGCAGTCATAATCCTTAATCAGCTCCAACCAACTTATTTGGCGCATATTCATCTCCTTTTGAGTGAAAATATACATTAAACTTTTATGATCAGTATAAATATCACACATTTCACCATAAAGATAATGCCTCCAAGTTTTTAATGAAAATATTACCGCAACTAACTCCAAATCATGAGTTTGGTAATTTTGTTCATAGATTTTCAACTCTTGTGAGGCATAAGTTGTCACCATATCATTTTTAATGATAACACACCCCAACCCCATCATAGATGCATCACTGTCGATCACCAAACCTTCTCCACTACAAGGTAGTGTGAGAACAGTTGCGCTGGATAACCTTATTTTTAACTCCTTGAAATTCTCTTCACACTCCTCCGTCCAAATGAACATAACCCCTTTTCAAGTCAACTAGGTGAGTGGATTAGATAATCATGAAAAATATTTCACAAAACGTCGATAATATCCAACCAAACCAAGAAAAATTCAGATCTAAGTTACTGTTGTTGGTCTCCACCATCTTTCGATAACCTCTGTTTTTACTGGTTCCATATATATCCCCTCTTTTTAGATTATGTGAGCCAAAAATGAAACTTTTTGAAGCCAAAATTCAATATTGGTAAATTTGGCATAAATATTATACTTTCTCAGGGTCTTCAATACAATTCTCAAGTTATCATCATGTTCATCCTTTCTCTTTGAATAGAAAATAATATCGTCTATAAAGACTACAACAAACTGATAAATATAGTCTCTAAAAACTCTATTCATCATATCCATGAAGATAGTAGTGGAATTAGTAAGACCAAATAGAATAACTATAAATTCATAGTTTCCATACCATGTATGGAAGGCCATCTTTTGTATATCCTCCCTTTTGACCCTTAATTGATGATACCCTGAATGAAGATCAATATTGGAAAAGTATTGAGCTCCACGTAGTTGGTCAAATAATTCATCAATGTGTGGGAGAGGATCTTTTTTCTTGATAGTGATCTTGTTATGTTCTCGATAATCAATGCAGAGTCTCATGGATCCATCTTTCTTCTTAACAAACAGAACAGGTGCTCCCCAAGGTGACTCACTAGGGCATAAGAATCCCTTATCAATATTATCTTGGAGTTTCTTCATCAATTCATGTAACTCAATTGGGACCATTCTATAAGGTTTCTTTGAAATGGGCATAGCACCCAGTATGAGTTTTAATGAAAACACATCTTCAGTATTTGTTGGAAGACCGGGAAATTCCACCAGAAAGACATCATCAAACACCCATACAATGGGTGTATTCTTAATCGTGAGTTTCTCTCTAACTATTTGAGATAAATAACCTTTATTTAGTAGAATCAAGACCCATATGATTGAATAAATTTCCACTAGAAGGTTATGTTCATCCTTGCATCGATATATGATAATTGATTGATCTGGAATATGAAATGTGACTTCCCTTCTTTGGAAATTGATATGAGATACATATAATGAAAGTTAATCCATGCCAAAAATCACATCAAATTCCATTATAGGAAGGATCACAAGATTTGCAGGAAGCACTTTCCCTCAAACTTCAATCAGAGAATAATTATAAACTTTTGATGTGAAAGTTGTGCCATTAGGGGTTTTCACAGCTAACTCAACATCTAATTGCTGAGGTAATACAACGATACCATTAGAAAATTCTTTAGAAATAAAAGATTGGGTAAATCCAGAATCAAATAAAACATTTTCTACTTTAGAGTGGATAGTAAGTGTACCTTTCACCACTTCGTTATCGTACTCCACATCGCTGATAGAAAATGCATGTGACTTTCCTTTTTCTTTAGGCTTAAGAGTATTTTGACGTCGATCATCATCAATAACCCTTGTATTAGGGATCTTCTTTGCTCAATTCCCTATTTCCTTGCACTTGTAGCATTGAAGTGTAGGAGGATCACTCTGTGTATACTTTTCTTTGTTCGCATCACTAGACATCTTCTTCCCATCATTGTGGCATTAAAATGATCAATGACCTTCTATTACACATTTGAAAAATATACTTGTCCATTTAAGACAACTCCCTCTATGTTTCGTTCCTCACTTTGAGCATAAGGGAAAACTCATCTTCTTTTCAGTGTACTCTTTATTTTTCCCTTTGAATTCCATTTCACTCATCTTATCAAACCCATATGACTGATTGGTTACTCCAATCTCCATCTCAACCTTGAGAGCACATCGAACGATTTCCTCCTAGCTATTGAAGTCCGTTATGGATGACACCATTCGAAGAATTGGTTTTAAGCCGTTAAATAATCTATCGATCTTACTCTCAGGTAGGATAATAATCCCAGAAGCGTACCTTGAAAGTGTTGTAAAATTTGCTTCGTAGGTACAAACTGATTCATCATCATTATGCTTTAGTTCAAGAAACTCCATCTCCATCTTTGTTCGATGAATATAACGGAAGTCCTTATTGAAAAATGAGTTCTTCAACTCATCCCATTCCATTGACTCAATTTCATCTTTTTGCCTCGTATTCTTAATAAGATTACACCATTGATCGGCTTCACCTTCCAAACGATAAACTGCTGAGATGAATTTATCATGTTCAGAACATTGAAGAACTGAAAATACCTTTTCAGTGGTACTGATCCATTGTTCATCCCTAATGGATCAGTAGACCCGGTGAATGATGGTGGACGATGCCTCATGAAGGATTCAACAAAATGTTGATCCTTCCTTTTCTCATTTGGAAGTCCTGAATGATTCTATAGATTGATAAAGTTGTGTGATTATGGATACATGATTTTTCATTCCATCTCCCATAACGTTTGGTTTGTCAGGGGGATAATCATTGCATTTCTCATCGCATTCTGCATTAACACGGTTCTTTCAGGTTCTAGCCATTGACTAAAACCAATAATCATTGTGTGAGAAACACTAATCATAATATGAAATCAACATAATCAAGAATAAAATTTCACAATTAAGGTCTTCTCATAGGTTATTCATGGACATTTCTAAAACACTATGATTGTGTTCTATGCTTAGACTTATCCTTAGGTTTCTTACTAAGGATTTCTCATCTTAGTTTCCAAAGGTTGTCTATACCTTTCCTATAATACAAAATATAATGACCCATACTTTACATACATTTTTATTACTTGAAAATTGATTAATACTTATTACAACATATAACAAAACCATGAAATGATTGTATAGGTATAGTGTCCTTAAAAACTGGGAAACATAAACAACTGGTTCATAAATCATCTACATTGTCTCCCATATATTTCATCATATCTATAGTACCTTTTGGCATATTGTACTTAATAACCTTCATCTAGACCTTGGGAAAAGAAAACATACAAAAGGGTGTGCTCAAATGCTCAGTATGGGTAAACAAAATAAATATCAATGATATCATATTCTTAAGAACATAACATTTTGAAAATCTTATCCTACAAAAGATATCATAATATCATGACATGGGATCAATCATAATAGTGAAATGTAATCCAAATAATCAATAATTAAAAAACATGAAAAATTGTGTCATAAACACATAATCATAGATAATCGTTTATTTTTATTCAATACTCATTGCCAAGACTATCTTAGCGGACAATGTCCATTTCTGAACCGAGTTCACTCCTCATTTGAGTCATGTTTCACTGAACCGGATTAACCTGCCGTCCAGCCATATCTATCTCATGAGATACAAATTTATACCCAATGCATTGGAGTGAGATATTGGTCCCACCCATCTCATAATGAAGCCATTATTATGTGTGCCACAAAATCATAAATCATACATCGTAGCATAACCCATGTCATAAAAATGGGATTCTTAAACATCGTGCCATCATAACATAATCCATATAAGATAAAAGAACTTCATAAAAATAATAAATCATAAAATACTCAAATAAATGTAAAAATAGGGATATAAATATAACCCAATATTATCTTATATGGAAAATAATTTTGATAAAATTCTTGAACTCCATTCTTGAAGAAAATATCCTTTCTACTTCAAAAACATTTTCCTTTCTTAAAATGTCATATAATTTTAAACTAAATGGAGTTGATTAAAAATAAACTTGAAAACTTGTAATGGAACCACCATGGAAATAATGTTCTAAAAATCCATTCAGGTCGTATATGTTAAAAAAACATTTATCTCGTACTTTGGCAAAAAAAGTCAAAAAGTACCTTGTACTAAAAACGACAAAAGATTTTTTTCATATCTTTTACTAAAAACTAACCAATGGGTAAAATTGGTTTTAAAAAATTTTATGCGGATGGAAATAATATTACATAGTGAGGAAACATAGATGTGGATGAAAAATATGCCCCAATAAATTCGGAAATATAAACAATCTTGGATAAAAATGAGAATGTGAAAATTTTCCCTTACCTTACGTCTGATTTGCTTCTTACATGTCCAAACCTACTGTATAATGATTTAAATAATGTCATTTAATTATTCAATAATCATACGCACTTTTATGATATCATATATGGTCATATTCTTAGCTTCTTATTAGTAATATTTCATTGCTACTTGTTATTTGGGTGTTTATTGCTTTTTGTTCTTATGCATGTTTTGTAGAATAAATTATTATTATTCTTTTTAGGTTATAGATTCATCATTTACAGAATGTTATTAGTGTTATATATATCATATATATTCACTAATTTAATTTATATAATCATTATTCATTGAAGATCATGTAGAACGAGTTGCATCACATCATGGAGATGGTATTCTGTACGTACACACAAGAGATGATATCGTTCCCATGATCGTGGAACTGTATTGAGGTGTATTTATAATATTTCATACTCAATATCACTTTAAAATAATCATATATATTTATTCTTTACACCATAATACCCATCCAAGTAATGTGGTGGTGGAAAAAAGATTACACCAAGGCGTGGAGATGGTATTCCGCACGTACGCTCACATGGTGATTTAATTTTCCGTAGGATGGATAGAAGGTGAAATTGTGTTGTTACATATTTATAAAAAAATATCAGTATATGAATGATAATGATGTTATTACTCCATAATAATACAACTAAATAATAAGAAGTAGAAGAAGAAATAAAGTTGATGGAATCGGTAATGAACATTACCTCTTCTTTGAAGCGCCTCTTCTTAACCTCCTCTTAGGGCACTAAAAATGGTATTTTAAAAAGACCAAGACCTCTAGGATGTTTCTAGGGAAGTGGAGAAGATAATTTGTCATGGGTGGGCCATCCTTGAAGGCTCAATGTGGTGTGAGGTGGGGAGGGAGGAGGTTCCCTTTTATAAGGGAGGAGAGGAAAACTTTAGGAAAACTTAAAATATTATTTTATTATAAAGTAATATTCGGTTTTTAATAGATCCAAATAGATTTATTTAGAATCTAAAGTGGGTATGGGTCTCAATCCTCTCATCCAATATATTTTAGACATGTTTTGGTTTCTATTTTAACCTTATCATTTAGATTTAACTTTAAGTAAAATAATTTTACTTTTACCGTGTCTTCTTGTTTTTCTACACAATATGGTTAATAAACTTACTATAATAATCAAAAAGAACCCCAAGTTGTTTATTATTAATATATATATCCTTATCTACGTCTTTTGGATGGTCCTTATATTTTTAGAAATAAAATAATAATTAATAATATAATATTTGTTTTAAAAACTAGTTTATGTGAATTTTGACACTATTTGGTACTAGATTTTGTTTAAAATCATAACAGCATGATTAGTTAGAAAAAAGTTAATTTAATCAATAATAATGTGTCATATTAACGTATAAATTTAATTTAATTCATAAAAGTCTCAAATTACATTTATTTGGGTATTTATAATATCAATTATGTTAATATTTCTTTAATAAGTTAATTATTACATCATCATTGAGTCATAAATAAATTAAATTATTTAAAGTCTAAAAATTATAAATAAATTACCATTATATAGGAATTTTCTTTATCTTTCTAATGAAAATTTATAGTCAAATTTATCTTATGTATAACCCTATATTAAAATTTTCTTAGTTATTAAACTTTTATTTTTACTATTTTAACAATTCTTTATATAAAATAATAATAAATGTCCAAATCTAATCCAAGTGGACCTGAATAGTCATATTTTATTCCAAAGGTTGTTTTTGGTCTAATTAAACTTATCTAATAGAATTAGTACATGTGTAAGGGTAATAATAATACCATTTTTACCCTTAATTACCCTATTTTCTTTTAACCGTGGTAAATAAAAGTAAAAAGTCATTATTCACCAAAAAAATATTTTTATCTTATTGAACCACATTTTACACCTTGATATAAACTGTGTCTCTTGGATTTTCAAAAATCTACTCACATAAGAGGTAAAATTATTTTTTATGGAAATTTTCAAACTCTCCTAGGAGGTGGGTAAATGACGGTGAAAAGTTCAATAAAAATTTTATATATCTAAAATTATTAAAAAATTACTCCAATGAATTATTTTGAACTTATATTGGTATTATGTATCAATTTTTGACCAAAAATAAAAATAAATTTAATAAATAATTATTTAAATAAAATGTAGGTTATTAAATAGTAACCCAGTGTTTTCACAATTCATCAAAAATTGAATGTTTTCAGAAAAATACCAAAAATTCATCCTAGGATAATTTCGATATTATGAATCCCAAAATGAAGTCCATTTCAAAGGATAAACTTTATAAAATTTCAAAAAGTGGGTATTACAATTCATAACGGTTACTTTTAATAATATTTTAATATCATATCGTTGTTTATGTAACTCGGTATAGCATACAACGAAAGTTATCGAGGAATGTTGTGATTGCGTGTAAAGCAAGCCAAGCCAGTGATATGTGTAGTGGATGATTCCTTTGATGATAACATAAAAACAAAAAATTTCTCATAAAAATCTCTGTTGTTACAAAAATGGTATTTAGAAATAAATTCCATGAAAATAGAATAGTCTTTAGAAATAAGGAAATACTCATTAATAATGGTTACATTAAATAAGATGGAATATATTATGAAAAAATCTATTCCCTAGTATCTATTCATAAATCTAATCATTTTCTAATAGAAATTATCACATTCATCAATTACAAAATTTTTTAAATTGATGTGAAGTTAGATTATCTAAACCTTTTTATAGAAGGGGATGTTTTTGTTGAATAAAATAGTAGTTTTGAAGATAATAAACACCATAAATAAATTTATAAACATACCATGGAATTATAAATACATGAACAAGCCATTGGATCTTAGTATGTTCGATTAAGCATATTTTTGTTAAAAAATAATCTGGTTAAGGGAACTTTTGATCCAATACATTTATAAATAAAGTAATAAAAAATATATGGTTATAAAAATTTATTATGTTGAATTTTTTTGGGTCCACTCAATAATGTTTAATATTTTCCTTTGTTAATCTTATGGAATCTAATATTACGATGATAATGATTAGAGAGTTATAATTTTTTATAGTTTTTCAAATTTCAAAAACTCCAAAAGATAAAAATATGACTCAAAATAATTATATAAATGATCTTCTTAATAATTTTTTATATGATAATAAATTTATTTTTATTCTATCATTACCTAAACTACACAAGATATTGATGATTCTAGGAAACCAGTTGATCATACAATGTTTAGAAGTATGGGATGACGTTTATAGGACTTAAATTCTAGTAAATAGTGTAATGTTTTCAATATGATTATGTAAAAGGAATCAGGATAATCCAAAGGAATTCCATTTACAATATATTTAATGAATATTTTATTATCTAAAAAGAACTATATATTAAAACATTTTTTTATTCCAGAATATACATTAAATTAAATTTTCATCAGATGCGGACATTGGTGGTTATAAAATAGATTTGAAAACTACATCTAGAACATATAATTTATTAAGAGATTCAATAATGTTTTGGTCCTGTAATAAATAGGACAACATAAGACATTCCTCTATAGAAGATGAATCTATTGAAGCAGGAAGTTTTTATGCTCATGTTTTGTGGATGAAACACACACACCAATTATGGAATTATTTTTACAAAATGTCAAATAAATTTGATAACATAAGTCACATATCCTTGTTTAAATACCCTGAATATCACTCTCAGGAAAAAATTTAAATATTATGAATCACTTTCTTAGTGATCAAACACTTAATGGTGATATCATTTTAATATTTATTGGAACCCCAAAACAACTTATTTATATTTTTACAAAACCATTACCCTATGATATATTAGAATACATTCAAGAGAATCTATGAATGATCTATTTAATGTTATCATTCATATATACTTCATTTTTTTCTAATCTCGTTAAATTTAATAAATCCTTCTTATGGGGGGATGTACATAAGAATATTATTTTACAAATCGTTTATGTTTTACAAAAAAAATTCCAATATTTTTTATCGTAATTTATTTTATAGAATATTAAATATATATATAAATTTTTATAATCATTTTTCCAATCCAAATTTTATATTTTAGAATCATGAATTGACTAAATATTTTTAGAAAAAATATTTCATGTAATCAAATTTAAAAATTATTTGTATTCTGGTTTTCATTTCAAAATTTTTATATTCAATCATTTAATTAATATTTGGTATTTCATTTGAAATTATTGTAAACTATTAATTTATAATCCCAATAAAATATTATAACATAGATTATCCGCCTATAATAGGTATTTTTTCCATTCATAAATTAGCAGTATTCTAATTTGATTAATTTTTTAGCATTTCTCATTTATATTATAAGAAATTCATATTTGGTTTCCAAAAATATTTAAGCATATTCAAAGAATATGATACAATGTTTTATAAAACCTGAAGAGATTAAATTTGATAAAAAATCCTTCATCATATTATTTTTCGACATCTGATAAAATATATCAAATCTCAAACATAAGATATTTTGGGTTGATCAATAATCACTTCAAATAGATTATATAATGGAGACCGCTACCTATCTCACATCCATTGTTTCTAGATTTCTACCTCGATGATACAACCATGTTATTGTTTCCAACTCCAGAAATATCTTCACATTTTAATCTTCATTATCAAGTAACAATATGATGGAACCTATGAAGGATTACAACCAGTGGCTTATTTACCAGGCAATGTCAGTAACAAAAGCTTATTATGAAAACACTAATTATTCTACGATGACGATAACATATTTCCAATATTTTCATATGATATGTGTCAAAAAAAATCTATATTTTGATATGTTATACTATATTTGACTTAGATTTAGATACATATTTTCATACCTCTATAAATGTTTTATGAAGAAGATTGAAATGAGATTTTTTATTTTCAAATATTTAATAAATGTTACATGATGGAGTTTAGAACAACCACATGATTCCTAAGTATTTTTAGCAGAAGTATATTCATTTTTTCCTTCATATAATCTTCCTAAATCATATGGTTCATTTTACAACAAATCTACCAAAAATTATTTATTTAGAAATATATCAAATTATTAACCAAAAAATGTTATACATAATAGTTTAGACTGTAGATTAATAACCCTTTGTATGTAGGGGTTTGTAATCTCAGTATTTTGAGATAGAGATACTTAGAAATGATCTGATATCATCATTTTTCATTACTTGTTCATCACTAGGATAATAAATTCAGAAGTTTTTTTTCATTCGACAATAATGATTATAAAATATCATTATATCAAGTATGAGGAAATAGTGATTCATGATTTTATATGAAATTTCCTGGAAGAAATAATGAACCATTTCATCATTGAAATTAATTGTTGGCTATTAGATAAAATATGTAGTTTATTTTTGATGAAACAATGAAACATATGAAGTATGTATTTGATACCGAACAAAATATGATTGAAATGAATATTAATACTTCTACATTAGAAGAAGAACCATCACTCAAATCATTGAAATATGGAATGATTGACATAAAAATTAAAATTTCATTCAATTTATTCTAAAGAAAAGAAAAAAATGTTGTCTCTCATGAAGTAGCTGAAAAGTGAATAAAGAAAATGGCTGAAATAAAAGAACTTGATACTCAATATTAACTCAACCCTACTAAATATTTGGCAATAAAAATCACTATATCCAAAAATAGATATAAATAAAATAAATAAAATAAATAAAATATGAAACATTAAAGTACTAATTTAGTTGATTCATTGATGAAATTTTAAGAGGTCACTTATGAAAAAAAAATTATATAAAATTTGTATACTCTATTTTCGTTCAATGAAATATATGTTTTCCATTTAAATGATAAATGTTACATAGAGATGGTAAATACTGGTGTAGTGGTGAAACAATTGGTTCCATCTAGGAATGAAAATCCATTATGAACATAAAAACACCATGATAAATTAAACAATGAAATAAAAGAAGGTACTAAATAAATTGATATTAATAAATATATATTGCATTTGTTGAAGAAGATAATGTATACAAAGAATAAAAAATTGTTAAATGGAGGAGAAAAATAAGGAAATTTAGAAACATATGAAGAAGATTAAGATTATGATGATTCATAATATAAAAATGTTAATAAAAAGAGCTTCCATCCCATAATCATTCCTTAATACAACACCCCGAGTTTTTGGTAAGTAACCTTTTTATTATGTGTTTGAATTTTATAATGTATAATGGTGATGTTTTGGAGAGTATGCAGAATATTTAAAGTGTTTTGGTACTTTTTTAAAGGTTCATGGGTGGACTAATGTTTGTGAAAAATGTGCAACACTTACAAAAAACTGTTGCTAACATGTTAGGGGAAACATGCAAGGTGCATGGGAGATGCATAGTTTTTCTAAACTGCACAGATAACTAGTAGAAATTAGGTACTTTTTATGTAGGAATTTTCATTTTGAGATAGTGGATTCTGCATGGTTGGAACATAGTTCATATAATATTTGTGATGACCATGAGAGGTCTATCCTAAAGAAATTTGGTAATGTATGGTTAGTGAATGGATTTCCTATCATTCACAGGTCAATGATAGACCGTGAAATTATTGATATAACATGGTTTTACCTCTAAATTCCTCATTTTCACCCAAATTTGAACTAAATCGTGATTTTTCTCTCTCAATGTTTATATAACCTCTAAAAATATAATTAGAATCGATTTGGATCCATCCATTAGGGAATTAAATCCTGATTCATATAGTAAGTTTTTTTATTAATAATTCTTGATTTTCTATCAAATATACAATTCTCCATTCATCATGGTTTCTTATATGTACTATGAATGTGTGATTAGCTAAGGTTGTCGATGAAAAATATTCTTTTATTTGTGTTTTTTCTTGAAATGGGAAGATATTTAAGGAAAATTCCTAATGTTTTAACCATTTTTTCATTATTCGTTTTGTGCAATTTATCATTTTCACAAAAACTCTTAATGTAGGTGGCTTCACTCATTTCTCCAATTTCTATACTTGATTTTATTTTTTATAATTTATTTAATATCCATAAAAATATTTAGTAATATTGGTTCAAATAAATATATATATTTTCATTAGTTATTATTTTTTGTTTTGTTATAATTGTGAACTATTGGTGGCTTTTTGTGAAAGAATATGTATATTTTCATTATTTTATAATGGTGATTTTAAAATATTAATTCTCTATATTTTTAAAATGATTTTTCTAAAAATGTTTATCAATGAAATGATTGTTATATTGAAATTTTATTTGGGATGTTTTTATTAAAATGGTTTTTAGAGAATATTTTTGTGTTTGTTCATATTGCATAAATGAGGATGAGTTGAAATATTACCTTGTGATCAATGACAAAGGTGTAATGGAATTGGAGATATAGTTACCTACGGATGACTTGGTAGATCGATGAGAAACCAATCATGAGTATGGAATGTTCATAATGGATCTTGCATGGTTGGTAGTTTGATTATATGGAATAAATTGGTTATTCCAAATGGAAATTGTTAACTAATTTTAAAAAACGTTTTTTTTATTTATGAAAAAAGATTTTGTTGAAAAATTGACGATAGATGAATTTTTTATATTGATTTATAAACTGTTTTAGAAGATTTTTATATTTATGTATAAACTATTTTGGATATTTTTTTATATAAAATAATTCATATAAATATTTTAACTCATCAATCCTAGTGGTGTGAGTAGGGATCTAATTGTTGAAAAAAATGATTTTTAGTACTCACCCCTGTATTGGTAATTTATTTCTTTTGTATATGGAATATACAAAGGCATGGGAAAAGGAAATATATAACACATTTTTATCCTTATATCCGGATACTTAGGCTGTTTTATGAAGATAGAGAATGTATCTTGTGGATCATGGAGTCTTTTTATTGTCACTGACTCATGTTAGTTTTTTTCCACTATTTAATTAGTTATAAAAGTCATTAATTGTGGTACGTGATTCTAGTATTATTTTGATAAATGGAATGTTGAGTTTCCATAATTTTATATCATGCATCATATAGTGGGTTTATTGGTTATTTATTATTTGGTTTAACATTATAATATATAAGGTAAAATCATCCCAAACATGTATTTCAGCTATTTAGAATTTATTTCCACCCTTTATCATCATGGGGATGTTTCTTAAGGACTAGTAATGTATCACTCCCTCTTAATTCAATTGGATTAAGAGGGACAAAAGAAATGGTGTTTGTTTTTTTGGTCCAAAATAGACTTGAGATAAATTATTTCATCTTTTTCCATTCCATGTGTAACATATATTTATCAGTTTCCTTGGTTTTGGTGTTTTGTTCATTATTGTATATTCATTAGGTTAAGATCATAGGAAGGAGTATAATTTTAAGGACATCAAATGTAGAGAATAAAAAGACATATGAAACTTTTTATATTGAACATCAAGTTACCCAGAAGTTGGGTACATTAGTTTATTAGGGATACTTATATTATTTTCAAATCTCATTATCATTGGTTTAGCCAATGGGGAGAGAATGACATGCGTTATAGGAACGAAATCCCACTAATAATTAATAAAATCATTTTTGAAAAATGATATAATATTTGGTGTGAAAGTGAGTATGTTTTTAAAATAATGTGGAATTATTTTGAAAAAAAATGTGTTTAGAAAAAAATAATTGTTGTGATATTATAAAAATCATTTGAATTTCCAAAAAATGATGAATGTATTCACAAATGGATGAAAATGTAAAATATTGATTCATCGAAAGAAATGTTATGATAGTTGATGTGATAGAATATAATATTATAAACCATTAGTAACGTGGATTGCGAGATTAATGAATTTTGCTTTATTTATAGAAAAAAGAACCTAGTGGGTGTCATAGAATCCAACTAGAAGAAGCTATATAGAATTTGGTGCCACATAAGAAACAGGTGAACTAAAAAACTAGTTTATTGTATCATCCAAGAATTTGATGCATTGGACAATGACAAATTGAAGGATGAAACAATAAAATTTTGTCATTTTGTCATATTCTAGAAACTAAATGCACTAATCTTCTGAGGCTATTATATGCCAGAAAAGGCAGAGTATTGTTTGAAAATGATGAATTTTATTTTCTATTTCGTTTTTACACTTGTATAGCTAAAAGTAAAAATGTAAATGTATATGCTCAAGGATCATAGCACAAGTAATAGAATCCAGAAGTACAGGCTAGAGTGTATCAATTCCATTTTTGGGATGATTTTGAAGAATTTTTAAACAAAAAATTCTATCCTCACAAGTTCATGATTCAAACAATGATAAACATATTTTTCCTGAATCAGTATAATATTCTCACATGGAGTATGCATATAAGTTCATTAATTTATTACAATTTTCACCTGATGTTTCTACTTGTGAGGACTTGAATCCACGTATAATTTAATCAGTGCTATGGTAGGAGATTCACTAAAAAATATTCATCCTCATTATTACAGACTCTATAGATATGTTCATCATATAATGTTTTGTCGAATGTGACATCTCAGGAGAAATGGGAGGATGAATTATGTTGATGCCCACAAAAAGGGGGGGAACTCTGATTCTGGGAGAAAATGAAATGGGGACACACACATATAGGTTATGAGAGTATATCAGAATTAAAGGGATTGATTACTAAACCTTCATACAAAGTAAATGAGCTAAGAGTAATGTTTCTAATGTTTTTCAACTGATAATATGAAGGAGAGTGTACAACACCACAAAGTGAATTCCATAATTGTATAAATATGGGACATCATATGATATATTATAACAATTCCCTAAGGATAGTTACTTCCGATAATTATCTGGTGTCACATGGGTAATATGCTTGGATGGGGAGGGGCATCATAATCAATCTAGTAAGAATAATAGATCGAACCATGGTGATTATAGTAATACCATGACTCCTCACCAAGGGAAATCTTATCAAGGCCATAAGGGGGAAAGTTCAAGGATGATGAAAATATATGCAGCTGAGTATGTGATCATTGAAGATGAGTATTGAATATCTATGATGACATGTATGATTGTTCTTAATTATACGACCATGATATTTATTTCTGGTAACAGTTCGTCACATACATTCAGTTCATCTAGTTCTTTTTATTTCCTATGCTTAAAACATTATATTATTCCTTCTGTGATAATACTCCAAAATCCCCTTGGGGAAAGGGAATTTTGATCCTCCCTATGTAGATAATGATCTATAAAAATTTATTGAGATGAGTTGAATGGTATTTTTCTGTGTTGTACATGGATTTATACAATGAAAACATGGGTATGTAATGGTTTACAATGATCAATAACCGCATCAACTTTTACATAAGAATATTTAGTTTGGAAACTGTAGCTTTTGTCAAAAATTTATTTAACGTTGAGGGGGTTTTAAAGATAGGTGAAATAGATTTTTTTGGAGCCAACTGTGGTAAATATGTCAAATAAATTGGTGTAATTGAATTTGGAATTGAGGGAAGAGATCAAGGATACTTGTCTAACAATAGTTTTGAATCAATTTCTAAAAGGTATTTCCCAAGAACTTCTTAGGGTTAACACATCATAGGGGTGAAGATTTTACAATTTATATCCTTCAAGGGACCAGTATGATTTCACTTTTGTATTATAGGATGGAACCAATATAATTTAGGGTGTCAGATGTTTATTTCTAAGAGGTAGAAAGAAATGGTTTCATTTGACCAATCATGCCTTCATGGGCATCATCTATCTTGTTTGTTATGAAAGCAGATGGTGGACTAAGGATATGTGTGTATTATTATAAATAAAACCATGTTATGATAAATAAAATTTGTCCACTTCCATACATTGATGGTTTCATAAATAAATTTGGTGGAGCTCTGTGGTTCTTCAAAATTTACATACAATCAGGATATCACTAATTGTGACATTATAAGAGGGATATTCCAAAGAAAAGTATCAGAGGAAGATATGGCCCATTTAAATATTTTTTAATACCTTCCAGTCAAATGAATTTAATAGTGGTCATTATTGAATTTGTGAATGGGATTTTTTAGTTATATATGGATTCATTTTTTCTCGTGTGTGTGGATGACATATTATTATATTCAATGACAATTTTTGAGAATGATTAACACATATCTACTCTATTAGTAATACTGTGAGATTATTATATTTGTTCCAAATTATAATAAATGATTTTTGGATACATGTGTTATGCGTTCTTGGATAGATGATTTCTGAAAATTTTATTTCAGTGTATCTATTCAAGATAATTATTGTTATATCGCACCAACCACTAAATAACATCGTAGAAAAACATATCTGACATGAACTAGTCAGATATTACTGATTCTTTTTGAATGAATTATCAATGATAGTTTCACCTATGAAAGCCTTGATAATGAATAAAATTATATTTTTAATTGACTGAAGAATTACATACATCTTTAAAAGAGATAAATATTCATCATAAATTAGTACCAATATTGAATTTTTTGAAATTAGGAATGGGGTATCTATTTTATTGTCATAAATATTGATCTAGGATGGGATGTGTTCTCAAGAAATGAGACCTTATTTTTTTATCAAGGAAGTTGATGGTTCATGGTATGAAGTATCCAACACACAGTATTGAGTTATCTATAGTCATCCATGCATTAAATACAAGAAATCATTATCTCTTATGTGATAATTTTGATATTTTCATAGATCGTAAGAGGATGAATCCTATTTTCTCAAATTGGTATTTGAATCTAAGAAAAATAAGAAGGATGAAGTATGTCCATATGATTTAATATAAATTAATGTATACAATGTGGAATGGAAACATGGTAGAAGATTAATTAAGCCAGATTCCTTATTCTTGTTATGTGAAGGAAGCTTCATATGAGTAGAGAATGAAGTCTGTCCAAGATAACATTCATGTTGAATGTAAATTTCAAGGTGATATTGATGTTATATTTTCAGTGGTAGTGGTTGATAATTTGGAAAATTCTGTTAAAATAGGAACAATAATATGATACAAAATGAGTTTTAATGAGTTCAAACATCAATGGTTGGAGAACCATTGAGGGTTATAATCTTTATGGGAGTTAATTTTTTTTGTTTAGTAATCATATGGTTGTACCTATGGATTTACAAGAACAAATTCATCATGTATACCACCATTTGAGATGGGTTGTTCATCCTGGAATATAATATATATATATAAGACATTGAATGTATTCTTCTTGTGGAGCGACATAAAAATAAAATTCGTAGTGTTTGTTTAGAGTTACATACTGTTTCCACAAGTTAAGGAATAGAATCAGTTAATACAAGGTATGTTTTGGTCCTTACCATTTCTAGTGTGTAAATAGGAGCAAATAGCCATGGATTTTGACATAGTTCCCATAATAATGGTTCTGAAACATTGAGTAAGATGGGTGATTGTGGATTGGCTCACAATGTCAGCCCATTTCTTCCTTAATTATGAAAGTTATATAGTGAAAAATATATCCAAAACATATATCCAATAAATATTAAAGAAACATGGTATTCCAGTTTCAATCATATTAGAAAATGATATGAGGTTTACATCTAATTTCACGAAATCCTTATAGAAATTACGTTGGTCTCAGAAAACTATGTGTGTGGCGTATCATCCTCAGACAGAAATAAAATCCTAATAGATGATACATATGATGGAAGAAATGTTGTGGGAAAGTGTAATAGATTTTTTTTCTCATAGGAAGATAATTGTTTGATGTTCATCTTCCCATATAACAATACATACCAAGACTCAATACATATGGATCTATTTAAATTGTCATACGAGTGTCTTTGTCGTTCATAACTCATTTGGGTGAAAACATGTGAGACTTCCTTAGTTTTCCCATGATTTATCATAGAAAAAATTGAGAATATTTATTTGATCAATATATAGATTGAGATGGTACATATTCTTTGAAAATATTTTTTAGATCATCCTTAAAATTAGTTGAACATTGTATGAATTGACCATGTTTTCGTGAGGATTTATCCTAGTCTCATACATTTATGTTTTAGAAAGTAGGGAATGTTGTATCCTATATACATACGCCATATTGAAATACAATAATAGGTCGGATAAGTTGTATATCATTTTGAATTTCCATCATCATTTGTTTTGATGCATATTGTGTTCCATGTAACAAATTTGAAAAAGTATCATCCTGAACATGGCCAGATGATGAGTTGGTATCATGTTCACCTTGAACAAGAAGCATCATTGGTACATATTTTTGTGTGTATTGTTGATAAAAATATAATGTATTGAATAGAAATATATCCTTCTAGTCCATGTTTATTAGAAACATGCTCAAACTCAGGAAGAGACAATAGAATGCGAGCTGAAAATGAAGGAGAAATGTCATGAACTATTTCCTAGAAACATTGTTTTTCTGATTTCAGAGGATGGGAAGTACAACAGTGTGGATTATTTACCACCACTTTTTTCTTATAATTATCTTATTATTTAGGTTTTTTATGTTTATAAACAATATGGGACTCGCTGTGGAGAATTTTGGGAACTTTTAATGTGTTTTCATGGATTTTTAATAGGCACACGAGTTGTGAATAGTTTTGAAAAAACAAGGATCACATTCTAGGTAATATGCACAGTGAGTCAAGGGAAAAATAGAAACTTCACATGGGACCCACTATATGACCAAACCATATAGGTGCATAGTATAAACTGTATGCTTTGAAAGATGACATTTTTCTTTTTGAGGAAGTGTTTTCTACATGGCTAGCTCATGGTTTGTTCATTGTGCATGGCGATTATACAAGGTCTATCCATATGGAAGTGGTTGTATCTTGGTTAGTAAATAGTCTGCCTAACCATGTGACTAAACTTTATACAGGTCAATGTTTACTAATTAAATTATTGATCTTAATCATTTTTACATATAAATGCCTTATTTTTTGTCCAAAAAATTTGATTCAAGATTTTGATCTCTTATTGGTCATAGAACCTCTCCCAAGAAAATTGGAATCGATATGGATCTATCCGTTGGGGTGTTGGTTCATGGGTCTTGCAGTAAGGCATCATTATTCATAATTCTTGATGTGTTTTCTTAGATCTACCTCTCCCTTCATCCCAAATTATTAGATCAAATAATTTTCTATGTATATTTATCGTTTTTTATGTAAAATATTTTTATATTTGGTTTTTTGTCATGATTAAGGAAGAGATATAAGGTTGGTTCATGGAGTTTCAACATAGTTTTGTGATTTTATTGATATATCGTTTTCTTCAAAACTCTCCTGGAAGTTACTCCACCCTCAAATAATTTTAATAAAATTGATAGTCTTATTATCCAATATATTTGATTACATTAAATTGATTATGTAATCTTATTGAAAATCATGATATAATACCTCCTTTATGAGGATTTATGGTTTCGTGTAAAATTGTGAATTTTGGTTGAATTGTTTGAAAAGTTATGTAGTTTTCTTGATTTTATAATACTAATTTAGAGAAATGAATTTTCTTGATTTTTGAAATTGTTTTTTGAAAAAAATGAATAATAATATTGTTTTATTTTACATGATTTAGAATTTTTGTGTTGGCGTGGTTTTCCTGCTAAATTTTTCTGTGTGTTGAAATTAAATTTATGAGGGTTGGTTGAATACGACCATGTTCTCAGTGCCATTAGTGTAATGGAACATGGGTTATAATTACCTTGGGAGGAGTTGGTAGATCAACTAGAAAACTCTCCTGAGTATCCACTATCATAATAAAGCATGAATGGTTTTTAGTGTGAATAGGTGAAAGGGATTGGTTATTCTAAATGGGTCTTATGAATTTTTTTTATAACTGGTTGGTTGTTTTCATTAAAATTGCTTGTGGTAAAAAATAAAAGATATAACACATCATCATATTGAGTTATAAAGTGTTATATAAGAAGAATATATTTATTTATAAGTAATTTTTTAATTTTTTTAATATAAACTATTTTATAAATATTTTTCTAGCTCTTATATCCAAGTTGTATTAGTAGGGATGTCATTGGGGAAACCCTACTATGTTTTATTACTCAAGTCTGCTTTTCATTTTTTTTAAGATGTAATCAATCCTGACAATGGAAAAGTTAATATATCATGGGTCTTTTTCACTACATCATGATTACATGCTTTTTTGGGTGTTGGAGGATGGAGCTTGTGGGACATGGAGTCTACTGTCTATATTCACGTCATGTTAGTTTGGTTTCACTATTTACTTTATTTTTTTATTCATCTACAATGGTACATGATTATTGTATTTTTTTTATAAATTTAATCTTGATTTTTATTTTTTTATCATAAAATAGATATTCAGATTCGTGGCTTTGGATTATTGTGTTTGTTATTCTATTCATTAATTGAAAATATTCCCCCACATGTATTGATTTTATTTTGTATTGTTTCTAGCCTTTAGACACATGGGGATGTCACATAATTCCTAGTAATGTGTCACTACCCTCTTAAGACAAAGATATTAAGTGGGATATTAATCATATGGACTTAAAAAACCTCCACAAAATATTTTTCATCTTTGGGTAACCAAAAATATATATAGGTATGTCCATATTATCAAAAGTCTATATCAATTCAAGAAGTTGAATCTTCATCCAAGAAGGAAGGACAAGACAGAAACCTCAAAAAGAAGGTAGTAAACATAATTATGATGATTACAATAATAATTCGGATTTAAAGATGGCTAAAATTGAATTTATAAATCAGTTTTTGAATAATTACAAAAGGAAAATTGTTCTAGATTAAATCAGAAGGAGATGCACGATACGTCTTAAATATCGAGAATAAGATCAATTCTATTCATCCAGAAAAATTTATTTGAAAATAATTGATTTCATAATCAAACATTAAAAATAATTTATGGAAATATTCCTTATATCCAAATCTACAACCCCACATTTAGATGAATCAGGATTGTATTAATCAAAAATCAGATTCGATAAAACATGATCATTGTGAGTGTTATTAAACTACTATACGATTTAAAAAAAATTATTTTTACCAGAATCAAATAAAATCATATATTGAAATGTCTATATGGTCCTCTCATATTAATAATGATCTCAAGAATCATGATGAGAGTTTTCAGGAGATATGGAAGGATTTGAATTAATTGGAATACAATTTAATTCAGTTAACAAAGGATGTGATTGATTGAGTAATGTTTTTTAGTATTTGAATCAAAAAACAGAAAATCGTACTAAGTGCGTAAAATATGAGAATATAAATATGATGTATTTGGAGTATCATATTAAGAGAATCGAAAATGATAATGATGGTTCCAGTACCCAAAACAATGAGTTTTCACAAAAACATATGATCATAGAATATGATATTCAAATGTAAGATGAAAAGAAGTGGATTCATATGAAAAAGTTATAGGATCATGAATAAACTTAGTCTCATTAAGACATAATTTCAAAACATGAAGATGATATAAATGACTTCAAAATGATAAATTCTATTTTAAGATCCTTGTTGAAGAATGAAGATAAAATATTTTCTCTCAACAATTTTGGTAATTAATAATTTTATGCAATCTTTTAAATCAATGAATAACATTTTCATCTCATTATGAAGTATTTGAATTCCTCTAAATTCTATTTGTATGGATGTTATTTATATTTTTAGATGATCAAGTACTTCATTATATTTTTTTAGTATTTTTTTCATGAACCCTTTTTATTTAATAGAAGACTCTACTAAATTCCATCATAAAAATACAAAAGGGGAGAATTACCAAGAAGATGTATAGAGGAATGATGTTTATGTAAGGGGGAGAGAAATATAAATAAATAAGAGAATATAATCCTCATGGGGATATCTTATCCTAATATGTAGTTAGTAATATTCATCACATTGTTTATATTATTTATAAACTTAGGGGAAGATAAGTTCTACTATATCAATTTTGAATATGAAGCACCTAAAAGATAATGGACTTATTTTGTTTTCAATTTTATTTCTTATTTATTTCATGTGGTTTGCGGTTTCCAAATAGAGGGAGAGAGAGATTTCGGAGTCAATAGCATCTTTTTGAGCATTCCATTCCTTTTTTTCTCAAAATCACTAACACTGTATTAAATACTCTATTAAATAATTCTTTCAAGTATAAATTTTTTTAAGAATGTTTTTGATTAAAACATGCTAATATAATACACATAAAAATAGTTTAAACATATTAATTAATAGATACCTAAATTATTAATTACAATTATCATAATGACCACAGATATGACAATTAACGGACAAACTTTTATCAAATTAGTTTTATGTATTTATTTATTGACTTTATAATCACGATAGTCTTCATAATTGGACATGATATCAGTGCTAATGAAAATATGATTCATCCTCATAGAAATTATTTTAATGAAATATGTTTGGAATTCCTTCAGTAATACATAAGGTAGAATTCTCAATATAAGAAAAATATATTCTATCATAATGAAATAAATTTTAAACAATAAATTTATACTGATAAATGAAATTGGAAATTCTGTTATAATATGGCTGCTGAATTATCGGGGGTCTATGTCCTTCTAGAAAACTATGATAAAATGTGACCATTACAGTATAAATACGACTGTTGGAAGCATGCCAATAAATACACAAGAATTGATGAGGAGAGTGTAGAGTTATGGTGATTCTATTTCAATCTCTATTTTTCTAAAGAGTATCGAGTATGAAGATCTTGTTTATAGTCTCTTGTATTACATTACAGAGATTAATTCTCAAGGGATCCTATTAGCTTTCCCCCTTATGAATTTTCATTGTAATTGCATTTTTTTCAGATTTTTTGAATACTATTGAGGTCATATGAGCCTAGAATAATAGAGATTCAATCTTCTGGATCAAGGGATTACATGGATAGTAAGATATAATCCAATCAATCTGATTGATGGCTTATAAGGATAGTCTAACTGATACTGATCATCGTACTGAATGATCACAAGGATAGACAGATAGACTAGTTATCATATGATGGGATTTACCTAGTAAGGGAATGGTATTTTTTATACTAATTATAAAACAAGGGACCATTATCTTACTTTATGGGATAACCTACTCTCTAAGATAAAACAAAAGTAATCATTTGTGTTAGATTGAAATATATATGAGATGGAATAGATACAAGAGGGTGGAGGTGAATGGTATAATTAAAATTTTCTATTAAAACCATTAAAAAAATTATTAGATAAATACAATATAAAAAACAGTTCACAAAGCCTCTAATAAACCAAAACAAACAATCAGACATACTATAAATATGATTAAACTGTTATGGTACCACATGTTATGAAAAAAAATTGGAATGAATACAAATTTCAGAGTAATACAAATTAAAAATGATTCTACCATATAACAAATAGAATCAATACTAAAATTATAAGTTGTAATTAAAAAATTACGAGAGAATACAAATATAAAGATGAAATAAATGGATTTTAATTCTATTACAATAAGCAGAAAAAAAGAAAAAGGTAACACAATTCTTTTATCCCAAAGAGTACGATATCCTTTCACTTATGATAATTGGCATGTCTCACCAACACTAGTTATCCCTTGATGATATGATCAGGATATCCGTCTTGATATCCCCACAAGACTTCAATTTTACAGGTATTTGACACCTCGGTCTTTCAAACACATGAAATCGCTCGATTTTATGATTAGTTTCACCATCTTCCTATCCCTATATACCCTGATCATTGTCACCTGATCACACTAACAAAGAAAAACAATTAACTTATTGAAATTCCAATGCTATGAATGATTCGTTCATGTATTATAATTCCAAATCTTTCGCATGAGCAGAGAGAAGTCACACATTCCCTCTCAAGGACTTGGATGTATCTTATATTGATCACGTATACATATTTCATTGCATTAAATTACTTCTTATTTATTGGAATTAGGTTCCAATGATCATATTTTCAGCAATGGTCACATTTCTTTGGAAAACATTCATGGTCCTGGACACATGGTATAGTATTGATCACATTGAAACAAAAACAAGTCATCGTTTTTATTAGTTTAAAACCGACTAAATGAAATCATTTAGGTTAAAAATATATATATGAAATTAAAAACACGAGTAGAATTGATACAAAACATGGGTTTTGATGAATGAATAAAATCATGCATGTTATAAAAGTAAACCATGAGTATCATTATTATTAATTAGTAAAATGTATTGATATAAATAAATGTGAGTATGATGCACAATGTGTTTATGATGAATAGAATCAATATGATAAACAAATTAAATATGATAGACAGGGTCAATTAAATAGAATGAGTCAATATGATAGACAGTGTCATTATGATGGACATAGTCATTACGATGTGCATAGTCAGTACGATGGAAGGATTCAGTATGATAGACAGAGTTAGTACGATGGAAAGAGTGAGTAAGATATAAATAGAAACCTTACACAAATTATGTTCTTTATTTGAGAAATAAGTATTAATAGATTTTGGATTTCTAAAACTAAAGACATAAATGTCCAAAGATGACTTTTGACTTAACAATATCCCACTATTTATAATGCACGAAACACAATGTTAAACATTATTGAAATAATCACCTCCACCTATGTAATGAAAGCTCTTCTGAATATGAAATTGAATATAAAGAAATCCCCCTTATGTATATTCTTTCTAAGAAGTTTATTCATATGTTTTCCTCAATTAAATTTATTACATTTGAGTAAAACATTAATCATTCTCCCCTTATATAAAAATTTCCACATTTTTTAAAAAATTATTCCCATTTGTTATTTACAAAAAAATGGGCTAATATTGAGTTGTCTAAAAAGGTTATAAAAAACAAAATGAAAAACAATGGACATGAAAACATATACCCCATGGGACTACTAGAAGACCATAAAATTATAAATGACTATCAAGAAAGAAAGATATAGCAAAACATTCATTAGATTTCTTTTTATTTTTCTTTCTTGATCAACTCATAGAGAAATACAATCATAGTATTAATTTTTTTCAAGGCCAATAAGATACAATCTACTTATGTTTTAAAAAGCTATTGTTGGCCATTAAAATGGCGATCTTGGTTTTTGATAGTCTTTTCTTGAATTCAGATCACTTCATTAAGAGTATCAATCATGTGCTGTATATTCTAATATTCTTCAGTCAACACAGTATTTTGTAATTTTTAAAAAACAATTTTTTTTGAATATGTAACCTTTGAAAAATCAGACTATAAAGCATTCATCCTTTGTTGGATATATTTTACTGAAGCAACATCCACACCATGTGTTTTTGAAATCGGGTTCAACCTGTCAATTGTTTCCTTATAAAACATATTAAAATTAATCGTAATATAATTTGAATTCCTCATTATGTCTTAAAATTATTCTTCGTGTTCATTTACGAAGCATTTTTATGACAATTTATATATCTTGTTGCTAGGATTCTTATGAGAAACAGAACTATCACTCATATCTTTTATATCATCCTCTATTTTCCTTACTGTCTTTCTGACCTCTCTTACTGAAACAAGTTTCTTATTTCGATTTTATGTAATGAAAATATTATTTTCTTCTTTTTTTGGAATGTTGGGAATTGTCTTCTCAATTCTTCTTGAAACATGTAAAATGTAATCACTTTTTTTCAATGAAATTGTATATTCTAAATTAGTATCACCGTATTATGATTCAAGTTCATTTGATCGAATTGAGTCTTCATCATGTTATTTTCTTTTTATCCTTTCTATTTTTCCTTTTGATCCATTTATTCCTCTTTTTTAGGTCTTTATTCTTCAAAAATATCCATGATGACAATTAATTTCTTGACAAGGGTTCTTTTTTCCCTATTCATTACTAGAGAGGGATCTCTTTATGATTGAGTTTATATGGATTTAACTGGTTCTTGATCGGCATAAGGATTCTATTGTTGAATTCATTCACATTGTTATTGAATAGAATATTTATCTCTACTATTCTTATAACATTGATGATACTCCAAAATAATGTAATCTTCATCTTTTTGACCTTTCTATTATGAATCTGATTGAATAACTTCGTGAACTATTTGATACCATTTTTATTTCCCTAATAGATATTGTATTATTTTCTCTCGTTGAGCTTATTTTGTAAGTTGGGAACTTTCTATCTCAACACTTTTTTCAATTTTGGAAATGTTAGAACCCATATCTTCTTTTCTGGCATGTTTTTCCTTTTCTGGTCGTTTTTTAGGAATAAAGGGAAATCTGTAAATTTTTAAAGTACATGTCGTGTACTTTATTATTACACGTCATGTAATGCGATAACGCTGGAGGCCGTGTGCTGGCCATGTCATAGCCACACACACGGCCATGTAAGGGTTACATGGAGGCTGCATAAATCATAGTACAGAAAAGTGAGTACAGGTTGTTTACTCCAAAAGAACACGCCGTGCAAAATTTTTTAATTAAACTCACAGGGTCATATATATTTGCCCAAATTGACTTCTTCTAGGTCATCTTCATATGAGAGCATCGATCAGCCATAGATCTTCAATGAACCTCCAAACCCATGTCCGTCCTCGGATTCGAACACCAATGACTGTGTTGGAATCGCAGCAGTGTGTTCTCTCTTCTCCTAGAGCGTCGTTTCCCAATTCATTCACTTTTTCAAGTTATCGTTGGTTGAATTTTTTAGATGTTTTTATGGATCATCAAAATTGTAATGTTATTTAATCCCTGTGGTTCAAGTATATCGATCTAATAACTTCTAGGTAGGTGGTTTGTGCCTATCTGTAGAATGTCTTTGAGTGTTTTGTTCAAATTCCACCAATACTATTGAACGGGGTATTGCGTGTTTACCATTTTAGCCCCATTGATTACCTACATTGCTTTTATGCTATAATAGATGATTTTTTATGTTGTGGGATAATATTTAGGCTTTGGAAGTGTTTTCCATGCATGTTCTTGCCTTTTTGGACCTTTGGGCCTAGTTTAACATTTTGACTGCTGTTGTTTTACCATTCCTAGTATTGTAGGATATTGTGACTGTTGTTATTCCACGTTGAGATTTTGAATAATTCTAGCCAAGTAGTTCTTGAGGATACTCTAGCCATTATGCGATGTGAAATTTGCTGACCATACACATGTCGGGGAGAAACTAGTGTAGTAGACCCTAGGGAGAATGGGCGTAAGGGCTTGTCCAGAGTGTCATTATAATTCAATGTGAGACCACAGGGGGAAATGACATTGTGTGATTCCTCAGAGTGTATGTAGTTCCTCAACTAGGGACACAGGGGGAATGAGACATTGAGTGATTCCCTAGAGAACCTTTAGTACGATACGAGACTATAGGGGGAACTGATGGCGAGTACATCCCCAGAGAGTTTATTCTTTAACTGAACCAGAAGGGTGAGACATTGTGTTCCTCCCAGAGGGTTTCTAGTACTTGTATGTTGAACCATTGGGGTTTGGCTGTGATATCTACCCATAGGGTTACCTATTTTTTCTACTTACTTGACCAGCTGCTTAATTTATTGAAAATTAAATTCTAGAAACTTTGGATTGTTTGCTCATAAGTACATTCCTATTTACTGCATTATGTACATTTATCTTCCATAGAGTCACTGACTGTTAGGCACAGATCTCATGGTGGTTGCCTAATGGTATTTATCTCACACCCTATTTAGGCCATGCTTTTGGGCCTGAACAGATTATATTATTGCAGGTATAGATATTGGAAAGCGTCCTTCTACATTAGGTTCTTGATTGCATTGGAGCTAGAGAGTGTGGGACCATGATGAGGCTTGGGATGCTGAGGAGTTGTTTATCTGTTTTCCTTTTTTACTTGGGTTTATTACTGTATTAATCATTTTGACATGTTTGGATACTTTCTTAGAAAATTTTTTATCATGCATCAAATATATATTTTTCTCCGGTTTTTTATTTAATAGTATTATGCTATTTAATGTTTTAGGATATTTATAGCTTCCACAATTGTATATTTGGTTCTCTTCTACTATGTTACTCTGCCAATGAGGGCATTATATCCCCATTATCAGACCCAAGGACCTTGCTTCTAGTCGGCAGCCTCTAGTGTTCAGGGAAATGCGCTTGAGTCCATGTGACCAACCGGGTACGGGGCGCCTCTGGGTGGCTTCCAGAACCGGGATGTTACAAAGTGGTATCAGAGGAGTTCTTTTGTCTTAAATTACTATTAGTATCCTTTATCCAGTGATAGGATCGAATTGGTACTTGGTAATAAGATGTTCCCAGGAGTAGTTAACCCATGTACAAGGAAAATCCAATCTACCTCGTTTATTGAAATTTTTCTGGTTTGCAATTTGAGAGTTAATTTGATTTCAACTTGAGTGATTCACATATTTTTTGTTGATACCATTGATGTTATTGAGATTCTATTTATATTGAAACCTGATTATATGAGGGTATTACATCTCATGCATCATATAGGTACATTCTAGAAATCACATGTCATGCATTCTATCCATGTCATCTAGGATGCATTAGAGATTCCATGTTTTTGTGATAGATGTTGTGTACAATATCCATGTGGTTGTGATAGAATACATTATAAAAATACATGATTCTTGTTAAAGCTTTTATTGTGTAATGTTTTACATGAATGAAAGCCGATTTTTGGTTCTTGAGGTGTTATGGGCCATAATAGACCAGAATTTGGTGGGTCATTAACTTGTTTACCTTGTCTGTAAGTTGATAATGATGCCAAATTTTGATTCGCGGGGAGTGTGGTCCCTCATGTATAAGAATTTGGTAATTTCATTGTTTTTTTAGTGTTTATATGGGATCTGGATTAGATTCAAAGGCTTATTGTCCGAAAAAACCCAGAATACATGCCATGTAGTTTTGACTATACGCCGTGTGTTCATCTGTTTGTGAGGAAACAATTTTCTTAGGTACATGTCTTGAATATTATATACAAGCCATATATTCTATAACCATGTCACTGGTCGTGTGGGAAGGGACACAGGATAGGAAAAATCTCACAGAAACATGCCATGTACCAATTGTGCATGTCTTGTAGGGTAATCCTAGGAGTTCGTCCATGTTGTTAACAACACGGTCGGTGAAGTATCTTCTTATACATGTCGAGTCTACCGTGAACACACCATATAGTCTCACCCAGGTACACAGCTGTGTCACGAATAACACAAGAAAATGTTATCCTTTCACATACATGTCGTGTCTATCAGGAACACACCGTGTGGTTCGAGCCGTGTGTCTGACTGTGTCACTAACAAAATGGGTCAGGTGACGCTTGTCCAGTACATGCTGTGTCTACCTAGAACATGTCCTATAGTTTTGCCTTAGAGAGTTGTGTGGCCTGACCATGTAAAATGAATCAGTAAGGAAAAGGGGATTCAAGTACACGTTGTGTGTTTCGAGAACATGTCATGTGTTTGGGGTGTTACACAACTAGTTTAAACTGAAGTACATGCCCATGTGAATGACCAATGGAAACACACAGTGTAGTAAAATTACACGCCGTGTATTCATGATTTATGAAACTTGAATGATTTCTTTTTTTTATTCATTTACATTCATCTTTAAATTTTTATAATCTTGAATCTAATGTGTGAGATTGACCTTTCATAGTAATGCCACTGAGAAGTCTTATAGTTGCATGCCAGTTTTCAGGCGGTGAGCAGATGCTGGATGTGGCTGATTAGGGACTTCTCACAGATCCTCATGTTGTGCTACCCCTGGAATCTGTAGTGATACTAGTTATAGGCACCGATGCAGAGTTTAGGGAAGGATTTCTGAGGATGATGCAGAACTTCCCTGGAGCACCGCCTCCTACCTCTCCCATGGAAGACTTGACGTAGGTTTTCCAGAAATAGCATCCTACCACCCTTTTAGAGGAAGGGGGACCTCAGGATAAAGAGTCATGGATAGAATCCCTAATGATGATATTTGAGCATTTGGAGATGCCTCCATAAAGGTGGGTCAAAATCACAACCTACATGCTACGAGACTCTGCCAATTGGTGGTGGGATGTGATATCACATGCGGGTCATCAGCAGATTATGTCGTGGGAGGAGTTCTAGCACGTATTAAAGGACTAATTCTATTTGGTGACCCTGAGGGCCCCCGATCCTGGGAGTTCAGGAGCCAAGAGTAGGGCACACTTTATGTCATGTAATATTCCTCTCTTTTCACTGAGCATCAGTGTTTCACACACCTACAGGGTGGATATGGGTTGTTTTTGGAATGTATGTTTGAGGATGGTCTCAGAAAGGAGATCAGCTCACAGGTAAATATCTTCAGGCTGACTTCCATCACTTCCATCATCAACCAGGAACTGACTGTGGAGTGCAATCTGAGAGATTCTGGAGCTGAGAGCTTGGGTGGTTCTGCTTCCAGAGTTTGTACTTTACCAGCCAACAATAGGGAGTGTCGTAGGGAGTCTACGCGCGGTGATCTGAGGTAGTGCGACAGATCTTCATAAAGCTAGGTGATATGATACCAGTGTAGAATGGCTGGGCATATGAGGCCATAGTGCCGGAGAGTCCTAGTGGAGTGCTGATCTTGCGGTAAGATGGGTCACCTCCAGCGCTTCTGTCATGTTTTCTCACTAGCAGCTGGTGATAGGGGTTCATCCATGACCCCTCCTTCAAGAGCAGTGCTACCAGTTTCTCACCAGTCTGGGAACTGAAGTTCTTCCAGCCGTTCAGATAGAGGTGGAGGTTGAGGTTGTGGTGGTCAGTCACCAGTCATTTAGTGACAGTAGGGTTGACCAGCTCAGAGCGGTCAGGTAGGGTGACAGGGTCATGGCACAGGTTAGGATTTTGCAGTGGAGCAGACCCAGCAGGAGCAGTATCTCAAACCCTATATATTTCGAGGTACGATCTTTATAGCCTCTGTTTTATCTTCTGCACTTTTTAATACAAGGGATTCCCATAGAATTATCTCTATTGATGTTGTAGAGAGCCTTGGGATCTTCATCGTTTCCTCTAATGAAACATGGAATCTATACACACCATTGTGGACTAGGAAGACTAGTGTAAATCTGTGTAAGCAGTTCCCTCTAGAGGTTGTTGGGTGTCACTTTCTATGGTATCTATATGTCCTAGAGATTACATGCTATAATGTCATTTTCGGAATGGACTGGCTATTTCCCATCCAGGAAGTCATCGAAAGTTATCACCGCAGGGTGATTTTCATATCACCATAGGGTTGATCTTTTATTCTTAAGGGTGAGTGGGATGTCAAGGGGAGTAGAGCGGGTCTAGAGCATCATGAGTTGGGAGTAGTTAAAACCCAGATTTCTAGTCTTTATCTGGATGACATGGGGAATTAAAAGTTAGAGTTTCCTCTAGTGGTGAATTGTTTTTGACATGTATTTCTTAATGAATTTTGAGGTTTTTCTATGGAGAGTGAGGTTTAATTTTCTATTAATCTTGTTCCATGAGTTGCACCAGTGTCCATTACTCCATATAGGATGGATACACCTGAGTTGCAGGAGATCAAGAAGCATTTGGCGGAGTTGAAGGCAAAGGGTTTCATCTAACCCAGTACTTCTCCTTGGGGTTCGCCTGTTTGGTTTACGAAGTAGGCAGATAGTACCCTCAGTCTTTGTGTGGATTCTCAAAAGTAGAACAATTTGATAGTCAAGAACCAATATCCCTTCAATAGGATTGATGATCTCTTTGATTAGCATCAAGGGGAACGAGTGTTCTCAATGATAGACTTGAGATCCGATTATCATCAGTTGTATATTAGACCATCAGATATACCACTTACATCCTTCAAATGTAGGTATGGTCTATACAAGTATATGGTTATGTCGTTTGGTCTCAAGACCACAACTGCAGTTTTCATGGAACTGATGAACTGAGTGTTACATCCATACATAGACTCTTTCATGGTGGTCTTCATGGACGATATCTTGGTGTACTATCACGCTCTAAAAGACCATGCTTCCCATCTTGAGATTGTTCTGAGTACATTGAGAGATCATCAGTTATATGCTAGCTCTAAAAATGCAACTTTTGGATGGATCAAATTCACTTTTTGGGCCAAGTTATCTCAGAGACAAGAGTACCAATGGACCCAGAGAAAGTGAGAGCAGTAATTTCCTAGGAAAATCCAAAGAAATTCTTTTAGGTGAGAGGTTTTCTATGTCGGGATAGACACTAAAAACTCTTCATACAAGAATTTTCACACAGAATAGCACCATTGATAGGTCTGACTAAGAAGGGTGTGATGTTTTTGTGGTCAGATTCGTGTGAGTCAGCCTTTCAAGAGCTGAATGAGAGGTTGAATTCTATACCGATACTAGTCTATCCAGAGCTAGGAAAGAGATATACTATCTATTTTGATGAATTAGTTATAGGGCTGGGAGATGTGCTTATGCAGGGAGATAGATTCATTGTGTACATTTCTCGACAGTTTAGGCCACATGAGAAAAACTACCCAACACACGAGCTGGAGTTGGCGGCTGTTGTTCATGCCTTTAGATGTTGGAGACATTATCATCTTGGAGATCACATTGTTGTTTTCTCCCACCAGAATATAATTATGAACATATCCACTCAGAATGATTTTAATTTGATGCAGCGATGGTGGGTTGAGTACCATCAGTCCATCGATTTTGAGTTTGCCTATATGCCTTGGAAAGGCAATGATGTGGCATACTCATTAAAGAGGAGGATTCAAATACAGGAAATTCAGGAGGCTAGTAGTGATTGGCTGCATATGGATTTATTCTCTGAGATGCATCTGGAGGTGCATGACAGACAGGGGAAGACTTTTCAATCATCTGTAGCTATTATCTATACCCTTCTTGATCTAGAACGAAAGTGGCACCTCTCAGATTCTGGAGGCCTAGTCCTATGGAAATGTGTGTCCAGAAAGTACCATATTCCAAGATGGACCATAAGGGAGGATGAGTTGTTGTGTTTCTAGGGGTGTGTATGGGTGAAAGAAGATATAAAAAAGGAGCTGATGCAGGAGTTTCATTCCTCTGTTTGGGCAGTTCATCCAAGTGTCACAATGATGTATCGCGATCTTCACTGCCCGTATTGGTGGCCAGGTATGAAGAGTGATGTTTCTGGTTTCATCATGAGATTTACAACATGTCAGCAGGTGAAGGTGGAACATAAATGACCAGAAGGACTTTTAGAGTAGTTACCCATTCCTGAGTGGATGTGGAACGACATCAAGATGGACAACGTGACAGGGTTTCCAAGATCAGCATGTGGGAATGATGATGTATGGGTCGTAGTTGAAAGACATACCATAGTTGATTGCTTATTGCCTATCAAGGAGACATTATGTGGTGACGAGATGGGATGGTATTACATATATGAGATAGTGCGTCTTCATGGAGTTCCACTATCCATTATTTCAGACAAGGATGCGTGTTTTACTACTCGGGCATAGCAGGGGATTCAGAAGGATTTGGGTACATAGCTACTTTTGAGTACATCATACAATCCCCAGAAAAATGGCCAGTCCGAGCATTCGATTTAGGATCCTGAGGAAATGCTCCGAACATGAATCCAGGATTTTGGAGGTTCTTGGTAGAAACATATACCTCTTGAGGAGTTTTCCTACAACTATAGTTTTCAAGAAACTATTTTGATGGCACCTTATGTGGCTTTGTACGATAGGCCATGTTGATCACCCCTATGTTGGATGGAGGTAGGAGAGGTAGCTTTATTGGGACCTCATATTGCCCAGAAGACAACAAAATATATAGATCTGATTCAAGAGAGGATGGATACTCCATAGTCTCATCAGAAGTATTATGCTAATCAGTGGAGACGACCTTTGGAATTCGAGGTCGGGGGTCAGGTTTTCCTACGTGTCACACCATGTTTGGGGAACAGGAGGATTAGGAGACAAGGTATGCTTTCACGGAGGTATATCGGACCGTTTGAGGTGTTGGAGAGAGTTGGTCTGGTTTCCTATCAGTTGCAGTTACCTCAGAGGTACTGAGCTATGCATGACGTTTTTCACGTTTCTCAGCTCTGACGTTGCTTTTTAGACCCGTCTCATGCCTTCCAACGCATGGAAGTCGAGTTGGAGGTGGATGCGTCTTTCAAGGATCATCCTATCTAGATTTTTCATAACAATAAAAATGTTCTCCATGGTCGGTCTATTATTCTTGTACATGAGCTATGGAATCACGAGCGGGGTATAGGATGAGACATGGGAGAGTGTGGCCGATGTGCGAACATAGTGGCCAGAGCTTTTAAGGGTTTCTTCTTCTATGCCACATAAGGGAAATTCAGGGACAAATTTCTTTAAGGGGGGATGTTTGTAAGAACCTGGATCTTCTTTTGAAGTATGTTTTTTCTTTTCTGAGCTTTTATTGGGAAACGTGGAAAATAGAGAAATTTTCTAAGTACACACAGTGTACTTTATAAGTACATGTCATGTACTACGATCCTGCTTGAGGCTGTGTGCTAGCTATGTCATGGAAACACACACAACCATGTAGGGGTGACATGGAGGCTGAGTAAAACAAAATACAGAAAAGTAGAATACATGCCGTGTACTCAAAAAGTACACACCATGTAGTTTTTTTCATTAAATGCACTCGGGATGCTTTTAAATGCCAGAATCAACATCTTCTAGGATGTCTTAATCCGAGAGCAACAAGTAGCTACAGATCTTCAATGATCCCCCGAACCTCTATCCGTCCTCCGATTTGAACACCAGTGTGCGCAAAGGAATCATAGCCGTGAGTTCTCTCTTCTCCTAGAGCATCATTTCACAATTTCTTTTCTTTTCCACATAATCATATGTTGAAAATTTTAGACCTTTTTGTAGATCATCAAAGTTCAAGGGTGATTCAAGCCCCATGGATCATGTATATCGATCTCCTAACATCAAGGTAGGTGGTTTCTTCCTTTTTGTATATTTTCGTTAACTATTTTGTGCAAATTCCACCAATACCCTTGAACGGGGTACTGCGTGTTTACCGTTTTAGCCCCATTGATTGCCTCCTTTTCTTGTATACTAGAGTATGATATTTTATAAGTGTTTTGGGATAATTTTCAGGAATTGGAATTGTTTTCCATGCATGTTTATGTATGTCTGGACTTTTGGGTCTTGTTTACATTTTTAACTACTGTGGTTTTCCCATGCCTAGTATTATAAGATGTTTTGACTATTGTTCTTACATGATGAGATACTTTAGAATTCTAGCCAAGTAGTTCTTAATGATACTTTGGATGTTACATGATAAGATATTTGCTGACTTTACACAGGGCTATGAGAACCTAGTGTAGTAGACCATATGGAGAATGGACGTAATTGTTTCTCAATAGTTTCTTTATAAAACAATTCGAGAACCTATGGGGAATTGACGTTGGTTACTTTCTCAGATTGAATATATTTCCTTAATGCAGGCCATATAGGGAATGAGACGTTGAGTACTTCCCCAGAGCGCCTTTTGTATGATTTGAGACTATATGTGGAATTGACGGTAAGTGCTTCCCTAGAGAATATATTATTTAGCTGAACCAGAGGGGTGTGAATGTGGGTGCCTCATAGAGGGATGCATGTACTTGTAGGTTGAACCATTGTGGTTAAGCAGTGAGAACTACCCAAAAGATTACCACTTTTGTTCTACGTTATTGACTGGCTTCTTACTTGTTCTTCAATTAAATGCTTGAAACTGTTGATTGTTGCTGCTGAGCACTTTCATGTTTACTACTTTCTGTACTTTTACCTTCCATATAGTCATTGTCTTTTAGGCATAGATCTTGTTGTGGTTGCCTACTGGGAATTATATCCCACCCTGTTTGGGCCATTCTTTTGGCCCCAAACAGATTATATTGTTGCAGGTATAGATAAGGGCATGCACCTTCTACATTAGGTTCTTGATTTCAATTAAGCTGGAGAACATGGGACCATGTTGAGGCTTGTGATGTTGAGGATTTTTTTGTCTTTTTTCCTTTTGTACTTGGGTTTAGTACTGTATTCAGCATTGTAACGTGTTTGGATACTTTGCTAGACACATTTTTATCATGAATCAAATATATATTTTTCTCCATTTATTTATTTATCAGTATTCCGCAATTTGATGTTGTTGGATATTTACTGCTTCCGCTATTGAATATTTGGTTATATATCGCTATGTTACTATTCCAATGGGGGAATAGTTTCCCCATTATCACACCCAATTCCCTCACTACTAGTCAGAAGCCTCTGGAATTCAAAAAAATGAACGTGAGGCCATGTGAGAAACCGAGTACGGGGCACCTTTGGGTGGGTTCTGGAAATGAGACGTTATAGGAAACATAAAAATCATGAGCTTTTATTTTCAAAAGATTAAATTTATTTTTCTAGTCCTATAGTGTATCTTTTATTCTTGTCTCCTTGGTTAGACATTTAGCTGGATCAATACCAAATTTAGGGTCACCTTTTTTTTTCATTATTCCTTCTACGTTCTATACTTGGATACAGTCTCCTTATTGTATTTGGTTTTATTTTTTTCTTTTCCCTTATTTGAGGATATGACTTCTAAGAAGCTACAACTATTGGAGATGATTCAATTATATGTGGAGCCGATTAATTTTCTGTCGATTCCCACACATCGTTGTTGAAGAATTTTGAACATTCATCATAACAAACATTCAGTTTCTATATCATATTCATACATATCCTAGAGGCCTTCAGTTATTTCAATTCTCCTTTCACTGGAATATTTAAAAACATTAAGCATTCAGGAATGAACTTGGTGATTATAGATATTTTCTTGATAAGATTGGACTTGATTGCTTCATACATCAATTTCCTGATTATTTTCAAAATGTAACCCATGAGACTAGCCATTCTCATGTTTAAAAGACAATATGGCATAAATATTTCATAAACCTTAAGAGTATCTCTATCCCCTTTTCTTAGAATTAGATACCATTTCATCTAAAGGACAATAATCTGGTTTCCTGTTGAGAGATAGGATAATTTTCTTTTCACATCATCGATATAAAATAACTACTTTCTAGAAATTTTAATAGTAAATAAAACATCTTCCTCAGGAAGCTTATGAGATAGTGAAAATGAATCACCTTCAGTAGGAACATTGAGGAAGTGTGCTGCTTGTTTTTCTAACATAACGAGATTTCTCTCATACACAAAAAAGTCAATCATCATAACCTTGTCAAAAGACAGAATATTGTATAATTACATAACCTATTCTAAAAGAATCTTATCTTGAGGTATGGGTTTCTCAACACATTGGTGTTCCCGTCATTGGAATAAAATAATTCTTTTTATTATTGAGTCATTATTGTCTAATAAATCTCGAGTGACTAACCTTTCACAACAGAAATCCATTTATCAGAATGTCTTTGAAGGCATATCAGCAAGAGTGTTGGTATAAGCCAAATACATAATGATGATTGAAAAAATAAATCATCGTACTGAGTCATAAAAGGGGGAGTGGAACATTGACGAGAATTCTGAAGAGCCGGTGTGGGTTTTAGGAGGGGAGTCATCTATTTATAGGAAAATTTTGAATATCCTTTGGACATCTGTGGTTTATAATATATGATAAATAATACAAATGTGGATAAAAATGTTTTTTATAATAAATAATTAAAAAAATATGAGAAAAAATAACACAAAAGAAAATAAATACAAAACGAATAGAGAATGTACCCGCCAGAGATTTCATGTATGTTTTTAGTTTTACTGTATTTTAATCATAATTAAATACCTAAAAGAAATAGATGAAATAATAAGAATATAATATAATAAAAAATCAAGATTATGAAAAAGAATGTGAATTTGATCGGTTTTCAGAATGATGGAAAACAAAGCCAATATCATTATGTGTCAAGTCGATGGAAAGCAGTGTCATTACTATGGGTTGTCAAGCTAATGGAAAACAATTTTATTACGATTGGTTGTCAAACCGATGGAAAAAAAACATTACCATTGGTTTTCAAGCTGATGGAAAACTATGTCATTACCATAAGTAGTTAAGCTGATTGAAAACAAAGTCAGTTCCATAGGTTTTCAAGCTAATGGAGAGACTACAAAGCCGATAGACATGGTTTTTTAAGCAAAAAGGAAAAAATGAATTAGAAAGACAAAAAAACAACTACAGAAACATATAAATAAAATATAACTATAATATTAAATGATTAATGTATAATATAAAATAATTATCCTTACTAACAATAATAATAGATAAAACATAGAAAAAAATAATACTTTTCTCCCCCAAGGAGGAGTGTTTTAATATAAGGAAAAATGTAGAAAGAATAAGTAGATGTTAATGATTATTTTAAATTAATCATTCCTAGATTATGATTAATATATTCAAATCTATCAAATTTTGATGGTTTTGTAAATATGTAAGCAAATTTTTCTTGTGTTCAGAGGATTTGTAAGGTGATATATTCTTTTTTTGTGATACCTAAAAAAATGATACCTAATATCAATGTGTTTTTAAAGAGTGTGATGTGTATGGTTTTTAATTAAGGAAATGTAAATTGTGTTATCACACAATTTTTGAGTTTTACTAAAACTCATACCATAGTCTATCAGTGTGTGTTGCATTCATTACACTAGAGTGTAACAACTTCAAGATGCTAAATATTCAGCTTGATCAGTGGAGAGTGAAACTCACTGTTCTTATTTACATGAATAATAAAATGAGTAATCTCCTACAAAATGACATGAACTAGAAGTACCGTTAACATATATTTATTAACCACCAAATATAGCATCAAAAAAAAAATAACTCAAAATCAGTTCCAGAAGAATAGAAAAGGCCTCAATCAAAAGATCCTTTTAAAACCATAAAATCCATTTCACATATTTTAAATGTGATTGTTTTGGATTTTCCTGATATATATCAAATAATAATATTGAAAGCATTACGTATTGACAACTAGCTATTAATTATAGTAGAATTCCAATCATACCTCTAAAAGTTTTTTGATTAACATGTTGCCTAGTTTCATCAAGATCAAGAGTGTTTGAGGTTCAAATGTGAGTACTAATACATTTAGAATTATAAAATCTATACATTATGTCATCAAAATAAACATGTTGCCTAGTTTCACCCACCATGTACATTTCAAACACAGACTTCAGTAGACTGGAAAATGAATCCGTTGGAGACTTTAGAGTTGATCCAAAAATTATGTCATCAAAATAAATTTGGAAAATCATATGATTTATGTCTTCTTTCTTTATAAAATGAGTTGGTTCAGCTATTTCATCAATGTAATTATTTTGTAAATGAAATCCTATTAACCAGTCATACCCAGATCAAGGGGATTTTTTATGTCTATAAAGGGCCTCGATTTGGTTGTACACATATTCAAGTTGTTTAGTATTATCAAATCTAGGGGTTTTGTCCACATAAACTTCCTCTTGAACATATAAATAATGTAAATCACTCTTAACATCCATTTAAAAGAGTTTGAAATTAAATATTGCTACAATTCCTAATATAATTCTATTAGATTTGAATCTTGCTAATTGATAATGGGATTCTTCATTGTCTATGCCTTGTGGTTTATTATAACCTATAGAAACAATTTTAGCATTATTTTATATAATGATACCGTTTTCATCAATTTTTTTGAAAACCCATTGTACTCAAACAACAGATGTATCCTATGGTTTTTTAACGATGGTCTAGACATTATTCCATTCGAATACATTTAGTTCATCTTACATTGCCTTAATCTAATCTCTATCACCTAAGGCCTCATATGGAGTTTTAGGTTCAAATTGAGATAGAATAGTATGATGTTTGATTTCATTTCATATGGAGGTTCTAGAACTTACTGGTTGATTTACATCACCAATTATGTTATCAATGGGTTGATTCTCAAGTAATAACTGTATTTTATTTTTAAAAATATGCACATCAACATAAGGTAGAAACCCTTTATGTGTAAATATCTCAAAAACATTTTCTTGTGTAATTAAAATTATTGAAGAATATTATATAGGCTGATAATCAGTTTTAGAAAGCACTTCAGAATGTATTATTTTGAGGTTTTTTTAAATCAAAATGAGATTTTTCATCAACCTTAACATGTACTGATTCTTCAACAACACAAGTGTTTTTATTAACAACTCTATAATCCGTAGAAGTGGTGGAATAACCTATAAATATTCCATCATAAAATTTTGGTCAAAACATATGTAATTTATTTTTTATATTTAAAAAAATACATGAAAAAAAAATAAATTGAAATATTAATCTGTTGGTTTTTATAAAGTTCATATCTCAAAATGAGTTTTATTAAGAAAATGACGAATTAAAACTTGACTTATAGTAAAATAATAAGTACTAACAGCTTATTCCCAGAAATGTTTTGCAATTGAGTATTCACTCACCCTGGTTCGTGTTATCTCTAGAAGAATGATATTTCTTCTTTTAATGACACCATTTTTTCCGGGTGATCATGGTGCATAAAACTTTTGAGTAATTAAATTATTACTACAAAATGTTTTTAAATTATAATTTCCAAATTCCACACCCTGATCACTTTGGATAGTTATTAATGGTATGTTTTTCTCATTTTTAACTTTATCAAAACAAAATTTAAAGAAGCAAAAGGCTTCTATTTTTTTAGTGAGAAAATTTACCCATGTAAATATTGTGTATTCATTAACTAAAAAAGTACATAATAATTTCCTATAATAATTCTAATTTTTGCTGGATGAAAATGATCCATATTAACTAATTATAATTAACCAGTAGTTTTTAGACCACTAATTTATTTAAATATTGATTTATTTTGTTTGTCATATGGATAAGAATCATAAATTTAAGAAGAATCCAACATAAGATCTAGTATATATTTATCAACTCCTTTCTAAGAGAGTTTATATAAATTTAAAAAATTATAGTGTACTATTCTTTAATGGAATATCTATGATTATTGTTCCATTTCATTTAGACAAGGTATGTATTGGCTATTAAGGACCTCTATGTTCAATATGTAAACATTCCAATGCCTTTGGGTATATTGAATGAATTCATACTTGGAATTGTGAACTATACATTTATCATTCCTAAAATTTACAAGGTATCCTTCATCACATAATTGATTTTTTCTATTGTGGTTGTGCGTAAGACCTTCAAAAAAACATTATAAATCAAAATATTCACAAGAAAAATGGTATTAACTATACGAACAATCTTTTCTTGGGAATTATCTTTTAAGGACACTTTTCCTCCTTTTTCCTTGAAATTTTTTTTAAGATGTTTTTATTCCAGTCATTTTCCTCGAATATCCACTTTCCAAAATCCATATATTGTTATTGTTTCTTGTTTTGTTTTCCTGAAACAAAAACAAATAAACTTTTGGAATCCAATCCTATTTGGGTCATAATACATTAGAAATAAAATTTTTTGAAATCCACAATTCATATGAAAAGTGATCTTTGGGGAATCCTCAATATTGTGTTTTATTTAAAGAATAGTTTCATTCCCAATGTCAACCAAATGGATATTTGGTGCAGAATGAAGAACTTTGGGAAATAAAATAGTTATTACTAAAATACCTCTTTTGAATGATTATATCCAATTCCAAAACTATTTCTTAAGGAAATAATTTTAGAATACATATTATCAAACTATTTCCATATATTAGATAATTACCATAAATGTTTCATAACATAAAAAATATATGATTTTAGTATGATGAAGAAATTATTAACCTCATTTTTATTTTTTTTAGAATTGGGGTTTTCCTCTAAAATTTTATTCTCAGAAATCATATTACCAAAATCTTGAGAAAGTTGGTTCTTTTAAAAATTTACCTTTTCAATAATTTTAGAAAAACATTAAATATAAAGATTTTTAGAATCAAGATCTATATAATGATATGATTATTACCTTGTTAAAATATCAATACAAATATTTTATTTTGATGGTTTTCTAAATAATTTAAAATTATCATTTTCTAAAATATTATTAAATAGGGAAACTTCTTCAAAAAAGGTTGAGAATTATAATTCTATGATGATGATATTTCATTATTATAAAAATAATATTTATTAGGTAAACTATTACAAAAAAGACATATTATTTATAGATTCAGAACTGTGTACCATTTCTTTTAATCAATTATAGGGTGTTTATGCATGGATACCAATATTCTTGTGATTTGAGATATCAGTATCAAAGGAGTCTTCTAAACAATCAACTGCACTGGCAATACAGGGGTCACTGACATTCAAGACATTCTTTGCCTTGGACTTCTAGTATTGTGTATTATTCTTCACAGATTGTATTTTCTTTGAATCCATTCATTTATGCATAGGGCAATCAGGTCGAATGTGGCAAGATCTTTTATATTAAGAGCATGGGACTTTATAATCTTTCTAATCCTTATTTTATTTTGATGTATTATTATATCTATATTGGATATCCCACTTCCCATCAATTTTACTCATTCTTCTAGAATGATTAGCAAGATCATTCTCTGACACAATGATATAACTAGAATCTTATAAGACATCAACCTTTTTCTTTTTGGATTTGGTTTTCATAGGATATTGAGAGTTGATAGGATATGATGTAGTAGTAAATGATATTCCACCATTTTTATTTTTCACTTTATCTACATCTCTCTTAATCCATACATCATATTGTTATAGAGTTCCACAGTTGTCAATTATAGTTTGATTAGAAAATTTCTTGATTCATCAATTTTAGTCATCAAGTATTCCCATTCATTTTGAATATTATCTATGATTTTATCATCTAAAACTTCATATTCTAAAATTTTTTCTCCCATAGAATGAATATTGTTGACAAATATGAAAAATAATTTTAAAACCATAACAGATGGTTCACTATAAAGAATTAAAAATCTTGATAGTCAACCCTTATCATAGATCATCATGTTTTAAAAACATTCAATGTATGGAAGTTTGTAATATCCAATTTCATTTATATATTATTTTCAGCTACACATAAATAAATTTTAATGTAAATGTTCAAGGTAATAGATAAAAAAAATTTATTGTGTACATTATAGTTTAGCTGATATTATACCTTTTCTCCTTCAATAAAAGTCCGGAAATCTTTCTCAGGGCTCATATATTCACTAGTAAGAATGATAATTTTATATACAATAGTGTTTATGATAAAATTCCTCATTCAATATCTACAATGTTCAAAATAATATCCATAAAAAGGGTGTCTTATAGATCTAAGATTATTAATTGAACTGACATTCATAATTCCTTCCAGCAAAGAGAAAAATAATTCCTTTTCCACAAATAATGGTTAGTGTATTTATAAAGAAATGTAAAAAAAATATAAAAATAATTGGAAAACCCTCCTCTAATACAAATTTTTGGACAGAAATGGATATGAGTTTTCAAAGATATAAGAGGACGGTGAATTTTATATTTAGTAACTGATATTAAGAAATTTCAAATAAAGTTTTTAGTTTTATTCAACATAAACAAAAACTATTCACAAATCCTCTTATAAAACAAAACAAAAAATCGTTCTGACTCCTAATATGATGAAATTGTTATGATACACTAGGTTATGAAACAATTGTATTCATAATGAATAAAAATATAAAAGTAATAAAAATTGTAAATGATTCTAAAATATTTCATAATGATTCAATACTAAATGTATCAGTTTAATTAAAATAATTACAAGAAAATACAAATATAAGGAAAAAATAATAGAATTATCTTTTTATTACACTAAGAAGTAGAAATGTAAAAGGAAATACTATTCAATTATCCCAATGAGTAGGGTATCCATTCAACGAATAATAGGTCTGTCTCACCAACACATGTAATCCCTCGATACAATGATCAGAACGTCCATCTTGGTCGCCCCTCATGCCCTCAATTTTTAAGATAATCCGAACCGTTGTCTTTCAAACACTTCAAAGCCCTCAATACGATGATTGGTTGCACCATCCACCTTTCCTAGAAGACCTTGATCATTATAACGTTATCATATGCACAATGAAAAACAAAGAACTTATTGAAATACAGAATCTAAGAATAATCCATTCATTTATTGTAAGTTGAGGTCTTTTGAATGAAGTAGAGAGAAGATGCATAGTCTCTCTATAGGACTTGGAAGTATCTGAAGTTGGTAAAGTATACATATTTCTCTACATTAAAGGACCTCTTATTTATTGGCCACAAGTTCCAATGGTTATATTTTATCCAATGTTCATATTTCTCTGTAAAACACGAAGGGAAATAGACACCTCGCATAGTAATGGTCTTATTGAAATAGAAATAATGGTATCATTTTGATTAGTCAAAAACATACTACATGTCATTGTTTTGGTAAATAATGTTATATGAATGTGTTAACATGAGTAAAATTAATATAGAAAATGTGTTTTGATGAATTAATAAAATCATGCATGTAATAAAAGTTATTTAATATTACGATTAATATTAGTTAGTGTAATGTATTGATATGATGAAAATTGAGTACAATGCACAATGTGAGTATGATGAAAATATTAAATTTGATAGATAGAGTTAATACGATAGATACAATCAATTAGTTAGACAGATTCAATATGAATGGCAGAGTCATTATAATATAAAAAATCTTTTTGATGGACATAGTATGTACGATGGACAGAGTCAGTACATTAAACATAGTCATTATGAAGGATAAAGTCAGTACAATAGACATATAAAATGTATACAATGTATGTACATTATTTGAGAAATATGTATAAAGAGATTTTTGATTTCAAAAACAAAATACAAAAATGTCAAAATATGTCTATTGACTTAACAATATGAACTAATTATTTTATTATATTTCTTTTATCTCCACTGCATGCAATACAAAGTGACACATTTTCATCTTTTTATTTATTACTCGATTATTTTTATAAATTAGAATGCAATATAATATATTACTTTGATTACTATTCTATACATTCTACCATAGAATCATTACTTTTTATAATTTTGATTTACCATAATTTTTATAAAATTAATTTTTTTTATGTTTACAATTATTAATTCTTTTTCTACTATGACTTCAATTAATCTATGCATTTTTTAGCCATATCTACTAATTACAATTCAATACATGGTTATGGTTGAATCATTTTCTATATATGAACCATGAGATACATATTTGAAACAACCCTATTATCATATTATTTATTGGATCCATCGAAAATGTCGGATTAAAAATTTTATAGTTAAGATTTGTGCTGACTATGATTTTTCAACCCTAATTAACTATGCATTTTTTTGGTTAAAAATTTATGTCTACCCACATAGAATTAACCAACCTTATATTTATCCATATTTATGAATGATATTATACTATAGATTTGGGATGTTGTTGGGGAATATTTTCTTTCATTGGACAGAGTTTTGGTGAGTATATTAGAATAATATACGAACTCCATGTAAATGATGAATTGTATTATGGGTGTGTTAAATATAGGAACATTATTGTCTTTCAATTAGTTAATCATTATCTTTATCAGGGAACAATAGTTGTGGGAAATGTGTAATATATTACGAAAAAACATAACATCCTCAATACTGTGATGAAATTAAATGTGTTAATTCTCCCATATACATTTCCTATTGGAAAATTTAATTTAATTTTACCATTTCTCTTATTAATATTGATTTTATTATATTCCACTAGAAATTTCAATTTCATAAAATATTTGGATGTTTAGGTTTCCATATAAACAGATAAATCATATCATATAATATCCTTAATGAAAACATAGTTTTTTAAGCATAAATCCCTTTGGGAAATATTATTTTAGAGATTAATGGCATGATTTATATATATTATATTATTAGATGTAAACCAAAATAATGAATTAAGGGTATTTTGAAATATTCTTTATATGGTCAAATATATTAGTCTTGTATTATATTTAATTCAAATAATTTTTCCAATTTTTTTGTCATGTTAAGTAATAATTTAGTGACAAATATCAACAAGAGAATATCCCATTTAATATAGTCTACATCAAACTTCCTTTTATTTATATTAATGAGGAATTATATGAATTATGTAATACCTTATAAATGATAGACTTCCAGTGAGGCCTTTTCAATGTCTGACTAATGGAGAATGAAAATTATATTTTTTATATCGTTATCGCACTACTCAGAATACTTTAGATTAGATGAATCGCCATAATAGGAGGGATGGTGTGTCAAAACTGAATTAATCGATATTTCATCATTCATTAGTGTATTTTAGAAATGAAAAGAAAATTGGGTTAGTGTCGATAAATTGAGATATTTGGATGATCATTTCTGAATGTTTTTTCAATCGATACTCATTATCATTATGTTTATAATTGGGATACAATAAACCTAGCCCAATTAAAAAAAATTACATTATCTTATTAGCTTCCCCCTATTACATTGAGTAAGGGAAAACTGGAAATAAATATTCTTAAATTAAATTATCTAATTAAATTAAAACTATAAATATTGAAGGGGGATTTCATAATGGAATGAATATATCATAATATGTTTATATATTTTTTAATCTGAGTTATATGTGGTCATTTTCCTAGTACCTTTTAATTAAAATTATATTACATGATACCCAAATCCTTTATTTTTAATTATAATTATAATGTGATTAAAATATTAATATCACTATGTATTATCAACCTAGGTGTGTATATAGTCTTATAAGTTGATCACTATGACATTGTTTAATTAATATCTAGTATTCCATCTTTAAACATATTATAATGTTGTACATATCTTTAAGTGCCTAGATATACTTGTATTATCTTGACATGTATGTAATTTCTAGTAGATCCACATAATCACTAAATTTCCAAGTCATCATAATGGTAACCTAAACATAGAATCATAGATTATACTTTTCCCTATGATTTTCAATATATTAATTTAATCTAATAAAAAAATAACAAAAGACTACTCTAAAAGCATGTAATGTGAACCAATGTAAATATTTCCTTAATAATAATATTTATGTTATTTTTTAAATATTATAAATTTCGGATATTCACAAAACATGTGACCAAAATGAATAATGTCTTTATGATTACCTATGAAAAAAATTTAACCATTTTAAGACATTTTGACATAATAAAGATCCAATATACCTTTTTTAGGACATATCACAAGATAAAATATTCTCCATAACATGGGGAATTGAAATAGAAGAAATGGTAATCCACAGACGCTCAACATAAGAATAAAAAAAACATTGAATAAAGGAGAACACAAGGAAGAAATTACTATCATTATAATGGAAAAATAATTTTAATATGATAATCATTAATCATTTTATTGTCACATAATAACAGAATATTATCACTATGTAGTAATAAATGATACGAAAATGCTCATAAGACATCCCAATAATCATAACACATTTGAGCATGGAAAAATGTGTCTTTTGTTTAAATAACACCCAATGGTGGAGAATGAAATTTCTTGGAAATTAAATACATTTAGAAAATTATAAATAACTTGATCAAGACATAGAACATTGGAACAATAGTAAGTATAGAAAACCCCATATTTCCATGCCGATGAGAATACAATCATTATTCCCACAACTAAAAATATGATAAATCCAATCATGAATACTCTTGTGTGAAATAGATCAATATGATCATCAATGACTATATCATGATATTTAAAAATGAATCACTCAATTGGAAGGTGATATAACACCCACCCATCATCATCCACACGTTTTTTGTGTGAAAGAAAATCAACCATCATCTTTTATTATGAATCTGATGGATAAATAATTGTTTTCAGAAATATATAAATATAATTATTCACATTTTATAATGAATTCATTGGAAAAATATGTGTTTTCATAAATTAGTAAAATTTTCACGATCTAAGGAGTGCTGAAATCCAATCCAGAAACCTAACCCATCTTGCAGAATGGATCAAATGGTGTTCCCAATCCCCACTTGCTAGAAAATAGTTCAAGGGTATCAATAACACCCTTTAGGGAATGATTTCACCCATTATAAGAATCTATTGATAATTATAAATGATGAAACCTCACATCATGAATAATATTCATAACCAATGATATACAAAAAATCAATTTCAAACATTTTACAATAATAATGATAACCAAAACTACCAAAATTATAGGGGAATAAAATTAATGAAAACCACAAACCTTCATGAAATACGAGGGCTATCACCTTGAATCAAACTCTTCCTACAACTAAAAAATGGGTGCATTATAAACATGATCCTCATTAACCCCTACAAAATGTATTCAAATTACATCATCAAATCAAAAAGATGTATACATAAACCTAGAGTATTAGGTTGGGGTTGATCCAAACCAAATTCTAATGCCACAAATAAAATCCTTTCCATAACATGAAAATTAAAACCACCAATCTTGTTTTAAGAGAAAATTTTGGAACACTATTAAAAATGGTATTTCATGAAAATAATTTTTCGTGATTCATTATTTGAAAATTTTATTAAGAATAAACTCCACATTATGAAAATGGTAGGCACCAAATCACAAGACAGAACTACGATGCCTGAAATCCCAAAATTTTCTCACACCACTAGGACCCTATGATGCTGGAATCTTAGTGAATCATTGTATATAAACAATAACCCAAATCATCCACTTGCATGGGAGAAATGAGAGAAATCCATCCCATAATATAGTGTCCTCGTATCCTTATTGTAGTTTAGACTTTGTTGCATCATCCATCATGTTGTGACGAACCGAGCCTCGGCCCCCACTGATCCAACTAGCGCACTATTCCTAATCCACCCACCAAGATACCCTGGATTCACACATTGCTCAATTTTTCATTTCACATATCAAATAAAAAAACTTTTCACAACACAAAAATAAAAATAAACAGACAATAATAAACACCAATTTCATAAGAAATACACTTCAGATGTTCATACACAAACATAATTTATTTTTATACATGCTTCACACCAATTTCATAATTTATAAAAAATAATTTAAGGAACACAATGAGGAAGAACACATTAAATAAATAAAAATCTATTTTGATAACAGTATTTCATTACATATAGTCCTCAATAAAGATTGAACATATATTTCTCACCACACACATAAATCAGCGAACACATTCAAGAATAAAACAATGATACCAAAATAATATAAAGTTGAAAAACCCTAAAACCACCTACCTTATACTTGTAAGCATATATAATCCTATGGAAAACCCCCATTTCACATGAAATGAATCGTATATATTTATGATAAAACCAAAAAAATATTTACTTCTATAAATACTCAAGACACGGCCTATATTTTTTCAAATAACCCACTCGAAAATAAGATCCCCAAGAGGGATGATGAAGAACCATAAATGTACGATGAAATAGAATGAAAAGATACTAAACTATTGATTAATTAATATCCATTACTAAAATAACCTAAAACATGATGGTTAAAGGGATAATATATGAAGGTATGAGGTTATTAGGGCTTCAAATATTGTGTGGTTCAAATTAGGGGTTATTTGCGGTTAGAATCAGGCGAGGGTAGAACATGAAAAATTAAAATGTTAATGTTATAGCCATAACACATGATTAGCCCACATGATTTTCAAAACAATTCAAAAACTATGCTTCCCAATCTATCCAAGAAGAACTGGGTGCACTATTTCCAGGGTTTTTTCATACGCTTTTGCAACAAACTATGGGTAATGGGAAGATCCAATGACCCTGGAGCTCAGTTTCACTTTCGATGGCACATGGATTCCCCTATCTATGAAACAACCATGATCTAGCTTTTATAGGGTCAAAAAATATAATATTTTTATATATAAACATCAATGGAAAAAAGTTCTATTTAATAAAATAAACAAAATAATACCGCAAATTAATATCACAATTGTGACAATCCACCCCTCTAGTAAAATCTTGCACCCTTGAAATTTAATTATACAGTATGATCAGAGAATAGAAATAGATACTAATCCTCAACCCATTATCGTCACTCAAAAGTCTCTTGAACATCATTCCCTTGTTTCTAGAGAACTCAAATATATATTTTGGACATCCCTTGATGCACTTTCTATTGGGAATCCACAATCCGAATAGTCGTCAAACAAAAATAACACTGGATCCAACTCTAATTTGTCCCAAATCAATATAAGACATGTATCTGGATTATAAATTTTAAACAGAGAGGCTTGGAACACGTCATGAATTAATGTAAACTATATTGGAAAATCTAGCTGGTACTCCACTGTACCACTTCCTTTGGTAATATCAATCTTTCTGAAATAACATGGTATAATCTCCCATTTATTACCCAAATGACATTTACATGGTGAGATGCAACTTTCGAAATTATACTATCACCAACCTCATCATTATAATGCTTGTCTATACTAATCGGTAAAAGAGTTATGTAAACACAATGATATCGTGAATTTATCAAAAACATCATGAACCATGCTCAGTCTGAACAATAAAGTCTCACCAACCTCATCCTGAAACTAATGGGAGTAACATAGGCAATAATGATGTTCCAAAATTCGATCCATTAACATGTAGTACTATTAAATATTATTATAATGTAATTCAACCAACCCTAAATGTATATCCCATGAGCTGCCAAAATCAAACAATTATTCATGGATCATTTCATCCAAGAATTTATTTTCCTACAACGTCTAACAATAATTATAGTGATATTATATCATACTTATTATGACTATCAACCCCACTTATTTATAAAGGACATCAAAAAATGTGAGTCAAAACAGGGGGTCCTTGCCAGAATTTTTTGTTGATGGGACACCATGAACCCCTGTTATTTATTAAACATACATGTTTTCAAATTCATACACATATAATTAATCCCAAATTAACACTAAATTGGATGATTTGGTTAGATATTCATTAATACGAAAATTGAATTACTCCCCTATGGTATATGAGGTATACCAATAAGGAAATAAATGGAGACCTCATCACATGTCTAGGTAAGAATGGGTATTGGTTGGAGAAAACTAGATGTTCTCTATTGTAATATATTGACCTAATGAAATTTCTTACACCATAATACAATGTATGATAGGTCCCATAACCTACCCATCAACCAGAACTATCATTAAACATCAATGGGTATCATGGTTGTAACATGATGAATAGACCATTAGGACTTGTGGATATCTTGAATTACCACTTTTTATAAAGACAATGACACCATGTAGAGACACTTGATACAATTAAATCACATAGGAGGCAAAGAAAACTATCAAATAACCTCCCCACTATTTTAGAACTATGGATATATAGTAAAATTCATCACTCATCTTTTCTTTCTAAAAGCATTACATAAGGAAATTTGTCAGTTGAATAATATCCAAACATAATCTTCCACTATTATCATTAGCATCCAGATTTATCTAGGTGAAAGGACCCATCAAATTCCACTCATAAATGGACTCTTTAAAATCATCCATAATAATTTTCCTTCTCAAAGAGTATTCCACATTGTTACCTATACCTGGGGTATTTAATATATAGAAATCTAAAACCTAAATGTACATTACCCAATGAAGCTACCTTAGGATCAACTCATTCTCAGATAATATGTATACCAAACACCTTTGATGTGAATATAAAAAAAATATACCTTCAAAAGATAATTTTTCTACATCTTATAGGAATGAATCCGTATTTATAATTAAATTTCATGGGTGGAATAATTCATTTCATTTAGAATGATATAGGGATATCCATACACCACCATGTGCTCATCCTACATAGGAACACCCCTGAGTTTGAAACTTGAAGTGACATCACAGACCAAATATCCATTTATAGCCTCTACAAAAATCCAGACATGATTTTTGGTCAACTTCCACATAATATCTTCAACTCACACCTATAAATATTGCCTAAACTTAAACATTACCACATTTTAGATACATAATGTCATGAGTGGAGCAATGTGAGAGAAATACCAAACAAACCCTCCTCTAATACCCATCCAATCCCAAAAGGATACTAATTTCAAATACATTCATAGAACATTCCCAAGAAATCCCATCCATGATCTTATCAGTGTCCACTGAAACCAATTGGTCAATGATCACATGACATAGAGACATTATATCCCTAATCGTAAAGAATAAGATAGAAAAATTCATATAGAGCTGATGATCAAAATGTTATTTACTACATGATCATCGAATAGATTTCATCCTCCACCACATAACCATAATAGAAGAAAATTTCTTTCATACATGCCTTGATAATGGAATCGAGATACTAGTGGAACACCAGGATCGTAAGATCTATAATAATTGATGGATTATTTGTTAGCCCGAAAGGAATTAACCACTACTCAAATTGGTATATCCTACATCGAAAAGAAATTTTTCGAACATTATCCTCTCTAACTCTGATATAATGACACATGGAATAGATATTGATCTTGGTGAACCATATTTCCCCATTTAGTTGAAAAAAGTCTTTAATATAGAGGAAATATTATTTTTCATTATCGAAAACATATTCATCTTCCAATAATAAATATCTGACTGTAATGATTTTTATTTTTAATTACAAATTTGATTGGGGCCTCCCATGATGATATTCATAGGTTAATAAATCATTTGAATTCATAATTAGACAACTATATCCTTAATTCCCTCAACTTGGTGGGGATATATTATATGGTGGAAGAGATTTAAGAAGTGTTCCTCGTTTGAAATCAATGGATGTCTGCATGTACCACTACAAATGAAATCCTAGGAATTCATATAGAAATACATCTTAAAATCATCCACTATAGTAGGAATAAATTTATCATGACCGCTACCACAATAATTCTCCAACACTGGAGATTAATTATAAATAACAAAATTGACCATCTTTGAATGTGGATGTCAAGAAAATATAGAATGACGATCCCATTATCCTTTAAAAATAGGGGTACATCTAGTAGTTTACACAAAACACACATGTTGATGATAAAAATATTTGTGCCTTTAGAATCAAACCATATAATATATAACAAGGTCCAAATTAATGATGACCATATGAAAACCAAGAAAATACCATTCCAACATGACCCCATGCACAATGAGTGCACAAGAAGGATACAAGAAACCTTGTTCTCGATTCATAAAAAGAGGTGTCACCAAGTTCATCACATATGGAAAATGATCAGCTGAAAATTTTTATATATCCTTGACTAAATAAAAAATAATTAATACATATGCATCAATATCAGCCATTAAAATATCTAAATTCAATGAAATGACAATGCTACACCAAATTATCATAATTTTTTTCATTAGATCTAACTTGTTCTTGTTCCAAATCGTAAAGATGAATCATATCCACCTAGTCCTCAAAGCATACACTAAAATACATCGAGGCCTTAGGATGAATTCCCTAAAAATGATCTATAACAACCATCACAACCGAAAAATAGAGAACCTACTATCTAGGATGGCTCCAATAAGGAAGAAATCCCCTTAAAGTCTACTGAAGCTACACCGCTCTGAAATGGTACATACCCTTGAAATATTACTACAAGTGTCCAATAGTTCCACACAAAAAATATAATATGTGTGTAGTAGAACCTGAACACTATATATTCTATTCTTTCCCACACTAGCAATATATAAATGTCCCATCATCGAAAGTGAATGATGAAGATATTCCAGAATGATTACATGAACAACAACCCCCATTTCTCATAATCTCTTCCAAATTCCTCTTCTTAGATGAACTTGCACATCCATGTACCACTTATGAAATTGATAGGGAGAAACCATACATTCCATGATGATCATTAACCACCCTCAAAGTATAGACAACCACCTCATTAAAGATCATTAGATCAAACAACATGTTTTGAGAATGAATATTTGGTCTCACCCCTATTGTAATTTTTAAGGTGATAGGCTACTCATTGGAAAATACCTCCTGAGTTAATTGATCCATCTCTTCGATTTCCTAATAATACTCACTCACATTCAAATCCCCCTTGTTAGGATACATGAACTCTTTGGTCTTGGTGAAGGATACAGTATCCATGAAGATATAATCTGTGAAGAAAACATTTCAATCCATCCAACCTATATAACTGTGCTTCGCATCTTGAACTATATAGTCTCACCACCACCTGCTGAGACCTTCCAATAAAAACAATGAACATTTTAGCATAACTACCTCTAGAGTTTCCATGATCTTGAACATCCACTCAATTTTCTCAATCCAATCCCCTCTTTAGTAGGGGTCTATACAACCTAAAAAATAAATATGATTGATAAGAACAACTTTTATTTCTCCTTTCTAGGACCTGTTTTATATTCTACAACATGAGTAGGACCACAAATCCCTCCTTAACACAACAAATTGATAGACCGAATATATTCTTCTATTAGTATCTGATAAACATGTGAGGGGGAAGTCTCTCCATCAATTTTTTATGGCTATACAAAAAGCATTTTGGGAGGGATATTTCAGGAATAAGAAACAACCACATGGAAAACCCATCAATATACCGTTTTGATAATTTTTAAAAACAACAATAAATTCCAATCAATTACACATGTCAAAAAAATCACATCAAACTCAACAATAATCCAAAAAAATTGACTCATGTCATCTGGTAATGCAATGTATATAGCTTGAACATATCGTGTAGAAGAGAAGTCAATTCAAATTCCAAGAATCATCTAGAAACTCATGATCATTGATAATAGTGCATCACATGTTTTCAATATCACTCATGATTTATATGAATGCAAATCCGAAAAGAAACATCACAATGGAAACCCAATTTTCAAATTGCTTAAATTGTTAAACCATTGAAAATTCATTTCCTACAATATACATTCTCCAGTCAAACAGATTCTTCATGAAAGATATAAATTCTTTCATAAAACAAAATCTCAAAACAATAACGTCCAAAAATATGTGAAGTGATTTCATTTCATCCAAACTGCCCTTGACAATGAAAGAAAACAATTGACTACATAACCCCATTTTCGTCAGCTTGGTCTTAACAATATCCCTCTTTGGATTTTGTGTCACAAATTGTTTCATAAATCACATAACATTTAATCCTAATTAAATGGATTATATATAAATAATTCTACACCAATTTGGGAAAACATATTAGAGAAAAAAAGAATAATTAATAGAAAAACCTTGTTATAAAAAAGAACGTTCATGTGAACCACTTTATTTTCCATTTCTTCTCTTCCATGTCCATGGAAAAAAAATCAATTTATTTTCCTACAACCAATACAAAAAATAGATATACTATTTTCCACAAAAAACAATGATTAATTAATAGCTTACCCACAACAATATATTATTTGCAATATATTTATGAAATAAATTAATTCTACCCCTTGACAAAACGTTCCAAAGGTACGATGAGAGAGGGGGTATATACCTATACCTAAAATTTTTAGAGAATGAGGTTGTAGACCCATGTTAATCCTCATTTTTGAGAATTATTCCTTCAAAAATGGTTTTGGGAAAATATCAGCAACTGGATCTATTGGTTGAACATACTAAAACTTAAATTAATTCTTCTCCACATTCTCTTTGATGAAATTATATTTGATATCAATATGTTTTGAATGAGAATTTTTCAATAGGGTCTTGGTGATATTGATTGTACTTTTATTATCAAAACCCTAGAGAATGGGTGATATCAATTCAAAAATTAAATCGTCCAATTTTGTTTTCATCCATAGAGGTTGAGTAGTGTCTTGAGTAGTTAAAATATACTCATCTTTATATGTATTGAGAGTTTATATGTTTTGTTTCATCGAATACCTATTAACATGATACTTTTTCAAGAAGAATACACCACTATATGTGGATCTTCTATATTCTATATTTCATGCCCAATCTGCATCATAATATGAAATTATATCAATATTATCTGAGCTAAAATACATAATTATGATTTCTTTTATGCCTCCGATGTATATGAAAATACCATTTTAAGTAATTAGAAGTTATTCTCTTAGAGAACATTGAAATCTTGCACATATGGTAAAAGTAGAAATAATACAGGGTCTTGAGGCAGTCAAATACAATAGAATTCCAATCAGCTTTTGATACTCTTTCTAATCCACATCTTTTCCATCTCCATAATTATATAGTTTTGTTCCCACGAAAATGGGTGTAGAAATGGTTTTTTTATTTTTCCTTCCAAACATCTTGAGAGGTTATTTTTCATACTTTTCTTATGATAGGAATATGTATTCTTTTATTTGTGGATTTCTAAACCAAGAATGTATTTATTTCCCCTCTCATGGACATTTCAAATAATGTCTTAATTTCTTAAAAATCATTCAAATCATCCTTCATCCTTCCCAGTAAAGAAAATATCATCAACATAAATAATTACAATTAGGGAATACTCTTGGTTTTCTCTGATAAAAATATTTATATCCACTCTTTCATTGATAAATATTAATTTTCTTAGTAATATATCTAATTTTGTATATCATTCCCTCGAAGAATGTTTTAGGCCATACAGGGCCTTTTAAATTCAGCATACACAACCTTCATCTTTTTTAATTACAAATCCTTATGTTTGTTGAATATAATCCACTTCATCAAGATCACTATTTAGGAATGCAGATTTAACATCAATTTAAATGATATTATATTTTTATTGTACAACAATATCAAGAAAGATTATGATATTTTGATGTCTTTCTATTTCAGAAAAGAATTCATCCACATCAATACCATCAATCATTGAATACCCATTGCAAACCAATCATAATTTTTTTCTTATAACTTTACCTTTCTCATTCATCTTGTTCCGGAGAACCCATTTTTTTCAATGTTTTTTTGTTTTCAAGCATGGCTACAGGTTCCCAGGTATTATTCTTTTTAATATGATCCAAATATTCTTTCTTGGATCAATCCCATTACAGATTCTCAATATATTCTTTTAAATCATTATGTTCAACTTCTGAATACTAAGAAGTATATGTATTTGAATTAGTTTTCCTTACTGTTTGAACCTTATGATGTTGATCAACAATTATATTATTTTAATTAACATGTTTCCTAGTCCTTTGATAAGAATTACGAGTGTCTTCATCCTCATTGGATAAACATGAGTCTGATTCTATACCATTACTAGGATTACAATCCATTCTGTCCTTATCATAATTATCTTCTTCCACTTGATAAAATTTTTATCTCCCTAAACATGTTTCTCATTCTCATATTCATGAATCACCTTCACATAAACTGAATTTACAATTTTTATTTGTTGCTTTTTTGTAGCATTAACACCCTCTTCCTTATGGTCAGTAGCTATGAAAGGTTCCATCCTCTCCATTCTGCGCAATCTTAACATATTTTACACCTTTCTTCATTATAATACAAGGACACCCAAAAACTCAAATGCGAATCAGAATTGGGGTTTTTCCATAAAAAAAATCATATAGAGTCTTACCAGATAGAAGCCTATATATATAATTATTTAGAGTATAAACTATATTACTCATGGTGTGCCTCGAACAATTATGAGAAAGGCCATGATCAGGTAACATGGTTTTACATACATCCTCTAGGTTTCTATTCTTTCTTTCATCAACCCCATTTTTGTCAGGAGTGTATGAAGAGCTATACTCATGAAAAATTCGATGATTATAAAAATATTATTAAAATTATTCACTTATGTACTGACCACCATTATCCATTCTCAAATTCACCACAGAATTCGCACATTCTTTCTATGGGTTTCTTTTAAAACTTTTAAACATTTTCAAAGCATCTGATTAGTGTTTCATGTACATAAAAAACGTAATGCCTGTAAAATCATGAATGAAATTAATGAAGTACTTATCTCCATTTTCTTATTTTTTTCTCATTGGTAGACAGATATTAGAAAGGATCAGCTCCATGGGTTTTTTGGTCAAAGATCAACATTCTTATGCACAAAATTTTTTAATTTTTCCTTTCTTGAAGATAGTGCGACACCAATATCTTCTTCTAGGGAAAACTAGGAATGTCTCGAACACTATCTATTATAGATAACATGATCGTTTTTTCTGACACATATGCCTAATCCTTTATGCCATAACTATTTCTCTTCCACAGTAAACATGTAGCAAGTGTTTTGTGATTCACCAACATCAGAAAAATATCATTTTTTACATTGGCCTCTTTTAATCATCATTCCATATTAATCAATATTTAAAAAAGGTAGATCATTATTCAAAATAACCATGTCAACCTCTTAGTACTATTGTGAAAAACATATCAGGTTGGCATTCATCCCATCAACCTACAATGTTTTCTTATATTTCATAAATTCTACTCCAAAAATGATTGAACCAACACCATTTATTTTAAACTATTAATAATTGTCAAAGGTCAATATGCCATTTTATAATCATTCACATCCTTCTACAATTTCATGTCTCATATCATGTGAAAAGAACACTAAATACCATGTATCTCAGGTCATTCTCTTTTCTTGGATTTTAATGCAGTTTCGACTACAAGAGAATTTTATTATTTCTTTTAATTTTTCTACATCATCTTTAGATCATTTAATTTCATTGTTGAGATATAAATAAGAAAATTAAACTTTTTTCTTGTTTTCCAGGTTGATCCCATAAATCAAAAATAGTTTCTAGTGGATAGAAAAAATTTTCAATCATCAATTCAATATTTTCTTATTTCTTCAAAACAACCTTCTCATATTTTTTCTTTGACTACATTGACTACCCCTCAAAAACATTATTTCATAACCTTTGGGATAATATTAATGTTTTTGAAAGAACAAACATGTACTAACTGTGTTTCTGATCCCACACATTTCCCGCAACATCCAGAGAAAGATTATTTTCCCTAAAAACTCCATATTGATTAGATTTGGGAATGTGTTTCCCATCATCAATCTTATATTTATTTTCTGATTCACCAACCATTCAATTATCAATTAGATATCTTCTATTAATTTCTGAATTTTCAAAACTAGATGTACCAGAAACATTCCCTGATGCAAAATTTTTCCAAACATTCACAGCCTTGTTGGTCTTAGCGACAAACATAACATTCCTAGCTTACTTCATATAAAAAACAATTATATTCTAGGTATCTTTTGGGGAAACTTATGATGTCTCTCATTATAAGAACATTCCAAAACATAAGTGATAGACTTTTGGAACCATAGACTATTATCTTAAACATCAAGTAATTTTTTAGAAAAGTTCGAACTATTCTTCTTTTACCTACAAATTCACATTTAAATGGTCATTATGATTATTTTCTCCTCCAAGAATTGTCTTGAAATCTTCAATCTCGTTAACCTAATTTTCATTCCCCCCAGAAACAAATTCATAGTTTCTTGATCATTCATCTTATATATTTTTTTCTTTTCATGCCTTCCCATTTTCCACATACATTCTTTCAACTCTTCATTTAGATGCAATTCTAGAAGTGTTTTTTCATCCTCAGAAATATTTCTTCTAAATTCCTCATAATTCACTATTCTAATGAAAGTATTTTCATTAAAATACTCAGTGGTTTTTTTGGACTCAACATCACTCACTAATTTTTCTTCATATTTGTTAAAAATGCTTCTAATTTTTTATTTGAATAATTTCTTTTGTTTTCTTTTTGTCTTCCTTTTTCTTCCTTGATATTTTTACCTTTCTTTCATAATTATCACTATCCTCGTCTTTATTTCCTCAAGGAAAATATGCTGCAAAGTGAACAACACCCCTATATTTAAAAAATTTCATTAGATCTTTCTTTTTTTATTTCCCAATACCTCTTTTCACATTGTTATAAAACAAGGATTGGATTTCATTCAGATTTTTACATAACTCGTTTTCAGAGTCAGAATCCCTATATTCATCATTAATAAGAATCTTCTTTCACTTTTCTTTATTCATAGCCCTGACAGACCTTTTCCTATCAACCATTATATTTCTTTTTATATAATTCTCTGTTCACATTTCATAGGTGATAAGAGTGATATATAAATCATCAAGAGATAATGTTTCAGGATCTCTATCTTCCAATGAAAAATATTTTTCATCATATTTTTCAGGTAAGATTCTCGAGATCTTTTCATCATCTATATATTATTTCAGCTCTTCCCAAAGACATATTATAATACTCACAATGTCATTCACCCTAGTAAATAATTTCCCCACCAGATTGATGATCACCCATCTTCGAATACTCATACAACAATCTCCTATTTGTTACTTTTCCTTCATAACATTTGTATTTCCTTCATATTTATTTTCACCTTTTCCCATATACATTTTTCTCTGCAAAAACATTTCACTCCCATGAATTAACATTCAAAAAATGATGATAATATATCTTTATTGTACCTTCTAACATTCTCAGGAAACATATTGCCAAAAAGTGTAATTAGTGTACTATCATCAATGGGAGGAAACCAAATTGTTGCATATTTAAGAACATAGTAACTGATATACATATAATATAGAAACATTTTATTAATCTATATGTTATAGTAAATTCTATCAAAAACATGAAGACCATTACTCTTCACACATTTCACATTCTCCATAATCAATGTATAGTGAATGAAATCATGCCACTAATACCAATTTAATGTGCCTAGTCTATGTAATTGATCAGTGAGAGAGGGAGGGGTGAATCAATGATACTCTATTTCTTTTAAGTTTCATTTAAATTGATACAACATTTTCCTCCTATTAGATATTTCAATTCCCTACTGAAAAAAATATTAACACACATCCATAGGAAAATAAAGATTTCCAAGGTTAACTATTCAAGAAGAATATATAAGCCCTTTATATGGTTTGGAAATGATAAAATACCATACAATACACTATGAAACAAATCCTTGTATCACAATGAGTGCGAATTACACTTTGACTCGTGAAGCACTATGAACAATTCCACTCGTTCAAGTGCACCCTCTTAGTACAATAGTGTAAAATAATTGTATTGTAAAAACTAATATTACAAGTTCTCATTTTCAATTCATCAAATGTATTCAATTGAAATACAATTCATAATTCTTGTGTAAAATATCTTTTCTTCTTAAAAAATGTAATCTTTTTCAAAATCCCACATAATTTCAAATGAAAATAATTTAATTATAATAATTTAGATATATTATAAATAATTATTCGTGCTATTTTGGAAATATTAAATCATCAACATCTCGTAATTTCTTATAATTTTAAAAAATATTCTTCTTGTACTTTTTCAGAATGCCAAAAAGGACTATATAACGAAAAGACAAAACATTACATTCAAAATGTTTTATAAAACATAACCAAGGTGTAAAATTAACATTAAAAATTTTATAAGGATAGGAAAAATATTTTGAAATGTATATTTCGGAATCCTAGATGTGGATGATAAATATAACCTTGTAAATACATACAAATAATCAATATCAGATAATGATGAGTTTGAAAAATTATCCCTTACATTACATACAATATTATTTGTATGTACAAAAAACTCTTGTATAATGATTTGAATATTGACATTTAATTATTATAGAATCATATTCAATTTTATGATATCATATATGATCATATTCCCATCAGTTCATTGATAATAATTCCTCGTTACTCATTATTCTATTGGTTACTACATTATGTTCTTTTGTAGGTTTTGATGAAATAGATTTTGTTTATATTCGTATTTTGTAGTTAAATAATTTAAATAATTATATTATCATAATATATATCATATTTAATAATTCATTTCATTTATATAATCATGCTTTAATTAGGATCCTATACAACAATTTTCATTGCATTGTATGGATGGTAGGCCATACGTATGCATGAGTGACGATATCGTTACCAAAATTATTGAATGGTATTAAAGTTGATGTTTTATAACATTTAAGAATAAATATAATTTATAATAATCATATATAATTATTAATTCCATCAGTATACCCATACATGTATGTTGGTGGTGAAATCATATTACACCATGGTGTGGAGATAGTATCTCGTACTCACACACGGGTTTTGATTTCGTTTTTCATATGATATATAGAAGGTGGAATAAAGTGGTTTCTTAATCCTAATAAAATCTCCGTATATAATTGATACTGTACTTATTAATTTATATTGAATAAACTCATGAATTGTATGTATAAGAAGAACGTGGTTTCAGATAATCAGTATATGAGATTACCTCTTCTTCGACATTATTCCTCTAAATCTCCTCTTAGAGAACTATATTTTTTATTTGAAGAAGAAGAAAACCTCTTGAGTATTACTAGTGATTTTTATAAGGGAAATGGTCATGGGATGGTTGATCATGATGGCTCGAGTGGATGTGAAGTTGTGAGATGGGAGATGCCCTTTTATAATTGAGGTGAGGGGCACTTTCAGTAGACTCAAAAATATTAATTTATAATAAAATGAAGACCCCATTCAAAAACATAAATTATGACCTAATTTCGAATATGAGATTCTATAGGGGTGTAATATCATAACCCAATAAATTTTTATATAGGTTTTTATAGAAACAAAAACAATGTCATTTTAATTAACACATTATTATAGAATTTAATTATTATTAAGATAACTAATATTTAAAAATTCAAAGGGTGAAATATTTAATTCTTTAATGTCCATTAGACCATAAATATGTAAAAAATAATAATTTTAATATTTAATAATAATTATATAATTTTAAAAAATGGTTTATGTATTTTAAATAATTTATTAAAACAGTAATATTAAAAACAGACAATAGTATCATTTTTACACTATTAAATTTATGGATTTTAAAAATATTAAAATAAAACTTATCTTCAAACCAAATCATTAATTATATCCCTAATTGGTTTTGTTAATCCAATAAAATAATTTTACATAATGATTTTCCAAAATTATATTTATTTTTGTATCATTAATGTATTTTATTTGATATCAACATTTACAAATTTAAAACAGAATCAATATTTTATAATATTTTAATATAACTATTTTTTGCATAAAATTTTAAATTAATATACCATAATAAATATAAATTTATTATAATTTAGAAAAATTCTTTTAGTTGAATTTATTTAATGTAAAATCCAATATTAAAATGCCATACTTATGAAATTTTGAATGTGACAACTTTAACATCAAATAAAATTAAATAATAAATGTGTAACAAAATATTTTATAAGGATCCAAAAATTAACTAACCATACCATTGGAAGATTATGGTCGAGATATAATAGGCCATAAATTTCTTATCATGTGTTTTGGGACTTTTTTTTATTAGAATTTCAGTAAAAATTATTTTATTGATTAATTTTCAATTAATTAATTTTTACATCATCCAAGTGTAACGCCCCTACCCTTGAAGCCCAGAGTCAGTGAATTATTAAGTATTAATGGAATGATCACAAAAAATCATGTCTTGAAAAATAGATTACTTTAGTATCATTGGATGTACTAGATACATTAATAAGGTTTACATTACACTGTAAATTGGAAAACTACTACAACATTGTTTCCATAGACAACACTGAGATCCCATAGACTGTCAAAATAGATCATTCATAACATAATTTTTTTCATCATGGAAGATATAATAAAAAGAAAGGGGTGACAACAGATGCTCAGTAAGGATAACAATATAGCTGAAACATTCATAAATAAGCATAAATATTTAAGGAAATGTACAAGACAAAAACAAAATACTTTTAAACATGAACTTCACCATAATTGGGTAAATATAAAATCAAATAATACCATTCACTTATTCACATGGATATTATAATAGTTGAATAATCATAGGAAATATCAATAGAAACTTTCACAATGATGAAATGAATAAGTCCAGACTTTCATAACCACATAGCCAAGGCCTTGTCCCTAGAATACAAATAAGATTTTTTCAGAGCATTCTTCCAAGACACTAGTTTGTCTCATGAGAACTACCGATGCATCGAGAAGCTATAGTGGGATCCACCAATCACATTCTACGTCCAATGCATTCCTCATATGAAAAGGTTTAAAAAAACATAAACATTGGTATTAAAACAAGCATACAAAATGTCAATACATTGTCCATAAACCATGAATGTTATAAAAATAACACATCCGCAGTCAAAAATATCACAAAACCTTCATTACAATATTGAAGATTGGTATCATTATAAATCAAATTCAAATACGTTTAAAAATACTTTAAAGGATATTTATAGAGATGAAAATTATTTTTATAACTGATTGGGAGAAGTATATATTTTCATGAAAACATTAAAAAGTCAAACAATTTATAATAGAAGACATTTATAGACATTTTTAATAAAAGGGTCCCATTCAAGATTGAATCTTTTGAGAAGAATTGACATTTTAAAAACATTCTTTTCCATATAAATAAATCCATAAAAACCATTTTGAAAATATAGTCATTGATGAGAATGATTTAGAAGAATCAATTTTTAAAACATTTAAAATCATATTTTAGAAAAAAATTCCCTTAAAATAATACCTTTGAATACTCTTTTATGAATCATGGACACGAATAATAAATATGTCCCAGTAGATACTTACGAAAAAACATCCTCGGATAATATAGAGATTGTGAAATTAACCCTTATGTTGTACTTTTCCTTGGTTGAGGGTTGGTTAACCTCCTATATAATGGTTAAATAATTTTTATTAAATTATAATAGAATCATATATTTTAAACTTTATCATATATGATCTTTTAACATTGCTTTGTTAATAATATCTTAGTATTAGCATCATTTCGGGAGTTAACTGATTCGTTTTCCTTTATATGATTTGTTATGTAAGTTAAGTTTATTATGGATAGTATGTATCTTATTCATATTCATAATGATATTTTGACTTTAAAAATTATTTGTAATCATCTAATTAAAATTATTCTTGAATGGATTATGATGGAGATATGAATCTCATCATGTTCATGGAGATGGACATCCGTACGTACGCATGAGTGACAATATCATTATTTTGATATTAAAAAAAATATAATTGGATTGTATATCATATATAATGAATCATTATGATGTTATATTTATTATTTAAATCAATTACACATCATTCTTATACCCATCGAAATAATAATGTATTAAATAACAATTACGCCCCGATGTGGAGACGGTAAGACGTATGTACGCACATATATTGAGATGTCATTCAAAGGATGGATTAAATAATGAATATGGTTGAACCATATTTATAATAACATCATATTATATATAAGATAAAATAGTTATTATTTTTGAATGGAAACAACAAATAAATAGGAATTGGAAGAAGAAAGGAACTTGAAAAATGGTCATGAAATATTTACCTCTTCTTCGAGATCTTCTTTTAGATTTGATCAAAAAGGATACATAGGATAGATTTTGGACTAATGGAAGGCTGCTAAGATAACGTTAGGGAAATTGAGAGGGTATTTGGGTAGATTTTGGCTGGGCAAAAAGGCTTTGAATGTGTGAATATGAGGGAAGTGGGAGTTCCCTTTTATAAGATGGGGTGAGGGGCACCTTGTGAAAAGTTAGAAATATTATTTTATAATAAAATAATTTTTTGTTTCTAGTGTCTCCAAAATGAATTATTTAAATGATAATGCGGGGATGGGTCGAAAACCACTCAACCAAAATGTTTTACATAGGTTTGGGACACTATATTATCCCTATATTTTTGATTTAACTCTTAGTTAAATAGTTTGACATTTAACATGTCTCTTTGTATTTTTATGTTATCTGGTTAATAAACTTACTATATACATCCAAGAAAAACCCAAGTGGTTAATTAATGATAGAACGATATTTATTTAAGTCTTTTGACCTAACATTATATTTTTAGGAATAGAATATCAATTAATAATATAATACTGGTTTTAAACACTCTTTATGTAAATTTTGACACTATTTGGTATTTTGTTTTTTCGAAATTCCTAATTGCATTATTAATTAGAAAAAAAAACTTTTAGTCAACACTAATATGTCATATTAAACTATAAAATTATTTTAATTCATAAAAAGTCACAAATTACATTTATTTATGTATTTATAATATAAATTATTTTAGTATTTCATTAATAAGGTAATTACTGCAACACCATTGTGTCATAAATAAATTAAATTATTTAATGTCTAAAAAAGATAAATAAACTAAAATTATATAGGAAAGATTTTTATCTTTCTAATAAATATTTATTATCGAATTTATGATAGGTGTAACCCAATATTAAAAATTGTTTAGTTATTAAACGTTAATTTAACAAATTTAACTCTTCTTTGAATTAAATAATAATAAATATCCTAATCAAATCCAAGCAGAGCTAAAGGGTCATTTTTTTCCTAAGGTTATTTTTGGTCCAATTAAACTTATACACTAGAATTAGGACTTCTTTTAGTGAAATAATAATATCATTTTTACCTTTAATTACCCTATTTACTTTTAATCGTGGTTAATAAAAGTGAAAAGTTACTATTCGCAAAAAAATTATTTTCATCTCATTGAAAAAATTTTACTTACTAATATCAACCATGCCTCTTATATTTTCTAAATTCAACTCACAGAAGTGGTAAAATTATGTTTTATGTAAATTTGAAATTCCACCTTGGAGGTAGGTAAAAGACGATGAAAAGTTCAATAAAATTTTATATATCTACTATTATTAAAAATTGATTCCAATTAATTACATTGAACATATATAGGTATTATGTACCTATTTTGACCTAAAATAAATTTAAATGAAATGAATAATTATTTAAATGAAAATTAGATTTTAACCAACAATGTAGTGTTTTTAATTATTCATCAAAAATAGAATGCTTTCAAAAACATACCAAAAATTCACCCTAAGTTAATTTGATATTATGTATTCAAAAATTAAGTCTATTTTACCAAATTAAATAAAATATAATTTTCATCCATTAATTTAAAATTAATTTCCACTGCCAAATCCAAAAAGTGTGTTTTTAAGAAATAATATCTAACAAAAGATTAATACTTGTTTATGACCAATTTTAAAGTGAAATTATTTCAAATGAATAACATTGAATTAAATGGTAAAAATATAATCTCTTTGTACTTCCAAACCATTAAAAAGAATAATTTAACACAAAAAATTATTTTTATAAAAAAAATTCAGTTAAAATGTAGTATTTTTCACTATTCACCCAAATATGAAAGTTATCATAAAAACAACAAAAAATTTATTAAAACTAAATTTATATTTCTGGATTCTAATGAAGAAGTTTATTTTGTCAAATTTAAAATATAAAAGTTTCGAATAATGGATTAAAAAAGTTTTCTCCTTTAAAAGGCGGTAAAATTACATTTAAAAAATACTTTTATCTGAAAGAATGAATTACTTCATTCTTCATTATTTCTAAGAAACTCATAATATTGATTATAAAATTATTAGGATTATAAAAAGTTCCAAATTTAGTAAATACTACTCATAACATCTTTAGAACGGCTAGTTTGATAAGACGTGGTGTGTTTGAACTAGGTGTTGTGTGTAATGCATGTCATTGAATTACTTTGAAGAAATAATGTACTGTGAAATCTTGGGGTGTTACACAAAGAATAAGTCATTATGGTAATTATTTATTTCCTTAAAATTAATAATAAATATACATTATAAATAAATAATATCTTTAGAATTAGTATGTAAAACATAATTTTTTTCAGTATTAATTTATATTAAATATATTATAATTATTAAAGGTTCGGTTATAACTATGTCACTTTTATTTAAATAAAACAAATTAAATTTCCTAATCTCATAAAATTGGGGTGTAATGGGTCCTATATTGACCCAAGAATGATTTAGGTCGAATATTACACATCCAATAATACTAATAATAATGTTAGAGGAATTTTATTACATTATTCTTACCCATAATTACACGATTTACACATTTACCGTATTAATAAATATCACCAAAGTTACTATTAAAAATTTCAAAAAAAGATTTTTAAATATTTTAAACCAACTTATTCCAAATATGAAGTCGAATTTTTTTTTAAAAAAACCCATAAGTTGTAGTAATTAATTTAAAATTGAATTAAATGTCAAAATGAGATTACACGTTTTAAAATTTAAAATGATGAAAATGATTGACAGATTTTTACATCTAAATTCAAATTACAATTAATTACAAGGAGAAAAAATATTTTAAATGGAAAAAATATATATTATTTATACTTTTAAACAATTAAATAAAAACATTTTAAAAATATAAATTATTTTGCGGAAATTTTTTGTTTTCATTTGAAATATAGCATATTTTTTATATTCAATAAAACATGAATGATATCATAAAAATATCAAAAATACATCCTAATTAAATTTTTTATACCAATTACATAAAAAAATTTATTATGTCATATTAAAATTATAATTGTATCAAAATAGTAATTTAAATGGAATTCAACATTAAAAGGAAGAAAACAACCATTTTAAAATATATTGTTTTTATACAAAAAATAGGGTTTATTGGCACCTGATGACAAAAAAATATGTTTGATGAATACAAAAAATATTTTATTATTATTTTGAAATATATATTTAATTAATTTTATTTAATAAGTTTAATTCAATGAATTTATTAATAAAAAACAAATATATAATTGATATATATGTTTCATAAATAACTGTGGGCCAATGAGTTCACCATAAATTCTCAATAATAAGTTATTTTCATAATTACTAACCTAAAGACTAGGTTATAATGTTGATTTTTTAGTAAGGGTATCTCATGGTTTTTTAAAACTCAGTATTTCATGGAATGCAAGATAATAAAGATGTAATATTACTTAAATAAAATATTGCATAAAAGAATCTCGGTGTTATAGTTATCAAATAAAATAATGTGTAAAATGGAAAACAATAGATTCCAAAAATTTTATCATGAAGGGTTTTTAACTTTCCATATGTTAAATTTGAATATTTCTGAATTTTTTGACACATTCACTTTATTATGATGTTATTATATTTTAGTGTTTTATGTATTTAAAAGATATCAACATATATTAATTATAAAATCGAAATTCATAAACACACATATTAATAAATAAATTTAACTATATTTCACCAATATATATAATAATATATTCCTAACAAACAAATATTCCCTATATTCATTGGTTTTACTAGAACATAATCCTTTTATTGTAATATGTGTAATCAAAAGTGGATTTCCAAAAGACGAGTTATAACACTTAACCAAGTGCTTTATTATATTTTTATTCTTACAAACACCTCAAAAATATTATATTAACAAGATAGTATAATGATATTATAATATTAAATTTAAATAAATTTACTGCAGTCATTGAAAATGAAAAGTATCTAATTTTCTATGAAATTTAAATTAAAAGTAGCACTTGCGCTTACATTCAGAAAACCATATCCAAGAAGTGATGTATCTATTATCCGATTAAGACATTTTATAGTTTTTTGTTATGATATATGTACTATATAAATATTATATTTTTGAAATAATTATTTAAATAAAATATTAATATATTTTCTAGCATTATCTATTCCAATATACTAGAAAATTATATTTTCACTCATGTGTACGTGTGAATTACCACATCCACGAAGCAATTTGACTCATTTTTCATTTTAGATATACATTGATACTAGTGAAGATATATTTAATTAATATATATATATATTCATTTTATTATATAATTATGATTATGTAGTAATGATTTACTATTTACCTTTATTTTTTCAATATTCATTGAGTGCAAACATCACGTGTCTATAAGTATATACTATATTCTCGATGAAATGATGTAATTAATTTTTCGTCATTGCATTATATAAATGATATGTATGTATATATAATTTATTAATCATAAAAATATTAAATAATTATGATTCTACATATAATGGAATCATGATGAGGGTGCAAGGACTAGAACTGTCAAAAAGATACATACAGCGATAAAAATCAAATTTTCACATGAATAATTATTTTCATAAATATCTATTAAAAATGGGTAATTAGAAATTATAAGGGATTTATATATAGTAATATATAAATATATATAAATATAAATATGTTTTTTATAAATTTATAATAAATAAATATTTATTATATTTGTGTTTTTAACACTTATTAAGTATGGTGGGACATCCGGTAATGGTTTATATTACAATATATTTTTTTACTTTATGTTTTTTTTAAATTAGGAATGAGTGAAATTATATGATATTAATCTTATAATCCCTATATGTTTTCTTCTACTATGGTTAATGAATAGTTATTAAATTAAAAAATATTTTCTAATAAAAATCCAGTTTTCATGATATTTTATGTTTATATTTCTAAAAAAATCAAATAAATTTTTGGATTGGCATTATCATAGTTTTTTAGATATTGTTTCGTTATTTTTCAAAAAGAATAAATTTTTAGGTTAATACAGTATGTACTAATTTTATAATTTAATAAATATACGGAAATTATATGAATTAATTGAATAATTTTTAAAAAAATTAATTTATACATTTTTATAATAAATTATAATAAATAAATTTAAACATGTTTTTTTATTTTATAAACATATGATCAACATTTCGATGAAATGTTTTTAAATGTTTCTAATAAATTAAAACATAGTGTAATTATGTTTTTCATTTATATTATATTTCAATAAATACTATTTAAATGATAATAATTATTTAAAATTTATTTCACCCAATAAAACCAATAAACCAATCCTAATTATATGTATTTAACTTAAAATTTAACTTCCTCAAAAACCATTTTCTTATACTATAATATTGATAATAATTCACCTATACATAGAAAAAAAATTGATATATTTTTATTATATTTTAGATTATTTTTTCACCTAATTAGTAAGACCTATCTAAATATTTTATTTAATAAATATATATTTTCAGGATTATTTCAAATTACCATGATTTTGGATAAGAAATAATTTTTAGAATTATTTTGTTGTTAATATCAGGCAATATACATCAAATCAATTAACAGAAAATTAATATAATATGAAATATATTATGATATTTAAACACATATATAAATATAATATTAGTCATTTTATTGGTAAAATAAGTTTAATAATTTTTAGAATCTATAATAAAGAAAATATAAATTTTTAACTAAAATAGTAAATATATAAATAATGAATTTTATTTTAATATATAATTATATGATATTTTGAATTAAAATATTATAAATTTATGTTAAATTCATCTTCATTAAATAGATAATTTGTGATATGGGATTTGTTAAATATGTTTAATAAAAGATAAAATCATTTCACAATAAAATATTTACCATATTAAGATGTAATACATTAAAATGTAAAAATATAATGGTAAACATTATAAAATGTTTAAAATATGTGTAGAAACACAAGGATGTGACATTTTCAACCCAAAAACACTTCGAAGTATATTATTTAAAATATTTTGATCGATTGATCATAGGGTAATTTCAATGAATTAGTAAAATAATAATGGTGATCGGAAAAGTACCATTTTCTTTTAATATGAAAGGGGGGGGACTTACATCCTTACAGACACAAACATAAAATTAAAATTTTCTTTAAACCCCTCTAAATGTTAAATTCCTTGAGGTTCATTTCAAAACAATATTACCCTATTCACCACATTTTATATTCTTTACATCGAATATATGACCTTAACTAGTATTAAGTTCAATGTATGAACCTGGTTACCAAAACATTCATAGAGTTTTATTCATGTTCACTCCATTATAAAACAACCACAACTACTGTATAATAACTACATAAGAATCATTAATGTGTTGATATTTTATTACAATAATTCTATAAACATCAATTATTTTCTTTTTTGTTGTAATAAATACAAAAATCATTATTTGTGTGTGTTTGTTAATATTATTACCTCCATGAAGAAGTAGATTCAAATTTTCACAATTTCTAAACATTGATGGTTCCAATGATGGAATTGATTAATAAATTTAATGTATATGATTTATTTATTATGATAATATGAAAAATTATTTTTCACATTCAACCATATCATTTTTTGAGTATGTTATTTTCTAATTTTTTGTTTTTAGATGACAACCTCTATGAAAAAATGTGTTTGATTTTCAATATCATCAAAAAAGGATAATTTTGGTATATAATTGATCATTTTATATATAATAATGAGTACCCATATTATTTTATATCTTGATCCTTATTTTAATATTTTCATTTTTGGGTATTACTTTGTTGACATTTCATGAGTTTTTTCAAAATATTTGAAGCCCATTTTCTATGAATAGATGTCATATGGTTAGTGGAAATGTGGTTTGGATGATAAAACCATGTGCTATGTATTGGTTCTCTAGAATGGGAACACAATTTTTCCAAAAAATGATTACACAACTCCTAACAATTCATCCTTTTAATGATGGGTTTTTCATGGTATGACCACAGTTAGTTAAACATTTTATCCAATCCATGGACGTTATCCAGTAGACTTGTAGGGGAACCGTTATTACTAACATGGTGTCCAACCTTTCAAATCATACAAGATGGATTTTAAACCCTCATAAGTTTAATTATATATCCTATCACTATTTTTTAGATATTGAACAACCGTATTTGTATGTAATTAATTTTCTTTTAATTTTTTTATCTATAGGGGATTCATTTGATTTACAACTAAATATATTCTGAATCGGATTACAAGAAATCTGATTGAATCTCTTTTTGGTTCTTAAATATCCTCTCCTGAGGTTTGTTCTTATATAATCCAATATAGTGTCTATAGAATGACAGACCATCTTGACAATTATGATTTGAATCTATGTTTTTATTGACTATGTTTTGATGTATGTTTTCATGGACTCATATACATTCTGCCTTTATTGGAAGGTGAAACAATGAGTATTATTTTTCATTAATCTGGTGATAGAATGTTGTTGGATTCAAAATTTATATCTATACAATTGATAAAATTATATTTTTAACTGTTTAGTAATGTGTTTTAATATTTTGTGGAATTCAAGATTTGAGATTATTGATTTTTCATATCATAGAGGTCATGAAAATTGTTAAAAAAAACTCTAATATCAATGGAATTTTGATTTTTTAAGGGATTTAAGAAAAATATATATCGAGATTTGGGAGATGTTTAGTGAAATTATCTGATATTGGATTGTGTTAGGAATTTATTATATAGAAATATGACTTAAAAAGGTTGGGTACTGATGAAAGCATATTATTTGTGACTGAAATTAGGAGGTCCATTTGAAAACATAATGTGGGAAATTGTAATTTAATTTCCTATTAAATGGTTGACTTTCCCATCATTAATTAATTAGTTTATTGAAGAACATGTAATCTTATGTAGTTAGTTAATAAATAGTTAATGACCACTAGGATTAAACACCATATAAATGAATTTGTTATGAAAAAACTGGAAAAAAATTTATTCGATGACTTCCGCAATGGAGAGGTGATTTCAAATAGGGTGACTCAAGGGACTCGTGCCGATAAATATCCGGCATCACTAATTTAGAAGTGCGGGGATCCAATTTTGAGAAACTAATGTACCATATAAGATTATTATCATCTAGATATTATGTCTTGGATTTTTTTATAAATGGTATTTATTACAGATCTATCTTTATAATTTCAAATATTTCATATAAATATTTGATATAATATATTTTATTAATGGATTTTGATATATCTTCAAACATTTTATTTGAAATGATATTTTTTTTTAAAATATTTATGTTACATTCCATAACATATTTTTTCAATTGGAATCATAAATGGTTTGTTATAATGCCATTGTTTATGGAACACATTGAGAGACAATATTATGATTTGAATCTCACACAAAACCCATTCCATTGGGCATATTTTGATAGTATATTTATAAATATATTCAATGGAAAACCATATCATATAGGTGGTGGGTGTTCTTGATCCATTTGACTTGGAGTGATGTTTGTGACCAGTAGAGATGTGGTCCACTAATTACGTGGGATATTTATAAGATTCAATCTTAGAAGATATTTAATCACTTGATGATGTAATGATTCATGTGTTTTGATTTATTTTACATAGTTTACATTCGCATCTAGTCATGTTCACATACCTATATCAATCATTAAACATACTCTATTTACAAGAAAAAACATTCAATTTTTATACTTGTAAGATTTCAGTTTTAGGTTACTAAACCCATGTTTTTATGAACTCCCACGGATGCACATCAATGCGGGAATATGTATTAGTGATCCATAGTATCTAGTACGGTTGATAAAAAATTATTCGAGAAATGTTTGAATCATTAGTTGATGTTGGTATAGGTTCCGAGTTATCCTAGTAGTTAGGAGATTTATTTTTAGTAACAAGTCTGTTCACATGATCTTGTTATAGGAAATACCTCATCCAAAATGACTTTAATCCTTTATAAGTGTTTGGGAATGTGTGTAACACCACAAGCGTCTACAGTACGCTTCCCTTTGAATAATAATGTACTGTTTGTTATATGAAACATCGCGATCTAACACACCACAACCAATAAAACTAGCAATTTTGAACAGTAATACCAACTTTTTTAAATTTTATAAATTTTATTTTTCAAAATGGACATCATTTTCAGATTTCGAATATCAAAATTATCTTAGGGTGAATTTTTGGTATTACTCTGACAACATTTTATCTTTGATTAATAATGAAAAACACTGAGTTACAGTTTAAAACACAATTTATATTTAAATAATTATTTATTTTATTTAAATTTATTATATTTCAAAATAGATACATAATATCTATATAATTTCAAATTAATTTATTTCTGTCCGTTTATAATAATTTTAAATATATGAAAATTTTATTGAACTTTTTGTCGTCTTTTAGCCTCCTCATAGGAGAATTTTGAAATTCACATAGAACATAATATTACCACCTCGGTTAGATGAATTTAAAAAATTTGAGAGACATGGTTAATATCAGTAGGACAAATGTTGTTTAATAAGATAAAAATAATTTTTGGTGAACAGTAACTTTTTACATTTATTTAACACGGTTTAAAGCAAATAGGGTATTTAAGGGTAAAAATGATACTATTATTACCCTTACGCATGAATAAATTCTACTGGATAAGTATAATTTGACCAAAAACAACCTTAGGAATAAAATATGAATCTCTTTGGTCCACTTGGATTTGATTAGAACAATTATTATTATTTTATTTAAAGAAGAGTTAAAAGAGATGAAATCAAAGTTTAATAACTAGAACATTTTTAAAATAGGGTTATACATTGGATAAGTTCAAATATCAATATTAATTATAAACTATTATGATTTACTACATAATGGTAGTTTATTTATATTTTTTAGATATTATATAATTTAATTTTTTATGACACAATGATGAAGTAGTAATTACCTAATTAATGAACTATTAAAATAATTGATGTTATAAATATCTAAATAAATGTAATTTTAGACTTTTTATGAATTAAACTAATATTATTGGTTAATGTGACTTGATAGGGTTGGTTATATGAATTTTTTTCCATGTAATAATTCTATTATGAATTTAGAAGAAACTAAATACCAAATAGTGTCAAAATAGACATAAAAGTGTTTTTAAAACAAATAATATATTATTTATTGATATTCTATTCCTAATAATCTAAGTGTGGAAAAGAGTACTTATATAATGATTTATGTATCATTAATGAACCAGTTGGGGTTATCTTGGAAGTAGATAGTATGTTTATAAACTATATAATATAAAAATACAAAGAGAAATGATAGATGTCAAACTATTTAACTAAGAGTTAAATCTAAAAGATAATGTTATTATAGTGACACAATATTATCTAAAACTTATTGGTTGAGAGTTTTTCAACCCATACCCACCATATAAATTATATTATTCATTTTTATCTATTATAAATAGAAAATAAATTTATTATAAAATAATATTTCTAGCATTTCTTAAGGTGCCCCTCACCCCTCTTATAAAAGGAAACTACCCCTTTTCTCTAATTCGCATATTCAAAGCCATTTGTCTCAGCCACCGCTTCCCAAATACCCTCTAAACTGTCCTATATTCTTCATAGAAGCCTTATTTAGTCAGAAAGAAAACCTAAATATCCCTTTTGATCAAATCAAAAGGAAGAACCTGAAGAAGATGTAAATATTTCATCAACTCTTTCAAGTTCCTTTCTTCTTCCTCTTTCTTTTTATTTGTTGTATACATTATAAAATAATAACTCTAGTATAATCTATATAATATAATGTTATTATAAATATGGTACATCCAAATTCATTATTCTATCCATCCTTTGAATGACATGTCACCATACGTGCGTACATACGGCTTTCCGTCTCCAAGTCGTGGTGTAATTTTTATTCAATACCTTATTTTTTGGATGAAGATAATAATGATGTGTAATTGATGTAAATAAATAATATAACATTATAATTATTATTTATACATAATATACCATCCAATTATATATTATTTTAATATCAAATGAATGATATTTCCACTCGTGCGTATGTACGGATTACCGTCTCCACGAACATGAAAGGATTCATTCCCTATCGTATCCATTCATGAATTATTTTCATTTGATGGTTAAAAATAATTTTTAAATACTTCATATAATTTATGATATGATTAATATACATCCAATCCATAACAAATATGACTCACATAACAAATAATATAAAGGAAAACAAATATTTTTACAACTGAAACAATGATAATACTAAGATATTATTAACAAAGAAATGTTAAAAGATCATATATGATAACATTTTAATGTATAAGATTCATTTATAATTTAATAACAATTATTTCACCATTATAAAGGATTTTAACCTACCATCAACCATGGAAATGCACAAGATAAGGGTAAATTTTACAATCTCTTTATTGCATATGGCTGTTTTTACTTAAGTATCTACTGGAGAATATTTATCATCCAAATTTATGTTACTTTAAAATGTATTTTAAAAAAAATCACCACTTAATAGACTATGGGTTAAAGTCATTTTTACCGTTATTTGACTTTTTAAAAAATGGTTTGAAAAGAATATGTGCATCATTTTCCAAACAATATTCTTTATGACCTTTTCGAAAAAATTAAGGTAAAATTGTTTTTTTAACTTATACGGCGGGTGCAGCTATTTTCTGCCACTATAACATCATCAAAGATTCCCTTACAATATTATAAGAATATTTTCAAATATAAATGTTTTATTTTATAACTATGTGACTTTTAAATTATTTCAAAATAGAAATAGATATTTCTCTAAAAAGGATTTGATTTCATCTATGTCAACATCCATTGATGGATTTTATGTATATTTGTCATTGATTTATTATGATACAAAACATCCATATTGTATTGAAGGTTTTGTGATATGTTTGACTATGGATGTGTTATTTTTATACCATTCATGGTTTATGGATAATGTATTTACATTTCGTATGATGGTTTTAATACGAATGTTTATGTTATGTTTAAATGTTTTCATATGAGGAATGCATTGGACAGAGTAAGTGACGGCTGGAGCCTACTATAGCTCCTCGATGAATCAGTAGGTCTCATGAGACAAACAAGTGTCTTAGAAAAAGGCCATGAAAAAATAATATTTGTATTCTTGGCACAAGGCCTTGACCATGGTTATGAAAGTCCATCATTATGCATTCCACCATTATGAAAGTGGCTATTAATATTATATGTGATTATTCGACAGGTATAATATCCATGTGAGTAAGTAAATGACATTATTTTATTTTATCATTGAAATATTATGATGATGTTCATGATTAAAAAGATTTTGTTTCAGTCTTATACATTTCCATAAATGTTTATGCTTATTTATGAATATTTCTAATATATTGTTATCCTTACGTAGTATCTGAGCTCACCCCTTTCTATGTATTATTTATCCCAGGATGCGAAAAGTATTTTATGACTGACCTACAGGGATAGTATGAGGGGATATAATGGTGTTCTATAGAAACAATTTTGTTGTAGTTTTCATTTTATGGTGTAATGTAAACCTTATAAATGTATATATTACTTCCAAAGATACTAAACTTATATGTATTTGTAGACATGATCTATTGTGATCATGCCAATGTTATGTAATAATTCACCTACACTGGGTAATTAGGGTTGGGGCGTTATAGTTCGTATCAGAGGATGTTTAGTACAAACCATGGAATCTAGATTTAGATAAACTCGGATTAGATCATATTATCCTAATATAGACATTGATGATTAGTATAGATGAACATCCTAGAATATCGGTATTGTAGAGATTTGGTGAGTTTTCCAAGAAATAAATCCCTATTTGGATTCGAGCAAGTAGAGGTGGCTCTGGAACATATGTACCTAGGGGTAATACCTGAAAACACCACTTTGACCTAGACTCGAATGAGAATTGGTGCACGACAACAGGCCTTGATGTACTCTTGGTTATGACACTCCTGGAGGATATGATTAGGATAATTCTCATTTTTTTATTACCCATTATGAAGGTTTTATGAGTATATACCTCCTCCAAGAAAATGATTTTTATTATTATGGATTATTTCCATAAATTTTTCAATTTATGATATGTGTTTTACATGTTTGTAATTATGTATTTAAATTCATAAAATAATCTAGTTTATGAAATTGTTTAGAAATGGTGCCTAGTCGAAGTAATAGAAACTGTATTAATGCACACACTCTATGTAGGGATTTCCCTCATGCTCAAGATAATTATAGTGGAGTTGGTGATACAACTGGTGCTGGTCATCTTATCACTATATTGGGAAAATTCACTTAGGTTATGAATAATAAACTTACACATATGGAGCACCCTAATCCGCAGCATGGAGGATCAATTTTAGATCACTTCATGAGTCAACAACCACCACCATTAAATTGGAGTAAAAACCACTAGTAGCCGAGCAGTGGATAAATTCCTTAAAAAATATTCCATGCCTTGTGGAGTAGTGAAAGGGAAAAAGTTTTCATAGAATTTTACCGCCTCACTAGACATTATGATCAATGGTGGTCATTGATTCAAAACACATAAGAAGATGATGACATATCAAATATGGAATGGACGAAGTTTAAAGTGCTTTTCTTAAAAAAATAATTTCCTTATGACCATCGAGAAGATATGGAATAAAAATTTATGAGTCTGAGGAAAAAGGAGAATGAGAATGTTGCAAATTATGAAGCTAACATTACAAGGTCATAGAGGCATGCATCAGATTATATACGTAACCCCATAAGTAAAATTGATCTTTTCTTTTATGGGTCAAAACCATCTCTCTGTCGAGCATTAGTCTTATAATCATTATCATCATATGAAGATATTGTGTTATGTGCTATCAAGATAGAAAAATAATTATCTAAGTCTAACGATATTAAATAAATCCAAGAAAAGAAAATATTTGTTGAACACTCTAGAAATATAAATAAGGGGATGATGGGAAAAGCTGAATATCCATCCTCTAGTAAATATGGGAAGAAACACCCTGGTACTTGCCTGAATGGAATGGGAGTCTATTACAACTGTGGTGAAAAAGGCCACCAAACTCATGATTGAAAGGGGATGAAAGATGCTATCAATGTTGAATGGTACAATTGTAGAGAAAGAGGGAATTAATCGAATAAAATTTCCTAAGGGTTATGGAATATTACCTCAAAAAGGCCAAGGTATCATGACTAAGTTAATGTTATCACTACTGATAAGGATGAAGCTCCAAAAGATGTGGTGGCAGGTAATGTAATGGTTTCCTCTTGTTTAGAAAATTATTTATTTGATTCTAGATCATTGCATAGGTTCATATCTTTCCATTTTGTTAAAAAAATTAGATATTTCCAATTTTATTTAACAAGGGAGTTGTCAGTCCAAACTCATAACAGAAGTATCATCGCCAAAAAAATTTTTGAACCAGTTCTCATTAGATCATATAAATATTCATTATCCACTGATCTCATCATCATACCCATGATTGAATTTTATATAATCCTTAGTATGGATTGGCTTTCAGACCATGATGAAAAAATTTATTTTAAGAAGAATGAGGTTACAATTATTGATGATGATGATAAAGATAACCCTATATTTAGAGTATAATTGTCACCGCCTAATTGTTATTTTGATCCACCGCAAGTAGATCAACTAAATTCAAATATTTTGGAGGAAGAGAATGAAATAACTTTTGCTGAGGAAAAGAATGTTAAAATAAAGGATGTGGCTACTGTGAACGAATATGTTGATGTGTTTCCAGTAGATTTACCAAGACAGGATCCTGAATGAGAAATTGAGTTTTCCATTGATTTAATTTCCGGTTCAAGGAACATATCGAAGACCCCTTATAGAATGGACATTATGGAATTATTAGAACTAATGAAACAACTAGAAGAATTTATTAATAAGGGATTAATTCTCCATATTGTATCTCCATGGGGAGCCCCTATTCATTTTGTTATGAATAAATATGTACCTATGAGGTTGTGCATTGAATACAGGGAGATCAATTATTTAAAAATAAATAACAAGTATTCCCTACCTCACATTGATGATTTATCTGACCAAATGCATGGAGCTCAATACTTTTTAAAGATTTACCTTTGATCTAGATACCATAAGTTGTGCCTAAATAAGGGAGACATTATGAAGAAAACAATTCGAACCAGGTACAGGCATTATGATTTTATAGTAATGCATTTTGGATTGATTGATGAACCCTCAGTCATTATGGATCTAATAAATAGAATTTTTAAGCAATATCTCGATGATTTTATAGTGGTATTTATTGATGATATCATGGTATACTCCAATAGCTAGGAAGATTATGAAAATCAATTTTGTATTATCCTGAAGTCTCTTAGAAGACATGAATTATATAGAATGTTTAGCGAGTGTGAATTATGGCCTCAAGAGATATCATTTCTTAGATATATTGTCTCTAAGGATGGAATCTCCATTGATTATTCAAAGACCAAGGCAATCTAAGAATGTCCAGCACCGATGAGTATAAATGAGGAACGCATTTTTATTGGTTAGCAGGTTATTATCGATGTTTCATCTAGAATTTTTCCCAATTGGGTAACCCATTAACAAATCTCAAAGGAAAATTGGTTAAATTTGATTGGACAAAAGAGTTTGAATAATGTTTTGAATAACTGAAGAGAAGATTAGTCAACGCTCATATATTGACTCAACCATTAGGGAATGATTGATTTTTTATTTTTAGTCATGCATCAATGAAAGGACTTGGTTGTGTCATCAAGCAGAATGATAGGGTTATTTCCTAAGCATCACAGAAGCTAAAAATTCCTGAGAAAAACTTTCTTACTCATGATCTTGAGTTAGAAACATTAATATTTTCTTTGAAGATTTGTAGACGCTATCTCTATGCTGAAAAATGTTAGATATATACAATTCACAATAGTTTGAAGTATATTTTGTCACAAAAATTACTCAACATGAGGCAATGGAGGTGGATTAAAGTACTCAAGGATTATGATATCACTATACACTACCAGCTGGGGAAGAAAAATAAGGTGTCAGATACTTTGAGTAGAAAGGATCATGGAGTTTTGAAAAAGATGATAGTTGAATAGGATCCTATATACATGGATCTGGTAATGATGGATATGGGAATCACCATGGAAGGTGAAACATAAATACTTTTTCAAATGGTTACCAAACCATCTTTACGATAAAGAATAAAGAGTTATCAAACCATCAATGAAGAGTTCGGGAGAAGATTAAAGCAGTGAATGATGGGAGATTGAGTGACTTTTTATATGAAAATGGAATTTTGAAATTTCAGAAGATATATTGTGTTCCTGATATACCTGATATGAAAAATGGAATTGTTAGATGATGCTCATAGCTCCAATTTCTCTATACACTCTGGGAGCACCAAAATGTATACATATTTGATGGAACATTTTTGGAGGGACAACATGAAGAGAGAGATTCCAGATTTTGTATCAAGATATATGGTTTGTCAGCAAGTGAAAGCTAGAAGGCAACAACCTGGAGGAGTCATGAAACATCTTCCCATACTTGAGTGGAGATGGTATAATATTACGATAGACATTTTCATGGGACTACCAAAGAATCCTATAAGGAACGATCCAATATGGTTCATTGTTGATCGTTTTACCAAGTCAACACATTTTCTTTCTTTATGAGATGATTTAACACTTGAACATCTAGAAAGACTATATATTAATGAATTCTTGAGACTTCATGTAGTACCCAAATCGATTGTTTCTGATCTTGATCCACTTTTTACATCAAGATTCTGGAAAAGTCTTCCGAATTCAATGAATATTGAACATAGTTTGAGCACTGCCTACCACCCCCAAACTGATGGAAAATCAAGATGTTCTATTCAAACCATAGAAGACATTTTGAGATCATGCTCATCTGACTTTCAAGGTATGTGGGATCAAATTTTTTACTTCTGTTAGAAATTTCTTATAACAATAGATTCCATTCAAATATTCAGATGGCACCATATGAAGTGTTATACTGAAAGTGAAGTTGCACACCAACTTGTTGGGATGGTGTTGGTGAAATAAAACTTGTAAGCCAGAAAGTTTTGGAGGAAATAATGGAAAAGGTGAAGGTAATCCAAAACCACATCAAAGAAGTCAAACTAGGCAGAAGAGCTATGCCAATAACTGAAGGAAGGACTTGTAATTTTAGGTAGGAGATCATTTTTTCTTGAAGGAATCTCCAGGGAAGGGTGTTATACATTTTATTAAGAATGGAAAATTTAGTCTCAGGTACATCAGACCTTTCATAATTTTAGAATGAATTTGGGTTTTAGATTACCATTTGGAAATGCCACCAATTCTCACCAAATTCCACGATGTGTTCCACGTATCACTATTGAGAAATTACATGCCTTACCCAATGCATGTACTCACCTATGAGGAATTAGAATTGGAACCTAATCTGTCTTATTGAGAAGATCATATTAAGGTTCTTGATACAAGAGAACAAGTGCTGAGAAACTGGATGAATCATTTAGTAAAAGTTCTATAGAGAAACCATATGACGGAATATGCAATATTGTAACCTGAGGAACATATGATGAAGAACCACCCGAGTCATTTTATGTAGTAATATTATAGAAATTTCAGGAACGAAATTATTTAATGGAGGGGAGAATGTAAAACCCCAAGCTTCCATGGTACACTTCTCTTTGAATAATTCAGTAGTGTGTGTTGTACGCAACATCGAGTTCTAACACACCACAACCAATCAAACAAGCCGTTATGAATAGAAATACCAACTTTTTGAATTTTTATAAACTTTATCATTCAAAATAGACTTCATTTTCGGATTCTCAATTTCAAAATTATCATAGGGTGAATTTTTGGTATTTTTCTGAAATTTTCAATTTTTGATGAATAATGAAAAACACTAAGTTATAGTTTATAACCAAATTATTATTTAAATAATTAATTATTTTATTTAAATTTATATTAGGAAAAAATAGATACATAATACATATATAAGTTCAATTTAATTATTTGGAATCAGTTTATAATAATTTTAGATATATAAAATTTTTATTGAACTTGTCGTCGTCTTTTACCCACCTCCTAGGAAAATTTTCAGATTCACATAAAACATAATTTTACTAGTTCTATGAATGCAATTTCAAAAATCCGAGATACACGGATAATATCTGTATGAAAAATGTGTTTCAATAAGATGAAAATATTTTTTTGGTGAATAGTAACTTTTTAATTTTATTTCCCACAGTTAAAAATAAATAGTGTATTTAAGGGTAAAAATGATATTATTATTACCATAACACATGTATTAATTATATTTGATAAGTATAATTCGACCAAAAACAACCTTAGGAATAAAATATGAACCATTTTGGTCCACATGGAGTAGATTGGGGCACTTATTATTATTTAATTTAAAGAAGAGTTGAAAGAGTTAAAATCAATGTTTAATAACTAAAACATTTTCAATATGGGGTTATATATAAGATAAATTATACTATAAATATTAATTCAATAGCTACAAATTTTTCCTACATACTGGTATTTAATTTATATTTTTTAGATATTAAATAATTTAATTTATTTATGAAACAATGACGATGTAGTAATGAACTAATTAATAAAATATTAAAATGAATGATATTATAAATATCCAAATAAATTTAATTTTGGAATTTTTATAATTTCAATAATTTATATGTTTATATGACATGTTTGGATTGGTTATATGAATTTATTTCAACGTAATAATGCTGTTAGGAATTTAGGAAAAACATAATACCAAATAGTGTCAAAATTGACTTAAAAGAGTTTTAAAAAATATATTACATTAATAATTTATATTCTATTCCTAAAAATCTATTGATCGGACAAAGGAATTATATAAAGATAGGTGTATCATTAATGAACCACTTGGGATTTGCTTGAATGTTTATAGTATGTTTATTAAACATATAATATAAAAACATAATGAGACTTGATAAAATTAAAACTATATAACTAATAGTTAAATCTAAAGGATTAAGTTAATATAGTGACCCAAACCTTTATAAAACCTATTTGATGAGTTGTTTTCAAACCATCACCAACTTATAGTTTTAATAATTCATTTTGGTTCCATTAGATACAGAAAATTGTTTTATTATAAAATAATATTTCTAGCTTTTCATAAGATACCCCTCACGCCTATTATAAAAGGGCACTCCCCCTTATCACTTATTCACACCTTCAAAGCAATTTGTCTAGGCCAAAACCTGACAAAATTCCCTCTCAACTGTCCTACCTTCATCATAGAGGTGATCATTTTGTCTGAAAGCCAACCTAGAGAGCCATTTTGATCAAATCAATAGGAAGAACATGAAGAAGTGGAAAATCATTCATCACCTCTTTCACGTTTCTTTCTTCATCCACATCCTTTTTCTTTGTTGTATACATTCTAAAATAAAAAAATATTGTATCTTATATATACTTTGATTTTATTATAAATATGTTACAACCTAATTCATTATTATATCCATCCTTTGAATGACGTGTCACCATACGTGCGTACGTACGGCTTACTGTCTCCACGTCGTGTTGTAATTGTTATTCAATACATTATTAATAGGATGGGTATAATAATGATTTTTAATTCATGTAAATAAGAAATATAACTTGGTAATGATTCATTATATATTATATACCATCCAATTATATATTATTTTAATATCAAATGAATGATATTGTCCCTCCTGCGTACGTACGGATTACCGTCTCCACGAACACGATGAGATTAATTCCTCATCGTATCCATTCAAGACTAATTTACATTAGTTTATTAAAAATAATGATTAAAGACTTGATATAATTCTAGATATGAATAATATACATCCCATCCATAACAAATATGACTCACATAACAAATAATATAAAGTTAAACGAATCCGTTAACACCTGAAAGTACAATAACACTAAGATATTATTAACAATGAAATGTTAAAAGATCATATATGATATCATATTAATGTATATGGTTCTTGTATAATTTAATAACAATTATTTCACCATTATACAGGTGGTTAACCTACCATCGACCAAGTAAAAGTAAAAGGTAAGGTTTAATTTTACAATCTCTTTTTTATCTGAGGCTGTTTTTACGTAATTATCTTCTAAGACATCTTTATCATCCACATCCATGTTTCTTAAAAATGTATTTTAATACATTTTTACAATTTACTATACTATGTATTGAAGTCATTTATACACTTATTTGACTTCTTAAAAAAATTGAAAGGAATATTTCCATCATTTTCCTAAACAAGGTACTTTTTGACCTTCTCCAAAAAATTAAGGGAAGAGTGTTTTTATTACTTATACGGAGGGTGCGGCTATTTTCTGCCATTATAACATCATAAAATCTTACCTCATAATAATATAGTAATATTTTCAAATATAAATGTTTTATTTTATAATTACGTGACTTTTAAATGATTTCAGAATAGAAAGAGATATTTCTCTAAAAAGGTTTGGATTTCATCTAGGTCAACATTGTTTGATGGATATTAATATTAATTGAATTTGGTTTTTTTATACAATATTTCCAAATTTTATTGAAGTTTTTGTGATATGTTTGACTATGGATTTGTTATTTGTATACCATTCATGTTTTATGGATAATGTATTGACATTTTGAATGACGTTTTAATACGAATGTTTATGTTATGTTTAATCTTTTTGATATGAGGAATTCATTGGAAATAGTAAGTAATAGGTGGAGCCCACTATAGCTCCTCAATGCATCCATAGGTCTCATGAGACATACTGTTGTATTGGCCCAAGGCCTTGAGAAATCTTATTTTTAGTCTTGGCACACGGCCTTGACTATGTGGTTATGAAATCTGGCATTATGCATTCCATCATTATGAAAGTGTATATTAATATTGCTTGTGATTATTTGAATAGTATAATATCCATGTGAGTAAGTAAAAGGGATTATTTGATTTTATCCTTTCCATATTATGTTGAAATTCAAGTTTAAATGGCTTTTGTTTTAGTCTTATACATTTCCTTAAATGTTTATGCTTATTTATGAATGTTTTCACTGTATTGTTATCCTTACTGAGCATATGGGCTCACCCCTTTCTATGTTTTATTTTTCCTAGGATGTGAAGAAGTATTTTATTACTGACCTGTAGGGATAGTCTAAGGGGATATGAGTGTGGTCTATGGAAATAATGTTTTTGTAGTTTTTTATCTTATGATTTAATGTAATCCTAATGAATTTATCTAGTAATTCATAGGCTTTTAAAATAATCGTTCTTTCGAGACATTATATTTTGTGATCTTTCCAATGTTATGTAATAATGAATAGACACTAGGTAACTGGGTCAGGGCATTACAATGTGACTTTGGGGATTTTTTTGATTTGATTTTTACCATTTAATAGTTATTATTAGTGATTTTAAATCCATAAAACTATTGATTGAGTTGATGATTATCGTATCCTTGTAGTTTTATTATTATTATTATTATGTTATCTACAATCATTCCTCAAATAAGACATCTTAATTGACCATAAGATAGATTTTAAACAACCCAAAAAATTATATCGTATAGTGGAAAAAATAATTTGGATAGAGTGTTGTGTAATGTATAATTTTTAAGAAAAGGTCCTACACCTATTATCAATCAATATATATATGTGGAAACATAAAGGTATAAATCCTGGAATCATACTAAATAGTTTATTTTTCATAATACACCGTCAATACAATGATTTAATGATGCTCAATAGGTATATTTTTTTAAGAATATATATATTTATATAGAGTTTCTGGAAAATTCAAATTTAATTAATGTAAAATTTATAAATATAAATCACGGGGGTCATAAAATTATATTATAGGATTTAATAGTGATTTTGAAGAATAATGAGTGCTTTTAGTTGAATGACTTTTAAAGTAATTTTTCTAGTATAATCTATTTAGGATTTATGGTCATGGAAAAAACTATGGAGTTTATTTTCCTACAACATTATGACATGATCATTAACATTAATGTGTTTTTTTTAAATTTTCTTATATCAACCAATGGTTGTGATGAAGGAGAAACAATAGGGTTGATTATTTTTTAAATGTTCCTTTATTATGATATATGATATCAAGTATTCATGTTGAAGCTCAAATTTTATGATGATGTACTGTATATTGCATTAATGGTTGAGCATGAACTGTATGTTTTTCTGTGGGTTTAATTTTCTCTTAATATCACTTATGTTATTTATTTTAATAAAAATAGATAAAATGATATATCTTGTTGTTGTTTTAGATATCATGCATCAACCATACCATTTATAGATCATTTTAAGTCCCCTCTGACTTTTTATTAGTGTTCCATGATTGGGCATTAAAATTTGGTTTATCATATAGTGGAATATATATATTGTTTTAATGGTATCTCATGATTCATAACAATGCTTTTTAATATCTTTTTCCCCATGAGGAAACATGGAGACCTCAGGACTAAAAATTAGTATGGTGAAATTGAATGATTGATGAACAAGATGTTTCTATCCAAAGGTAGCCCAAAAAAATATTCATTATATAATGGAAGGGTCCCCAATGTAAGAAGATATGAGACATGTTATATTGATATTTTCTACCACTCTAACAACATAATTTTATAATAAATTATATAATATTGTTGTGTCTCATTCATTCATATTGAATAGTATTGTTAATCTTCTAAATTAACCAAAATAGATTTTTCCTTATGTGGTGGTTATTAATATGTCATTTGGAATCAAGAAAAAGAATGAAATCTATTGTCTCTTTTGTGTTTTCCCACTTTAAAAGATTTATATTACATTGGATTTTGTGGTTCTTGACATAAAACCAATTAATGTAATTATCAGTATGGATTGGTTGGATTATAGTATGGCATAGATTTATTATTATATTAAATGAGTATACAATAATACACCTGATTGGATGTATCATGTTTTTTAGGGATATCAGGACCTAGGGTCTTATAGAGCTTACATTATTTTTCATATTTGGGTAGGGTAATATTAATGTTTTTTTCGTTATAGAGAAGAAATAATTTAGTGATGATCACCCTATAGATGTCATTCAGTTTCACAAAGTTGATCAATTAGATTTCTAATTATTTACACTTGTATGAGAGGTAGGTTTCCATAATGATTTAATACCTATTACTCATCCATTTTCTATTCCTTATAATTAAATGGTACTAATGGTGTTAATATAGTTTAAATAAAAGTAGGATTACTTGTTCATGAAATTTATCATTCACCAGATTTTGTCAACTGGGGAGGAACCAATTATATTTTTATGAAATATTACGGAACACATTCTCTATGTTTTGAATAAATCAAATTAAATCAATTTATAGTAAAGATCAAATACCTTTTTCCTAACGTATATGTTTTTTCTATTTGAAATGGTGAATGTTTTTTTATTATTACTCTTTGATCTAATTACATTATTTTTAGTGTTAATCATTATGACATTATTTATTCCTCTATTTAAATTATGTATGAACATTTTGAGTACCTTGTTAAGCCATTCAGTTTAACCATTAGTCATATTGTATTTATGCAGTTAAATAAAAATATATTCCATGATTATCTGGACACATTATCGAATGTATTTTTGGAAGATGTTAACATTTACACTATGTGAGAGGAGGATAATGTACATTATCTCAGAGAAGTTCTTGAAATGTTGAGAATTCTTGAGTGTACTCAATTTTTAAATTGTTTATCTAGACGTGGGAAATGATTTTCCTACAATTCATGATTTAGTAACGTGGTATTTTAGTAAATATTATAAATTTTAACTTTTTTATGACATGGGAGTAACTATGTAATTTTTTTTATACTCAATAAATCTTTTTATTGGTTGGATATTAGCCTTGTTAGTCAAATATTTATTGAAGATTACCTCTCTATAGGCTTGTGTCACTTAGAAAGGTGTAATTTTGATATTTGGTTTCAAATTTCATAGTTATTTTGATGATTTGAAAATTATTATTAATTTTTGTGCCATTTTTTATCTCATTTAGATACATCAAATTCCTATGTGGTCTTTTTTGGATGCATGTATTTTATGATTTAGTCATATAATTCCATATTTTGATTATGTGGTAGCCTATAGTTTTAGAAATCATAATCCACCCAAGATTAATTATCTGACCAATAATCATTAATATGTCATTCTGATGCATGAAATTTAGAGTTTAATTCATTAACATTTTAGAGAAATGAAATCCTTTTATTTTTACAACTAAATGTTCAGTTGTATATTCTCATAAAACTATATAATCAACCAATAGGGAATTTTGGAGGAATAATAATAGGCTTTTGATTTCAATAGTGCCTACACCCTAGATATTGATAATTTATTTTCTAATATTGTGGGTATGAAATATCTAAATTAGGTAATTAAATATCATTAGAAATGTGTAATTTTGTGGTTTTATTTAAACATAATCATCTAGTATTCTTCTTTATTGATTTATATGATTTCTTAGAAAGTGTTTATTTGACTTCGTCTATTCTCAAGTTGATTCTTCAAGAGCACCATTTTTCTAATGAATTTATTGGAATTGCAGAATCTATTTTTTGTAAGGATTTCATTGGTGCGTGGTTTTTCTCTTTAGATAATATCATATGTTTCTGAAACTAATAAATATTGGCAATAAATGTAAGAATTGACATGACGGGGGTACATATATTGTTCATAGTTGGAATTAAAAATTGGAACCAAATAAAATGTTCTACGATATACATCAATGTTTCAAGGGCACAAGTATGAGACATGAAATCACTAACTATAATAAATAAGGCATCTCACGCATGGATATTGCATCATTTTAGATGAATATTTATTATATTACATAACACATGCCTAAGATCACAGTTGTATAATTCCTATGGAAATATTGATCCAAATTTTATTAATAAATGGAATGATTTAAGCATATATAATATATATCATTCCCTTTTGTACTTGAAACAATCATACCCAACATAAAAAAATTCTTCATAACCTTAGGAGATGAAATATAAGTCTCGGTGAGTTCATATGCACAGTAATGGATAATATGGTAGATTCTTAATCATAATATGAACATATGGTTATTAAATAATGAGCATCATATTATAATATCATATAATAATCATCAAAGATCATAACCATGAGTCATAACAAGATGATTGGTAGTTCATAATACCCGAATCAGATGTTAATCACTGAAAATAAGTCATAAGAGCATAAATTTGGAATAAGAAATAGATTTTTTGTTATACACCTAATCGAATGGTATCATCAACATGTATAAATTGAAATAGTTTCACTTAATATATCATGTACATGAAATCAAGATGCATCATAATATTATGCACAGTAAACTAGGTCCACTCATATTATTGGGAACATTTAAATATGATCATTAAAATCATTTTTAACTTATAATCAGGTTCATTCATAATATTGTGAACATGTAATTGGGTTCACAATTAGATAGTTGTACCTCCTGGGAATCAAACACCTCTATCCCTAGTGGCGTCAAATTATTACTATAACGGGTTTACTTCCAATTCCAGAAATATATATTTCATGGTATATATATATATATAACCAATTCATTAGAGGGATATATAGGTTCCACCAATATAATTATTAAAACGTTATTTATGGATTCCAAAAGATAAAATAATAATCATTTCATATCCCATGAACTGAAATGTGTATAATTATCATTTCATCATATCATAATATCTAGAAAAAATATAGGATTAATTATGATTTCAATATAGAAATAAAATTTAAATGAAATAGATTTCATATTAATTTATTATGGTATTACCCATGTTATAGAATCATGTTTCATAAAACACATGTCATCATAAACAGAATCTATTCGTATAATGAATATGAATTGTATCCATATATCATATCCCTGGTAAGATAAGGGTAACATCAACTTATGACATTTTATATGTAAAAACACATTTTCATACCATATCAATCATTTAATGAGGTAGATTTCCTTTCAACATTGAAATTAAAATTTTATAGTAATAATCATTTTTAAAATCATTTATCATTACCAATAACAATTAAAAGGATACCGTGAATCATGATTAAATTATTAAAATATTTTTTCTTGAGAAGAACCTAAAAAAATTTATGAAGGATTTTTTTCAAATCATTGAAATCCAATTTATTAAAAATCAAAATTGAAAAAATGGAATAGTTTAATATAATTTTAATCCTTTTATTAGAAAATAATATTAAAATATAATTTATAAATATTTATGAATAAAAATTTGGAAAAAATGGGTTTTTAAGAAAACAAATATCTGGATGAAGAGTGAAACAATGTAGGCTTTGTAGAAAAAATAATCTATTAATAATTGAAATGATAATAATGGTTTAAAAATCAATCATTAATTGGATATAAAATCAATAACTATAAGATGTAAAAATTGATGAAATGTATTGAGATATAGATAATAATAATACAAAAATGAGTTCATAATCATAAATAGTCATGATTTTTTTTGAAATTGTATCAATAAAATCTAACCACATTAGTAACATTTTTTAATAATCCCCCTGAAAGAAAAAATTTGAATTTTTCATAAAATATAATTAATAGTATTATATAAATAATATTACATGTCAGAATTATATTATATTCTTCTATTATAAGAATATATGTGCATTACAATAGATTTCATGACCCAACCCAGTGGGGCCCATGCCACTACTCCCCAAGTCTGCCTCCAATATTCCAAGGGTTGGTGAATATCACTGAGTATGCATATCAATAACATGGGAAGAATTTTTTTTATTTACCATTACATATGTACACATATCCCATCCCCAAAAATAAAATGTAAAAATAATAAGGGAACAATGAATGCATACCACAATGATACCAACCTCAATGTATGACACTTGAAAAACAGGAATGTAAAGCCTGTCAGAATAAAAGCTCACCAAAAGTGTATGTATACTACATGTTTAAAAATATAATCAATCATACATAATTTATGCCAAAATCAGCTTGAACACATCTTCTTGTATGGAATCACATGGTACTATATAGTCCTAGTATATGTCCTTCTACACATAGGTCTCCCCCAAATTCCCGCAAGTTATCTTAAGACATGACACGTGTGGGAAAGACTTTGCATTGGTGAGTATAACAGTACTCAGCAGGACTTTCCAAAAATAACAAAGAAATACCCAAATGTAAGATACATTGTTATCACTACAGAAATATATTCCTACAACATATAACAAGGATATCTAGATATACTCAACCATACCACACATTCTAGGGTAAGTCCAAACTACCAAATACCACCACTAGATATCCAACATGAAGATTCCATGGAGCACTCATATTGGAAAATGTGGTCTGGATTCTGGTAGAATTGATGATTTACATTACTTATTTACATTCAATTTGAAACATCATGAGAGAAATACACCGAATTAACTAAAGATTAAATGATACATTATAGGAGGATCATAGCCAGGGCCTTAGCGTATACCAACAACTCTGTATGCAATAATCCTCTATGTATAGTATCATTGCCCTATAATGTTGGTAATAAATATACCCAAAACGCTACCCTTGGAATGTATAATAAATATATTATCCCTCACTAGGTCCCACATTATATTCCAACTAATCTATCTAGTATTTAATCTTAAATGGATCATACACCAGTGTGTAAAAAATAATACTCACCATCCATTAGGGAAACAAAAAATGGCACAAACCATAAAAAAATGTGTCCAATATATGTTTGAGAGGGATCTGATCAATGTATTAATGTATTAATGGAGTGTAAAGATCTTACAATGCATGTTCCTTGACCATGGTTTTAGGACGTGTACACAACCCATGATGATAAAACATGTCATCTAAAGGAGGCATACACGACATGTATATAGGCTCACAAGCCATTTCCATCTATCTTTGGTTCAGCCAATTTCTTGATCCATGTGTAGGTATGTGGTTTCAACTAGTTTCTACATACCCATGTATAGGTACATGAGGTATCCCAGGTATCTAGTTGGGTATGTCCATGTTGTGGAAAACATTCCATATACTACACCATGTGTCCATGTATCCTTTGTGATACATGATGAGTCTTGGGTAAGGTCCCATATGTCATGTGACATTTTTCACATTCTTTAAAACACTTCTCTCTTGCCCAAAGCATTGACTTCCACTGACTCTTCCCCACACACAGTGTATATTGGGATATAAGTTGTGTTCTTCATGATTTTTTTGATTTACATGTTCTTAAACAATCAGGTTATTCATTTTTACCACCATAATTCTAATTGTGAACCACCAAAAAACTATATATATAGAATTTTCCAGTCAATCCATCAACATTTTATAAGTATTCATAAATAAAATATAGCTGAAATCTCAAATCTGATCCCAGACATAATGAACAGTCAAACAAAATTATCTCTAGAAATGCATTGATCCATCTGTCACGATCATAATCACATCTATGCCAGGACTTCAAGATTCCAGATCTATGATTTTAGATTATTTCATCCCAAATCGAATATCAAACATTCCTTCACTCATAACCCAGCGAAGTGGAAACACATGTGGGGTTAAAGGGGGATGATATAATCAAATAAAAAACCTGATGAACAATACACATAAATTTTTTACGGTATTCATTCTCTATCAATAGAAAGATCAAAAAAACCAAAAAATAGAAATTATTCCCCGAATCAAAGTCAAAATTAAACCATCCTTCTAGAATGACTGTCATGTGAGTCATCCTATTCATGGGTTTATACGTTTTCATCATTAAATATAATAATGGGTAAAAAATGATTCAAATTACAATCCCTAACTCTATTATGGATCATTATTTGATGAAATAAGACCAATGTTCATTCATTGATATGGCCTACAAACTTCACTACCACAAAGATCCATGATCACTCAATTTATCATTGTTATTCATCGATATGTTTCTTTAAGGGGACTCTTATCCAATGATCCATAGTATTATAGGTTTATAAAACTAACCCTAGAAATCTTTTATAGTTTTATATTTAAAATCATAGGTCATTTCAACAACACAATTGAAAAATAAAAGATATATTATATTAATTTTATTTCCTTATGTAACCATGAAAAAACATTCATAGAATACCCATGTTCGATGATGTTAAAAATCTCCTAAAATAAATTTAATGCATTGAATGCAATGGGGTCTTCAAATTTATGATCTAGGAACCCGTTTATATGTTATTCAACCTTTTTAGGAAAACCTCTAATGTGTGAAATTTAATATTTATTTTAGATCAATAATTAATTATAGGTACCCCAAGACTCATTATTTCATACCGTCATAATTTAGGTTGTCATATTTATTCCATATATTATTTAAAAATATTACATGGAAAAAATCGGGTGCATTTCCCTCTCCACTCTATTGGGATTTACCTCTCTAAAAATAGGATACTCAAAAGGTATTTGGTACTATGAACGAATACGAGCCTCCCACTCCCACATGCTCTCCTTGACAATCACGAGTTTTCATTAGATAAGGACTAAGGGAATCTGTCACCCATGATAGATTGTCTCCTTCTGATCCATGATCTCCCTTGGGTACTCTACAAAAGTCACTCCATCATTTATGTAAAGAAATCCCTGATCAAGAATGTGTGTCAGATCGTGCACGTACCTCATCAACTATGACATGTGGATAGAATCATGTACACTGTAAAACTGTGGTGGTATAGATAGGTTGTATTCAACCTCTCAAACTCTACACAGTTTCTGAAAAGGGACTATAAACCGTGGATATCACATCCTTCCCTAGACAAATCTACATAACTAACATCGACGTGAGACCCAAAGGAACACATGGCCCACCACATTGAACACAAAAGGACTCCATCTTCTGTTGGTGTTCCACCTCTATTTAGTCTCTATCAACTCTTGTATTACCTTCACCATATCAGTAGTAGCTCACACCAACACTATTTTCATGAGTGGAGTCTCTCCTCGGTTAGTACATCAAAGTGTTATCCTTCAATTTTTCATGTAAAGAGCCTCAAACATTGTCACGCAAATTTTCGAGAGGTAAATAGTGTTATATAAAAACTCATCTAGAGGAAGAGGATCCCCCAAGTTATGAATAAATTCCAACAAGCATGCTTGCCGCATGTTTTCCAGAACCAGAATAGTCCTCCCCATTTGGGCATTTTATTAGGGATGAAACACTATGATCAAGAATAACTGCGTCCCAAAGGCATACAAAAATCCCTTTCACAACCCACATGTGACATGAGAATCAGGATATACAAAAATCATCAATGGATATCCATGAAGCTAAACTATATTAGATACGTAGAGGTATCTAAATCTCCTTACCGAACCATGCTCCCAAATAGTTAAAACGTGAGTTGAATAGGTGAATCATTCAATGATCTCCTAGATGGAATCATGTACACTATAAATACATGGTATGACCAACATAATATCCATGGATATCCCATCCCACATCAAATTTACCACCTCAAGGGGTTGAGCCAAATCTATTAGAACCTAGTGCTCAATCTTCATTTACTGGTACATAATGGATTGGGAAATGAAGTTGTCCACTTACATCGTCATCCCTGGACTCCAGAACTAAAGTTGATGGTCCTAGTACATCTTCTCCACATATAGTGTTTCTAACAAATAGGACATATAGAAATTTATCATGACCTCTTACCACAACATCACTACTACTACATTGCATCATATGAAAAGAACAATGTGGTACCCACCTTTCCAATATCCATTAGTTGCACGTCCTGGGGATATATGATCACCTAGATTCTCGCAGTATACATCATAATGTTGTTCCTCCCTAAATAATTCTTGTAGTGTAGAGGTAAAATCCATCAGCTAGAGTTGAGCTCCCCCATCACCATCTTCAATTTATATTTGCAATGAGGCCAATTGATCTGATGCATCATTCATCAACTGTGAAATCAGTATCCCTCTAAGAGAATAAGACTCCACATTCCCCTTCCCTTGAGTATGTACAATTATTAAATAAAAAAATTGAGGATCTCTAGACACCACCTCTATCTCATGTTTAGATCATTATGAGATAAGATATACTTTAACTATTGAAGACTGAGTAGATGATAATATGCATACCCATCTGGTAGTGTAGCCTTATTTTCAAGGAGAAAACTACCATTTCCAACTCATGATCTGGGGTCACATTGTTTTTCTCATGTTGTCTCATCTAGTGTGAACCATATGCAATAAACATATGCCTCAATATCAAGACACTAAAAATCATGTTTCCTTATGTGTACCAAAATACTGGGTACTCGAATCCCTCCACCACCATTAACATCAACATTCATCTCATCAAAATCTAGTTCAACTACTAGTAAGCCAACTAACACTCCTTTGTCCACATAAATGTCCCCCCATTAGATTCAAGAGATCCAATAGTGAAGATATCCTGTAGAAATCTAGAATTAATCTCCAATAACATCTTTCCAATAGAATTAAAACCATGTACCACTATCATGATTCTAGATGGCTCCTATGAAAACACTGTCTCAACCTTCATTGGATCCATTACCACTCCATCTGCTAAGAAAACATGTCCATTATAGAAGACCTCATCAATAGAAAATGGTAACTTTGAGATCTTCCCATAAGGCTGCTTCTCTTAGAGTACATTCAAATATATCGATAGTGTCTCATGTGATCCTCCAAAGACACTGAGTACAAAAGGATTTCATCAATAAAGGCAATAAACAACTGGTCACAATTCGATTAGAAGATCCAATTCATGATTCCAAAGAACACAATTGTGGAATTCATCAGGCCAAAGGGAAATACAAAATACTTATAATGATTTTAGAGTCATCTAAAATATGTCTTCATTGTATCTTCATCCCATACTCTCAATTGGTGATAGTTTGATCTATGATCAATAATTGATTACAATCTTGCCCAAATAAACTGATCAAAGTGCCATCAATCCTTGATAGTTGATACTGGTTCTTCATAGTCACCCAGTTCAGGTGTCGTTAGTCCATGAACAACCTCATGCTCCCATGACTTCATTTTAAACAAATTGGGACCGCCAATGGTGAAATTTTGGGTATCTCAAACATATTCTTCTATAATCCGTCGTCTATAGACTGATCTTGTGAAGATATAATGGAGCCATATGACATTATGGTTAGAATATCAGTGTCTTCCAGGGGTTGAAATCAATGTAGAAATATATATCCAGACCAGGAGGTATCCTAAAACAGTTTTTAGGAGACATCCTTATACTCCTCCACTACTATTGGAAACTAGAGTTTCTTGACATCCCCAACCTCAAGGGTCATTCTATCCATGTGATGCATGATCAGCTGCACCCTCTTATGCATAAGTCCATCATATGCTACCTAGTTCTCCCATTCACCAACAATGGAAAACAATATAAATATTTTTTGGAAATAATTACACCTTCAACTAAAACATTCAATTTAATGATGGAATAATGAGAACAAATCCATACAAAAAATTATATCATAAGGTCTCAACACAACCACAAACAATGTTTCTATGGAAACTCTGAACTACATGGGTAAGGTAACACTATTCTAAAAGAGGTGTGATAATAGATTATCCTCCCATATGTTTCTCCAACCACATGGGCCAATTCTATGAATCTTCTAGAATATTAATGTCTCGGAATACACAAGTGGATTGAAATGAATGAATTGAATCTATGCCTATCAGTATTAAATCATGTGTATAAAAGTCACAGAACAAAACTCTAATCATGTCTATAGATATAAGTTCATAAGTCTCGACTACATGAAGTGTCCCCTACCCCGTTCCTCATGCTCCCTAAGCCAGGTGTAAGACTCTTGGGGATGGTGGTGGTAACAAGTTGAAACATCAACCACCTCCCAATACACTCTCAGTTACTCTTCCATGTCTTCTTCCTTACAAATTTGCATGCTCCTGCATCTACCTCAACCTAAGTGGTCCATCTTTCATCTCCCTATCATAAGTATGGAGTGTTGGAAAATCTCATGTGAGATTTCCCCTATCGTAAATATTGTTGAAATGTTTCTCCCTAGGTTGAGTGTATCAATCCTATGAACCTAGAATTGTAGAACCTATGTCATCAGACCTCATCGTGAAAAATATCCAACATCAGGATCCCTAATATAGAGAATGGCTCCCAAATGCCTATGTCTCGAACCCTAACTATCCAATACTTACTATGTTTGGTTATATGTGCTTGTCTAAGAAGATCTTGACCCCCAATTATCTCTCTAGAACCCCAACAGAAGTACAAATTCTCATGGGAATAATATTGGCTCAGATATCTCTGTGTATTCCATGCTCGAGGTTCTGATCCCTGAAGTACTAATCCCTATCCACATCCATTGAGTACCTAGAGTTGTTGGTGAACCTTTGTGAATAATCAGTAACCATCATAGTTCCCTGATGATGCTGAAGAAACTCCATTATACACACATCACTCATCATAACTGGTGAAAAAAAACTCTTTGATGAGGTGCTCAAACTCTATGCATGATATGATCTCCACATCATGAGTCTCAATGGAAAAGCTTCGCCATCTCCCTAATTAGACATACATAAGGATTGCCACCAAGATCACTATCTGGGATACTATTATTCTGACTAGTCAGAATGCATGGTTGACTTCTTCATGCTATTCCTCAGATAATCGAGGGTTGGGATTGCCTAGAAAAACTAGTGGTATCTATCTCTAAAACACATGATGTGAACTCAGCATGAACTACTCATCTTCTAGTTCTAAAGGTACCACATGTAGCTCTTCATGTGGTGGCAATGTTATTGCACCACATGGAGGTAACATCGGGGAAAATGATCTATGTACTAAAGCCATTCTTCAGAGGGGCTCATCATCATTACAGAGATAATGGATCCTAGTTGGTGTGCATCACAAAGGAATCCTGTAATAAAACAAGTTGTTACATGTTCAATGATTGTATCCCTTTATTTGAGTCCATCAGGGAAATGAAACATCAAAACGTTCCTTTAGGATTAATGTATCATTGTTTCCCTTCAACCTTTTTTCTCATGTTCAAAGTAAAAAATATGTTTATCAATGTTCCGGTCTATGGATACATTTTCTACCGCACTAACACTGGAGTCCATGGCCAAAATTTGAATCTCAAAACACATAAAAATGTATCCCTAAACCAATATCATGTTTACCTAGTCATAAGGTATAAACAAATACTCTAATTGCACAATATCACTACCTGTTCTAGTGGGTTTTATACTATGACTCCCCAAGCCCTCCTCCAATAGGCTAGGATCTTGTGACGAGCATCGAGTATGCATATCATTTTCATGGGAGGAATTGAATTATGTAGCTGTACACACACATATCTTCAGGAAACAATGGTGAAATGTAAAAAACACTAAGGGAACAATGCATGAATACCACTAAGATACCAACCACATAGTATGAAAGTAGTGAAAATGGAAGGTAAATAGATCTAGAATACAAGCCCAATAAAATCTTCTATAATGTAAAAATTACAACCTATAAATAGGGGTACTGTAACTACTCTCAATGGATTTCATAACACCTCGACCCATCTAAACTCACAGGGATCCATCTAGTCCTGGTCATACCACTTAAACACCTAGGACTCTTCCAAATGGTCTATCTTCTACAAAATACATAACATGTCAGAGAAAATTCCATGCAAGGGTGAGTATAATAGTACTCAGTATGGCTCCCTGAAAACAAAATTAAATACATATAGTAAAAGTTACACAATCATCCCTACACAAGAAAATGTCCATAGAATATAACAAGGATATCTAGTTATAATCAACCATACCATGTAGTACTGGTTATGTCACAACTAATGCATACCAACGATAGAGATCCTACATAATAATTCCATGAAGCACACATTTTTGGATCACATACACTTGCATCTGATAGCAAAGAGGACATCCTTCCAAGAAGTAACATTTTTTGGGAAGCATTATGAGAGATATAAACTGAATAAGATGAAGAGAACATAATGCATCAGTGGAGGATAACATGCCTGTCATTGGAATATACCAAAAAATCTTCAATAATAACACGCTGTAGAGAGGATGGATGCCATGTAATGTTTTCGAGGTCTATACCAAAAACACTAAATAGGGAATAAATAATTAAAAGAGAGTCCCCCAATAGACGTCATGGGGTATTCCAAAATCTCTATCTACATAGTCCTGCTGAAGGTATCATATTCCAGTGTGTAGTAATTCATACACACAAACCATCCGAGTAACAATAAAGGGAACAATGGTCAATGAAATGTGTCCAATATATGGTGAATAAGAGATCTATGAAATTTATACAGTTATCAAAATAGTTTAGAAGGAGGACATGTTGTGTTATATGACCCCGGGTACTGAAAATATGCAAGGACCATGTCTTAAGTACATTTCTTGTGAGGGATACATACACATCATTTTGAAATGGTCACACTCTTTATACCAATTTTTGGGAACCACCAATGTATCTCATTTGTGTATAGGTATCCTGTGTTAACCTGTGTGTACCAGCCTGTGTACTGATACTAGGGGTTGGTTGTGTATCTAGTCAGGTCTGGTTGTGTAGTGGATCATATACTATGTACTCCACCACACGTCTATGTGTCCTCCAAGAAACATGTCGAACCTCTGGTGTCCTATCATAGGCGATGTGACTAGTGTACTAAGATGTGTGACCCATATCTATAGCCAAAAACACTAGTAGCTACCTAGCTAGCCACACACAATATGTATCTTTCTATGTACACAATGTTATTTGAAATTTTGGAGAATCCATGCTTCTTCACTGGTCATTTTCTTCTCCACTTCGGTAGTCATTCTTATTGCACCATTCCTTCAAACTATAAATCCAGTATCATTTGGTCATTCCAGCAGCATATTAGATGGATTTGGCCCTCTAATCCACCAAAAAACTCAAATCCATACACCCAAAAGAATAATTCTAGAAGGGATATATCTCTCGAAATACGTTGACCCACCCATCACCATCATCATCGCTCCAATTCTAGTTTGTCATGATGCATGCTATATGATTTTAAATCAATTTGCAGAAAACTAAATGTGCAATGATCCTTAATTCATAACCCTGTGAAGAAAAAAGAACGTTCCATGTTAAAGGGGGAAGAAAAAACACCAAAAATCCACAGAACAAACCGTGGTTTTTATTTTCTATGGCCTTGATCCTTACCCAATAGAGAATAATAAAAAAATCAAATAGAAATTATTACCCCAAATAATTCCTAAAATCATAACCTCCCACAAGAACTATGAAATAGTAGGTCAAAGTATTTGTGGGTTTATCCACGTTCATCATTAAATCTAAGAATGGGGATGATAGAATTAAAATCACATGCCCTTCCACATGCGTGCATTTGTAGTTGATGAAATATTATTGTGTTTCTATCTTCAATGAGATCCTCAAACTCTGTTGGCCAACAATCATGATTTCTCGATTCAACATCAGTATTCGTTGAATGGTTTATAAATGATGTCTCTTCTCCAATACATCAGATATTTATAGGGATATGTAGCTAGACCTACAAATCCTATATAACAACTTAATTAAATTTGTAGGATGTTTTTTCAACACAAAAAAATAAGTAAATAATAAATTTATTTGATTTAATTTCTAATTAAATATCTAAAATTCTTTTCCAAACTGCACCGAAATATTTTATCGAAATCCTAATGTAAATTAACTTCTCAGAATACAATGGTTCCTTAGATTTCTGATATGGGAACAAATATATATATTATTCCCCTTTTTCACGACACTCGTTTGGGCATACCATTTAATGTTTAATTTCATTCAAAAATTTATTCTAGCCACCGTGGGCCTCAGAATTGAATTATACCACAAATCCGACACCTAAATTATTTCTATATAATATTGAAAAAATAATACATGTAAATTACTGTGGAATTACAAAACATTTGTCTCAAGGTTGTAAAACAAAGACAACTTTATTTAAATTAATTATTCACAATGAAACTGTAACCCCATGAAAGGGAGATCCTAATATGGATATTTAAAAACCAAAATTGTAGGAGGAGAATAAATAAGTACATTAAATGTTATTACATACACCATATAGAATAAATTGGTGGTGAATATAGAATGTGACTAAAAATTGTAAATTGTGAGAATGAAATCTATTCCCCTATGTCATGACTCAAGTCGTACTCATTCAAACATACTGTATAATAACTATAACATTATTAAAAATATTTTAATGAATCATGTTAATATATATATTGTAACTTATATAGTTTTCTTATGACCTTTTATTACCCATCTCTAAAAAATACTATTATAATGTTGTGTTTTGGCTAATAACCGCTTTGTTTCTTGTATAACTATTTATTTGTAATATATTATGTTCTATTAAATTGTTCATTTCATAATTATATATAGTAAAAAATCATGATATATATATATTTCATATATATTAGTTATATATTTATTTATAGTAATCCCAAAATTTTAGTGAAATGAAATGAAATTTACCATTCATTTATATGGTAGGTCATACAGACACATTAAAATTATTTCAATTTTCTTATTGTATTCATAGAAGAAAATGTATTATATTTATATTAATTAACTAATGAATAATTCCATATAACACATCCTTAGTACATTCCATGTAATGTATGAAATAATAAAATCACTTCATGAGGCAGTAGTTCTCCTTACAAGCAAACAATGTCATTGTATTCGCAAAAAATGTAAGCAAGATGGTGTGTTTGATTTAAAAAATTAGTAACATTATTTAAAACATAAATATCATATATTTCATATAAAAACAATATTTCAAACATTTTTCCCATCATTGAAAAATTTTAATTGAAAATCTAATTACTTCTACTCCCAGGGTGTAAGTCACACATACACATGAAGGATGATTTCATATCACAATTGATGGAAGTGCATGTGGTTGTAGGTTTTAACAGATTCATAAATAAATATCATTATTTGGGTTATGTATATTATATTATATATTCATGATATAAATATAAATGAAGGTTTTTGATAAAAATAAACCAAAAATGTTTAGTGACTAGTGATGCCTCTTCGTTGGGTTTCCCCTTCTGGTTTACACCAAAGGATATCACTGGTAGGATATATGACCAATGAAAGGATTATGATGTAAATACCCGTAAAATTAAAGGGAATATTTTTTTCCTTTAATTTTATTTTGGATTTTACATGAACGTAGTTTCTGACGGCGCCTGATTCTGAGGCCCAGTGTGCCCGGAATCAATTTCCAATGTTTAGCACGAGTACGTTCAATGAACGAACGAGCGGGTTTTCTTAACATTTGAACCGGTGCTCGGAATCAAAATCTGAGGACACCGATGGAATCGAAGTGCTGGTAATTGCTTAGGAACACCTTTTCTGGAGTTGCATTTTCTCAGGTGTGGTTATTAAATTTTTGGGTTAAGTAATGAATAAAATAAAATGGTGAAACCAATTTTATTAATTTGTTTGTATTTTAACCTATGCTATGTGGTTGAAGTGAGACCCACATCCTAACTACTCCACTAGACCGGATATTATTGGGGTGGGGCCCACACGAGCCCCACCCTTTCATCTTCCTGAACCCCTATTAATTATGTAACCCACCCGCACCCCCTTTAAATAATGTCAACTCATTAATTGAGTAGGTTTTCCAGAGTAATTAATTCTTCGATTCATTTGAATTTCAAATGAATTTTTGGCTTTTGTGTGAATTAAATAAGACTAAGTCTTATTTCGTGAATGGTTAGTTGGTGGTTCGAGATGATTTGGTGAGGAAAGATCTATGTTCAGAAGGACGTTCTTCCTCCTTGAAGAACGCGAAGAACGCACCGTCGCCGATGAAAAACAGGGACCTCCGATAAAGGACGTCTGTGAGATACGCCTTCCCCAGAGATTGACAACGCGTCACCATGTACCACAACGCCAACGACCCTCTCCATCCGCGACACCTTTCTCCGCGATGTTCAACTCCGCGATGAACCTTTGTTCAATGATTTAATCAAGGTAGGGGTTATTTGTTTTGTGTTCGTGAATACTTATGTCGCTGTTCTTCGTTTTCAATTGGGTCGCCTGTTATCGCAATAATGGGAGGGGGTCGGACCGCATGAACATGGCTGACCCTCCTCCCCCCTTGGTTGTTTGGATTTGTTGCGGCATGGGTAAAAGCACTGCAACTGCGCGGAAATAATGAAGGATGAGCGAAGAAGCGCGGCGCTGTTGCGCCGCGCCGTTGAAGTCGAACAAAGGCATGGCGCTGTCATGCCGCGCCGGGGAACCTCAAAGAGTCCACAACTGGAGCGGGGCCGTGGTGGAGGGGCGTGGCACCGTTGCGCCACGTCGATCAAACAAGACCACGGCCTATGGCCGTGGTGGTGCATGGAGTGTCGGCCGGAACCGCCGGCCGCTCGAGTAAGAGGGCAGGACCGCGCTGGTCCCGTGGTGGCAGTAACCGGCCGGCCTGAGTGGCAGACCGTTTTAGGGGGAGACCGGGGGTTCGTAACCCCCGGTTGGAAGCAGGAGCGCCCCTCCTCCCCCCCCCCACTTGGGGGCCGAATTTGTCAATCAGGGGGGGCAGCGCGCCCCCCTGTCCGCTCAGCTCGGCATCGGCCGAGCTGGCCGCGCGGACTGCACCCGCGCGCCAGGCCGCGCCGCGCCGCGCCGGCCGGCCCAGGTCGCGCCTAAGCGGGCCGAAACCGGACTCGGTTTAGGTCGACCCGGTTCGGGCCGACCCAGGTGGTCTCGGGCCGGGTCGGTCCGGGCCCAAGACCAACATTTTCGAACTGTTTTCGTTCTTTTTCCCATAACTTGGGCTACGGACCTCTGATCAACACAATGTCAATTGCGATGCGATCCTTGGATCGAGCCGGTCATTTCAGTATATTAAACTCAGGTTTTAGGAGAACATTGGGAATGGACGGGTTTGTTCGATCACGAAACCAACCGGGCCCTCGGAGCGGAAACACTTATATCCCGAGCTCCGGACGTCCGATTGACGTGTCGTCGACATTGTTGGATTCCTCTTGATGAGATAGAACTATTGGAATACTTCTCCAGAGATTTGGACGTAGTTGGAGTATGGATGGGTTGGATTGTATCTGAAATCCAACCGGGCCCCTAGAATGGAAAAGCTGGTAAATTTCAGACGGGATGTCCGTTTGACGAATCCTCAGTGGGATTGGTGATCACGATGAGAAACAGTCCCTATGAGTATAACCTATGAGAGTTTGGGGTACAGTTGAGATATGTTCGGGTTGGTTCGCACACAAAACCAACCGGGCCCCTGGGACGAAAAGCGAATAACTCACAGACCGGGCATCCGATTGACGTGCCGTCTGTTGCATTGAGACGCCTATGACAAGGTGGTCCTTTGAGATAGTTCTTCTTGGGACTTGTGATACATAGATTATAGACCAGTAGCTCGTGGAGTAGACCCTCACAGAGATGAGCTAGCAGAGTGCAGAGACCTAATAGCTAACTGAGACTTGACGACTACTAATCGATCGACTCGAAGTGATTTGGATAGCCCAGTGGGGTGTGCTTGGTTGTAGCAGCAGACCCACGTCGGAGGTGCGCTTGGTTGTAGCGGAAGACCCACGGTACTCGATAGAAGAAGTACCTCTATAGGCTATGAGGGGGTGCGCTTGGTTGTAGCAGCAGACCCATGGTGGGATTCGGTTGTTTGCAGCCGCATGCCTATATTACTCGACAGGTAATATACATCAGCAATCCTAGGTTAGTGGTACGCGCTTGGTTGTAGCGGCAAGCCCACTATACTCGACAGAGGAGGAGTTCTCCAGCAGCTGTGGTTTCAATATCGTGAATAAATCCTGGTTTGAGCTGAGTCTATGACCTTTGTGTTTACTCATGATTGAGATGAGTTACTTGATAACTTAGGTATATGTATGGGCATATACCTAAGTAGAGGTTATCTATTGAGATCTTTCTTTGTGGTTATCCTTGTTGGATTTGGTGAGACCAGGAGGGTCTCGGGGTCCCTACTGAGTATCGTTATACTCACCCTTACACGGGCTATTCCCGCACCTCGTTGTGTTGGTTGCAGACAACGGGCAACGCTGACATAGGCTGAGTGTTCGAGGACTAGACGGTACCCGGAGGTGGACCTCATGATGAGTCAGTATACCTAGGTGGACATCACGACGAGAGGATACTCAGAGGAGGTTGATGGGTGAGAGCGTTGAGCAGGCTATCTGTACCAACCCTTCAGGTAGGATCTGTGGTGGACGATCTAGGAATTGCGCTATCTGTACCTACCCTTCATGTAGGAACCGTGGTGGAAAATCCTGGAGCTACACTATCTGTACCTACCCATCAGGTAGGATCCGTGGTGAACGACCTAAGAGCTACTTCTATTCTTCCAGCTACTTGACTTTTCTATTGTACTTTCATTCAGTTGTAGGTGTACTTTCGATTGTGTTTGTATTCTGTCCCATTTACTTTTCAGCACTTCCTTTTGTACATAGTTTAATACTTTTGATTTTACCCTGTGGTGTTTTGTTTACTTTTATAAAGGTAATGCCTTCCGACTTATCGGGATTTACACCTTTGGTGCTAGTCTCCAGCCCCTGGCCTATGGATGGCGGGGTTGCGGTAGTCACGACACGGGCCCTGAGGACTGGTCGTGACAAATTGGTATCAGAGGAGTCGGTTCTACCACAGAACATATAACTCTAATATTTTCATTCTGTGAAATGATAGTGTAAAGAGTACCGAGTGTGGTTTTCAGTTTAGAGAGTCCAGTGTTGGTGTGGGCGACCGACGTATCCATACACCAGGACCCTGAAAACCGATTTCCGACTTTGTACACAAAAACACTTATGGTGTGTGTGTTTCCAGACGTTTTTAAAGGTCAGCTCAAACCAGGTCATCTCACCATGAATAATCATTTGACCGTGTCATGTTGTTTCTACCCGGATGCCTTTCCACAGATGACCAGTTAGAGCCCATAGGGATGTGCGTACTGACAGCCTGTCGAGTGACGAGGCTTTGGTACATGGCCCTATTACAGTTGAGGCACTAGCAGAGGCACCACTGGTACTACCATACGTTGGTCCATCGATGCCACTAGTCCCAGCAGTAGGCGATGCATGCCTCTTGAGTGCGCTGCACTTGTTCCAGTGCCAGAGCCCACCCAGGTTCCGGGGAGATACGGACCCACTGGAAGTTGAGAATTGTATAGAGGCTGTTGTGAGAGTCTTCAGGATAGTGGGGATGCTAGCAGGCTTCACTGTTATCTTTGATGCCATCCTCCTTCAGCCAGCAGCTGAGAGATTGTGGAGCCACTTGTTCCAGTTTTTCGACGGGATTCCTTCACTTGGGGAGACATCCAGACCATCTTCAGTGTGGAGTTTATACTAGTGGTTGTACACCCCGAGCATGTTCAAGAGCTGCTGCCTTTGCCGCAGGATTTTCGATCAGTAGCCGAGTCATCTTTGGGCAGTAGGCAGATGATGTGGAGGTCCAAGAGGACCAGAGCCAGCCGTACAAGGGGCAGGAAGTGTTATGAATGTGGCAGTAAGGGTCACCAGGCACGTGACTGTCCGACTCCCCGCACAGTTGATCCGCTGGTATTGGAGGAGCCACCGAGACAGAAGCAGCGGCGGCTGCTTGAGCAACAGGCGAGTAGTGGACTTGGAAGTAGAGCTCCAGAAGCAGGTGGAAAGGAGCGGAACTAGTGGTTTACTTTTGTTCTTGGTACTTATAGTTCCTTTTTGATATTGTATTTTTGTCTTTGTACTATGAGCTGTAGTAATAAAAAGGAAATTATCTTTGTGATATTTTCTTTCCTGTACTTTTGTACGGTTGATACTGAGAGGTCCTGGTTAAAACAGTTGACTTGACCCTCACATTCAATATTTATACTGGAGGAGACCCAGTGACCTCACGCTAATGCTGAGAGTGTGGCTCGACCCTTGGAGGTGAGAGTGACGATTGGATCTCTTGATAGTAACGTCGAGGCCTTACAACGTCATCCATGGAATGAATGCATCATTCTTGTCAGGATAGACTGTATTAGGCAATGGGAGTGGTTCATCCAGGGGATGAGACCAAGTTTCTCTTTTCGGAAAAAGAGAAAATCTTAGCAGCTCTTACAGACCATTGGCAAAGAAGGTGCAGATCATCCATGAGCGGATGAAGACTGCACAGTGCTGTAAGAAACAGAAAACTGGCGCTAGTCTTATAGACTCGGGCGTGTTAAATGTTTCAAGAAAAGGAAGCTTTAAGGAGAGATGAGTCTGCGAAGTAGCAGATGTGGAGGCAGAGCTGGGAAAGCAGCATGAGGTGGTGTACTTTTTAACATGCTACAACCACCCTCCTTAATTTTCCTCCCCAGGCTCAGGGATCTAGAGGGCAGGGGAAGAGTGCGGCTGCATGCGGTCAAGGAGTGTGACCCAATGCCTGTAAAATTGATTCAATGGATATTCTATGTCCACTACTAGCTGCCATAGTAACAGACGTTGATATGAATCATTCCTTCCTTCCACAAATCTTGTCCCAGACCTAGAGTTTCTGGTAAGCTGTAGACATGACCCTCACGTCTGGAGATACCTTAGGAGGAGACTCGATAATCAAACTTACGCCGACAGTGTGGTATGGCTCTTGAGGTAAGAGTTTTGATTGGAATATTTTGGTGGCAGCATCAAAGCCTTACGACGTTGGTCTCGGTATGGATTGGATTCATAGTTCATACTCATATTGACTTTATTATTAAAAAAGGTTGTGGGTTAACTACAACTTCGGGATGGTTTTTCCTTGGACCGTGAAAAGGAAACCCCAGGAAGCACAAGATAAACTCATGCATATGAGGGTGCGGACAATCACTCTTGATTCGGTCAAACATACCCTCGTGGTAGCAGGAGTTTTTAGTTTCAGTTATAAACAGGAATTGGAGACCTCTAGAGTTTGAGGATGACGATCACGTCCTTATATAGGTCTCACCTCGAAGAGGATTACAGAGATGTGGCCAAGGTGGCAAGTTATCTCTAAGGTTTAGTGGACCTTTTCAGGTCCTCATCAGGATAGGCGAGGTGGCTTACCATTTGTCCCATCCACCTTAGTTGCACCAGGTGCACAACGACATCCATGTATCTCAACTGGGAAGATACGTGCTTGATCCGACACGTATCATCGACCATGGGGATCTAGACATTCGCGATGGGGTGACTTTTGCGAGGTTCTTTTAGGAGTTGAGGATCGACAAGAGTGATCCTACATGGATGGTAGATTCCTCCTGTGCGCTTTCGTTTGCAGCATGGGAACCTCCAGGTGAGCACATGGGAGCGGAAAGCTCAGATGTGTGCTCAGTACCGCTTTTGTACCACTAATTTTTGTTAAAACTTTACGAGGACGTAAATCCATGATGTGGGAGTAATGTAAAGACCCATAAATTTCAAGGGAAATTTTTTTCCCCTTAATTTTCTTTGGGATTTTACAAGAACGCAGTTTCTGACGGCGCCTGATTCCGAGGCCCGGTGTGCCCGGAATCAATTTCCGAATTTAGCTCGGGTACGTTCAGTGAACGAACGAGCGGGGTTTCCTAAATTTTTAACCGGTGCTCGGATTCAAAATCCGAGGACACCGATGGAATCCCAGTGCCGGTAATTTCTTAGAAACACCTTTTTCCGGAGTTGCGTTTGCTCGGGAGTGGTTATTAAATTTTTGGTTTAAGTAAAGAATAAAATAAAATAGTGCAACCAATTTTTTTTTGTAGTTTAACCTATGCTAAGTGGTTGATGTGAGACCCACATCCTAACAACTCCACTAGGTAGGATATTAGTGGGGTGGGGACCACATGAGCCCCACCCTTTCAATATTTTTCAACGCCTATTAATTATTTAACCCACCCGCACAACCTTTAAATAAATTCAACTCATTAATTGAGTAGGTTTTTTCAAAGTAATTAATTCTTGGATTCATTTGAATTTCAAATGAATTTTTGGTTTGTGTGTTAATTAAATAAGACTATGTCTTATTTCGTGAGAGTTTATTTGGTGGTGCAAGAGGATTTGGAGAGGAAATATCTAAGTTCTGAAGGATGTTTTTCCTCCATGAAGAACGCACCGTCGCCGATGAAGAACGCCGACCTCCGACAAAGGACAGTGGTGAGATACGCCTTCTTCGGAGATCGACGACGCGACGTCGTGTACCGTGAAGCCAACGACCCTCTCCTTCTGCGACGTTCAATTCTTCGACGAACACGGCCGACCCCGCACCGTAGAACCACGAAGAGGTCGCGGCCAGAGCGGGGCCACGGCTGGAGCGGGGCCGCGGCCGGAGCGGGGCCACGGCCGGAGCGGGCCCCGTTATTCATTTTCAATTGGGCTGCCTATTATCGCAATAACGGGAGGGGGTCGGACCGCACGAACACGAACGACCCTCCTCCCCCCTTGGTTGTTTTGATTTTTTGTGGCATGAGTAAAAGCAGCACGGTGGAGTGGCACCGCACGGAAATAATGAAGGATGGGCGAAGAAGTGCGGCGCCGTCGCGCCGCACTGCGCAGTCGCACCGCACCGCACCGTTGAAGTCGAACAAAGCCACGATGCCATCGCCCCGCGCCGGAGAACCTCGAAGAGGACGCATCCGGAGCGGGGCCACGGTAGAGGGGCGCGGCACTGTTGCGCCCCGCCGATCGAACAAGACCACAACCTATGGCCGCAGTGGTGCAGGGAGCGGCGGCCGGAACCGCCGGCCGCTGGAGCAGGAGGGCGGGACCACGCCGGTCCCGTGGCAGCAGCAACCGGCCGGCCGGAGCAGGCCGAACGTTTCAGGGGGAGACCGGGGGTTCGTAACCCCCGGCTGGAAGCAGGAGCGCCTCCCACTACTTGGGGGCCCTGTTTGTCAATCAAGGGGGCAGCGCGCCCCCCTGTCTGCTCAGTTCGGCACCGGCCACGCCGGCCGTGCATACCGCACAGGTGCTCCAGGCCGGACCGCGCTGCACTGCGCCCGAGCGGGCTAGACCTGGTTCGGGTCGACCTGGTTCGGGCCGACCCAGGGGGTCTTCGGTTGGGTCGGTCCAGGCCCAAGACCCCCATTTTCGGACGGTTTTTGTTCATTTTCCCATAACATGGACTATGGAGCTCCGATCGACGCAACGTTAGTTTTAATGTGATCCTTGGAATGAGACGGTCGTTTCAGTATATTACACTCAGGGTTTCGGAGAAATTTGGGTACGACCGGGTTAGTTCGATCATGAAACCAACCAAGCCCTCGGAGCGGAAACGCTTATATCTCGAGTTCCGGACGTCCGATTGACGTGCCATTGACTTTGTTGGATTCCTATTGATGAGACAGAACTTTAGGAATACTTCACCTGAGATTTTGACACAGTTCGAGTATGGCCGGGTTGGATTGTACCCGAAATCCAACCAGGCCCTTGGAACGGAAAAGCTGATAACTTGCAGACTAGACGTCCGTTTGACGAACCGTCAGTTGCGTTGGTGATCGCATTGAGAAACGGTCCCTATGAGTATACTTTATGAGAGTTCAAGTTAGAGTTGAGATACGGATGGGTTGGTTCGTACATGAAACCAACTGATCCCCTGGGACAAAAAGGCTAATAACTCACAGACCATGCATCCAATTGAAGCGCAGTCAGTTGCGTTGAGACCCCGATGATGATGCGGTCCTTTGAGATACATATTCATGGGACTCATGATACATGGATTATCTACCAATAGCTCATGTAGCGGACCCTCTCGGAGACGAGCTTGCAGAGTCTAGAGACACAATAGTTGACTGAGACTGGACGACAGCTGATCGATCAACTCGGAATGATTCAGATAGCCCAGTGGGGTGCGCTTGGTTGTAGCGGCAGACCCACGGTGGAGGTGCACTTGGTTATAGCGGCAGACCCACGATACTCTACAGAAGGAGTACCTATGTAGGCTATGAGGGGTGTGCTTGGTTGTAGCAGCAGACCCATGGTGGGATGCGCTTGGTTGCAGTGGCCAACCCACAGTACTCGACAGGTGGAGTACTTCAGCACTCCAAGGTTTGTGGGACGCACTTGGTTGTCGCGGCAGGCCCACTATACTCGACAGAGGAGGAGTTCTCCAGAATCCATAGTTTCAATATCGTGAATAAATCCTAGTTTGAGCTGAGTCTATGACCTTTGTGTTTCCTCATGATTGAGATGGGTTACATGATAAATTAGTTATATGTATAGGCATATACCTAAGTAGAGGTTATCTATTGAGATCTTTCTTTATGGTTATCCTTGTTGGATTTGGTGAGACCTTGAGGCTCTCAGGGTCCCTACTAGGTATCGTTATACTCACCCCTGCACGGGCTATGCCCACACCTCGTTGGGTTGGTATCCGACAACAGGCAGCGCTGACAGAGGCCGAGTGTTCGCGGAATGGACGGTACCCGGAGGTGTACCTCACGACGAGTCAGTATTCGGAGGTGGACATCATGACGAGACGATACTCAGAGGAGGTCGATGGGCGAGATCGTTGAGGAGGCTATCTGTAACTACCCTTCAGGTAGGATCTTTGGTGGATGATCCAGGAGCTTCTCTCTCTATACCTACCCTTCAGGTTGGATCCGCGGTGGACGATCCCGAAGTTGCGCTATCTGTACCTACCCTTAATGTAGGATCTGAGGTGGGATGCTTCTATTCTTCCAGCTGTTTTTCGATTCTATTGTACTTTCGTTCAGTTGTAGCTGTACTTTGGATTGGGTTTGTATTCTTGCCCATTTACTTTTCAGCACTTCCATTTGTACTTTGTGTATTACTTCCTCTTGTACGCTGTGGTTTTTTGTTTACTTTTAAAAGGAAATGCCTTCCCATTTATCAGGATTTACGCCTTTGGTGCTAGTCGACAGCCCCTGGCCTATGGAAGGTGGGCTTGGGGTAGTCACAACACGGGCCCCAAGGAAGGGTCGTGACATTGATATGAGATTTTGGATTTGGATAAGGAATTTAGGTATTTCATGGAAGAAACATTTAGTTTTTAATATGTGAGGATTATAAGAGAGTGGGTGTCTTTTAATAAGATATGTGAGTGGAACTATTGGAATTGTTTGAAAAGAGAAGATTTTATTCACGTTTTTTCATCCAATGTGACTCCAATAAAGAATGAATATATACCATGAAAGGTTTATGGTCTAATGTTGTATAGAAAACGTATTTTTTAGATGATTTATGTCATGTTAACCCTGAGTTTAATGTATATTCCCCTGATAATCTTACTTTTCACTTAATCGAAGTGATTAATTTGATTTTTTACTATTATTTTAAAAAAATTTATGTTTCAATTATAAGAAATTATAAATTATAATGATTTAAAAAATATAACAAATTTTTAACAATTCCATTTACATAATTGGAAAATATTAATTTAATATTAATCACATAAAAGTGTCTAGACATCCATTTTTAAAGTGAAGATGTTAAAAATATTACAATGTTATTATATAAAATTTTATTATGAATCTGATTAAAATGGACAAAATTGGATTAAAATAATTATTATTGTAATATTTATTCTGAAAAACACTTTAAAATACAATTCAAATTTAAATATATTTTAAACAAAAATGTAGTTTTCAATTAAAATTAATTATTTTTCAATTTCCATTTAAACTGAATCTTATCCTAAAAATACCAAAAATATTACCTGAATATAATTTCTACAATATTATTTAAAAAATTAGATAAATTTTATAAAATTAATTTTATAGTTGTTAAATAATGTATTTTTAAAATAATTTCCCCATAAAAATGAGAGAAGACAACTTTTTTTGAAAAATAATGTTTTTAAATATAAAATTTGATTCCGTAATTTTTATTGTCTACAAAACATATATTATGGTGTCTAAGAATATTAATATATTTAAATTATTTTTAAATTATTAAAAAAATTAATTTTGTTAGATTATTGATATAAAACAATATTCAGTGTATTATGAAAGGTTTTAAGAAAAAGAATTCCTTTTTTATAGGGTTTTGTATTATTTTTTAATTAATTATAAACCAAATATTATAAATAAATGTGTAAAAAAATTTAATAATATATTTAATCAAATTGATAAATTCAATTCTAATGGATAGTTAATAAATATATTAAAAAATAATAAAATTTAGTTATTACGTCATGTTTTGTTTAAAACCGGTGTTACATGTAAGGTAATCTAAAAATGGATATGTGTGAAACACATGTGAAACTTGGTATTTTGTCTATTTAAATATGAACATATTGTTTCATGGAATATAAAATATCAAAAATAGTAAATATACGTGAAACAATTTTCTCAAAATCATTAGGTGTTACATTATACCCTAATTAAAAAAACTTCTCTCGAAGTTCTTCTTTCCCATCAATGGATTAACATTTGAAAAGCAATTCATGGAAACAGACACTATAAAAATGAATAATAAAACATCTCTATAGAAATTTAAAATATGAAAAAAATGTTACCCAAAGTAACACCTAAATAACTATCCACATAGGAGAAAATTGGTGGGAAGTGACGATTCAGATGGGGAAGAAAAGAAAAAATAATTATAGATAGTGATATAGATCAATGAAAAATTAATATATTTTAATCCAAAAAGGTCAATAATAATAAAACAATAACCCAAATATGCATTATTAGGTCATTAATATCATCAAAAAATATGATAATAGAGAAAACATTATTTCAAGACCATTTTTCTAAAGTACAGTAATTTTCAAAAGAATATAAGCTTAAATTATTTTATTCTATTTATTGTTCCCAATATAACTCTTTAGGTGTGATTTTATCAATATCAACATCATCTCTAACTATATTAATAAATGTAATTTTATTCCAAAATAACCAACTCGTCTAATTAACAATAAATATAGTGGGATTTCATTCATTCTGTAATTAGTTATCATCGTAAGTAAATCATTTAGACAAATTATCCAATATTCATATGTCGATGTACCCCAAATAAGGAACATAAAAATAAAAAATTATTAAATACTGGAATATCAGTAATTATTTCCCCATCAAATCCCAAGAATCGATATTGGAAGGGTGCATGAGCCTCAAAGGGACTCATTGTAACACCCCAGGTAAATAAAGAATATTATATTTTCATATTTATCCATATTTGTGAATAATGTATTAATATGACTTTAAAGGGGACGCTATGCTCGATGGCGTACCCAACACGCAACAACGAGTTTTTTGGGAATCTTACGTCGCACTCTAATAATAAAATAATATTATTTTAAATGGCAGTTAACATGTAGACGTTGTATTGGCAGGAATGGATATAAATAACTAAAATATGATTATATATGTTTTTAAATGTTTTTACATTTATCCAATTAAAGATAAAGGCTTAAAATACGGAAAGATTTCAATTTTAGGCGTATATGCCCTAGTTTTCACTAAAGGTTAACTTATCGCCTTTTGATGGAGAACCGTCATTAAATATAGTTTTGTTCACTCTTATACATTCTATTGGAACAAATAAAACTCTTCCTTAGAATCGGGACATCAAAATTTACTTTGTGTAAATTTTTTGTATCATTCCGTTAAAGTTCATTTTTTTAATGAATAGTGTAAAATGTTTTATTTTAATTCAAAGCCATTTTTTATCTAATTTATTTATATGATTAGATTATATTTTTAATTGGTTTTAAAGTTAAATTAGAATATATTTTTACCATTAAATCCAATAGTGGTCGTTGGAATTAATTTCACTTTGAAATCGGACTTAAACTAGTGTCAATCTTTTGATACTTATTGTTTCATAAAAACATGCTATTTGTCATGACGGTGGGAATTAATTATTAAATTAATTAATTTGACTTATAAGTTTTTAATTTTTTAAAATAGACTTCATTTTTGAATTCGGAATATCAAATATAGCTTAGGGTCAATTTTTGGGATTTTTCTAAAAAACTTCAATTTTTGATGAATAGTGAAACCACTAAGTGGTACTTATAAAAACAGATTTTTCCGTTTAAATGATGTTTTTCCATATTTGTGTTTCTAATTTCAAAAATCTGACACACATGGTTTTCAATAAGAAGTAAAATGTGGTTCAATGGGATAAAAATAATTTTTTGGTGAATAGTAAGTTATTAAGTTTTTAATCGTGATTAGAGGTAATTAGTGTAGTTTAAGGGAAAAATAATGTTTTAATAATATGAAATGAACTTGAAACATGTCTTAACCTCATTGGATGTCTCATGGCCGACCAAGAAAACCCATGGGTCAACATGGGGACCCCATGATGACACTTTGGTTGGAAAGTGACATTAATATCTTTTTATTTAAAGTTTTGTAAAAATGAGACAAACATGAAATGTTTTAATAAAACAAATTTTACATGGGGTTATACAAATCCGATTTTCGACTATAAATATTCATTGGAAAGATAAAAAGATTTACTACATCATAGTATCTGTTTTTATAATTTTTATACATTAAATAAATTAAATTATTCATGACATCATGATGATGCAGCGATGACCTTATTATTTATCGGTTTAGATAAAATGGAAAGATAATGTAATATCTAAGACCTACACATGGCCAAAACCAATTGGATGGGTGGATTTATAATCCTTATCACCTTATCCTTTAATTATATCAATTTGGGACCCATTAATCCGAATCTCATTTTCAAATAAAGTAACATTTCTTAACTTTCCAAAAGTGCCCCTCCTCCCCTCTTATAAAAGGCCCCCACCTCTACCTCCTTACCCACACTCCCAAATATTTTGGCTCGGCCAAACTCTACCCATTTTGTCTCTAAACTTCCCTCTATTACTCCTTGAAGCCTCACATTAGGCAGAATTCTTCCCAAGGAAGCCTTTGAGCTCAAACCAAAGGGAGTTACCTGATTTTAAGGTAATGTCTTCACTTGAGTCCTTTTGTATTATTTTGCTTCTCCAACCTCCTAAACTCTTTTTATTATTTTCTTTTGTAACAACTACAGTATCCTCAATATACTAGGATGTTTTTATATGAAGGATTCGAGCTACACTTACACACACCTACATCTAATGGTTAAAGAACATATTGTTTCTGTGGATGGTGAATTTCTGCCTCACGAAACGATGATTGTTCAACACTCATATAACACCTTCAAAGGTGGCCATTAATATGTCACTATATTTATATATGATATATATTATGTTTATGTTTTACTTAAACTTCTGTATTTTTCATTTGTGGCTTACCTTTATGGCTTCCATTATGGGTATACGCGATATCTTTATTTTAGGAAGTGCGGACTACCGCCCCCTCAAAGTGATGCGATTCGTTAATGCCATACATGGAACGTATAAAGGATGGATTTAATGTTATTATATATGATGTTATAATGGAATTATTATATACCTCTATATAATTATTATTTCTTTCACTTAAAGTATGAGATAGAAATGAAAGTAGCGTTCATGCGTACGTACGGCTTACCGTCTCCATGAACGATGCATTTCATTTATTATCCCCAAATGTAATGTACTATTATAAGTACATGTATAGAATGGATATATATTATGAATGATACATCTAAATGATTAATATAATTCTGTATTTAAAATATACATACCTCTCATTTAGTGTTAATTCCATTAATATGACAAAGAAATGAAAGTAGCGTTATTGTGTACGTACGGCTTACCGTCTCCATTAACGGTGCATTTCATTTCATACCTCTAAATGATTATGTGATATTATAAATACATGTAGATTAAAGATATATATGATATATATGATATCCAAATCAGGAATGTCATTCTAGATATAAACAACCTTTGACCACACGAACAACATGTAATTGTAAGAAGTCCACTTTCGACTTAAGAACCAAATATCGACAAAAAAATCATTATTAACTTAAATGATTACATAATGTTTATAACATGGAAATAAGTGATATAAAAGGAATAATCAACATGAAAAAGGTTCTTAAGAAAATATAAATTAACTCAAGTTTATTATTTAGGATGTTAATGAATGATCGAGTCAAGTCAGACCTGAGGTACGAGATCCTACTCCTCTCTTTATTTTTAAGTACACTCTTTTATGTCATTCCTTCTAAGATCCTCTTTATTGTTATTGGGATGTTATTTTATATTAATCTTACTGTAAATTTTATGTTCATATGATGAGAGACCCTATTATCTCTCATCAATCCTTTTTGGAAGTGTTAAGTGGCGCCGTTAGGCTGCCGAATTTTCGTAAGAGATCCAACCTCACTCTTTCTTTTTAAGTACTCTCCTTTATGTCACTTTTTTTAAGCTCTACTTTGTTATGTTGGGGGGATGTTATTTTATATTACTATTTCTATAAACTTTAGGTTAATATGATTAGATATCCTATTTGATCTCATCAATCAATTTTTGTAATTTTTATGTGGCGCCGTTAGGCTGCCGAGTTTTCGTATGGGATTTGTCATCTCACATGTATTCCCGTGAGATTTATGCTACATTTTCCAAAATTTACTTTTAGTGGTGTACTTACTTCCCATTATTCTACTCTTTTTTTAATATACATTATTTTTATGAGTATTTACATCAATGATGTATTGTCCTACTTTCATGGGGTGTATGTTTTGAAAGATACCCAAGTCGGTAAGGGAACCTTTCACCCTCCTCTTTTTAAAAGACTTCTTTTGTTGGGTCTTATAATTTACATATTGTTATGTTGGGATATAATCTCATATATCCTTATTGATGTAACTTTTATGTCCAAGTGATGAGATACACTTTTTATCTCTCATCAATTCATTTTGATTTGACGCTGTTAGGCTGTCAAGGGAACTTCTTAACCCAATTTCGATTTCTTTGAGTTCAACATGTAGTTATTGAATATGTCGTCCTTTGAATATGTGTGAATGACTTTTGATTATTTTACACTTAATATCCACTTTTATTTGTTGTATTCATTTGTCACACATAATTATGTAATTGATTTATCCTTAAACCAAGGATACCGTCTTTGTAAGGGACTTCGTCTCAATCTCTTTTGATTGAGGCATATTTCGTTTTATACACAACTTTCTTTTATACGGTGTATAAACCCTTTTGACTTTTACTATTATACAAAAGGAATCTTTTTCTACAAAACGTTTTACTAAACGACAAGAAGTAATGTTTTATTTAACGTACAAGGTGACAACGACCTTTTCCGCCACCGCGAATATTATTTGGTCTTTGGCTTCCTCAACCAGCCATAACGTTTTTAAAATAAAATAAATACCTTATACTCTATTATGTACTTTGGCATTGAGAATGGTTTTGATAAAGGAATATATTTTGATATATTGTGATTGAAATGTGGAAATGTTATCATTCCTTTATATTGGTTTTATGTTTTATGATTTTATATTGGTACTTGGACATTTCACGGGTGGTTACGTGATAAACCATATGACGGGTGGTGCCGTGAATACCAGGACGGGTGGTTACGTTATAACCTCCAATGCATTGGGTATGGAAGTCGGCCATAGGGCTATTCCATTAAGTATTTATGGAAATTGGCCGTATGGCTATTCCATTAAGTGATATGTGTGGAAGTCGACCGTATGGTTATTCCACTTAAGAATGTTTATGTCCCAAGTTACCTTTATATATTTTATGTGTTCTTTATATGGGTTTTATGGTAATCCTTTGGTTACAAAAAGGTAAGTAATGATACATTATTTAGTGAATAGTTTTTACTACTTCATGAAGGTGAAGGTATTACTTTGATAGAGTATACATTGTTTTACTTGATGTTTGAAAAACTAACAGTTTTCACTCTTTGTGTATCCCTTAATGAGAATTTTATGCTCATTCCAAGTTTTTGAAATGTTTTTTACTGGACTTAGCGTGGAATAGGGTCAAGGATGGGATCAAGGCAAAGTCATTCTACCTAAAACATGTAACTATACATGTTTCGTTTTAAGAGTTTTTATTTTATGGAAATTTAGTAGAAGCGACTACTTTGTAATCTTTTGAGATGTAATAGTTATGTCCTAATTCTCTAAAACTCTAAACCTAAGATGATCCTCAATGTGAATTACTCATTTAATTAAATATTAATTAAGGTTTAAGGATAGGGCCTTATAGTTGGTATCAGAGGTCAGTTTAGATAACTTTAGAGGTTAGGGTATTCTCTATGAATAAGAGACATTACCATAATGGTTAGGATTTCAGAAAGAGTCCTAGTTTTAGATAAAGTGAATGAGTAAGTATATCATAGTGTTTAACTTCCTAATTAGTACATGATGGTTTTTATGATATACTCACACTGACATTTCTATTTTTAGTGAATGGCTGGATCTAGCAGGCTCCAATGTGACAATGGGTTTGAATGAAACTATGGTGGTTCTCTGATTAAGAGACTAGATAAAATGGGGGATTCAATGAGGAAACTCATGGTTGTTCTAAACCAACTATCAAGTAGTCATGATCAAGCACTTGAACCTTGGTATGTTCGGTAATTAATCATTTATGAGATGACCAAACGATGTGGAAGTTCAGGTAATAATTATAAAGGTAACCATTAGAGTTTATATGATCCTTACTTTTGAGGTAATTATGGGTTATTATATGATATGATGGAAAATGAAAGGCATGAGATAAACTTGAGGTTAAAATATTTTATGATTCATTTTGAAGATTTTATCTCATTTTGGGGAATGTTTTAAGAATTATATAGTTTTGGATAAAGGACAACACACAGACCATGTGACAACCCGTCACGTCGGACAAAGCTGCGGGAATCGAACCCACAACCAAAGTGCAACTGGTATTTATCGCCTACCACTGGACTACGTGAAGTCCCTGGTTAGTTTGACTGATTCCTTTTAGTTTGATTATTTTAGGAATCAAGAGTAATTTTATTTTGGGTTTCCTATGGAAATTATTAACCTATCATCGAGGATATGTGATTAGGTTAATTACTTTTCAATACGAGACATTAAGGGGACCTGATTTTGATTGGAGATAAATGATACGATTTAACTTGGAAGACTATGTGAATAAATCCTTCAAATATTTAGGTTTCAATATTAGTTTGGTTTACTTTGAATAATTTTAGGGGAAAATTGATTATAGAATGTTCCTCGTTTAACTTTGGGTTTTGTTGGACAAATTTTGGAGATTAAGAATATATTTTCTTTTTATAAAGTGTTATCCTTTTCTGGATTATCTGATCTTATACTAACCTTTCTGGTTTTGGTTATAGATAAAGTCTAAAGACATGGGAAGTATATAGTTCTCTTTTTTTGGGTTATGTGATTCTCTAGAAGTTGATTTTAGTACTCTTAATGTGAACAAGTCTTCCTAAATACTCGTCTTTTGGAGAAAATATGAGTTTGTGTAAGGAATATAATAAAAGTTGAAATTCAGCATGATAAGTGATTATGTTTCCTTATGAATAAATTCCTCAATAAAAAGTAACTTAAAACAAAAATGTTGTCTATTAACTTTTCCTACAGGGGAATTGAATACCGTTTAACACATCACAAGATTGTGATTTTCTTGTGGTTAACTTTCTCCTAAACATGTTTTCTATCACTCTACATCAGAACATGACCCTATGTTTTATCCTCCATATCCATGTTTTCATACTTGTAATCCTAGTATGGGTTAACTCAGGTGACCTTTGTACTTATCTTTCTTTATTTTCAAGTTATTGTTTTACCGACTCTTCTTCCGATGTGGGACATTCAAGTATGTTTCCAAGCCCAATTTTAAAATTACGAGGAAGCAATTCCCAAAAGGGGGGAAGGATGTAACACCCCAGGTAAATAAAGAATATGAAATTTTCATATTTATCCATATTTGTGAATAAAATATTAATATTACTTTAAAGGGGACGCTATGCTCGATGGCATACCCAACACGCAACAACGAGTTTCTTGGGAATCTTACGTTGCACTCTAATAATAAAATAATATTATTTTAAATGGAAGTTAACATGTAGCCATTGTATTGGCAGTAATGGATAGAAATAACTAAAATATTATTATATATGTTTTTAAATGTTTTTACATTTATCCAATAAAAGATAAAGGCTTAAAATACGGAAAGAATTCAATTTTAGGCGTATATGCCCTAGTTTTCACTAAAGGTTCACTTATCTCCTTTTGATGGAGAATCATAATCAAATATAGTTTTGTTCACTATTATACATTCTATGGACCAAATAAAACTCTTCCTTAGAATCGGGACATCAAAATTTACTTTGTGTAAATTTTTGGCATCTTTCCGATAAAGTTCATTTTTTAATAAATAGTGTAAAATGTTGTATTTTAATTCAAAAATTCTTTTTAATATAATTTATTTATATGATTAGATTATATTTTTAATTGGTTTTAATGTGAAATTAGAATATATTTTTACCATTAAATCCAATATTGTTCGTCGGAATTAATTTCACTTTGAAATCAGACTTAAACTAGCGTCAATCTTTTGATACTTATTGTTTCATAAAAACACGCTATTTGTCATGACAGCGGGAATTAATTATTAAATTAATTAATGTGACTTATATGTTTTTAATTTTGTAAAATAGACTTCATTTTTGAATTCGGAATATCAAATATAGATTAGGGTGAATTTTTGGGATTTTTCTGAAAAACTTCAATTTTTGATGAATAGTGAAACCACTAAGTGGTACTTATAAAAACTGATTTTTCAGTTTAAATGATTTTTTTCCATCTTTGTGTTTGGAATTTCAAAAATCCGACACACATGGTTGTCATTAAGAATTATAATGTGGTTCAATGGGATAAAAATAATTTTTTGGTGAATAGTAACTTATTAAGTTTTTAATCGCGATTAGAGGTAATTAGTGTTGTTTAAGGTAAAAAAATGTTTTAATGATATGAAATGAACTTGACACATGTCCTAACCTCTTTGTATGTGTCATGGCCGACCAGGAAAACCCATGGGTCAACTTGGGGACCCCATGAGGCCCCTTTGGTTGGAAAGTGACATTAATATCTTTTTTTTTAATGTTAATGTAAAAATGAGACAAACATGAAATATTTTACTAAAACAAATTTTACATGGGGTTATACAAATCATATTTTTGACTATAATCATTAATTGGAAAGATAAAAAGATTTCCTACATCATAGTATTTTTTATATAATTTTTAGACATTAAATAAATTAAATTATTTATGACCTCATGATGATGCAGCGATGACCTCATTATTTAATGATTTAAATAAAATGGAAAGATAATGTAATATCTAAGAGCTAAACATGTCCAAAACCAATTGGATGAGTGTATTTAGAATCATAATTACCTTATCTACGAATTATATCAATGTGGGTCCCTTTAAATCCGAAACTCATTTTCAAATAAAGTAACATTTCTTTACTTTCCAAAAGTGCCCCTCCTCTCCTCTTATAAAAGGCCCACAACTCTACCTCCTTACCCACACTCCCACTGCCTTTGGCTCGTCCAAACTCTGACCATTTTGTCTCTCCACTTCCCTCTCTTACTCCTTGAAGCCTCACTTTAGGCAGAAGTCTTCCCAAGGAAGCCTTTGAGCTCAAACCAAAGAGAGTTACCTGATTTTAAGGTAATATCATCACTTGAGTCCTTTTGTTTTATTTTGCTTCTCCAACCCCCTAAACTCTTTTTATTCTTTTATTTTGTAACAACTCAAGTATCCTAAATATACTAGGATGTTTTTATAAGAAGTATTAGAGCTAAACTTACACACACATACATCTAATGGTAAAAGAACATACTGTTTCCGTGGATGGCGAATTTCTGCCTCACGAAACGATGATTGTTCAACACTCATATAACACCTTAAAAGGTGGCCATTATGAGGTAAATATAATTATATGTGATATATAATATGTTTATGTTTTACTTAAGCTTCTGTATTTTTCATTTGTGGCTTACCTTTATGGCTTCCATTATGGGTATACGCGATATCTTCATTTTAGGAAGTGCGGACTATCGTCCCCTCAAAGTGATGTGATTCGTTAATGCCATACGTGGGACGTATAAAGGATGGATTTAATGTTATTATATATGATGTTATACTGGAATTATTATATACCTCTATATCATTATTATTTCGTTCCATTAAAGTATGAGATAGAAATGAAAGTAGCGTTCATGCGTACGTACGGCTTACCGTCTCCATGAATGATGCATTTCATTTCTTATCCCCAAATGTAATGTACTATTATAAGTACATGTATATAATGGATATATATGATTAATGATACATCTAAATGATGAATATAATTATGGAATTAAAATATACATACCTCTCATTTAGTTTTAATTCCATTAATATGACAAAGAAATGAATGTAGCGTTCATGCGTACGTACGGCTTACCGTCTCCATGAACGGTGCATTTCATTTCTTAACACTAAATGATTATGTGATATTTTAAATACATGTATATTCTAGATATATATGATATATATGATATTCAAATCAGGAATTTCATTCTGGATATAAAGAACCTTTGACCACACGAAAAACATGTAATTGTAAGAAGTCCACTTTCGACTTAAGAACCAAATATCGACAAAACAAACATTATTAACATAAATGATTACATAATTTTTATAACATAGAAATAAGTGATATAAAAGGAATAATTAACTTGAAAAAGTTTCTTAAGAAAATAGAAATTAACTCAAGTTTATTATTCAGGGCGTTAAATAATGATCGAGTCAAGTCGGACCCGAGGTAAGGGATCCTACTCCTCTCTTTATTTTTAAGTACACTCTTTTATGTCATTCCTTCTAAGCTCATCTTTCTTGTTATTGGTATGTTCTTTTATATTAATCTTACTGTAATTTTTATGGTAATATGATGAGAGACCCTATTCTCTATCATCAATCCTTTTTGGAAGTTTTAAGTGGCGCCGTTAGGCTGCCGAATTTCCGTAAGAGATCCAACCTCACTCTTTCTTTTTAAGTACTCTCCATTATGTCACTTATTTTAAGCTCCACTTTGTTATGTTGGGGGGATGTTATTTTATATTACTATTTCTATAAACATAATGTTAATATGATGAGATAGCCTATTTGATCTCATCAATCTAGTTTTGTATGTTTTATGTGGCGTTGTTAGGCTGCCGAGTTTTCGTAAGGGATTTTTCATCTCACATTTATTCCCGTGAGAGTTATGATACATTTGCCACAATTTTCTTTGAGTGGTGTACGTACTGCCCATTATTCTAATCTTTGTGTAATATACTTTTATTTTATGAGTATTTACATCAGTGATGTATTGTCCTTCATTCATGGGGTGTATGTTTTGAAAGATACCCAAGTCGGTAAGGGAACCTTTCACCCTCCCCTTTTTAAAAGACTTCTTTTGTTGGGTATTTTAATTTACATATTGTTATGTTGGGATATGTTCTCATATATCATTATTGATGTAACTTTTATGTCCAAGTGATGAGATACACTTTTTATCTCTCATCAACTCATTTTGATGTGACGCCGTTAGGCTGTCAAGGGAACTTCTTAACCAAATTTCGATTTCTTTGGGTTCAACATGTAGTTATTGAATATGTCATCCTTTGAATATGTGTGAATGACCTTTGATTATTTTACACTTAATATCCACTTATATTTGGTGTATTTATTTGACACACATAATTATGTAATTGATTTATCCTTAAACCAAGGATACAGTCTTTGTAAGGGTCTTCGTCTCAATCTCCTTTCATTGAGGCATATCTCATTTTATACACAACTTTCTTTTATATGGTGTATAAACCCCATTGACTTTTACTTTTATACAAAAGTAATCTTTTTCTAAGAAGCATTTTACTAAACGACAAAAAGGAATGTTTTATTTAACATACGCGGTGACAATGACCTTTTCCACCGCCGCGAGTATTATTTGGTCTTTGGCTTCCTCAACAAGCCATAATGTTTTAAAATAAATTAAATACCATATACTCTTTTATTTATTTTAGTATTGAGAATGGTTTTGATAAAGGATTCTATTATGATATATTGTGATTGAAATGTGGAAATGTTATCATTCCTTTATATTGGTTTTATGTTTTATGATTTTATATTGGTACTTGGACATTTGACAGGTGGTTACGTGATAAACCATATGACGGGTGGTGCTGTGAATACCAGGACGGGTGGTTACATTATAACTTCTAATGAATTGGGAATGGAAGTCGGCCGTATGGATATTCTATTACGTATGTATGGAAATTGTCCGTATGGCTATTCTATTAAGTGATATGTGTGGAAGTCGATCATATGGTTATTCCACTTAAGAATGTTTATGTCCCAAGTTACCTTTATATATGTTATGTGTTCCTTATATGGGTTTTATGGTAATCCTTTGGTTACAAAAAGGTAAGTAATGATTCTTTATTCAGTGAAGATTTTTTACTACTTCATGAAGGTGATGGTATTACTTTGATAGAGTATACATGGTTTTACTTGATGTTTGAAAAACTAACAGTTTTCACTCTTCGTATATCCCTTAATGAGCTTTTTATGCTCATCCCAAGTTTTTGAAATGTTTTTTCACAAGACTTAGCATGGAATAGGGTCAAGGATGGGATCAAGGGAAATTCATGCTACCTAAAACATGGAACTATACATGTTTTTTAAGTGTTTTTATTTTATGTAAATTTAGTAGAAGCGACTACTTTGTAATCTTTTGAGATGTAATAGTTATGTCCTAATTCTCTAAAAGTCTAAACCTAAAAATATCCTCAATGTGAATTAATAATTTAATTCAATATTAAGTAAGGTTTATGGCTAGGGCCTTATACTCATTATCATGTGACAATTTCTATTTCATATGAAGACTCCACTTGTAGAATATAAACATTTAAAAATCCCACTGTGTCCCCTCTAGAAAATGATTTTCTTCTTATGGTGGATCCCCATAGATTAAAAGTCTGCGTGGTTGAAACCAAATGATCTCCCATATCCACATGGTCTTTCATTTGAATTTTCTAGACAAACAATCTGAAATACTTTGAAAATATTGAGGAATTGAATATATTGAAAGTGACCACCAGTAGTCATAATGCTCATGTGCCATATCAGAATTGTGATGAATAAAATTCCATAATGATAACAATTAAAACTCATGATTCCCCAAATCCATTGAGATATAATCCAAAGTGGATGGAAATGGAGGAGTTTAATGGTACTTGTGGTCACTAATGGACATGTGACTCTCCCCTAGTGAACTGCCAGACACTATAGGTCCTCAGAGACATGTCCTCCTCATCCTATGAGGTCATTCTTTATTGTCATCACCATTTCATTAATATCCTTTGATATGTCCCAAAAAAATGAACATCCCTATATCTACCAATGTAAAAACAAAACGATTCATCCACAAATTTCTTGTGAATCACCACATTACCAATATCGATCATGCAAAACATCATAGAATAATATAGTAATTATCCTTGGAATTACTCATGAAATATCACATGCCTCCCAAACATTGTCTCATAAAATAAAGGGAATAACATATTTTTTATGTGTGAGGTACACAATGTCATAAAATGAAAGTGACGTGCTATGGAAGCCCCCAACGTTGTCCCGTGAGACCCTCGTACAAACAATCCTTGTCTCATGGAAATCCCATGACAAGTCACTCAGCATCTCATGAACGCCTTTCAACAACCATGTGGATCTTGTAAAGGATCGTGGACATGTTAATCTAACAACATTGAAGTCCATCAACACATCAGTATGACCAAAAAAGTCTTCATTAATAGAAAACAATATGATGAAAGAATAGTTGATGGAAGAAACTCACAATTGATGAAATTTTGTGGACACACTCAGAGCTCTAGAAGGAAGAGACTCAAGAAGATCTGTGGCACCTAACCCCTTCATCAACTCTAGTCTCAAGTCACACAACATACACTAATCATATATATGAACAGAAGTTTTGGTGATTCCTATAATAGCCCCATCCCAACATTAAAAAATTGTTGGACTCTTGGACATCTATCACGCATGTTGGAAGCTCACAATCTATGATTTGACTACTAACATCAAATAATATTCTGAAGCAACTTATCACACGTCTGAAAAAATATCCATTAGGTAATATACCGATCAGTGGCCATAGTAGTCATGCACCATCATAAAGCACTTCATGTTACCATTAATAGATCACACAATGGACATTTTGTAGGATGTGTGAACAACATGAAAAATGTCTACCAGATTACAAGAGACTCATAGAAAATGAGAATAAATAAATTGATGTAAATAAAAATACAATGGTTAAACCCAAATATCACAAGTGAAATATAAATGTGAAAAAAACATTCGTTCACCCACATGTGTTTCATAGGATTCATCCAAAGTCACATGACTACATCATGACATGTCTCATATATCTCCAAACACCTATTCATCATGCCATTTGAGATACATGAATTTCTCTTAAAATGTCAACGAAAGATATAAGGTCCCTATTGGAACACAACATTGATCTTGCAAGACACTACGACTCAATCACATGAGCCTTGTGACGTTCCAATGTTATATCACATGTCACGTATAATAGTGTTCACTCATATCAATAAAATCACTTTGTTTCATTGGGTATGAAAAGTAAGATATTGCGACATCTTCCAAGAGAGTAAACTATGACCCGTGATTCCCTCCAGAAATGTCTTAAAGGTCTCATGACACCCTCTGATCAGGCCAGTTGAGACATGTGGTTCCCTCCTAAGATGACAGCTAGGACTAGAGATTCCCTCAAGGGACGTTATCCGGGATACATGAAATCCATTGATTCATGTCATACTGACTCCAATGAAACCCTTCATATGTGGCAAGGAAACTATCGCAAATGACATCAACGTACATGAACTGGGTCATGCGACACCTACTAGGAAATCCATCCTGTTCATGCTATGGATTCTAATACAAACATTCTATATCTCATAATTTATATTGGGCAAGATAACTAGGTCATGAGACACTATCCAGAAAAGTAGGCCAGATCACTTAGGCATCCTATAATTTGATAGGCTTTTCTATACACTGTTTTTATGCCCCAAATTCAAGGGAATCATCTGGGTGTATGCCAAAATATAAATGGAACTATTATTAATCTATTTCTTATCGTATTCCAGAAATTTAGTCCACCTCTCCCAAATATTTCAGCTCCATATTGATCATCTAGTGATGATCTATGATTCAATGTCCTTTATTTAAAGATATAACATTGATTACATTCCATCCCATTGTTTACCAAATTGATAATGCATCACATGGGCCTAGAGAATTACAAGGAACATAGAATCTACACTATAAAACCTCAAATTACAATAGAACTATACAATGTATGTACAAACTGTCAACATCATATAGAATGTCCCAAATCAATAGTGAAAAAATCATTGAATAATCCCCTAGTAAACTGGAAACCTCAAGGATGGTTATAATGTCCTTGTGTGTGATCAAATGCATTAGACTATTAGTATATTAATGTATAAATGAACTACTAAAACTCTGATTCCAACTATAATAAGGATATAATGAAATAATTTCTATCACCATAGACATAATAAACTATCACGAAAATGTAACATTCATATGTTAGAGATGAAAACCATCAGGACCCGATCATCCCCATTAGATAACTACTCCATCTCATCAAGCAGTGTACTGAGACATGAACTGAACTATAATTACTAAGATTATTTTCATATACATGAAATAAAGGATGACTTCCCAAGATCTTGATCAATAATTAACAACAGATGACTTGTTTCAATACACAATCCCCATCTCTACACACCCTAAGGTAGATAATCTAGTACACCATGTTTCTCACTCCATGAATGGATCACATTGGCATAAGAGGATGCAAAAAACACCTTATTAAGAATCATGAATAACTGTTAACTAAGAAAATCCAAATATATAATCCCTAATGTTTGGTAATGTATGAAAATCCCTTTATATAAGGTAATATAACATGGAATCATTACCATGGGATTGAAAAAACAATGTGGGTTTCAATTCATACAATAACTAGGATACGTTGGATTCCTCATTATTGATCAATACCCTCCTCGGTATATTAAATATTTCTTTACATGATATCACATTTTCAAGAACATTGAATCATGACTTCAACATATAAGTAGCTACCCATTACATGAAAATTATTTTGAACCTCAGATATGTTCATATGGATTCTTTATATAAATCACAATCTATTTCACATTGGAGATGGTAATCCTATAATCATTTTTTTGTTGTCACTATCTGAGTATCAGGATTAGGAATAGATATAAAAACATATCTTATATCTACAATATATTTCTAGAGTATGAAAAAATTCCCTCTCAAAAGGGTACATTCACCATGAACTCACATCAGCTTGACCAATGTGAGTCCCCAATAGTCATTGGGCCTGAAAACCCATATTTCCAATGACCATTGGAAAGTATGAATCTATCAATATTTAAATGGGGGAAAAATTGGGTGTTTCTAAGAAAATTGAAAATGGAATCCAAAAAAAAATACTTTATCTAAAATACTCAATTACATCACCTCCTTAAATAGATAAAAATTATATATTTTCTAGTCCTTGTGATAACCCTTCATCATGTTATAATGTGAAAAAAACAAAAAAAACATAAATGGTGAACTCATCATGAATATCCCAAACAAAAATTTATCGATTACAAATATCCCATGAAAATTTATTTGGATGACCCTATATAAATAATGTTGTATGACTGGAATGGTCTTATATATGATCATCTATAACCAATATTCTCATAAAATATGTCCATCCAATGTTTGAAAAGTCCAAATGAGTTGAATTTCCAAGTCAAAGAAATATCATGAAAATTTGGTACACCATGAAAATCTTATTGATCTTATTATTCCTATGATATTTCAGTATATATTAACATTGTTCCTTGTTTTTTTCGTGACTACATATATTGAAAACATCTAGATTCGATAAAATGTATTAATAATACAACATTATATCTTCTAAATCATCTATTGTTGATACCCTCATGGGTCAAAATGTAATCTCAAATGCCCAAAAACTAAAATGGAATGTGTATAATACCATGGTGCTATAGTACTAGTGGAATAGTAAAATCCCGACCATGGAAGCTACCAGTCAGATTCTACATGAATGAATTTTCGTGATTCCACATCGTCCGACAAAGGCTACAACGAAGATAGTGTCCCTCGTCGCTAAAACAAACCACATCAGAAGTTTATCCCCAATGAGTTACAAATACCACCTCCCATATTAGATAATGGGGGAACATGATGCCAAATATGGATCTTTTTTACATTAGTTGCTACTGAGGAGGGAACCTATCAAACTTTTCCACTAGCAACATCCCAGAAGTATCCATCAGTTGACTGTTGAGGGCACCATGTTACACATATCCACATTTTATTCACAAACACATGGTAAAAGGAATACTTATTAGAGGATGCGTGTGTTGGATATCCAGGAGAGGGACCATATCCCCGATCATGTGGACGATGAATGTGGCATACCCTGAAAGGAACTAGGAAGCTTGTTCATACCCTTACTAATTTGTAAAAGTTTGATAGTCATATTACTTTAGAAATCATGGGAGAGGATCATACTCTATCCATGTGAATGAATCTGATCACCATATTCCAATGGCACAATGGTGGAAAAAAGTGGGCACATATCGTCACTTCATTTAATGATACATTACACCAAATAATAGAGATAGAAAATGTGAACACTTATTTCCCAACACACAATGTTCAAAAATGCCAATATATCTTAGAAACCGGTAATGACCTCCTCTGATAAATTCTGGAATTGTTGTAGAAAAATGTATATACTCATACACCTATCCCTATAACTAGAGAAACTCAACACTTTGATCATTGAAAACTAGTGGTTGTACCATATAAAGAACAAATTATTTCAACAACCCATTGTGATTATAATCATATTTCGATAAAGGGAGAGAAATCATACTAGTCTCATACTCCAGTTCCAATTGGGGATCACCAGGTGAGAGAGGCACACACCTTGTGAATGGGATACAAGGTTATAAAAAATCAGGTGATATATTTCAAAGGCCTAGGTTCAGGATCATATCCTCATTCTAGATTGTTCTCACTACATGAGTGGGGAATAAACCTCATTTTAGGGTCATTGTACAATCAATGAAGTCATGCTTCTTACTCCAATTCCATAGGAATGGGTATATATCCCCGTCTTATCTAAGGTTGACCATGTGATAATTAGACATGCCTTGGTACATGCACATATTTTTGTTAGTGAAGATTCCTAGAATAATCTATTAGATCATACAAGGGAATTTTTTATTCCTACTTTCGCATAAGGATGACTTCACCACTATCATTCCAATGTAAATATAGGCAGAGGCTCTATTCTCTTTCCCGATTTTGGATTTAGGTCAGCAAATTCTGGAGGGTAATGAATATTCATACCATGATCATATTTATATTCCAAATTGGGAACACCAGGTGATTGTATCACATGCCTCAGGGTAAGGTCATACTCATTCATTGAAAGTCCATTGGTATTTCCCAATGTTTCATGATCGAGATCGTAATTCTGTCTTGATTGGGGCTCACGTAGTGGGAATGACACATGCCTTAACACATGATCATAACCTTTCAAAAAATGGTATATATTATTAAAATAATACTTTAGATTCTTAGTAGTGGGAACATATTCCCCAACACCATAAGGCTGTATACATTTTTAAAACCCATCACATTGCAGGATCAAATCCCAACACACACAAAAAAGGTCGATCAATATATTTCACTATGACGCATAACATATCCCATATTCATAATATCCTAAATTCCAATATCCTTTATGTCGTTTGAGACACATTATCAACACAAAAAGGATTATTATGCTCTTCTACCAAAGAGGAAGTTGAAGACATTCCTTAGCACGATAGTCCTCCTCTTGGTAGTGTGGATATGGATCACATATTCTCTAGTCCAAAAGTTCATGATGGAAATCATCCCCACAATTATTTGTCACATGAGAAAGTAAATTCAACCTTTTTCAAGAGAGATCTGTATATATAGGTGATCCAATATCATACCCCTTCATACAAAGAGGTTCTCAAAACACTGGGGTCAAAGGTATACAATTCCCCCCATCAACATCCAGCAATACTCCACTCCGATCACCATGAAACTGTTTGATCCATCATCAATTGTCTATTAAAATGGAGGTGTATGTGTCTAATTAAGCGGAGGTCAAAATATTCTTATATAGAGAGTTATCAAGAAATAAAACCCCATCATGTTCTGGCCCATCACTAATTATAGCTATGAGATCCCATATGAGGTAAAAAAGAGGGAATTCATTAGCTTTGCCAAAAATATGTGGGGTACTAAACCATGACTGATGGATTGATATATACCATATCATGGATATGAGTTTCACTGTTTGATAATTGAGATACTCTATTTTCAGCTCGATCTAGCTGGTATCTCCATAGATTAAGATCCAAAGCATGAAAATCATAGTGCAAATTTGAAACCCGATTTCTATATTATAACTATTATGGTTTGATAACTAATATCTAAAGCAACATTAAGAATTCATATGTGATGATGTGTAAAATATGATGTAACACAATTTTCCACTCCCCTAGAATAGACAAAACCCTTAGATACATCATCCATCAATGTAATAGCCTCTGATGAAATCAGGGGGCCATTTAATGCTTGGTCTAGATTGTCACTAAAACAAATGTATCCTAAATCAATGGTGACCGTACACCATCTATGGTAATATGGAATAACCAACCAAATTGGAAACTAGGATCCTCAATATAAAATTAGTATATTCCATATAAGGATATTGATGTTGTGATCACCAATAAAACATCCCATAAGAAATATTTCTCATCACGGGCAAACATGGAACCCAACTACAAGAGGGGAATAACTATGCCACATCTAGTAGACTATAGTAGTAGAAGCCATAATGGCTATCCATGAGTTGAATTTTACTAATGGGGAAAGATAATATCTACCACAAACTCCACCCCTCAAATTGTGAATTCAAGACAGGATTTAGTACATACCCTCAATAGCCATAAGTGAATCCTATCCCACTAGGCTAGTTGAATTTATATATAAACATTAATATTTAGGTTCATTGTCCCCTAATAGGGCTCTGAATACATTATCGATGGTTCCATATCACCCTTACCAAATAGGGTTAAATGAATTTATCACATCATGTCCATATCAGAAAACATCAATCCCTTAATAAGATCCATTGGTTCCTCAACAAGAGGACTAATATATTCCAATGGCAGCCCCAAATACCCCTCACCCCATATAGATGAATGATTTTTCATCATAACTATAGAGATAATTTGTCTTCTGTAGGCTTGGAAAAAGAAATCAATGTTTAACATCTCACATATTCCTACCACCACAAGACAATCCTCTATTGGTTGATTCTTTTTTGGTGAACATGATTATAAATTCCTTCAATTTAAATGTTCAGAAGACATGACATGAGGATTATACGAAGAAGGAAATTATACCTCACTTGGTTGACAAAAAAATGTACAAATAAGGAAAATGGTTTGAATTGTGACTCTAAATGAAGGTATGTAGAGTAATCAAGTTATGTAAAATGAAATTGCACGACCACAATTTCCTAATATGCCTCTTTGAATTTTGTCACTATCAACATGGAAAACATTGATCAATATGAATATACTGGATGATACACCATTGAAAATTCACCCTAAGAGGATGGTTATTTGGATGCGTCAAATGATGTGGTGCGCACCCATAACCAATTAAGGCATCAAAATTGGGACTAGTAAAAATGATTCGCCACCTCATCAATTGAATACATTAAATTAAAATAAAAACATTAAACTATTTCACATTCTCCATACATATATGATCATTATTCAAAATATGAGAGTGAAATTTGACCTCTCTGTAATCTCAATTAAGAGATACTGAGATGAAATATTTTTAGTCAGCATCATCTTTAGCAAGAGATTAATATTCTCCTTCCCATATCAAATCCACTAGTAAGATCGGTATTTGAGTATCATATTGCCTCCTAATGTAGATTGTTAGTCAACATAAATGTGGAAGCTGAAGATGATTGGGCCTTCTCTCTATTGGGATTATAGCATCTCCATCACCAGATTAATCATTAAGTCAATGTATGAATCAAGGATCAGTGGGAGAATAAATAGGTACCCCCTCCTCATAACCCACCAACTCCAGGCGGACCGATGAAGTATTATACATCAATTATCACAGAGTTCCATAACACCAATTTATATATGTATACACGAATAGATGTCTTAGAATGGAGAGGCATACATTTTCTTCCTAAAATCAATCCAAATCATGAATGGTTGTTTGATATTCCACCTTCAACCATCTTAGTAACCCCTAAATTTTCTATATTTGATGATGAATGAGACCCTGAACCACATCTCAGAAACATCATAACCCAATGTGGGCTGATGATTTGTCATTGAGATCATGAAGATGTCAACACAACTGATTTTTTTCAAATAGAATTTGATAGAGATATCTTATATCTGGTATAGGAGTCTATGAGAAGGATCTGTTGTTGATGGGAAGAATATCATCATCAGATCCATTATCTGCTCAGTTCAATGCCTCTGAAAATGAGTATCATCGACATGAAGAACTAAAATAGACATGAGGATAAGATGGTGTCTGATTTTATTTCTTGTTATAATGGTTTATAATATTCTATCAACATTACAATATATCATAAGAAACAATAGAAACTTTTATAAGAAAATATCAGCAATGAGTTATAGTAACCCATAATCCCCAAGAAATATCCTCGCTAGTTCTATGAGTTCACTGAAATGTAACAATGTATTGAATAGGGTATTAGGAGAACACACACCGTGTCTTGATTCATTCCCAAAGTAAGGGGGGATAATCTATGTAGATTTGATGCTACATATTTCAATATAAAGCCCCATATGTGCATATTTAAGCACCCAAAAAGGCCCCTAACCACACAGCACCTCCAGTTGAGTGGGTACGACCATAAGATCACCCATTTCCTAAAGTACAAATAAATCTGAGTTTCCCAGTTTTGAAAAATGTGTGAACATTGAATAACCACTTAGAAATTAACAATTCCCATATTATTTCATGGTGGCCATGGATATTAACCTGTTCAAGCTTCCACACCCTAGAAGGCTTGGTTATTTCAATCTCGCTGACCATCCTGACTAATTCCCATATTATTGAAGGTTGGGTCATAATATCCATTATTATTTCATCTTTAAGGAATTCCTTCATGTCAAGGTAAACTATGGAGGTTGATCCATCTTCTGTTGTCTATCAAAATTGAGGTGTATATATATAATTAAGTGGAGGTCAAAATTTTCATATGGAGAGAGTTAGCTAGAAATAACCTCTAATCCATTTATGGCCCACCACTAATTCTATCTATGAGATCCCATATGAGGTAAAAAAGAGCGAATTCATTAGCCATGCCAAAATATGTGTGGTACTCATCCATGACTAATGGATCGATATCTCCCATATCTCAGATATGAGTTTCACCATTTGATAATCAAGATACTCTATTGTCATCTCCAACTAGATGGTATCTCGATGGACTATGATCCAAAACATGAAAAACATAGTGCACATTTGAAACTCACTTTCCATCGTTTCATTATAATGTTTCTATAACTAATCCATAAAGCCACATCATGAATTCATATGTGATGATGGATAAAATATAGTGTAACACACTTTTACACTCCCATGGAATGACAGCCCCCTTAGATGTGTAATCCTTCAATGTAATAGCCTCTGATGAAATTAAGGGGCCCTTTAATACTTAGTCAAGATGGTCACTAAAACAAAATTATCCTACCTCAATGTTTTCAATAAACCATCTATGGTTATAGGGAATAACCAACCAAACTTGAAACTAGTCTCCTCAATATAATAGGAGTCCATTCCATATAAGGATATTGATGTTGTGATCACCAATTAAACATCCCATAAGAAATGTTTCTCATCATGGGAAACCATGGAACATAACTACCACAAGAGAATAACTATGCCACATCAAGTGGACCATAATAGTAGCTACCATAATGGTTATCCATGAGTTGACTTTTCCAATGGTGTAAGAGAATATCTATCATAACCTCCACCCCTCATATTGTCAAATCAAGATGAGATTTAGTACATACCCTCAATATCCATAAGTGAATCACATCCTGCTAAGCTAGTTGAATTTATATCTCAACATGTATCTTTAGGTTCATTATCCCCTGAGAGGTCTCTTTATACATTATGGATGGTTCCATATCACCCATACCCAACTGGGTTAGCAGAATTTATCACTTCAGGCCCATATCATAAATCATCAATACCCTAACCGGGTCAATTGGTTCTTCAACAAGAGGAAAAATATATTCCTATTGAAGCCCCAAATACCACTCATCCAATATAGATGAGGGAATTTTCATCATAACCATAGAGAGAATCTGACTTCTCTAGGATTGGAAAAGGAAATCAATGTTAGACATCTCACATATTCCTACCACCACAAGAAAATCCCCTATTGGTTGATTCTTTCTTGGTGATCATAATTAGAGATTCCCTCAATGTAAATGTTCATAGGATCAGACCTAAGGATTATACGAAAAATGAAATTAGACCCCACTAGGTTCACAATCCAAAATCTAAATATAAGGAAAACGGTTCGAATGAAATTGCATGACCACCATTTCCTGGTATGCCACTTTGAATTCAATCACTATCAAAATGGATGAGATTGATCAATATGAATATATATATATATAATGACACACCATTTAAAATTCACCCCGAGAGGATGGTGATTTGGATGCGTCAAATGATGTTGTGCGCACCCATAACCAATTAAGACTTAAAAATTGGGACCAGTAAAAAGTATCCACCATCTAATCGATTGAATAAATTAAATTAAAAGAGAAATACAAAACTATTTCATAGTCTCCATACATGTAGGATCATTATTCATTATATGAGAGTTAAATAAGAACTCTCGGTAAACTCAATTAGGGGATACTGAGGTGAAATAATTCTTATTAGTATCGTCTTTAGCCAAAGTTGAATATTCTCCCTCCCATATCCAGTCCACTAGTAATATTAGGTTCTGAGTATCATATTTCCTCCTAATGTAGATAGTCAGTAAACATAAATGACGAAGCAGAAAATGATTGGGCCTTCTCTCTGTTAGGATGATATATTCTCCATCACCCGAGTAATCACTTAATCAAAACATGAATCAAGGAATAGTGGGAGAAGAAGGAGGGACCACCTCCCCATACCCCACCCACTCTAGGTGGACCGATGACGGCTTATATAACAATTAACATAGAGTTACAGTACACCATTCTATCTATGGATACATGAATGTATGCCATAGAAAGGAGGGGCCTACATTTCTGCCAAAAATGAGTCCATATCTTGAATTGTTGGATGATACTCCACCTTCACCCATCATAAGAAACCCTAACTTTTCTACATTTGACGATGAATTGGACCCTCAAATACATGTTAGAAACTTTATAACCCAATGCGGATGATGATTTGTCCTTGAGATCAAGAAGATGTCAAAACAAATATTTTTTTACAAATCGAATCTGATAGGGATATCCTATATTTGGTACAAGAGTCCATGAGAAGGATCTGCTGTGGATTGGAAAAACTTCATCGTCAGTTCCATTACCAGTTCCGTTCAATGCCGATGAAAATGAGTATCATTTACATGAAGAACTAATATACACATGAGAACTAAAGGGTGTCTGATTTTATAGAATGTTTGAAAGGTTTATCATATTATATCAACATCCCACTCCATATTAAGAAACTACTGACACACTTGGAATAAAATTGCTGGGATGACTTATAGACACTAGAAATACCCCAGAAATATCCATACAAGTTCTATGAGTTCACTAAAACGGAAAAATGTCTTGAAGAGGGTAATAAAAGAACACAAACCATAATTTTATTCATCCCCACATTTTGGGGGCATAATAAAGGAAGAGTTGATGTTGCATATTTCAATCTATAGCCACATCAGTGCATATTTAAGCACCAATGAAGTCCCCTAACTGCCCAGCACCTCTGGTCGAGTGGGTAAAACCATAGAATCACCAATTTCCTAAAGTAAAAATCAATCTGAGTTGCCGAGTATTTGAAAAATGTATGAATAATGAATAACCATTTAGTAATTTACAAGTCCCCATTTATTTCATGGTATCCATGGATAATAAATTTCTCATGCTTACACACCCAAGAAGTCTTGAATAATTCAATCTTTCCGACCATCCAAACAAATTCCCAAATTATTAAAGGTTGGGTCATAAAATACCTTATTATTTCATCTTCATGGAATTCTATCATGGCAAGGTCAACTATAGAGAGGTGATAGAATAGATTTATCTAGAGGAGGTTTATTTCATTTTCATCATCTAACTTGAATAAGAGGATTTTTGGTAGAATATTCCGGCCATGAAATCAAAAACCATTGGAAACTGGATGACTAAAAAAATGTAGTATCGTGATCACACTGATTTAAAGTCATAGTTCATAGAATCATGACATCTCCACCACCCAATAAGGATACGTCAGATGATCCTCCTATAGGCATCCTTGACCACCAGAATTTCGAATAATTAGCAGATGAAGTGTCATATTATTCTAGAAAGAAATTTTTAAATGTTTTATTTTTCTTACATGAAGCTTCTAAAACAGAGTCACCGCCATACGAAATGGAATCCTTGTTAAATGATATTTTTCATCTTTAGATTTCTCAACATGATAAACATGCAAAAAAATTTCTCTGATGATGATTATGCCCTTGTATAACACCCCATACATTTATTTTATGTTTGTCATAAAAAAATTATATTCATTAGATAGGCTATATTCCATGATGAAATGAGTCTCATTGAAACAACATGTGGTTATTTATAGGGGAATTTAATAACCTAGCAATTAAACAGAAATCTTCCACTTATGTGTTTTGAATATTAAAAAATGCACATACACAATTGCAATAAGGGTGATATTTGGAGTCCTATTGAATCAGGTTAATTTTTTTGAATATTAACTTACACTTATGAATCGTGACATAACTTTATGAATAGTAACATACCATTATGAATAGTAATCATATCCTTTTGAATGGTCACCTTACCCAAGAATGAATAAATAAAAAGTAGGCACCTTAAAAATGAAGATGAATATTTTATATATGGGTATTTATTGATTAAATGATGATTTTAATTTAAAATTACATTTCTCATAATTATATAATTATTAATGAGAAATGTAGTTCTTTTTGGGATTCTATACATACAAAAATATTTAGGGAGAAGTTTTGGGTTTTTTCTAAAATACTTGATTCTTTGGTGAATAGTAAAATTCAATAAATTGTGATCACTGCTGAATACTTTATTTATTGATACATGGATGATGTCTTGAAGATGTAATCACACATGGGTCAAACTCATAAGATATTATTAATATTTTTTATGTAATCATCACTATTTCTTGTCTTATGGAATAATAATAAACTAATGATGAAAATATTTAGAAAACCCTCCTCTCCTCCTCTATACAAACAACCCCTCACCCCAATTCGTCTCACACCACTCAAGAATTGATCGTTACATATGTTCTGAAAAATACACTAATCAAGCCCTCCCACAACACGAAGATATAATAGTCTCACAAAAAGGACAATAGCAAAGGCATGAAAATTATTCTCAAGGAGGAGTACTCCAGAGGTGAACCACTCTTCATTTTTCATAATTCTTATTTTACATGATCCATTATTTTTTTGCTCTCTACCCAAAACTCTTCCTTCAAATGATATGATAAATATAGTACCATAAATGTACTGTAATTTTATTATTCTAATAGACTATTTCATCATCATCTATCTTTTTCCACTCCTCTTATACTAAAGATGAATACACCATTTGATATGGGTTAATTTATCAAATTTAAGGACAAATTGTCTTCAATTACTATTACAGTCTTCAATTATGGTCATGAAACAATATTTATGGTTGTTTAATATAATAATACATGTATTTCAGCTTAATTAAAATTTTAAAATCCTTTAATAATCATAATATAAACTAATAATACGAAACAATCCATTGTGTAAAAAAACCCCATGTTAATCCAATCGTTTTTCATATACTATTATCTAATGAGTCAAGTTCGTGGTAAAAAAATCATTATAAGATAATTTATATCTCTATAATTTAAAAAATATTATACATTAATAATTATAGATGTTTAAATATACTTCAATCAATATTTCTATCAGGAATACTAGTAAACCTATCAATAAAACCTTGGTAAAAGATGATTCCGATACAATAAAATAGATCCCCTTAAATCCACATAAAATGACCATTAATGAATCCAATAAGGCTAATATAAATCAATTGAAATTATAATATGTTTTTAAAAAATCATTTATTGATTCTAAAATGTATTATTCAGGACATTAAGATTAATCGAGAACACCTTGAGGCATAAGTTTAGGGGTTTCTCTTCTAACTTTTATTTCCCTGGTATTTCCATTGTTTTCCACTAATTTCTTGTATGTCATGTATTTTTACTAAAATTAAATATATAATTTAATTATTTTCATTGTATTCATGTTATTCAGTTATTCAGTTGATTATTATTAACTTAGATGATTACAATGTTCTAAGGGACTTTTTCATAGTTTCCATTTCATTATTATTTTGTTTGTATTGTCCACATAATCATTCTTATGTGGTGTACCCACTTCCCCATATATATCATTATTCATTTTAGCTTATAAATATTCTGAAATTTCATTTTATGGTTTCATTGATATGATTATTGTGTTATGCTAAATATTTTTTTACATATGGTGTTTCTTTGGAATATTGTTTTAACTAAGGAAATATCGATGAATATATATCCTCTAATCTATACATATATTTACAATTCATATTTTACATGTATTAAATCTATGTTTAGATACTGATATGAGATTTTAGTGATGGTATGTCCCATTATATCCCCTTGATGCATTGATAGGTCTCATGTGACAAATCAGTTGGCGAAAAATCCATCAGTTTTGTTTCCAAAACAAAAACAGACGGGTATCTACCCATAAATATTAACTGTTTCATAGGTATAGTGTTATCATTTCTGAGATACATGATTTCAAATTAATAAGAATTCTCTTTATTCATTTTCAATTATTAATATCCATGATGTTTTTACTATGATCAAAATATATAGATACAGATTCATTTTTAGTTAATTAATGGTGTGTGTTTTTCTTTTATTTGCCATGCCATTTTGACTCTACCAATTTGATTATGATTAGTTTTTTTAATAATGCTTTCTATATTTATAACCCTTATAGATAATTTGAGATCACCCTTTTCATTTTTTACCTTCAACAGGTTTTGAATACGAGACCATTTATTGAGTTCTCATAGATGAAATTAATTAATTCTTAATATGTAATGTATTTTGTTACCATAACCAATGTAATGTGAGTTACATGTATATATCTAGTTTCTTCAAATCTACTAAATTGGTTGTTCCTTTTAGATTTTATTCATTGTAATCATGACAGTGTAATAAATTAATGCACCATCTCCTGGTTTATGGGGTCTGGTAATTATTATTAGTATCATATGATATTTAGTAGAAACCATGTAAACTAGATTTATAAAAGGGAGTTTAGGGGACATAACTCCATGTTTTACTTTGAAGATAATACTATAAGAACACCCTATAGTTTTTTTAGAGTAGGTATTATGTTAGACTTCCTAGAAATTTCATCCAGTTATAGATTCAACATTTGAACGTGGTTTTGGGACAAATGTACTTAAGAGTTACAACAAAAATAAGGTGTTATGAGCTTGACCAAGGGTATCATGGTGCACGAAAACATGATATACTATGAACATGGTTTGACAGTCTTGGGGGATATGCTTAGGATAATTCACAGTTTCTTTAAAAAACATTATAATGGATTTAATAGTAAATATAAATATTTTTTATGATTATGAGATTAGTTGTGCATAATTTTTCAGATTATCTTCTGTATTTTCTAGATACAAACATTGAGCATTGATATAATTTAATTTCTTCCATTGTTTAGTGGGGGATCCTAATTGATGAAGGGGAGTCAATGCCAATTGAAAATTTAGGTCATTTTCTTCTAGGAATGTCAGTATATTTATTGTTGAAGCAGATACAATCATGACCGTATTGGGTAAACATACGTAGGATATTTTTAATAATCATGCTACACCAGTATTGGATCATTTAATGCATAATAATCCTCCATCATTTAGTGGGACTAGTAATATGGTTGAATATGAGTTGTGGATCATGTCCTGTGAAAAGATATTTCTAGGATTAAGATACAATGAAAATGAAATTCTAGTACTTGTTATATATTGCCTCAAGGGTGATGTTGTTCAATGGTATTCCTTGTTCCATAATACCATAGAGAAAGAATTAATAGAATATATGTAATGGATAACATTTAAGGAAAGTTTATTCAACATATATTTCCCTAATGAATAATGAGTAGGAATGAAGTGGAAATTCCTTAACCTAATGAAAAGGGAAGAAGAGTGTGATGTAGAGTATGAGTCTACATTAAAATGATTAGCCAGATATTCTATTGGTTATGTAGGTGATTCAGAATACATGATTGATAATTTCATTAAATTTAAAAATCCATGTTGTTGATGGTAACACAATTCTCAATCATTTTAATCATACAATAAAATTGTATTAAATTACATAGAAATTGAAAAGGAATTTTATAGAAGAAATTTGGTCAATGGAAATGAAGACAAGAATAGGAATTCTAATAACCATAGAAATTATGAGTCACCAATAATGAATAAGGTAGTGGAGAAAGTTCCACTATGTGAGAAATGTAGAAAGAATCATATTGGGAAATTGATGAAAGGAATTTGACTTTTCAATAACTGTGGACAAATTGGTTATCAATCTAGTGAATGTAGTGGAAGATAAAATTCAATGATATTAAATTATAAAATTGTAGATTGATGGGTCACTTTTCAAATGAGTTTCCTATGAACCAAGGGGTCTTTCATCTGAAATGACCATGAGGGTAAGGGAATGATTATGCAACTAAATCAGTAGTGGTTGAAGTTCCCAATGATGTGGAAGCACACACATTAATTGTTTCCTCAGACATATCCAATGAATTATTATAATCCGAATCATTTGACTAATTTATAATGTGAGATGGTATGTGAGTATGATATAAAATATAATACCAAATGTAGGATCGAATATGTAAACATGAGACACTCAAATACAAGATGGGGGTGAATTATACTTTTAAAAATTCCTTTAGAAGATTTAATGATGGTTATGTTTCACAAGGTTAAACAAGAAAATTACCAAGACCACTAAGTTCTAATAACTTTCTTGATTCTGGAAAAGTGATTTCGGGAATGAAACTTAAAAAAAGATTACAACAACTATGATTCTACCTTAAAGCGTATAGAATATTACTAAATCAGAGTCCATGTATGAGGAAGTATATGAAAGTTATACTTTAATCAACAATACAAATGCACAATGGAAAACAAAGTAGTAACACTACAGGTGAAAAAACATAAATCTTTTAACCCTATGATTAGGGTATCCAACAACCCTGGATAAGAGGTCCCTTGATTTATAATTTCAAGAAATTATGTCTTACCCACACTAGGGTAAGCCCTCGATATGAAGATCAGAGTTTATACTGATATCCCCGTAATCCCTCAACTATCTGGTAGTTAGCACCTCTGTCTTCCTATCCCTGGAAGCCCTCGATTGTACATAGCGACAATCGGAGTCACTTGAAGACAATATTCACGAAGCAAAGTTTGAACAAGACGTTCAAACTTTCTACATGAAGCTCAAGAGTTTATAAGAGGCTCTCTCTTTAGAAATAACTTCAACAACATGTAAGCACCATTTTCAAAGATGTTGTCAAGTGTTGTATCGAGTTCTTTCAAATGAGCTCCTATTTATAGGCACAAATCCAATGGTCGGCTCCCTCCTCCAACGTTTGTATTTTTCATTGAATTTTTGAGGGACATGTACACGTTTCACTCAAACAATGGTTAGTGAGTAACTATAAGAATGAAATAATTTTATAACTAAACAAGTGAAAGAATAACTAAAATTAGATACTTGGAATGAAGAAAATGAACATTCGAAGTCAACCAAAAATGAATTCGGAATCTATAATGTAAAGGATATTTGGATTCGATTTTTTACGAATTTAGAACCAGAATTCTATAGAATTTTGTAGTCTGAATTTTAAGGAAATTCGAAGTCTCGAATCCCCAGATTTTGGAACCTGAACATACAAAGTTCGGAGTCAGAGTTGATGAGAATTCGAAATCAGAACTCATAAGAGTTCAGAGTCTGCATTCAGAGAACTCAGAGTCATAACGTGGACATGTTCGTAATCAGAATTCATAATGAGAATTTGGAGTCAGAACTCAGAAGATTTCGTATCCAGAATTCAGAGTCAAACATCATAACTTTCGTATCCATAATTCTGAGTTGAAATTCATGAGAGTTCGTATCCATAATTCGGAGATGAACTTTATAAGAGTTCTTAACCTAAATACAATATTGATCTTCCTAAGAGTTCATAACCAGAATTTGGAGTTGAACATCATGAGAGTTCGTAAGCAGAAATCGGAGTTGAACTTCATGAGATTTCTTAATCAGAATTTAGGGTTTTAAATAGAATTCCTCATATCTAAGTATTATATGATTCCTAGGATTTGATTTCAATCCGATTTTTACACTATGAATAATTATGATTTGAGAAATGAAAACATGGTAAGGATAAATTTCTTTGGGGAAGGAAATTTTTCCTTATTGGGGTAAAATTTAGAGTAAAATGAAATTTTCCTTAAGATAAGGTGTTTGTGATTTTTGAAACAATAGAAATGGTCAAGATCATAAGGAAACCTTAATGACTCAACAATCCCCTCCTTACGGGAAAGAATGGAAAAGTCATAAGACAAACCTTATTGACTCAACAATCTCCCCCTTTTTGGAAAGCACAACCATCCTTATGAAAAAGAATGTAAGTACTTAGAATAAATTCTTGACTTTGAAATTAAATCTTTTCCCCCTTTGAGTATGGACAATGGTGAATACAAATAACTCCCCCTTAGGCTTTGGAACTCTAAGTATTGTATTCTAGATTTCTGGAATGAGAAATTCCATTTGGATGTCGAAATCGTCTTAATGAGAAATCCCCATTAAATAAACACCCCCATACATAGGGATGTATCTTTTTATTTCTCCTCTTAAGAATTATTTTTCTTTCTCCCCCGTTTTGATTTTCAAAAATATTTTGAGGGAATTGAAAAATAATAATGTATCTAAAATATTAGAATAGAAAACCAGACAAAAAAAGCAACCAAAAATTTCATTACGATGGAAAGAATTAGTACAAGGAAAAAATACAACAAAATATTAGAGTGGTCTATTTTGTTTCTTTTTTCTTGTGCATTGTCATCATCATATTGTTCTTCAGCTTTTTTAGCTCTTTGTGATCTTTTTCAGCTTGCTTTTCTAACGCCTTGATCTTGTCTTCCTGAGCCTTCATGGCCTCTTCCCGAGCCATCAAAAAACCAACATGCTTCACTATCTTTTCTTGGATCTCAATCTGAAGCTCCTTTTTTGTTTTCAATCATTGAACAATATAACTCAGCTTCCCATTAAGATATTTGACATCTTGAATCTGAGTATTGTCTTTGATATTTATCTTATCCGGAATGTTGTCTGAATGATTTTTAATTTTTGAATCCTCAGTACCAAAGGCTTCCTTATCATCTTCTTGGAACTAATCAAGCTCTTCAATATCTTCAACAATATTCTTAGACCATTTGGTATTTTTCTTGCACGAACAATGGTGGGATTCATAAATAATCTTGAAATTTTTGATTTCTGCCTAAATCATCACACATCTGTCCATTACCATAGATACAGAGTCTGATTTTTGATTCATATTGTGATGAATCATCTGGAATCTAGAATCTATTACTAGAAAGATCTAAATGATATCCACCATCTTCTTTAGGGGCTAGACAAAAAAATATTATCCCAATGTTGATGTCTCCAAATCAGAAAATTTACTTATAGATGGTTTATCCTATATCTCTACCGACTTCCTCTTTTAGTTTCCTCTAGATTCATTCATTCTATGAATATATTTTTTTGCGGTGTCAATAACCACTTGTTTACCCTTAACAATTTTTGGAACATCTTCCTCTCCTGGAGACTCATGTTCACTTCCGGATAAATGTATAATATTGTATTCATAAACTTTTTCCTTCTCAACACTAGATTCAATATCTTCAGGAACAATAAAGTCATGATTGTGACTCTCTTCCACGGATGGCTTATTGACTTCCTCTTCACCCTTCTCATAATCACTAGGTGTAACATGTTTTGAAGATCCGAATTGAGAAGTCTGGAGTGAGAATTTCTCTGAAACAATTTCCTTTTCTTGATACTCTTCATCATGATAATTACATCATCAGAGCCACCAATTCTCTCAAAATATTGCACTCCTTCTTCAGCTTTCTCCTTTTCCATAGTCTTCTCTCTTTGTTTTTCCGGAGTCCTCTTTCCCAGAGTCTCAGGTAATTTCTCCACCCAAAAAGTCTTCAGGAAATGAATATTCTGGAAGAAATTTCAGTATCCCTGAGAATGGATTGACAAATTTTGGATTCAGACATCTTCTCCATGAGCTTCTTCTCCTTGGCCTTCTTCTCTAGATCATCATCAAGTTTTTCTTTAAAGGCCTTAGCCTCAGTAGGATCCAAACCAAACTGTGGCTCCCCTAATTTTCTACTCATCTTATCCTACCTCCATTTTTCTATGACTTCATCATTGTAGGAATTCAGCTTCTTTAGTTAAGGAGGTGCAGATTGGACATCCTTAGACATAGGGGTTTTATCTTCAACTTCCACTTGCTTCAACTTTTGTTTATTGCCAGACTTCTTTAATGGTTCATCTTTTTCAAAATTCTATAGATTGGCTTCTGCCTATTCCTCAGGTAGATCATAGAACTCACCAAACTACTTTGAGAAACCAACCTTCATCCTCTTAAGATTTTCATAACTGATCTGCGTATCTTTTCAATTCCTTTCATTGTAACTGGAGGGAATCTTGAAGGATTTATTGCACCAAACTATGAACTTTGAGACAAGGTGGGATACATTATAATTTGATCTCTCAAATTTCCATTCTTGATGTTCTGAATCGTATTGAGGATGTGTCTCATGAGATTAACCTTCCTGGGGTTTACTAGAAAGTCTAGGATATACATGTCACTTTTCATAAGGGTGTCCTTATCACCCTTTCTCGGTACAATGATACATTGATCCAATAATTGTAGATTCTGATTAATGTTAGATAGATGGGAAATTTTTGTTGTCTTTACATATTTGAGAACAAGGAATTCCATAGAATTTTCCTTAAAGAAACAACCTTGATCCTATGGATGTTTGTGGGAGAAAAATTATGCCTCCCTTTCATATGATTTCCCCACCAGGCTTACAACCATGGTGCAAGAGAGTGCATATTTCTTCCCATAACTCTTAAATGAAAACATTTCCCTACCATATTCCTTGAATAAGAAAACTGATTCATATAATTATATAAGTAAATCCAGATAGACCACATAATGATCACCTGTGTTCGAGATAGCTATGCTTTCCCATCCATTATGCTTGATTTTATTTGATATTATATAGTCATACTTATTGAAGATTTTTGGGTGTACCAACCTCTCCCTATATATTTTCCACTCCATAATCAACATGACAGTAGACATATCTTGAGATGGGGTTTCTGAAGACATTCAGACTGAGCACTTCTGAAGAATTCAGAACGGGATTCTGTAGAGGAGTAGAGCTTCGAGATGCGAGATCTTGGAAACCGATGTTGTACAACCATCAGGGGTCCCCTTTATGTATGTGATGGAAGTGACCTTTCAACGTCTAATTCCAATGTAACGGTTGGGAAAACTTCTTATCTGTTCTAATGGTTGATATGATAGCTGTAAGGAATCATTTGGTTGACTCTAATATATTGAGGTTTTAAAATGAAAACATTCAGATTTAAGAAAACTAGAATCTGAGAAAATTTTTAATAACAAGAGAAACTAATAAAAATAAGAAGTAATTACAAAAAACATAATAATGAATCATAACTTTTGGATTTCTAGGAACATTATTCATACTAAGATGTATACATCTTAATGACCATTAAAAAAACATCAATACGATAATTAAAAATCGAAAAAATTTCATTACGAAAATTTAAAATCTGAAATTTTCCCTTATGAAAAATTTCAAATCCAAAAATTTCCATTACGAAAGCTTCAGGTCCGAAGATTTTCATTACAAAAAATTTTGTACCGATGTTTTGAATTATGGAAACATCAGTTCCAAAGACATTAATTACAAAAATTTTGGAAAGAAAAATACAAAAAATTTCATTACGAAATTTTTGAAAAATCAAATATGAAAATTGTCATATTTTTTTTTTGAAAAACCAACTATGAAAATATTGAAAAACATTAATAATAGATGTACTCCATATATGAAAAGGAGTTTATTAATGTAAGGATATTGGTTAAACAAAAATTTAATGGAGGAAGATTACTCATGATAATCATTCCTAACTTCTGTTTTATGTATTCAAATCTATCTGAGGGTAAATATTTTGTAAAAATATCAGCAAGTTGATCTTGCGTTCCGATAAATTGAATAATGATATCTCTTTTTTCTATGTGATCCCTAAGAAAGTGATGCCTAATTTCTATTTTCCTTGCATGAGAGTGATGAGAAGGGTTTTTACTAAGGGAAATGGAAATTTTGTTATCAAACATAATTTGAGTCTTAGTAAAACTCAAGCCATAGTCTATGTGTGTGTGTTGCATCCACAATACTTGTGCACAACAACATCCAGCAGCTACATATTCAGCTTCAGAAGTGGAAAGTGCTACAGAATGTTTCTTCATGAAAGACCCACAAACTAATGAATCTCCTAAGAAATGACAAGTACCAGATGTACTTTTTAGATCCATTGTATATCCACCAAAGTCAGGATCTGAAAATCTTTTTAAAAACAAGTCATTTCCAGAAGTATAAAATAGCCCAAAATCCAAGGCTTCCTTTAAGTAGTGAAAAATTCTCTTCACTTCCTTTAATTGAGATTCCTTAGGATTGGATTGATATATTTCATATAATCATACTAAAAAAATTAAGTCTGGATGACTATAGATCAAGTAAAGTAGTCATCCTATCATACATCTACAAGATATTTAATCTACTAGTATCCAAACATCATCAAGATCAAGTGTGTTCAATGTACCAATAAGAGTACATAAACTCTTAGTGTTGTCATATCCATGCTTTTTAAGAATATCTTTAATATATTTATGTTAGGATATGTAGATTCCTTTTGGTTTTTGATAAATTTGAAAACTAAGGAAAAATATTAACTCACCCATCATACTCATTTCGAACTCAGATTTAATTATATCCACAAAGGAATCAGTTAAAGATTGCTAAGTTGAACAAAATATAATGTCAACAACTTAAATTTGAAAAATCATAACATTTTTCTGATCTATCTTTATAAAAAGGGTTGCATCTGTATTTACCTTAACATAGTTATTTTGAAGCCAAAATCCTGTAAGACTATCATACCATGCTCGAGGTGCTTTTTAAGTCCATACAGGGCTTTTGTAAGTCTAGAAACAAGATCATGATGTTTTGTATCTTCAAATCCATGAGGTTGTTCCACAAAAACTACCTCTTGAACATTACCATTAAGAAAAAAACATTTCACATCCATTTGAAAATGTTTGAAATTGAATAATTCTTCAAAGGAAAGTAATATCAGGATAGATTAATGTATAGCTACTGGAGAATAGGTTTATTAATTGTCTATTCCATCTTGTTGATTATAGCCTTTAGAAACTAATCTATCTTTATTTCTAATGATGATTCCATTTTCAGCACAATTATTTCTGAAGAACCATTTTACTGCAATAATAGAAGTTTCCATAGGCCTTTCAACCAAGGTCTAGACTTTATTCCTTTCTAATTCATTTAGTTTATCTTGCATGGATTTAATCCAATCATCATCACTTAAATCTTCATCAGTGCTTTTTTGTTCTAATTGGGAAAGTAATACTATATGTTCTACTTCATTTCTTAAAGAAATTATAGTCCTTATAGGATGATTGACATCACCAACGATACTATCAATGGGATGATTCTTTAAAAATAGTTGACTTGGATTTTGTAAAACCTGTTCATCAACATAAGGTAGGAAATATTTGTGGTAATTGATTCAGAAGTATTTTCTTAAAAATTTTCTAAATCAGAAGGATTTTCATTCAATGATTGTTAATCATTTTTTTAAAACACATCTGTGAATGTAGGTTGGGGTTGTTTTAAAACAAAAGGGTCATTTTCATCAAATTTAACATGTACTGTCTCTTCAACAGTACAAGTGTTTTTATTAAAATCCCTATACGGCTTAAAAATTGTAGAGTTTCCTATGAAAATCCCTTCATCCTATTTTAGTGTGCATTTATGTAGATTATCATTAGTATTCATAATGAATACCTTAAAACCAAATACCTTAAAGTAGGAAAGCCTAGGTTTTATACCATTCCATAACTCATAGAGTTTTATTATGAAAATAACTAATCAAAACACGATTTATAGTATAACAAGCAGTGTTTACAGCTTCAGCCCAAAAATTTTTGGCTACAGAATAGTCACTCAACATGGTTCTGGTTATTACATAAGGAATTCTATTTCTTCTTTCAACAACAGCATTCTGTTGAGGTGTTCTGGGTGCTGTGAATTTTTGAGTAATACCTTTTCTACTACAGAAAGATTCAAAATTATAATTTTGAAATTCTTCTCCATGATCACTATGAATAGTTTCAATGGATGGTTTTTCTCATTTTTGACATGGTCTCTAAAACTTCTAAAATAATAAAAAGCTTTATCCTTGTTTACTATAAAATAGACCCATGTAAATATAGTGTAATCAAAAACCAAGAAAAATACATAATACTTGTCCCCAATGCATCCTGTTTGTGTTGGGAAAAAATGATCCATATACACTAGCTGTAATGCATCAGTAGTTGAGACTTTACCGACTAATTTAAGACAAGATTTATGCTTCTTTCCATACTGACAAGGTTCAAAAACTTTTGAAGAATCTAATCTATGCTCTGGTAGATCCTTAAATAATCCTTTCTTAGAGAGTTTTCATAAGTTCCAGTGGATACATTGACCTAGCCCTCTATGTCGTTACGAAGAATGATCTTCCATTTCACTAAGGCATGGTAATTCTTGGCTCCTAGGGTCTTCTAAGTTTAGTGTGTAAACATTATCTTGCCTATTAGAAGAAATAATAAATTCTTCATTGAAATTGTGTACTAACCACTTATCATTCCTAAAATTCACAAGGTAGCCTTCATCACATAATTGGATTATGCTAATGAGGTTGTGCTTAAAACCTTTAACAAATAAAACATTTTAAAATAATTTTTTTCCAAGAAGAACGATGTTACCTATACCAATAATTTCTCCCTGAGCCTTATCTCTAAAAGTTACTTTTCCTCCTTTCAACTTGATAATATTTTTAAAATAGTTTCTTTTACCAGTCATATGCGGGGAACATCCAATATCCATGTACCAAGTATTGTGGTTGGAACATTCCCTATTTTCCTGAAAATATGAAAAAATTATATTTTTGGAATCCAATGTTTCTTGGATTCATAATTTACAGATAAATTTTTTTTGGTAATCCACATCTATTTATAAAAATAAGCTTTATAAAACCCAAGATATTGAACTCTATTAAATGAGAAATTTGTCATCAAATTCCCACCACTTTGGCATTTAGTGCAAAAAGGGGCTCTACAAGGAAAAAATAGTTGTTTTTGAAAACTGGTTTTTTGTGAGTATAACCTACTCTAGTAGTGTTTCATTGAGGTATAATTTGAGAATATATCTTGTCAAAATTTTCCTTCCCAGATGTAAAATTTTCAAGAATCTTCTAGAGATAAAATATTTCGGAATTCTGTCTGATGACTAATTTCCTATCCTCAAGAATCATTTCCTTAGAGTTATATTTTTCCTTGAAATGTTTTATCTTTAAAATAGTGTTCTTATGATCTTTAGAGAGGACTTCTTTATCAGAATTTTCTTTCTCAAGGACTTTAGAAAGTTTTTCTAAAAACACTTCTTTAATTTTATGATATCTAGAATGATCTGAAATATATTTTGTATGAATTTGTCCCATTTTATTTTCCTTGTCTAATTTAATATAATTTTTACAATTTCTTGCTTCATGTAACTTAAAAAATATAGAAAATTCTTCATATGAAGGTTCTTCATTTTCGGAGGATGAAGTATCTTCAGTAGAAGTAATATGTTCGGAAGTGTAATTCTTATCAAGAGATAAATTTTTTAAAGCCTTGGAAGAGAATACCATGGCTATAAGACATGTACTATGGAAAGAAGTAGTAATAATGAATCCCATATTCTTCTGTGCTAACCAATCATATTCAGATGATTCACTTTCTAAAGAATCTCCACAACTAGCACTCCAAGAATCGCTAGGTTTAAGGCCTTTCTTATGCTTTGATCGATAGAATTTATTCTTATTCCTTTATGAATTCATTTCCTTCCTTTACATCTTTTCAAACAAAGGAAATTCTGGTCTGATATGTTCTGTTCTATTACATAAATATCACATAACGTCCCCATATTTCTTATCTATGTATTCTTTCTTCTTGTATTTATTATGATGGTTCCTTTGAGCTATAACTTGTTCATTCTCCGAGAATGATTAGCTATTTAATTCGTAGATTTTTCAATGTCACTAGATTCTGTTTGAATAATTACTTTCTTTGTATTTTATATAGTTACACTTTCTGGGGTCTTGAATTTCATATGTTTAGAAGTGGTTGTAAAAGAAACTCCTCCATTCCCATTCTTCTTCTTGACATTTTCAACACCTCTCTTCATTCTGGTTTCATGCTGAAGAAGAGTTCCAAACAACTCATCTAAAGAAATCTGAGTAAATTTCCTATTCTCATCAATAGATATCTTCTCGGACTCCCATTAATTTGAAAGGATATCTTTGATATTATCCATAAGAGCCTCATCATCCAAACCTTTTTCTCCCATAGATTGTAAGCAATTCACGATATTCATAAACATTTGATGAAATTTTCTTATAGGTTCTTCATAAGGAAAGTTAAAACTATGGTATTCAGCTCTCAACATAACTCTTCTTGTCTCTATGACTTTAGATATACCAAATTGTTTAACTTCATGTTTCTTCCAGATATAGTTTTCAGCTTCAGACGATGATATTTCACTATTGATGTTCCAATTCATGTAACATGACAAAGTATTTCTGACTCTGAAATTTGATTGATATTTTGATTTCTCCTGATTTGTAAAGGTTCTCAAATACTTATCCAGAATATTATAATCTCCCACCAGCATTAGATAGTTATCAACTCTTGTATTTATAACAAAAGTCTTCATCGTATCTCTCCATTACTCATATTCATTTCCATCAAAAATAAGAGGTCTAGTAGGATATAGGATATCAATAGAACCACCATTTAACCCTCCCATCATTAAGATACACATTGGCATAATAACATGTTAGTAGTATAAGTCTATAAACAAGAGAAAATATCCTATGGAAGAAAAATATCATTAAGAAATAATGAATCCGAACAATGTGATTCTGAAAAACAGATTCTGAAAAAAAAATCCGAAAGTTCAATTCCGAAAGTTATAAGAGGAAAAATTCTCTTCTGAATAAAATCATGAGAAAAATTCTGATTGTACCAAACTCTCTGATACCAATTGTGAGATGGTATGTGAGTGTGATATACTCTATAATACCAAATGTAGGATCAAATATATAAACATGAGATGCTCATATATAAGAGGGGGGTGAATTGTACTTTTAAAAATTCCATTGGAACTTTTAAAGATGAATATGTTTAACAAGGTTAAATAAGACAGTTCAAAAGACCTCTAAGTTATAATAACATGCTTGATTTCCGAAAAGTTATTCTGCAAATGAAACCTAACAAAAGATTACAACAACTAAGATACTACCTTAAAGCATATATAATCACACAAAATCAGAGTACATGTATGAGGAAGTATAAGAAAGTAATACTTTCCTCAAAAATAAAAACTCATAGCAGAAAACAATGTAGTAACACAGATGTAACAAAAAATAACTCTTTTAACCCATATAGGAGGGTATCCAACAACCCTGGATAAGATGTACCTTGATTTATAAATTAATGAATTTATGTCTTACCCACACCAGGGTAATCCCTCAAAACGAAGATCGGAGCCTATCATGCTATCCCCACAAACCCTCAACTATCAGGTAGTCAGCACCTCTATATTCCTGTCCCCGGAAGCCCTCGATTGTGCACAACAACAATCGGAGTGGCACAAAACTTGTCTACATGATGCAAAGTTTGAACAATCTGTTCAATCTTCTTGCATGAAGCTTGAGAGATTATAAGAGCCTCTATCTTTAGAAATCACTTCAACATCATATAAGCACAGTTGTCAAAGATGTTGTCAGGTTTTGTATTGATCTCTTTCAAATGAGCTCCTATTTATAGGCACAGCTCCAACGGCCGGCTCCCTCCTCCAACATTCATATTATTACTTGAATTTAGGAAGGACCTATATACAGGTCACTAAAACAATGGTTAGTGAGTAACTAAAAGCACGACATCGTTTTATAACAAAACAAGTGAAAGAATAAATAAAATTAGATATTAGGAATGAAGAAAACAAATTTTCGGAGTCATCTAAAAATGAATTTGGAGTCTATAATGCAAAGGATATTCAGATTCTATTTTGTAGGAATTCGGAACCTGAATTCTATAGAATTCCGAGTCTGAATTTCAAGGAAGTCTAGAGTCTGGATTCACCAGAATTCGAAACCTGAACTTAAAAAGTTCGGAGTCAGAGTTCATGAGAATTCAGAATCAAAAATCATAAGAGTTCAGAGTCTGCATTCAGATAACTCGGAGTTAGAACATGGACAAGTTCGTAATCAGAATTCGTAATGACAATTTGGAGTCAAAACGTAGAGGAGTTCGTATCCAGAATTCATATTTGAACATCATAACTTTCATATCCATAATTCTGAGTTGAATTTCATGAGTGCTCGTATCCAGAATTCAGAGCTGATCTTTATAAGAGTTTGTAACCGAAATTCGGAGTTGAACTTCTTGAGAGTTCGTAACCCGAATTTCGAGTTGAACTTCATGACATTTCGTAATCAGAATTAGGATTTTCAAATAGAATTCCTTATATCTAAGTATTATAGTATTCTGAGGTTTTGATTTCAATCTGAATTTTACACTTTGAGAAATTATGATTTGAGCAATGAAAACATGATACAGATAAACTTAAATTAGGATGTGAATTTTTCTTTATTGGGGTAAAATATAGGGTAAAATGAAATTTTCCTTAAGATATGGTTTTTGTGATTTTCAAAACAATAGAAATGGTAAAGTTCATTAGGAAACATTAATGACTCAACAATATCCACCTTATATAAAGTAAAGGAAAAGTCATAAGGTAAAACTTATTGGCTCAACATATATCTTCCATTTTTTCCACAAAAATTAGACATTTCCACTTTTGATTAGTAAAGGAGTTATCATTCAAGACTATTAGGGGAAATATCATTGCATCCAATATGCATCAATCAGTCCCCCTCATGACACATAAATATTATTTTGTTTCTAAAATTATCACCATACCAATGTTTGACATTGATGTTATCCTCAATATCAATTGGCTATCAAATTATGATGAAAATATTTATTCCAAGAAGAAGGAAGTTACACCACTTGAGAATGGTGTATAATCCCATATCGTTAGATTATAAACCCCACCTTATGATTCTTATCGAGAACCAACCCCTGTATCACTACTGAATGAAATTGTTGGTGTGGAAGAGAATACAATATATATGGGTGCATCATAGTTCATGAGAATTTGGAACCTGAACATACCATGTTTGGAGTCAAAGTTCATGAGAATTTGGAATTAAAACTCCTATGATTTCTGAGTCTGCATTCAGAGAACTCAGAGTTCGAACATGGAAAAGTTTGTAATCAGAATTCTTAATGAGAATTCGGAGTCAGAACTCAGAAGAGTTCGTATCTAAAATTCAAAGATAAACATCATAATGTATGTATCCAGAATTCTAAGATGAACATCATGAGTGTTCGTATACAGAATTCAGAGTTGAACTATATAAGAGTTCGTAACTGAAATTCTAAGTTGATCTTCAGGAGATTTCGTAACTAGAATTCGGAGTTGAAATTCATGAGAGTTCGTAACCAGAATTCGGAGTTGAAATTCATGAGAGTTTGTAATCATAATTCGGAGTTTTCAACAGAATGCCACAATTTTAGTATTATACGATTCATATTTTTTGATTTCAATCCGATTTTTACACTTAGAAAAATTATGATTTGAGCAATGAAAACATGGTAAGGATAAATTTCTGTGGGGATGGAAATTTTTCCTTATAAGGGTAAAATATAGGGTAAAATGAAATTTTCCTTAAGATAAGGTTTTTTTAATTTTCAAAAAAAGAGAAATGGTCAAGATCATAAGGAAACCTTAATGAATCAAAAATCTTCCCTTACATGAATGAATGGAAAAGTCATAAGGTAAACCTTATTGACTCAACAATCTCCCCCATTTTGGAAAGCACAAATATCCTTATGAAAAAGAAATTAAGGACTTAGAATTAGTTTCTAGACTTTGAAATTAATGATTTTCTCCCTTTGTGTATGGACATTGGTGAATATGAATAACTCCCCATTAGGCTTTGGAACTCTAAGGATTGTATTCTAGATTTTTGAAAAGATAAATTCCATTTTTATGTGGAAATATTCTTAACGAGAACTCCCCCTTAAATGAACTCCCCATTACTAAGGGATATATCTTCTTCATTCCCCTCTTTAGAATTTTTTTCCCTTATCCCCCTTTGTGATTTTCAAAAAGAGTTTGAGGGAATGGAAATATAATAATGTACCTAAAATATTATTATAGATAAAAAGAGTAAACAAGAAACCAAAAATTTCATTACAATGTAAATAATTAGTACAAAGGGAAAAATACAACAAAAGATCGGGGTGGTCAATTTTGTTTCTTTTTTCCTTGGGCATTAGTATCATCACAATGTTCTTCAAATTTATTTTACTCTTTGTGATCTTCCTCATCTTTCTTTTATAATGCCTTGATCATGTCTTCCGAAGCCTTCATGGCCTCTTCCTAAGCCATCAGCAAATATTCTTTCTTTACTAGCTTTTCATGGATCTCAATCCGAAGATCCTTTTCTATTTTCAGGATTTGAAAAATATAACTCAGGTTCCCATTCAGATATTTGACATCTTGAATCAGAGTATTTTGTTAGAGATTTTGAAATATGTCTGAAAGATGTTTAATTTTGGCATCCTCGGTACAAAGGATCCCTTATCATCTTCTTGGAAATGATCAAGATCTTCCAAATCTTCAACAATATTATAAGACCATTTGGTCATTTTCATGCATGAACTTCGGTGGGATTCATAATTAATCATGAAATTTTGGAATTCTACCTCAATCATCACACATCTGTCCATTACTATTGATATGGAGTCCTATTTCAGATTCATATTGTGCTGAAGCATCTGGCATCTAGACTCAATTGCTGGAAATATTGGAGTGGTATCCACCAGTTTTGTTTAGGGACTGGACAACAAAATCATGTCTCAATTACAATGACTCTGAATCAGAAAATTTAATAGGAGATGGTTCTTCCTCTAACTCTACCAACATCCTATTTTATGTTCCTCCAGCTTCACTCTTTCTGAGAATATCTTTTGATGGGGTGTCAACAACTGCTTGTTTACCCTTATCAATTTTCAGAACATCTTCTTCTCCTGGAGACTCATGCACACTTCCAGATAATTGTACAATTTTGTCTTCATCAATTTTTTCCTTCTAAAATCTAGATTTAATATCTTTTGGAAGAATAAACTCTTGATTTTTACTCTCTTCCATAGATGGCATGTTCACATACTCTTCACCCTTCTCATCAACACTAGGTGTAACAAGATTTGACGAACCATCTTGAGATGTCGGGAGTTAGAATTTCTCTGAAAAAATTTCATTTTCCTGATAGTATTCAGCTTTCTGAATTATATCATCAGTGCCATGACTGATCTCATATTCTTTCACTTCTTCTGCAGGTTTCTCCTTTTCCAAATCCTTCTCTTTTTGTTTTTATGGAGTCCTCTTTCTCGGAGTCTCAAGTAATTGTTCCACTAGAAAAGTCTTCGGAACATGAATATTCTCGGAAGCAATATCAGTATCCCAAAGAAGAGACTAACAAATTTTGGATTCTAAAATTTACTTCTTGAGCTTCATCCCCTTGTCCTACTTCCCTAGCTCATCAGTAGCTTTTTCTTTCAAGGACTTAGCCTCACCAGGATCCAAACCGAACTGTGGCTCCCATAAATTTCTCCCTCCATTTTTCTATGACTTCATCAGGGTAGGCCTTCTTCTTCTATTTTTTAGGAGGTGTGGATTGGACCTCATAGACTTATGGGTTTTATCTTCCGCTTCCACTTGATTAAACTTTCTTTTCGTGCTAGCCTTCTTTGATAGTTCATCTTTTTCAATTTTTTCTGGATAGGCTTCTACCTCTTCCTCAGATAGATCATAGAACTCACCAGACTACATTGAGAAACCAACCATCATCCTCTTAGGATTTTCATCACTGCTCAACATAACTTTGAAATTCTTTTCCTTGTAAGTGCCGGGAATCTTGAAGGATTCTAGGAACAAAACTATCAACTTTGAGAGAAAGGCGGGATAGATTATAATCTGAGCTCTCAAATTACAATTCTTGATGTTCTAAATCATAATGAGGATGTGTCTCATGAGATTAACCTTCCTGTGGTTTACTAAAAAGTCTAAAATAAACATTTCACTTTTCATAAGGGTGTACTTATCACCGTTTCTCGGTACAATGACACCTTGAACCCTTAATTGTAGAATTAGATTGTTATTAGATAGATGGGAAATTTTCATTTGTCTATACATCTTTGAGCCCATGGAATTCCATATCCTTTTCCTTAACGAAACTACCTTGAACCTCTGGCAGTTTGTGGGAGCAATATTCTACATCCCCTTCATATGATATCCCCACCAAGTATGTGGCCTTGGTGTAAGAGAGTGCATAGGTCCTCCCATAACTCTTAAAGGAAAACTATTCCCTACCATCTTCCTTGATGAAGGAAACTGATTCATAGAATTATATAAGTCAAATCTAGATAGACCACATCCTAAGCTCCTATCTTTGAGATAGCTATGATTTCCCATCCATTAAGCTTGAAGTTCTTTGAGATTATAGAGTCATACTTATTGAATAAGTTTGGGTGTACCAACCTCTCCATATATATTTGACACTACAGAATTGGCTTGACAGTAGAAATATCTTGAGATGTGGATTCTGGACACATTTGGACTGAGAACATATGATGAATTCAGAACGAGATTTTTTATAGGATCATAGCTTCGAGATGAGAGAATTTTGAAACCGATATGGGACAACCCTCAGGGGCCCCCTTTATATAAGTGATGGAAGTGACCTTTCTGCTTCAAATTCCAATCTAATGGTTGGGAAAATATCTGATCTGATCGAATGGTTGATATGAAAGCTGCATGGAAAATTTTGGTTGACTCCGATCTTTTGAGGATTTAAAATGAAAACATTCAGATTTAAGATAACTATAATCCAAGAAATTTTTTCAAAACAAAAGAAACTAACACCAAGTAAAAGTAATTACGAAAAACTTAAGAAAGAATCATACCTTTTGGATTTCAAGGAAGATTATTCGTACTGAGGTATATTATTTTTGAAGAAAATTCAAAAATAAAACTTCACTATGAAAATATCAAATCCAAAAATTTCCATTACGAATGCTTCAGGTCCGACGATTTTCATTATGAAAACTTTAGTTCCAATGATTTTAATTATGGAAACTACAGTTCTGAAGATTTTCATTACAAAAATTTTGAACAACCAACTAAAAAAAGTTTCATTACAAAAACTTTGAAAAACCAACTATGAAAATATTCATTACGAAAATTTTGAAATAAAAACTATGAAAATTTTCATTACGAAAATTTTGAAAAACCAACTGCGAATATTTTGAAAAACATTAATAACATATGTACACCAAATATGAAAAAGGAGTTTATTACTATAAGGAGATTGGTTCATCATAAAGTTAATGGAGGACGATTAACTCATGATTATCATTCCTAACATCTATTTAATGTATTCAAATCTATTAGAGGGTAATGATTTTGTAAAAATATCATCAAATAAATATTGTGTTCCGATAAATTGATGAATGATATCTCTCTTTTGTGAGTGATCCTTGAGAAAATGATGCCTAATATCTATGTGTTTTTTGTGAGAGTGATGTGCAGTGTTTTTACTAAGGTCAATGGAACTCATGTTATCACACATAATTTGAGTCTTAGAAAAACTCAAGCCATAGTCCGTGAGTGTGTGTTGCATCCACAATACTTGAGAAAAACATCATCCAGCTGTAACATACTCAACTTCAGTAGTGGAAATTGCTACAGAATGTTTCTTCATGCAATACCTAGAAACTAATGAATCTCCTAAGAAATGATAAGTTCCGGATGAACTTTTTCCATCCATTCTACATCAACCAAAAATCAACATCTGAAAAAGTTTTTAAAACAATGTCATTTCCAGAATTATAAAACAATCCTAAATCCAAGGTTCCCTTTACGTAGTGAAAAACTCTCATCACTTCCTTTAAATGATATTCCATAGGATTGGATTGATATCTTGCACATAAGCATACAAAAAACATTAAGTCTGGACGACTAGCTATCAAGTAAAGTAGACTTCCAATCATACCTATAAAAGATGATTGATCTACTGGTTTCCCAGATTCATCAAGATTAAGTGTGTTTGAGGTACCAATAGGTGTACTCATACTATTAGTGTTGACATATCCATACTTTTTAAGAATATCTTTAATATAATTATGATGGGATATATAGATTCTTTCTGGTTTTTGAGAAATTTGAAAACCCAGGAAAAATGTTAACACACCCATCATACTCATTTCAAACTCATATTTCATTAGATCTGCAAAAGAATTATTTAAAGATTACGGAGTTGAACCAAATAAAAATTCATCAACATAAATTTAAACAATCAAAACATTTTTCTTATCTTTATTTATAAAAAGGATTGGATATGAATTTACCTTAACATAGTTTTTCACAAGCAAAAATCCTATAAGACTATCATACCAAGCTCGAGGGGCTTGTTTATGTCCATACAGAGCATTGGTAAGTCTAAAAACATGATCATGTTGTTTTGTATCTTCAAAGACAGGAGGTTGTTCAACAAAAACATCCTCTTGAACATAACCTTTATGAAAAGAACATTTCACATCCATTTGAAAAAGTTTGAAATTGAAGAATTCTACAAAGAAATTAAAATACGAATAGATTCATGTCTAGATACTGGAGCATAGGTTTCTTCATAGTCTATTCCTTCTTGTTGATTCTACCTTTTATAAACTAATCTAGCTTTATTTCTAATGATGATTCCATTTTCATCACACTTATTTCGGAAGATCCATTTTACTCCAATAACAGATGTTTCTTTAGGCCTTTCAACCAAGGTCCCAAATTTATTCCTTTCTAATTAATTTAGTTCATATTTCATGGCTTCAATCCAATCATTATCACCTAAAACTTCATTTGTGCTTTTTTGGTTCTAATTGGGAAAGGAATTCTAGATGTTCTACTTCATTTCTTAAGGAACTCCTTGCCTTTATAGGTTGATTGAAATCACCAATGATACTATCACTGGGATGATTCTTTAGAAACAGGTGATTTGGGTTTTTTAAAACCTGTTCATCAACATAGGGTAGGAAATAATCTAGTGTAAATGTTTCAGAAGTATATTCTTGAAATTTATCTTATCAGAAGGATTTTCTATCAAAGGTTGATAACTAGTTTTTGAAAACACATATATGGATGTAGGTTGGAGTTTTTTAAAAACAAAATGGTCAGTTTCATCAAATTGAACATGTATTGTCTCTTTAACAGTACACGTGTTTTTATTGAAAACTTTATATACCTTAGAAGTTGTGTAGTAGCCTAATAAAATACCTTCATCAGATTTTGGTTTGAATTTATATAGATTATCATTAGTATTCAGAATGAATACCTTGAATCTAGAAATGATAAAGTAGGAAAAACTTGGTTTTGTACCATTCCATAACTCATAAAGTGTTTTATTAAGAAAAGTTCAAATCAAAACACCATTTATAGTATAAAAATTAGTTCTTATAGCTTCAGCCCAAAAATTTTTGGCTATAGAATACTCACTCAACATAGTTCTAGTTATTTCTCAAAGAATTATATTTCTTTTTTCAACAACACCATTCTGTTGAGGTGTCTTGGGTGCTGAGAAGTTGTGATTAATACCTTTTCTACTGCAAAAAGTTTCAAAATTAGAATTTTGAAATTCTCCACCATGATCACTATGAATAATTTTCAATGGAAGGTTTTTCACATTTTTTACATGGGCTCTAAAAAATTTTAAATAAGGAAAAGCTTCAAGAATTTTTGACATAAAATAGACAAATGTAAATCTTTTGTAATCACCAACCAAGAAAAATAAATAATATATTCCCCTAATGCGTCCAGTTTGTGTTGGACCAAAAAGATCCATATGCACTAGCTATATTGCATCAGTAGTTGAGGCTTCAATGATTGATTGAAAACTTGATTTATGTTTCTTTCCATATGTAAAAGAGTCACAATCTTTTGAAAAATTAAATCTATGCTCTGGTAGATCCTTAACTAATCTTTTCTTAGAGAGTTATCATAAGTTCATAAGGTTACAATGACCTAACCGTCTATGCCATAACCAATAATAATCTTCCATTGCACTATGTCAAGGAATGTCATGGCTCCTACGGTCTTCTAAGTATAGTTTGTAAGCATTCTCTTGCCTATTAGTAGAAAGAATAAAATCTTCCATGTAATTTTGTACTAAGCACTTATCATTCCTAAAATTGACAAGGTATCCTTGATCACATAACTGGCTTATGCTAATGAGGTTGTGCTTAACACCTTTAACAAATAAAACATTTCAACTCAATTTCATTCCATTAAGAATGATGTTACCTATAACAATAATTTCTCCCTAAGCATTATCTCCGAATGTTACTTTTCCTCATTTCGTCTTGATAATCTTATTAGAATAGGTTTTTTACCAATCATATGACGGGAATAAACACACTCTATGTTCCAAGTATTGTTGTTGGTACTTTCCCTATTTTCTTGAAAATAAGAAAAAGTTAGATTATTGGAATCCAAACATTCATGGATTAAGAATTGATAGATACCAAAGTATTGAGTATCCATATCTGTTTAGAAAAATACTCTTTATGAAACCCAATAGATTAAACTCTTTTTAAGGATAAAATTTTCTTCAAATTCCCACCACTTTGGCATTTAGTGCAAAAAGGGGCTTTAGATTGAACAAAATAGTTGTTTTTGAAAACCAGTTTTTGGTGAGTATATCCTTCTCCAGTAGTGATTCCTTGAGGTTTAATTTGAGAATACATCTTTTCAAAAAATTTCTTCCCAAAGGTAAATTTTGCAAGAATATTATTCAGAGAAAATATTTCAGATTTCCGTCTGATGACTAAATTCATATCCTTAGGAATCATTTCCTTAGAATTAGATTTTTTCTTGAAAACATTTATCTGTAAAATAGAGTTCTTATGTTCTTTTGAAAGTTCTTCTTTATCAAAATTTTCTTTCTCAAGGTCTTTAGAATTTTTTTCTAATAACTCTTATTTAATTTTATGATCTCTAGAAGGATCTAAAATCTCTTTTGTATGAATTTATTTCCTAGTATTTTCCTTTTCTAATTTCTTAGAAATTTTACAAATTCTTACATCATATAAAATGTAAATTCTAGAATCTTCTTTATATAAAGGTTCTTCATTTTCTGAGGATGAAGTATCTTCATTAGAATTACTATGTTTGGAATAGTAATTCTTATCAAGAGAAAAATTTGTTAATGACTCGGCCGAGCATACCATGGCCATAAGACATTTATTATGAAAACAAGTAGTAGCAATGGCTCCCATATTATTCTCTGATGACGAATCATATTCATAAGAATCACTTTTTGAAGAATCTCCATAGCAAGCACTCTAAGTATCATTTTCTTTAATACCATTGTTATGCTATGATCTATATAGTTTCTTATTATTCATTTCTGAATTCTGTTCCTTCCTTTAATTATTTTTCAATAAAGGACAACCAGGTCTGATATGACCTGTTCTATTACATTCATAACATGTAACTTCTCAATCATTCTTAACTCTGTAGTCATTCTTCTTTAATTTATTCTGATGGTTCCTTTGAGCTACAATCTTGTTCATTCTCCGAGAAATATTAGATAATTCATTCTCAGAAATTTCTGTGTCACTAGAATCAGTTTGAATAATGTCATTATTTTCCGTTGATCTAGTTACTCATTCTAGGGTCTTGGAATTCATATGTTTAGAAGTGGTTATAAAAGAAACTCCTCCATTCCCATTCTTCTTCTTGACATTTCAGTACCTCTCTTCATTCTGGTTTCATGCTGAAGAAGATTTCCAGACAACTCATCTAAGGAAATCTGATTAACTTTACCATTCTCATCAATAGCTATCCTCTTGGACTCCCATTCATTTGGCATGATATCTATGATCTTTTCCACAAGATCCTCATCATCCAATCCATTTTCTACCATAGATTGTATGATATTCATGGTAGTCATAAACCTTTGCTCGACTTTGCTTATAGGTTCCCCATAAGGAAAGTTAAAACTATGGTATTCAGCTCTCAACAAATCTCTTCTTGTCCCTATCACTTAAGATCTACCAAAATGCGTAACATTAAGTTTCTTCTAGATAGAGTTTTCAGATTCACATGAAGATATTTGACTATAGATGTCCATATTCATGGAACATTAAAAAATATTTCTGACTCTAAAATTTGATTGATATTATGATTTCTCCAGATTCTTGAAGGTTCTCAAATCTTTATCCAGAATCATATAATCTCCATTCAGCATTAGATAGTTATCAACTCTAGTATTGATAAAAAAAGTCTTAATCCTATATCTCCAGTAATCATTATCATTTCCATTAAAAACATAAGGTCTAGTTTTATTTAGGTTATCAATAAAACCAACATTTAACTCTCCCATCCTTAAGATAAAATTTGTCACCCAAACATATTTGTAGTATAAATCTGTAAACAAGAGAAAATCTCCTATGAAAGTAAAATATCTTTAAGAAAGAATGAATCTGAACAATGAGATTCTGAAAAATAGATTCTAAAAAAAATATGAATCCGGAAGTTCAATTCCAAATATTCAATTCCGAAAGATATGAGAGGAAAAATTATTTTATGAATATAATAGTGAGATTAATTTAGATTGTACCAAACCCTCTAATATCAATTGAGAGATGGTATTTGAGTGTGATATACTCTATAATACCAAATGTTGGATCAAATATGTAAACATGAGATTCTCAAATACAAGAGGGGGTGATTTGTATTTTTAAAAATTCCTTTGTAACTTTTCATATTGGTTGTGTTTAACAATATTAAAGTAGACAATTCACAAGACCACATATTTATAATAATTTGCTTGATTATGAAAAAGTGATTCTGAAAATGAAACATAACATAAGTTTACAACAACTAATATTCTACCTTAAAGCGTATATAATCTAAAAAATCAGAGTACATGTATGAGGATGTATAATAATGTTATACCTTCCTCAATAATACAAACATACAATGGAAAAAAACTAGTAACCCAGCAAGTAACAAACAATAACTCTTTTAACCCAAAGAAAATGGTATCCAAAAACCTTGGATAAGAGGTACCTTGATTTATAATCTCAAGAATGTCTGTCTTACCCACACCACGGTAAGCCCTCACTACAAAGATTGAAGCCTGTCTTGCTATCCTGGCAAGCCCTCAACTATCAAGTAGTCGACACCTCTGTCTTCCTATCCCCGGAAGCCCTCGATTGTGCAAAGAAACAATCAGAGTCGTACGAAGCCAATCTGCATAAAGCAAAGTTTGAACAATCTGTTCAAACATTCTCCATTAATCTTGATAGTTTATAAAAGACTCCCTCTCTATAAATCACTTCAACAACATATAATATTGGTTTTCAAAGATGTTGTTATGTTTTTTTATCAAGCTCTTTCAAATGTGCTCCTATTTATAGGCACAAATCCAACGTTTGTCTCCCCCCTCCAACGGTCATATTTTTCCTTGAATTCTGAATGGACCTATAAATGCGTCACTCAAAAAATGGTTAGTGAGTAACTAAAATAATGACATCATTTTATATCTAAACAAGTGAAATCATAATGAAAATCCGATATTTGGAATGATGAAAATGAATGTTCTTAGTCAACCAAAAAGGAATTAGAGTCTATAATACAAAGGATATTCGGATTCTGTTTTGTAGGAATTCGAAACCTGAATTCTATAGAATTATAGAGTCTAAATTTCAAGGAAATTCAGATTCTGGATTCACTAAAATTCAGAACCTAAACCTACAATGATTGTAGTCAGATTTCATGAGAATTTGGAATCAGAACAAATAAGAGTTTGGAGTCTTCCTTCAGTGAACTCGGAGTCAGAACATGGACAAGTTCATAATTAGAATTCGTAATGATAATTAGGTGTCACAACTCAGAAAAGTTCATATCCAGAATTCAGAGTTGAATGTCATAATGTTTGTATCCAGAATTCTGAGTGGAACTTCATGAGAGTTCGTATACAGAATTCGGAGTTGAACTTTATAAGAGTTTGTAACTAAAATTTGGATTTAAACTTCATGAGAGTTCATAATTAAAATTCGGTGTTGAACTTGTTAAGAGTTCATAACCAGAATTTGGAGTTGAACTTCATGATATTTCGTAATCAAAATTTGGAGTGTTAAATAGAATGTCTCATATCAATGTATTATATGATTCTGAGGTTTTGATTTCATTTGGGTTTTTACACATAGAAAATTATGATTTGAGCATTGAAAACATGGTACGGATAAATTTCCATGGGAAATAAAAATTTTCCTTATAAGGTCAAAATATAGGGTAAAATGAAATTTTCCTTAAGATAAGGTGTTTGTGATTTTCAAAACAATAGAAATGGTAAAGTTCATAAGGAAGCCTTAATGAGTCAAAAAACCACCCCCTTACATGAAGGAAAGGAGAAGTCATAAGGTAAACCTTATTGAATCAACATATATATTCCATGTTTTCCACGAAAATTAGACATTTCCAATTTGGATTAATAAAGTAGTTATCATTCAAGAATATTAGGGGATATATCATTGCATCCAATATGTGTCAATCAGTCCCCCTCATGACACATAAATATGATTTTGTTTCTAAAATTATTACCATACCATTGGTTGACATTGATATTTTTCTCTATATCAATTGCCTATCAAATTACGATGAAAATATTTATTCTAAGAAGAAGGAAGTTACACCACTTGAGAATGGTGTAGAATCCCATATCGTTAGATCACAAACCTCACCTTATTATTCTTATCTAGATCCAACCACTGTATGTCTATTGAATGAAATTCTTGGTGCGGAAGAGAATACAATATATATGGATTAGTAATGAAATATTCATATTGAATATGTACCTACAATGCTTGAATACATTGATGTATTTCCATAAGATTTACCTAGACATCATACAGAGTGTCAAGTTGAATTCTCTATTTATTTAATTCCTAGTGCAAGACCTATATCAAAGACTCCCTATATAGTGGAACATATGGAATTCGTGGAGTTAAAGAAACATCTAGAATAATTTAATGGAAAATGATTTATTTAACCTATTGTTTATCTGTGGGGATCTGCTGTCCTTTTTTCAAGAATAAAGTTGGATCAATGAGGCTATTCATTGATTATAGATAATTCAATGCTATTAAAATAAATATAAAGTATCATATGAAATGAATTGATAAATTATTTGATCAACATCATGGAGCCAAATATTTATTGAAGATTGACCTTTGATATGGATATCATTAGCTTCGTGTGCTAAAGGAAGGTATTATAATAATAACAATTTAAACTAGGTATAGGAATTATGAGATTAGAGTAATGCATTTTGGACTGACTAACATAGACTAAATTTTCATGGAAGTAATGAATAACGCTTTCACGGATTATCTTGATGAATCTTTTTTGGTATTTATCGATGATATCTAGGTATACTCTAAAATATATTATAGCAATTAATTTCACATACAGATTATTCTGAAAATACATAAATGAAATGAATTATATGTGATGTCTATCAAGGGTGAATTTTGGCTTCAATAAGTTCATTTTCATGGACACATTTTCTCTGTAGATGGAATCTTAGTTGTTTATGTGATGAAAAAGGAAACCCAATAATGGCACATTCCAAAGAACAATATCCTAGGTTCATAGTTTTACATTCTTAGAATATTATTATCGGCACTTCTTTAGAATTTATAACGATTGGATAACCCAATAACTAAGATCAAATGTAAAGGGGTTGTGTTTTTATAGAATATATGATTTACAGAAGGCATTGAATTATTAAAAATGAAGTTTTTTCAATTCTTTAGTTTGACTATGCCATCTAGAAATGATTGCTTTTTGATATACTGGGGTTTATACAAGAATGGGATAGGATTCATCCTTACAAAAAAGGATAAAGTTATTTTTCATTAATCAATTATTTTAAAGATTCATGAGAAAAATTATCCAACTCATGATATTGAGTTATTAGTCCTAATCTTTTCATTGAATATGTGGATAAATTCTCTATACAGTGAAATATATGAGATATATACAGATCAAAAGAGTTTGAAGTTCATTTTTACACAAAGAGAACTCAACATGAGGAAAATTATATGGATCGAGATACTCAATGATTATTAATTTTCAATAGTATACCACCCATGAAGGATAAATAATGTCGAAGATGAATTAACTAGAAATGATCGTGTCCTTCAGACCCAAATGAGGATTGAGAGAGATCCCATATTCATGGATCTTCTAAGGATGGATGTGGTAATTTTTAAACAAGGGGAAACATAATTCATCATTTAAATGATTGCTAACCATCTTTACTAATGAAGATAAAAATATCACAATTTGATGATGAGAATCATCAAAAAAAATACTGCTGATTAGGATGGGTGATTGGATGACATCATGAATGAGGATGGGGTTCTAAAATTTTGGAAGAGGATAAGTGTTCCATCAGTACCTGAGCTAAAAATGGAATTATTATATGTTCCTCATATCCAAAATTTCCTTATACAACCTGGTGTCACTAAAATATATAAATATCTAAATGGATGATTTTTGTTGGATAACATGTAGTGAGAAATTATTGATAGTTTTTCAAGGTGTATACTATGTCTACACATGAAATCCAAGTGAAAAAATCCTATAGGGGTTTGAAACCTATACACATTTATATATGAAAGTGGGAGGACATTACGATGGATTTTTACCTAGAAACAACAAGGAAAGATAGAAGGAAAGATTCAATATGTGTATTTGATGACTGTCTCACAAAATCAGTACATCTACTTTCATTAAGAGTGGATTTATCACTTGAGTACCAACAATAAAATTGTATTAATGAAGATGTAATATTTCATGGTTCAACTCTATTAATTGTGTCTAATCGAGATCCCTGATTTACTTCAAAATTCTGAAAGATTATGTAGAAGGATTTAGATATAGAGCATCATATAAGTACTGCTTATCACCCCCAAACTGACATAAAATCTAAAAGGACTATTCAAACAGAAAAATACATGTTGAGATTAGGCTATCTTGACATTCATGGTATTTGGATTCAATACAATTAATTGGTGTAATTTTTATAAAAAAATTGTTTCCATTATAGCACTAAAATTGTTCCATATGATGCATTATATAATAATAGGTGTCAAACCCCAACATGTTTGCATGATTATGGAGAGAGGATTTGTATAGGGACAAATTTTATTAAAGAGACAATTTAAAAGGTAAAAAATATTATGGAAAATATTAATGCATCTCTAAGATGGAAAAAGAGTCATTCTAAAAACTAGATAAAGGACTTGGAATTCCATGTAGGAGATCATGTATCTTTAAATGTATCTCCATGGAAGGGTGTATTAAGGTATGGTATGAATGTTAATATGAGCCCTATATACCCTAGATCATATAAAATTCTAGAAGTAATCGGAGTTGTATCCTACAATATAATAATGCATCCATGTCTCTTAAACGTTCAAAATGTGTTTCATGTTTTTTTGTTAGTGAAATATATTCAAAACCCAATGCATGTACTCACCAATGATGAAATATAGCTAAAACCTAATTTTTTATACAATGAAGTGCCTATAGAGGTTCATGAAAAATGGGGATGGTAATGAGAAATTGGAAAACTCTGATTGTACAGGTTCATTTGAGAAACCATAAAATGGAGGAGGCAAAATGGGAACCAGAGTATGTTATGAATAAGAACCACCCTCATTTTATTAGGGAACAATATACACGAAAAATTTTGAAGACCACATTTCTAAAGGAGGGAAGAATATGACAACACAAAAATTTTATGGTGTGTCTATCTTAAATAATTTTTTCCATTAGATAGCCTATATTTCATGAATCACTGAGTATACAGGGAAAAACAATTTTTTATTTATATGATAAATTCATAACATATACATTAAAATTAAAATTTTCTGTTATGTGTTTGGAATTTTGAAAAAGTGACATACACAGGTGCGATTAGTCTGATATTTTGAGTTTGATAGAATTATGTTAATTTGAGGTAAAGAGTAACATTCCATTTTGAATATTAATACACCCTTAAGAATAATATTCTATCTTTATGAATAGTAATATTTCCCTTCTAGATGGCAACGTTACACAAGAAAATATAAATGACATTTATGCACCTTAAAAATGTAGATGAATATTTTAAGTGTTCGTTTTTTTGATTATATGTTTTTTAATTAAAAATTACATTTCTAATATTTAGATAATTATTTTATAAAAATTGATTTCATTTTTTGATTATACATTTTGAACAATAGTTAGGGTAACTTTTTGGTATTTTTATGAAATAAATGATTTTTTGAATATTAATATATGATAAATTAGGATAACTTCTAAATACATGATTTATTGTGTCATGGACGCTGTCCTGCAAAGATATGCACACTTGGTTTGAACATACACGAACTTATTACTATTTTTGGACATGGAATGATTACTATTTCATTTCTTAATGAAAAATAATTAACAAATGATTAAAATATTATGAAAACCCTCCTCCCCTATAATATATAAACCACCCATCATGCCCTCACCCACTCACACCAATAAAGATTTAATCCATACCTATGTTCTGAAAAATACACTTCCCAAGGAATCCCCCACGACCAAGACCTATTGGTCTCACAAAAAGGCCAAAAAATAATGCCTTAAAGAGATTCTCAAGGAGTACACAAGAGATGAACCTATCTTTCTATTTTATTCAACTCCATTTACATGTTCCATTATTTTGTTTCTCTCTCCTAACATCCCCACATCCATATTCTATGATAATTATAAAACCATAAATGAACTAAAAATTTATTATTCGAGAAGAATATTTTTTCACCATCTATCTTTTTCCCCCTCCTTTATTAATAAAAATGAATACACCATCCGATATGTGTTAATTTATCCCATTCAAGGAAGAGGGGTTTTCCATTTCAAATACCATCTTAAATTAGGGTAATGAAACAATTATTAATGTTTAAATAGATTAAAATATATTTGTTACATCATAGGTGACATTATTTAATCCTTACACACTCATAATGTAACATAGTAATACAAAACAAGTTCATGGTGTACAAAACCACCATGTTAATCCAAGAGTTTATCGTTGAATTTTATCTAATGATTCATCCTCATGTTATATAATAAAATCATTATAAGATCATTTATATCTCTGTAATTTCACTAATAATAAATATTAACCAATATTTATGTATAACCACACATCAAATGAACTTCCGTTCACATATACAAGTAAAATGACCATGTAAACAAAGGAAGAAAATGCCTCCAAAACAATAAAATTGATAATATTAAAACCATAAAAGTGGACATGAATAAAAAAAATACCGATAAACTTTATGAATTAAAAGTATATGAGTTTTTTATTATTATTAATTATTGATGATAAATTTGAATTTTCTGGTCATTAAGATCAATATGGAACACCTACTGGCATAAGGTAAGGGGTTCCTTATCTCTCTTTTATTTCGGTGAGAATTCTAATGTTCACATATTATTTCTTATATGTAATGTTTTTTACTAACATTTTTTTATATAATAAATTTATTATCATTAAATTTGTGTTATTTAATGTTTTAATTTATGATTATTAACTCAATTGATTACAATGTTTTATGGTACTTTGTTTGGGTTTCCATTTCATTGTGATTTAATCAGTATTGTGCACCTAATCATTCTTATATAGTGTACCTACTACACCTTTTATTTTACTATTCATTTCAAATTGTAAATTAATTTTATATCCATTTTCTAGTTTGATGGATATTATTATTGTCTTCATCTGTATACCCTTTTACATATGTTGTTCATTTAAAATGTTTTTTGAATAGTGGAAATATTAATGAATCAGTATCCTCTACTCTATAAAGATATTTATAAGGAATATTATTCTTCTAGTAAATATATTTATAAGAAATTATATGGACTTTATGTGATGAAATGGTACCACTATATCCCCTCAATTCATTGATAGGTCTCTTCAGACAAATCAATTGGTGATAAACCCTTTGAGTTTGATTCCAATATATAATCGGAGCAATATCTACCCACAGATTTAAACTATTTAGGTAGTATAGTGGTATCATGTTCTAGATACATAAGGTAAAATTAATAATAATCCTCTTTATTCATTTTCAATAATTACTATCCATGAGTTTTTTACTATAAAAAAAATATGGATGTAGTTTAATTTTTAGTTTATTAGTAGCTTGTTATTTTCTTTTTTTCACCATGCCATACAGTCTTTACTAAGTTGATTATTATTCGATTATTGTTTATTCATGATTTTTCATTTTTTGACCCTTATAGAGTATTTGATATCCCCCCTTTCATTTGTTTACCTTCAATCATTAATGAGACGGAGACCATTTATTTAGTTCTCATGGATACAATTTATTTGTTTTTTGTGATGTATTATATATTGTAACCTTTACAAATATAATATGAGTTTCCCATATTTATCTAGTTTCATCGAGACTGCAAAACCGATCATTCAGTCGAGATTTCATTCCTTGTAATCATGAATCTGTAATAAAGTAATACTCTTGCTCTGTGCTTCTGGGATTGGGTAATTACACCCCAGATATAGTTATCCTAGACATAACAAGGTAATGAGATGATGAATGCACTAGATCTGATGATTTAGGGGAAATCACGGATGTGGTCAAACTAAATATTCTATTCATGTACCCATGGAGGACAAATATGAATTTGAAAATAATGCGCAAGAGATCTAGTAGGCAAAAAAATTAAAGGAGGGGCCTTAGAGTCCTCCTGTAGTTTCTTGCATTATATTTCCATACATGACTACTTATATGGGGTTCAATATGATCAAACCAGATTTTGAAGAGGTCTGACATTACCAAAACCATTAGAATAAGATACTCCCTAATCCTCTTCAAAAACACAAGGCGCAACTTCCACATGTGAACTGTCTACTAAACCACATGCCCAGAAACAATCAGTATCAGGACACAAAAATTTATGTAACAAAATTTAGGTGTTCTACAATAGTTATCTTGATTCCTAATGAAACTAAAAATCCTCTATGCACTCCAAGATTCAAAATAACTCATGGATACACTTTTTGAATACCTTTGTAGGCCATAAGAACTTGAGATAGAAGTCTCAACCACTATAGTCTAGAAATTGTAGACTATGTCCTTTGGATATAATGACCCCATTTCTGTCACTTGTGAATATCATGATGAGTCCATCCCTAAATGGATCATGCCCTTATATATATCAACTAGACTCAATAATATCAATATCATAAGGGAGTTGAATCATAATGGACTTGGGTTTAATATCGTCCCATTTCAAACACTCATACGTTTTGGGGTATAGAAAAAAGGACATATCCCCTACAATGTCAAGCATTCAAGGATATGATAAGAATGAGAAAGGAACTATTGGGAATATAAAAATCGAATCCGGTTTTTTGGAACTCACATCTGACATCATTTCATGAATATCCATCAAGACATCATTAATAATGTCTTTCTTGGAAGGTCATGGCTGCATATCCACATGATGATTCCATCAGAATTACATCAATGTTTGAAGAACCACATAAAATGAAAAGTTGACATATATATGGGGACAATGCCCTCTTTGAGAATTTCGGATCCATATATGTTGAAATAGATTTCTATAAGTAATTATGTAAGCAACCAATGAAGGGTGATGATATATAGGTTACTGATCATAATGGCTTGGGACTCACCCCTATGAATCCACGGAGGATACGTGGACATTATTATGTTCTTCCCATAAAAAATGGCTTAAGTAGAAGATCTCACATCAATGGTCAATTCCTCTCATGTCATTAGTGAAAATATAAAAAATAATTATTTCGGTCATATCTTTGAAACAACTACGTCAACATGGGATGATAATTTCTCTTTTAATAGCCTCTCTATGTCCATGGTACTAATAGAAAGGCCCCCATATTTTCATCATCACTAGAAAATGTCTTCATAGTTCTATAAATAGAAGAGGATGATGATGATATTTGGAGTACCCCTACAACATTTGAGGAATGTTTCGACACCACCCTAGATTACCTTATGCAGATAAATCACGTAACATAATAAGACACACAAACAACTCTAGTTGTTGTTTCCATGCCACTAAAAGGGAAATAAATGCACATATAATTTCAAAAGACGCTCTGAAATGTGTTTACCAGGAACTATATAGAAATTCCCAGACTAATTATAGAAATTTCTCTGTACCATATCAGACAGCCCGATGGGCATCGAGGCTACAAAATAAAATATATGATAATGTATCCCTCCCATGCTTTCAATATATAAGATAATGTATACATTTTGATCAAATCCAACATTGTTTGAGAGGTGTAATTCAAAATATTTGTTCCCAACATTGACCTTATCAGGATGAAAATCATGCATAATAGGGAAATCATTGAGTATAGATATCTTAATAATCATTTCCTAAAATATTATTTACCATTTATGATCACAGAACTCTGGATTGATGAAATTTCAGGCTTCCAAGAACATTCCATCATGTCGAGTATTTGCGGTACAATTAGAAATTGATTTTCCATGAAAATGAAGGAGACACAATTTTTGGAATGCATCAAGGGATCATCTACTATCAGGTCACGCACATAGATTAAACAGTGATGTATCCACATATCATCACACCATGCATCACATCGTTAAAACATTGTTGGGATGAATATGAGAGCGTTTAGTCAAAGGCATGTTCGTTAAAACCAGACAATCATGGGATCACATAAGGGACTTCAAAACAATATTTTACAATATGTTGTATCCCTATCCAAAGGATGAATCCATTGATGCCTGGTTTTTGGTAACATATGGCATGTTCTGTGTATTTCATGTATGCCACTGCAACATTATGGTTGACATTGATGACACTTATTCTATTTTAGGAAGGTCACCCATTAAAATATAAAAGGACATCAGGGGATCCAATATAGCCTTGCCTAAAATCCGAAATTTATAGAAAACTGTCCCAACAAAGCTCTCTCATTCAATATGTTTATGAAGAACGGAGTCACCAACAAATGGAATGATAGATTACAAAAAAAATTCGAATGTCTCAATCTATACATGATAAAACCACTGGTTTTGATGCCTTTAGATGAATGGAGGCCCAACATTTTATATGTGGAATCCATGTAATGTGTACTGGGTGCCATCCTCAGACAGAATAATGTTACAGGAAGCAAAAATAGATAATACTACATTAGCTGTACAATTCTATGTACTGAAAATAGATATTAGGATGTTGGAATGAACTGCCATGTAGGTATTATTATAGTGAAATGAAGTTTCATTACATGCATCATCCCAAAGTCTACATGGTCTCTACTATGAACCCGACTGTGTACATCCTTCTCTTACATTTGTTTACTAGGATCTTTTCTCAAAGGGTGGCCATTTCGCAACAGTGAAAAATTCTGTATATATCATTGATGTTTGGGAAAGGGAGAGACCTTACAAATCTCCATGTAGAACATCCTACTATGGATGATACATTGGAATACCCCAATCACTTATATGAAGAGGTATTGTATTCCTATGACACTCCTCGTACATGGTAGATGTGCATAGTTGTTCCTCCCAAAGTCCTGAAAGTGTAAGAATGGAAAACCCAAAGCACAATCGAGTTTTTCTAAGGATTTTATCTTTCTCTCCAAGAAGATCATGTTTTTCCTACACTTTATCACTATCCCATGGAAGCACAAATAACGAGAAAGAGTACTAACCTCTCATTACTGGATTGGACGTAGCCCAAAATTTGTACATAACCAACATGATTATCAATGGGGACCCAAATACTAGTGATATAGAAGAGAAATAGATAATATACCATTAAAAATAATGAGCATCCCCCTCACTGGTTTTGATAGAGGTGTGATGGTAGAAATCACTTTTCAACAGAAATGGAATTATGTTCTTCGATCACAGAATTCCCATGATCAACCACTGGATAATGCATCAATTGTCTTGGATGATCCAAATCAGAAGAAAAAACCTTCTTATTATAATTCAATAATGGTTTCATCCATCAAAATATATGATATTTAAGAGATAAATTAGGCTAGAACCACCCTAGAGCATGATGAACCAATAAACACTCAAGGATGAATGTCATCAATAATCCGTTAACTTTAAAATGTGACTCTCTCTATAGACCATGCAGGAGGGGAACAAATATGGTGCATGGAATCAAGCTTCACCATATAGAATTTTCCAAATGTGGAAATGCTGAAATGTAAACATGGAGATGATGGAATTCTCCACTAGTGCATAGAATTATGGTATTTTTTTGTCATGGAAGAATCTCGTGCATGCTTGGTTTTACCCATCCATCATTGACTAGGCACTCCCAAAAAACTCTGAGGTAGGGATATTACTAGAAAACCATGATACCAGATTTTATGGAATTAGATAGTAAATTTCATTCAATCTAGATTCATGTGAACTTCATCTCACATCCATTGTAATTTATATATTCTACCAAATATTCCTAGCCATTTCCTATTTGGGAGATGGATGTTTTGGGGCCATATACCCCATCAACTACGAAGCAGTTCAAGAACATCCAGACTTATACCAACTATATTTCCACATGGGATGATGTAATACACATAAAGGAATTCTATAAAAAGTGAATCACCAACATTATATATTCCCATATCATCACTAGGTTCTATGTACCTCATACAATATTGATGGACAATGACCCCATATTTTTTTTCCTCATTGTTGATGAAGTTCTTCCATGAGTAACATATTGAGTCCAATCACTCACTCACTATCATGTTGTATAAAATTAATAGATAGTGTCCTTCAATAGGACTCTATCAAATATAATCTAGAAGATGGTGAATAAGGATAAGAGTTCATGTCCATAAATGCTCCACCATACTTTATGGGGTGTAATGTTCCACCACCCTTACTTCTACACAAGCAACCCCATACTCACTAGTGTGTGAGACTGAGGTAGTGTTACACATATAATTCTAACTACCATTAATCTAAATATCAATTTTCACACAACTTTTAGATGATGAAAAATCAGAAATGTGACTGGGAAAGTTGGAACAAGAAGATGAGAAGTGGTTGCACACAGTGCACGATCTTCAAATTCATCAGAATCAGAAATCATTGGATGTTAATAACAAGTCTCACCCACATTAATAATGTAATGGATAATTGGTGTTATTCATAAGAAACCCCATAATACTGGGAAAGAATCCCCCTAAGCTGGAACCCAAATTGGAGGGAACATACATCACACAAAGGGATTACCACAATAGGGCTTACACGTTGTCCAAAATAGATGGGGGGAATGTCCCACCACCGACCAATACTAGATTTTTCCAGGAATAATTTAAATAGCTATTGACATATGGGTGTCTAAATGTGTGTAAATTCCATTATTTTTCTTTACCATATGTGGTTAAAATATACAAAGTTCATCCTATTTGCAAGACTATAAACTATGTGGCATCATTTGTCCTAAAAAAATTATGTTAAACTATATGAAATTTTTTCTAACGAAAAATGCTAAAATGCAGGGCCGATGTCTTTACCACGTGACATAAAACTGCACAGATCTATGATATCCATCTTAATTCATGTGAAGTAACCTACATCTATACTGCATGACACTGAACATCATGGTTCATATAGAACTAAGTGTGTAATGATTCTCATTTCCAACCAGATGTGTAGGGATGACTCAATCCTATATCATTGTCTAACCACTACATGATATGAAATTATCTTTTAGTAAACCACTATGAATTTACATTATTGTGAGAACTATGTTGTTCTGTTTTATCACACCGATCATAGCTCACATGATCTTAGGAATTTTGTAAAGGAATTACCTTTAAAAGAGGTATTATGGTACAAAACAGGTCCATCATAGTCTTGAATAAATGAACATGAAATTCATACCAAATTCCCTCACTATAATACATTAAAATAAACATTCGATGACCTTTCCACCTTATGTTAAAATGTGTGGTCCTCTTAGAAATACATTTGGTTTTATTATCAATATCATGAGATAAGTAGTGATGCCCAGACATCCACTGTTGGGAATAAACCCAATGTTCGCATAAATTCACTTAATTTTTCCACTATCCTCACCGAAGGATGTAAATATAAATAGAATATATATAACCATGTATGGATTTATTGTCACTTTTTATGAGATATGTATCAATGATCGAACATCAATTATAGGGTCTTACCACAACTTTTCTATTTATTCGCATTAGTGTACCATCATCCTCACCACATGGCCATAAACTAAATATAATATCATGAACTTAATGTTGAATGATTCTTATAATCATGAGATATGTATTGATTCATGGATATCAAATCATGGGATAGACTACAAGAGTTGATGATAATAGTTCTCAACTCAATGTATATATCAGAACTGTGCAACATATTTCCTATTAATAAACTATATCATGCTTAATTTTTATCCCCAAGAGATATTTAGTGAATTCAATGTCTTCATGTCTAGGGGAAACATCAACATCCCAACACATTTATGTTGGTTCCTACTCCCTTACCCCATGACATTTATCTACATGTAAGTACATCCTTACTTCATGGTGATAAACTACATGGAAGAACATCCTTACTGTGTGATGTTAATCTGCATGAATGTATGTCCATACCACATGAAGATAAGTGGTACATAAGTGAATCCTCAATTCCCAATGATAATTTCCACGAAGTCAAGAACGTCCCCACTACATGAAAATAAACTATGTAGACCTTATATCAATTTTTATTCCTTATCAATGTACAACAAGAGGCTTACCTCGATCAACCAGAGTATGGGTTTCTTCCAATATAATTTAAGAGAACCTACAATACATACAGTGAAATAATACATTAATCTATAAAACCAGAAAAAAAAATCACCATTGATATTTTAAAAAAAAATTAAACATTTGACACTTCTGAAACATGAAAATAAAAAAATATTCATAATGTAATTGAATTTTTGAAAATCAACTTCAAATTAATTTCCCATATATCATAATGTTCCTCTTTATTTTTCAAATATTAAATTTTCAATAGATATATTATGTATTCTATTAAAACATGGTAATGATCATTAAACCATTTCAATATCATACATTCCAATTCATTCATTAAAGAGGAAACAAGTTATTGGATATATTCTATAAATCAAAAAATTCTATAAACTCAACTATTGATAGCCTAAACACAATACAAAAAAAATCATTAATATGTTCCAGGTAATTCTAAGAAATATAATTACATTATTTATATCCAGTATCCATTAATCTAATCTAAACACCATTTTCTCACAATCACATACATATTAATGGTTACCTTTACATAATCACGTGTTTCTCCAAAAATACATCATTTATGATAAATAACTTTTATAGGTCATCTATTCCATTAAACACGTTCTATCATATCTAGAACGAGGAACATATAATAATAAATGATTATATAGTTAATAATTTTATAAATAGAATCTTATGATATGATGTCACCTTAAATATATAGTTCCCTCACCAAAGGTATTTTCCTCTCTATTTAGGTTTTTTTTCACCTGGTGATCTAGCAGTATTTCATGCTTGCATCGCCTACCTCCTCTTCGTCTTCATCCCTATACTTCTTCTAGATTTATCGTGTTCCTCATATTTGATTATGGCCTCTCATTATGACTTATCCTCTCTCGGCATTAGCTCATCAGAGTAGTGTCTTCTTCACTTCATTGTGTGTGACTTTAGGGATAGATATTTTTCAATGGGATTTTGGATCTAGCCTCAGATATATCATAGGGTTCATATTTCTCCCGAAATAGTTCATCTGTATATAGGGGACTTACCCCTCTATCTCGATTCAATTTTTTGGTTATTTTCTCAATTTTATTGATTCAATATTCATTCCTTGATGTTGGTTAAGATGATTTTTATTTTATGGTGATGTGTTCATGATCTGGAGAATAATTCAGATTGACTATGTCATTTCTGTTGATAATGAATTTTTTTTGTTCTCCCTAGTTTTGAATGTTTTATTTCATTGTTCATTTGGTTTATCATGGTCATATCGTTGGTCTGTTAGTGTTCTTATCCTGGTGCTGGCCCCAAAGTTAATGTTAAATTGTCAAGGTGGTGGATGCATATCACTGTTTAGACCGCTATCAACCACATAATGTACTTTGGATCTTGGTTTCCATCAATCTACTCCCTGTCATATTTGAATAGTGAATCCCATGAATTTAAGGGATGTGAGAATGAGTAGTCGATAGATATTTAGGAGGTGCTTATTTGGGTTGAATTATTCAAGATCCTTAGGCCCCCTGAGGGCTTGAACTGCATGATGGATTGTGGAGTGGATATCTTCGTGGTTTTGATGGATGCGGTGAACTATTTTAGACTTCTTTGTTAGTGGTACTAATATCTCACATCATTAAGTTCATATATTTGATAGTTCCAATGATCATTATTGGTTAGCTTGTGGATTTTAATTTTTGATGACAATGAAAATGAAATTATGACGAATTATTTGGATTCCAATAGTCTCATCATCAATGATATTGTGTGAGGACTGGACAAGGACATCTCCCATGGTGGTGAAATATATTTCTAGTTTGGATTATAAATTTTTAAATGTGTAATATGATATTTTTATCTAGTTTTTGTTGTTGGATGCATGACTATTTATGGTTATGTAGGTTCCTACATAACCAAAAAGTGACCTTCCAAAATAATAATAAAATTGACTGAGATATAAAAACAAAACATTGGTATTCCGATTCATAAATAATTCATTTCCCCCACATAATTCTAAAACAATTAACTATGCTTTGTTATCTTGTTTATTAAAATGAATATCTATTCCCAAGTAATCTATAGTTTGTTCATTATTTTTAATATAACCATTCCATATAAATCATTTATAAATCTATTTAAATATTTTCACTTTTGGAAGTTGAATTTGAATATGATAATAATTTCAAAATTTAAATCATTCAGTGTTTAATGATATCATTCATATTTAAATATTCCAATCCATTGAATTAACTAACAATTTCTTTCTCCAACGGATTTTATATTCACTGTTTACATATTTTTCGAATTTAAAACATCCTTAAATTCCTCAAATACATACAATTGGGTGTTTCTTCCCACATTTGCAACACACATGGGGCTAATTCCTTTTTCGTCCACATTATACTCTACCAGAACTCCCCATGGTCTCTTTTAATCTCATCATTACTGAGCTTAAGAGTTTCTATGGAATAAATTGTTAATAATGTTACGTGAAATCTAATTATGCATAATAAAAATTTCATTCATTACATTCATTATCACATTTTACTGGCCATTTTAAAATTTTCTATCTTAGTAATATAAAAAAGTGAAATCTAGTTGACACCATTAACAGTAACAAGAAAGAATTATTTGAGCAACCCTTATCATTGTGGATAATCTCATAATCACGAAAAATTAATTAAACAATGTCTAAATTTGGAATTGTTTTCTAAATTTATGACTCCTTATAATTAACCAAGGTTATCCAAGAACAATACCAATTTCAATTGATCATGACGGTTCATAAAGAGTTTATATATATCCAAATAATAATCCTCGGGAGTGTCAACCTAGGTGTGTATAAAATCTTGTTTTTGTGCCTTAGTTCCCTATCAAGACTATCTCAACTCGTTTTATTCATGAATATTGACCCAATTTACATATTTTCTAGACTCACATAATCATATTGTTTACAGAATAGGTGTTGTTTCATGGAAACAAATTATTCAATCCGTTACCAAAATTCTAGGAAATTTTACAATAGATTTCATCATCCTTACATGTATCCTTAGATACATCCCAAAACATTTCCATATAAATATCTATAGGGGTATGACTATATATTTCTCTTCATATATTCAAAAGGATAACTAAACAGTTCCATTTTTACCAACTACAAGGAAATAGGAATATCATATATGGATATTACATCTATTTCGATGAATATTCATTATGTAGTCCAAACTGAAGCCTGAAAATCCTTATATTAGTTTGTATTTGGAATCATAGAACAGGGTCATCTAATCTAATGAAATTTCCTTATCATATCTCATGAATATCTTCTTCTTTAGTACTCTTCACAAATATACCCTAATTAAAAAAATCATTTTGACATGGGGATAAAAAAATAATAAATAGATATCTGAGAAACCCATTAAGGGTTAAAAGGAGATATAAATAATAATAACATGATCATATGTTTTTGAGATGTTGAGTATAACATTTGAAAACCATACCTTGTATATCAATGATCATACTTATCATAAAAAGAATAAATATTGGATGTTCTTAAGATATGTATCATGGAGTAATAAAAATACATGATTAATGAGATCATAACATTACATATGAAATTGAATTTTTGAAATGGATAATATCATATAATATTGTGAACCTATATAAATAAAAATAGATTTAATCATTATGTTAAGGTCATGAAATTATGCCATCACTTAAACTTATGGACATACATCTTGGTTGACGTACCACATTCTATACAACTAATTGAGTTCACACATAAAATTTTGAACATGTAAAAACCTTTACACTTGAAATTTTGAACATGTAATAATGTTCAAGAATCAAATTAGGAACATGTAATCATATTCATGCATTGGTGGCTACACCCATTTGGCCGGAGACAACACCATCCCCAGTGGTCATCTTGTCTTACTCCATAAGGTTCACACCCCATTACATCAATGTTTTTATAATGATTTATATTAAAAATTACTCAATAAATTTAAGGTAGTAATATGTACCACCCATCTTATAATGAAAACCATATTTATTTGTACCAAAAGAACATAATAATTCATTATATTATAACCCAAGAATTGAAATGGGAATCATAAACATTTCATAATATCATAAATAATGGAATAAATACATGATTCATAATCCATTAATAATATGATAAACCTTGATATGAAGTTGTTTTAATAATAATTTATCATGTTATAACCCCTAGAAGAGAAACATTTTTAATAAACAACACATCATTATAATCCTAAACCATTCAGATAAATAATATGAATGGTATCCTTGGATAATATCCCTCAAAAGTCATGGGTAAAAACAAATGATTTAATTTAAAATGTAAAATAATTTTTAAATATCATTAAATGGATTTATTGTTTATAATACACATTATAAATGTGATAAACTTTTTTTTAATGATAAAATATGTACAATTTTTTTCTGTATTCAATATATAAAAATATATATAGAAATCTTGGAAAAATTAAGAAAAGAAAATTAACTATAAATATCATCGAAAACATATAATTTATTATTCAAAAATAAATTAAAATAATAGTTTAAAATTATTTTTAAAATCATTTATAGAAAAATTGGTTTTTGGAAAACAAAAGATTTCCAACCGAAGAACGAAATAACGATGGATTTTTATAAAAACATTTGTTTTCAATATATTATGTACCAAGATGTGGAAATAAGGTATCGTTGCATGGATATATTATGAATAATTAAATAATAGGAAAATTAAATATAATTATTAATAATGAATCTTAATATTTCATAAATGGAATCATAATCATTACGATCTCGATAAATTAAGAGATTAAAGGAATAAACTCATTCCACCTTGTTAATATTGAATCATAATCCACATGGAATAATAACATTACATAAATAATAAAATATCATCTAATTGAATTTATTAAATAAATAATATGTCAAATGGGATGTATATATACCTCAAAAAATAATATAAGGTCAAAATATAACATGGGTCTCAATAAAAAAACGGACAAACAATTCCCTTAACGCTTTGGTGACATTGAAACCATTATTACATGAAATAAATATCATAAAAGTAATATGAAAATAAAAAATAATTAATTAAAATATTCAAATATTATATTCATGGGAATCAAATAAAATACATTGAAGAAATAAGTATTGAATATCAGATGTGCCTCACAAATGTAACAAGTTATATGAAAATTCCTTAGATTAAGTATTAACCATCATAATAATTATTCAAGAATACAATATAATAAATATAATATTACAACACATATATTATAAAACCATATTCATATATTTCATACCATATGTCTAATTAATGTGAAAATTTATTTATTGATTATTAAAAATACCATTTTGAATTAATATTTTGTGAAATAACAACATTGTTTTCATAAACGTTTCTATTTGTTACATTTTTTCCAATAAATATATATTGAAATAATTATACCCAAATTCAAATTTTTATTTATATATAATTTATTTTAAGTACATATTTATTTTCAGTGATCTATAAAACTTAGTGATAGGAAATTAAACACACTGTTCATAGAGAAGGTAGGTAGTACTTACGAATGAACATAGTTTCCATTTTCATCTCATATTGAATGAATGAAATGAAAATAATATATGTTAAAACATTTAATTAATTTTTATTTAATTTATATCACAAATATATATTAAACTAATAAATTATACATTCCATGTAATTTTATATTGAATCATAGCTCTTCATGAGGCCGTAGTCCGCAGTACACATGAAAAATGTTATCACATTCCCATAAAATGGAAAGCTGGAATGTAGGTGTTGTAAAATAATTATAAAATTATAATAACCTTATTAATATCACATATAATATATTAAAACCATATTTATATCATTTTTCCCAACCCAAAAATATGTTAATGGAAAAATTAATGACATATTTTGGTGAGGCAGTAGTCCATCAAACACAAGAATGATTATTTTTTAACACATTGATGTATGTGTTTATGGTTGCATATCATAACCATAACATGAAAACATATAATTATATGTTATAGAATTATATTTTTATATAATCATGATATAAATATAATTTATGTGGTCTGAGAAGGAATAAGAAAACATTAGTTGATGATTGTTAACTTTTCATAGGGTATCATCTTTTGGTGTGCAGCAAAATCCCTAAATGCATGGATTTTTTCCCAAATTAAAGATTATATGATGAAATTAGGTATGTTTATATAGAATTGTTTTCAGGTAATTATTGATCCAATATGTTTATAAGGTGTTAACATAGGAGGTGATTATTTTCCATTAATAAGTAAAGTGAGTTTCACTATTGTAATTTTAGGAAATGGATGAATTTAACACTCATTTTCATAAAAATCTATCTCTAATGATATAAATATTCTGATAATTGATTTTATAACGTCAATATAAAAAAATAAAATCAGCGTGGTATAGTTTTATTGGCAATTTTTACTTATGTTTAATGTTTAGTCCTTTGATAACTACTTTTTCTCTAAATCACTATGATTAATTTAAACATTTCTCACTGAATATTTTTATAAAATATTAATTTATTCTTATTAGAAATTATAAATTATAAATATTAAATATATGGAATATATTTTTTAATCTTCTATTCTGATAAGTATAAATAATATTTTTAAAATTAATCCTCCAGACGTGATGTGAAAGAAGATATAAAATAGAAAATATTGAAAGGTGAATGTAGCTTTTATATCCCTTTTCAATATAAAAAGGCCTCCACTGTAATTAATTGGATAAATTTATTTATAATTGAACTAATTATAAATTAATACCAATTTTATATATAATTTAATTACATAAATATTTAAAATGAAAAGGTTCTTTTAAATTAAAATTCAATATTTCTCACTATTTGTTATAAATATAAACACTTCTAGAAAATAACAAAAAAAATTCCTTTGCTAATTTTGATCTTCATATTTAATAAATTATTTACTATTCTTCATATAAATTTATGATGGTTTAAAAATTCAGTAAAATATGTGTGCCAGGAATATGTGATAAAACTGATATTAAGAAATATACAATTTTTTAGCATAAATTTTGAATCATTCAAATATTTTGTATTGAAATCTTATAAAACAATTTATAAATAATTTAATGAATAATTTTTTTTATCAAAACCATTAACCAATAGTTATTTGGTAAATTCATTGATAAAGAAGACATTTTTCCATAAAAACTCATTTTTGAAAAAAGACTACCATTTATTATCAAATTGGTTTTATTTTCCCATATATTTAATTAAACATCATATAATTATATAAACATATCGAAACCGTATTTTCTTATTTTCATTAATATTTTTCTAACACACCATTCCAGTAGTATTTTTTATAATTATCTTATTAATTTATAATATTTATATAGTATTTTACATTTGGTTTATAATTTCTATTTAATATAACATAAGCTAATATCAGAATTGTGTCAACTACTAGTCAAATATAGTATTTCATACAATGAGAGAAAAACTCATTGTCTAATACGATTTATAATTAATAAAAGGTTAAATATATTTGAAATAATTTTTATCATAAAATCAATGGGTGTCACACTGAATCTTTTTTTCATTGGTATACATTTGAATAAATCAGAGACCTAATGTTGAATCCTTCATGTCTATTTTAACCAATCTAGTATTCACATGTAATTTGGATGAGATCTCCATTTATTATTTATATTGGATATCTATAAGAATTAGATCTAATATTTTGATATATTATGTGATCAATAAGAAGAGTAAATCATATAACACATTAACAAATCAATATTTAATAAATCTTGAGGATTCAGGATATCTATATGTTATTGAGATAATAAGACTTCATAGGGATCCATTTTATAATGTTTTTGATATTAATACCAAGTAAAAATAATATTTTTGGGGAGCCTCCAAAGGGTCATTGGGATCCAATGTATATTATTAGTATGGTTTACCATCAAAGGTTTCATGAATTCATATAACAAGAAATACATGTCCTTTATGACATGGTGTGAACTAACACACTTGAATTAGTGTAGTGTGGGATGTACATTTTACACTATTTCATTTTTCCTACAACATTAGTTACTAGTATACTATTTTAATATAACATTTTTTGTCTATGAATGGTATTTTTTGAATATATCTATTTTTTGTCAAATATTTTTGAAACATCCTTGGGTGGACAATGTTTCATTCAAGTGATGATAGAAAATTATAATTTTATTCATCAAACAGTGGAAATGAAATAGATATAGAATTTTCAGAATTTGACCATTTTTGATGAAATTAATTTTAATCAATGTGTGACTAGGTGTTATTGATTATTTTACCAAGGTTAGTTCACTAATGTTTTGGGAAGTATGATATTATCGATCCAGGTTTTTTGGACCTTTTCATATGGTATATCATGTATGAAAAGTGGAATAAATTTATACATATCATTGTAGTTCATGTGGATCCATAATGGGTTTCATGAATCATACCTCATGAAGAATCATTATAAACCTTCTAAATCTCTAGTTTTGTAAGACTATGATGTTGAACAATATTTATCCTCGATTGAGTATATAGTCATGATTGTTTATTAAGAGGCAAATAGTCTTCATGGAAAGGTTATACCATTAGTTTAGGTGCTATTACTAGATTATTATGATTCACATGGGGTGTGGGAGTGTGATGCTCTGATGAGAGATAATTTGCCTTATATATTTGATATGTAATCTTCATGATATAATTTCTCAGGAAAATATGTGATTTTGGTGTGTCAATTTTTCTATTATATTACATTATTTTTGTTATTCCTTTAACATTTTAAAATCAGTCACTATTTTTGTCTGGATTTGACAACATATCGTGTTATTTTAAATAAAATTGGAATCCCATGGGGATATTAATGGTTAAAACATTGTAAGGTAAACCATTGTTATTTTTTACAACAAATGATACACTTGGTGAATGTCTTCTAGAAGGGGGAACATGGTGTCTCAAAATTAGGCGGCTACACAGAAAACTATAAACCCCTAAAAAAAGGGGTATTTATGGTTGGTTCATTATAATTTTAACTATGATTCTAAACCATTAACCATATATATAATTGTAGTAGGGGAACATAGTTAAGCCACACAATTACTACTATTAGTTGAACTTCTCCATCAATCCATGGTCATTTGATTTTGAAACCCCGAAAATTTAATTTCATATCTTAGGGAACTTTTTTTGATGGTTAACACCACACATTAAATCATTATTGGTTTTATTTGATTAATATATCCCTTTGTGGGATTACATGGTTCTAAAAACACATATCCTTGTGAATCAATGTACCAGTTATCTCACTAGATCTTTTTCGAGTATGTGAATATCCTCTAATATGATTAAATATAATCTAAAACTCTCTAATATTTATAGAATGGTGGATCATAATGTTATTCATTGATATAATAACTTTTTTAATGCATCTTGATTCAGGTTTTTTTCAAAACCTTATACACATTTTTTGTTTTTTGGAATATCGTGTTGTGTTTATTATATTGATTTGATCACGCAATTAAAGATAAGTGATACTAAAATGTTTTTACCATTAATTAAAACTAGAATTTTCTTATTTTATCTAAAATTATAATTTAATTGATTTAAAATCATTTATTTATATATGATTGACTTTTTATTTTGAAAATGTGATGAAAATTTTCAAACCCCCAATGTTTAGTAAAATTGGAATTATTAGGTAGTCTCGATTCTTTGGAGATTTAATTGAATGAATGATTCAATTTTGTTACATAAGATAAATTGGTTAAATTTATATATTATTTGGAAAGTTCTTATAAAAAATTAAAACATATGATTTGGATTTTAAATGAGAAAGGGATGTTCGAACCTGGGTAAGGGAATTTTTTTTAATTTATTTGATGTTATTGATTTTACAAATATTTATTAATTGATTTATTGTATACTATATGATTATGGACATTTTGAATATAAATAGGATAATAAATAATATATATGACACAATAAAAATGGATTGATGATGAAAAAAAAAGAAATAAATTTACTACATTATGACTTCCATAACGTGGAGTTGAATCTCAATTCCATGAGTTGAGGGAAATGTGCTCACCTTGAGCTGAGATCCCTGATTGAGTAGTGAGGGGATCCTATTTCATGAAACTTACATAATATAGGGTCTATTATCACGAGTATTTTTTAGGTGATTATGGTAGTAACTAATTGAAGAATAAGATTATTCATGATAACTGTATAAAATAAATTTCTTATATGAAATGTTTTGTTATCTTATTTTGATATATCTTAAAGAAAATTATTTAAAACGAAATATTTTATAAAATATGTGAAATATTTTCAATGATGTTTTTAAATTTCAACCATTGATGGTTTTGTGTTTCGGTATTAAATATGGAATACCCGGTGAGGCACTACTAGGGTGTCAATATCACACCCTACTATTTTCATTATGGGTTGGTAGTTTATCACATGAAATATTGAGGAAATGGGAAAGTGTCTCTTTGAGGATGTGGATGTTATTAATCCTAAAATCCTAAAGTCATAGAAGTGATCCATAGAGATGTGACCAATTTTTTACATTGGATATTTCAATTTGATAATCATGTATGATTTTCTGTCACCATGTGAAGTGTTTTTTTTGTGTTTTCATAAATATTTGACTTTTGGTAAATTCTCCAGATGGATTGTTTAAATAAAAAATTAATTGTTGGACTTGTTCTCTTTTTTTTTTTGTAAAAAACATTCCTTATTTATTCTTGTATGATCACAAATGAGTGATGCAAGAACATGGGTATTAAAAATACCTTGAGGTCATGTTATAGTAGGTTAAGTTGTTATTATACTAGGGTATTAAAGAAGATTCATGATAATATTTGTATATATTATAGATATATTTCTATATATCATTGTTTTTGTTCTTTTTTAAATTTTGTTTCCTAATATTGTAATCCATCTATATTAATAATTAAACCACTACTAGATTATTACCTTTTTATTTTTCATGAAATTATATATAAATGTTCCATATAATGTTATTATAAGATTATTTGTCATTACACAATGTCATTAAATATACAAATTATCTTTTGTACAAGATGATAATTCGGGGAAAGATGAAGGTCAACACATAGTTTTACAAAACTAGATCAAAACGATAATCAATATTAACACCTGATGTTGAAACGAAATTTCAATAATATAACAGATGAACATAATATTAATTAAAATATTGTATAAATGTAAATTTATATGAGTATGGTTCATAATGAGGAAATTAATATGTTTATATAAATGTTACAAAAGGTCAAATCAATTCCATGAAAGTCAATGGTAATGGTAAGGCATTAGAAAACTAAAACTTCTTCATTTATGTTTTAATATTTTATATTTTAACATTATATTCCAAAGTAATTCCCCATTAAATGTTGTATAGAATTAAATTATTTGAATGAAATATTTTTTCAGAAATTCAATTTCCTTATTTTTTTTCTTAATAAATTTTTATTTTAGAAAAGAAACTCATAAACTTGAATTTTAAAACGTTGATTTTTTTATAATTAGATTTTCCTAAATTTATTTTTATATAATTATAATGATCTATGACAAAAATATTCAGGTTTCTATATTCAACACATATTATTCATTAAATATGTGGTTGTTTTGTGAGATATGGTTTTTCATATCATGATAGATGAATTATAATATTATTTAAAAGTTTTATGGAACCAATATTATTGCAAGGGATCTTTTTTGAAGATTAAATTATTTATATTTTTATGTTTAATGACCCCCAATTTAATTTTTTGTTTTCTTTAAATAAATTTTTAGAAATATCATTAATTCCAATTTCATTAAATGTGTTATGATATGTTATGATGACAGTTTTCTTACAACACACACACATATATATATACTATGAGATGGGTGGGGCATATATATCCCTCTAATGAATTGAGTACATTCATATATGACATGATAATAAAAATTGATGTTCATTACTCAAGGATTATTTGTATTTAAAAATAGTGACTATGTGGGAATTTTCTCTACTCACAATTGTATTTGGGAATTGTTTGATAGCTAACCAAGTTCAAAAAGATAAGAAATTGATTATTAATTATTTTTCCACATTCATTTATATATTATTTCCTAATTTTATATGTCTCAGGTTTTATTATCTCATTCAATCATAATGGTTTCATTATTTTATATAGTACTCCAATATTTCATTCTTATAGATAACACTTATTTCGTTATCTTCATCTATATTAGTTGTTTTTTTAATGTATTAAAAAAAATTAATAAAACCATAATGGAATGTTTAGTAAAATATCATAATATATTGATAATTGAGAAATTAAACTGTTTTACTAGAAATATATCCTAATAATGATAATATAATTATATGATTAATTTTAATAGATTCATTTTGGGGTGATAACTTTTTAGGAATTGGTCAAGTATATCTAAACCATCAATCTAATTCAGAGTGAGTGAGCACATAATAAGCACTTGGTTTGACACACAACATGGATTTTCATAGGTCAATTCCATTTTTCATTAAATATTATTATGAGGGATATTGTGTTTAGGTTAACTAGCATGTGTGTAGAAAAAACAATTCTATGTTAATCATAGATAACCATGATTGAAAATTAGGGAGTTGTTAAGGATGAATATACTCAATATATTCTAGAAATTTCTTTTATAGTAAATTTCTTATTGTTATAAAGTTAAATTATGTAATTATACTCCCTCTGATATTCATGTAATAATGATATTTTAGAAATAAAATGTATTGGATATAAATATACCTCTAATAGAAAATATAGTGATTTACCAAATGATACAGGAACTAGATTTCAAATTCTCATTGTAATTCTCTATCAATTATCTGAAGTTATTAATATTAATATGAATAATTTGAACCTCCCAGACACACTAATAAGGTAGAATCATTTAATAGTATAAATTACCCATCAATATCCACCCACCTCTGATTTCCCTTCATAAACATTAATTTATGAGAAATTGATTAATATGATGAAAAAAATAATTTTATCCTTAATTCACAAATAATGTGGAAGTAGTTTTGTTTTTCTATCATTCAATGGTGTTTCTAAAAACTTGAAATATAGTTAGGAATACATCAAAATATGGGGAATTTAATTGTAATGCCTCGACCGTAGTTACCGGGAGCCAATGCATTATTACGTATCATTGGCATGATTACAAGGAATCAAGTCCCGAAGGACCGATCACATTAGCATTCTTGGAAACATTAACTTTACATTACAAGTACAAACATAAATCATAGAATAGATAGTTTTTTGAGAACGACTTCATTCCATTTAAATTAACCATTAATATCAATCGTAATACATTTCTTGGAATCCTGGGAAAATAAAATATATGAAAGTGGTGAGCACAGATTCCCAATACGGGTAAATAATTTAGAAGAAGCTATAAACTTTTAATGCAAGATGTGTGATAAAAACAACAGCCATTTTAAACATAAACATGAAAACAATATAGGAATGTTATGACAAATATTACCATATAAACATGCACATGGATACTCTGTTAGTCGAATAATCACATGTAATAAATAACTTCATAATAAGGGAATGCCTAATGCCGGACATCATTACAACATGGTCAAGACCTTGTTCAAAGAATATGAATAAATGTTTTGTCATGTCCTTGTTCCAAGACACTAGATTGTCTCCTGAGACATATCGATGCATCGAGGTGCTATAACAGGCTCCACCTATCACATACTAAGTCCACATCATTCCTCATATGAAAATGTTGAAACATAACATTAATATTTGTATTAAAACTAGCTTTTGAAATGTCAATAGATTAACAATAAACCATGAAAGGAATAAAAATTGAACATACACATTCAATAATATCATAACTCATTCAATACAATATAGAAGATTGTGTTATAATAAATCAACATTAATCAAAAAATATATCTAGTAAAGGATGGTGACATTGTTGAAAATGATGAGTAAAACTTTTTGAGAGAAATAACCTTTTTTTTAAATCATTTAAAAGTCACAAATTTATATAGGATGAAATTTAAATGATATTTTTTAATCAAAGTTTCCCATACCACTTTGAAACTTTTGAAAAAATTATCATTTCAAAACATGCATGTCCATATAAATGAATCCTTATAATCATTTTGAAAACATGGACATTAATTAAAAATATTTAGAAAGATAAATATTTAAAGAATTTAAAATTATAATCTGGATAAATATTACCTTTAGAAATAGCATAAAATGATTATTTTGAAATCATATTTATGAAAAATTGACATGGATGATAAAAATTTCCCAATAAATACTTACACATAAACAATCTTAGATAATAATGAGATTGTTGAATTAACCCTTACCTTGAACATTCCTTTAGTTGTGGGTATGTTTAACCTCATGTGTGAATATCCTAATATGTTATCAAATTATTCCAGAACCATATTATTATTTATTATATCATACATGATTCATCTAATACATTCTACAGCCCATTTGATAATAATTTCCATGAAAATTTATCATTTCGGTTAATAATCGCTTTCTTTACCATACATATTTTAACTTGTTACTCCTAATTGTATCAATTAGATAAAGATTTAAATAATTACAGAATATAAAACACTATTTATATGTCATATATATTTATAATATAATTATGTATAATTGACGTATATTTGAAATGAAAAACACGATTTATGGAGACTGTAGTCTGTACGTACGCATAAACGTTGTTTCTGTTTTCATATCGTATTGAACGAAACTAAGTGAATATGATATATGTCAGTACATATATATATATATATATCTCTCTCTAGTAGCATTATTATGTCAAATATTACACACTTATTATTAATATGTATATATTTATAATCATTGATTAATGGTGAACATGGAAATGAATCTCATCGCATCGTGGAGGCAGTAATCCATACGAACGCACGAGTGGCTATATCATTTACATAAAGGTGTGGAATTGGATGGTATATTATATATACCTAATAATTATCATGTTGTATTTATTATATACATCAATTAAACATCATTATTATAACCATCCAAATTATAATGTATTGAATAACAATTATACCACGACATGGAGACGGTAAGCCGTACGCACTCATGTATGGTGATGTGTCATTCAAAGGATGGATAGAATAATGAATATCATTGTACCATATTTATAATAACATCACATTATATATATGTTACTGGTCTTATTATTTTAGAATGGAAACAACAACGAAATAAGAAGTGTAAGAAGAAAGGAACATGAAAGAGGTGATGAAATATTTATCTCTTCTTCGAGTTATTCCTTTTGATTTGATCAAAAGGTATCCTTATGATGGATTTCTGACTAAATTAATGACCCTAGGATTAAGGTAATATAGTTTATAGGGTAATTGGGTAGGGTTTAGCTAAGCCATATGGCTTTGAAGGTGATAATTTGAGTGAAGGGGGAGTGCCCTTTTATAAAGGGGTGAGGGGAACCTTCGAAAAAACATGAAATATTATTTTATAATAAAATCATTTTCAGTTTCTAATGGCTTAAAAATGTATTATTTAAATTATAATGTAGGGATGGGTCGAAAACCACTCAACCAATGGGTTTTATATAGGTTTAGGTCACCATATTAACCTTAACTTTTAGATTTAACTCTTAGTTAAAAAGTTTGATATTTACAATGTCTCTTTGTATTTTTATATTACATGGATAATAAACATACTATAAATTTCCAATAGAACCCCAATTGGTTCATTAATGTCATATATATTGTTATATTAGTCCTCTGGACAAACCATAGATTTTTTGGACTATTATTTCAACTAATAATATAGTATTTGTTTTCGAACTCTTTTAGGCCAATTTTGAAACTATTTGCTATTTTGATTATTATAAATTAATAACATAATTATTACTATGAAAAATATTCATCTAATGAACCCTAATATGTCATATTAACCTTGTAAATTAGTGTAATTCTTAAATTGCCTCAAATTAAATATATTTGGTTATTTAAAATATCAATTATTTTAATCATTCATTTATATGGTATTTATTGTATCATCATTGTGTCATAAATAAATTTAATTATTTAATTTATAAAATATATAACTAAACTACCATTATTTATAAAACCTTTAGATCTTTCAAATTAATATTTATAGTCGAATTCATCTTATGTGTAACACTATATTATAAATGTTTTAGTTATTAAACATTACATTTAACACTTTTAACCCTTATTTGAATTAAATAATATTAAATGTCCTCATACAATCCAAGTGGACCAAAGAGGTTCATATTTTATTAATAAGGTTCTTTTGGGTCTAATTACACTTAACCAATAGAATTAGGACATGTTTTAGGGTAAGAATAATATCATTTTTACCCTTAATTACCCAATTTACTTTTAACTATGGTAAATACAAGAAAAAATTTACTATTTACCAAAATTATATTCATCTAATTGAACCAAATATTTCATACTGATATCAATAGTGTCTCTTGGATTTTGGAAATTCCACTCACAAAAGTAGTAAAATTATGTTTTATGCGAATTTTCAAATTCTCCTAGGAGGTTGGTAAAAGAAGATGAAAAGTTCAATAAAATTTTATATATCTAATATCAATACAAAATTAATCCAATGAATAACAATGAACATATATAGGTATTATGTATCTATTTTTACCAAAAATAAATTTAAATAAAATAAATAATTGTTTAAATAAAAAGTCGGTTTTAAACAATAACTCAATGTTTTTAACTCTTCATCAAAAATTGAATGTTTTCAAAAAAATAACAAAAATTTACCCTAAGTTAATTTGATAATTACAAAATCAAAAATGAAGTCCATTTTACCAAATTAAAAACATAAAAGTTTCATATATTAATTTAAAAATAATTCCTATTTTCAAAACAAACAGGTGTATTTATAAGCAACAATAACTATCAAAATATTGACACTTGTTTATGTCTAATCTCATAGTGAAATTACATACAATGACCATCATTGGATTAAATGATAAAAATATAATCTATTTATAATTCCAAACCATTAAAATGTGTAATTAAACACTATAAATTATTTTGATTAAAAAAGTTGTCTTCAGTTAAAATATAGTATTTTTCACTATTCACTCAAATATGAAAGTTATTAGAAAAACACCAAATATTTATTGAAACTAAATTCATCGGTCCATATATTAATGAAGATGTTTATTTTGTCAAATTGAATTTATTAAAGTTTAAAATATTGGATTAAAAAATGGTTCACCATTGAAAGGCTATAAAATTGCATTTTTTAAAAATACATATTTTATCTGAAAAAATGAATTAGTTCTTACATTATGTCTAAGAAACTCATTATATGGATAATAAATTTATAAGGATTATATATATAGTTCAAAATTCAGTTAATATTATTCATAAACTCTTTTGAACGGCTAGTTTTGTAAGTCGTGGTGCGCTTGAACTTGGTGTTGCGTGTAGTTCAAGTTATTGGATATTTTGAAGAAATAACATTCTATGAAATCGTGGGGTGTTACATTCATTCTTCATTAAATAAATTTAGTTTTAGCAATATAAAATTGTTTTTTGAAAATAAAAGGTCGATAATAGGGAATACCTATTTTGGAAAACCCACATAAGAGATTGGGTTAATTAAATTTATTCTTAATAAGAGGAAAAGGGAAATGAAAGGTTCACCACCAAATTAAGATCTCGTTTAGGAGAACATTGATGGAAATTAGAGACACATAATTGGATGGAAATTTAAATATTTATATGGAGTTATTGAGGTCATTAATCACAAACATATGAAAAATTGAGGGCCTCAAAGCCATTAATCTATGATGATTTAAAATATCATATGTTCAACAAAACAAAAGGTATTAGGATAAAACATTTTTAGTTTTATGATCCCTTACATAAAGTTTAAGAATTAATTTATTCATAGAATAATAGAAGGAAAAAACATATATCTGACAAGTAGAGTTCCATCATTTAACTAATTTCTACAACAAACTCATCTTTCACTCTAAAAGATAATAGAACTTAAAAATTATTCTATTTATCCTATTCATATAGGGTTCCAAAAAAATGAATTTATAATTAATCTACCATACCTTTTAAAAAACTACATTATTCAATCTAGTACATCATGCAGGCCAGTGGTAGGTGATGAATCCTTGACGCCCTTCGGTTGTGGGTTTAAGTCTCACGACCTTGCTGGACGTGACTGGCTGTCTCCCGACCACTGGGTTGTAAGGATCGAGCCAACGACTCTGTTGGAATCTCCGAACTCTGAACAATGGTAGAGGCTATGAAAGAGTGACTCACTCATGTGTCTATAAGTACTGCAACAAGGGTGGAATAGACACAGATAGTACCTCGAATCATCTTGGGCGCGCCGTGGTCATAGGCCTCTGCTGCCTGGAGTTGTGCCTGTCTCTGCCCACCAGCTCCCTGTGGTCGGGTGGACCTCTTGGTGATGGTGGTGGTAGAGCCTCAAAGCGTCACCCACCACCTGCTACTCGGCCAGCTCCTCTGCCTCGTCCGCCTCCTCCCGGCGGACCACCATGGTCAACCCTCTGCCTCTGACAGGACCCAAGAGTCATCCATCGACTTCCAGCTGTAGAAGACTCTGCTACGAGCCGTCCTGCGGTGGGTCTCGGGGCTGGTGTAGACTCAGCAAGAATGATCTCGATCAAAAGGGCCCGCTCCAGTACTCCTGTCTGAGTCAGAATACTGAGGGAGATCAGCGATGCCCAGATCTCGTGTCTCAATCCCTGCTCAAAGGTCTGGGCCCGGAAGAATGGGTCTCATACCATGTCGGTCGAGTAGCGCGAGAGATCAGTAAATCTCGCCGAGTACTGAGCGACCGTCATGCTGCGCTGACGCAGCTAAAGACGCTCCTGAATACACACCGCACGGAGGGTGGCTGGGAGGAACTCCAAGCGGAAGAGGCTCTCAAAGTCTTTCCAGAGTAGGGATGCCTCATCGTGCACCTGGAGCATCAAGCTCCACATTGGCCCGATGCTGCGTGGAGTAGGCTCGCAGAGAGGATCACCATGAGGTCTGCTGGTGTCCTTTCTAGCCTGAAAACTCGTACGACTGCCTCCATCCAGTCCTCGGCTGCCTGGCGGTCCGTCTCCCCACGGAACATGGGAGGTCGCTAGCGCTGAAACTCATGCAGTACACTAAGGCGACGTGCATCGTCCGCGGCTAGTGCTGGAAGCATCGGTGGCTCAGCGGGTAGAGCTACCACCGGTACCACTGCTGACAAAGGGCCCTGCACCGAGGCCTCATCGCTCGGTGGGCTGTCGTCATGCTCGACTCTCGGAAGCCTAGCTGGCTGCCATCATGGGGCCATCCTAAAAATGAAACAGGCGTGCCACAGTCAGAACAGTATACCTGGTGAGATGATACAATGTAATCACAATGAAAACTTGAAACACACATGCAATAAATGTTTTCGTGCATTAAGTCGGAAATCAGAATTCAGGGTCCTAGTGTACGGATACGTCGACCGCCGCACCAACACTGGACTCCCTGGACTGATAACCACACCCAATACGGTTAACACTATTGCTTAACATAGAAAATATCAGAGATCGTAGTAGAACCGAACTCCTCTGATACCAATTTGTCATGACCCGTCCTCGGGGCCCGTGTCGTGACTACACTAAGCCCGCCTTCCATAGGCCAGGGGCTGGCGACTAGTACCAAGGCGTAAATCCCGGTAAAAAGAGAAGTCATTGCCTTTGTAAAGTAAACAAGCACCGTAGAGAAATCAAGAGGAAAATTATAAACTACGTAAAAACTGGTACAACAGTAAGTGCGGAAAAGTAAGTGGGCCAGTATAGAAACCCAATTTGAATATAAAGTACAACTCAAAAGGGAAAACATCAACTGAAAAGTAAAGGCTGCTACGCCGAGCTGTCCACTGGAAATCCCACCTGATGGGTGGGTACAAATAGCTCCACTGCTCCTCAGGTCCCGCCGTCCACTCCGAGTACGTCCGCCAAGTGGTCCACCTCCAGGTACCGTCCTGCTCTGCAAGCCTCAACCACGATCAACGCTGTCCATCGTCTGCAACCAACATAACGTAGTGCGGGCATATCCCGTGCTGGGGTGAGTATAAGCTACTCAGTAGGGACCCCGAGACCCCTGAAATTCTCCAAAAATCAAAAAAGGATAAACCATGAAGGAATGATACAATCACGATGTAACAACCGACATTGCTTAGGCATATGCCCATACATATACCTAAGTCATCAATTCCAATATGCCCTAATCTCCGAGCACAAGTACCAACCAGTCCACATAGGAAAGTATATGTATTCCACACAAGAAATAAAAACGTAATCCACAAAGGATAGCACAACACAGTCCACACAGGAAAGAAAATTAGATTCATCTCACACAGGTATACTTCTTTGAATGACGATAGAGATGATCACTGATCCATCTAAGTCATCGGACCCACAAAGGATCGATATGTACTAACCCCCGCAAGGACCCACACAGGATCAGAACCACACCGAATCTGTAGGCGCTGGCTCACACAGAACTGGTGAGCGCTGACCCACACAGGATCAGACCCACACAGGATCGGTAGCACTGATCCACAGAGGATCGCTGAGTGCTATAGTCGTCGTCGTCAAATCCACTGAGGATCTCTGCACAGTCGTTGTCGCAGTCACAGTAGTAGTCGCAGCCAACTCTAGGGTTTCCGCACACAGCAAGATCATTCGGGAGGGTCCGCTCCACGAGCCGAGAGTCTGATACATCAACTGACACTTAGTCCAGATTTGATGTATCCAAAAGTTCCGTATCGTCAACATGAACTCATCGTCGCAAACAGAGCGTCAATCGGATGCCCGGTCTGAGAGTTATTAGCTTTTTCATCCTAGGGGTCTTATTGGTTTTCAAGGAAAAACCATCCCGATTGTACCACACCTACGTCCAAACCTTGGGTGGAGTATTCGAAAAGATCTGCCTCACTAGTAGGAACTCAACAAAGTTGACGGAACGTCAATCAGATGTCCGTAGCTCAAGATATGTGCGTTTCCGCTCCGAGGGCCCGGTGGGTTTCGTGTACGAACCAACCTGGCCGAATTCAAAGTATTCCTAAACCTCGAATGTGATATACTGAAACAACCGTCTCATTCCAAGGATAATGTCACCGCTGACGGTGCGTCGATCGGAGATCCGTAGCCCGAGTTATTGGCAATTGAACCCAAACAGTCCGAAAACAGGGGTTTCAGGCCCGGACCGACCCGGCCCGAGACCCCCCGGTCAGCCCAAACCAGGTCGACCCGCCCCAGGTCCCGCCCGGCCCGGCCGGGAGCGGCCCGGTCCGGCTGGACACAGCGCGCCCAATGCGCTATCTGGCTTAGCCTTTGGCCGAGCCGTTTCGGCAAGGGGGGGGGGGGGGCTGCCCCCCTGTGTAACCGCGGCCCCCCTCAATTAAGGGGGTCGTTTGAAGCTGGCCGGGGGAATTTATTTCCCCCTACTCCTCCCTACCTGGCCAACCCGACCTGGCCAGCCGGTTCCTGTTCAACGGGACCGGCTGTGGCCGGTCCCCTTCCAGCTCCGACACCGGCGGCCCAGTCCGGCCGCCGGTCACCTTGCTCCGCCAGGCCTGGAACCGGTCGCGACCCTTGTTGTCCGGCACAGTGCGACGACACCACGCCCCTCCGCCGCAGCCCCGCTCCGGCTGCAGCATCTTCGGTTTTCTTTGACGCGGCGCGACGTCATCTCGTTCTTAAACTTCTTTCCACGGCGCGGTGCGACGGTGCCACGCATTTCCTTCCGCAATAATCTGCATGGTGCGACGACACCACGCTCTCCCTTACCAACCACAACGGAACCAAGACGAAAATTAAGGAGGAGGGTCGACCATGTTTGTGCGGTATGACCCCCTCACGTTATTTGATAATAGATGTATTAAATCCACGAAGATCATCAAGTTGGTATTCACGAACACATAAATAAATAAAACCCCTACCTCGGTTCAGGAACGGTGCACGACAATCGAGCCACAGAAGACGAGCGTCACGGAGGTCGGGCGTCGCAGAAAAAGAAATTCGATTCCGTTGTTGTCGAGGTGCATTCGAAGAGGAAACGTCGTTGGAAGAAGACGTCTCGTTCTTCGGCGGAGATGTTCCTCGTTGAAGAACGGTGTTCTTCGTCAGAGTCCGAGATGTTCTTCACGTTATTCGTCGAGGTTGAAGAAGAAGAAGACTTCACGCTTCCCAAATCCTCTCAAGGTGGAAAAAACTCTAACAATAATAAAATAAGACCAAGTAATAATTTATTAAAACAACCTAACCATTTGAATTTCAAGAGTTTGAAATTAAGTAACTCACCTTATTAATTATAACAAGTTGTCAAAAATTAATGAAAGTGAGTTAATGGGGAGTTAGGAAAGTGAAGGGTTAAGAGGAGTTAGGGAGTTTAAGGGATTTGAAAAGGTGGGGGGGGGATCCTGTGGGCCCCACTCTTTCAATTAACCACACATGGGAAGTTGAGTGTATGTGGGCCCCACCACCGACTTCCCATGGGAGAAAATAACCACCTTGATATGAAATAAAATTGATTCAACAATTTTATTTACTTCTTTTAAATAAACCCCATTAATTAACTTTTTCACCCGCACAAATGCAACTACTGTAAAGGTTACCTTAAGCGATTATCGGAGTTGCGAGTTCATCAGTTCCCTCGGAATTCGATTTCGAGCACCGGTTCAAAAGATAGTAATTCCCGCTCGTTCGTTCACTGAACGTACCCGAGCCAAACTTCAGAAATTGATTCCGGGCACACCGGGCCTCGGAATCAGGTTCCGTCAGAAACCGCGTTCTTGTAAAATTCCAAAGAAAATTAAGAAAAAATTTCCCTTTAATTTTAGGGGTCTTTACAGCAATATTGAAGAGGATGTTTGTGGTCTCAATGTTTGTGTCACAGATTTCTTAACATTTAATTCTTCCTAATTCATTTATAACCAAATCATAAATATATTATAATATTAAAATAATCATCTTGTGGGTTTTGATATTTTATTATAATAATGGTAAAACTGTTATTTATTATTTTACATATTGGTAGAAAAACACAAATCATCGTTTGTGCATATCTGCAGATTACCTCCTCTAAGAAACATCTATTTATGTTTTTGCCACCTACACTCATGGATTGTATTAATTATTCTACTAATTAATATATATGATTATTATATTGAAGTTATTAATCATAATTTATCACATATTATCAACCATTATAATTTCATTCATTGAGTAATAGAGACATTAATACTGTGTTTTGGGGATTATCACCTCCAAGAATAAACGTGTTTCATATTAATTTATTTCCAACAATAGATTTCATTATTTTATAATGGATGAGTATTTATTATATATATTAGTAATATAAATATATATATCATTATTTAGGTTTATTTCTAATGATCCTTATATTTTTATCCACTTATATCTACAACTTACAAAAAACTATATCAACAATGATTTGATTTTCATGAAATTTGACTAGAAATTTGATGGAAATGTATTATTAGATTATAATCCTATATAAAATTTATATAAACATAAAAATTAATGTTTATATGTGATGATATTTTAGGAGAAAAGGATCATCAAAAATTATTTTAAAAACCTTTTTCAAAAGGTTCAATATTATTAATAGCAAATTTTGAAAAATGATTACAATAATATATTACATGAGGCTAATTACCAATAATGATGATTATAAATATGTTGAGGGATTTAAAATGGGTAATTTATATTTTTCTCATCATGATAATGGAGTTTAATTAACATCCTAGTATTTCAAGGGTATTGGAAAGGGACTCGGTAACTCAAACTCATTTCATAGAGTTATAAAATATATTATTTAAACATCATTTTTCTATGAAATTTTCAATTAAATAATATATGTTATTTAGTGCTAGGAAATGTTTTTTAAATAATTCAATTCAAAGTAATCATTTTCCTAGTTTTTCATATAATAATTGTTTATTTTGGTAAAGAGACTCATGGGTTTTTTATTTTCCAAAATCAATTCAAAATATTATCAAAAGGCAATTTTCATGATATCATTTTTTGGAAAAAGGGATTTTATAGATAATTTGGTTTGAATATTTTTCCAAGACATCTTCTTTGATAGGTTTTTTATAAATTCAATGATCTCTATTTTGATGATCAACTAAACCCATATTAATTACATGGGTTCTTATTATGATAATTTTTAAATAATATTAAATAAATTTTCATTATAGGGGTGATTTTATTTTGTGATGATTTTCTTTATGTTTCATATAAATGAATGGACTAAGAAATAGGGGCGGACCTACATCTCTATCCAATGAATTTGATAATGGAATATATTTAATAGTATATAAATTTAATATGAATGGATTATTAATTTTCTTGGATTTCATATAGTGGTTTTGAAGTGATTTACTCTTATAAGAAAATATATTCTGAACTTGTTTGTAGCTAACTTGGTAAAAAAAGATAAGAAATCTCATCTGTATGATTGTTACAATTTCATTCATCAATTCGTGGACAATGGATTAGCATTCCGGATTTATTATTTCATTCCATGGTGAAATTGATATCTTTTGATATATTATGTATATATTTCTAGATTATGGTTAACCCATATTGTTTTATGTACTATTGAATTAGGTATTTTTTGTTAATGAATATTTTCAATATGATTATTCTCTAAAAATTATGATTTTTTTATCTTTCTCTATTCTTATTTATTGAGATCACAAATTCATAATCTTTTATCTTCCACCATATTTGATGTGTATTTTCATTCATGTAACTTATAAGAGTGTATATATAATTTCAATAAATGATCATAACATGTGAAATAAGAATTTATTTTGATTATAGTATCCATGAAACTAAAACATTATGTCCTTGGGTTATGCACCTTTTTGAGGATATCATAATTAAATAATGTTATCAGTATCATATTTATGAATATTTAGATTGGGTATCTACAGAATTTGGTTAGGGATTGAAAATAATTCGTTTTTATAAATTTCTCACAATGTGGAAATGATATTTGAAGTGATCCATTAAAATTGAAATGATTTTAAATACTTTTCATTATTCATAAAAATTCATATGAAATGATTATGTATTTATGATATGACGTAATCCATCACAAGTTAATAAATAGTATCAAAAATTATAATGACTCTTTTCTTATGAAATAGTATGTATTTATATCACTTAAAATTTTTAATGTTGAATTTTTAGAGTAAAAATCACAAATTTTGATCACGACATCATAAAAATTTTCTTCTTGTTTTTATGCGATCATTGACTAAAATATCGCCTTATTATCTGTAATGAGTAATTAAACTCACCCTTTATTTAGATATGATTTTCCATTGGTTATAGAGAAGTTTTTTTAGAATAGTATATATAATAAGTTCCACGTACCAGGCAAGGTCACCATCCGACCCAGTGCCCGACCCGGTCCGCTGCAGGGCCCAAAGGGCGTTCCTAATCCCCACGGGCTGGAACAAGTGCCCCGGTATCAAAACAATACATGAGAATGATTTACCTGAAATAGTAAACATAGACAACCAATAAGATATATAAAATAATATTAGAAATTGATAACCAAACAGACCCTTAACAAAACTGAAATTTAATGGTTTACAACTTGATCCAACATCCGAAATGTAACGACAAGAAAAGTGACTAAAACTCTCTCTCAATCCTCCAGCCAAAAAGAGAGGTACGACGACCAAACGCTACAAACACTATCCTGCAAGAGAAGACCGTCCACAACTCGAACCACCATCGCGTAGCACGATGCCACAACATGGAATACACACAAAACAAGGTCTACATACATGTGAAGGTTTATGTAGGGTTTCAGCCAAGATCCCAATTGTACATCACCCAATAAAAAGGTTCCATGAAAAATTATTAAATGAAAATATACATTTGCAATTTTAATTAAAACAAATAAGTAAATTTCGGAACAATTTTAAAGAAAATGGAATGAAGGAAAACAATTCCATATGGAACATCTTAAATTAAAACACACACACCCTTAATTTTTAAATTATCAAAGTGTTACACCGACAATCATAAAGTAACCAATGGGAACTAACATGGGAGAGACTGCATGGGTGTTAGCTAGCTTAGGTCCCTAGATCTTCGTGTCTCGGTGAAACATGGTTTAGAAGGCCACGAACCTCAGAAAACATGTCTTAGAAGGCCACAAACCTATGAAAACATGGAATAGAAGGCCACAAACCTCAGAAAAGCATATGTTTATTTAGTGTTGTAATCTTTAGCCCTTCCAGTGAAACTGGGTTGAGTCACCTCTGGAGCACTAGATCACTAGTCTAGTATACCCTCCTAGCTACCGGGGCTTCCCGATGAGTGCCCAAAAAATTTTCAAGTTCATGTTACCTATCACAATAATTCATAAAATCCAAACAAGGTACTTACACACATAAAATCACAATTTGCACACCCAAACCCACTTTTTAAACCATACGCACACCAAAATATTTTTAAAACAAAATCTGAACTGATTACACATTAATTTAATCTAGATGCATAGTTTAACAAAACACATTGATAATTATGAAAAACCATAAAAGAGTTTAGTAAAAATCTTTCAATCATGTACCAAAATTATTAAAGGGATAAAATAATTCATAAACCCTTTCCAGAATAAAACATATTCTGACAAACGCTAAGACATAAATCACGTCATCCTCACTCCCTAACTGATACAATGCACAATTTACAAAACAATAATAGAGAAACCAAATGTAAATTCTTATAAAACAATTTAAAATAAATCTCTTGAAGTTACCCACTAAACCCAAGCAAACGCCTCATTTACGACTAAACACACCTGATGTCATACCAAAAATAAAATTTGTATCACTTTCATAACATAATAAGATAACCTCAAAATTCAAAAGCCTCTAATAGAGTTCACATCATAAAAACACACTCCTAATATAAACAACCCACTAAACAATTTCCAATGAATATAAAAAGTCAAATAAAACCAACTTCGCACAACAAAAATTAATTGAATAATATGCCAAAGAAAATAAGCATTGAAAATTAATTCATTAAATAATAACATGAATGTGGAACCACCTACCTCGGGTGAATAAACTACAAATAATTGGTGTGAAATTTTCAAATTCCAGTGTGGAACTTCCATCGCTCATTTTTTGCATCATAAGGAACCTAACATGGACCTTAATTCAAGAACTCAAATCATAAACATAAAATTAGAATCGCAAAACAACAAGCCGAAAAAAAGGATAAAAAATCAACCACTAAAGATACCTCAAACTTGTTGAATGGCACAAAACTCATGAGAAAGAAAAAAAAGGGAAGAACCAACCAGAGGGAGGGGCCGCTCACGCGGAAGGAGGCATGTCTCCAAAGGTTGCGCCATTTGGGGAGGTAGGGGTGACACCACAAGTGTTCAATAGAGGAAGGTCAGACGGGAGTGGGGAGACATGCGGAAGTATAAGAGCTCAGCTAGGGTTGCATTCGGGGTGGGGCGCAGGTGGTTCATTGGAGATGCTCACCAAGAGGAGGAGTGGGTGATACTAGCAGGTTAGCAGGGAGGCGCGACGAAGGAGATGAGAGACAAGACAGGATTTATGTGGGAGGAGGAGACCGATCAAGAGTGACGATGAGCTGGCCATAGGAAGAGCAAGGCGCTGGGTGAGAGAAGATGGAGGCAGGTGATCAAGCTATGGAGGTAGCAGAGGAGGTTCGGTGGTGCTATAGGTTGTCCAAGAGGAATGGAGGTTGCACGATGGACACCAGGGAATGGGGGTGTGATGCCACAGATCAAGGGGGAGGGGAGGCACAAACCCTTAGTAAAATGGGGGAACAAGGAAATGAAAAGAATTTATGAAATAAAAAAATTAAATAAGTAAAATAAAAATGAAAAAATGTTATTAACATTACATAATATTAACCATAAAATTTTTTATCCAAAAATTAATAAAAATTTAATAAATTCCATATCCATAACATTATTAATAATATTATTATTTTTATTCTGAAACAACATTTTTATTATTTTCATTAAAAAAATTTCTTAATGTTTATCAATCTTCTTATTTTCATTTTATTCCTATTTAATTTTTCATAAATATTTTATTACCCCATTTTTTCTTAAGTAATTTGTTTTTTTGAAATCTGGGCAGACTGCACGGTCTCAGAACCGTGAGTTGTTCGTGCATCCGGAGATGCTAAACCTGAAATAGTCATTATATTAATAATAATAATAATAATAATAATAATAATAATGATAATAAACTGAAATATGTATAATGACAGCAATAATATTAAGAATAATAAATCTCAATTAATAGTATTAAAAGAAAATAAAACTAGATATCAGTAATGATAATAATAATAATTATTATTTCCCTGAATAACATTATTATTATTATCCTAAATAACACTTAATTTATTTGGTTTTTATTTTATCATACTATTAATTCTATTTCATTATTATTAATCCATTTTATTTCATTAATTAACCATCGAGCAGGGTGTACGGTGAACCGGGCGAGGTTTCACGCCGACCCCAGCGAGGCCGCATGACTTCGATTGCAGTATGCTAGACACATTCAAGGACAAAACATTCGGTTCTTATATAAAAATTCTGAAATTTTATGTTGGGTCTTGACACGAACTACCTGATGCCAAATAAAAATAATGAAATAACTTATTTAAAGATGACAGGTGTAACAATTATACCCACCATAAAGCTTTCTGTTCTTGGAAAGCCACAACTAAGGCTGATACCCAACGTAAGAAATGAGAACCCCTTAAGGGCCAAAGAGGATCCGTAAAAAACAAGCAAAAATAGGAAAACACATCGTTCTCAAAGAAGGTGACTAAATTAAAAAACTCAAGAATCTCATAAAAAGTCTTTTTGATATGTGTTGCCCACCCTAATGAGATAAAACACTTCTAATTGATTAATCAACGATAGGAACTCTCACACCCACGGAAACCAATTTCAAAAAACGAAACACCTCGTGACCCAAAGAACGAAATCCACGTCGTTTGACTAGAATGAACAAACAAGATCAACCATGTCCAAGGAGCACTCTTATCACCTATCACATAATCATCTCTAGGAACATTACTAAAGGTTCAACCTGGGGAAATCCCAAAGGGGATCCCTACCATTAGAAGCTTATTGACGCCCGAGGAAAGATTAAAAACTGACAGGGGGGCCTGGGCGAACTCCCCAACATTATGGAAAAGCCCAACATAGACTCATTCTAGATAAATTTTTGTGAGACCCAACATGGGTCTTCCTATGATTGGAACTGACAGAAGATAAAATACTTTGGAAATTTTCTGACGGGGACCAAGAACCCCACCACCAGGGGCAGGGAGGGTCAGTCCCAACCACCTGGCATCCAAACCATGTTTGGAGACAGACCAACATCTTCAAAACCATGGATGAGAATAAATCAAATTTGAGACTAACTTAAACAACATATCCCATAAGGGCCACTAAAACGATTACATCCAGTGGAATGCGACCCCAACGATTCTAAGGCAACTAGCTGAACACACCTCCATATAGTCACGGAAAACTTATGAAACTAGATAGTTTCTTTGAAATGGAACAACCATAGAAAACAATTTAAGATGCTTTTACTCAAAAAACCGATGAACGAAATAATGTCTGGGTCCCATACACTCTTGGGGTTCCTGAACATGTGCCGGCTTCACTCCGAGGTCTATGGCAGGAGTCTTGATGTTTGAAGCATATCCCTCCTCACTGTCAGGTATTGAAGACTCTTGAACAGAGCCACTCCTGTTGGTTTCCCATGCAACCACACTGCAACCGTGAAAACAGCAGAAAAAAAAAACACATTAAAACATCCAACTAATCATACATAGAACATTCACCAACACAAGAGCTGAAGGTGTGCATGTGTATCACCCTTTTCAAACTGAATGAGAACACGAAACCAAAAATAGTCACCTAAAAGAGTCCATTGATATTGAGAAAAACATTATATGGAGAAGGAATTCAAACTAAGTCATAAACAACACAAGATTCCTAGAATCGAACGTAGTATCCCCACGTGGCTTGGTCTACCACACTAGTGTCCTAACAGATCCTTTTTCTTAAACAAAACCAATGAAGGACCAAAGGTAATTGAAAAATAACATCCAGCACCGACAACCCTAGTTTTCATCCACCTTTGCACATCGAAGAGAACTCACACTTAAAGTGGTCACCAAACATGACCCTTGTAGTTGATAAAAACACTACAACCCATTCAAGACCTCTGTAAGAACTGATAACTCTGAATCGCCTTCAATGTTCCCTGTTAGAATTTCATTCACCTCTTCCACAGGAATCCATCAAACGCAACGATGTCAAACTTCATACTCTACGACTCATAAAACTCATTGAAACCAAAACTCTGTTCAACTCCCCTCGCATATGTCACCCTGTTGCGAGAGGATACGTCTAGTTGTAAAAAGGAGAGGTGGGATCAATTATTGAATTCAAGAAGAGAGTCATCTTATCTACTGGAGGGCCGACCAATGGTGAATTGCATGTTGTCACACTTCAATCGCATTCTAACACTTCTTGGGGGGGGGGGGCTTACACTAGTCAAGAATGAAAACCATTGACCCATCCAAATTGGTCCAATGGTCATGACATACGACAAGAGAACACTAGACGTATAAGGGGAACCACTGCAATGGATTCCCGAAGCACTTTTCAAAAGAATCACTAACAACACACTTTCATACTAACATAAAAATAAATGGTCCAACTCTAAAAACAAATTATTCAAAAATGATCCTCGGTTCAGAACGCCTCCCACCCAACATTTCCAAAACACAAGGACACACAAAACAATCACGTGTTCTTTAAAAACACCAAATTTTCCTTCAACAAAACATTTTTAAAAGAATAACCAATTCTACTAGGTTTCATAAACACCAATGGTGTCCCATGGGACTCGTACATGCATGTTCCTGTGCCACACCAGCACCCACCTCATGTCCATCTAGGAATTCATCCACTCATGCCATTGACCATTCCTCTTTCCATATACACTAATGTCAGTGGCTACCCATGAGAACACCAAGAATCAAAATCGGACCCTTTCGATTTTTCCAAACCAAAAATTTTATACACAATTTTCAAAACATTAACATCATTCTATATTTAAATCGCTTCATTTAAAAACATTTTTCAAGACAAAATCAGTATTACTTAAAAACCAGGTTTCCACAAATCCAATACAAAGAGATGTGGGATGATGAAAGAACAAAATAGTGTCAAAGGGTGATTGGAACATATTGTTGGGGGCCATATTCCAATCATTCCACTGACCGCGAACAGTATTTCAAGACAGTGTCCTCAGCTCCACAAGGCTTTCCAGACCTTGTGAGATCACTAGGACCACTAACCCTAATCCCTTTTAATTTCCCCTAGAAATGATTTACCGCAAGGACCAAACACTCAGACAATTCTCAACATACTTTAGTAACTCGAGTCCCACCATAAGGGGTACTGGCTTGGAACCTTACTCGTAGCCAGGATGTAGGGTTCCAAAAACCATAACTCCAATCTACTGAAACCCTATCCCAAAAGAAAATGACCCAAGAGAGAAAACTGCTCTAATACCATTTTTTCATTTAGCCGGCTGGGTCACCATCAGAACCATCTCCCAACTCGTTCCACGACATGGCCCGAAGGGCGTTCTCAATCTCCGCAGGGTTAGCACAAGTGGTCGGGTATCAAAATAATACATGGGAACAATTTACTCAAAATAATAAACACAATCATCCTACAGGATAAATAAACATAAATTGGAAACTGACAACCAAACAGATACTTAAAAAAATCAAATTTAAAGGTTTACAACATGATCTAATATCCAAAATGTAATGAAGAAAAAGTGACTAAAACTCTAACTCAAACCTCTAACCAACAAGAGTGGTGCGATGACCACAAGCTACAAACTCTGACCTGCATGAGAAGACCGTACACAACCTGAACCACCATCACGGAGCACTATGACTCAACCCGGAATACACAGATAATAAGGTCTACATACACCCGAAGGTATATGTAGGGTGTGATCTAAGAGCCCAATAAGACGTCACCAATTAAAAAAGTACCATGAAAAATAATTAAATGATGTATAAAATTGCAATTTTAATTAATGCAAAGAAGTAAAGCTAGAACAGTTTTAAATAAAATGGGATGTGGGAAAATAGTTTCTAATGGAAAACATAAATTAAAACACACACACCCTTACTTTTTAAAATAACCAAAATGTCACACCGATGAGCATAAACTAACTAGTGATCACTAACATGGGAGAGTCTGCATGGGTGTTATCTAGCTTGTGTCTCTAGATCTTCCTGTCTCAGTGAAATGTGTCTTAGAAGTCCATGACCCTCAGAAAATGTGGATGATAAGGACACAACCCTCAGATAACATGGATTGGAAGGCCACGACCCTTAGAAAATAAAATGTTTAGTAAGTGTTTCAATTGTCAGTCCTACCAATGAAACTGGGTCAACTCACATCCGGAACACTAGCTCACTAGTCTAGTCTACCCTCCTAGCTTCTCGGGCATCCTGGTTTGTTCTCAAACATGTTTCATGTTCATGTCACCTGTCACAATAATGCATAAAATCCAAACATGTTACTTACACATGAAAAATCACAGTTTTCACACTCAAACCCACTATTAAAACCATACGCACACCAAAATATTTTTTAAACATAATCTGCACTACTAACACATTAAATTAAACTAGATGCATAGTTTAACAAAACAAATTGATAATTATGAAAACCCCTAAAAGAGTTTAGTAAAATGTTTCCAAACATGTCGCAAAACTCTTAAAGGGAAAAAATTATTCATAACTCATTTCTAAAATGAAACATATTCTGACACAAAACAAAATAAAAACCACGTCATCCTCACTCCCTAACTCATACACTACACAATTTACAAACCAATAATAAAGAGTCCTAAATTAAAATCTTATTAAACAATTTAGATAAATCTCTTGATGTTACCCACTAAACCCACACCAACCCCTCTTTTATGACTAAACACACCCAACTTCATGCAAAAAATAAAATTCACATCACTTTCAAAACTTAATAAGATATCCTCACAATTCAAAATTCACTAATAGAGTTCTCAGTAGAAAAATTCCCTCCTAATATAAAAAACCTGCTAAACATTTTACAATGCAACTCAAAATTCAAATAAAACCAACTTCTCCCGACAAAAATTAATGGAATCATATTCCAAATAAATTTATCATTGAAAATTAATTCGTCAAATAATAACTTGGACGTGGAACCACCTACATCGGGTGAATAAACTCCAGATAAATGGTGTGAAATTCTCAAATTTCTGCATGAAACTTCAATTGCACATTTTTTTCATCATAAGAAACCTAATACAGACCTTAATTCATGAACTCAAACAATAAACATACAATTAGTACCCTAAACCAAGAATCCGAACAAAACAAGGATAAAAAATCAACGGCTAAAGATTCCTAAAACATGATGAATTGCCAAGAACTCAAGAGAAAGAAAAAAAGAGAAGAACCAACTGGAGGGAGGGACCGATCGCGTTGAAGAAGGCAAGGAGCTAGTGGTTGCGACAGTTGTGGAGGTAAGGGAGACATAGTGGGTGTTCAAGGGAAGAAGGTCTTACGGGAGTGGGGAGGCCAGCGACACTACAGAAGCTCCACCAGGGGTTCATTTGGGGTGGCGTGCCGGTGGTTCACCAGAGCTGCTTATCGAGAGGAGGTGTGGGTTATACCAGCAGGTCGGTTGGGAGGCACAGCGAAGGAGATGAGCGACCCAATGGGGTTTAAGGGGGGAAGAGGAGACCGATCAGGAGCGGTGGGGAGCAGGCCATGTGGAGAGCATGACACTGGGCGGTAGGAGATGGAGGTGGGCGATCAATATGGAGAGGGAGAAGGGGATTCATAATAGTGCTACAGGTTTACAAGTAGGAATGTAGGTGGTGAAATGGACACCAGGGCAAGGGGGTGTGAAGCCATGGGTCAAGGGGGAAGGGACGCACAAACCCTAAGTGAAAGAGGGGGAACAAGGTAATAAAAAAAATTAATGAAATAAATAAATTAAATAAGTAAAATAGAAATGAAAAAAATTAAATAACATTACATAATATTATACATAATATTTTTTATCAAAAAATTATTAAAATTAATAAATTCCATATCCTTAACAATATTAATAACATTATTATTATTTTTCTCAAACAACATTTTTATTATTTTGGTTAAAATAATTCCTTAAATTTTATTATTCCACTTATTATCATTTTATTATTATTTAATTATTCATCAATATTTTATTATCACATTTTATCTTAACTAAATTTTTTTCGAAAGCTGGGCAAACTGCCCAGTCTCAGAACCGCGTGTTGTCTGTGTGTCCGGCGACGCTAAATGTAAAACACCAATAATAATAATAATAATAATAATAATAAAGATAATAAAATATAATATGTAAACTGATATCAATAATAATAAGAATAATGAAACTCAATTAACAGTATTAAAATATAATATAACAATATATCAGTAATGATAATAGTAATAATAATTATATCCCTGAATAACATTATTATTATTATATTTTAAAAAAATCTTATTTTATTTGGGTTTTATTTCATCATACTATTAATTCTATTTATTTATTATTAATACATTTTATTTCATTAATTGACCATTAATCATGGCATGCGGTGAACCAGGCAAGGTCGTGTGGTGACCCAGGCGAGGCCGCACGCCGTCGACCACGGTACGCTAGACACAGTCAAGTCCAAAAATTTCTATTTTTAAATAAATGTTTTGAAATTTTACGTCGGGTCTTGACTCGAACTACCCGATGCCAAATAAAAATTATGAAACATATTATTTAAATATGACATGTGTGAAAATAAGGGTACTATGTTATCATAACATTCTAGAATATGTTGATGATATTCAATGAAATGAATTTATTTTGTATCTAATATCCAAATAAAATAAACCTTGATGGTTTTTCCGTGTTTACTATTTTGATAAGTATTTAATATTATTCTAAAATAGTGAACTATATAAAAATTATATTCTTCAATCAGCTCACTGAATCCCCTTTATTACACAAAAATTTCAATTTAATCTATTTATTTTAATGAATAATTTTTTATTAAAACCCTTATTTTGATCAAAATTTTAAAAAAAGGAAAACATAATTAACCTTTAAATCAAACTAACATAAATGAAAAAAAAATCCACAAAAAATCCCAATATCACACCCCCAACTAAGGTTCCACCAATCTATAATTTAATAATTTACACTGTCCATGTAGACTATTAGTCCACCACGATCCTATATAATGTTATGATGATATATTACACTATGTAAATAATTCATTCTTGTTATGTAAATATTAATATAACATGAATATAAAACGAATAAATGGTTAACAGGAAAAAAATTTAAAAAACATGTAATTATCAATAATTAATCCAAAGCTCACATTGTACACCAATATGGACAAATACAATTATCTCAACTACGTATAATCATAAAAGAATTAAAAAAATATTTTAAAACCAGGTTTACATCACTTCACAACCATTATTAATATCAATGGGGGGAAGTGGTGAGAAAAAGGATACAAATGTGCGGTATAATCTAGCCATGTAGGTCTATGTTAATAATGAGATTATCCCAAATTACAATGTTATCTTAACTAAAATTTCAACTAATTTCCCTAAAACCCAAATTCAAATTTCCATGTGACATACTTAGTGAAAAATAGTGAATTGTGGAATAAAACAAAATATTCTAGTACCAATTATTTAAAATCCACAAAATGGACCATGTAGTAAGATAATATTAAAGTGACATTATAGTGTTATCCCTACAAAACCCTAACATTGTGAAATGAAATAAGGTGTCTGAAATGAGGTAGAAAAAATAATATAAAGTTATTGATAATACCATGAATCATTAGGAAAAAATCCTACAAAAAAACCTAGACTAATGGGAGATAATGGAAGTAATTTCATATCAATGGAAGGTAGATCCACCTCTTTTAGTCAATAAAATCTATAGGAGTCCATAGGGGTTCTAAAATATGATGAACAACAGATAAACTAGAGGCCAAATTAATTAAAAAATAACACAATGTTGTATTGTTAAAAGACTCTAGAAACAACAGAAAATACACCAATTAAGGGACACATGTTTGAATATATATAGAAATAATTAAAAAATTAACAAAATTCGAGGTCTCATTTATTCATTATTATTATTTAGGTTCACAAATCAATTATCCCGATTCACCAAATAATTTATTTTATCGAACCGTTATGAATGGTCCTGGGTATTTGTGGTGAAATTTACAATGTTGTGGAATGATACCTTCCAAAAATCCTTATTTATTCATAATAAATTATTAAGGTAGTCATGAAACCAAATAATCATTATGGTGTTTCACATCCAAAAAACCCAAAATTTATTATTTTGAAGGAGACCCATAGTGCACTTGTTACATTATGTCGTGATATCCCCTAAACTTTATAGACATGATCATACAAAACCAACATCAATGGAGAAACACACCATATTATGGTTTGAACCTTTTCATATACAATATTTCATCTATAAACACCAAAATATTTAATATTGGTGACTTCCCATTGGATATCAAATATAAAAAAACTAAAAAATGCACCATGAATATGACCAAAACAACCTTGTTTTGATCTAATTTAATATTTAAAATACACTCATCAACTATATTGATGGACAACATAAAATATTCTTTGAACACTAGTAATAATATTCATAGTATGTAAAAAAACTCCCCACTATATTAGTTCTTAAAAATATGTCGATTCATTAGTATGTAAGCCATAAATATATACCTGATGTACTCATTAGCTAATCAGTGCTTTATTTATCATATCTATGAATTTCAAACAAGAATATTCTTTGAAAAAAAAAACCCCATTCACCATTCAAAAATAGTTGATCTAAATGGATAGAAATATCCCAAAATCACTATTTGTGATGTCCACCACCTCACATGTGTTTTTAAATCATTTAATGTCATAATTTGACATAGTTTTCAAAATTAATTCTCAAATTTCCATGATTGTATTCAATATCATAAAACCAAGATGGTTCATAAATTTGAACATCATTTCTAGAATACTAAATAACTCAATAATATATCTCAATCCATTGGAATTCCCTAATAAATAACCCACTATTAGGAAATTATTTCATCTAGCAGTTCACCCCCCAATGAAATCACTAACCAAAATATAAATCAAGTAGTAAAACCCATTATTTTATAAAAATCACATTTGAATACATCATACTCACACTAAACACAACTCAATAAATCCTAATACCCATTAATTTTTAACAATATACACATTATGTCAATCATGCAGTCAATTGGAACGCTTATTTACTTATTGTTCAGCCACAAAATCCCATAAAACTTTAATTTATATATTTATAGGATAAGTTTTTTGAGAAAAAATATTTCTACTCTACCAAAACCCAAACACAAATGAATTTATGATAAAACAATTTAGAATATAAACGTTTTTTTACAAATATAAATCCTAAAACCTCAGGCCTAACATTCACATTTTTCTTACCTAAATATAACTAAATTGTTAAATATATCATCAAATCCATTTTTAATTTCTAATTCCTCATATTTTGTACAAATCATAAAAATCCCAATACAATTTTCCCATGACTCAATAAACTATATGCGATTTATTTAAAATTATATTTCTTTTAAAACCCCACAAGACAACCATGAAATTCCTTTATTGAGGAAAATCAAAAAAAATCAATAATAAATAAAAATACCCATTGAATGTGTCATAATGAAATCACCACATATAATATAGGTGAAAAGTAATTAAATATATTTAATGAAAATTTATATACTATTGGATCCCCATGAGGTGATAGTCCAAACAAAATTGAATTCAGGAATGTTTAATAAATTGTAATCAAGATACTATATTGATTATTGAATAAGGACCATAGATCCTAGGAAATCATTGTGACTGGTCTTATACCCCATCCATCACATATTGGAATTCTCTAATTGACCACATAAACACACCTGAGATCCTAAACCAATATGCTAGACATCTCATTGAATCATAGGTTTCAATAGAAGAAATTTTATCATTAATTTCTCTAATTCATCCTCCCATGAATTAATAATATTTACACTTCTCAATCCGGAATTTCCTCAACAGAATACATACTATGGAACACATTTATTACACTCTAAATAGATCTCCTAAATAGCGCCAAAGAATTGTGGATTATAAGAACTCTATTTTACATCCCTATATGCCAGATCTATTGACAAGCTTGGAGGACTACTATAATTTTTAAAATACAATACATTAAAATAAATCGATAATATTTATGGAAAGATATAAAAAACATTCAATGGACAATACATATAAAGAACATACCAAAAATATGTGACAACAATTATAGAATGATGAGGGCCTTAAAAATGATGTATATAATATCATTATATTTTTATCTGATGCATCATAATATAAAAAACAAGAAACATTATATATTAGTAATAATAATCACAAAAAAAATTCTTCGATCACATGAAATTATATATTTATTTCATTTTATTAAATTACTAAAACATTGGACTCTAAACCAACTAGAAAGAATATCCCAGAAAAATGCATTGTATCAAAAAAAAATTTAACCCAAACGATGTGTCAATATCAATTTGATAAAAAAAAATAAAAAGAAAAAAATGATGTTCTACCATTTTTTCAAGACTCCCATTCTATCATCAGATATAGGTGTAATTCTAATGAGATTGTGGGATTCATCATTTTATTTTCACAAACTAATTGCTGTTTTGATAAAATAAATTTGAAAGAGTTTATAATAATAATGTTTGAAATTATTAAACATCAAATCCACTATATATATAAAGAAAAAAAATTCAATCATGAAATAATATCATTTCATCATCATCTAATGGAGCCATGATGATATTTTTCCTCAACTATATTATCGAGTGGAGGTGTATGGATTCTTCTCGTGCCACAATATATAACCTTCACAATGGATGAACTAAATTTTCACTTACAATGTATCGAATACGACCCTCCCACTAATTGTAGGAAATGTACCAAAGTCAAATTTATTTTATATCATCTCAGAGTAAAACCATCTAAATCATTGTGGCATATCATATTAAATCTCATTCTATGTCCCATACAATGGCATATACATCTACTATGTTATTCATGATTACATATAATAGTATAACATATATCACATCCAAAATCCCACTTCACACACAACGGTTGTTGTCTAACAACACATCACATATCACATCATGAAAAACCACCAAATCCCATACAATGAGGTATCTCTTGAAAAAAATAGAATGTTACATACCTTATCCTTATCGCATAGGTAGATGACTCATTCCACATACCATATTGCTTCACAACCCCACCCCCACCCACTCACATGATGAGGGATGTCATTATAATGTGAATTGTGTGTTATGGAATGAAAAGAAAACTATTAATCAATTCCAATATATAGAACCTATGAATCTATCCATATCATGCACTCAACAAAATGAAAAATAAGTAGATCATTATGAATAGAATTAATCATTTCCATTATATTTATATATCACTGAAATAACGAATATCATCATTTTCATAATTCAAGTACAAGGTTACGAATTAAATGAATCTATTTATTTGTCACTACTTAATATAGTCATCACATGCAGAATCCTACAGCCTCTGGTATATTTTTCAAATAAAAAATTATAAAACATTTCCAATATATCCATTACTAATTTTGATACCATCATCATCACCTCATAAATAGAAGAAATATTTATTATTATATTATCCCATATTTTGATCCATCTAGAGAAAATCAATATCACATGCACCATGTCGTAGAAAATTGTTTAGTAAACCAGACCCATGATCATAGATATGGTACTGATAACACAAAATTTAATTCCCTGTATTTGATTCACATTAGTTAGTAAAATACAATTCAATGATTTACATAATTGGGACCTTTATGTTTTCATTTTATATGAATTTGAAAAAATAATATACTGTTATATCTCATGTTGTCTAATCAAAATTACATTTTCAAATTAAGGATGAAATCTATGTAATCCAAAAATAGTCGTCCTAGTATCTAATAAATTCTACACATAATTATTACCATTATTCATTGAACACTAAATACAGTTTTTTTATCACCAACATATTATCCAATATATCAGTTTCCCCAAGTTGTGTCATCAAATGGACTTAGACAAGATTCCTAGTACACCATAGGCTTCCCACTATATGCATGTATATAAATGATAATATGGGTAGTCTACACCCACTTATAAGGGTAAAACCATAATAGATGACATATCAACTGTTGAAATAAACAATAGGAACCAAAAATAGACATTATACTACATGTTCCATCAATAACAACATATCCATGCTATAAAAATATGATGAATACACTACATGCCAATTAGTTCTAAAAATAATGACCCATAAATTGATCTACAAAAACATCCCAAGCACATACCCAAGCCCAATCTGATCCTGACATGCTGGACTCGAACCCATCATCACATGCGCAAGACATGCAGTAGGTCAATGTCCTGAACATGTGCTAGGAAAAAGTATTGTTTTCATGGGTACCCAAGGGCCATAGAATCCTAAGTATATATTGGTTACAACTGATTACGCAATCAATGATGATGTCTAATGAAATATTCATCTTTAAAATAAGGTATGTAGATAACCAATGTAAAATAAATAAACATGTAAAATAAAGGAATATAGAAATCTATTGACCAATTATCAAATTAATGTTCTATACATAAACTTATGTTCCCAAAAACAACCAACTAAACTATCATTGGTTACAATAAATTCCCAATCCATAACATTAGTCATTATATGAATCTAATCAAAATATGTATTTCCCTAAACAATTCAATTTATCATCTTAACTCAGAGCCACAATATGGAATTCAAACAATTTACACACATTTGGGTATTATATAGCCTTATTATAAAATACCTAAAGAATGAAATACATCATTGGGCCTAGAGAAGTTTTCCAATTAATCCCAAATATGTATGATCATTCCACGAGTAAGGGGATAGATCCTTTATACAACAATATAACATACAGAAATCCACATTAGGGCCCCGGGAATCAGTCTGGCCACCCAAAACAGGGAGCCTTAGTCCATATATTAGGCACATATAGCCTTAGTTTGACAACATAACTCAACATCATTTTACTAATCCATGTACACATTCTTATTTAACAACTTGATATTCATACTAATACAAACCATATCACGTTAAACACATATACCATTATAGAAATACGCATTAATATATATGAACTAATAGATCACATTTATTATTAACTTCATTTCATAAACCATCTTAACATGCCAAAAAAATATTCATGGATTATATCTCACTATATCATATATAATTTCAATTACTATAGTCCCAAAAAACATTAACAAAATTTCATAAATAATAATTGAATATACATATTTTAAATCCTCTCGGTGAAACCCCTTTAGAAAATGTGTCTTCCACATTGAAAACTGAATCGTGTTAAAAGGATTTCAATCCTATTTCTGACCATTTCAAATAATCATTGTTAAATTTTCACAAAATGGGAACCACTCCCAGATTTCAATTCATAATTTTAAATTTATATTGAATCCCACTTCAAAATGAATATGAGTACAACTCTACATTTTAAAGTATTATACACTTTTAAAACATTATATTATCTAGTTAAATACATAACCAGATCAATATCATAATTAAATTATTTAACCTAATTCAAAATCCCCATATGCATTTCTCAAAACCTATTATATAGTAAGTTGAATTAATTCTTTAACAATAACCCCATACTCAATTAAAATTTACAAACCATTCTTTCTAATATTTCCCATATCTCAAAATATATTAGATTATTTCACCATTTAAAAGGATTCGACATAACCCATGGGTAGCCTGATATTTGGTCTCATATCATCAATGAACCCAATAGGGTTCATGAAGGGTCCAAAATCTCAATATAATGTTTAAATTACTATCCATAATGAAATACATACAAATATCGAAAGTAAAAAACTATCACAAATACATTAACATATAACTATTCAATACTATGGGAATATGATTTAGGGACACCTATATCATTTCATTTGAAGAACTTTTTTTCAAACTCCATCCTCGATTCAAAATCAAAAAGCAAATAATTCCCCAACATTTAATCTTCTGGAATATTGAGGGTTTATAGTTTTGGATGTAGAGGAAACCACACACCAATCCTACTCTAAAAAAAGAAAGGAAACATAGTCAAAGACATACCTAGAGAATCAATTCTAACTAAAAACTTCATATTCATAATAATGAAGATAAATAACCCATGGAGGATGGGGGAGATCCTGGTTCATCACCTTTTTTGTTTGGGGTTGGATTTTGTGGAAATTTTAAGGGGTGTGGTATAATACTGGTATAGTTAAATGGGAATTTACTAATATTTATGGGCCACATTGTTTTTCCACACATTAAGAAAAACTCTACCCCATCAGTGTAGCTCTATATATCCAAGAGGTGCTCAAATACAGGATCTCATTGAAGAACACCTATGGTTTGGATAACAATGTGGTTCCCATGCCCCATTCACTATCATAGAGGAGGTCTAACCACACTGTTTCCCTGACCATGATCATGATTATTACTAAACGTGCACCGACCATCTGATGTGCACTGTATGGCCTCTTTTCCTTATGCTTTAGGGTCACAAACCCATGATACACTCCTAAACTCCTCAAACACCCATTAATCAATTAATTAACAAAAATGAATGTTTAACGTAAATATTTCATATTGACATACCACCATGTAAAATCATGATCATACAACCCCCCCCCCCTTTATAATAGGCCATCCTTCAAAAGAACATATAAGACATCTTAAGCATTCAATACCAATAGGTGGGTCCGTAGGGTCAACCAATAAAACATTATCACTAAAGCCTAATCCTGAACAAGTCCCTTCGATCATAACACTCATAACAAATAACTAGTCCAACCCTAATGAAATTCCCCCCATTAGAATCTACAATCATATACCTGATACCTCTCAAAGGACAGATCAACCAAAAAATCATCATTACCAAAATAACATGAAATTAAAATTTTTTGATAACATAACAGAACCACTACACAAGAGGATAATAAAATACCTAATAGGATCCAATATAATAGTTTTTGTCTTATCCTTTCCACATCTTAGGTCCCGAATATCTTGGTACCATCTCACCAAGTATCCAAATTTCTCACAGTGACCCATGTTTTGCGTTATTAAAGGGACACACATATTACAAACCAAATTTTATGACCCAAATAATTCTAAAAATCTTGACCCAATGGCCTAACTCCGTATCTAAAAATACATAGCACAAGCCAGGAAAAACCTTCAACTTGAGATACTCAATAACTCAAAACCCAATCCAACACTAATTACAGAAACCAGAACACTATGACGGTGCACCCCAGATCCCATCCAACCCATACAACAACTCATGAAATCTACTGAACAGTTTCCAACTATGTTTCTCCCCACCATTCACTTTAGGTACCCTCCAATATCTCATGGAATTAAAAACCGTCCCCATTAAAAAATATTCCAATAGAACCTCAACACAATGTTTATAACTTACCGAATGAGTTTACTAACTTATCTCACCTAGACATCCATGAGAACTCCACGCAACACTGTAATTAATCCATTCCATCAGAACAACCTATAATAATCGAGCATACACCATACAATTTAACGATATGTAAGACCTTACATCTATCATGCTTTCCATCATTTATGAAAAAAAAATTCTATTATAGCAGCAAACCATAGGTTTCCTATAAATACCACATACACAATAAAATCCATCAAATCACCATACTACTGAGTACTAATCAAAATTCCAATGACAATATCTATTATTTTCCCCATATCGATAAATAATGAGTTTGTTCCCCCTAAAACCCCATTTATGTTTTCAAAATACTCATGACACTCGAAAAATTATATTGAAGTTGGTCTACAACTCACTACATTATATAATTTTCCTTACAGAGTTGATTTTCCCCCGACTAATGCATCATGTATGAATCAACTTCATTTTTTGAAAATTGAATATCCATATGATTAAGATTACGCAACCTTTAATGGAATTCCATGGTCTCTTGGAAATTCCACCCCAATTCTATTCTTGACAAATAATGAGGATCTAACAACAAAAAATAATTTAAATCAATCATTGGCATGAATTTTCAATACCATCAATGACACTAAAATAAGAGTGTAATATTACATTTAAAACCAACCCAATCCCTAAGACATTCATTGTATCAATCAACCGCCACATCCAAGGCCCACATAGACTTTCCTGAGTAATGTAGACTTGGTCATCATTGGTTTCCCATTAGTATCCCAATGCCACCACATCCACTCCACATCCTTCTCCACACATCCATGACTGACTTACAACTCACCACCAGAGGAGTATTGTTTTCACTAATTTACTCATGAAATTTAAACCCTTGAAGCTCTCACTTTGATAACACGTTGAGCCCTATATCATAGATTTATCAATTTATCTTCCAATAGAGAAATAAAAAACCACACCAACTACTTTCTCTCATAATCTCAAAATAGAACCCATGGAATTCATCAATATTGTGTCTATACCAAGGGACTCTCCCATAATTGGTTGATGGTGTATTCCACATAATAAATATCCACATATATTACTCCATGAAATCATCTTCCAGAGGATTCATATCCAACCATAATAAAATTTTTGTAGCAAGACAAAACATTAGATCTCTTTCTTTGTACCTTAGATGGTGTAAAACTATTTGCCATTAACTTCACTAGCTAAATGTATAATAATATGTCATTTAATAATTCCACCACAAAAAAACCTATCACTAATGTAATCTACCATCATTAGGACCCCGTAAACTTCTGAATGTATTTGGATTCACTTCCCACCTTGTCTCATGGACACTCAATTACCACAAAACAAATGATATCTCCAACAAAAAATCACTATTAACTCACAAACCTCATCCAATGGGTCCTAACCCAAAACCCTTATGGAACCATCTACATTTCCCTAATAAAGCTCTTCCAGCATGACACAATTGATTTACATGGAATCAATATCAGCACCACATTAATCAAAAACCCATCAGTGTCACGCTTAACCAGTGCCTCCTATTGTGATCACATAGAAGAATGAAAGCAGTTCATCCAAAGACACATGTTTCCCATCCCCATTGGTACTATTCCATCCTAGGACATTCACGCATCTATACATATTCATATTCCTCAGGGTCTCACAAAATCATCTGACAACACATTGATCCTAACTTGAGATCACAAGAGTTATACCTCACCAGGATTAATATAAAATTACTACATAATCTTATTCCCATGCCTCCTAGCATGTCATCCTTATTAGTTTCAAAGAAATCTCAAAATCTCACCCAACAACCCATCTATTCACACAATCATCCTTGACTATGTGACCACCCTCCCTAGGTTGTCATTTATATAACAAAACCATTCATCCCTGCTTTGTCCACCCATATCTTTTATTTAAAAAGAAACATCAATTCCTACACATGTCATATTTATATAGAGGAATTTGATATCCAATTATCCATACATTAAAAAACTTACAACCAACATTAAACACTTTTGTGCCTCCCTGAGAAATGAAACATGTAAAAACAATTCAATATTACCTAAAAGTAAATTAAACCAATCATTCATCGAATCCACCTCTAATGAAACATACTGTGATCCATATTTCATGTTACATGAAATATTGGGATATCCTCCCCAATAGATGCATCAATTTGTCAATACATTCAACACATAAAATACTGAATTTGAATCTCGAAAATGATTATCCATTTTTAACTATCCCTCTAAGATAACCATATGTGACAATAGTCGTTGTGTGACACTATCAATTTCAAAAAGGTAAACATATTCCACACACACAGAAAGAAACTATAAACCCCCACCAACCTATCACATAGTCCATATATAAATTAAAACACCCAAAATCCCTAAAATGGTGTCATATTATGTAAATTACACTAGATATCTCTCTCCCCCACTTTCTCCCACTCTTCCTATATGACATACATATTTTACCTCAAACAAATCAATTATCATGGGCATAAATACTCTACCCAGTACAACAAAAATTGTGTATAATGAATCATAGAGAAAAATTACTCTAGGCCTCACCACATGGAAATCCAAACTCAAAAATTCACACTACAATTCAAACATCAACACTTTGGTCTAAAACATTACCTAAATGGTCAAAACTTTCATGGGATACAACACCCACAATATCATATAACATCTCATAACCCCAGTAAACATCCCTACTTAGGGAAAACAATATAATAATTTATTATCACATATCAAAACACACAATGAATCATGACCCAAATCCAATGGTATAAACATTTGAAATATCACTACTTAAATTACCCGTACATAGGGCCTGATCGAAACACTTGGAATACCCCTTCCAAAAGTCTCTATAGATTCCATAATATCTAATCTACCTTCATAATTAAATAAGAAAATTTAAAATACAAGGTTTATCATTTAAAATGAATCTATTTTCCAAATCAAAAAAATTACACAGTCAATAAATTTTTATTAACCCAAAATATCAAAATTATTAATATTTTTCAAAATTAATATTTCAACAAAATTTATTTAATGACCATATAAAGGATATTTAGAAAGGACTAAATCATTTTTATAATTAACTCTACTAAAATATTTTTCCTAAAAGATGATAAATAACTAGAAATATATGATTGACCTGTTATTTTGATGTTTCTATTGTGATGCATGAACTCACACACCCACTCATACTATACCAGGAGAATATATAAAACCTCATAAATCAATAACATCGCATCCATGTGCACTTCCCATGGTGGATGTGTCAATATACCATAAAAAAAATAGAACATCCATTTATCCCCTAGTAACAAGTATTTCTAATCATATATAGGGATACATGTACCCAAGAATGTGCTGATTATAATGACAAAATCGATCCTAGTCTATAGAAAACCATTGTAAAATAGATAGACAAAATACACCGCTTAGGATACCACTTTGTAACATCCATAACATGACAGCTATTATTTATAGTAACCCATTTCGGGTCATCATAAGACCATATGCATACCTTCCAAGTATGATTGAGGCTACCGAATAGAATCATATGTCTAAATTAAAACATGGGGAGACTGTACCCTCTTATCAGAGTAAATACACAACATATGTAATATCAAATAATGAAATATCAAGATAGAACATCAAATGGAAAGCATACATAAAGATCCCATAGTAAATAAGAATAAATTCAATAACAATATAATGAAAAAATTCATGTTAAGAAACAATAAAAAAACCAAAACCAAAAACAAAAGGAAAACACCATGAATAAGCCCAACCCATCATCCCAATATTAAACTAATCAATTAGTCCCAATCCCAATCATTTATAATAAACATGTAGCATCTTTTTGGGTTCCCATGTGTCATAGAGATTTGAGAATGGTGTGAGAACAACTTAGTAGGATACCACAATAACTATCTATAATAAAAACTAGTCCTCAAATTAGTGTGCGAGGATATGAAAAATGAAATAAACAAACAAGGAAACAGAAATATTTATGATATTTATTGTGAAATTATAAAAGAACCATTTAATCAATTTTTTACCAGGGAAATGATATATGGATGTAGAACTAGTCTCATAAAAAGAATAATCAATATTAGATAGGTTAAAATAATTTCAATTAATAGAGAGTTAACTAATCAAATCAACTAGTCATTTTAACTCAAATCCCCAGTCTAATAGTAATAAAATTTCCAAAAATATTGGAATAATAGATTCTTATTCTTATATCCCATCCCCATGAAATACATAAGTGTTCCTAGAGAATCAGTTTGTTCCACCCAAAATATGGAGCATCAGTCCATGTGTCTAGTGCATGGAGCCTTAGTCTAACAAAAGAACTCATACAAAACATTAGTGGGGACTAGTTCATTAGTATATCAATCCTAATAATGGATCAAATGTTCATTAATTCAGATCATAGAGCCTCATTTTGAATACCTAACACATCAATGATACAAAAATCCATGTGCACATGATTCTATAACAACATAAAATATTTACCATTATAAAAAATATCTTATTAAAAAATATAGATTTTCAGAAAACACTTCATTATTCCATATTATAAAATAGACATAATATAACAAAAATTTCATTTAATATGCATTGTAAAAAATCAAATGTATATTCCAGCGATTACATCTCACTAACCCATAAATCATTTCAATTAATATGGTTACAAAATACTATTAAAACTAAATCATGGAATAATACACCGTTAAAAATCCTTATTTGAACTCATATTCAATCCACACCATTAAAAAGATACTTCCACTTTAAAAATTAATCCATTCCCCATGGAATTCAATTAAATTTACAACCATTTTAAATTATCATTGTAGTGTTTTGATAAAAGGGGAACCACACCCTTATTTAAAACCATCTTTAAAAATCTATAATGAAACCCACTATCTAAATAACGATGAGGAAAATACATCCTTCTTAAAAGAGTCATTTTTTTCAAAACAAATTCTTATCAATTTAAAACACTATCCAGATCAATATCCATAATGTATAAATTATCCCATTTCAAAATCCCATTAAAATATTCCTTAATTATAAAATATAATCAATACAATTTACCTTTCATCAAATCATATAGACCTGTTTAAAATTTATGACCCATTCGATCTCATATTTCTCCTATTTCATTTTTTATTATTTTATTTATTCATTTTCAAGGGCTTGGAATACCCCAAGGGTAGCCCTAGGTTTTTTCACATAACATTTGAAAACCCAATGTAGTCCATAAAGTGTGTTTCAACACATAATATATTCTAAATAAGATTATTTAATCAAGGGCATCAAAAATAGATAACTATCATATATTGTGTAGGAAAAGTTAGATTTTTATGATTTCAATTGTAGTGGAAACCACAGAACAATCATCATCCGAAAAAGGGAAGGAAGTAGAGTCGAAAAATTACCCATTAATTCGATTCATACAAAAAATAACTCCAATATCCCATGAATTGATGGAATATTACCCATGGAGGAGGGAGGATCCCATGGTTCCAAATACATGTTTCTTTGGATATAGCTGTAGAGAAATTTTAAATGAGTGAAGAAATAATATTTAGAGAGGAATATGGAAATACCAAACATTCTAAGGGCTGCACAGTTTGAATCATGAGTGGTGAAAATGTGTACCAACCATGTGGATCCATTTTTTCAACAACTACATTCCACATTTTCACTTGTAAAATCATTAATCGTTTAGAAAACTATTTGATTCATGTGTTATATCATTTATCTTAGAGGTGGTCTAGAAGATGATTTTCCCTATCTCTGGGAACATTTAGTACTAACCATGCCCAAACTATGAAATTCTCACTATTTTTCCTTTTTCCATCTCCTTTCAGGTTAGAAACCCCCAAGACACCCCTAAATCATATTATACAACATAAAACCAGATCATTATCCAAAAAATTACAATTTTTTAACCAAAGAAATACCTCCGTGAATAGTCAACATCATACACATTTAATCATTACCTTGGAATAGAAAAAATCCATATGGGTGGGAGAATAGTTATAGTATGGGTAAATATTGTGATGTACTAATTTATAATAGAAACATGCTATGTCTGTGTGAGGCATTACGCCCTCACTAAGAGAGTGTAGCATAATAGATAAATGGGTTAACCATGAAATAAAAATCTTATTATCAAAAAAACATGGTACAAAAAAGTTTATTTGAATAATAATAGTTGTAGTAAATAATAATAATATATAAAGGATGATGATGATTTTATATGAATTTAGTATGATTTAAACATGGACACAAAGAAGCATACAACACATGCTAAACCAAAGAAGGAACAATTAATCAAAAAACTATTCCCATCACCCCATGCTCCAGATCGGTCTTCTTCTACAAGATCCATCCTAATGAAACAATGAAATCAATTGTTCAAAGTATCATAATTACCTTTTTGAAGACCTAAATACATGTAACATTCACATGTTCCAATTTAGGCCTAGATAGGGTGTGAGATAAATCTCAGTGGTCCACCACCAATGAAATCAATTAAAACTATTTAATTTAATAGAAAATGAAATATAAAGAATGAATGCATGTATAAAATTAAAACATTGTAGTAAATTTAATACCTTAAAACATTCTTCATCCATCGTATAGTGTCAGATCTTGTAACCAGTTCATTAATTAATTAAGTTCTAGTTTATATAATCAAGTCCAGTTAGGTCAAATAATAACTAACATTTGATCATGATAATAATAATTATAGGATCCAATATATTTTAATGAATACTACTATGATAATAATACTCAAGATGTTATATGTAAATAAACAAGGTAACCAAGACCCCAAGGGTATCCAACACAAATGTTATTGTATCTAAACTAAGGGGTAACATTTTAATATATGGACCACCATCCAAGGAATTCCAAAATTTAGTAACTCTAACTAAGTCGAAGGAATTAATCCAAGGTTAAATTGGAAAATGAGTGACGAGACCCAAGATGATTTTTATAGAACCTTGTGTCTATATAATCCATACTTGATTTAATGAATGTATTCAAAGAATCATAAAATTATAAACCAATGTCCTAATGGGAATCCAATAATAGACTATGATTGTGTTCCATTGTCCATATCACCATTGGAAACATGCTTCTTAGAATAAACAATCCTTCCACGACATCAATAGGGATTACCATCAGAATCAAAAATGTAAATCATTTTTGATCACTTCTATAATGATTTTATGGTCCACATAATATGAGGAACATGACAATTGATTCATTTATTTAATTAGGCCATTTAGTAATCATTCCATTTAAAGAGTTCATTTGGTTCTAGATTTTCCATTTATTACTATTAAAAAGACAACGGGAATGTAACCATTTATGAGAAATCCAATTTAAATACTTTGTTTTCTTCTTTAACATTCATCAACATAAAAAATATTAATATAGAATAAAACCCACATGAAGATAATTTATGACAAGTTAGGCCATGCGATATCTAATATATATATATATATATATATATTCTAATCACCATCTAACATTTATTAAATATGTTAAAGCAATTACAATATGTGATTCAAGTGATATATTTACATGGTATTATCCATATATCAATCCACAATTCATCTAACTAATGGGGATTATGATTATCAAGGTATACCCACACACCCAAGTGGTTGATAAGAAGAACATATCAAATAACTAAATCACATTTACAGGAGACATCCTATATGGGGTAAAAAATGTAGACATAACAACCAATGATGGATATAATAAATAATCAGTATCGTATAATACATATATCATTACTACATGTAAGGAATGACAAGTAAATTGTCAATATCAGTAGATGTCAATTCACACACATGGAAAATAATAAAATGAATTACACTAATGTAGGTCTTATATACCATCCACCTCATACTCATACACCTCTACTCATCCATTATACACCACTATATTTGTTTACATTGGAAGAGATATAATGAATAGATCAATGCATTGAAAATGGGGAAGATGTTCCTACATTTAAACAAAACCATCAATAGATTGAATATTTTAACTGGATAAATTGATGTAAGATATAACTGATATGCATAAAACATGATCGATTGAATCTCGATCATAAAATGGATGGTTGATTTATATGAATTCAAATGTTAGTACTTCAAGAATGTCAAATCATAAGAATAGAACAATTAATATCTAATGGAGTGAAGAAGTAACGAAGGGTGGTTTACACATTATATTTAAAGGATGTTTGTAAAATAATGGGGAAATGGAAATCCGATTGTTTTTTTTTGCACAGTTTTACAAGTAAGATTGAAATTGTACACCATTAGTCATAGGGACAAGAATTTCACAAGGATAAGATGGATAGTTTGGAAAATCCTCACCCAACCTTGAAAAATACCATTGTTAAATTTCTATAGTCTTTGGAATGGAATTGTGCCCCAAATTGCATTGTTTTTCTAATTAGGAAGCTGTAGGACTCCATTTCACATCCTCAAAAAATTATAAATAACCATATCAATAGCCATTCAGGGTTCCTACCTACCATGTAACAAGCCATTTTCCCATAAAACATTGTACTCTGGACTCTGAACATGCCCCAGACACCACAACACTCCCATGAACTCATATGAAATCATTATTAGGGAAAAAATAATTAATATGATTGAATTTAAAAGGATCCACACATGAATGAAAAAATGGGTTCTTAATGTGTTCCCCATATAATGTAACTCATCCCCATGTTCACCATCCAAGGGCAGTGAAACACTATATGAGAAAAAATCTTCACACAGAGCATGTACATCATCCTACAGCTCCAATGTCTTATCTTGTACATGGATTTGATCCCATAACACACACACCACTGCAACATAACAACCTCGAAAATTCATTGTGATCCGGTCGATGCGGTGTATAGGATACATATCAAATGAAACATCAACATATAACTCAACATAAGTAGCATTATAATTATAAGACGGGTAGGCATGATAATTACAATGCTTTGAAATATAGACAATGTTTATCAGGGAATGGTACATCTATGGTATTAGAAAATGAAAGGCTATTGTCTTAACAATCAAATTAATCACAAATTTACCTATGTAATTATGTAATACCTTCCATTTCATCAATATCCATCTATTCCCTGGACTAGTCGACACATGCTGGAAAACATGGATGATGATATCGAACTCCGTAGGTCATCGATGGTGATCAACATAATATTTAAATCTAGACAATGCAGTAAACATATGCAACCAAATCTATGGAACCAACAGTGATGTATCCTAAATGAGACAAGGAAATGGGTGGGAAACCTATCCTTCCTCTAGAAATCATACGCATGAACATCCCATCCCCCCATACAATGCATCAGAAAGATCCTTTTTAGTTGTTACCTAAAAGATATTATTGTAAGCCTAATCAGGGAGTGGGATATTCTTATCAAAATATCAACTAAAATGAAGGGATCAGTCCTATAGAATATCATTTAGAAACTATATCATTTTTTCTGATTTTTCATGGGTCTACAGGTGAAAAGTAGTGCTAATACGCACTTATGTATCCATAGCCTTCTGTAACCCCTACCAAAACCAGGACAAAATACATGAATCCCTATATGAAATTCTACAATGAGGGACCTTATGTAGTAATATGTTCTCATGGCAATAAAATATTCCCATCACCTCAACTAGGATATTCTCCAGGATTGAAAGGATGTGAGTTAATTTCATCAGTCAGTAAATGGAAACACATACAGTGTTGATACCTCTAGGATAACTAGGGAATACAAATATAATATACATTAAAACAAATTGAATGTTATATTCTATGACAGTAAGGGGTTGTATAAATACTCTATGTAAATAGAGATTCGTCTTCATCTACAGAAAAGCAGAAAACCTAATGATATAAATATTTATATAACATTTCATCACTATCCAGTAATACTGGTTTCACATATCTTGATACATTTTGGATATTCCGAGGTTATAATCAATATGATAATAAGTAGATTCTTGCATCAAATTATATATCATATATATTTGAACCATGAAATTTCTCTGTATACCTAGTATTTCACCTCATTCCACATAAAAATACATGTGAAAATATTCCCCTAAAATAATCTCATGGAGAACCTAGCCTTAAAGATCATAAAATTTCATGATCATATCATTTTCAAGAAGGAAAGATGTTACTATCAAGGAATAGAGTTATGGATTATCATAAATTTCATGAAACACCTGATTTATCTCAGATAAGTGTACAAAAAATTTATATTTTTCTAATAGCTTGATGTAAGGAATGTTTCTTAGTTTCCTAACATATCACATCCACTATAATATTTCCTTTTACAGGCATACAGACAAGCTAAAAATATAAGGTCTTGAGATATTCATCCTTTGTTTTATGATTGAGATTCATGTCAAAATGGTTAATGAAATATTTGAGGATCTTGTTTTTTGTATACACCATAATGTTCTCATGTAATAGGCAGTGTCTCCTGCAACATAAGGCATAGAAAGCTGTAATTATCTCAAGGCCATGTAACAAATAATTTCACTGAAGATGGCCCAACTATCAAGAACCATACACAATGAATCTATCCTCAAGACTCAACAAATCCACTATACCAATTTCTGATGCAACATATTATACGTTCTAGCATCTACCAGCCTCTATATGTATTTAAATTGTTGTTGAGAGAAGCCTCCATTTCAACTATTGCAATGGTTTATCACAATCTGTTGACCATAGGAACAAGAATTTTTTTTATTTATGACTAGTAAGTCATGTAGAATGTTGAGATAAGTCTTCTTTGAAACATATTTAATATCCAGCTACCCCCAATAAACACTATATGTCAAACACATTAATGTGATGCTCCTAGGAAAAAAATCACCTTTTTAGACAATAGATACTCTTTATTCTATGATAATATGATCCAATAAAGTTAACACTATCTATACAGATGATTCACTAGGAAATATTTTCATAAAGATGATTTCCATGTCAGTTTACTTTGAACGATATCAATTTTCATAGCAAAGTCTTTACCAGTGTGAGAATACACCAAGATATCTTTGATAAAGAGCTCATAAAATTAATAATCATATGGATGGAGAACCCTATTCATAAAATCCCTCAAAATTGAGAACATTTTTCTATGAATTAAAGGAATAACACAATACACATATAAAACATAACTACAACAAATAGTTTTACATGGTTAGTATGATTCCGTAACTTGCACCTGATGATAGCCCCATCTCCGGTCCATCATAGAGAGCACCTTATCCTCTTAGAGAAGGAAAAATATATCATCTATTTTGGGAATTGGATATAGGTAATTTACCGTAAGCTATTTTAACCATTTTTTCCAACCATAAGCAATGGGGACCATTTGACTCCTTAAAAAATTGTGAACCCCTAGAGAATGTTCTAGTCCATATTAAAATTTTCACCAGAAAATCATCTAACATTTAATTTGTTATAGGAGCTATGTATGAACTATCCTGTAAGAAAGAATGGAGACTATAAATACTCAGAGAACAAGATCAATCATAAAATCAACCTCTATAATGAAATGTATGCAAGAAAAATAATTAAGAAATACATCCCTGAAATGAATTAAAACAGATGGAATTAAGTCTTATGTTATCCATGGTCCCCCGTTAATATATTTTAAATATAAGTGGATAGTCAACCTAGAACGTGATGCTCTAGACTATCTCTTCCACAATGGAAATATTAGACACATATTTTTAGATAACTATATCACTCTAGTGATGTATATGACATCCTATAGTGATAGATTTACTTAAATTGTTACATGGAACCAACCAGGCCATCCATAGAATAAAATAAAATACATCAACCTCGAGAAAAATTTTATTCCCTAAGAGAGACACCCTACTTCAAGGGGAAAGTCCCCGGGTTGGCGTATAACCTCTAAACATACTCCAAATGCTGTATTTTGGGCCCATATGCATTTATAATATTGTATCTCATCCTAAAAAATTCAATGATAGGTAAGGAGATGATGTAGTGTGAAAAAATAATATCCAATAAATAAAATACTACAGTAGAGGATATAGAATAATACATTATACATTAAATAGTCATACAACCTGATCCTAGAATTTAGTTGTAGTTCATGAAACTGGCATGATCAATATCAATGTGGTATAGATGTACTACATTTATCAGGACTGATCTTTTGGCATTGTAGGTGAAACAACATAGAGGTACCGATATAAGGGCCTCCGGTTGCCAATACCCTAATGAGAATCCTTGAGGGTTATCATTCTTATACTTGAAGAAGAAATATCCTACCTGAGAACTAATTATAAATTCTTTGTACTAACAAATTCCCATAGGTTTCATTCAGTGATAACATCCTGATTTACTATTATTGAAATTATATGTATGTGAAATACAATCATCGGGGTATTGATTAAAAACCAAATCACATCCATTAATCATCTTTCACAAAAGATCTCTTAACATTCTAGAAGTGGTGGAAATCACAAAAACTCTCTCAAAATTATTGAATACACCATAAAATATATAGAAAATGTATTTAAATTCAGGAAATATTTCACATGGTCACCTCTCAACATAGATTGAATGAAATTTTCATATAAGAATGTTTGGAAATCATACCATTCCATTCCATAATGGTGGCCACCCTTGTTAATTAAATACCTTTAGCGCATAGAAGAATCTCACATTTCAAATATAGATTGGTTGAACCGTAAATATAGAGGAATATCTAGATGATTAGTGACTCACAAGGTGGAATATAACCATGATTCCTGATATTATGGACAACCATCCCTTAAAAATATTGGAGGATTCTATTGATTGAACTCTCAGGTCGGACCAGCTCTAATAGGCGTTGTTCATGTATCAACTTTGATAAACACCATCAGATGTAATAAATTATCAAAAATATGAGCATGAGTTCCCATATAATGTACATCTTGTGTTGCTTCATGTGTCACTCATGTTTGTAAGAATGCAGCTTAGGCCCGACCACATTTGGAGCATGGTTGTTGCAACCCTCCTGGCACGTTATGCAAGGACTTCATTCTATTATTGGTGTACAAATTCCCATCACTGACCCCAAAACCATATATAATCATATATATATAAATTGTAGAAGATGAGAAAAATGAAAGCTTCCAATTCCCTTGATATAATACCCCTACGAACCTATTATATGTCAATGGATTGGCACGTTCTCGTGTATAAATTAAACTAGTTTTAGTAGATGAAGGTTCAACTAAAACTTTCCATGACACTCGCTGGAAACCAAATCACAATATGTTTCATGTATCATTATTAAAATTTTATTTTTTCTTATTTTAATATATAATGATTCATTTAAAATGGATAGCCATTTATAGTGAATCAAGTCCCCTAAACGTTTTCACTGAAATGGAAATCTATTTAAATAACTTGTAATGGATTGAATTGTTAAATTAACCATTCCAAGAAATGAGGGAACATATACCATATGAATCGAATCTGAAATCATTGAATCAATGATGGAAATAAGATCAAGAATATACCTATATAAACAAGACTATCTCAATAATAAGAGATACTTCAATAAATGAATTTATTGAAATTCAATAATATAGCACATAAATATGCATGTAATGTGAGTTTATTTGCCTAAGATTATGAATGTAACAATTCTCATTCCACTCATGTCATCGGGCCAATGAGGAAATGAAATTTTCAGCCGAATAATTATAATAATAATTGAACCACAACATGTGTATCACTCTCTGGTGAAATGATATGAACTATATTTTAAAAAACTAGAACAAAATTATAATTCATGAAACTCGTTAGTTTCCATGTCAATGGGTTAGCTAAACTGATGAAAAATTCATTTTCATGATCCATGATTTTATAATCTATTTTTTATTATCTCAAAAATGTATTGCAATAAAAGAAACCCTTGATACTACTATTTGACATCCTATACATGGATTCCACTCAATGGATCACAAATCAAACTCATACATAGCCTCAAGTGCATCTCTTAAAACACTAGAGGTGGTAAACTAGCAGCTGGGACATATTGTATTTTCATTGGGAGATTATTCTATCATTAACAATGTGTAGCACAATAGATAAGTAACACCTAGTGTTTCTAGGAACAGTTTTCTCAAATAAATGAAAAATTTCTATAATATCACGTTATATGAGACATCGGGATAAGCATGCGCTATTCGCATCACTAACTTTTCTTTCTTTACACACATCATTGATTTCCTATGAATCATTACTTTTTTTCCTTATGTAAAAAAACATTATAATTTAATCATGGTTGTTATAATGGAATGTATTAATTGATTATCTGAATGATGAAATTATCATTTACACATAATTATTTGATTAATAAATTTTAAATATATGTGAATCATTTTTCTAAATGAAAGAAAATGTTTTTATGAAAAATTATTTAAATGTGGACAGGTTTTAATAATTATAATAAAAAAAATATTAATATTATTTAATTATATTAATAGAAAATAAAATTGAAATATTTAATATGATGCTTAACATTCTACTTATTTTTTTGGACATGATATAATAAAAATTCAGATTTTTTTACATTATTGAAGTGCTTCTCTAAAAAAGATGTTTTGGAGGATTTTGATAGTGCACTACTTTTATATATTTTTTTCATTATTTTATAAAACATATTTGGAAAAATAAAATTATTATTTGAGTTTTGGATAAGATATTTTTCATTGAATGAGTTTTTTTTATTTTTCCAATAGGTTTCTTGTTTCATGAATAAAGAAAATAATAAATGTTAATTTAAAATAGATTAGTCATTAAAATAATTTCAAGTGATAAATTATATTATAGATTTATTTTATAGTATAAATAGATATGAATTTAATAATTTAATAAAATTCAGACCATTATAATGAATTTTACATTGAATCCTAATATAAGAACATGTAAATTTTATGAATGTATTCACATAAAAGACTAATTGTTTCATACTATAAGTCAGATTATATTTTATCTAATTTTTAAAAATATTTGTTTAGAATTCAGAAAAAGGATTCAATATTTTTAATAATTATGTTAAAAGTTTTTAATAATGTACATTTTTTTGGACAATAGGAAAAATAATTTTAGAACATTTTATTTTCATTTTAAGGGTAAATTTATTAATTAGGCATATAAATAATATTATAAATTTTATAAAACATTCATTTAATTTAACTAATTGTTATTGAATTGTCTTCATACAACTATGAACAAATAAAATTTAAATTGAATAATTTAACACATCAAATTATATGAATATAACATGGATATTTTTAAAATGAATGAAAGTGAGAAAATGTCACTCTAATTTTAATATGAATAATTTCATTATATCTTGTAAAATAGAATATATACATTAATATATATATTTATATGTATTATAAAATGATTACATACAACATGAATTTTATTTTTTATTATTTTAAATGATTAAATAAAAAAATAATTACAAATTTATGATGAATAAATTATTCGATTAATGATACAATCTAGGATATTATTATACTACTATTTAAATATATAAAATATCATACAATACATGTCATACAATAATTTTAGGGATTATTAAGATATGTTAATCACGAGTAAAATGAGTTTTTTCAAAATTTATCATTTTTTATGATATATTTAAAAATTCTAGTATTGAATAGTTTTATAATTGAAAATAATGATATTTTAAAATAAATATTATTTTATTAAATGATATAAAATAAATAAATTTATTATATTTAGTTAAATTATTAGGATATATAATAAAATTTCATCAATGAATTATTTATTGGCCTTTCAAAATTTTATTTTCATTTTGATAACCCTAAAAATATAAAATATATGATATCATGGTAATATTTAAAAAGGATAAACAATTGTTAAAGCTAAAAAATATTGATTATAACATTTTAAAATATTTTAAAATATTTATTAGATGATGTTTTTTTAATACAACATCATCCAATAATTTAAATTAATATTTTCGTAATTATATTAATTAATAAATTAATTTATATTAATTTAATATTTTTAATATTTCCAACAGTTTGCCTCCCCTCCTTATAAAATGTCACATCTTCTTCATATTTATTCACACACAATAAATGATTTTGTTACACTAAACTCAATAAAAAACTCATCATAAAATCCTTCCCATAATCATAGAATCCATACCTTGGGATGAAACAAAACAAGGATTTCATTTTTGAAAAACAATAAGAGATCCCCAATGAAATGATAATGTTAGTCAATGAACATTTCTATTTTTTTTCCATGAACACCTTAAATTAATTTTATTTCATTTTTATAATTTATCCCTAAAACACTAAATATATTTATATGATGTTATATTAATTTTTCATCTAAAACTCATAAACTACCATAGATTGGGATTTCCAATCATCATTTGTCTATTCGGTGGAATGCCACTATTTGAACCAATGTTGTTCATTCTTCGATTACTACATCTGATTTTTTAAATAATAATGTAATTTTGGGATATTTGTGATATATATATATATGATATTTATAATATATTTTTGATTATATAATTATAATCTAATTCATACCTTTGTGTTTTCAATTTAAAAAAACAATAACACCATTTTTTGGGGTGTTGACAATCACCAATAAAAAGTGATGTGATTCATTCACACTTGATGTTGAATGTATTACGTAAGGGAATAAAGAAATTTTATGATATATTTTTAAAATAACAATGATAACATATTTTTAATATATATATATATATATTCAATTTACATTCATTCTTTCAGTATGACATGAAATTGAAGCGAAATCTTTGTAATGGTACTGCCTACCATCTCCATGAATGGTGTATATCATTTTATATTTATATACATTAATGATAATAATTAATACATTAATATATATATATATATGATATTTTTATCATGTTTAATATACTAGATATATTGATATTATGACCTATTTATGAGGAATAATAAAAAATGTCAAAACATGTATGAGAAACAATGAAGTTATTACCTGAAACACAACATAAACATGGAATTGTTAATTAAAGGTTAATATAATTTCACAATTATGTAATATATGTGTCTATATATATGAATTTTCTTCTTTAATATATTAAAATAAAATTATTTTTATTATGCAGTTTGTTCTTATGAGAAAAACGAGATATAATATATTAGAATAGGGATTTATATATCACATTTATTTATATGGGACAAATATGATATTCAATAATTGATTCCTCTATGTAATGTATCTACTATAATTAAATCAAGTTTAAAATTTGTATACAAAATAACATGGTAATTAAATGTAAATATAATTTTTTTATTTCATTGTTAATATTTCATAATTGTTTATAAAGTGGGTAGTATTTATCTTACAATCTCATCAATAATTAGGGTTTTTTTATATAACTATGGGGGACTATTTTTATTCCACATCCATGAATTCTAAAAAATTTAAAAATATATTTTTAATATTTTACTATGGATTATTACCATCACATTTAATTTTTTTGACTTTGTACTAGATGGAATTAAATGAATGTTCTTTCTCTCCAAATGAGATACATTGATGCAGTTCTAGAAAAATTACAGATGGAATGTAGTTTTACTTATACATAATTACAAGAATTTTATTCTATATTGGTACCATTATTATTTTAATATTCATTTATAATATTTTATCTTTATTTTCAACTATAATTTTTATTTTTAAAATATATCATAATTTTATTAAATGAAAGTATTTTCATAGATTAATGTACAATGGCCTCAAGAGATGTTTTCTGGTGATTCTTACAAATTATTTTACATATAAGATAACATTATTTTATATTAGTTATATTTTTAGGGGATATGTTTCAATTATATCATTGTTATTATTTCAAATAATGGGTTATATTTTTTTGGAAATATATTCATGAAACATATTAATTTTTCATGAATAATGTTATGATGATGTTTTTAAGAAGAGAATTTATATAAATGGATTATAATATTATAAAATATTTATGTTCATGTGGAACACATGTTTATAGATTTAATTATGTGGAGGGTGGGACAAATGTCACACTATAATCAATTCAGTAAATATTTTTATCAAATGATATAATAATGGAATCAAGTCAATTGGATTAACCCGCTATGGTAGATGAGGAATCCCAATCCACTATGAGATGATATGGAAACTAGATACCTTACAATGAAAGGAATGTGATTGGGAAGGGGGGTGTCCAACCTATTTTTTCTGATGCCCATAGAGTGTCTTTTTTTTGGAAATTTATCTGTACTTGTAGGTAATTATATTACATGTTTGTTACTCCACCAAAATTACAAGGCTTATTTTAATGTTATGTTTTCACTGTATGTGATCTTGATTTTCTTATGATTCATGTATTATAAAATGAAGATAATTATTCCATGTATCATTTATATGAAATTTGATTTCAATGGTATGACATTAAAATGTTATCCTCAAGTTTTTAATCCCTATAATTATGTTATGATTATATATATTACATATTTAATCTTAATGAGCATATAATATTACCCTTTCTCATGTTTCCATTCATAAGGATACCAATAAAAGAATTAAGTAAGAGTACTCTAGTATAATATATTTATGGAAGAGGCTGAAGATCATTAATCAAATAAAATGAATGAGTTATATGTTTCTAAATTCACTAAAATATTATGGTCGTTGGGAATGTTTCTGAGTAATGAATTGAATATTAGTTAAAAATATATAATATCAATGTATGAAAACCCTCGGTCATTATTATTGGTATCATAGGAAAGGATTATATATATTATAGAAAAAAGTATAATATATCTTTAGTGAGATCACTAGATATATTTTTTAGGATATTTATAGAGATTTCTTAAGGGAGAAGTAGGAGTGTATGATAAAATCCTAGAGTTTATGTAAATTTTTGGAATTACATATTATTCATCCTAAGGTGTTATACATTGAAATATTTTCAATATTTTCACTTGATTAGGTGGTTCTTCCTATATTATTAATTTTTACCAAGCTATTATTTCTATTTTTCATAGATGGAACCTGATTTAACTGTGTTAATATTGTGTGTGAGGGGAAATGAAATGATTTTCCATATGAGAAAACAAATATTATTGGCGAAATAATGAAAAATATTCTTGTTATACCCAGAAAAATTTATCACGTTATTATTTTTAATGGACTAAAAAAATTATAAATAGAGGGAACAACATTATGTTGATTCATTAAATGTTATAGTATCAAACATCATTTAGTGGGTCTTCTAATAATCTTGTGGATGAGGAAAGGATGAGAACTTCAAAAAATATTTTTTCATTATCCAATGTTTAGAACAATATAATTTTATTTTGTATACCTATAATTTAGTAGGTGTGCTATTTCAATGTTGTAATACTATAATGAATATGAGGCCACATGATGAAATAGACTCCATATAGTATGATTTGTTCAATAACTTATTTTTAATTAAGTACATTCCTTATATTATTCATAGAAAAAATTTAAAATGAATACCTAGAGTAAAATAAAAATGAAGATGAATCTATATGAACCAAAAAGAAAAAAGTTCAAGCCTTTTTATGTTTTCTTCTGACATTATCATCCGACCTGATGGCATGGTTGATTGATTCATCAGTGGATTAACAGTGTGTCTCAAAAGGGTGTTATATATTATGGAACTTAATAGAAATGAAGATATTTTTCATTGTTCAATCAAGGATGAAATTGATGAAAGTGTAATATATTAATCTCATCTTTTTAACATTAAAATAATTCAATATATTAATAGAATATCTAAAAACTAGGGATAAAAGAAGATTTTCCATCTATATTTATCTCAGTGTGGAAAGAATAATGGTTGATAAATTATTAGGTGAATAATTATTGGTTCATGTGTGGAAAGTTATGTCATCTAAAAAAGAATGTAAAAGTAATGTGGCAACATTAAATAATTATCTAAATAGAGATAATGAAACCAAAAAATAACCCCCATCACTTTAATGATTTACTTGTGTGGAAGATGGATATTAATAAAATCCATTCCCAAATATAAGGGTTAACAATTACAATCGACATCATCAAACACACACAGATAAAAACTAAGGTTAATATCTTCATGTCACTATTGGAAATGTGGAGTATGAAAATGATGTGGTGTAAATTTTATTTTTTATGTAATGGAATTATAGAATAGAGTCGTAGAAATATTTTGATGTTATTATTAAATAGGGATACATTTATGTATTGTTCCACTATATTTTTTCCATAACTATTTAATAGTATATGATGAATGGTACTGATCACTATGAAAAGTGATTGAGGTGGTAAGGTGATATATTTGGAGAACACATGACTATGGGATGAATGAAGCTTAACACGTTCATGATATTGGGATAATAAAATATATATATGTTTGACTGTTATAAAAAATGGGATAGTATTTATGACCATAGTTTTAATTATATGACAATGTGTTTTATGATTTGATTGATTGATTTTATAGAATGTTTTGGACTTATGGTATGTCGAATGAGTAAATTTTTGAAAGAATGAATGTTTTCACCAGGGTTATATGGTAATTTTGGTAATTATTAGCTTTCAAGAGAAAACAATATAATGGTATTCATATTCATAGTATGTAAAAATTTGAAGTGGTAACATGATTTTTGACAGACAAATTCCATGTATCTGGAAACTGTTTTAATATATCGGGATTTGAATGTTTTTGGTGGTTTAGAAGGGTAACTATTTATAAAATTCGCTATATTAAAACTATTGTGTTTTAGAGATTAAGTTTTAAATCTATTAATATTGGATAACATCAAGTAACAATATTTTTTATGTATAAATAGATATAGAAAAACTAATTTTTGATATCATTATGGATCTTCTGATCCACTAGTTCCTTATGAATTACAATTTCATCATCACATATTAGAGTAAGAGTTGAATATCTATTTTATCAAGTCAAACCTGATGGATGATATCATACATAAAAATAAAATGAAATAAATTAAATATATCTTCTTATGGAAATAATTCTATATTATAAAAAAGTATCTTGAAAAAATATTATACGAGTAAATTAATTTTTAATGAATAAAATTGTATATTAAATTATCATAGATTTAACATTCAGTTATTATTAACATTATAATGACCATATACTCTATCACTCTTTATAAAAACATGATTGTTCTAATACTCTTCAATGTCCACGTTTTCACTTTCCTATAATCCTTGTTATGTGGTGATATTTTCCTTTCACATTCTATTAGTTTTAAAAGAAGGTTTTTACCCTTTTTACAATGTTAGTTTCTTATAAATAAATACTAAAACAACCACCTTATATTTTTTTATTTATATTTTAATTGTAAGGAAGAAATTTACCTTTTCATTTATTGATTCTATTATAATGATATACTCTCCATTTTCACTTCCACCATATCTCTCTTATACTAATTATAGAATATATACATCACTTTAGAGGAAGTATATACGTTATCATTCACATCTAATAAACATATTGGTCATACTTCTAGAACAAGATCCTTCTTATGAAGAGAAACAAGTTTAAATTTTAGATTGTTGAGATATTGTTCTAATAAAATACCACATCCATGGTTAATGTTTTTTAGGGAATACTACGATTTTGAAAAAGCATTAGGATATCTAGAGGATAAGATAAGTTAGAAGAATAATCATTTACACTTATTAGAATGAATAATTTTAAGGGAGAAATTAATTATACAGTGGTAAATTGTAGCACATCGAGATTTTTTGGACGTTATTTGAAATATATTAGAATTCCATGATGTATTGTGTTGTAAACTACAACATCTTAGTTTGCACTACACGTAACACAAAACTAGTATTTTTGACATCAAACACTCTGTTTATAAAAAAATAATTTTATAATTATAAAATTTTAAATAAGGGAATTATAACCTATCCATTAGAATGTCGGGTATGAAAATAATTAAATAAGTTTTGATATTATCATTTACACATATTACATTTTTAAAATAATTATAAATGAATATAAAACATAATTTAAAATAAAAGTATTTTTCTTTCTAAAAATCCTTTTAAATGAGAAGAATGTGTTTTTACCTATAAATAAACAAATAAATATTTTTGATTTATATTAATAAAGTTTATATACTATATTATATATAATTTGTAAAATTCATCTTATATATTTTCTGGACATGATATTAGAACAAATCCAATTTTACTCGAAAAATAATAATTTCAATAAAAACATTATGTTGTTTCCTTTCGTTGTGAAACTATATTTTAATCTAGTTTTGAGAAATTTATAAAATATATTTGAAAAAATAAAATTCCTATTTGAGATAGGTATATTAAAACAAACATTGGAGGATATTATAATATTTTTTTGAGAAGTTTCTTGTTTTGATGTATAGGTAAAAATACTAGCTTTTAGTTTCAAAAAATATTAATTGAAATTATTTCTATTAGAAATTAATATCTTAAAGATGTTTTAAAGTGTAATTATATAAATTTTCTCTATTATATCAAATTATGGACATTATAAAAAATTTGAAATTAAATTTAGATAAAAACAAATATTTATCTATTGAATGTTCTCACCTTTAAGACACAACGGTTCTTTGAGGCTGTGGGATTATATTTTCATTAATTTATGAAAATTATTTAAATTTATATATGAGAAATTAATTTCATTTCTATAAAAAGAAGGTAAAAAATTATTAATTACGTACCTTTTATTTTTTTGGTTAATATAAATAGAAATATAAGTACTTTTTATTTAAATGGTTATTGGTAAATCAGGTAATTAAGATCAAACATAACATTATTAATTTTAGATAAATACCATAACACTTGCCCAAATTTTATTGGATGAATTTATATTTACCCTTATGATAATGATTTAGAAATATAATAATTTAGTAGTCACTTTTCCGTGAGAATTTTTTGAATATTATTAAAATGATATAGTCTATCAAAATAGCCACAATCATTCTTATAATAAGTATATTAACATTAATATGTGGATAAATTGAAGATATAATAATATTTGTATATTATTAATAAATATAAAAAAAAATTCTATATAATTTTACTTTTAATTTCATAGTGGGGAAAAAATTATCATCAATAAATACATTATGATGAATAATTAATTATTCAAGGAATTAAAAATTCAATTAAATGATATCAAAATTATTAAAATTATTAAAATAAATATATTATGATAAAATTAATGTCATCAAAGAATTTTATTGATTCCTTTTACATGATTTCAATGGTGATATGAGTTTGTTTTAAGATATCAAGTTGTTATGAGATTTATTTAAAACTCATTTAATAAATACAATAAAAACATACATTAATAGTGTTTTAAAATAAATAATATTATAATTAACAATATAAAATTCATAAAAAACTAAATTTGTGGAACTAATTTGGATATGCTTTAAAATTTCACTGATTACTACAATATTGACCTTTTTTAATTATACTAAAATTATATTAACCATCAATATATAAATTTCATGACATCCTGATAAGAATTATAATGGTTTAATAAATTTTAATGCAAAAAATATAATGTTAAATAAAATATTTAAAACATATGTAATTATTAATGATTAAGTTATTTCAACCCAATATCATTCTTCCTAATATATTAATATGTCCGGTTCCATTTGGATTTTTATATTAATTTATATAAATTTTTTATTTTGAATATTTCCTAGAGTACCCCTCCAAACTCTTATAAGACAATAGATACTCTTCCCCATTAATACCAATACAACACATATTTGGTTTGGCCATCCACAATCCAAATATCCTTTTAATATTCCTCCATTCACCCTACTAGCATTACATTGGTTATAAATTCAAAATAGTGAGTCATTTTTTGAAAATAATAAATGACACTAAAAGAAGAGGTAACATTTCATAAATGACATTGTTGATTTATTTTTTTCTTATACCACTTAAATATTTACTATATCATGATTATATAATAACCGAAATATTATAAATTTATAGAAACTTTGTTATATTTATTAATTTTATTTACACTCACACACACCTATATCAAATGGGATATGAAATCATCGTCCATGTGTATAGGGGACTACCATCGCATGAGAAGATACCACTCAATCTTCCATTTACACATTTATTATATGGAAATAATGATGTAATTTATATTTATATATGTTATTTGTCGTATATTTAATTAAATATAATTATTATATAATACATAACTTTATAAATTCCATTTTCATGGAATAAGATAACTTCATTTGTGGATATGTCAACAAATGCCTCCTCAAAGTGATGTGATTCAATCACACATTAAAAAAATTATTAAGGAAATATAATTTTAAACTATAATTTAAATGAGAAAAAATAATTATAATGATATTATATTTTATATAAACATATATTTCATTAACTGTAATTATTTAAATATCACATGATATAGAAGTAGTGATCATGCATATGTATGGCCTACCGTCACTATGAATGGCGCATTTAATTTTGTATTTATATATGTTAAGGATAAACAAAAATACATAAATACATATTATATTTTTTACCATTGATATAATTTTGGGGTTAGTGAAATCGCATACAATGTATGAGGACTAAGAATAACAAGTCAAAACATGTACGAGAAACAAAGTGGCCATTAACCGAAATGAATCATAAAAAATAGAATTGTTAAAAAGTGGGTAATATCAAGTAATTATTATGTCATATATGATATTATATATATGAATATGGATCTATAATAGATATATAATAAAATAAAATTTATTATAAATTATTTTTTCATAATTAAAATGAGATTCAAGACATAGGTCAATAGATTTATGTCTGGATTTTATTTATTGGTAACACATAACATATATACTACATATTTCTTATATATGATTTATAAACATCCCATGAATTTATTTCATGATTCTAATTAATATGATTACAGAATTATTATATCCATATAATTTTATATCTTTTATGGGGAATAAGATTTTACTGATTAATAATTCATGGGTTTTTTTTTTCACAATCACATCAATATTTGGGATTGATTCTTTTAAGTCTTTACTAGAGAATATTTATCATCAACATCAATGTTATCTTTTTTTTAAAAAAAATATAATATTCTTATTTTTAATTTTTAATGTGTTCTGATTAGATGATGGATTTTAATTCTCGTGGAACAAATATGAATAGTTTTAATTATTTGATTGGTCCGAACTATATCACCCTCAAATGCATTAGATAATGAATTATATCTCATGAGATAACGATGGACACAATTCAACATATATGATTGACTATAGTAGATGGGGAAACGTGATCCACTATTTAAAGATGGAAATCATTATCCACTATATGATGATGGGGAAACTTTCTCCGTTACAAATAATTGACATTGATTTTTGATGGTGGGTTGTACCTCCCTGTATGTGTAGTCCCCGTGAAGTGTCATGTTATATTTTTGAAATTTTCCATAACATATAGGGAATGATATTACTTGCTTATGAGTCTTCTAAAATCCAATCTCTTATTCCAATGTTATGAGTTTAAGGAATATTCTCTTTATTTACATCTAATTAATGTATTATTAATTTCAAATATTTATCCCATGACTCATGCATATGATTTTGGATATGTAGGTTATGATCTCAAATTGTTGTGGTCAGGTTTTTGTACCATTATTCTCATGATATGATTAAATATATTCCATGTTTTCCCTTACTGATCATCTGACATCTCCCTTTATTGTGTTACAATTCCATATCTTACAATGAAATGTGTTATGTAGTTGTACTATTCGGGATGATTTTTATGGGAGATGTTGAATATCAGTCATGAAATTATAATAATGTGTTCCATGATCAAAATGTAACTAAACTATTACAATCCTCATTAAAGTGTTTTTTAAATGAAATTAATTTTACAATCATTAAAATTAATATCAATGAATGAAATGACTATGTAATTATAGGATAAATTAGATAACTGATAAAAATGTTAAGCTGTATAAGTGAAAAAAATGTCATAGTATAAGAGGATATGAATAATAATAACGGATTTAAATAATTTTCATATAAAATGGATGGTTATGGTAAGTCATGTAACTAATAAGATATAAAACGTGGATACTAATAATCATACGACACATTATTTACAAATTAATAAAAATGAATTAAAAAATTATCCCAAACATCCTAATCTCTAACTCAGTCATCTACTGCCACATTCATCCTAAATATAGAACGTAAGTGTATGAAGCAGAATGCATCACTTTGTCAACACCCATATACATGTAATTTACCTAGCTGCCAGTGGCGGCTGGGTAGGGTGTGAAATAAAATTCATGTATACCACAAACAATTAAATACATGACTTCGAGTTCATAAAATATAAAATTAAATAGTGTACAAGAATTAATATATTAATGTAATGTATTATAATAACATAAATACCCAAGTACATTATTTATCCCTTCTCTAGTGTCTGAACTAGTTACCAATTAATTAGTTAACTAAAATCACATTTATGTAATTATGTTATGTGAGTTAAAACCATTACTGACACCCTGACAAGATAATAATATTGAATTGATCCAATAAATATTAAAAAAATCCTCTAATTAATATAATATTGATGTGGTTCCAAGAAAATAACCAAGGAATCCTATACCACATGGGTCACCAACATAAAATTAACTGAAATCTGGATATAGTGTAACAATGCAATCCAATGTTCACCATCTATGAAAGTCCACTATAGTGAAATTCAAATTCAGTGTAAGGAATAAACGAAATCTAAAACAGGATAATAATTTAGGAGACCCACCAGAGTATTTCAAGAACCTAATTTCATTAGAATTCACGCTAGTTATAATGATTCTATCCAAAGAATCCTAAAATGGTAATGTAGCGAATCCTAATGTTTTATATCCGTAATCAAATGATAGAAAAGGATTGGTTTCTAAGGTGGATCTCAACTTTGTAAACCAATATTCTTGAATTAAAATGGTGTCCACGAGTGATCAATGGATTTCCAATGATATATAAATTCTAAAACGAGTATTAGCACCACTATAATGATGTCAAGATCTATATATGATTGGTCTCATTACAATAGATTCATTTTTAAAATTATTCCTTGTAGTAATCAAACCATTGAACATGTTCATTTTGTTCAAGACTTATAATTAATCAGTTTGATAAAGACAAATGGAAATTTGCAATTGAATTCATTTTTTATTTAAATAGTTAGTTCACTATTTTTTATTTCCATAAACATAATAATGTGGGAATGTTAAAATCATCCATGTGGAATTCATTTATAATGATACAGGTAAAGTGATATCAATTATATAAAAATTCAAATTACAATTTGTCATTATTTAATATTGTTGATGCACATACCATAGGTGACTGAAGTGATATATGTACAATGTACATGACATTTATCAATCCATAATTCATTTAATTAAAGGGGCTTTGCAATACGAGTGATAAGGGCATTTTAACATAGTTATAAAGAAAATAAGCATATCATATGAATTAAATATGTCATGAACGATGAAATCAACATGCACACATGTAAAATTAAAAAAAAACAATCTAGAGGGATTAGTTATGGAACACATACCTCGTAATTGTATGACTCTCCTCATTTGGTATTAGTCACTTGTTTCTCCTATATTTCAAGAGATGTGAAGAATGTCTTAATAAAATTCATTTAGGGCATATAATCTTTCTTATATGATGTGTGATTAAAATAATTATGTAAAAAAATTGGATAAAAATTAAACCGGATTTACCGATATGCATCCAATGGGAGATATTGAATTTAAATTAGGCTTCTAATATAGGAGTTTCCTCAATTCATCGGTTAAGCCATCAAAGAGCTCAAAAAACGAGGGAAAGATATACTTATATCCAATTGGCTGAACAATAATGGATGGTGTGATTAGAATATTTGTTCAAGGGAATTTTATTAAAATAACCAAACATTGGGAATCGTGTGGTTTGGCCACAACGTTTTCTAGAAAACTGCATTTACCAAAAACCATCAGGTGTAGAGAGGGGACCATCTTATTATTAGGATTCATGGTTAGGGAAACCATTCACCAAGATTGAAAAACATTTATCCAATATAACTATAGTTTTTATCTTGGATGTGTACACTAATGGACAAAATTTATCTAATTGTGTATTCTTTAGAAATATAATGTCCAACCATTCAATGTTTAAAAAAACCATGAGTACTAACCCAAACGGTATCCACTAATCATATGACATGACTTTTACCCAAACAATCAATTCTACGAGATTTGATCAAACCCCAAACACCCCAGACACTCTCATGAACTCCTTTGGAATCTAAATTAAGTCTAAAATAAATAATTATTCTATATTTGAAAGGGTTCATACATGAGTCAAAATCCTGGTTCATACAAACATTATAATAAATCATAACATGAGGGAAAGGAGACATAACATGATATCTTAATCGGTATTAATTTGAATTGGATCATTGAATAAATAGATGATTTCATAATAATTGTGATTATAAAATTACAATAACAAAGTGTATGTAATCATAATAAATATGATGGAAACATAGGCATAAAATTATAATCATATTTCAAGTGTAAATAACATTCCAACATAAAATAGTTTTCTAGGAAAATTTCCCTTGGAAAATTGTTTTTTACACTAATTTCATGCACACAATTGAATCTCCAAATAAAGAAAATTTCCTATTTCAATAGAGAGATATATATAACTATGGTCACAATAATCACCCACGGGAAATTATAAATCTTTTCACCAAATTTTTTATTTAATTTTATAATATAACCCAAGTAAACAAAATGGTTTTCTATAATTTTAAATAGGATACCAGATAAGCATTTAATATTTCATCAATAAAAGTTACATGATTAACCAATGAAACATAAATGTGTATCTTAATAATTTTAAGAAATATTCAATGTAAAAACCACATAGAAAATATTATGAATCTTATATCATATAAATCATAATGTATATTAATACATTTTTAATACATTAATAATTCAAATCAATCGATGTATTGGGAATCTATGTGAACACCCTTCTTTCAGAAAATGGAACATAGGCCATCAAAGTTGAAAAGAATTACAAGTAATTCATTCCGATTCATGTTGATTAATAATCATTTCAAAATCTTCAAAGTATCATATCATACATGAAAATTATAATTTTAAAATACATCCCAGTAATGAATATGCAAGATATCTTCTTAAAATTTTATAGGATTATGCACACAACATATATGGAATGTCATTTAAGAATTTGGAAAATTAATTTGATAATATTAAATTCCTTATATGATGAATTTTTTTTAAATGAATATTTTATTAGACTATTATTATTATAATATCATATTTTGAAAATTTTATTTCCATGGGTGGAATTCTCGAAGAAAACGACTTCCATTATGGAAGGAGATATTCATTGAGAAATGAGAAAAAATTATTCTCTATAATTAAGAAGAACCCAATTAGAAAAAAATAAATGATTTCCATATAATTTTTTTTATAAAACTCCTTGTTTTTTTATATTCCTATTTTAAAATAGTTTAAAAAGTATTATTTTTTAACATTTAATAATATACATTTATAATTTATAATTTTTTAAAAATAATCATCTCGAATCCAATATTTATCTATTAGATGAATTTTTTGAAACCCACATCATAAAAACGATGATAAAACTACTCATTCATATTAGTTGAAGAGAATTATGAATCATAAATAACCCATTATATAAAATAATATAAATATGTTGAAATGTGGATATGGAAGAAAATTTTTCCATTACATAGTATAAAAGTTATTATTATCAATATAATGTTTTTATTTTAGGAATAAATTTGTAAAAGTGGAGGTTTTTAAAGAAAATATTTGATATTCCAAGGTAAAAAGTTACACTATAATTTGAAAATAACATGGGAGGGAAAATGGACTTATAATATCAAATCACTAAGGGATTTCATGACTTATGGGAGAAAGGGCATGGGTTGAGAAAATAAATATAACGTGAATTTCACTTAAACAATATAATTTAGGGATAAATATTTTGAAATTAAATTTAAATTAACAAAAAATATATATTTAATAATAATACTAATAATGGGAAACATATTAACCATAAAAATGTATATTGGTCCAAAAGTGGAACATGACTCAGTGAACGGAGTTTGAGACAAAAATTATTTATAGGTTAAGATTCATTATAATAAAACCACCTTAAAAGAATTATCTATTGAGTTTGAAGATAAAATTATATGAATAAGGGTTATAAATGATAATATATTTCTAATTAGTAGTATATAAACCATTAAATGGCAATTACGTGCTAAAATAACATCTTTCTTAAATAATTATGTTTTGAGACAATACACTTATATGTGATGTCACGACCCCCTACCACCAAAGTTGCCCCTCGTGAGCTGGCAATGGTGAAAGGGAGATAATGACCCCCGAGTCCCGCCTCCAGTAGGCCCCAGGATGGCGACTAGCTACAAGGGTATGAGTTTTCACAAATATGGGAAGCATTACCCTTTTATTGTTTTAAGATCGGGAAATAGGACAAGTCAACCACAAAAGAGGAAAAGAACAAGTGTATAGAAATAATCCCAAACCAAGCCCACATGCTTGTTTAAACATATTAATAACAAGGTACAAGTACAAGAAATCTCAAAGTACAATACCAAAAGAAAAAGTACAGCAACAGCAACAACTCCAGCTGGCCGACTAGTAGGGTCCCGCACGACCCTTATAGTCCTCCTGGAAACCTGAAAGTAAACGTAGGGTGAGCATACAAGTATACTCAGTAGGGAAACCGAAAGCTCTCGTGCACAAGTGGGGAGACATCCTAATGTCCCGTGAGAACAACAGAAGAAACCTAACAAGGAATTCTATCCACCCAACCTCACCAGCCACACTCACCAAAAACAAAATCACAACAGGTAGTCGCATATAGTTACAAGAGTATTGTGTACCCCTCACCATTTCCCTTTAGCTAGCTGCTCTTCCTAATGGAAAACGTCCTGACGATGCCACACTCTCCCCTCCCGCACACACATGGGCCTCACAACCACGTATCCCGCTAGCACAAACATGGGCCTCACAACCATGTATCCTACCCGCACACACCTGAGCCTTACAACCACGTATCATGCCCGCACACACCTGGGCCTCACAACCACGTATCCCACCAGAACACACCTGGGCCTCATCCCGAAGATTCTTGGGAAATAGTAGACCCTTCCCGAAGAGTCTTGGGATAAATCCACCCCAATTGAAACCTACCCGAAGAGTCTCAGGTGTAAGGTCGCCTCAATCCATCACAGCCATGGGGAGATGGAGTAGGAAAGAGCTAGTAACTAAGGGAAAACACTCTCTCCCATAAAATGGGAGTGTTCAGAACCAAGTGATCAACATGGGTGGGGTGCGATAATACACAAAAGATACAGATATATATATATACCAACCACACAGCCCAACCTATGGCTTCTAAATAAAGAAACTGAGCACGTGCCTCGGCACTGCTAGTAAAAAGCATGCATACAAAAAACAACCCAAACCCCATTTAGTTTTTCACGTTTCAGCAGAATTAGATTATTTAGTTCCTTAACTACTGGGCAACTATCCACGACCAACCACATTGATTGTTCGTAAAACATATCCTTTCCATCCACAAAACAAGTTAGGAAAACACAAGCAACACAACCAATCCCTTCTTATCTACCAACCAACCACGTTGATTATTAATCCCGTTCTGTTACCACGCCCCACCATTCATTAACTCTTCTGCTTTTATTATTATTCACAACCCATAGTCCGTTCACATTCCAACCCATTCCTGCAGCCCAGCTTCCATCCACCATAACCACAACCACACCATACATCATTATACTTTTAATACCATTTATCACAGCCCCGCTGCCCATTACCAACACAACATTCACACCAACCCACAACCAAGTCAACCGCAGCCCCGCTGCTCACCCAAACCACAAAAACCCTCAAAACACACCCATCACATACCACGTAACCAAGACAACACACACATGTTCATTATTCCATTTTTTTCAACCGGGGTGATCACACAAGGGCTCCATATTTTTAAACAGCCATCTATACGTGATTAACCAATTTCCACATTCCACAAAGTTCCATCCTCAAAAATGGTCTAGAATGATAAGGAAACATTTAATTGCGCAAGAAAAGGCCCCCAAAGACCGTGATTTCCAGTAGGCATAAGCCTATTCAATTCACAACATAATATCACAGGATATAAAGTAACAGTAATCACAAACTTCCCAACCCAGTTCTTTAACTAGTTATTATATTCATTTAATGGTTCAACTGTTTCTCATGAAAACAAGAGGATACCCACCCCGCATGATGCACAATTTAGAGAGACGAAGGTAAGATCCCTACATCGACAGGATCCGATCACAACGCTCCCCCAGATCATCTTTAGAAGACATCTGTTGGTGTTCGTCACTTTCGCCGAGTCCTGGAAAAACCTCTTTGGGTGGAAGTCAGAAAGGAAAGGTCGAAGGAAAGAAAATGTATCCAAGCTTGGAAGTTCCGCCTCGTCGTTACGATCTTGTGGCCGTTGACGGATCATAAATCGGAGCTCGGAAAAAGAATTTATGGAAGAAAAGGAGCCTTCAAGTCTCTTGGGAGAGCTCTGCTCAGAGGAAAGGGTAGGATAAGGGTGAGTTTAAAGGAGGAGGGGACCCCTACTTTTATAAGCGTTAAAATGAAAAGTACATGGAATGTAATTTATGGTACACGGCATGTACATGGTTATTTTACACGGTCTCCACGAGGCTTCCAACACGGCTCTGCGGTCGTTGACTGGTCAACAAACGGTTTGAGGGTAACGCGTATTCGGGAAAGTACTACACGGTGTGTAGAAATGGACACATGGCATTAACCCATTATTCCACAAAGCAAGGACCTGACCTTCATCACGGGGTATACCCGACAAGGTGGTACACGGCGTGTAGTTACACTACACGGAGTGTACTAATTTACTTCACACGACGGGGACACGGCCTGCGACACGGGGTTTACCTGGAAAGGGGATACACAGCGTGTACTCAAACTACACGGCGTGAAGTTTTAAAATTATGGAAAGTGTGGGAAAAGTCCATTTTACCCTCCAGAACACTTCTTGACCTTATTTTGAGAAAGGAATGTTCCAGAGAGATCCGGGCCATAACATCAGATACTTCTTAAAACATTCTCGTAACCGAGAATTCAAAAACAAACCTAGAGGAAACCCAAAAAGTTACCTCTTAGGGTTCGTGTTATAACAGGATCCCAACCAGCAACCCTAATCATATGCGTTAAGAATTCATTCTCCTATGTCAAGATATTATCCGCTTTTGGCGGTACTGACTCCCCTGCACGGGTTTAATCGCATCCTCATTAATGTGTCTCGATTAAGAATTGGGTCTTCCCACTTTCATACATTTGGATTCTTCAACTCGTACCACCCCCAACACCACACAACCTACACACTGCCTGAAAACGTGGGTTTGGGAAATTCCATCTCCTATGTCAAGATATTATTCGCTTTAGGCGGCACTGACTCGCCCACACGGGTTCAATCAAATCCGCATTAATGTGTCTCGATTAAGGGTCATGTTTTTCATTTTCCCACACATCTGGACATGTTACACATTACTAGGGAACAAGGAAACAAAGGTCTCACTGCTGCAAGACAAGCATTCCATATATCAAAGGTACAGAGTACAAAAAAAAGCCCAGAAGAACAAGGAAAAACAGAAGTCAAAACAACTCCAGGTACTGAGTGTGCATCTGGGTCTCTCACTCCCAAGTGCTCCCCTCGAGGCTGCCATGCCTCCATAACACAAGAACTAAGGGAATGGTTCATCAACAGAGAACCTTCTCTTTATGATCCTCAATTCTGACTGGTTGTTCCTCGAAGGTCGTGTCGTCTCCTATATCTAACTCTCCCATGTCGATAACGAGAGAGTAATCGTGTAAGTACTGACAAAGCTGGGAGACGTGGACGACGTCATGAACCTTCTCCAACTGAGGTGGCAGGGCCAGCTGATATGCCACCTCGCCGACTCACCTCAACACCTCAAAAGGTCCGCTGAAACTAGGTGAGAGATTGCTCCCTTTCCTAAGCCTCCGCTACCCCCGTCGAGGGGAAACCTTCTAGAACACATGATCTCCCACCTCTAACTCCAAGGGCCTCCTCCGATGATCAGCATAAGACTTCTGTCGGTCCTGAGCCGCTTTCATCCTCTCATGACCAAGCTGGACTTTCTCTGTGGAGCTCTGCACTACCTCTGGCCCAAGAGCACCAGTCTCACCAAACTCTGCCCAAAAAATGGGTGAACGTCATGGTCTTCCATACAAATCCTCAAACGGTACCATGCCAATATTATAGAAGAAGCTGTTGTTGTAGGCAAACTCTACTAAAGGAAAGTGTCGTACCCATGATACTCCGAAATCCAGAACGCATGCTCGCAACATGTCCTCCAACGTCTGGATAGTCTGCTCTGACTGCCCGTTGGTATGGGGTGGAAAGTTGTTCTAAGGCGTAGGTGGGTGCCAAAAGCATGTTGTAAACCCCTCTAGACTCGTGAGGTAAACTGAGTATCCCGATCTGAGACGATAGCCTTTGTGACTCCATGAAACCATACAACTTCTTCTACGTACCTCTGTGCTAAGGTAATCACTAGGCCTGACTCTTTAATTGCTAAGAAGTGTGCTGATTTCTTTAGTTGATCCACCACCACCCTGATAGCATCATAACCACCCTGAGCACTGGGTAGTCCTATGACGAAGTCCATTGAGATGTCATCCCACTTCCACTCAGGGACATTTAAAGGATGCAACAAACCACTGGGAACACGGTGTTCAGCCTTCACATTCTGAAACAATAGGCATTTAGACACAAACTCTGCCACTTCCCGTTTCACCCCGGGCCACCAAAACTGTTCCCTCAGGCCTCGATACATTTTCAAAACTCCTAGATGTACCGCCAAGGCTGTGCTATGGAACTCACGGAGAACACCCTCACGCATTGTCTCCGGGACAAAAAACCTTCCATGGAAAAGCATCTGATGTCGGCTGTCCTCTGACCATCCCTCTGGAACATTCCCCTGATCAACACGATCCCGCATCACTTCCGGCTTAGATTCCCCCCACTGAGACTCTTCCTCCTGATGCAACAAGGAGGACTGCACCGTCATCTGAAACAAGAAGCCTCTAACACCTTCTTCCCCGGCATCCAATTGTAAGGCGACCAACTCTCCCATCACTGTACAAGAATCAGTGGACTCCCGAACCACATCCTTATTTGACTTCATACTCAAGGAATCAACCACAAAGTTGCCCTTACCTTTAGTGTAAGAGATATCAATGTCATAGTCTTGGTAAAACTTGACCTTTCTCTGCTGCCGTAAGTTCAGGTCACGGTGGGAGAAGATATAACATAGTCACTTATGATATGAGAAGACCACAAAGCCCTCCCCAAAGAGGTAATGTCGCCAAAACATTAGTGCAAACACTACTGCTGCAAGATCTAGGTCATGGGTGGCATAGTTACTCTCATGAGGGTGTAACTTCCAAGACCCATGACAGATCACTCCCTTCTTCTGCATCATCACGCACCCTAGACCAAGGCCAGAAGAATCACAAAACACCTCATACGACAACCCTTCCTCTGGAAACCTGAGTACGGGAGCACTGACCAACTTCTCCTTCCAGTAGTCAAAAGATTTCTGGCACTACTCGCTGCATTGGAAGATCTGGTTCTTCCTCGTCAAAGCTGTCAATGGAGCAGTAACTCGAGAGAAGTCCAAAATGAACCTCCGATAGTATACTGCTAACCCCAGGAAACTACAAACTTCTACCACGCACTTGGGTGCTTCCCAAGAAACAACTGCCTCCACCTTCGACGGGTCCACTGACACTCCATGCTGAGACACTACGTGCCCAAGGAAGTGTACTTATTATGTCAATAACTTACACTTTGACAATTTCCCATAAAGCTTGTGGTGTCGAAGGACTCCCAAGACTACCCCTAGATTCTCAACGTGCTCCTCCACTGACCTTGAGTAGATCAGGATTTCATAGATAAACACAACGATGAACCGATCTAGAAACTCCCGGATGACAAAGTTCATAAGTCCCATGAACACAGCCAGTGCATTCGTAACTCCAAACGGTATCACTACAAACTCGAAGTCCCCATACCTGCACCTGAAATCCGCCTTCGAGATGTCACTGTCTTTTACCCTCAGCTGATGATATACAGATCGTAGATCAATCTTGGAAAACAAACCTGCTCCCCCTCAGTTGGACAAAGAGATCATCTATCCTTTGGAGGGGATAGCGGTTCTTGACCGTTACCTGGTTCAACCTTCGGTAGTCTATGCATAGCCTGAGGCCACCATCTTCCTTCTTAATGAACAAAACTGGAGCACCCCATGGTGATATGCTGGGTCAAACAAAACCCTTCTCCATCAGATCGTCAATCTGAATCCTCAACTCCCGCAACTCTGAAGGTTCCATCCGATAAGGGGCCATCGAAATCGGACGGACACCAGGTTGTAAGTCTATCCTGAAATCAACATCACGTCGGAGGGTGGTGGTAGAGTCACAACCTCCTTAGGAAAAACATTGAGGAACTCCCCAACAACCTCCGGGACATCTATCATCTCCGTATCAGCTAGAACCACTGATAGCCCACCTAACAAGGAAAGGAGAGGCTCCACACGCCGACTTCCCACCTGATAGATCCTCTCGCCAAAAAAAGCTACACGCTGCCCATCCATGTCGAAGAACACAACTCTTATCCGGAAGCATTTGATAACGACAGTAACAGAAAACAACCAGTCGATGCCTAGGATGACATTATATGGATGCATATGTAACAGAAGAAGGTCCCCACTAGATCGATTTGGTCCCAACATCAGGCCACATCCCTGGTAAACACACGATATGCTGGTATGGCCTCCAACTAGTGTACTCAGAACCAGTGATATGGAAAGTCTCTCTTTGTCTAGTCACAAAGCATGGGATAGACTAGGTGCAACAAAGGATTGCGAAGCTCCCGAATCGAACAAAGTAGAAACAAGAGTGTTGAATAAACAAATCGTACCTCGCACCACCTCCGGTCCTACCGGAGCTGTCAACTCTGTTGCGTGAAACTATCCACTCCCAGCTCCTCTCCCTCTCTGATGTCATCCACCTCCCCGACCATGCCCTGGTCGAGGTCCCTAAGGGGCACCCTGAGATCGGCCACCTCCCGCAAAGTCTACCCTCGGAAGAGCATGGTCTTGCTACTGCTGGAAGGGCCTCGACGGAAAGTGGTGATTCTGAGGTGGGCACTGAACCTGCCCACCTCCACCGTACTGATCTCAGGTCGGGCACCAACTCTGAACATGCCCGAAACCTCCACAAGAAAAACACTTCGGTCCTGGGCTCGTGAAAAATGGACGAGTACCCGACGATCTGAACTGGAACTGCTGGGGCCTACTCCCCACTGGCCTGAACCTAGAAGGTCCCGTCTCAGGAGACCTGTTGCTGACTGATTTCCCCTTCAGCGAGCCTGGCTGGATCCCCTCTCGGGGTGCACCTCCCAGTGAGTTCATCCTCTCTACAGCCTCGGCCTTCTTCTATACTGCCAAGTACATCAGAAGGGTGAAGGGGGTGACATCATACTGGAGCAAAGGAAGAAGTGCCTCCTCTAAATGTCTCACCCGAGACTCCTCATCCGGAAAGAGATCCAGAGTAAAGCACCGAAGATCCTTGAACTTGATCCCCAACACTCGTACTGGCATACTCCCCTGCTGAAGGGATAGTAACTCTTGCGGCTTCTCCGCCTTGATCATGGAAGAATGGAATTCCTCCCAGAATTCCTTCTCAATGTCATCCCATGGAACCTCTACCTCTATCCTCACTCTGAGGTAGAGCGTCCACCTTTTTCATGCCGCACCTCTCAGCTGACTGACCGCTAGTGAAACCCAGTACTACCTTGGAGCAAAGATCAAGGTAAAAGCGATCCCTAGCTCCTCAAGCCACCACTCCATCTCCGTATCCAATGTAATACCCTCGTACTTCTTGAGGGTCTGCCACTTGAAAGAACATAGAGACTTTTGCCACTGGCTATCTTCCTCCTCTCGGTCAATCCTCAACTAATCGACCGCCTGAATCTGCTGGGCCTCGGCCGTCTGAGCCACCCGGGGATGGTGTGCAGGTGCCATATCTGTACGGTAAAAAAAGATCACATAAGCCCAAGTAGTAAGTAAAAACTCAAGGTTTTATTTTTTATCATTTTATTCCAATTTCTTTCCCAGAACACCCAAATTAAGTAAAACACAATCATGATTATGCATGTACCTTCCCTAGGGTCTCTACCCTGCAATCAATGTAGTCTAACTAGGTCATTCGGTAGGCTCAGAGTCCTTACATCGGATCTTGGGGGGCCCTAAAATCCTGTGTCCTAGCCGGAATTCCCTGGCCTATGTCATGCACCAAGATGAACTAACATTGTCGCCCTACCATCCCATGCAATCCTCACTATGCCTAAATCCAGACTACATCCTATCTCTCAACCATCAGCTCTGATATCATTTTGTCTCAACCTTCTCCCACCAAAGATGTCCCTCCTGAGATGGCAATGGTGAAAGGGAGATAATGACCCCCCGATTCATGCCTCCAATAGGCCCCGGATTGGCGACTAGCACCAAGGGTATGAGTTTTCACAAATATGGGAGGCATTACCCTTTTATTATTTTAAGATCGGGAAATAGGACAACTCAACCACCAAAAAATAAATGAACAAGTGTATAGAAATAAACCAAAACCAAGCCCACGTGCATGTTTAAACAATTTTATAACAAGGTACAAGTACAAGAATGCTCAAAGTAAAACACCAAAAGAAAAAGTACAGCAACAGCAATAACTCCAACGGGCCGACTAGTGGGGCCCCGCACGGCCCTGGTAGTCCTCCTGGAAACCTGAAAGTAAACGTTGGGTGAGCATACAAGTATACTCAGTAGGGAAACCTAAAGCTCTCGGACACAAGTGGGGATACATCCTAATGTCTCATGGGAACAACAGAAGAAACCTAGAAAGGAATTCTATCCACCCAACCTCACCAACCACACTCACCAAAAACACAATCACAATAAGTAGTAGCATATAAGAAAAAGTGTATTGGGTACCCCGCACCATTTCCCTTAGTTAGCTTCTCTTACTAACGGAAAACGTCCTGACGCTGCCACACTCTCCCCGCCCGCACACACCTGGGCCTCACAACCACGTATCCCGCCCGCACACACCTGGGCCTCACAACCACGTATCCCGCCCAGACACACCTAGGCCTCACAACCACGTATCCCTCCCGCACACACCTGGGCCTCACAACAACGTATCCCTCCAGCACACACCTGGGCCTCATCCTGAAGATTCTTGGGAAATAGTAGAACCTTCCCAAAGAGTCTTGGGATAAAGCCACCCCAATCAAAACCTACCCAAAGAGTCTTAGGTGTAAGGTCGCCTCAAGCCATCACAGCCTAGGGGCGAATGAGTAGTAAAGAGCTAGTAACTAAGGGAAAACACCATCTCCCATGAAATGGGAGTGTTCGACACTAAGTGATCAACATGGGTGGGGTGCGATAAAACACAAAAGATACAGATATATATATATACCAACCACACATCCCAAACTATGGCTTCTAAATAGAGAAACTGAGGACGTGCCTCGACACTGCTACTACGAAGCATGCATACAACAAACAACCCCAACCCCATTTAGGTTTTCACATTTTAGCAGAAATAGTTTATTTAGTTCCTTAACTATTGGGTAACTATCCACAACCAACCACATTGATCATTCGAAAAACATATCCCTTCCATCAACAAATCAAGTTATGAAAACACAAGAAACATAACCAATCCCTTCTTATCAACCAGCCAACCCCATTGATTATTAATCTCATTTTGTTACCACGCCCCACCATTCATTAACTCTCCATCTTTTATGATTATTCACAACCCATAGTTCGTTAACATTCCAACCCATCCCTGCAGCCCCGCTGCCATCCACCATAACCATAACCGCACCATACAACATTATCCCTTTAATACCATTTATCGTCGCCCCGCTGCCCGTTACCAACACAACATTCACACCAACCCACAACCAAGTCAATCGCAGCCCCACTGCTCACCCAAACCACAAAAAACCACAAAACACCCCCACCACATGCCACGTAACCAATCCGACACCCACATGTTCATTATTCCATTTTTTTCAACCGGGGTGATCACACAAGGGCTCCATATTTTCAAACAGCCAACTTTATGTGATTAACCAATTTCCACATTCCACAAAGTTCCTCCACAAAAACGGTCTAGAAAGATATGGAAACAGTTAATTGCACAAGAAAAGGCCCCCAAAGACCGTGATTTTCAGTAGGCATAAGCCTATTCAATTCACAAAATAATATCACAGAATATAAAGTAACAGCAATCACAAACTTCCCAACCCCGTTCGTTAACCAGTTATTATCATCATTTAATGGTTAAAATTTTTCTCATGAAAACAAGAGGATACCCACCCCGAATGATGCAAAATTTAGTGAGACGAAGGTAAGATCACTACCTCAACAGGATCCGATCGCAATGCTCCCCCAGATCAACATTAGAAGATGTCTATTTGTGTCCGTCACTTCTGTCGAGTCCCGGAAAAACATCCTCAGGTGGAAGTCAGAAAGGAAAGGCCGAAGGAAAGACAACGAATCCAAGATTGGAAGTTCCGCCTCGTCGTTATGATCCCATGGCCGCTGATGGATCATAAATCGGAGCTCAGACGACGAAGTTATGGAAGAAAAGGAGCCTTCGAGTCTTTTAGGAGAGCTCTGCTCAGAGAAAGGGGAGGAGAGGGGTGAGTTGAAAGGAGGAGGGGACCCCTCCTTTTATATGTGAGAAAAGGAAATGTACATGGCGTGTACATTATGGCACACGATGTGTACTTGGTTATTTTACACAGTCTCCACGTGGATACCAACACGGCTCTGCGGCCATTGACTGGTCAACATACGGTTTGAGGGTAACACATATGCGGGGAAGGACTAAACGGCATGTAGAACTGGAAACATGGCGTGAACCCATTATTCCACACAGCAAGGACACGGCCTTCAACACGGGGTATACCCGACAAGGTGGTACACGGAATGTACTTACACAACACGGCGTGTACTCATTTACTTCCCACGGTGAGGACACAACCTACGACACGGGGTATACCCAGAAAGGGGATACACTGCGTGTTCTCAAACTACACGGCGTGTAGTTTCAAAATTCTGGAAAGTGTGGGAAAAGCCCATTTTACCCTCTAGAACACTTCTTGACCTTCCTTTGACAAAGGAATGGGCCGGAGAGGTTCGACCCATTACATATGAATAGAAGAATTATAAAAAGAAAAACATTGATAACCACATTATGTTTATTAAAAATAAAAATAATATAATTATTAAAGTATAATTAATTATAAAATGTATAATTATCGACATAAGTTTCCCATTTATTAAAATGATTCCAATTATGGAAAATTATCGAGGAGGATCGATTGATTTTCATATGAATATATATAGAGGATTACCGTGTTAATGTTTTGGTAAAAATTTATATTCACAAATTAAAGAATATACATATTGTTTATAATATTATTTTTACACATCAAATCAATTTTTATAATCCTCCAAAATGGGATGTAATGGAAATCAAAATTCATCGCAACATGTAATTGGTAATCAACAATTACACATGGTCAAAAACATTATTTACTATAAAATAGAGGGAAACAATGTATAGGGATGGATGATTATAGAATAATAACAATAGTATTTATTTCATATTTTTTCATAAATTAATCTTTTAGATCATTCCATGTTCAGTGGAAATTCGTATTTTGATGAGTTGTTCATAGATGCGGTAGTCCGCACATATGTTTCATGAACTATTACATTCTATATTAAATTGATTGAATATTGGAAAATTAAATTGGTAATAATTAAATAATTTTATAGGTGGCATAAAACATAAATATTATTCAATCAAACCCTTTATACCATATCTAAGTTTTAATGATGAAAAATGATCCACATCGCATCATTGAGGTGGTATTCCACATAATGCATGATATATATTTTTGTTTATCATTTCGGATTCAAGGTGATAGAATCATATTTTCATAAAAAATTATTTTAAATTATCAATATAAATTATTTTTCAAAAATTATGTAAATGTATACAGTCATGATAGGTATATTAAAAAACGAAAAATACTAATAATAAAAAATAAACACTCACATCAAAGATATATATTTTCCATTGAAGACTCCTTAGAAATGAATGTGTTTGGATAAATAAGGTAGTAATACTGATATATTTCATGGGATAAAATTTTAGGACAATAAAATTATAATATATTCACTATGTAATTTTGGTCGGTGTATATTTTTGGAAGGTGTGAAAACAGTATCCTTTTATATGGACGGATGTTGGTTCTTTCCAAAGACATGAATGGTATGAGGTAAAAATGGAAATGCATAAAACGTACGTGATACAGAAAATGGATTGTTAGTATGAAATTTAAACATTAAATCAAATCCTAAAAAAATGGTTTTACAAGTTATCAATTTCATATAATCATAAGAACATTCGAGCCACTTTAAATTACTTATTTAACCACTGATTAGACCTAATTAATTTTTAATCATGTTAATTAATATATCAAAAAAATATAAGAAGAAATTTCCCATAAAATTTAATAATTCTCTGTCCAAATATATTCAATGTTTATTATTATTTAATTTATAAATAATCTAAAATTTTATATTACATTATATCATATTATATATCACCAATAAGATTTTATATAAAAATTACTACTTATGTTAATAAATGATAATAATGGGGTTTCTAAAATTAATAATTGAATATAAATATATATTATTATAGATAAAAAGGGTTTGATATTATTTATTTCCTTATTATTTTACAATAATATAAAAATTATTGATATAATTAGTTTAAATGGTCATTTTTCAGTATTATCATTAAAAAACTATTTGGTAAATTCTAAAAAATAGACATAAATTTGATTTTTTTATTCAATAGTAAAATGTAATGTTATATTTGACCAATGTAATTTCAAAAGTATATATATATTTATCATTTAATTAAAAATACATTTTATAAGAAAACTAATTAATTTAAAAAATGTATTTGTAATTATAATTATCTTTAGTATTTTTGTAATATAATTCATATTGAAAGAATTTTGTTATATTGGACGATATATGAAGATATAGTAATCTTATAAATGTTTTTTAACTAATTTATTAATTCATTACAATTTTCTATTTAGTGCATGTGCATAAATTTTTCAAATTTAAAGGGAATATATATATTTATATATATATAATCAATACACCCTATCCATGTCTTCAAAATGATCACTAAAATTATACCAACTTTCACCCATTGGGGATGATATCAATGTTCTATAATACATGTATCCAATGAGGTAATAATTCTCATTAATAATTTCAATATAATTCCAAACGACTATTATTGAAAATATGACCCCTAACTTGCTATACTAGTTTATCAAAAACCCACCCCAATTATATTCTAAAGATCTAATGAACATATGTAATATGAGGGAACCAAAGTATCCCAACACAATCTAACTAACCCATTATATATGGGAGGGTGTCACTTTTGGTTTCAATATTATTATAAATCAACATGTAATCATTGAAACATATTAGGGTAAAATGAGAAGCGACAAAAATGTATGCATACAATCTTTAGAAAATATGGTGTCATTCAAATGTGTTTAATTGGACAACCATAAATTTCCAACAAATATATTCTAACATAATATTAAAATATATGTCAAAATAATTGTACAATATAATTTATAAATGGTGATATTTTTTCATATTAACTCATTATTTATTGTTTTCCACGATCATTAAGAAATTCTTTTTGCAAAATAATATATTTGTTTTGATATTTCATTTCAAGAACACCACCTTGAATGCTATTTTGAACCATCAGATTACATTTTAAAAAATTTTACATTAAATTATATTTTTCAATATGATCATATTTTAAAATAAATTTTTAAAAACTGAAACTCATTTATCTTGATAATAACCCTTCCAGAACTCAGGAATGCATAGAACGGTCCATTAAAAAATCATAAAAAAGGTAAAATCAATGGATTAGCTAATAGTGTATATGATACTTGATAACCATTATGATGACATGATACCTACTCAAATTAATAGTAAAAACGAATACATGTCACCAAATATTTATAATGATAATAATACTAAAAATACTTAAATAGAAATCAACCAAATGAGAACGAGACATTAAAATGAAATGGTCGCTTAAACAAATTAGTAATACATAATTGATTCCTACCTCACATCATCCATCAAGGGGAATATAAGATCCTATACCATCTATGAAAATTCATATATAAATTAATAAATCATTTATATCTAAAATCAAAACTATTATAATTATGACTCGTAAACACAAAATAATATTGGTGTGAATTATGGTGTGTAACTTTTCACTTGTTATGATAGAGGATATTACAACATTGGAATGATATCGTAAAACCTATCAAAATATATATTATGTTTTTAAAATAAATATTTAAATTTTATATTGAGAAAAATAATTTTATATGGTTTCCCTCTAAGAGAAATATCAAAAGTGGACACGCCAAAGATATATTGAAGCCATATAATACACAATGATTCACTGACATAATGGATACATTTTTGTAACCAAATAATATTTTCCAACTGAACACCAACATTATAAATATGTTTAGCGATCAACACACTACCTAAAATAATATTTTTAATTCATATAATTTTCACACTATAATGGATGACTTTATTCGCATATTATCAACATAATTCTCCCATTAATAAAAAAAGAATCATTTTCATCATGAAAACTAAAAAAGTATTTTTTTAATTACAATAGTAATCTTGAAAAATAATGTTGAACTCTGAGATAACCTAAATTATTGTTTTTTATAAAATATTGGATTACTCACTATATTCTTATTGTTAAATGATCATTGTATAATATTTAAATAGTATTTTCCTTCATCAATTGTTCTAAATTATTTAATTATAAACCTATATATTCATTAGTGTTTACTTTTCACTATGTTACTTTATTGATTATATACTAATTTTTGTGAATGGTTAAAATAGATTTTTTCTATGAATCACTATCCTATTTGTGTCTAGTATATATTCATTTAGTGGTTATATCTAATTTTTTTCATTAATTGATTTTTAATCCATATAAAAATTATTCATTCATCCATGAATCATTATGCTGACTAAAAACAAAAAAAATTAAATCACTATAATATTACTTATATTACATTTCTTATTATTATTTATGATCTCATTTGAATAATATTATGAAATTTTCCAAAAAAACCTAACTTGTATAAAATATTTTTTTTATTTTTGTATAAAAACTATTTAGCATAAGAAGATAATTTAATGGTTTATATAATGATCCTATGTCATACATTTAAATCCTTATATATCTATGTAATCATTTAGTTGTATTTCATCATTTTTATATGTCCTTTTATCTTATATGTATTTTATGGAACAATGTTAAATTATCATTTCACATTCTATTAAAATCCCGACATATTTTGAACAATGCACATTCCATTATGAAATTATTTTAACATTATTAAATCTTAATCTTGTAGACAGAAAAAAATTAAAAAACATGTTACAGTATAACATTTTTAGAAAGAATCATGAACACAATTATTATGGGAGATGCTTCTTCCAAAAATTTCCAAATAGAATTTTTCACTCATTTCCTTAACGAAAAAATTACCTATAAAGAAATTTTAAAACATACATAAATTAATCTATATTTGTCAGTGAAATCACCACAAAAAATAATATTTAACTGAACTTATTGTTTTTATCTAAATATTCATGTATATTAAATGATAAATATTATAGAAAAAAATTATCCCCATTACTGCTGGTGTATGAAAAAAAATTAGAAATATATTATTATTTAATGTCATTGATAATACCAGGTCATGATGGTCACTTTTTCAAACCATCAACAATGAATTTACACCTTATTTGTAAAAAATAATGATTTTTGAAAAATGACACAACATATTTATTATCATCTTCTTCATAGCAGATTTATATTATTAATTTTTTAATTTATCCAACAATGAACTCGGTAAAACTAACATTCACTGTTTATAAATCTTGTTCCAATAATTTCATATGATTGATTTGTTGGAAATTAAAATTTAAAATTAATTCCAAAACAGAACAAATTTCTTCTTGATAATAATGGATTAACTCATACAACAGTCTTTTTCTACATGAGTGGCCATATGTTTAGTTTAAAATAGTTATTGATATTATTACATGATCTAAGAAATCATTATTCAATCCAATCCAACAAACTCCTCTTAACATTAATTATAGACAACATTCCTGAAACATGATTCATATCCCCCTAAAAATCATTTATCATTCTTAATATTTTGAAATGAATGTCATCATAATTATATTATCAATTTTATTACGTCAAAATCATATTCATTTCCCCACTTGAAATTAAATGCAAGTGAAAATAAAATTCTAAATACTAATAAAAGAAATGTGTATAATTAAATTAAATTGGGGGGATTATTAAAAAAACAACAAGATAATGATGCTGATTGAACATGTGTTTCTTCTAATGCTTATTATAGTAAAAAGAATACAAAATCCTTGTCATGATTTCTGCAACCTATTTATTAATTACAAGATACACTACATTAATCAATGGATGAAAAATAATATCTTTAATAAAGTTAAATATGATCAATATATTTTTTGTTAAATTTTTATTACTCAAATTTTTAGTTATTTCAAATAACTCTTGAAATCAAAAAACAACTACATTGGTTGTATCAAATTTTCTATAATATCATCTAATTACTTATTCATCCATAGATGAAGTGTAATTATTTTGTTACAAATAATTATCTTACTTTTTAATTGAAATGATATTTTACTATTTTTTTTACTCATCAAACCAAAATTATTTTTCCAACATTATATATATAGCAGAATTTTAGTTGTCCACATCACCAGCCTAGTCTAAATTGAACAAACATTTAGCTTCTAGTTCAATATTAAACTGTATGCCTATAGATAAATTACTATACATGTACTACAAGATCACCTTCACTATTATGAGATGACTCCAATTTTGATAACTATAAATGTTGGATTCCAAAGAGGTTATATAACACCTTTATATTTACTATGTATTTTGCGTTATAATAAAAAATATGTTGAATTATATATTTGACATAAAAAATCTAAAATGAACCATGATAAATTTTATTGAATATTTTTTTATTTTTCACTAAAAATATTTATAAATTATCAGAATATATTATAATACCTCATTCATAAAATTTCAAAAACAGAACAAAACAACTCATAAATAAAAATACCATGTAAAAAAATTATTATATTTTATTACATTAATATCATTTAACCATTGAAGATATAAGAATATTCTAGAACATTGTATATATAACAATTATGTAGAGAGATATGTAAATTGTTTAAAATATTCTAATAATGAACATAAAATATTTATAAGAATAAAATATGACATATATATATAATGTCATTTTAAATATAAACAATAGAAATATATGTTTTTTATATATAGTTTTTTATGCATATTTATAATATATATATATATATATATTTAAATATTGATATTTATAAGTAAAAATTAAAAAATTATACAGTTAATGATTAATGACTTCCATAATGAGAAAATATTAAGTTAAATTATTTTATATACAAAAAAAAATTATGTATAACATATTATTATATTTATTATCATTTTTAAAAAAAAAAAATTTAATGTATATAAATAAATAAAAAAATATATTAATACTAAGGGATTCATAAAATTAAATTTCTAGATGTTGAAAAAATAATTTTAATATATTAAGGATTGAATTATTGTTAGGACTAAGAAAATGATGAAGGTGATCATATTCAAGTGTTATATTTTGTTTTTAATGATGAATAAGTAAAAAATAGAAATCACATCACTATGAATTTGGTAAATTTTGGACTATCAAATCATATTTGGAAAATCAGACACCTAATGCTTGAAAATGACCATCGTATTCCGGAGCTGTTGTCTTGAAGAAAAATTCATATCATGGATGAAAAGGTCAATCGTATTAAGAAATTATATCGATGGATTTAAATGTTTATTAGATTCACCATAAATCTGATATGATTTCTTTGATCATAATTAAGGAGAATCAGTGTCGGGATTACTACTATAAATCAAATGTGATGACACATTACTGATCTTGGAGTTATCATATATCATATCTAATTGTTGATAATTATGATTCCAAATGAACAAAATAATTGGGATTAAAATAGATAGTGACAATCATATTTACATTCCTCAGATCTAGATAGACATGAAAAATGTTGTTAGTGAGTTTATTTTACCCAATTGTATTAATATTAGTCGAATTCAAACCAATTTTATTTTGGACAAAGGTTTTCTGGTTGTGAAGGAATGAATTTTTTTTTGATGAAGGAATTGGTTGTTATAATACAATCCATTTAATTGTAGATGGTGCAAAAGATGATCTTAAATGTTATCAAAATAATGAATGAGACATGATATGTAAGGATTTCTGTAAAAGGCATTGAAATAATCTGAACTCAAAATAGTTGAGTCCATTCCAATCATATTCAGCATTTCATGGAATTTATTAAAAGTTTATTTTTTTATTCTATAGAAGTCGATGGTATCATATCCCAAAGTTAAATATTATGTTGGAATTTTATTCAAATGTTTGTTTTTAAATTAGGTTTGGACTGATCATATCAGAGTTCATGAGGATTCAATTTTCAATAAAGAATTATAAGTATATGTGGTTGAACAACTTCACTAAAATGGATCATGAGAACTGCTAAAGGAAATATCTAGATATTTTTCAGATGGGATCATGATAGAATGTTCATTTTCAATAACTATTATAGATCATCATACTCAAAAATAGTAATGGAAAAACTAAATATGACTAATGTATGATAAGAACTCAATTTATTCATTTGTACAACTTGCTAGTATGAACCATTGTAATGAAGAAATTGGATTAAGCCAATTGAACTAAATAAGTGAAATTAGAATAGAAATTTAAAATGAATTTCAAATGAATAGACATAGTTTGATGAATATTAATGAATTTTCAATAGGAGGTTTTTATGTCATAAATACAACCAAAATTCAAAGGATATGGATATTTTTTTGGAACTTTTGGTGAGAGGAAAAGATTTTTGGAATCCTACCAAAACCGACTTGGGGTCACAGATAAATGGTTATAGAACATTGTACATTCTCTAATACTGTAAGTATTCTATATAGAGGAGATAGACACTCTGACTTTCTAGGGAGATAATATTTTTTATATATTGATCATTTTAATGAAATTTATAAGAATTGATGAGAAATAAGATGAGACGAGGTTGTTTAATTGTTCACCAGTTCATCATATTTTGTGGTTATTGTATTAAAATATATATCATATTCTCCTTATCTTCATATTTGTATGATCATCGTATCAGGATGGATAATCAGATTTTAATATTCGTTCTGAGATTTTTTTACTGTGGAAAAATAAATTCAAATTTTTTTAATCTTATCATGATAGTGTTATATCATTATAATGGGAAATAAAATTTCTAGACTGGATCTAATGTATTGTAGGGGATAGATTAGACAACAAATTTGGACTAAATTCTATATCATAGTTCTTGATGTTCTTAACATTTTATGGGTAAGAATGATACGAATTTCTTTTAAAAGATTGCATTTTTACAAGATAAAAAGAATAATTTATAAACTTTTATTGTTACCAAATTATTTTTTAGCTTATTTTTTCTATGATGGTGCACACAATCTATTATATTGTTTACATAGTGCTAAAAGAGTGAATTTGAATATCCTTCTCATTGTATTCCATGTTTTTTTCATAGTGTATTTTTTGGTATTGGATCACTTTCAAACCATACAAATGGAGAAGATATTCTTTCTGAGTAGTGATCCTTATAAACTATTATGTTCCTATTGATATTTTTTTAATTATATTTGATACGAATTTAAATATTTAATAGGAAGTGATTTTTGTTTCATTTGTAGGGAAAACTAAATAAATAATTATAAGGGATTCACACTATATCCCTCTTAGTTATTCAATTATGATGACTGAAATCATTCATCTAATATTAGATCCGATGTTTCACTTCATTATTCATTAGTGATGGTCAATTGAATTTTGTGAACAATAATGTAATTATAGTTTTATATATAATTAAATACCTTATCTGTAAAGATATATTGTTTCCTTATCTTATGCATATTAGATATGCTTTTCTTTAATCTATAACCGATGGGTTTCCTCCTATTGATTAAAACGTTTCTATTATATATGATGAAAATAAGTATCATAATAATGATGGAAGGTTCCATAATTCTGTGTTAACATCACATTCTAAAAAATTAATTCTTAATGGTGAAAAGTGTTTTCATAGAAAAATGTATATGAGATAAATTGAAAACATATACGAAATAAATAAATAAAGTAACGAAGGATGAGATTAAAATACAAATATTTATGTATAAATATTGGATGGTGGGTGGGTATGAATCTGTTGGGGGTTATATTTACATATGTGAATGACATTTTTATGGCTATTAATTTTCATGGTGAAATGTTATATTATAATATAGTTGTTCAAAAGATATTGAGAATCATTCATGACCTGTTTGAATAAAAAATTTATTTGTTGGAATATATAAATCATAAAATATTGTTGCCTTATGATATTCATAGAAATATCATCAGTAATTGGATGAGAAGAGAGAAAAATATGAAATGTAAAAAAATAGACAAAAAAATATCATTCAAGGACTTAAATAAAAAAAGTTTCTTATTAAGGATGAAAATGATTAATTTGATTCTGTAAATGTGTTATGTAAAACTATTCGTGATATTTTATCCTTGTTTTCCAAAAATAATAATATAATTATATTAAAATATAAATGCGAACATACCTTGAAATGTATTTAATGTCAAGATATTTGTCTCATTTCAGCTAATTTTCTATGAAGTGAGAATCAAGAAGATAGTGATAAATATGAAATAATCCAAGAAGATCATGGATGAAATATAGTAATAAGGTAAAATCTTATTTCACAGTGAAATACATGAAATTGATTAAATACAAAAGAATAATATTCATATATAAATATGAAGAAGGTGAAGGTTGTGATTCTGTATAAGAAAATTCTATTTATTATGATATTGGTAGTAATTTTTTCCAACATTGAATGATGAATAATTCGAAGGAAGTAGTTATGCATAATAAGAAACAAAAAATTAATTTAATAACATCATCGATTATTATTTAAATTTTGAAGTGGAAATTGGTTAAAACAGGGACTAAGGAGTTCTAAAGTAATAAATCCCAAGGGAGTCCGTTATGAACAAATGAATTACCTTGGGGGGGAAGAGAATTCAAATCATTAAAGCATGTGATTGGTCTATCAGAAGATCCCTTATATGATAGAAAAGCTTCCACATTGTTCCCCTCTCGATAATTAATGTAGATCTTCCATGTAATCATTGATGATACTTGTGTCACTTGCATGTGATGTATGCAACATTCCAGGGTGTGGAGTAAGAGTTGCATGAAGAGTTGTGAATAATTTTAGAATCATTTTCCTCTATAGAGAGTGAAATGATGTTATATATATTGATATAGGGACCAATCAACATTTCTCTTACCTCAGCATGAAGGGAGTCAACATACCCAAAGAAGGATGAAAAAAATAATAGTACCCCTGATATCTCATCAAATTCTATCAACCCTCATAACTCCATGAATACAAGATCGATCTATATTCATTTTGGGTCGCAAATTGGGAGGATACCAGAAAATCCACATTCCCTATTGAGAGTTGGAAGCCAGGGTTGGGGGACTCATGAATCCAATAGTTTCCTACGAGAAGGGTCATCATCGCAATATTTGATGTGTCTATAGTGGTCATGAAAAATTATATTTGTGTGAAAATCCAAGGTTGTCTATGAATAATTGAGTCCCACATGGAAAGCTTTGTTCCTAGGTGTCTAGATATTTCAACACCCTACAACACGAATAAAGGTTCTGGACTTCCACTCATGTTTTTTTCTTCTCACCTCGACACCAGAGTTCCAGGAAGGAAGAATCAGAGAGCCTATGATCTAGAAAACCTGAGACAACTTTAAAGGGGATACATATTGAGAATTCTGAGTCCTTATCGAAAAACAAGTTAGATGAGGCTTCTTCCTGATGGTTATTACAACAGCTGCACTTGGAGTCTAGATTGATTCTAGTTCACCTGTCCCTCTCCTCAGTGGGAATCAATTTATTTCAGATACACCTTTACAGAAAATTCAAATTGGAAGGGATTTCTAGACACCATAGAAGATAACCCCAAGTATCCCAGTTAGTCGTGGGTGGCATCAAGGATTGACAATCATTTCTGGAGAAAATTCTAGATGTCGATCCTGTTAACATACACCAATATGGATATGGGGTCAACTCGATGAAGTCAAAAAAAAAGAATGATAATATTCACCCTAGAAATCCTGAATAAAATGAATATGCTCTCATGGTTGTTTTAATGTCATTACAGAGCTGAGCAGACAGGGAATCCCATGGGTGAACTAGCCCAATTTTCACACCATACATTGATGTCACCGTTTCCCAGGATCTAATGAGTATGAGGTAAAAGATAAACAATTTCTCATAGAATCATGAACCAAAGAGGGGACTAATTCATTTTTTTTAAAGATAGTCATTTTCCATATTTCTTTTCCATTAGTCCCCCCAATATGTTCACCCCACTAACACTTCCCAAGATAGTTTGGATGTATCCCAATCATTTCCTCGAAAACACTCCTGATATTGATACACCTTGTTAGTTGGTTTTTCCATTATCATAGAGGATTCCAAATGATGTTTCCCATCCATGTGTGCATCACAGTTGATGGAGACCATAATCTTATCAATTCCACTAATCAAATATTTCAGTACCTATAGAGGAGATATAGTGTGCATAGGAATCAGGGTAAGAACAAAATTAACAAATGTAATTCTTCCACCAAAGGATAAAATCTTGTTTTTCCAATTGTTAATAAGACCAATAATTTTATCCACCGCCTTTTTGAAATGATGAATATGAATCCTAGTTGTAGAGATAGGAGATCCTAATTATCCTATTAGGAACATGTATATTTTGATTCTTATGTCCCATTCTTGTGTATTGGTCCATCAATCTAAGCATTAGTTAGAAATATAGAAGATTATCTACTCACCCTTCACAATCAGTCAACTCATTTGGCTATAATCTTCACGGACACTATTTATGCTATAGGACGACTACATTATACTATTGAGGAAAATGAAATTTCATCCACAAACATAAGGTTAGATATTAAACATTGATGAAGAATGCAATGATAAGGTAGAATTATTCCATATGAAATATTTTTTAAATAAGTAAAAAACATGTGTCCTACATGAGAAAAAACAAACTATGTGATAATGGATCACCCTGTCTAATCTCACATACTCATTTGAAGAAACTAATTATTTTCTCCATGAAAGAGATAGAGAGCTAAGAGGAGCTAAAACACCTGAATACTAGGACCGAGGACCAGTTGGAGAAGCCTATATGAATGAGATCCTTGAGAATAAAATACTATTTAATTATGTTGTATTATTTACGTGTGCCCAGTTTTAGAGTCATATTAGAACCAATGATCCTCTGATTAATCATGTGAGTTATTTCATGGGCCAAACCGATGGCGCCCTGGAATGATCTTCCATTGATGATGTCGGGCTTCTCTACTAAGATCCATTATGATATGTAAGATTTGAATCTATGATTTTTATGTTATCTAGGATCTTATATGAAAAACAGAACATGCTGATTGGATATAAATTGTGGTGTGAAAATGGGAATTTTTCCTTAAGAGTGAGCACTATATAAGTAGAGCATGCTACACGTAGAAGATGTCCTCTACAAAAGAAGTTCTGAACGGCCTCAAAAACATCATTCTTGACTAGGTTCTAAGGGGAGACATGAAAAATTCATAGGAAATCATCCATTACATGGGAGTATTCTAGATTGAGAGACAACATTGCATCCTGAATTTCATTCTCATTTAGAATAGCCCCCAAGAACTAGTTATCTCTGGTAGAGACAATGTACATGATGGAATCAAAGATATCCCCACTCCCCATGGGGTATCTTCATTGCATTTGAGTGTTATGATAAAAAAGTAAGGCTTTGAAGTGAATTTTATCCAACCCACCAACCACTTCTCTGTCATTAGGGAAGGACCCATCATCTAAGAGAATGTTCATTACGGTATGATGCCTCTTCTCTATGACGCACATGAGAATATAGGTAGTGTTCCGATCACTATCTCATAACAATTTCACCCCAGATTTCTCATGGTCTAGTATTTCCAGTTATAGGACCTAATTAGGCAATGTATATTTCTTAATTGAAACATGTGCCTTCACCCCATTTATTTTACATAGATTATTCTATCCAATCATTCTCAAATTTGTTATAAAAGAGGGTCTAGGAGAGGGAGGGAAGTCAGTTATTCCAGTATTGTAGATTAGCTTTGATCCTACTACGATTTTTGTGAAGATTATACCATTCAGTACACTTAATGGGTTTAACCCACAACTCTCTACCCTTGTGATCATAGTATGAAACAGAGGACCATCTGTCAGAGAACAAGAAACGACTAGCACACACAGTTGAGGATGAGAGCTCAACCACAAGGGGAGAGGGATCAAAAAGTCCTTGGGACAAGTGAGTGTCTATGAAATTCAAATACACTGATAATCCATTTTCATTGGCTAAGAATCGGTTGAAATGACACAATGTATTGTTGTTCACCTTCAGGTTGTTACACCATGTCAAATAATAATCATTAAAACCTAGATATAGAAGGCCATCATGTAAGGAAAAGGATAACAATTCTTGGAAATCCTTCCAATAAAGTACTCCATGAACTATTTTCTCTAAATTTTTAATTATTACATTGAAATATCATCCCACCAACCATATATGGGATCCCAAATAAAAAAGTAATGGATTCGTTTGTGAGACGTTCCATTTATTGCATCTCGCATTTTTTATAGACAAACAAAATTTCAGGTTGGAGAACAGTACTGAGATTTGTTGTAATGAATTTATCTGAAGTAGAAAAAAGATCCACAGTGGTATTCAAATTCCATAATATCCAAATATGGTGACGAGTGATGGTGTCATGCATGATGTTATTAACTTTTATTCAATACACAAAAAGTCCGATTACAAATGGGAGCTATTTATGATCAAATATTTCTACTATAGAAATATATTTAGTGGGCATAATATTTGATACTAAATCAATATTGACCTGGGCACCAAGAATGAAATAATTCTTGGGAAGAAAAGGGGACATTAAAATAGAGTTTGTTTGTATTTTTCCCCAGAAATAGAGTAGCCTATTACATGTTGAGAACAAGACTTTGAATTGATTTTGGATCTCAATCATGTACACATACTAGTGTTTGGGTGATCATCCAAATATAATGATGTGTTTTTAGGATCCTAAGTTCATAATGGAACCATAGAAGAGGAGGTATGGGAACAATCATGAGTATTTAGAAAAAAATAGTTGAGAGCCTTTAGCTATATAGGAATGGCCTCCTCTAAATGAATAAGGGACTAATGATGAAACGTCGAAGGTTGAGGGGAATCAGCATCAGATAAAATTTTGTAGGGGTCACAAGAGATAAATGCACCATCAATTGAACTCCATGGTACTAAATTGAAGGGAGATGTGGAACCATACTATGTAACCGGAGGTGAACTGCAAAGGACCCTCTGTTAAAAAAGCATGGAGGATTCTTCTTGAACAAGGATCTGCACCCAAAGACTGGGAATCACCCTATCATCATAGAATACAACATTAGGAAATAAAATTATCATCATATTATCAGAAATGGTAATAGATGGAGATAAATAAAAAAATACAAACAATTAGGCTTCTTTCTATTTCAACACACTTCTGTGATAGGGGCCAACTACAAATAAGGAGTCATTGGTGGAGATGTAGATTCAAGGGAAGCGCTGTGAGGATTCCAGATTTGGTAGGAGGAACTGGGTAAGGCATGGTCGATGAGGACTTATACGATAGTAGTGACACATAACGAGATAGGTAACTCATGTTCGGGCATCAAAATATGATCTTACCATATACTAATATAGCCTACTACATGCCATTGTGGCATGGCCCTAAATGTGAAAAGACACATAAAAAGGAGTGGGCAAGTTGAACATGTGGTCTTTCCTCAAGTCACACATTCCTCCAACTATAGAATCATGGATGATGGGAGGGATTGAGTCAGATCACATTCCTTACAAATATTTGAAAATGAGGATTCATGAAGACTGAGGTAATGTGAATCTGCACATAAGAATTTATCCATACATTTTCAAAAATATCTCCAAAAAGAAATGTTTTGGAATGGAAGGGGAAGCCTAGGAAGAATGATACACATAGCTGCACAAGAAAAATGCTGCCCTTTATAAACATCCATCAACGGACAAAAGATGTTGAAATGACACCTTTAAATGGACATGTACCTTAGGACCCAAGAAGTCGTAATTTATTCATGGTAGGAAATAGAGATGTAAAAAGCATTGTGGTTAAGGAAAGAATGTATAGAAGGAACCTCCCGACCCCACGAAGGGACGAAATTATGGAAGAGATTTAGAGGAGTCTTATATAGTCTAAAACTCACAACCATGGTCTTCTATATCTGTGACAAAGATTCCATGATGGATGTAGCCAAGAAGCAGAGCACTGGAGCTCCTTCCCCAATGGTTGTTCCATAAAGAAAGGGATGAGCAATTTGTTCATGAGGAGAATGCTGATATATAGGAAGATTAGGTTGAAGCATAATATCATTTAGATATGGGGTTTCTAGTGACGGTTGAACATCCAACACTACCATGGAACCTACATAGATAGTAGCTCTATTGAAGGGGGGGAATAGGCGCCTCATGAATCCATAGTTTCAGCTGCGTTTCTTGGATAAATCCACCTAAGTCAGGAAAATGGTCGATGTTTTTTGAAATTTAGGATTCATGAGAACATGATTCTCATGAAAATCAGTACCCATATCCTTCACATTAATCAATGTTAATATCAACAGAATGATGAATTAAATGAATATCGGAGGTTGATTAGTTCTATTAAAAATATAAATAAAAATTTAGAAGATGAATGTTCCCCAAGAATCAATCAAAAATAATTTTCTAATGAGAAGGTGAAACTGATGAATAATATTTATTACATGAAAAATACATTGAGGAAGAAAATAATCATAATGAGCTTCTCAAAGTTGGGATGAATGAAATTTGATAAGAGATTGGAATTATCAAACATAAACTCTTTAAAGATGATGATAATGGCAAAATTGACAGACTCACTATCACTGTAGTTTGTTAAGGTTCTCTTAATGAGATAATAGTGAATTTTCAACAAAAGATACCTTCTATGGGTGAGAAACAAGAATGAATTTTTACTCAAAATAAGGAATCTTTAAAAGTTATGTATGTCAGCAAGACCAAAAAATTTGGGAATTTAGAAGTTAAAAAATATCCAATGTCTCAAAATGTTTCTAAACATTCGTAATCTAGAAATGATTCCAATAATTCAAAAACCAAAAAAGGGAAAGAGAAAATTTATAATCTGATTGAAAATAGAAGGGCTGGTGGCTTCTTAAATAATTATAATAATGTTGCTAAGAAATTTATTGAAAATTTTGGTCTGTATGGACGTTTGAGAAGAAAATATTCATTATATGCCAATTTAGTATTGTGGTGGGTTCATATACATGGAAATATGATTTGGATTCAATATGTAAAACTAATATTATTCTATAGGATAAAGAAGGAATATTTTGAGACGGATTAAATATCCTTAAAGAAATAGTACTGAGGATGTTTAATTGAAGAAGAATAAGAAGGTTGGAGTAAAGATTATAAATAACTTAAAATCATTTGATGTTATTTGTGGAATATGTGAACATCCTAGACACCACGGAAATTAAATTCTCTTTTTACCATCATAAAAAATTTTTATGAAAAATTTCCAAAATATGAAGGGGAACAATGAAAAGAAGGAATAAAAAATCTCTTATTGTAGAAATTATATTGAATTATAAAAAATGAGATTGAACTCAGATTTTGGATAGTGAGTGTTCTTATCATATTAAAAGAGTTTGATATTTTTGATGAATGTGAAGTACAATAAATAAGGAACATTGACATTTGGAAATGATGAATCCTTGAATATAAAATTTTTTAGATAAGAAATAATAGGGAAATAACTTATGATATCCAAAAAACATTATACGATCATGGGTAAGTGTTTCATAATTTTTAATGAAGGAAAAAATGTTTCCATCAAAAAACATGGGTTTAATGTGATAATGAAGAGGATAAAATGATTATTACAAGAGTTCAACATACAAAAAGAAACATTTTTCTGGTAGGTGAAATAAAAAACACTTATTACATTGGTATGGTGGAAGAGAACTGATTTAGAAGAAATGGGTGGGAAAAATGTGTCAAAGAATCATGATAATGATATCAACATGAGATAGTGTCTAACATCATCCTTATATTCCATTAAGAAGATATATTTTTTCACAATTGTTTAGATAAGAAATATTTCAACTCATTACACCAAAAAAGTATATATTGGTTCAAGATAACCCCTACAGCTGATTAATTCATAAATTGTTTCCCATTAAATAAAAATAAAAAAATAGTGTAAAATACTTCATTACCTTCATTTATTACCTTACAGAAACTACTATTGTTATGAACCTAAAACATAAGTTAGAATCATTGAAAATAGTGTAGATTTTTAGAAAGAAATATAAGAAGGAATGTTTGAATTCAGTAAAGAGGTTTTGAAAAAATAATGGTGTTGAATATAGAAGTGAAGAATTTGAATGTTATCTTGAGAGGAATTTAATTCAGCATGAGTATAGTTTAGCATATAATCCTCAACAAAATAGTGTTTTTTAAAGAAAGAATATATGTTTTGTGAAAATAGGCAGAACTATGTCACTAAAACTTAGTCATTCTCGTTACAATTGGATGAAATACATGAGTACTGTTGTGTTTATTGAAACCAATATTTCTATAGGAAATTATCACATATGACTCCATATAAATTATTTTATGGAAACAAACCATGATAAAAACACTTAATTATATTCAAGAGTCCATGTATGATAAATAATAATGATTGAAACATTAGATAGTTTGAGTAGAAACGTTCATATGGAATCTTTCATGTATATGCTCTAGAATGACGAGGATATAGATGCTTCAATATTGAAATAGGATGAGCTTTTGAATATACTGATGTAAAATTAATTGAAATATGTGATGAATACAAACATCCTCAGGTAAGAAAGAATGTTGATCAAGATTAGGAAAAAAATTATAATTATGATATAAAAATAGTATTCCTAATCATGAAGTAGAATCAGACACATCTATTTTAAATGGTGAGGAAGAAACTCTAAAATATCATCCTAGGTAGAGGAAAATTTTTTAAACACTGAATATTTTTGGTGATAAACATTATAAAATCAAACCTGAATAACAAATGACATTACACAAACTTATTTGAATTCAAGATATTTTTTTAAATGATGTTAAAGAAGCTATTTACTAGTTAGAATTGGTTGAGGACATGAATTAAGAATTTAATGAGATTCAAAAGAGTGATACAACGAATTCATAATCATTTAAGATAAAACATACATTATTGGTTGTTTATATGGAACAATATGAATGAATAATTTGAATTTATAAGAAAAAAATTAATATTTGTTTGGAAATGGTGTTTCACAATGAAATGTACTTATTTGGATGAATCTATTAATCATGTTAAATTTTTAAAAATAGTTATAATTTTTCATTCTATTGAAACAAATTGAGTAACAATAATTTTCAAATGTATATTATATCCACATTCTAGAATTGTGATCTTGATTAAGAATTTTACATTGAACATCCTTGCGGAATTTTAGTTGGAAAAGATTAATGTTATGTGTGCAAATTGGCAATGGCATTTTCAGGGATAAAACAATCTTTGAGAGCATATTATTCCAAAAATGTATAAATGCTTAATGTAGATTAATTTTATGATACCATGAGTGAATACATTTATTTATTTAAAACTATTTTAAGAGTATTCTCTCATTATAATTGATAATTTTGATGACATTTTCGTTGGTATAAATTATTAAATAACTTCAGAAATATTGGTTGAAGTAATGAATAAATTGTTTTAAATGTCCGTTCTTTGGAAATGAAATACTATCTTGGGTGAAAATTATTCCTAATGTGTTGGAAGATTATTCATTCATATGAAAATTAATCTACAGAAATTATTAACATGTTTTTTATGGAAAATAAAAAACATGTTACCACACCATTTTAAGTGGGATCCAGGTTGTGGAATGAAGAAGAAGGAAGAGAAGATGATCAAAAATAATTTCAAAAGTTGATTGGATGTATGTTGTATACGACTGCATTAAGACCTGATATTGTTTATTTTGTTTACATATGTGACAGATTTCAAAGTGATCCAAAATAATTACATTAACTTACTAGAAAAATAATTCTCAGATTCATTAAAGGCACAAAAATTGTGAGAATTAGGTATTAAAACCCATGTATTATTTATTTGTTTGGGTATTCAGAAACAAATTATGAAGGAAATATTGATGATAGAAGATCCACATCTGCTGGAGTATTTATTCTGAGAAATAATTGTGTTATGTTCCATCCAATGAAAAAAATCAGTAAAAAAAGTATTGTATAAGTATAGTATGTTTCATAACCACAATATGTTACTCAAATTATGTATAAGAAGACTCAATTATAATAAATACTTCTAGATGAGATGTTACCCTTGATCATGGGTTTTGAAAATAAAAATAATATCAATATTAGAAATAATTCATTTCATTAATCACATTCAAAACATATTGATATAAAATAACATTACATCCAAGAGAATGTAACAAAAAATGAATTCATTATAGTGTGTTTTAACTCATCAGATATTGTTAATGAAATATTCATAAAACAGTTACCGAAGGACTCCTTATTAAAATAGAGTTTGGACAATGGTGTCAAAATCATTCTCATCAATGTTGATGTATTTGTATCTATTCACAATCTCATATTACAAATTAATAGTGTTGGATGGGGGAAATATTTTTAATAAATCTATCATTTTGAATGCATGTAAATAGATGGAGTTGTGGGTAAAATTTTAATTCATAATTGTAGTGTGTTTGAACTTTTCTTACTTTTGTTGGTCTACTTGGGTGAAACATTTATTTCTATTTTAGTAATATTGAAGATATTTTGGAGAAATATGAAAACGTTCGTCATAATCCCTTCTTTTGGACATTATGGATTTTATATCAATGATTCTTGTTTCCAATAATGATAGATCACATAGGTTTTTGAACTTTTGTTTTGTAATCAATTACTTAAGGATACAATGTTATATGATTTATGAATCTTGGTTGAAACAAAATCCAATGAGGATGATTTTTAGGACCAAGATGATGGGGAAGGGGGTTATATTCATTATTAATCTTCTATTTTCAATGAATATTAAGATGAATGGAAAATAAAATCACTGTGAATTTGATGAATTTTAGACTAACCTTCATATTCAGAGAATAAAATCACAATGCTAGAAAATTTACCTCGTATTCTGGATATAATGGAAAGAATAAAATATCCATCACACTCATACTAAATCTTTAATGGAAAGTTAAATCACATTTAGAGAAAACGTATCTTAAAATAAATGGCCATTATAATCAACTTGAATATTGTATGAATGCTTTGATTATAATGATAGAGAATTATAATTTGCAAGACCTTTGTAAAAAAATGTGATTATTATTTTCAGATCATTCAATTCTCATAAATCATAAGTAGTTTGTGAAATATTAATTAAAAATTACTAAATAAAAGTAGGAGTGATAGTGATGATACCAATCATATTCAGATTGATCATATCTGGACAGAAATGAAAAAGTAGTAGTGGATATTGCATTCGGCCATATCATAAATAGAACGAAAATTACTTCGACCAATTGTATATTGTAAAATCGTATTTTTTGAACTATGGGTTTTTATTACTGAAAACGGAATACATTTTTTGTCAATTTGAACTATGTTGATAAAAGATTTAATTTTTTTGTCAATAAATTCATGGATATAACGACCCATACTTTGCATACATTTTTAATACTTAAAAATTGAAATACACTTATTACAACATATGACAAAACCATGAAAGGACCGAATAGGTATATAATCTTTAGAAACTAGGAAACATAACCAACTGGTTCATAAAGCATCTACTTTGCCTCCCATTTATTTCATCATTTCTAGAGTCCCTTTTGGCATATCCTACTTAATAACCCTCTTCCTGACCTGGGGAAATAAAACATACAAAAGGGTGAGATCAAATTCTTAGTAAGGGTAAAAAAAGAAATATCAATCACATCATAAACATAAGATCATAACTTTTGGAAATCTTAACCTGCAAAAGAGATCATAATAACATGGGATAAATCATAGTAGTGAAATTTAATCCCAATAATCAAAACATAAAACATGAATCTTTGTGTCATACACACATAATCATAGATAATCATTTCGTATTAGTCAAGACTCATTGCCAAGACTATCTTAGTGGACAAAGTCGATTTTTGAACTGAGTTCACTCCTCGTTTTAGTCCTGTTTCACTAAACCGGTTTAACATGACGTTCCAGACATGTATTTCTCATGAGATATAAAATCATTATCCAATACATTAGAGGGAGATATAGGTCCCACCCATTTCATAATGATACCATTCTTATGTGTGCCATAAAATCATAAATCATACATCATTGCATAACCCATGTAATAAAAATGGGATTCTTAAACAACATGACATCATAAAACAATTAATATAAGATAAAGTAATTCATAAAAATAAATCCATCACAACATAATCAAATCAATTTAATAATAGGGATAGAAATAGAACCATATATTATCTTAGATGGAAAATAATTTTGATAAAACACTTCAACTCCATTCTTGTGGAAAATATCCTTTCTACTTCAAAACAATTTTCCTTTATTAACATGTCATACAATTTTAAACTAAAATAAGTTGATTTAAAATAAACTTGAAAACTTTTAAAGGAATATTCTTGGAAATAATGTTTAAAAAATCCATTCAAGCCGTATAAGTTAAAAAACAATCTTCTCGTACTTTTGGTGGAAAAGTCAAAAAGTACCTTGTACGAAAAACAACAAAAGATTTATTTCATATCTATTAATAAAAACTCAAAAAGGGTAAAATTGGATTTAAACAATTGTAGATGGATGGAAATAATATTACATATTGAGGAAACATGGATGTGGATGATAATATACACCCCAGTAAATATAAAAGTATAAAAAATCTCGGAAAAAAATGAGATTGTGATATTTTCCCTTACCTAAGGTCTGATTTGCTTCGTAAGTGTCGGAACCTTCTTTATAATGATTTAAATAATTTTATTGACTTATTCCAGAATCATAGTTATTTTTGTGATATCGTATATGGTCATATTCTTACCTTCTTATTACTAATATTTCATTACTACTTGTTATTCGGGTGTTTATTACTTTTTGTTCTTTTGCGTGATTTGTTGAATAAATTCTTTTTTTTTATTTTTAGTTTATAGATAACTCATTTCACGAATGGTATTAGTTTAATATATATCATATTCATTCATTCAATTCATTTATACAATCATTATGCAATGAAGATCATGTAGAACGAGTCGCATCACATCGTGGAGATATTATTCTCTACGTACGCACGAGCGATGATACCGTTCCCATGATCGTGGAATTGTATTGGAGTGTATGTATACTATTTAAGAATCAATATCACATTACAATAATAATATATAGTCATTATTTACACCATTATACCCATCCAAGTAAGGTGGTGGTGGAAGATAGTTTACACCACGACGTGGAGATGGTATTCCGTACGTACGCACGCGCGGTGATTTCGTTATCCATAGGATGGATAGATAGTGAAATATGGTTGTTTCATACATATAATAACATATCAGTATATGAGTTATACTGTTGTTATTACTTCATAATGAAAAAACTAAAGAAGAAGAAGTGGAAGAAGAAATAAACTTGAATGAATCGGTAACAGACATTACCTCTTCTTTGAAGCGCCTCTTTGAGACCTCCTCTTAGGGAACTAAAATTGGACTTTGAAGAAGACCAGGACCTCTAGGATGTTTAGAGGGAAGTGGAGAAGATAATTTTGAAGGGGTTGGCCGAGCATGAATGCTCAATGTGGTGTGAGGAAGAGAGGGAGGAGGTGCCCTTTTATAAGGGAGGAGAGGGGCACCTTTGGAACAACTAAAACTATTATTTTATTATAAAGTCAAATTCGGTTTTTAATAGCTTCAAATTCATATATTTCTAATCTAAGGTTTGGATTGGACGAAATCCTCTCATCCAATAGAATTTAGACAATTTTAGGTCATTATATTAACCTTATAGTTTAGTTTTAACTCTTAGTTAATTAGATTGAGATTTACCATGTCACTTTTTATTTTTATATTATATATTTAATAAACATACCATATACATCCATGCGATCCCCAAGTGGTAAATTAATGATACACCTATCATGATATAAGTATCTTGGCCGATCCTTAGATTTTTAGGAATATAATAACAATTAATAATATAATATTTGTTTTAAAACCTATTTTATGTCAATTTTGACACTATTTGGTAATTGATTTTTGTGAAAATTATAATAGAATGATTAGTTCGACAAAAATTAATTAAATCAATAATAACATGTCATGTTAACAAATAAAATTATTGTAATTCATAAAAAGTCTCAAATTACATTTATTTAGGTATTTGTAACATCAATTATGTCAATATTTCATTAGTATGATAATTACTACATCATCATTGTATCATAAATAAATTAAATTATTTTTTAAGTATAAAAATTACAAATAAAATACCATTATGTTGGAAATCGTTTTATCTTTCTAATGAATATTTATAGTCAAATTTATCTTATGTATAACCCTACATTACAAATTATTTAGTTATTAAACTTTAATTTTAACTATTTTAACCCTTCTTTAAACAAATTGATAATAAATGTCCTAATCTAATCCAAGTGGGACTAAATGGTCATATTTTATTCCTAGTGTTTCTTTTGGTCTAATTTCACTTATCCAATAGAATTTGGACATGTTTTAGGGTAATAATAATAACACTATTACCTTTTATTACCCTATTTACTTTTAACCGTGGTAAAAAATGTAAAAAGTTACTATTCACCAAAAATTATTTTCGCCTCATTGAACCAAATTTTAGTCCTTGACATGAACCATGTCTCTAGGATTATAGAAATTCTTCTCATAGAAGTGGTAAAATTAATTTTTATGAAAAATTCAGTTTTTTTACTACCACATAGTGGTTTCACTATTCATCAAAAAATGAATGTTTCCAGAAAAAATACGAGAAATTAGGCCTAAGCAATATTTGATATTATGAATTCAAAAATGATGTCTATTTTACCAAATTCGAAACATATCAGTTATATTAACTAATTTAAAAATTAATTCCCGTCGTCGAAACAAAGAGCATGTTTTTAAGAGATAATAACTATCAAAAGATCGACACTTGTTTATGTCTGGTTTAAATTTCAAATTACATCTAATGAACAACATTGTATTAAATTGTAAAAATATATTCTAAATATAATTTAAAAACACTCAAATTAATAATTTATCACCATTAATTATTTCGATTATAAAATTTGTTTTTAATTAAAATTTAGTAATTTCACTATTTATCAGAATATGAAAGTTATCTGAAAAGTACCAAAATTTCACCCTAAGCTAATTTCGATATTCCGAATCCAAAAATGAAGTCCATTTTGAAAAATAAAATTTATAAAATTTCAAAAAGTGGTTATTACTATTCATGATGGCTAGTTTTAATAATATTTTAATAGTATATCGTTGTTTAGTGAAACTCGGTATTGCGTATGACGCAAGCTATCGAGGAAGGCCACGATTGCGTGTAAAGCAAGAAAATCTAGTGTTTTGTGTAGTGAATGATTACTTTGATGATTTATATAACATAAAAACAAAATATGTCTCATAAAAGCCTCGGGGGTTACATTCTACCCCCCTTAAAATGAATTTCGCCCTCGAAATTCTTCACTTTGTAACAAAAAGATGATGATACCTCTCCCTCATCATATCCTCAAGCTCCCATGTAGCTTATTCTAATTGGTGGTTCCTCCATAAAACTTTAACCAATCGAGTGGTCTTGTTTCATAGGACTTTTTCACTACGATCCAGAATCTCTATCGGCTGTTCTTCATAAGAAAGATCTTGCTCCAGCGGTACAACTTCTGAGATGACTACATGTGAAGGATCAGGTATGTACTTTCTCAGGAGAGATACATGGAACACATTGTGAACATGAGATAGATTCAGTGGAAGCGCCATTCGGTAAGTTACCTTTCCAACACGATCCATTATTTCGAAAGGACCGATATATCTAGGGCTCAACTTCCCATTCTTTCCAAATCTCGTGACCCTCTTCCAGGGAGTTATTCGTAAGAACACTTTATCACCCACTTCAAACTCTAGGACTTTTCTTCAGTTGTTGGCATAACGTTTCTGTCGACTCTGAAATGCTCTTCGGTGTCGTTGAATAGATTGGACCTTTTCTACCATCTCATCAACAAGATCAGGTCCTAATAGATTTCATTCCCCAACTTCATCCCAGAAAGTTGGAGTCCTGCATTTCTATCCATAGAGAGCTTCATAAGAAGGCATATGAATACTGCATTAAAAGCTATTATTATAATAAAATTCCACCAAAGGTAGGTGTTGATCCCAACCCCCTTTGAAATCCATAGCGCAAGCTCTCAACATATCTTCTAGAGTTTTAATTGATCTCTCAAACTGACCGTCTGTCTGAGGATGATAAGCAGTGCTGAAACTCAACTCTGTATCCAGAGTATGCGGAAGACTTCAGTAGAAATTATATGTAAATCTCAGATCCCGATCAGATATAATAGAAAGTGGTACTCCATGAAATCTTACCACTTCCTTTACATATATCCCAGAAAGTTGATCCAAAGAGAAATCCTCTCTAACAACAATGAAGTTTGCAGACATTGCCAGACGATCAACTATGACCCAGATATCATTATTGCCTTTAGATGTTTTAGGAAGTCCCATGACAATGTCTATAGTGTTGTTTTCCCATTTCCATTCGGGTATGGGTAATGGTTGTAACATCCCCTTAGACTTCTATCTCTCAGATTTAACTTGCTGACAAACCAAGCATCGAGAGACATATTCAGCAATATCGCTTTTCATGCCATCCCACCAGAAGTAGTCTTTCAGGTCCCTATACAACTTTGTGCTTCCAGGATGAATAGAGAATGAAGAAATATGATCCTCATCCAGCAGCTCCTTCTTTAATACGGGGATGGGAGTAACACAAACCCGATTCCTAAACTTTATTATCCCATCACAATCAAGGTTGAATTCAGGAATATTTCTCACCTTTTTTTGTAACTCTACATCTTCATTCTATGCCTCTTTAATCATCACATGTATAGATGGTTGAACATTCATTTGAGAATGATATGATTTCCCCCCTTCCATTATAATTCCAAGATCTATCTTTTGTAAATCCATAAATATTGGATCTTTTGTGATCCTAATCATGGATAAGATAGCATGATCTTGTCGACTTAATGCATCATCCACCTTGTTTGCCTTCCTAGGGTGGTAATGAATTGAGAAGTCGTAATACATAATCAGCTCCAACCATCTTCTGTGGTGAATATTCATCTCCTTTTGTGTGAAAATATAATTTAAAGTTTTATGATAAGTATAAATATCCCACATTTCTCCATAATGATTGTAACACCCGAGACTTTTATGTTATATAAATCATCAAAGGAATCTTTTTCTACACAACACTTGCTTGGCTTGCTTTACACGCAATCGCGACCTTCCTCGATAGCTTGCGTCGTACGCAATACCGAGTTTCACTAAACAACAATATGCTATTAAAACTAGCCGTTATGAATATTAATAACCACTTTTTGAAATTTTATAAATTTTATTTTTCAAAATGGACTTCATTTTTGGACTCAGAATATCGAAATTAGCCTAGGGTGAAATTTTGGTATTTTTCTGAAAACTTTCAATTTTTGATGAATAGTGAAACCACTAAGTGGTAGGTTAAAAACTGAATTTTGCATAAAACTTAATTTTACCACTTCAGTGAATGGAATTTCGAAAATCCGAGAGACACGGTTAATATCAAGGACTAAAATGTGGTTCAATGAGATGAAAATAATTTTTTGGTGAATAGTAACTTTTTACTTTTTTACCGCGGTTAATAGTAAATAGGGTAACTAAGGGTAAATATGATATTACTATTACCCTAACACAAGTCCTAATTCTATTGGATAAGTGTAATTCGACCAAAAACAACCTTATGAATAAAATATGACCATTTAGACCCACTTGGATTAGATTAGGACATTTATTATTAATTTATTTAAAGAAGGGTTAAAATAGTTAAAATCAAAGTTTAATAAGTAAATCATTTTTAATATGGGGTTATAAATAAGCTAAATTCGATTATAAATATTCATTAGAAAGCTAAAAAGATTTCCTACATAATGGTATTTTATTTGTAATTTTTAGACATTAAATAATTTAATTTATTTATGACAAAATGATGATGCAGTAATTATCTTATTAATGAAATATTGACATAATTGATGTTATAAACACCAAAATAAATGTAATTTGAGACTTTTTATGAATTCCAATAATTTTCTAGGTTACTATGATATATTAATGTTGATTTAATCAACTTGGTTCGAACATATAATTCTGTTATGACTTTCACAAAAATCATATATCAAATAGTGTCAAAATTGACACAAAATAGTTTTTAAATCAAATATTATATTATTAATTGTTATTTTCTTCCTAAAAATCTATGGTTCGGCCAAATGACTTAGATAAGGATATATATATTAATAATAAACAATTTGGGGTTCTTTTGTCATGTTATAGTAAGTGTATTAACCATATAGTGAAAGAAAACAAAAAGACACGGTAAAAGTTAAATTAATTAACTTAGAGTTAAATCTAATTGATAAGGTTAAAATAATACCCTAAACTTGTCTAAATCCTATTGGTTGATAGGATTTCGACACATCCCCACCTTATCTTCGAAATAAGACCCTTTGGAACCATTATAAACCGATTTTGACTTTAATATAAAATAATATTTTGAGATATTCCTAAGGTGCCCCTCTCCTCCCTTATAAAAGGGCACCTCCTCCCCCTCCTCCTCACACCAAATTAAGCACTCAAGCTCGGCCAACCCCTGCCATTTTCTCCTATACACTTCCCTAGAATAATCCTAGAGGTCCTGGTCTTCTTCAAAGACCAACCTTAGTTCCCTAAGTGGAGGACTCAAAGAGGCGTTCCAAAGAAGAGGAGCTTCGGACACGAACAAAGAAAATCGGACCTAAGGTAAGGGAAATATCACAATCTCATTTTTATCCGAGATTGTTTATACTTTGAAATTTACTGGGGTGTATTTTATCATCCAAATCCATGTTTCCTCAATATGTAATATTATTTTCATTCTCCTACAAATGTTTAAATCCTATTTTACCCTTCGGTGAGTTTTTAGTAAAAGATATGAAAGGAATCTTTTGTCGTTTTTCGTACGAGGTACTTTTTGACTTTTCCGACAAAAGTACAAAGAATGTTTTTTAACTTATATGGCAAGAATGGATTTTTAAGACATTATTTCCAAGAATCTTCCTTTATAAGTTTTCAAGTTTATTTTTAATCAACTTCTTTTATTTTAGAGTTGTATGAAATGTTATGAAAGGAAAAATGTTTTTGAAGAAGAAAGGATATTTTCCTCAAGAATGAAGTTCAAGTATTTTATCAAAATTATTTTCCATCTAAGAAAATAAAAGGGTTCTGTTTTTATCCCTATTATTACATGGATTTGATTATGTTGTGATGGAAACATTTTTATGAATTCCTTTATCTTATATGAATTGTTTTATGATGTCATGTTGATTAAGAATCCCATTTTTATTACATGGGTTATTCGATGATGTATGATTTATGATTTTGTGTCACACATAAGAAAGGATTCATTATAAGATGGGTGGGACCTATATCTCCCTCCAATGCATTGGGTAAAGATTTTATATCTCATGAGATAGACATGGCTGGAACGGAAGGTTATTTCGGTTCAGTGATACAGGACTGAAACGAGGAGTGAACTCGGTTCAGAAAGGGACTTTATCCACTAAGATAGTCTTGGCAATGAGTCATGACTAACAAGAAATTATTTTCCATGATTATGTGTGCATGCCACAAAGTTTCAAGTTTTATGTTATGATTATGGGGATCTCATTTTCACTTCTATGATTTATTCCATGTTAAGATATTATGATCTCTTTTGCAGGTTTTGATTTTCAAAAAGATATGATATGATTTTTATCTCATTTATTTGCCCTTGCTGAGCATTTGAGCTCACCCTTTTATGTTTTCTTTTCCCCAGGTCAGGAAGATGGATATTAAGTAGAATATGCTAAAAGGGACCCTAGATATGATGAAATAAATGGGAGACACTGTAGAAGATTTATGAACCAGTTGTTTATGTTTCCCAGTTTCTAAAGACACTATACCTATACGGTCCTTTGTGGTTTTGTCATATGTTGTAATAAGTGTGCTTCAATTTTGAAGTATTAACAATGTATGTAAAGTATGGGTCGTTATAGTTGGTATCAGAGGAAAGGTATAGTCAACCTTTGGAAACTAGGATGTGAAAGCCTTAGTAAGAACCCTAAGGATAAGTCTAAGCATAGAACACAATCTTAGAAATGGCCATGAATAACCTAGGATAAGACCTTAAGCCTGAAAATTTTATTCTTGAATTATGTGGTTTTCCTATTATAATTAGTGTTGCTCACACTATTCTTATTGGTTTTAGTCAATGGCTGGAACCCGAAGGAACCGTGTTAATGCGGAATGCGATGGGCAATGCAATGATTGTCCCCCTGAGCAACCAAACGATATGGGAGCTGGAAAGCAAAATCTTGTAGCCATGCTCACATAAATTTCTCAAGCTATGAATCATGCAGGACTTCCAAACGAGCAAAGGAAGGAGCAACCTTCTGTTGAATCCTTCATGAGGCAGCGTCCACCTTCTTTCAGCGGGTCTACTGATCCATTAGTTGCTGAACAATGGATTAGTACTATTGAAAAGATATTTTCAGTTCTTCAATGTTCTGAACATGATAAAGTCATCCTAGCAGTGTATCGTTTGGAAGGAGATGCTGATCAATGGTGGAATCTTGTTAAGAATACGAGGCAAAGGGATGAAATTGAGTCTATGGAATGGGATGAGTTCAAGAACTTATTTTTCAATAAGTACTTCCCTCGTATTCTCCGAACAATGATGGAGAAAGAGTTCCTTGAATTGAAGCAAAGGGATGATGAATCTGTTGGTACCTATGAAGCAAATTTTACAAGACTTGCTAGGTACGCTTCTGGTATTATTATCCAACCTGAGAGTAAGATCGATCGATTCTTTAGTGGCTTAAAACCAAGTCTTCGAAGGGCGTTAGCCATAAGGGACTTCAATAGCTACGAGGAAATCGTTCGATGTGCTCTCAAAGTCGAGATGGAGATTGGAGTAACCCATCAGTCACATGGGTTTGATAAGAAGAGGAAGATGGTATTCAAAGAAAAATCTAAAGAGCACACGGAAAAGAAGATGAGCTTTTCCTTATGCTCAAAGTGTGGAAAGAAACATGGAGGGAGTTGTCTTAAAGGGACAAGTAAATGTTTTAAATGTGGAAAAGAAGGTCATCGGGCATTTGAATGCCGTGATAATGGGAAGAAGATGTCCAATGATTCAAACAAAGGAAGGGATACGCAGAATGATCCTATTACACTTCAATGTTTCAAGTGCAAGGAGATGGGGAATTATGCCAATCAATGCCCAAATCCAAGGGTTGATGATGATGGTCGACGTCAACAAACTCTTAAGGCTAAAGACAAAGGAAAGTCACATGCAATTTCTATCAGCGATGTGGAGTACGATAACGATGTGGTGAAAGGTACACTTACCATCCACTCTAAAGTAGCAAATGATTTATTTGATTCTGGATCCACCCACTCTTTTATTTCTGAAGACTTTTCTAAGGGTATCACCGTATTACCTCAACAATTAGATGTTGAGTTAGCTGTGACAACACCTAATGGCACATCAATCGCATCAAAAGTTTATAATTCTTCTCCGATCGAAGTTTGGGGGAAAGTGCTTCCTGCAAATCTTGTGATCCTTCCTTTAGTGGAATTTGATGTGATTCTTGGCATGGATTGGCTTTCTCTACATGGAGCTCATATCAATTGCCAAAGAAGGGCAGTCACATTTCATATTCCAGATCAATCTACGATCGTATATCAATGCAAGGATGAACATAATCTTCCAGTGGAAATTTCTTCCATCTTATGGGTATTGATTCCACTAAATGAAGGTTATTTATCTCAAATGGTTGGTGAGAAACTCATGATTAAGAATATGCCCATTGTACGGGAGTTTGATGATGTCTTTCCGAAGGAATTACCGGGTCTTCCACCAAATCGTGAAGTTGAGTTTTCAATAGAACTCGTACTGGGTGCTTTGCCTATTTCAAAGACACCTTATAGAATGGCCCCAATTGAGTTGCAGGAATTGAAGAAGCAACTCCAAGAGAATCTTGATAAGGGATTCATATGCCCTAGTGCGTCACCTTGGGGAGCACCTGTTCTATTTGTTAAGAAGAAAGATGGATCAATGAGACTCTGCATTGATTATCGAGAACTTAACAAGATCACTATCAAGAACAAATATCCTCTCCCATGCATTGATGACTTATTTGACCAACTACGCGGAGCACAATACTTTTCCAGGATTGATCTTCGTTCAGGGTATCAACAATTAAGGGTCAAAAGGGAGGATATACCAAAGACGGCTTTCCGTACAATGTATGGACACTATGAATTTATAGTGATGCCATTTGGTCTTACAAATGCCCCTGCTATCTTCATGGATCTAATGAATAGAGTCTTTAGAGACTATCTTGATCAATTTGTGGTAGTCTTTATTGACGATATTCTTGTCTATTCAAAGAGCAAGGAAGACCATGAAGATCACTTGAGAATTATATTGAAGACCCTGAGAAAGGAGAAGCTTTATTCCAAATTTACCAAGTGTGAATTTTGGCTTCAAAAAGTTGCATTTTTGGGTCACATAATCTCAAAAGAGGGGATATCTGTGGATCCAGCAAAAACAGAGGTTATCGAAAGATGGTCAAGACCAACAACAGTAACTGAGATCCGAAGTTTTCTTGGTTTGGCTGGATATTACCGACGTTTTGTAAAAGATTTTTGACGATTATCTAATCCACTCACCAAGTTGACTCGGAAAGGAGTTAAGTTTGTCTGGACAGAGGAATGTGAAGAGAATTTCAAGGAGTTGAAAAGAAGGCTATCCAGTGCACCTGTGCTCACACTACCTTGTAGTGGAGAAAGGTTTGTGATCTACAGTGATGCATCCAAGAAGGGATTGGGGTGTGTTCTTATGCAAAATGATATGGTGATAGCTTATGCCTCACGACAGTTGAAAATCCATGAGCAAAATTACCCAACACATGATTTGGAGTTGGCTGCGGTAATCTTTGCATTAAAGATTTGGAGGCATTACCTTTATGGTGAAAGGTGTGATATTTATACTGATCATAAAAGTTTAAAGTATATTTTCACACAAAAGGAGTTGAATATGCGTCAAAGAAGATGGTTGGAGCTGATTAAGGATTATGACTGCTCAATCCATTACCACCCTGGGAAAGCAAACAAGGTGGCAGATGCATTAAGTCGACAAGACCATGCTAGTTTATCCATGATGAGGATCACAAAAGATCCAATATTTATGGATTTACAAATGATGGATCTTGGAATTATAATGGAAGGGGAAAAATATTATCTTTCTCAAATGAATGTTCAACTATCTATACATGTGAATATTAAAGAGGCACATAAAGAAGATGTCGAGTTACAAAAGAAGGTGTGAAATGTTCCTGAATTCAACCTTGATTGTGATGGGATAATAAAGTTCAGGAATCGGGTTTGTGTTTCTCCCATCCCTGAATTAAAGAAGGAGCTGCTGGATGAGGCTCATAGTTCTTCATTCTCTATTCATCCTGGAAGCACGAAGATGTATAGGGACCTGAAAGAGTACTTCTGGTGGGATGGCATGAAAAGAGATGTTGCTGAATATGTCTCTCGGTGCTTGGTTTGTCAACAAGTTAAAGCTGAGAGACAGAAGTCTAAGGGGATGTTACAACCATTACCCATACCTGAATGGAAATGGGAAAACATCACTATAGACTTTGTCACAGGACTTCCTAAAACATCCAAAGGCAATAATGATATTTGGGTCATAGTTGATCTTCTTACAAAGTCTGCACACTTCATTGCTATTAGAGAGGATTTCTCTCTAGATCATCTTGCCAGGATATATGTAAAGGAAGTAGTAAGATTGCATGGAGTACCACTTTCTATTATATCTGATCGGGATCCAAGATTTACCTCGAAGTTCTGGCGAAGTCTTCAGCATACTCTGGATACAGAGTTGAGTTTCAGTACTGCTTATCATCCCCAGACAGACGGTCAGTCTGAGAGAACAATTCAAACCCTAGAAGATATGTCGAGAGCTTGCTCTATGGATTTCAAAGGAGGTTGGGATCAACACCTACCTTTGGTAGAATTTTTTTATAATAATAGCTTTCACTCCAGTATTCAGATGGCTCCTTATGAAGCTCTCTATGGAAAGAAATGCGGGACTCCAACTTGCTGGGATGAAGTTGGGGAAAGAAAGCTATTAGGATCTGATCTCGTTGATGAAATGGCAGAAAAAGTCAGATCTATTCAACAACACATAAGAGCATCTCAGAGTCGACAGAAAAGTTATGCCGACAACAGAAGAAAAGACCTAGAGTTTGAAGTGGGTGATAAAGTGTTCTTACGAATATCTCCCTGGAAGAGGGTTATGAGATTTGGAAACAAGGGGAAGTTGAGCCCTAGATATATCGGTCCTTTTGAAATACTGGATCGTGTTGGGAGGGTAGCTTACCGATTGGCGCTTCCACCGAATCTCTCTCAAGTTCACGATGTGTTCCATGTATCTCTCCTGAGAAAGTACATACCAGATCCTTCACATGTACTCAGCTCAGAAGTTATACCGCTGGAGCAAGATCTTTCTTATGAAGAACAACCGGTAGAGATTCTGGATCGTAGCGAAAAAGTCCTACGAAACAAGACCACACGCTTGGTGAAAGTTTTATGGAGGAACCACCAACTTGAAGAAGCTACATGGGAGCTTGAGGATATGATGAGGGAGAAGTATCCTCATCTGTTTGTTACAAAGTGACGAATTTCGAGGGTGAAATTCTTTTTAAGGGGGGTAGAATGTAACACCCGAGACTTTTATGTTATATAAATCATCAAAGGAATCTTTTTCTACACAACACTTGCTTGGCTTGCTTTACACGCAATCGCGACCTTCCTCGATAGCATGCGTCGTACGCAATACCGAGTTTCACTAAACAACAATATGCTATTAAAACTAGCCGTTATGAATAGTAATAACCACTTTTTGAAATTTTATAAATTTTATTTTTCAAAATGGACTTCATTTTTTGACTCAGAATATCGAAATTAGCCTAGGGTGAAATTTTGTTATTTTTCTGAAAACTTTCAATTTTTGATGAATAGTGAAACCACTAAGTGGTAGGTTAAAAACTAAATTTTGCATAAAACTTAATTTTACCGCTTCTGTGAATGGAATTTCGAAAATCCGAGAGACACGGTTAATATCAAGGACTAAAATGTGGTTCAATGAGATGAAAATAATTTTTTGGTGAATAGTAACTTTTTACTTTTTTTACCACGGTTAATAGTAAATAGGGTAACTAAGGGTAAATATGATATTACTATTACCATAACACATGTCCTAATTCTATTGGATAAGTGTAATTCGACCAAAAACAACCTTATGAATAAAATATGACCATTTAGACCCACTTGGATTAGATTAGGACATTTATTATTAATTTATTTAAAGAAGGGTTAAAATAGTTAAAATCAAAGTTTAATAAGTAAATCATTTTTAATATGGGGTTATACATAAGATAAATTCGATTATAAATATTCATTAGAAAGATAAAAATATTTCCTACTTAATGGTATTTTATTTGTAATTTTTAGACATTAAATAATTTAATTTATTTATGACACAATGATGATGCAGTAATTATCTTATTAATGAAATATTGACATAATTGATGTTATAAACACCAAAATAAATGTAATTTGAGACTTTTTATGAATTCCAATAATTATCTAGGTTACTATGATATATTAATGTTTATTTAATCAACTTGGTTCGAACATATAATTCTGTTATGACTTTCACAAAAATCATATATCAAATAGTGTCAAAATTGACACAAAATAGTTTTTAAATCAAATATTATATTATTAATTGTTATTTTGTTCCTAAAAATCAAAGGTTCGGCCAAATGACTTAGATAAGGATATATATATTAATAATAAACAATTTGGGGTTCGTTTGTCATGTTATAGTAAGTGTATTAACCATATAGTGAAAGAAAACAAAAAGACACGGTAAAAGTTAAATTAATTAACTTAGAGTTAAATCTAATTGATAAGGTTAAAATAATACCCTAAACTTGTCTAAATCCTATTGGTTGATAGGATTTCGACACATCCCCACCTTATCTTCAAAATAAGACCCTTTGGAACCATTATAAACCGATTTTGACTTTAATATAAAATAATATTTTGAGATATTCCTAAGGTGCCCCTCTCCTCCCTTATAAAAGGGCACCTCCTCCCCCTCCTCCTCACACCAAATTAAGCACTCAAGCTCGGCCAACCCCTGCCATTTTCTCCTATCCACTTCCCTAGAATAATCCTAGAGGTCCTGGTCTTCTTCAAAGACCAACCTTAGTTCCCTAAGTGGAGGACTCAAAGAGGCGTTCCAAAGAAGAGGAGCTTCGGACACGAACAAAGCAAATCGGACCTAAGGTAAGGGAAATATCACAATCTCATTTTTATCCAAGATTGTTTATACTTTGAAATTTACTGGGGTGTATTTTATCATCCAAATCCATGTTTCCTCAATATGTAATATTATTTCCATTCACCTACAAATGTTTAAATCCTATTTTACCTTTCGGTGAGTTTTTAGTAAAAGATATGAAAGGAATCTTTTGTCGTTTTTCGTACGAGGTACTTTTTGACTTTTCCGACAAAAGTACAAAGAATGTTTTTAACTTATACGGCAAGAATGGATTTTTAAGACATTATTTCCAAGAATCTTCCTTTATAAGTTTTCAAATTTATTTTTAGTCAACTTCTTTTATTTTAGAGTTGTATGACATGTTATGAAAGGAAAAATGTTTTTGAAGAAAAAAGGATATTTTCCTCAAGAATGAAGTTCAAGTATTTTATCAAAATTATTTTCCATCTATGAAAATAAAAGGGTTCTGTTTTTATCCCTATTATTACATGGATTTGATTATGTTGTGATGGAAACATTTTTATGAATTCCTTTATCTTATATGAATTGTTTTATGATGTCATGTTGTTTAAGAATCCCATTTTTATTACATGGGTTATTCGATGATGTATGATTTATGATTTTGTGGCACACATAAGAAAGGATTCATTATAAGATGGGTGGGACCTATATCTCCCTCCAATGCATTGGGTAAAGATTTTATATCTCATGAGATAGACATGGCTGGAACGGAAGGTTATTTCGGTTCAGTGATACAGGACTGAAACGAGGAGTGAACTCGGTTCAGAAAGGGACTTTGTCCACTAAGATAGTCTTGGCAATGAGTCATGACTAACAAGAAATGATTTCCCATGATTATGTGTGCATGCCACAAAGGTTCATGTTTTATGTTATGATTATGGGGATCTCATCTTCACTTCTATGATTTATTCCATGTTAAGATATTATGATCTCTTTTGCAGGTTTTGATTTTCAAAAAGATATGATATGATTTTTATCTCCTTTATTTGCCCTTGCTGAGCATTTGAGCTCACCCTTTTATGTTTTCTTTTTCCCAGGTCAGGAAGATGGATATTAAGTAGAATATGCTAAAAGGGACCCTAGATATGATGAAATAAATGGGAGACACTGTAGAAGATTTATGAACCAGTTGTTTATGTTTCCCAGTTTCTAAAGACACTATACCAATACGGTCCTTTGTGGTTTTGTCATATGTTGTAATAAGTGTGATTCAATTTTGATGTATTAACAATGTATGTAAAGTATGGGTCGTTATAATGATAATGCCTCCAAATCATTAATGCAAATATTACCGCAGCTAACTCCAAATCATGAGTTGGGTAATTTTTCTCATGGATTTTCAACTGTAGTAAGGCATAATCTATCACCATATCATTTTTCATAAGAACACACCCCAATCCCTTCTTGGATGCATCACTATAGATCACAAACCTTTCTCCACTACAAGGCAGTGTGAGCACAGGTGCACTGGATAACCTTCTTTTCAACTCCTTGAAATTATCTTCACATTCTTCCGCCCAAACAAACTTAACTCCTTTCTGAGTCAACCTGGTGAGTGGATTAGATAATCGTGAAAAATCTTTCACAAAATGTCGATAATATCCAGCCAAACAAAGAGAACTTCGGATCTGAGTTACTGTTGTTGGTATCGACCATCTTTAGATAACCTCTATTTTTGCTGGATCCACAGATATCCCCTCTTTTGAGATTATGTGACCCAAAAATGAAACTTTTTGAAGCCAAAATTCACACATGGTAAATTTGGCATAAAGCTTCTCCTTTCTCAGTGTCATCAATATAATTCTCAAGTGATCTTCATGTTTTTCCTTTCTCTTTGAATAGGCAAGAATATCATCTATAAAACTACCACAAACTGATCAAGATAGTCTCTAAAGACTCTATTCATCAGATCCATGAAGATATCAGGGACATTAGTAATACCAAATGGCATCACAATAAATTCATAGTGTCCATACATTGTACGGAAAGCCGTCTTTGGTATAACCTCTCTTTTGACCCTTAATTGATGATACCCTGAACAAAGATCAATCTTGGAAAAGTATTGAGCTCCTCGTAGTTCGTAAAATAAGTCTTCAATGCATGGGAGAAGATATTTGTTCTTGATAGTGATATTTTTAAGTTCTCGATAATCAATGCAGAGTCTCATTGATCCATCTTTCTTCTTAACAAATAGAACAGGTGCTCCACAAGGTGACAAACTAGGGCGTATGAATCCCTTATCAAGATTCTCATTGAGTTGCTTCTTCAATTCCTGCAACTCAATTGGGGCCATTCTATAAGGTGTCTTTGAAATAGTCAAAGCACCGGGTATGAGTTCTATTGAAAACTCAACTTCACGATTTGGTGGAAGACCCGGCAATTCCTCCGGAAAGACATCGTCAAACACTCGTACAATGGGCATATTCTTAATCATGAGTTTCCCACCAACCATTTGAGATAAATAACCTTTATTTAGTGGAATCAAGACCCATAAGATGGAATAAATTTCCACTGGAAAGTTACGTTCGTCCATGCATCGATAGACGATCATAGATCGATCTGGAATATAAAATGTGACTTCCCTTCTTTGGAAATTGATATGTGCTCCATATAAAGAAATCCAATCCATGACAAGAATCACATCAAATTCAACTATAGGAAGGATCCCAAGATTTACAGGAAGCACTTTCCCACAAACTTCAATAGGAGAAGAATTATAAACTTTTGATGTGACTATTGTTCCATTAGAAGTTGTCACAACTAACTCAACATTTAATTGTTGAGGTAATACGGTGATACCCTTTGAAAAATCATCAGAAATAAAAGAGGGGGTGGACCCAGAATCATATAAAACATTTTCTACTTTAGAGTGGATGGTATGTGTACCTTTCACCACATCGTTATAGTACACCACATCGCTGATAGAAATTTCATGTGACTTTCCTTTGTCTTTAACCTTAAGAGTTTGTTGACGTCGACCATTATCATCATCCCTTGGATTTGGCCATTGGTTGGTATAATGCCCCATCTCCTTGCATTTGAAACATTGAAGTGTAGAAGGTTCATTCTGTGTATCCCTTCCATTATTTTCATCATTAGACATCTTCTTCCCATCATTGTGGCATTCAAATGCCCGATGTCCATTCTTCCCACATTTGAAACATTTACTCATCCCTTTAAGAAAATTCCCTCCATTTTTCATTCCACACCTTGAGCATAAGGGAAATATCATCTTCTTTTCAATGTGCTTTTTTGTTTTTCCTTTGAATTTCATTTTCCTCCTCTTATCAAACCCATATGACTAATGAGTTACTCCCATATCCATCTCAACTTTGAGAGCACATCGAACGATTTCCTCGTAGCTATTGAAGTTCCTCATGGCTAAGGCCCTTTGAAGACTTGGTTTTAAGCCACTAAAGAATCGATCGATCTTAATCTTAGTTTGGATAATAATACCAGAAGCGTACCTTGCAAGTCTTGTAAAATGTTCTTCATAGGTACCAACAGATTCATCATCCTTTTTCAATAGTTCAAGAATCTCCTTCTCCATCTTTGTTCGGAGAATACGAGGTAAGTACTTATTGAAAAATAAGTTCTTGAACTCGTCCCATTCCATGGACTCAATTTCATCCCTTTGCCTCGTATTCTTAATAAGATTCCACCATTGATCATAATCACCTTCCAAAAGATAAACTGCTATGATGACTTTATCATGTTCATAACATTGAAGAACTGAAAATATATTTTCAGTGGTACTGATCCATTGTTCAGCCACTAATAGATCAGAAGACCCACAGAATGATGGTGGATGCTGCCTCATGAAGGATTCAATAGAATGTTGCTCCTTCCTTTTCTCATTTGAAAGTCCTTCATGATTCATAGCTTGGAAAGATGTGTGAGCATGGCTACAAGATTTTGCATTCCAGCTCCCATAACGTTTTATTTCTCATGGGGACAATCATTGCATTTCCCATCGCATTCCACATTGACATGGTTCCTTCGGGCTCCAACCATTGAATAAAACGAAGAAGAATAGTGCGAGAAACACTAATTATAATAGGAAAAACACATAATCAAGAATAAAATTTTACACTTAAGGCCTTATCATAGGTTGTTCATGGCCATTTCTAAAACACTAAGATTGTGTTTTTTTCTTAGACTTATCATTAGGGTTCTTTCTAGGGATTTCACTTCCTAGTTTCCCAAGGTTGACTATACCTTCCCTCGGATACCAACTATAACGACCCATACTATGCATACATTGTTAATACATCAAAATTGATGTATACTTATTAAAACATATAACAAAACCATGAAAGGACCGAATAGGTATAGAGTCTTCAGAAACTAGGAAACATAAACAACTGGTTCCTAAGGCATCTACGTTGCCTCCCATTTATTTCATCATATCTAGAGTCCCTTTTGGAATATCCTACTTAATAACCTTTTTCCTGACCTGGGGAAATAAACACACAAAAGGGTGAGCTGAAATGCTCAGTAAGGTTAAACAAAAGAAATATCAATCACATCATAAACATAAGAACATAAATTTAGGAAATCTTATCCTACAAAAGAGGTCATAATAACATGGGATAAATCATAGTAGTGAAATTTATTCCGAATAATCATAAAATAAAACATGAAACTGTGTGGAATACACATAGAATCATAGATATTCATTTCTTATTAGTCAAGACTCATTTACAAGACTATCTTAGTAGACAAAGTCCATTTCTGAATGGAGTTCACTCCTCGTTTCAGTCATGTTTCACTAAACCGGTTTAACCTGCCATTCCAACCATGTCTATCTCATGAGATGTAAAATCTATACCCAATGCATTGGAGGGAGATATAGGTCCCACCCATCTCATAATGATACCATTCTTATGTGTGCCACAAAATCATAAATCATACATCATTGCATAACCCATGTAATAAAAATGGGATTCTTAAACAACATGACATCATAAAACAATTCATATAAGATAAAGGAATTCATAAAAATAATTACATCACAAAATAATCAAATCAATGTAATAATAGGGATAACAATAGAACCCTATATTATCTTAGATGGAAAATAATTTTAATAAAACCCTTGAACTCCATTATTGAGGATAATATCCTTTCTACTTCAAAAATTCTTTCCTTTCTTAACATGTCATTAAATTTTAAACTAAAAGAATTTGATTAAAAATAAACTTGAAAACTTGTAAAAGAAGCTTCTTGGAAATAATTTTTTAAAAATCCATTCATGCTGTATAAGTTAAAAAATCATTCTTCTCGTACTTTTTTCGGAAAGTCAAAAATTACCTCGTACGAAAAACAACAAAAGATTCATTTCATTTCTTTTACTAAAAACTCACCTAAGGGTAAAATTGGATTTAAACAACTGTAGGTGGATTGAAATAATATTACATATTGAGGAAACATGGATGTGGATGATAAAATAAAACCCAGTAATTATGAATGTATAAACAATCTCGGATAAAAATGAGATTGTGATATTTCCCCTTTCCATAGGTCTGATTTGCTTCGTAAGTGTCCGAACCTCTTGTATAATGATTTAAATAATGTTATAGACTTATTCCTGATTCATACTTATTTTTTTGATATTGTATATGGTCATATTCTTAGCTTCTTATTAATAATATTTCATTACTACTTGTTATTCGGGTGTTTATTACTTTTTGTTCTTATGCGTGTTTTGTCGAATAAATTCTTATTTTTCTTTTTAGGTTATAGATACCTCATTTCCAAAATGGTATTAGTGTAATATATATCATATGCATTCATTCAATTAATTTATACAATCATTATGCAATGAAGATCATGTAGAACGAGTTGCATCACATCGTGGAAACCGTATTCCGAACTTGCGCACGAGCGATGATATCGTTCCCATGATCGTGGAATTGTATTGGAGTGTATGTATACTATTTAATAATCAATATCACTTTACAATAATAATATATAGTTATTATTTACACCATTATCCCTATCGAAGTAAGGTGGTGGTGGAAATTAGATTACACCACGGCATGTAGACGGTATTCCGTACGTACGCACGCGCAGTGATTTCATTTTCCGTAGGATGGATAGATGGTGAAATAGGGTTTTTTAATACTTATAATAACATATCAGTATATGATTGATAATTATGTTATTACTTTATAATGAAACAACTAAATAAGATGAAGTGTAAGAAGAAATAAAGTTGAAAGAATCGGTAACGGACATTACCTCTTCTTTGAAGCGCCTCTTTGAGACCTCCTCTTAGGGAACTATAATTGGTCATTGAAGAATACCAGGACCTCTAGGTTATTTCTAGGGATGTGGAGAAGATAATTTGGAAAGGTTTGGCCGATCTTGAAGGCTCAATGTGGTGTGAGGAGAAGAGGGAGGAGGTGCCCTTTTATAAGGGAGGAGAGGGGCACCTTTGGAACAACTAAAAATATAATTTTATTATAAAGTCAAATTCGGGTTTTAATTGCTTCCAATTTATATATTTCGAAGCTAATGTTGGGATCGGTTGAAACCCTCTCATAAAATAGAATTTATACAAGTTTAGGTCATTATAATAACCTTATCTTTTAGTTTTAACTCTTAGTTAATTAGATTAACATTTACCATGTCACTTTGTATTTTTTTATTACATAGTTAATAAAAATACCATATACATCCAAGAAACCCCCAAGTGATCCATTAATGATACACCTATCATGATATAAGTATCTTGGCCTAACATTATATTTTTAGTAATATAATAACAATTACTAATATAATATTTGTTTTAAAAAATATTTTATGTCAATTTTGACACTATTTGGTAATTGTTTTTTGTGAAAATCATAACAGAATGATTAGTTCAAAAACAATTAATTAAATCAATAATAACATGTTATATTAACATATAAAATTAATGGAATTCATAGAAAGCCTCGAATTACATTTATTTGGGTATTTATAATATCAATTATGTCAATATTTCATTAATAAGAAAATTACTGCCTCATCTTTGTATCATAAATAAATTAAGTTATTGTAAGTCTAATAATTACAAATAAAATATTATTATGTTGGAAATAGTTTTATCTTTCTAATGAATATTTATAGTCGAATTTATCTTATGTATAACCCTACATTAAAAATGATTTAGTTATTAAACATTGATTTTAACTATTTTAACCCTTCTCTAAACAAATTGATAATAAATGTCCTAATATAATCCAAGTGGGACTAAATGGTCATATTTTATTCCTAATGTTGTTTTTGGTCGAATTAAACTTATCAAATAGAATTAGGACATGTGTTAGGATAATAATAATAACAGTTTTACCCTTAATTACCCTATTTACTTTTAACTGTGGTAAAAAAAGTAAAAAGTTACCATTCACAAAAAAAAAATTCATCTCATTGAACCACATTTTATTCCTTCATATTAACCGTTCACTCATATTTTAGAAATTCTACCCACAGAAGCGGTAAAATTATGTTTTATAAAAAATTCAGTATTTTTAACTACCATTTAGTGGTTTCACTATTCATCAAAAAATAAATGTTTCCACAAAAAATACCAAAAATTAGGCCTAAGCTATATTTGATATTATGAATTCAAAAATGATGTCTATTTTACCAAATTCACAACATATGAGTTACATTAACTAATTTAAAAATTAATTCTCATCATCAAAATAAAGAGCGTGTTTTTAAGAGATAATAACTATCAAAAGATTGACACTTGTTTATGTTTGGTTTAAATGTGAAATTACATCCAATGAACAAAATTGTATTAAATTGTTAAAATATACTATAAATATACATTAAAACCACTCAAATTAATAAATTATCATATTAATTATTTCGATTAAAAAAGTTGTTTTTAATTAAAATTTAGTAATTTTTACTATTCATCAGAATATGAAAGTTATCCGAAAAGTACCAAATTTTCACCCCAAGCTAATTTTGATATTCTGAATCCAAAAATGAAGTCCATTTTGAAAAATAAAATTTACAAAATTTCAAAAAGTGGTTATTACTATTCATAACGACTAGTTTTAATAATATTTTAATAGCATATCGTTGTTTAGTGAAACTTGGTATTGCGTACGACACAAGCTATCGAGGAAGGCCGCGATTGCGTGTAAAGCAAGCCAAGATAGTGTTGTGTGTAGTGAAAGATTTCTTTGATGATTTATATAACATAAAAACAAAATATTTCTCATAAAAGTCTCGGGAGTTACAATGCATGTTCAGGTTGTTTTTAGGGAATGGTATCATACATTTCATGAAGTACTCATTATTAAAGGTGGTGGCGTTTCACAGTGTTTACTATGTTTTTAGGTTAAATAATTGGAGAATAGAGAAAATGGATTTTGAAAAATGGAGTTTCATACAATATTGACGGTGGTTTGGAATCATAAACCCAAGGCCTACTTTTGAATATTTTCATCAAAATATGGAAATGAAAAATTGCATGAATGATTGAAGAATTTTCATGAAAAACGATGTTTCATGGATGAACCTTATGCACCAAATGTGACATCAAATGGGATTTTGTGCGCACAGAGAGAATATTTTGAGCTACATTAGGTACATAAAAATGGTGTCTTCAGGGACTATAAATAAGTGGCCACCCCTACTTGAGTTTTATATGTTTTTAATGAAGATCAGGTTTCTTAGCCATGTCAAAAATTATGCATTTAATAGAAGTATTGATTAGATCATTCATGCAAAGTGTTCGTTTTGTCTAAAAAGTCCCATTGAACGATAATGTGTGGCTATGTGAAAGATAAAAGGTTCTTGGAAAATAAGGGTTATGTGAAAGAAATATTACATGACAACCTCAGATGCTGCATGAAATAACATGTGTTTCAAGCATGTGATGTATTGAGTTTCTAAAAGCTTTTGGATATCTTGTTTTTTCGATCAGCTTTTTCAAGTGCATCAATTCAGGAATTCATTGTAGGTAGTGTCTCGTTCTAGACATATACATGGAATTAAATTCCAATTTATTGAATATACCATCATGCTGATATCTAAGTGAGACTTCATCCATGGTAGTGAGCTAGAGGTAGTAGTTGGAAGTGGTCTGTGGGACATTGCGAGCTATCCCCAAATTATTGTAAAGGAATTTCTCTTGGCACGAAGAGACTATAGCCAAACCCCTGTACTCCAAAATTTTTAATGTTTAGTAGATTTTGGATTGAATGACTCACCGTTAACATATCATCATTGGATGTAGTCCGTGAGGTTTAACCATGTAAAATTATTGTGCCCCTCTTTTTTGTTTGATTGTTTGAACGATAATCTTATATATAATATATTTATAATGAGTTTCAACCAACATGAGAACAAGATCCATCACCTTAAAATGAAATTTTGACAACTTTATTACCTACTACCTTCTCAGGGTTTCCTGAGGTCCAACATGTATTTGGGTTGAGAAGGAATTATATTTTATAGTTGTGGAATGGGATGTTGTAATATTTTACTTTGAAATTTTGATTATGTGGAAGCTAACACTCAATGTAGTGAAAGTCAAAAACCGAATCCTAATACAAGATGAATTTTTAAATATAAGAAGAATGTTGCTGATGTCAAAAATGTTGAAACTAGTCCATTATATTCATTATTTCATTGTATTTTAAAGAGGTAGAATTATTTTTTTGGGAGTAGTCTGGTGTATCATATTCAGAAGATAATGATGAAATATGATTTGTTTTTAGATGTTTTGTTTTTCAATTATATTATGTGTAATCATATTAGAGTTCATACGAATTCGTCTTTATAAAGAGATGAATATATCGATGTGATTAAATCAATTCACTCAAATGGAACAACATAATAGATGAAGGATATATATATATATATTCTCAAGTGTTTGAAAATAGTTATTTTTTTTAATAATTTTTCCATGGAATAATATTCCGTAATCAGATTAGAGAAACAAAATCAAACTATGGTATGAATATAAGATATTCTTTCAAATATACTCCTAACTAGAATCAGGCATCATAATGAAGAAATTATATTGATCCAATCAGAATGAACAAGTTAAATAAGTATGGAATTGAATATTATATTCTGTAGAGGATATAAATTTTGATGAAGATTCTAGATGATTATATAAGATTTGATGATGTAAATAAATACAACCAAAATTCATGTGGAGTAGATATTTATATGGAATTCATGTGAGTGAAATTATTTTTGGAATTCCCACCAAAACCATCCTTGGGATACATATTATAGGTGAAAGTAAATTATTGTTTCCATAATGATTGATGTACAGTTCACATAAGAGAGAGGAGATAAAAATTTTTAGGGGGAAAATATGTTTTTTATTATGACCTTGTTTGAATATGTTTTGACATATTGAAGTGAATGAAGAATACAAAATATTTGCATGTTATACAATTGATCATCATAACAAATTTCAATCATATTCATCTATCTATCATATTATTCTTATAATAATATCAAATTTTCATCGTAATTGGATACATAAAGATATCAGTATTAGTGTATTAGGATCTCCATATCGAGGATGATCAAATCACGAATGGTATCAATCGTATCTTGATAGTTTTTTATTTATCAAATTGGGAAATAATATTTGAAGATTAGAATTGATGGAATAGAGGGGATATATCATACTATGAAATGATATTGATTTATTTATCAAATTCCTTGAAGTTCTTACCAAAATATGGTTAAGAAAGTGATGAATTTTTTTTCAAATCAATACATTTGTGGATGTTTAAAAAATCATATGTAATAGGTTTTTTAAACAACATTGTTTTACCCTGTTTTTGTTGTGGGGATTTACACACACTATTGGATTGTTTAAATTCTATTACATGAGTGAATGGTCATATCCATCTCGTTGTATTCTAAGGATTGTTTTCAATTATATTGTGCGATAGTGGATCATTTCCAAACAATATAAAGGATGTATCAATTCCTATTTAATACTGAACCTTGAAAATTGGTGTGTTATTATTGATGTGCTTATGAATTTATTTCAGTAGGAATGGTCATATTTGACAAGAGGAAAGGTTTCTTTCATTTGATGGGAACCATAAAAGAAAAATTATTACATATTCACCCCTCCCCCTCTCAATTATATAATTACACTAACTTGGAAATTAAACTATTTAATGATGGAAAATGATATTTTTCAATGAATATTTGTATGTAATATGTATTATTATTCATAATAAAGAAAATTGATCAGTTTTAATTGTTTAATATCATCCAATGATTCAATATATTATTAATTGATTAATAAAAAATGTAAATTATTAATTTATTTAATTTTTTTGTCATTTAATGTTAAAAGTGACTAAACTATAAATTTTATTATATTTTCAAATAAAAGATAAAAAATTAATATTTAGATATTTAATTATTGTAAAAAATATCCAATTTTTCGGAATATGCATTTCATTTTCATAACAATGTTAATATATTTTTTATGCATGAATTTTTTGTACAAATTTTAAATTTATTTTCAATCGTTAATGCCGAAAAAGTTAAAATGGGTTCCAACATAGTGGTTCAAATATAAATTATCATAAAATAATATAACTATATTTCTAAATATGGTTTTAGATGAAAATTTTTTTCCCTCTATTATATTTCAATGTTTTTTCAAATTATTTTTAATATGACTACTTCGTAACTTTGAAAATAATTCTATAGAGGTTCCAATATAAACTCACCAATAAATGAACCAAATCATTATACATCTTAGAAAATTAAAAATAAAAATTTACCTAATTAATTTTTCCACAATTTCACATCCCAAATCATTTTAATGGGTTTTCAGCATCAATCTATATAGAGGAAGCCAAAACCCTTCGAGAAGGAACATGTTTTTAGAAGGAGATATTTCATTAAAGTTAGTATCTTATTCTTAAAAATATATTTTAAATTAATTTATTAGACAACCTATTTATAAACATCATAATTCAATTTTATTATAGTATCTTCACATCATTATTCTCGTAATAAAATTATATTAATATTTATTCACACATATTAAAATCATATATTAAATAATAAATTTTATCAAACATCAAATTAATGAAAATGAAAATAATTATAGTATATATTATTTGAATAATTTTATGTATAGAGTTAAAAATTTAATATATATAAATATTTTTATGAATTATGTGATTAATTTGTTTTTATTTATTTCATATGATTATAATTAACCTCAATGGATATTAGATCTAAAAGTAAGATTGGTCTTATAAACATTCATTCGTTGATATTTTTTTATATTCATCACCTTATTCATTTATGAGGACAACATAAAACCAAAAAAATTACCTTTAACATGTATTTAATGTCACTAATTGGTATTTAAAATCCATAATATGATTCCTTCTTAGAGTACTTATTAATTTATTTTACCAAATTAATAATGGTTTCATTTCTAGAATCATTTTAATATCAATGTTGTTTATAAATGAATTACAATTTAGAATAATTATATATTATTTATCACAAAAACACCATATATTTTTTTATACATTCATTATTCATGGGGGTGTATTTTCATATAACCATATTTCCATTTGTTGTGTTCACAAATTAATAAAAAACATGACTATATATAGAGCCATCTTTATAAACACTTTTGGCTCATGAATCATTTTCTTCCATGTCTATATTCAGTATTTTCTTAATAATATCTCTTATGAATACTTATATAATTTGATATTGAAATTTATAATTTATTTTTACTCTCCTTAATTTATTTTATATTTAATACTATTTATCATTTTCCACATGATTAATTTTTTTACAATTATTAATATTTATTGAAAATAATTTATTGTCCATATATCAATGGTGAATTTTTATTCGTTTATATATGTTCTTACTTGTGGGGAGTAGGAATCATGATTCCATGTTTTCACTATAATTTATTATTCCATTTTTTCTGAATTATTCAATGTAAATTTATTAAAAGAAAATGATAATTTTTTTTCTTATTATCTATTGAAATGGTTTATCATTCAATAAAATTTATCTAATACAATGTCTAAATTAATTAGTATTTCTTACAAATCAATATAAATATGAACTAATGACACTATTAATCACTGTTATTTAGTTGACCTATGATATGGACTTTGTAAATTTACCTTATACATTTAATTTTCAATGGATTATTTATAATGTCATTAAATAATACATGTTTTGAACCTCTTATAGACATATATGCGTGGATTATAACTATGATATGGTTGGAACCAATATATCCATCAAATTAATTATATTATGCTTTATATATGATGATCTAAAAATGGTACATGAGTAGTTATCATATTCCTAAAAGGTTACATCAGGGGTTAGCCCAATCGCAAAATGTTGATTGAGTTCATATCCATATCCTACAATAATATGAGATGGTGGTTATCATTTCCCATAAAGTGATGTATTTATTGGGGGATAATTTTAATATATGTTATGGTTTATATAATACATGAGACACTACTATAGTATTTATATACCATATCCTAAACTGTGAGACAATTCCACTCTAAATATCATTTCCAAGAGATAACCAAGAAGATAAATTTTAGAAATTTAAATTTACTAAATTTGATCAATTTCTGAATTTAACATATCAAAATTTGATTATTATAAAAATGAATATTTTACCGAATGTGACATTTTTTTTAAAAGTATATTGTTTTATAAAAACACATAATTTATATTCATTTGTTATTAAATAGTAATTGACTATAATTATATAAAAACTAAGTAATAAAATATTAATTTAATGATTAAAACAATGCATTAGGAAATATAGGTTAGCCAAATAAATCCTTCTTACAAATATATTATTAGTAATTTAATTGTTAAAATAAAAAAAAAATTAATCTTTTTTTAATCAAGTATTGTATAGGGATGACTGGGTTTTTATATCCCGAAAAGCCTGAAGAATCTAATTTTTTATAATATATCTATTAATGATATTTAATTTAGTATCCATCATAATTTTATATTATCTATAAAGATAATGTTTCAAACATTAATTTTACAAAAAACTATTCACATGATTAAATATGTTAATTTTAATGTTTTCCTTTTATATTTTAATGTATAAAGAATTGAGTTATATTTACAGTTAATCAAAACACTTTTTCATTAATTTTTAATACTATGGAATCAAATTAATATCCAAGGTAAATGTAAATTCATGAAAAAGAAATTTGTATTAATAATATTATATAAAAATGTCAATTTATTCTAAAAATAAGTGGATGAGGAAATTTTAGACCATCACTCGCTATATCAATATATTTTATCCATTTTAGAAAATTCGCACATGAGTTGTACGCACGCAATATTGAAAATTTATGGGTTAATCAAAATACTACCCTTACATTAAATTATAAATGGGAAACTCTCCCACAACATCAAGACACACCAATCACATGAATATATAATTTAAAGTATTCTATTTTCCTTCTCGTAGTATCCTATCCAATGTTAAATAACTTATGGTCACTATTATTTAACAAAAGGCCTCTATTTCCATGAATACATTCATGGAAAATTCATGCCCCCAAAGTGATTATTTTCTACTACATATCTCTATTAATAATTATAATCATTGAATTTTTTTATAACCATTAAAAAATAATGATATTAGTATGATTTATACACAATAATTTTACTATATTATGGTATTATAAATATACATTTATCTATATCCTCTATTAAGGAAATAAAATTGTTGTTGGTGTCTACTTATGGACTACCTCAACTATGATAAATGAATTTCATTTTTATCACCACTAATAAATGATTATTAGTTGAATTATTTAATGAGGGATTATCTTTTTTTGGATATAAATAATATTTAATGAAATGTATTACATAATATTAATCACATGACCAATAAATAGAATCATTAACCCAATCATTCAAAATCAATCATTCTATGATGAAAATATTTTTTAAGAGTTATTTAATATTTTAAAACCCATTACTTATTCTACCACATCATTTATAATTGTTATATATCACAATGATAAACACTTAATAATACCATAATTATTTTAATTATAACATTACAACAAATGAACTTCAAAGTAATTCCTTTAATTTTTGTATGTTCATGTATGGATTCATATATCCTCCTCTATAAGAAATATATAGATATTATATAATGAATGACTACAGGAACATATTTACTTGTATAATAATACATATATGTTTTAAATTTTTTAAAATATTTCTATTATTAATAAATTAATCATTTAATAAAACACCATTTGGTCATCATGAATCACAAACAAAAAAATCCTTCTTATTAGTGATTTCATCTTTATAGATAATCACTAAAATAATGATTAATGAATTTTTTACAACAAAAATAATTAAAAGTAATCTCTTATAGTATCTTAAAAATCATATAATAATGAATACTAGAATAAGAATGAATATAAACATTTAACATATAAAACTAAAACAAATGATGAAAACTATATGCAACCTATTAGAATAATATGTCAAATTAAAATATCAAGTGAATAATATTTAGAATTGTAAATATAAATTTATATTTAAATGGTTAATAATTAATTGAAATATAATTTTATATTCTATAATATATAATAATTATATATCATGGATTCTATGGTATGTGGAATGGATTTTCAAATCAAATTCTTCCAATTGAAAAATATTTTATAATAATAACCATTTCATCATAATATATGTTATATAATATGTATTTTGGATTTTATAACATAAAATTCAATTATTATTGGATTTTGAAGATCAATTTATGTTATGTTTTTCTTGAGTAATTTCGTAAAATTATACCCATTGTATAAATGGTGGGTTCTGTCTCATTTTTCATTATTTGGGAGTCATGTTATGTATCCGACCTATTTTATTTTGTGAGGTGTATACGTTAGATTAGATTAAAATTAATATATTACCCATGAAATTTATGGGATTTAACTTAATATAATTTTTTATTTACCTCATATTCATTAATTGGAATGTTACCAAACCAATTGTGATCCTCAATATTTTCTATGGTGAAAAATACATACTATGTTCTGGAAAATATAATGTGTACATAGATAATTTGAAAATTTATCACATAGTTTATACTGGAAAGTGTAATTAAATGTTAAATAGATTGAACTATTTTTAATAACCCAAAATGTCTAGTTCAACATTAACTCCATTATCACCAGGATACATGATTTTTGGGCCTAATAATTTACAACTATATTAACAAAGCTAGATTATATAGATTAAAAAAATCACATTCTCTTTATGTTCCATGATGAATGATTTCATTTAAAATTTCCATGGTTTCATAAAAATTATTACAAAAAAACCAAATTATTGTCTTCCATGGATAACCCAATTTATTGGAAGTAATTTTATGTATATATTTGATTGATAAGGTTACATCATGTTACCTTGATGATAACCCATGACATTCAGGTTTATTATCGGATATGCTCGTTGACATCCAAGTTAATATAATCAATTGGGATGTATCTTTTTTATGAATTTTACATTATAGAGATAAATATTGTTTATTCTATAAGTGGTTTTATATTGAATAATGTGAAATGTCATGACAGATTTTATTGTAAATAAATTGGACTATATCAATTTACTATTGAATTCAGAATTATTTTTCATCTCAATGCATCAAATGGTCTCAAGAGAAAATATAGGTTAGGTTTATAAGTATACCCATTTATATAAAAGGAATTTATCTATTTATATGAATATGTCAACTTGATTTGGTTTCCAAAATTATTCTTTCCATAAAAATAAAATAGATGCTTATTTTTACCCATTTTTTGATTTATTTCCATGGAAATATCATGAATTTTTTTTATTATCTCATCATATTTTTAATTTATTTATACATTAAATATTTTTTCAACCGAATGTTATGAAATAAAAAATATTATGATAATCCTTACAATGAAATTGATCTGACCTTTATTTCTAGTCCTTTTCCCAGTAATCATATAATAGAACATTGAATAATTTTTAAGGAAATGATAGTATTGTTAATATGGATCTACATTGGTGTTTATGATATATTTTATGTTTCCAATTTTAATATATATATATATATATATATTATTCTAATATCCATGTTCTTTTTGATCTAATGGGAACTCTTATATTCTATACCAATAATGGAATATAACTATTTTATTTCTATTTTGGAAGTGCAGTATGAAACATTTGTTATCATGGGATGTTTCCTGGGAAAATTGGGGGTCTGAATTAAGAGGTAACTAGTTAAATAGAATTAGTTCAATGAAAACCACTATATATTTATAGGGAACACTCTTTAAAATATAATAGCAATTTTATATTGCAATTAAAAATCATGAGATAATTAATTATATTCTATTATTGAATGATGGTGACTAGTTACAGTTATTGGAACCACGTCAAAAAAATGTAGTAAATGTATGGTTGATCATCCTAATAAATTAAATGATATTCCAAATTTAAAGGTGGAATACAATAAATTATTTACAAGGTAGATACATCACCTCCACCAATATATTTTCTATCATCCTCCAAAATATAATTTTATGGGATTTATGATAGTATAATATTGGAAATAATTATATATATATGGTAATAAAAAATTATGTCTTGTGGATATACCTTGTATATTAAAAAATTCACTAAGGTGATTCTACAGGAGACACCCAGTCACCACCTGAGTGTGATGCTGGGCTCTCCAGGGAAATCATTATAAATTAAAGTCATATATAAACACTTTTTATTGAATGGAATGAGTATTGTTTGTGAATTTAAAGAAATACAAATAGAAATTTATTGATAAATGATATTTATTCCCTATAGTTTTACTGCAGTGATAGAATTTTTTATATTAGAAAATAATGATGACTTTATGATTTTTTTAAATGATTATTAGTATATAAATTTTCTAAATCTAATGAATAAGTATAATTAATGTCATTTCGTAGAATACTAGATAAAAAACTAGGATGCTAAAAATATTCAATGATTTTCATTCACTCCAATTATCATCAGCAAAGTAAAAATAAGTATGATGTATTGAATATGATATTTTAGAAACTATATTGAAATTATGTATTTATTGAAATATCCTTTCAATATAATAATCTAGATTATGTCATTAATGAGTAAATGAAAATATTACTCAAGGACTATCTTGTGCATATTTTTGTGTTACTCATTGACGATGCGTTGATAAATTATATGATCTACGAGGATAATGGGAGTGATGTGAATTTCAATGAAGTGACCCATATAAATTGAAATGTATTGGAAATATATTATGTATGAATTTTGGAAAAAAAAATTCATTAACTAATACTCCTAGAAAATTAATATTTATTTACCTTTAAATAGAAATGGTAGTCATTTAATTTCCCAAACTAATAAACATTAATAAGATCTAATATATCCTTGGTTAAAGAGGAAACTATTGGGGGGTTTTCAATATTTCATGAGATCGAAAAACCATTATCAAAGTTAACATGAAATGTGGTTGTATTCATATTTTCAACAAAATGTGGGAAACAATTTGATGAAATGAATATGATATTTATTAATCCAATGGTACTAAAATTAAATTTATGTAAATAATCATTTGTGATATGTTTTGATGAATCAAATAAAATAATGTTTTTTATCCTTGTTGAAATTATATTTTGATTCTCTATGAATCATATAAATTTAAAATACATTAAATTCTTTTTACAAAACATTCACTGTAGACTGAAACCATAATAATACATTCATAATTTAGATATACTATTTATATTGAGAAGTATGTTTTTTAAATATAATTACACAGTTCCCAGGATTTTAATTTATAACTTCTCTCGGTTAAAGATAAAAATAAGTAAATAAAGATAGTTGGAACTAATAATGGAATATAATTTCTTTATAATCTACCACCTTGGGAAGACAAAAAAGGTCGTAGATTCCTTTAGTAAGAACGACCAAAGAGTTCTAACCATGATCAGTAAAAAAAAAGATCCTACATATAAATATCTGGTATATATAGATATGTTTATTTTTAAGGATGAGGATACATATTTTATTTATAATGAAATCACTAATCTATCTATAGTATCTTAGATAGAGGTGTCCTAGAATGATGATGAGAAATTAAAAATAATGAAAACAATTGGGAATGAAGGTAAATTGATATACATTGTCTGTAAAGATATATTATTTATTTATGGAAAGGGGTTATGCATTCCATACATAAAAGAGTTCACGGTAAATCTACTAGACTAAGAACATAAATACAATTTCGTTTCACACCCTAGTAGTGAAAATACGTATAATGGTTTAAGAGGACCTTTATAGTGGGATGGTGTGAAGTGGAAAATATTACTCTATGTGCCCAGATGATTATTATACCAATAAGTATTGGATAAAATGAGACATTTATTGGGATTTATGAAAATCTTACATATACATAAATTAGAGTTGGAAGGTATTACAATGGACTTTGTCACTAAACACTCAATGGCTGAAATAAGAAATGATAAAATGTTTATCCATTAATGATCATCTAAAAATTATTCTTATATTTACGAAATATGATCACATCAACCAGTTTCAACCCTTTCCCAACATAATATAATTGAAATAATATGGATTCCTATAGGTGCCTTTATCAATTGTATCATAACGTGACCCTTGATAAACAACATAATTAAACAAGAATATTTAAAGGGATCTTGACACTATGATACATTTTACATCATTTATTATCCCTAGAATAATGGATAGTTCTAAATGAATATTTGAACACTAGAATACAAAGTGATATCATGTTATATTTTATTACAAGGTTATGTCTTTTTCATCTAAAATTGGTACAATTTTCATATAATAAAACTCCTTATTGAAGTATTCAAATGGAACTATATAAAGAATTTTATGGTAATCGGATCGTAACTCCAACAAGTTGGAATAAATATTGAAAAAATATAGATATCCCAATGAAAATGGACGAGACGAATAAAATTGTATATACTATTAATTAACATATTAAATCACAAAGGAGAATTAAAAAAAGATACAATATTGAGAAAATGTATATATAGGAACATAATGTTTAGGATAATGTATTCTTGATGGTTTTACCTAGGTATTGTGTCATAATATTAGTTTAAAATGATTGTTATTCTCTTGTATCCTTAAAACATTTCAATTAGTATAATGATTTTAAGTTTTGTTTTAAAGATAGATAATTACATAAAGACATTATAATGTTCATGATATTTTCTATGATCATTAATGAGTATACTAATTCAAGATCATATGTATGTCCTCACAGAAGAGGTATTAATGTTAGCTGCTAAATTGGCTTATAACAATGATCTTGTACAAATTATTGACACTATAGTGAATGTATTATTAAATCTGTCAACTCAATTGGTGAAATTTATAACGATAAATAAAAAACAACAGTAGGAAACACTGGATCCTCATGATGACATGAGGATGGAATATATACATTTTTCAAATAACTAATATATACACCAATTTCAAAGATGAAATTATTTATGGTGGGATAATGTAATATAAAATACCCAACTGAAGCTAATAAAAACATATAATTAACCAATAGACAATTCTCACTCAAAATTCTAATTTATTCAATAAGTTTTTAAACATTTAATATTAGAATTTTAAATTTACAAAAATATATTCAAATTTCACTCATCATAACAAATTTTTTTAAATGATTTATTAATCATTTTAAAAAATTAATGGCTTTTAGTCAAAAAAAATTATCTTTTTTAAAAACATCTATTTTATACGACATAATAATTTTAATGGAATAAAATTAAATATTATAAATCATTTCAGTAATCATATATGAATTTAATTTATTATAATAATAATTTTAATATAATATTTTAACTATAAAATACAATTTAATATATTTTTAAAAGTAATTAATCATGTTTTAAAATAAAAACCTTAATTTTTATTTCATTGAAAACCCTATATCATGAATGATTTATAATAATTAAATTTATATGGTTAAAATTATATCAATTATAATTTTATCATTCATATAAATTCAAATCCTAAAATGATAATATTTATACATGTTATGGTGTGATGAAAAACATTCATTATATTATAAAATGATTATCATATTTTATATTTGAAGGGTCAAACTTGTTAAAAGATAAAATATTAATTTATTTGGGTAAAATTGTTTACTATGGTAACAAATTAATTTTTTAATTTATGGTAAATTGGGGGAAATTGTAAAATCTTAATATATTTACCAAAAAACATTCATTAGTGTGGAAAATGGTGTTTTTGGGTGAGTATAGAATAAAACCCACTATAAGAACATATTTTTATAATTTCTATCATCAATCATTCAGTGGTGACTCTAAATTATTAAAAAGGTAATAGTTACTCAAAAGACTACACATACATCCACTAATAATGGGGTAAAACCTGCACAACTACAGCGCATAGTTGTCCTTCAAAATTACCCTTGAAACCATAAAATATTTCATTTAATATAATTATTTTCAACAATTAAACGATTATTCTATGTATTAGTTATAACGTGACAATTATTTTGAAGGAGACATATAATGAAAATTATATCCCCCAACATGTCTTTTATCGATTACTTATGTTTTCTTATAAAAAATATTCATTCAAATTTATCAAACCCATGAAAAATATATTGTTGTTAGTATCATTTCATTAATATATTTATACACTATTACGATAATTATCATCATTAATTAGTATATAAATTCCATTAATAAAAATTAAATCATTATTTGTGTGTACGTGTCGACCACCTCCACCATGACCAATGAAATTTGTTTCTTACCACTGAACATCATTGATGGTTCCTATAATGTAACTAGTGAGGAAATATAATTTTAATGAAATATATAATTTTTTATTACAAAATTAATAACATATCAAACTTATCATTAAAAAAATATTATTAATTTAATCCATTAATTAATTGTTTTTTCAATAAAAATTATTTATTCACAATCTGCAATATTTTATATATCATTACATATTATTCTGTATGTAGTTTAATTCAGATATATAAAAAGGATATACAATAAATAATATTATTTTCATCTATAATAATTTTATTACCACTCTTTTAAAATTTAAACTCATGGAACAGTCTTAATTAATTATCATTATGGTTACAAATAAAATAATTTAATCTCTAGGGTTTTTAATTGAATGTTACCAAAGTGGTAAGTGTTCAGAGTCTATACCTATCTTCATTGGGACATGTGTTATGTTATGTACTTGTTTTTAATAATGTGGTGTTTGTATTACCCCATTTGTATGTTATGATACTAATCAATTTATATAATATTATTATATATGTAATTTGAATTTATTTCATTCATCGAGGTTATGGAGATAAATGTGAAAAAAAACATTACATGTTACTAGTTACTACCTCATTTCTATTGAGATTGATTATGATTTAATTTTATATGTTAAATTTATATATAATATATATCAAAAATATTTTAAAATTTATTCTCCATTAGTTATATTTATAAAATAAATTATTTTTCATTCATTTCCCTTATTCTTATAATTCAAAATTCTAAATGATTATTTTTTGAAAAAAGAACTATGTTTTTCAATTTTGTAAAGATTATTTTGATCAATGTCAATATTTTCTAAAAATAATTCTTTAAAAATTCCTTATTGGTTTCATAAATTAATTTTTACCCATTTTATGATTATAAATAATATAATAAAAAATCAAATTCATTATAATTTGGAAATGAGGAATACATTAGTTCCATTATGAAATGATTCATTTTTAGCATACACTGTATACATGTATTTATTATAAATAGTGAATATAATTTTTAATAAATATTTCGTTAATATTTTTCTAGGTCAATTTCCTTGAAAATATTTTCATTAATATTTTGAATATTTTAATATATAAAATAAATTATTGTAAAATGAATAATATTTTCCTCAAAATATAATATAGTGATAGGTTAATGTTTTTATATTTATATTATAACATAAATTAATGTTATATATACTTTATCAATGATATGGTATTATGTAATAATTATTATTATTTCTATTTATGGTTTTTGAATATGATGATTAAATATTAATGAATCCCATTTTATTTCTCATGGGTTACACTATTGGAAAATGTTCAATTTATTAATGTTTATCTGGAATTCATGAAATTTTATTATGATGTTGTTATGGGTGGGAAAATTAATACACTCTATTTAATTGTTATAGAATTATTGTTTTATGAGTTCAATGGGTATATAAGAGTTCTTCTCAACCCATAAATAGTGTATACGAGTGGTTATCACAATCTAGAAAGAGGTTAAGATAATGTTTATCTTATTTCCAAAGAAGGACTATGTGTGGTTGTCCCAATAATATCCTGAGATAAATTTCCTGGTGGGTATCCATGAAAAATGGTTTATAGGATTAAAATTATGCCATTATTTTAGAGAATTTTCATATTCAATTTTTTCCATCAGATGGAACATGTTAATTAATATAAATATATAGTATATATTATAATAAACCATTCTTTATTCCATGACTAAAGATTTTGATGTATGAATTTTTATGTATGGTTTTCAAATGCTAAAATCACGTTTATATACCATTTTTCATAAGTAATACTTATGAATGGTGACAAAATGATATCACACATATTTAAAATTAGGGTGAATTTGATATCATCTTTTATTACATTTCATTTTTCATAGGATATGAAATGTTTCTTAACCTCAACATATAAAATATGGGTGAACATTTGGAAGAACATTGTGCATGATAAGGTACATCTTTTATGTATCTTTTTTTTGTCCCCAATTTTACTGAAGAAACTAAAATTTTATGGTTTTGGCATGGATATTAATTACATGTTAGTAATATTCATATTATATTATCTAATACATATGTGTGTAATTATATGATATAATAAACTGAGATATGAGAATTGGTTTTCTATTTTGGGTAACTATGATTAGAAAACATTAGAATATACCATTGGGATCAGACTAGGTATATGATAAAATCATAACATTCTAGTACTGTAAAAATCAAATGGATTTCCATTTAAAAATTTAAATTTATACATTATTGTATGTGAATGCGGTTTTATAACTAACAAACCTAGGGGTAACAACTATGAATGTTATAGATTGGTTATTATATAAACTATTAATGGTGTTTGATGAGTGGTGCTAAGAGTGCCTACAAGGATAGAGACTACTAAGTGATATGATTAGATACAGTCATATTTTCATTATGAACCATTATTAATGATTTTTAAAGATTATGATAACTATTTTCCAATGATAACCTGATATTAAATTGATTTAGAAGATTATATCAATATTTATACACCTTGTGATTTATTTTTCCTGATTATATGGTTTATCAATATTATTTTTTATACTCAAAATATTTATATGGGATTAGTTAATTACTAGAACCCGTAAAATTCACGTTAAAAATGAATTTGATGGATTATTTCTTTACTATAATCAGGAGAAACCAAATTAAATAGAAGATGGATTGTTAATGATTATGACTATTCCAAATAATTTGTCTCAATATAATAATAAAATACTAAAATGTTGGTCTGTTTACAAAAAATCAATTAAGATAAAAATTGAGTTTCATGAAAATAATAGATGAATTCAAATTCACAATACAATATTTCAAGAATATGTGATACAACTCCTTGGAAAACGTCAATATTAAATATGGAAAATATTTTATATATGGAAAATAAAATAAAAAATAAAACAATTTTTGAGTGAATATATTGAGTTTTATTGAGAAATCTATGTTAAATCATCATTTAAAATATATAGTTGATGAAATTATGTGGGATATACATGTGAATTATTTGAATCAATTCCCAAATCCATTTTATAACTCTAAAATAAATGAATGTCCTATGCTATTCAAATCATTGAAGTGGTATGATTGAAGTCTCAATGTATTAGGAATTGACAAATATATTATATAAGTACATAAAAAAATATATTATTTTTATAAAAATCATGGAACATTTATAGAATGTTTAGGTTGAGTTTTCTATTATGAATTTTAAAGTAAATAGAAAATGGTATTTATTACATATAAATATGAATTAGTGGTAAACATATATTTATTGAAAAAAAATTAAGAGATGTACAACCCCTAATATCTTTTCATGGTTGAAATAATAATGTTTAGTAAGAAAAAAGGGTTGATTTATAATTATAATGTAAATTGGATAGTATCAATGACCCTATAATGAATTAGTGATTTTATTATATGGGGGTTTTGTTTATCTGTGATGATGACTAAATCATTTTTTATGTAAGGAATATGAAGGAAAATTTGTGGTGTTATTGAGTTATAATGATTTTGTTACATTTTTGAGTTATATATATTTTGATTGAGGTTTTATAGTTCTTCGTGTCATATGAATTTTTAAGGGGAATATATGATCATGGTATTCAAATAATTGCTATGTTATATTATGATACAAATTATGATGGCTATTGAATATTTAAATTTTGATATTTGGGAAGTTTTTCATTTATATATATGTGTATATGTTTGTTTTCAATATTTTTTTATTATAATTTGAGGAGTTTGTAATTTTTTTTATTTTTATAAATAATATAGTAGGTGTTTGGGTATTATTTTTAAAATGATTTTTATTATCATTCAAAATGATAGTTTATTCACATTATATATAATAACACGTATTAACTATTTTTTTATGTAAGTGAGTTGTGATATGAGGGAAAACTTTTCATCCATTTAAGAATTTATGTTCAATTAGAATATTATTTTTTCATAAATAATGAAAAAATCATAATGTTTATTCATCATTGGATTATGTAATGGTTATGTATAACATCTGAAACAAAAAAATAACGAATTATATTTAATTTAATTTATCATATTGCATTTTAATATAAATCCTCAAATCATTGATAAACAATTAAATTGAATATTATTTTAATTTTAATGTAATTTCTGATGAATTATTAGTTGTTTTCACCCCATAATAATTTATCATTTTTCATATACTATAATTATAATTATCATGTTGTCTGTTATGATATTTTATTCAGGGGACACTATCATTCTTTTTAATTTCTATATTTTTTCATCCCTCTAATTTCATCATTTATTATTAAACCAATTTTGTGTTATTTCATATGACATTAATGATTCACACATATATTTTTTAGGAAGTTTTATTGACCCTTTTTAACGGAATAATAAAATATTAAACCCTAGATTTACTATATAATAATTGAAAATATTCAGTTTATTTTCAAAGGGATTATGTGACAGCAACAAAAATTATATTTTGATTCATGACAGATTACATGAAAAACATCATCGATCATTTATAAAACTGAAATATGCAATAAAAATATTACATAAATTTGAATATTATATCATATCCATAGAATTATTATAATGAATTGAAAACAAAAAATTATGAAAAAATATGTTTATATGGTATATATTGTTTAAATATTATGATTAATTCTTATTGTATACGTAAATAATTTTTCGTTAAAATAATTTGATGTTTCAATAAAATATTTTCTTCAAAAAATCATTTGATTTTAATTTCATAGTAATCATTTTAATTATTTTCTAGAATTTATTGAATTTATAATTAAGTCAAAAAATATTTTTTTCATGATTTTCATCTAAATATTATTATAAGTGTATTTTTCTGGAATATTCCAAAATGTTTTATTATAATGCGTATTGTGAAAATACATATTTTTTTTACAAAATTAATATCATTTCATTAAATAAATAAATATTAAAGTTCCATTATGTTTTAAATTTTATATAAAAAATCAAATATAACCCAAATTATAAAAATTATAATAACTTATATTGTAATAAATGATATAATTCATTTCCGAAAAATAAAATTTTTATCATAAAAACACATTTCCTTAAATTAATATTTATACGTGTAATGTGATAATAAATTAATTAAATTTCATAATCACTCATATATAAATATTTTAATTAAATTTATGTAATATAATTTCCATTCAAGGATTTAATATTCGCTGAATAGTTTTTACAAGTTGAGTAAGGGATCTATGTATTGTAATATATATTAAATTCAATTTTAAAAAAATCATTTTTTATTTAATTTTTTAAAATTATTTTAATGTAATTTTATATACTTATATGATTTTATATTTAAGATATATATTTAATATTTGTAATTTTTATTATTTATATTATTTTATAGTTTTAAAATAAATTTCGGTGCCAATAAATTGTAAGAAGGTAAACTTTTGATAGCATAGTAAAGCATTAAATGGAATTACATAGGTTTGAAATCAGACATAAGGAAAATAATTACAAATAAACTATTATTAAATCTTATTAGAAGAATATATTTCAGCATAATATTATTATTAGTGTGATATTTTTCTTTTAAATATAATTTCAATGGAATATAACTTATATTTTTTCAATCATTTCATAAATTCAATTTGTGACCATACCCTCACATCTAAAATGAAGAATATTATCTTATATTATGAACACTATTTGATCCATATATAATATCCAATACATTCTAAAAAATCATTAATTATTCCTTCCCATAGTCTTATATCTTGTGTTCTTGTGATAAGAACAATCATTCAAGGATTTCTATGTAAGTCAAAAAAGGTGTCTCAAAGAAGTTGTATAAATCATAACTAATATCTATAATTTTATTTATTCTAAAAAATCATATAAACCAATTGTATCCATAATTTAATAGTTACTATGTTTTATTAAAAAAATTATTTACTAAATTTCTGAATTAAAAATCATTTGAAAAATCATTTCCATCAATTGATAAATTAATGTACAACTTTTTTGAATGTGTATACTATCAAATCCACATAAAAATATTATTCAATTATAGTAACTGTATTTAATTATTTTTTATTTATACAAATTTAATGTATATATATTATATTTATGAAATTATAATTATTCATTAGTTATCATATTATATCTATTATCTTATCATGCGATACTTTGAGAAGTGATCATGTTCCTTGTGTGTATATGTGGAAAACCATCTCCACAAAGCGATGTGACTCCTTATTCATTTTTGGTCTAAATAGATGCAATTTTTTTATTTATATAATTAATATATATATATATTGTGATGTAATTACTATTCCGGAAAAATGAATCATTATTTTCCTTTCATTCATTTCATTCATCCAAAATTGGATACATCACTTGTGTATGTTTAAAAACTATTGTCCCCCAATGGATATGTAATTAATTTTATAGAACTAATTATTAAAAATTGGAATAAAAGTGTATATTAAAATAAAATATGATACATAAGACAAGATTAATTATTTCGATAAGGTGGATCCTTGATCAAAGATCATGGATCATAACTATTGAAATGAATCATACATGATAGAATCTTGATAGTTGTCACCTTGAAAATGTGGATTGAAATGACTAATTTTTTATAAAATGATATTGAATATTTAAAATAGGGGAATATAAGATTTGATATATACTTATATCTTTCAAGTATATAATTATAATGATAATAGTTTTATTATTCCTGATGTTTGAGAACATAAATATCATGTTAGACATAATGTAATGGCTCTTTGTCTCAATACTGTTTTGTGAAGTAAATGTGATGTTATAAGATTATTTATACTTGTGGGGTGTATATACTAATGATTTTGACGTTTTAATATTTTAATAATGAAAATTATTTTTTTTGGAAAATTAATGTGATTTCATAGATTATATTTTGATTTCAATGTTTCCAAATGATTAAGTGGTTATCTCCTCATTTTTTCTCTTTTAGGGGTATATTATATTATAATACAGTCTTCTTATATTAGGTGTGTCTATATAAAATTTAAATTTTTTATATAATAAATATATTTTTGGTAATTTTATAGGTTTAATGGGGCATTTTTTCTTTCACGGGGATTATGATTCAAATGTTAAAAATTTTGTTAAGGTTTATCACTACAATTTCTTTTTTAACTATATTGTTTATGGATATGTTTGTGATGGATAAGTTATATGGAATATATCTAATTATTATTATATATTTTCCATTGCTATATTTTTATTATATTCTCAAATTTCACTTTGATTTTCTACTCTCTATGTACTGAAATGTCCAATTGAAGTTTTTAATGTAACCATGATCTATTTTACTATTAATCCTAAAATATTTTATTCTATTTTTATATAATGTTTTAATGATTATGAAATTATTTATGAATGTAAATTTTACAATTTTTTTAATCTCTGTAGAAAAATTTTAAAATAAAAAATATAGTCATTTTCCAGATATATTAATTTTTTTAATGGTGAGATTGTAATATCTATTTTAATACACATCACATTTATATATTTTTTTTTATTCTCATTGAATCCATTTTAATTGAAGCATACATTACAATTCTTCCATGTTTTTATAATAATATGTTTTCTATAATATAATGAGAACTACTAGATTTTAGATATGTGACATATAAATAAAAATGGTATTTTCTCCATGAAATATTCTTAACAACTTTTAAAACAATTATTTACCTATAGTAACATCCATTGTTTTTAATTATGATTCATGGGGGATATGATCCTATAACTTTGTCATTATAAATTATATATATATATATACTTTTTAGGAATATGAAATATTGATTCACCACAATTTATTTACGATTTATTAATATTTAGTTAAATGGTAAATTATTTCCTGCTGTTTTGGCATACAAATGAATAGATTATGATTATATTATCTATAGGTTATTTATATTATATTAATGAATTGGTAATGATTAATTTTTATAATATAAAAGGTTACCAGGTAATTAACTCATAGCTCGCATGATGGTTCTAAGGCGGTTCTATAAATCATGAATGGTGTTTCATGAGATCTATCCCAATCCTAAGGAAAAAACATTGGTGGTTAAAACAAGCCTAAATTGTAATGAATGTCTTGGTATGTTACAATCAGTGTTTTTAATAATTTTATTTTGAAAAAAATTAGAATTTATTTATTGGTTGTGTTGAATTATACTGAATCATAATAAGTAGGTACACACAACACTTTGTTTAGATTTTGGTGTATGCAGTACTAAGTTACTTTGATTGATTTAGTTATAAGAAATGTTGAGTTTAACTAAGCTACATCATAATATTAATATTATTATTAAAATATTATTATATTTATCACCTATTTCTTGAAATAAATTTTATGAAAAGGATTTACTATATTAAAAAAAACTATTTTTTATTCAGGTGTATAAAATGAATTTTTTTCCAAAATATTATTTTGAAATGAATGTATAAACTTGGTTAAAAAAATAAAATTAAATTTTTTGAAAAATATTGCCTTTTGAATAAAATAATGTTATCTTAAAAAGTTAAAAACAAAATCTATTAATGAATAATTTTAATGTAATTTACAAATTATATATTCAGTCAATTATGTAATTATCATCTTATGTTGTTTATAGAATATATTTATGAAAAAGTCTAAATTTCTGCATAAAAATTTTAATTTTTCAAAAATACATTTTTAGCACTTTTTAATATGGAATTGACTAACGAAAAATTAATTTATATTTTCAAAGTCATTTTCATGATAAATGTTGTAATAATGAAAACTGAAAACCTAAAAAATATCATACATTGAGAAATTTTTTGAAAGGCATCATTGAATGGTAATGGTTGAAATTAAACAAATTTGTTACTTAAATAAAATCTACTCCAACATACCACTATTAAAGACAGAATTTAGGATTCAGTCTAGGGCATCATTTAATTTCTCAATTGAGTAAACAACATGTTCATCTCTTCATGTAATTAGTGATATCCATGTTCAATTTAACAATTATCCTTGCATATTCCCTTGGGTATAGGGTACTAGAATTGGAGATATTTGTGTTATGGTTTCATATTGGAGGTCACCCATTATTTCCCAAAACATATTTCAGAGAGGAAGAACTGCCACCTAGATCAAAAGAAGCATTGAAATTTCCCACACTATGACGCACTCAAGAGAGGACTAATTGATATCACAAATCCTCATATCTATGGGTTTTTATGTCATCATTGGAGAATCCATGATGCCGATTCCTACCCAATATTTCCCCAATCGAGGATAAAATGACATTGGCCCTTAACCATCCTGAGAATAAATAGTAGGATCCAAATATTTTCTATATTTCACTACATCCATACTAGTGAATACTCAAAATAGAATCTCATTCTTATTGAAATAATGAAAAACCTCCTCCATGGCATGGGAGTTTAACCTTGAATTCACTGTTTTAGGAGTATTATAGTAGTCTATTCAGGGTTGAGAATTGTAATCTATAACAAAAGAGAATTTATACACATTAGAAATAAGATTTTTTCTTTTATCAGCATATGATTGTATTCATTGTCTATCAATAGTCATATATAGATTAAAATTATCTCAAAGAGATTTATGAGGTAATTTTCCCCTACTATGATAGACATGTCGTTTCTTCACTGAGGCATCGAGCACATAGATGTGAGTAGCTCAAACTAATCGGCCTTCCACATATCCATATGAACTCCAATCCACTAGAAGATAACTACATAGAATTTGAATAAAATACTTTTTAATTCCAAAAATGATAAGTTACATACCATCGACATTCCCTCTCATAATGTTTAACATCACTATACTCCATATAATATTATAGAGCCCATGACATAGAGGAATGTCCGTAGATAGATGCCAAATGACTGTGATGACAGAAAAGAGATAAATATTCTTGGATTTACCCAAAATAGACACACATATGGAATCATTATAATCCGTTTATGATCTGAATTCAATTTAGTATCTAAATTTTAAATTAAAAAATTTATACACATGTACGCAAAAGTGGTTCTCAAATAAGACAGTGTAGTGGAGTCCAATCAAATACGTTTTCCGTTAATCATTACATTATCTCAAAGGAAATTCTAATGGAATTGCTGGATATTTAAGCCTATAATTAGGCCTACACTAGATATACCAAGGATTCAAATCCATCAGAAATAAAATGTAAAAACATAGAGATATCTATTCAAATACCTATAATTATCCATGATTTGTGATACTAGAATCGATAAAATTCAATGACGTCATAAAACAAAAGAATATCCTGAACAAATCATGGAGATTAGTTTTAATTATATAAATTCAAATAAACTACATCTTCTTGTTGATCATAGAAATATTATGGTGATAACCCTCAATGTTTTTATCTTTTAAATATTTATAACATGTAGTCTCATCCTGTCTATGGGTATAATTATAAATTAATTTCTACAACTTTTGTGATTATAATTTGGAATATTGTAATGCATTTTTCTAATCATCATAATTTATAATGTTTAATGATACCAATATATTTTTTAACGTCATTATTAGTGAAAATAGTTGATATTAATCATGATGAATAATAGAAAAAAGTTTTACTATGGGACAAATATTTAAAATTAAGGGGAATAATGTCATAGAATCTCGTCTAAAACCCATTGGTTGGAATTATTTTGACCTGAACTTCTTTTTTATATTACATGGATTGTTATTGGAGGCACAATATGTATGTCAGACCTCCAAATATTTGTTTACTTTTTGGTATATTAAATAATACCACTCCTCCACTATAAAGGGGAATTCACTCTTACCACTTCTTTACACCTCTCAAGCCATTTAAATCATGAAAAAAATACCAAATTAACTCCCAATATCCGATACCTCACCTATGATTCCTTAATATTGTCATGAATCAAACTAAAGAAGTGCTATGGTGCAAACCAAAAGAATATTAATGACGAATATATAACATTCATCATTGAATATTTATGTTTTATAATTTCTTCAACCCTCTTAAATTATTTTTATATCAGGATAATAGAATAAACTCACAACATGAATACACATAAATTTATTAATATTATTTTAAGGACATAATACATCATAAAAATTCTTCAAATTCCATATAGAATCACATTTTCGGTATACAACGTACTATCACTTCACAAACTGTTATCATTCATTCAACTGTTTCTGTCATTTAATATTTGGAATAATGATTATAATTAATTAATATTTTATATATTTAATATTAATGATGTATTTATTCTTGATTATTTATAATATTAATCATTCATTCCTTCATTATTTTTTTGTTGAGAATATGATAATGTGGTTTATGTTTACAGCAGACTACTACCTCATGAAGTGATGTGATTCATTGACACATTACATGGAATGTGTTAAGGATTATTTTAATATATGTAAATATTATATATATATATATATATTAAAACTATACTTGAATATTAATATATATATATCATTTACTATTTTTCAATCACTACAAAATTAAAAACGTAAATAGTGTTCACGCGTTCGTATGACATAACGTCTCCACAAACAATGTAATTCATATCATATAATATTTTTTTTGGATTACTAGAAATATATATTTGTTGAATATATCTGATATTTCTATCATGAATTTGAATCTGGATATGATAAAATCATTATCTAATTAACAAAACCAAAAATTATTAGTCAAAAGCCGATTAGAAAATGAATCATTTATTACCCAAAACATAACACAAACAGAGAAATTATTATTAAATGGTTAATATATAGTCATAAGTAAATCATATAAGGAATTATATATATTAATAAGGTATTGTGAAAGATTTATAAAAATATTATATTTATTATACATGTGTTTTGAGCACGTACAAAGAGAGTTGAGACTAGGTAAAAGGATTTCTTGAATAACTCTTATTTCTGTGAGACTTATTCCATATTCAACACTAATTTCTTTTAAATGGTATATATAATATCAAAAAAATATACTAATGAATTTAATTTACATAATATTATAATTAGTTTCAATTTATTTTATTCTTTCACACCTATTATGATTCTTTTTTTTTCAACTAATAATGGATTTTTTTCTTAATTCTTATTTATGTTACACACAATATATACTACCACCTAATTATTCTATATGGGATATATAAATTCCATTAATATATTTTTTTGATAAATCCAAAAAATTTAATATTATTTACAAATCTATTTGAGGATCAATCATTCACGAGGTTATATTTTTAATGTTACCAATGTGGTAAGGGAATTCTATCTCAATTTTCCATATTTGAGACACATTATATATTACGCCCCTATATTTTTTTATGATGTATATATAATACCTATTAGACATGTTATATCATTAATCATATTATTTTTTTGGTTATTAATTATTTATTTAATGTTATTATTTCTTGTTTATAGTTTTCAAACATTACAATTTTTGTAATTGATTATTTTTACAATGTAATCATTTATCAAGATTTTTTGTGAATTTTCTTCCATTGATGAAATATCATGATTTTAAATAATGGAATTATTAGTAATTTTATTCTAAAATAGTTATAAATTAAAAAAATCATATAATGGTACCATCTTTTCAGTCCTTTCAAAAAAAATTATTAATAGTTTTTTAATATAAAAATATAAATTTATTTTTCTCTTCGATAAAATATCCTTATTCTAACAAAGAAAATTCTAATTTCTTTGAAATGACTGTTGAATATAATTTTATCATAAAATGATTTATTATTTATTATTTTTTAAAATTGTAATATTTTTAAAAAAATATTCATTTATAATTAATGAAGGATATTATCAATAAGAATGGTGTTCAAATTGGTTTTATTCATTAAAATGAATTTTGTCAAATGAAAATGATAATTTCCTATCAGTAATGTTTACATTTACATTATACAATAAATTATATGATTTAAATGTGCTATTCAAATCGAATTGTTTTAAAAATGAATTATATTATAGAAAATTATTTTCAAAGAAATGATTGATTCAACATGAAAATATCAATGTGATCTTTCAAAATAATTATCTCCTTATGATGACATTATTCGATGTAAAAAATTATTTACTAGGGATACGGTCCAAATATTCTATTCATATTCGTTATATAAATAGTATATATCAATGATGAAATGTTTTTTATGAACCCCATTGCACTTCAATGGGAAATACCTTATTAAAATGATTATGAAGCCTAATTCCTTTCAGAATTATACTATGATAAAATTACTATGATGAATATCTATTTTCAGATTTTATGTTATGAGGAAATTATTTTGTTACTCATTTTATTTCATGGTTTCTGATATGAAAAATTATTGTTATCTTTTAGAACACTTGAATATGGTTTCAATTATGTTATGGGTGGGATCTATATCATCATCTAATGTATTGGGTGATGATAAATGATATATGAGATAATAGGGTACACAGGTGGAAATCCAAATCCTATAATAGAGGGTTCATAGGTAGTAATTACCAGCATTTTAATGAGGGCACATGGGTAATAATACAAATCTATTAATGTAGGTTACAATGGGAATAAACCCTAGCCTCAAAAAAAGTGTACAATGGTGGTTATCCCAATCCTATAGAAGCCACATGGATGTCCAAAAAAACCTAAATTTTTTTGAAGGTATTAGAGGATGTCCTTCACATAATTTTTTAATGCTTCTGTATATTCCAATAATCAATCTCTTATGCCCATATTATGCTCTCAGAGAACATGTCATTTCATTACCATCTGATTCAAGTCTTCTGATGTGGAAAATAGTATGCAATGACTCATTTATATAATCATTGATAGACATAGTATTATATTAATATGTTATTCTCATGTTCTTATACTATTATTCTCAAGTTATTCTTATTTACCTTCGTTATTTACCTTTACTAACCATCTGATATCACTATTTTTTTGTTTCCTTTCCTTAGGTTACAAATAATTTATTTAAGTAGGATTACAGAATTGGTAGTTATTTGTGGAGAAATTTAAGATATGTCAAAATGATATAATGTTAATTTTCATGTTTTCATATACATTATACATTAATAGTCCTCACACATGTACTTTATCAATGTGCTGAATATTCATCTAAAATATTGTAACATCCCTGTATGTTAATCATTGGTCGCTCTAGTTGGTATCATATTAAAATATTATTTAACCATTGGAAGCTCAGATGAGATAACATTAGTGATATCCCAAGGGATATTTCATTGGTTATTTATGGGGATGTCACTATGGATAAGTCTAAGAATGGGTTAAAATATAGAAACATATCCTATAATATTTGTAAATATAAAGGGAGTGGTCTCTAATAAATTAAATCCATCTCTATATATTTCATGTGGATGTTTCATTAGAATAGATTTTCGTATGGGTAAATCCCCTGGAAACATTGTATTACAATATAATTAATCGATATGTGGGTCAACAATATAGGCCTTACAGCACATCTAGATTGAAATTCCCAAGGGATATGCATTAAAAATTAACCAGCCCTAAATGATCCATTATGAAGTATTTAAAAATATAATTATTATGAATGACCTATACTAATCCCAATATGTAATATATTGGAAAGATGGTTTCAGGATTTTTTACATATTTTAATTAAATTTTCATCATTAGTTTTTTCCGCTATTATTTTTGTTTCTCAAAATATTACATTTGGTTCTTTTAGTTGGTGTAACTAGAGGGAACATGGTAAAAATTGAATGTAATTGATAATTTTCTTGTTATATGTCAAATTGGATGATTACTAGGGTGAATAAAGTAATGAGGTTGCGTAATTTCTTTCTAGGTAACATGATTAACAATGGGTACTCTATTCAAATATCAAACATACCAAATAAGATAATTAAATAATTCGATAATAATTTGGGTAATGGTGACCATGGATTCAAGATGATTCGTTTTCATTTTTTCATGAATTTCTAATGAAACACCAATGTTGATGATATAGAAAAACAAGAATATTTTTTTAGTATAAAAAATAATGACACATTGAAATTAACATAGAAGATCAGGAGTCAGGGAATCCTTATCCCATTCAAATATAACAAAATATCTAAAGTACATAAAAGTGTAACTGTACAAGGATGTGTATAAATTGCCCCATGCTGATCAATTTGAGCTAGGCAATTACAATACTCGGTTAATGCAGAAAACCAACTAGAACTGACCTCTAAATTTTCTCTCTTCGAAAGGGCATCCACAACTTGATTGGCTATCCCGTAGACATGTGAGGCTTCTTGAGATAGTACCTCCATAAGACAAAGGCAATCACTCTTGGCCGATATCAACTTTGATGGAACATTCCGTGATCGATATTTGAGAATCTGAACTACAACCGATGAGTCCGACTCGATCCATAAGTAATTCCAACCATATTGAACATAATACCTGATTGCTTTAATCATTTCCCTATAGCTCCTCTTCAATAGCATATTTGTATCCAATATAATGAAAAAAACATCCTTCCAAAAAACCTCGATAAGTACGATAAACACCACTATATCTTGAAGGACCATATTCACGAAAAGATACTCCATCGATATTGATCTTCAACCATCGAGGGATGGGAGGAATCCATTTTACATACTTTTTCATCATTGTCTTTTTCATCCTACAATTGACTCCAAGTGATCTTAACAATACTAGGTTAGAAACATCATACTTTATGGATCCAGTATGAACATTATAAACATTTTGAATCGCATGATGCAAAAAATGAACCCCATCATGAAATGAGAGCTCAAAATTACTGAATAATACGTCATTTCATGATTTCCATTTGAAAGATATAACCCTATCATCAGTAGTAAGAAGTCCCAACTAGACCTGCTCACTACAATCGAGCCCGCATATGGACTATAAAAGCCCCTCAACAGATCAGTTATTTAGAGATATGTGTAAAGTCTCTGGAACATATTTCTATAGACTACATTAAAACATTCCATATAAAAAAATGTGATAGATTTTCATCCGCTTCAAGATAGATCAGTCAGACCAATGCAAGATGTAATCCAGTATGTTGTAGGTAAACCTACAACTGGAGCCTCTACTTTCTGATTTTTCAAATTAAAATTGTTTGAGCTGGAGGAATGAAGGCCTTTTTAAAAACAATGAACCAACGTGGAGGGATTAGAGAGACACCACAAATCATGCTCTAACACTTCCTTGTGTTGAAATTTCCAAGAAAATTGGGCATCTAGACCAATGTATCACATTCATTGAAGTAGTATCTTGATATTTCTAGATGGATACTACTTGGATTCGTCTCATTGAGATATTGATTCTCATGAAATTTAGAAAAGGAAATATTTTTCTAGTAATATGGAATGGTAGTGTCATCAGTAATGGGCTGAGAAAACCATGGTGTAGTCCATCAGTTCATGTGTGACTGTTTTCAAACCACCTATTTGTAACAGAGCATTAGGTCAGCATAGGACTTTTTGAAATAAGGCCATACAGTTGAACCAATATAATTGTCATACCCTTCCTGATGATTCTCAACAAACGGACTGACATGAAAATCAAGATACTAATCTAGATTGGAAGTAAGCTTCCATATGAATTTTGTGTTCAATTTCTAATTTAAAATCCTTATATCTTTGATTCCAAAACCACCCATATGAAAATGTTTGATGTATTCCTTCCAAGAAACAGTAACAAGATTCCTTTCACTAATTATGCTGGGTCAGATGAAGTTTCTGATTTTACAGTTTATATCCTTGATAAGAGCTCTAGGACATCTATATAAAGAGAAAGAATACACAAACATTGATGTTATCAATGAGTTAACCAAATATATTCTCCCTACTTGGGATTGAATTTTACCTCTTCCATCTTTCAACTTATTTGTAATCCTTATGGAATTACTATATAGGTGACATCTCATTACCCTTCCCCAGAAATGTGCTACACTAGGTAATTAAAAGGAAAAGATCCTCTTATTACTCCAAGATTATGAGAAATTAGGATTTTCCTTGATCTTATAAATCCTCCACCAAAGATGATAGATGATTCTCCCCAATTAATAACATAACCTGCAAACTATACATAGTGTGAGATGATACCCTTAATACATGAGATGGTTCATGTATCTAGTCACCCAAATAGAAAGATGTCATCAGCATAAAATATGTGAGATGGAGCACATAAACCCCTCCCCAATCACATCCATTAATACCACCCAATTTTAGATAGTTTAGTGAGACACCAACTCAAATAATCTTCAGCAATGGAGAAGAGAATACCTGAATGTAGATCACCTTGTCTGAATCCCCTGGACCACTGGAAAAAACCCACGGGGGACCCATTTACCATTTTTTATAGTCTATCACACTCTAAAATAGAACCAAACGGCCTAATGATTTTATGAGAGAATCAATGCATTTTGAGAATACTAAAAAGAAAACCACGTCTAATGGTGTCCAAGGCCTTGTAGATATCAATCTTCAATACCATATTTCCATCCATTAACATTAACTTCAGGGAATTAACACATTTTGAGGTAGTATAATGACTGTTTTTAAAATTCCTCCCAATGAAAAAACCAAATTGATTACACGAGATGACGTCCTTAGCTATCACACCCAACCTTGTAACTATGATCTTACTAATAAACTTTGGCGTGGTATATCCAATTGAAAATGGTCTGAATTCCTTTATATCAAGAGTATTTTTCTTCTTATGAATTAATGTAACAAAATTATCATTCATTCCAAAGGGCCTACAAGATTACCTAAAAAATCCATTCACGACAATTTAAAAAACAATATGAATGATATCCCAATAAAACATAAAGAACCTATTAGTAAAGCCATCAGGACCTGCCACACAGTCAATATTCAATGAAAATAAAGCATCATGTAATTCATTTGGACTGGCTATATCAACAATCCTCTTGTTTTGTCCCCCCCCCAATAAAGGGTTCAAATCACATTATAATTTTATCATAGTTATCATTTCTAGTATCTGAGTAAAGCTTATCTAAATAAAGTGTCACAACATTTGCTACATCATTCTTAGAGAAGAAAATTTTTCCATCAATGGTAATCATATTAAATATTATTATGGTTATTTTCTCCCTATTCATGGAATGTTAATTTTTTTTAATTAATTTCTCCTTCCATCACCCATCAATGACTAAACTAATTCTGAACCAGATTTCCTTTGAGGGTCAAAAGTCTTTCCAAATTTTTAGCAGCCTGTATTTCCTCATGAGGAGGTAAATCTTGGTATAGATTTTCTTGCAGACAAATTAATAAAACATTTTCATCCTCTATAATTTCATTACCCTAAGAGTAAAAAGACTCCTTACTCCACTACTTTAGTATGGCCTTAACAAACATTAGTTTATAGAATACTATATGAGAGGGGCTACCCAAGAAAACAGTTCCTCATGCACTCAACACAATTTCCCTGCAACCCGGTATAACAAGCCAAACATTGATAATCATAAAACAGGGGATGACCTCATTCTGTTGAAATAGATATCCATGAGAATAGTATTATTATAAGAGTAAAACTCGATAGAGTTCTCCTAGATACATCAATCACCCCATTCCTCTCATCCACCTGCATAAAGAATATTTTTTATTTACGTGCGTGCTTCCCATAAATAGTTTATCTGCTCCAAGTGAAACCCGCTCCAGAAATAAGTACCTTAGTAAGACCACCCATATCAATGAAAAATAAAACATAAGATGCTGCAATGTGACAAAAAAATTTAGCAGTTTTTTTCTAGGGCCTCGTGACAGTGTTAATGTCACCAAGGATAACCCAACTAGTGTCCATATTCTCAGAGATACTATCTAAACTCCCCCATAGTTCTCATCTTTTTATGTATAGGTCGGAGGCATAAACAAATTTTACATAGATCGAGTCATTACCAATACTACATGTGAAACTGAATGACTAAAAATCAGTCAAAAAAATCTAATATTAACACTATCATGCTTCAAATACCAGAAAGATATTGTGCTTGACTCGAAATGATTACTTGAAAGGAAGGAGTAACACATCGAATCCCACAAAAAGGAGTTTCAATTTTAAAATTTTATTTGTGTTTATAGAATTCCAATTAACATAGGTCTATGTTTCATAATAAAATGTCTATAGGATCTGACCATGGGAGGGTTCACAATCCCTTGACAGTTACAAAAGGGAATCATCATTTTTGTGATCTAAGCCTAGTGCTTGGACCATCATTTTTTTGAATCATGTCTTTATTAGATGTTGAATTAATAAGACCAGTAGAGTTACCTAGATAATTATCATCATAATTAGACACATCATCATCATCAATGAATTTTCCTGTATCTATAAGTGAAAACATTTTAATTTAATCAACCGGAAAAGAATTGAGAGTAGCAGGCAAAACCCTTTGGGCAGTGTTTTCAGTTCTAATATGCTAGAAGTCTCTTGGGGGTCAGAATGTGATGAATCAACCACTAATCCAAAATTATGAGGAATCTCAGGAAGGTCCAGATCATACAAGGGGCCCTAACTAGGATACTTAGAGATCCTAATATGCTCCAACGAAGTAGATTCTGGCACAGTTGCACTATCATAAGTCAATGCGTTCGTATAATTGTGTTCCTTAGAGGTGGAAACATCGTTCCCAGGATTAGTATGCGCCAAAAGATCATTAACCTGGATAACAAGTGTTGCTTTAGCATTATCATAATATGAAACTGGATACAGACCAACATGTGTTTTATCAGCAACTCTAGAGTCTGCAACTGGATCATGATGAACAATATTGTCATCCCAAGGTTCCTTAATGCTGGAAGGATCATAATCAATGGAGGCCTTTTTTCCTTTATGTTTCATACATATTTCGTCATCATGTCCTTGAATGTTATAGAAAATACATGTTTTATTCCTATTACAGTCAGAATACACATGCCCAAATAGGTGACAGTTGAAGCAGAATTTAGGTTTCCATTCATACATTATACCTAAAGTGATGGAATCAGCCTATGTAGTTAGTACTGACTTCTCCACCAAGGATTCCTCCATATCAACTTCATCAAGAATTCGACCATAATAACTAATAGAATGATTTTTCATCTTTTTATCAAGATTAATAAGATTTCAAACAAATGAATCAATATCCTATAGAATCTGTGGATTCTAGTAAAACCAATTCATATTACATACCCATATGTAGACCTCTGCAAAAGAGTTTTTTATTGCATTGGGATAAGAATTTGGATCTCATTTATCAATGCCAAAACTTCTAGGTTGTAGAGGGACCGAACCAAGACTCCATGCTCGTCACTTGATTTGATCCAATGGGAAAATGATATGGTAAAACAACGTCCCATTGTGGTTATTTTCCAATATGAAAATCCCATAATATCATCAATCCATGCGGTAAGGATACTGAATTTCCTTGGCCTCACCCCCTTGGGAACCACTACTAGATCAATGATTGAAAATCCCTATTTCTTAGTACTCTCTTAAATCACCTTTGACTCATAGAGAGAAGCCTGATTCACCCCTTATGGTCCTTCCTGAGGTTGCAGAATCACATTAAGGGAAAGAGGTAGATACCATCCTCTTGACAGATTCTGTGAATCTCTTCGTAAATCCATCAATTCCACGAGTGGCACACAAAGTCTTCTTTTACCAGAGACCGAACAGATCAATGTGACCAACTACATCCTGACGCACAAAACCATGATCAAATTTTGTTTGGAAAAAATCCCTCATGGCATCATTGAAGCATTTTTGAGGTGATTGTGTTTGTTGAAAATGTGGACATCTGAGTGGTGATTGTTGACAAAGAAAAAGAATGACATACAAATTTGTTGACAAAGAGGATTTCATGGTGGAATGTCGAGTTCAAGAGCTGAGGTCAATGATCCATGTTTGATGCAAGAATGTTTACAAAAGTAATGGATGATCTGGAGGTGTTACAAAAGAACAGATCCAAGGTGGCGCCGTTTTGCAATGTTTTCCAAATTTTTGGGCCTGAAAATTGACAAATGAAGAAAAGTGTTTTTGGAAAAGGGAATTGCGCTGTGAGGAATTGGATAATAGTAACCTTGTATGCCATATGTTTTTCAAGATTAGAATATCAAAATATGGCTAAGGAAATAGGTTCGCGCAAGTTTGGGGGTTGTTCGCGCAAGTGTCTAAAAGTACAGAAGACTTGCACGTCGAGACTTGGTCGTGCAGGTGACGTGCACGCCATCACGCTAGGAGGTCAATTTTCCTATAAATACTAGACAACCCCTCTTCATTCTCAACAGGAGTTCAAAAAGTTGAGAAATCATAGCTCCTGTCGTGCAGGTATGGTGGTCGCACAAGTGGTGTGTGTGGTCGCGCAGGTGGGACCTGTGCTCCAGGGTGATTGTTGGGCGCCCGTATTTGATGCTGCGTAACAGTGTGGAGTTCCGTGCCAATATTGGGTTGGGCGTTAAAAGGAAGTGAGTCTCACAGGTTTGGAGTTGAGGAAGCTTCAGTCGCGCAAGTGTCTGAGGAGGACATGCACGCCCGTTGTGACTTGCGCGCTGATACTTGTGCGCCGAGATTGACCTGTGCTCCAAGTAAGGTTTATTTCCATTAGTGATTTTCGGGCTTCGTAGAAGCTGGATGTTTTCCCGATACCTTCGGTGCAAAGAGATATTCTTCTACGGGTGAAAGTTTTAATTCAAAAGAGAATCTACATAAAGAGGAAGATGCTTTCCTTCATGCAAATGAAGAGACCTACAGGTCTATAAACTATAGGTGGATTACGTCCAAGATCAGTGAGAAAAGGAAGGGAACGAAGGTGATCCTCTCCACCGGCAGTGAGCCAGATAGAGAGAAACAGGGTGTGACCCTTGGGAAAGCAGTGAGCTGACCCTAAACATTGTAAAGGTAGTTATCCTGGGCGTAGAAGTGATCTAGCCCAAACATTGTAATCCACAGCTAGTGAAGTTTAGTGGAATTGTTAAGACCGACAACTTGTCAGATTATGCTCCTTGGACATAGCACTTTGCGGTGAACCATGTAAAATTATTGTGTCCGGTTCATGATTTACTTTCTGTTTACTTTGTGCAATAGGAAAAATAGAGAAGAGTGTTTTTCTTAACAGCGAAAGAAGATCAGAACGAGCATTAATTTGAAATTAGTCATACCCTGATTCACCCCCCCCCCTCTGGGTATTCAGCTTTGTGGACCTAGCAATTGGTATCATAGGGAAAGGATGACCATTGTTCTTCTCTCAATGAATGTCACTAATCATAAAGGGATTCCGATGTTCGACGGATGTAATTTTCAGATATGGAAGAATCGAATGGAACAATATTTCCGATATTTGGGAAAGGATGTGTTTTCAGCAGCTATGCATGGTATCACAACTGATATTGATAGTGGTGCATTTTCAAAAGCTGAACACAGAGAGTTGGATGCTGATTCCAAATAAATCAATGCCTTAGGGGGATTCCTCTCCAATCCCATTTATACAAAGGTGATGTCAAGCAAAACTTCACATGCCAAGTGGGAAAAGATTTTGAATATATATGAAGGGGATACAAAGGTGAGAGAGGCAAAGCTGCAAGTGTTGTCGAAAAAGTATAAAGATCTGAGAATGAACCCGAATGAGTCTGTTGATGCATTCTATGACAGGGTAAATATTGTGGAAGAAGACATGCTGTGTCTTGGAGAAATTATCGAAGATATAAAAAATTTGAAGCACATATTGAGAAAACATCTACCTCGGTTCAATCAGAAAGTTTCTTTTTTGGAAGTTAAAGACACAAAATAATTGACATTGGATAACCTGCACAACACTCTTATTGTATATGAAATGTGAAATTATGATAAAGAGACTCTGGAAAAGGGGAAATACAAAGAGGTGGCATTTAAGGCCATGAAGAAGCTCACCATTGATGATTCTAATGAGGAAGAAGAGACAGATGAGGTGATTTCATTCCTTTCTTCAAATCTGCAAAGAGGAAGAGGAATGTTTAAAGGAAAACTTCCACTAGCATGCTTTTTCTGTGGAAAGGTTGGTCATCTTGTGGCAAGATTCCCCAAGAAGTTTCAAGATAACGATAATGATGAGGATGAAGTTGAAAATCCCAAGAAGAAATCTTCAGACTATGTGAACGTGGAGAAGCAGTTCAAGTGAAATTTCATCAAGAGGAAGAATCTTCTTTCACAAGAAATAGACAGTTTAGATGAGTATGTGGATGAAGATGTTGAGGAGTTTGAAAATTGTAAGGATCATAGACAAAATTCTATGGTAGCGGTCATTTGTAGTTCTCAGGAAAAGGAAGAAACTGATGTTGGAGAAGAGGAAGAAGAAGTTGAAGGAAGATTTGATATGGAAGCTGAATTGGAAGCAGCGCTTGAGGATATAGAAGTTTGGAGAGAAAAAACAAAGAAAGCCAATAATGTTGTTCGTGATGCCAAACTCTATATGCAGCCGCATAAAGATGAGAAGTCTGATATGATGGAAGAAATTGAAAAACTCTAGTTATCAACACCAGTGAACTCAAAATCCGATAGTGAGTATAAGCTCAATATTGAAGAACAGAAAAGGGAGATCAATGTCTTGAACAGAAAAGTGAATGATGATGTCAAGCATATCGAAGAGCTTGAAGAAGAAGTTGTCAGTCTCTGGAGAAAAGTTAAAGACCATGAAACGCCTTTGATTCCCAATACATTCTTGGGAAAGCAGATCATTCTGAATACTAAAAATATGAAAGAGGCACCCAGTAGTTTAGCAGGATAGAAGCAGCAATTTATCTCAAATGGTAAAGCTGATTCAGGGCTTGATCGTAAAGAAAAATATGGGGCAATTGAAGTGAGACTGCAAGCACCCACCCAGAGATTAAATATTGATTTGGGCACAAAGAAAAATCAGAATATTCAGAGATCCCAAGGTGAAACTCGGAGTACTGAAGTGTCATGAAGGAATGCACCATATATTATGTGTTATTGTTGTGGGAAGATGGTACATTCATAGTATGTTTGTTCCATAGCCAAGAGATATCAAATGGAACAAGAACAGTGGTGGCAGCCAAACAGAGAATGGTTTTACAGAATATATTTTTAAGGAAACTGTTTTTGGTGCGGAGGATTTGGGAACATGGCTAGGCACTGCACATAGACCATTCAGAGAAATGTGCCAAAGAAGAATCAAAACGATTAGAAGAACCAGATCAATAAACCAACAGGTGAGTTAAATACGCGGAATAGATTTGCGGCTTTGCAAGATGAGGCTGGTCCATCATACTCTGAGAATGAAGAGAAGCCTCAATCCATACCGAGTGTGAAATAAAATGTATGGATCAAGAAGAAGAAAAATGAGAAGGCCTTGGTGGCAGAGATTTCCCTTAAAGCATCAGATCGATCTGGTGTGTGGATCCTTGACAGTGGTTGCACATATCACATGGCGGGTAATAAGGATCTTCTTCAGGAATAAAATATGACAAAGAGGGAGTTGTCAGATTTTGAAATGATGAAGGCCTGAAGATTATTGGATCAGGGAAATCCAAGTTTGGGGGCTAATAAATGAGACGTGATGATGTCTTGGTAGAATAGGGTCTCAGTCATAACTTTCTTAGTGTCAGTCAACTATGTGACTCTGGGTACTCTATCCAATTTTCCAAGAAGATGTGTATTGTTAAAGGAAAAGATGGATCAGTCACTCTACAGGAAAAATGAAAAAAGGGAAATTTTCACCTGGTAGGTGGGGATGAAGATTTGTGCTTTTTATCCAGAGAAGAAGAAAACCAGTTGTGGCATAAGAGACTTGGTCATCTATGCCAACCATCTATAGAAGATCTGGTAAAGTGTGATGCTACTAGAGACCTTCCCAAACTATCATGTGATCGCACTCATACTTGTGATGCTTTCCAAGAAGGGATGATCAACAGAAAGACATACATGACAAAGGAACAGAAATCAACTAGAGTTCTTGAATTGGTGCATGCTGATATATGTGGACCTATCTCACCAAGAGCTATAAATGGGGAATGGTACTATGTACTTTTCATTGATGATTATAGCATAATGGCCTGGGTATTCATCATTACCCATAAGACAGAGGTATTCAGTTGCATAAAGTAGTATAGGAGGGAATCAGAAAGGATGCTTTGGAAAAAAAATTTGATGTTCCGTACAGATAACGGTACAGAATTCACAAACAGTCAAGTGGAAGAATATCTCGAGAAACACGGGATAAGGCATCATGTTTCTTCAGTGAGAAATCTCCAACATAATGCAGTGGTTGAAAGGAGAAATCAGATAATCAACAACATGGCCAGAATGATGATTATTGAAAAAGACCTACCAGAGAAATTTTGGAAGGAACCAGTTTTGACATCGGACTATGTTTCGAACAAGTCTCTATTGTGTCCGAAGCAAGGAAAGACTCTCTATGAACTGTGGTACAGAAAGAAGGCAATGTTGAAATACTTTCCAATCATTGGAAGTCAGTGTTTCATTCTCAAAAAAGAAAACACAGGAAGTTTTTGGCACGAGGAGATGAGGGGATATTCCTTGGCTACTCAGGGAAAAGAAAAGCATATAAATGTTTCAACAAATGGCTGGGAAAAATTGTTGAGAGAAATGATGTCACTATAGTTGAAAATGAACAGAATACTAAACGATCCAGTGAACATTTCCAGGATGAAAGTGATGATGAGGTAAGAAACATAGGGGGAGCAGAAGTGGCAGAGGCTGACTCAGAAGAAGGTATTGATGATGAACCAGAATGTTTCATGTCTGTGTCTACAAGGAATCCAAAGTGTTGAGCTGAAATTTGTAGGAAGAATATCATTGGTGATCAGACAGCTCCAGTTCAGACTCAAAGGATGAAATTGTTACAATAAACATCCTTTTTGCCTCAGGTGGAGCCGAAATGTATTTCTGATGTAGCTGAAGAGGAAAACTGGGTTCCGGCTATGAATGAAGAGCTTGATCAGATTGAGAGGAACCAGACCTGAGAGATTGTTTCGAGGCCACCAGACAAGAATGTCATCGGGACTAAATGGGTCTACCACCACAAGATGAATTAATATGGCACAGTTATTATGAACAAAGCACGACTAGTGATCAAGGGATACTCCCAGATAGAGGTAATAGATGGTTATGAGACATTTGCACCAGTTGTAAGGCTAGAGACAATCAGATTATTTTTTTTCCATAACAGTGCAAAAAAAAATTCAAAGTGTTCCAGATGGATGTGAAATCTGCATTCTTGAATGTAGTTCTTGAAGAGGAGGTGTATATTGAGCATCCAGATGGTTTTTTGATTCATGAGGATGAGAATAAAGTTTGCAAGCTGAAGAAGTCATTGTATGTGCTGAAACAAGAACCAAGAGCATGGTACTCAAGGTTTGATTAGTATTTGAAGAAGCCTAGTTTTCAGCGTGGAGGAGATTATTACAATCTCTATTTTTGTAATGATAGTAATCAAAGGACTATGGTACTGGTGTATGTCGATGACATAATTTTTGGCAGATCAGATGAAGCTTAGTGCAGACAGTTTTATGAATTTATGAAAAATGAGTTTGAAATTTCAATGATTGGAGAGCTAAAATTTTTCTTTGGTTTACAGGTGACACAAGGAAGTAATGGAACCTTCATTTCTCAATACAAATATTCCATGGAGGTTCTAAGAAGGTTTGGAATGGATATTTCCAAGGGGATGAAGACTCTGGTTGCCACCCGGATGAAATTATCAAAAGATGATGATAGAAAGGCAGTTAATATCACAGAATACATGCAAATTATTGGAAGTTTTTTGTAATTGACTGCAACAGGCCTGATATTGTTTTCACCACATGACAAGCAGTGAGATATCAGAGTAATCCCATGGAAATCCATATTATTTCAGTGAAAATAATACATCGGTATCCAAGTCACAATGGATTTCGGCATGACATATACTGCCAAATCGCAGACAGAGTTATTGGGATATACTGATGTAGACTGGGCCGGTTCAGCATATGATAGAAAATCAACATTAGGTGGTGCATTCTATCTTGGTGGATTGTGTATTTCTTGGCTTAGAAAGAATAAAGATTGTTTTTCATTGAGCACCGTAGGAGCTGAGTATATTGCGCCCACTCAAGCATGCACACAATTATTGTGGATGAAGCAGCAGCTTGAAGATATGGGAGTTAAAGTGAAGTCTCCGATCGGAATCCAATGTGACAACTCAAGTGCTATAAATCTCAGCAAAAATCTCATCCATCACTCAAGGACAAAGAAAATTGAGATAAAGTATCATTTTATCAAGGATAATGTTGAGCAGGGAATCGTGAAGTTGGACTATGTTCCTACAGAACTACAGGTTGCAGACATTCTGACAAAGGCGTTACCCAAGGAAGCATTTTAAAGGCATCGACTGGCTCTGGGAGTTCAGTCGACTCCCCGCTCTTGAAATAGTGGGGATATGGACTACCCCCCACTCCCCGAGGTATGATGTGTTTTCCCTAATGTGCTGATATGTGTTCTCTACTCTGTTACAGACTACAAAGGTGTGATCATTTGGATTGTTGACAAAGGGGGAGAAAATAGTGATTGTTCAAGGGGGAGAAAATGTGGAGATTTGATAAATCATGAATGATATGGGGAGAAACTGATAAGTGGAGCATCTAGATAGGGGGAGTGGAAGATAGTTGAATGTGATTAGCCAGATCTTAGCTTGGAAAACACAGGAAACAAGGCTAAAGTGGTTTTGAAGCTAACAAGGGATGAAGCTGTGAACAGAAAGGGGGGGGGTATTAAATCTGACGATGCTAGAAGTGATCGATAAAGGATAGACATCACGACAGCTGAGGAGCGTGATAAAAGTAGAAGAGTGGTGTTGGAGAGTGGTGAGAATATTTTAAAAACAATCATTGGCCTTCCCACAAGTCCTTCAACAATTGGTATCAGTTTAGTACAAATTGGTATCAGTTTGGTGTCAAAAGTGGATGTCAGAGATGAAGTGATTCATTGATGAACTTTCCATTTACTCTTGTTTCTCACGCCGAGCATTTCTCATATGGGAATAGAGTATATGTTGAGTAAATCCTTGATCACTATTAGAATCGCTAAAGGCGAATGGTGGATGAAGAATTAACAATGTATCATTCCATAAAAGAGTTGTCAACACACCCAAAGGGGGAGATTGTTGGGAAAAAATCCCTCAAGGCATCATTGAAGAATTTTTGAGGTGACTTTGTTTGTTGAAAAAGTGGGCATCTGAGTGGTGATTGTTGACAAAGAAAAACAATGACATAAAAATTTGTTGAAAAAGAGGATTTCATGATGGAATTTGGAGTTCAAGAGCTGAGTTCAACGATCCATGTTTGATTCAAGAACGTCGACAAAAGGAATGGATAATCTGGAGGCGGTACAAAAGAACAGATACAAGGTGGCGCCGTTTTGCAGTGTTTGCCAAATTTTTGGGCCTGAAAATCGACGAATGAAGAAAAGTTTTTTTGGAAAAGGGACTTGTGCACCGAGGACTTGGAGTATAGGAGCCTTGTGCACCATATGTTTTTCAAGATCAGATGATCAAAATATGGGTAAGGAAATAGGTTCCCACAAGTTTGGGGGTTAGTCACGCAAGTGTCTAAAAGGACAGAAGACTTGCGCGCCGAGACTTGGTCGCGTAGGTGACTTGCACACCGTCGCACATGAAGGTCAATTTGCCTATAAATACTGGACCAACCCTCTTCATTCTCAACTGGAGTTCAACACATTGAGAAATCAGAGCTCCCGTCGCGCTGGTGTGGTGGTCGCGCAAGTGGTGTGTGTGGTAACGCCGGTAGGACTTGCGCGCCAAGGTGATTATTGTGCGCCCAAGTTTGAAGTTGTGTTCCAGTGTGGAGTTTCGCACAAATATTGGGTTGGTCGTAAAAGGAAGTGATTCGCGCAGGTTTGGAGTTGAGGAAGCTTGAGTCGCGCAAGTGTCTGAGGAGGACTTTCACGCCCGTTGTGACTTGCGCGCCATGATTGACTTGCGCCACAAGTAAGGTTTATATCCATCAGTGATTTTCAGTCTGCGTGTAAACAGGAAGATTGCCCGATACCTTCGGTGCAGAGAGATATTCATCTGTGGGTGAAATTTGTACTTCAACAGAGCATCTACATAAAGTGGAAGATGCTTTCCTTCTTTAAAATTAAGAGACCTACATGTCTATAAACTGTGAGTGGATTCCATCTAAGAGAAGTGAGTAAAGGAAGAGAAAGAATGTGATCCTCTCCACCGGTAGTGAGCCAGAGAGAGAGAAACAGGGAGTGACCCTTGGGAAAGCAGTGAGTTGACCCTAAAAGGTGTAAAGGCAGTGAACCTGGGTGTAGAAGTTATCTAGCCCGAACATTGTAATCCAAATCTAGTTAATTTTAGAGGAATTGGTATGACTGGAAACTTGTCGGTGTATGCCCCTTGGATGTATCCCTTTACGGTGAACCATGTAAAATTGTTGTGTCTTGTGCATGCTTTACATTATGTTTACATTGTGCATCAGGAAAGAGAGAGAAGAGGGTTTTTCTTAACAATGAAACAAGATCAGAACGAGCGTTAATTTTAAATTAGTCATATCCTAATTCACCCCCCCCATCTTAGGGTATTCAGCCTTGTGGACCTAACAATTGGTATCAGAGGGAAAGTTTGACAATTGTTCTTCTCTCAATGGATGTCACTAATCATAAAGGGATTCAGATCTTCGACGGATGTAATTTTCAGATATGAACGAATCGAATGCAACACTCTTTCTGATCTTTGGGAGTCGATGTGTTTTCAGCAGCTATGCATGGTATCACAACTGATATTGATAGTGGTGCATTATCCGAAGCTGAATATAGTGAGTTGGATGCTGATTCCAAAGCAATCAATGCCTTAGGAGGATCCCTCTACAATCCCATTTATACAAAGGTGATGTCATACAAAACGTCACATGCCAAGTGGGAAGATCTTTCGAATATATATGAAGGGGATACAAAGGTGAGAGAGGCAAAGCTGCAAGTGTTGTGGAACAAGTATGAATATCTGAGAATGAACCCTAATAGGTCTGTTGATGCATTCTTTGACAGGGTAAATGTTGTGGTAGAATACATGCGGGGTCTTGGAGAAATTATCGAAGATATAAAAATTGTGAAGCGCATATTGAGAAAACTTCCACCTCGGTTCAATCCGAATGATTCTATTTTGGAAGATAAATACCTAAACGAACTGACATTGGATAACCTAAACATCACTCATGTTGCTTATGAAATGAGAAAATTATTATAACGAGACTGTGGAAAAGGGGAAATACAAAGAGGTCACATTTGTGGCCATGAAGAAGCTCACCATTGAAGATTCTAATGAGGAAAAAGAGACAGATGAGGTGATGTCATTCCTTTCATTAAATCTGCAAAGAGGAAGAGGAAAGTTTAAAGGGAAACTTCCACTAGCATGATTTCGCAGTGGAAAGGTTGGTCATCTTGCGGCAAGATGACCCAAGAAGATTCAAGATAACGATAATGATGAAGATGATGTTGAAAATCCCAAGAAGAAATCTTCAGCCTTTGTGAAAGGGTAGAAGCTGTTCAAGAGAAATTTATTCAAGAGGAAGAATCTTCTTTCACAAGAAATAGATAGTTCAGATGAGTCTGAGGATGAAGTGGTTGAGGAGTTTGAAAATTTTAAGGATCATAGAAAAAATGCTATGGTAGCGGTCATTGGTAGTTATTAGGAAAAGTATGAAACTGAACTTGGAGAAGAGGAAGAAGAATTTGAAGGAAGAGTTGATATGGAATCCGAATTGGAAGCAGCACTTGAAGATATAGATGTTTGGAGAGAAAAAACAAATAAATCCAATAAAGTTGTTCATGATGCCAAACACTATATGTAGCTACAGGAAGATGGGAAGTCTGATTTGATGGATGAAATTGAAAAACTCAAGTTATCAACACCAGAGAACTCAAAATCAGTTAGTGAGTATAAGCTCAAGATTGAAGAACAGAAAAGGGAGATTGATGGATTGAACAGAAAAGTGAAAGATCATGTCAAGAATATCGAAGAGCTTGAAGAAGACGTTTTCAGTGTATGGAGAAAAGTTAAAGACCATCAAAATCCTTTGACTACCAATACATTCTTGAGAAAGAAGATCATTCTGAATACTGAAAAGATGAAAGAGGTTCCTAGTAGTTCAGAAGGAAAGAAGCAGAAATTTATCTCAATAGTTAAAGCTCATTCAGGTCTTGATCGTAAAGAAAAATCTGGGGAAATTGAAGTGAGACCGCAAGCACCCATCCAGAGATTGAAGATTGATTTGGGCACAAAGCAAAATCAGAATATTCAGAGATCCCAAGGGGAAACTCAGAGTGCTGAAGTGTCACGAAGGAATGCACCATATATCAGGTGTTATTGGTGTGGGAATATGGGACATTCACTGTATGTGTGTTCCATATCCAAGAGATATCAAAGGGAACAAGAACAGTGGTGGCAGCCAAACAAAGAATGGGTTTCCAGAACACATTTTGAAGGACAATATTTTTTGTTTGGAGGATTTGGGAACATAGCTAGGCATTGTACTTCGACCATTTAGAGAAATGTGCCAAAGAAGAATCAAAACGTTCACAAGTAGCAGATCAATAAACCGATAGGTGAGTTAAAAATGCAGAATAGATTTGCGGCATTGCAAGATGAGGTTGGTCCATCATACTCTGAGAAAGAACAGAAGTCTCAATCCATGACCAGTGTGAAAGAAAAAGTATGGATCAAGAAGAAGAAAAATGAGAAGGCCTTGGTGGCAGAGATTGCCCTTAAAGCATCAGATCGATCTAGTTTGTGGATACTTGATATAGGTTGCACATCTCACATGATGGGTAATAAGTATCTTGTTACAGTCATAAAATATGATAAAGAAGGAGTTGTCAGATTTGGAAATGATGAAGGCCTGAAGATTATTGGATCAGGGAAAGCCAAGTTTGGGGGCAAAGAAATGAGACGTGCTGATGTCTTGGTAGTACAGGGTCTCAGTCATAACTTGCTTAGTGTTAGTAAATTATGTGACTCTGGTCACTCTATCAAATTTACCATGAAGATGTGTATTGTTAAAGGAAAAGATGGATCAGTCATTCTACATGGAAAACAAAAAAAGGGAAATATTTAACTGGTAGGTGGAGATAAAGATTCATGTATTTTCTCCAGAGAAGAAGAAAACCAGTTGTGGCATAAGCGACTTGGTCATATAAGCCAACCATCTATGGAAGATCTGGTAAAGTGTGATGTTGCTAGAGACCTTCCCAAACTATCACATGATCGCACTCATACGTGTGATGCTTGAAAACAAGGGATGATCATCTGAAAGACATGCATGCCAAAGGAACTGAAATCAGCTAGGGTGATTGAATTAGTGCATGCTGATGTATGTGGACCTATCTCACCACGAGCTATAAATGGGCAACAGTAATATGTCGTTTTCGTTGATGATTATAGCAGAATGGACTGGGTATTCATCATTACCGATAACACAGAGGTATTCAGTTGCATAAAGCGGTATAGGAGGGAATCAGAAAGGATGCTTGGGAAGAAAATTTTGAAGTTCCGTACAGATAACGGTATTGAATTCACAAACAGTCAAGTGGAAGAATATCTCGAGAAACACAGGATAAGGAATCAAGTTTCTTTAGTGAGAACTCCCCAACATAATGGAGTAGTTGAAAGGAGAAATAAGATCATCAACAACATGGACAGAACAATGCTTATTGATAAAGACCTACCAGAGAAATTTTGGAAGGAAGAAGTTGTGACATCATTCTATGTTTTGAACAGGTCTCTATTGTGTCCAAACCAAGGAAAGACTATATATGAACTGTGGTATGGAAAGAAGCCAACGTTGAAATACTTTTGAATATTTGGAAGTAAGTGTTTCATTCTCAACAAATAAAATCACAGGAAGTTTTAGGCACAAGGAAATGAGGGGATATTTCATGGATACTCAGGGAAATGAAAAGCATATAAATGTTTCAAAAAATGTCTGGAAAAAATTGTTGAGAGAAATGATGTCACTATAGTTGGAAATGAACAGAATACTCAACGATCATGTGAACATTTTCCGGATGAAAGTGATGATGAGGTAAGCAACACAGGGGGAGTAGAAGTGACAGAGGCTGACTCAGAAGAAGATATTAATGATGAACGAGAAAGTTTCAAGTTTGTGTCTGCAAGGAAGCCAAAGAGTCGAGCTGAAATTGATAGGTAGAATATCATTGGTGATCAGACAGCTCCAGTTCAGACTCGAAGGATGAAATCCTTACAACAAACATCATTTTTGTCTCAGGTGGAGCCGAAATCTTTTTCCAATGAAGGTGAAAATGAAAACTGGGTTGAGGCTATGAATGAAGAGCTTGATCAAATTGAGAGGAACCAGACCTGGGAGATTGTTTTGAGGCTAGCAGACAAGAATGTCATTGAGACTAAATGGGTCTACCGCAACAAGAAGAATGAAGATGGCACAATTATTCATAACAAAGCATGACTAGTGTGCATGGTATACTCCCAGATAGAGGGAAAAAATGATGATGAGTCATTTGCACCAGTTTCAAGGCTGGAGACAATTAGATTATTTTTTTCCACAATAGTGTAAAGAAAATTCAAAGTGTTTTAGATGGATGTGAAACCTGCATTCTTAAATGGAGTTCTAGAAGAGGAGGTGTATTTTGAGTAGCCAGATGGTTTTCTCATTCATGAGGATGAGAACAATGTTTTTGAGCTGAAGAAGGCATTGTGTGGGCTGAAACAAGCACTAAGAGCATGGTACTCAAGGATTGATCAGTACTTGAAGAAGCTTGGTTTTCAGCGTGGAGGAGTTGATTAAAATCTCTATTTCAGTAATGACAGTAATCAAAGGATTATGGTGCTGGTGTATGTCAATGACATAATTTTTGGCGGATCAGATGAAGCTCAGTGTAGACATTTTTCTGAATTTATGAAAAATGAGTTTGAAATGTCAATGATTGGAGAGATAACATTTTTCCTTGGTTTACAGGTGACACAAGGAAGTAATGGAACATTCATTTCTCAATCCATATATTCCAAGGAGGTTCTAAGAAGGTTTTGGAATGGATAATTCCAAGGATATGAAGACTCTGGTTGCTACCCGGATGAAATTATCAAAAGATGATGATGGCAAGGCAGTTAATATCACAGAATACATGCAAATTATTGGAATTTTGTTGTACTTGACTGAAACAAGGCCTGATATTGTTTTCGCCACATGCCAAGTAGCAAGATATTAGAGTAATCCCAAGGAAAGCCATATGATTGCAGTGAAAAGAATACTTCGGTATATCTAGGGCACAGTGGATTTCAGCTTGACATATACTGACAAATATCAGACAGAGTTATTTGGATATACTGATGCAGACTGGGCCAGTTCAGCAAATGATAGAAAATCAACATCAGGTGGTGCATTTTATCTTGGTGGATTGTGTATTTCTTGGCTTAGCAAGAAGAAATATTTCATTTCATTGAGCACCGTAGAATCTGAGTATATTGCAGCCACCCAATCATGCACACAATTATTGTGGATGAAGCAGCAGCTTGAAGACATGGGAGTCAAAGTGAAGTCTCCGATCGGAATCCAGTGTGATAACTGAAGTTCTATAAATCAAAGCAAAAATCACGTCCATCACTCAAGGACAAAGCACATTGAGATAAAGTATCATTTTATCAAGGAGAATGTTGAGCAGGGAATCGTGAAGTTAGAGTATGTGCCTACAGAACTACAGGTTGCAGACATTATGACCAAGGCCTTACCAAAGGAAGCATTTGAAAGGCATCGACTAGTTCTGGGAGTTCAGTCGACTCCCCGCACTTGAAATAGTGGGGATATGGACTCCCCCCTCTCCCAAGGTATGATGTGTGTTTCCCAAATGTGCTGATATTTGTTCTCTACACTGTTACAGACTGCAAAAGAGTGACCTTTGGGTTCATTGAAAAAGGGGGAGAAAATAGTGATTGTTCAAGGGGGAGACAATGTGGTGATTTGATAAATCTAGAATGATATGGGGAGAAGCTGATAAGTGTAGCAGCTAGATAGGGGGAGTGGAAGTTAGCTGAACGTGCTTAGACAGAGCATAGCATGGAAAACACACGAAATATGGCTAAAGATGTTTTGAATCTGTCAATAGATGAAGCTGTCAATAGAAATGGGGAGCATATTAAATCTGATGATGCTAGAAGTGATCGATCAAAGGATTGACATCACGATAGCTAAGGATTGTGATAAAAGCAGAAGAATGGTGTTGGATAGTGGTGAGAATATTTCCGAACCAAACATTGGCCTTCCAGTAAGTCCTTCAACAATTGGTATTAGTTTAGTACAACTTGGGAACAGTTTGGTGTCAACAGTTGATGTTAGAGATGAAGTGATTCATTGATGAACATTCCATTTACTCTTGTTTCTCAGACCCAGCATTGGTCATGTGGGCTTAGAGTATATGTTGAGTAAATCCTTGATCGCTATCGGAATCGCCAAAGGTGAATGGTGGCTGAAGAATTAAAAATGTATCATTCCATAAAAGAGTTGTCAACAAACCTAAAGGAGGAGATTGTTGGGAAAAATCCTTCAAGGCATCATTGAAGCATTTTTTAGGTGACTGTGTTTGTTGAAAAAGTGGACATCTGAGTGGTGATTGTTGACAAAGAAAAACAATGACATACAAATTTGATAACAAAGAGGATTTAATGATGGAATGTAGAGTTCAAGAGATAAGTTCAACGATCCATGTTTGATTCAAGAACGACGATAAATGGAATGGATGATCTGGAGGCGATACAAAAGAACAGATACAAGGTGGCATCGTTTTGTAGTGTTTCCCAAATTTTTGGGCCTGAAAATCGACAAATAAAGAAAAGTATTTTTGGAAAAGGGACTTGTGCGCCGAGGACTTGGAGTATAGGAACCTTGCGCGCCATATATTTTTCAAGATCAGAATATCAAAATATGAATAAGGAATTAGGTTCACGCAAGTTTGGGGGTTGGTTTCGCAAGTGTCTAAAAGTACAGAAGACTTGCGCGCCGAGACTTGGTCACGCAGGTGACTTGCGCACCATCGCGCAGGGTGGTCAATTTGCCTATAAATACTGGACAAACCCTCTTCATTCTCAACCGGAGTTAAACACTTTGAGAAATCAGAGCTCCTGTTGCGCTGGTGTGGTGGTCGCGCCGGTGGGACTTGCGCGTCGGGGTGATTGTTGCGCGCCAGTTTTTGAAGTTGCGCGCCACTGTGGAGTTGCGCGCCAATATTGGGTTGGTTGTAAAAGGAAGTGAGTCACGCAAGTTTGGAGTTGAGGAAGCTTGAGTCACACAAGTGTCTAAGGAGGACTTGCGCGCCCGTTGAGACTTGCGCGCCGAGATTCACTTGCACGCCATGTAAGGTTTATTCCCATCAGTGATTTTCAGGTTGCGTGGAAGCTGAACGTTTTTCCGATACCTTTGTTGTAAAGAGATATTCATCTGTGGGTGAAAGTTTTACTTCAATAGAGCATCTACATAAAGAGGAAGATACTTTCCTTCATGAAAATGAAGAGACCTATAGGTCTATAAACTGTGAGTGGATTCCTTCAAAGAGCACTGAGCAAAGGAAGAAAAAGAATGTGATCCTCTCCACCGGCAGTGAGCCAGAGAGAGGGAAATAGGGAGTGACCCTTGGGAAAGTAGTGAGATGACCCTAAACATTGTAAAGGCAGTGAGCCTAGGCGTAGAAGTGATCTAGCCCAAACATTGTAATCCATAGCTAGTGAAGTTTAGTGGAATTGGTATGACCGGAAACTTGTCGGCATATGCTCCTTTGATGTAGCCCTTTGCGGTGAACCAAGTAAAATTGTTGTGTCCTTTGCATGCTTTAATTTATGTTTACTTTGTGCAACATGAAAGATAGAGAAGAGTGTTTTGGTTAACAGCGAAACAAGATCAGAACGGGCGTTAATTTTAAATTAGTAAAACCTTGATTCACCCCCCTCTTAGGTTATTCAGCCTTGTGGACCTAACAAATTTCTTTCTTGAATTATCAACTATCAAGATCACCTCGCTCACATTAGGGTTTTCTTTCGCCTCACCTTTGTGCTCTGCCGTCATCCCTTATATTATACATATAATCACACAATGAAATTAATTGTACTGATAAAATGAATGGTTCTCAAACTAAAATGGATGAGAATAATGGAATATATAATGTTTCATATATTTTTAAATTGATTAATTGTGTAGACTATGGAAATTAAAAAAAATCCATGTCCAATGTGGAAATACATTGATGTAGATCATCAAGGATGTATGAGTGATAGTTTTTTAATTAAGGATGATGTGACTATGATTAAAATATGAATTAAAAGTGGAATTAATGGATAACATGATGATTTCATGTTTATTGTATAGAAATAAAGTAGTATTATTGAAATATTGTTTTATGAGGGTCAAAAAATTATCAAATACATAAGGATTGTTCAATATAATTTATTTATTAATTATCTTATTGAATATGACATAACACTATTACGTCATTGAAATGTGATTTAGTGGAATGGTTATATTCAAGTAATATAAAATATTATAGGAAATTTAAACTTAAATATGTCATAGATACTGAAATGATAATGTCAGTATTAAGAGATTATTGATTAACATAATGTAAATTTGATAGTATTTCTGAGTTCAGAATCAAAAAAAAATTTATTGAAAAATTTGTTTTTGTTTTAACTATTAGAGTATGAAATATTATTTTAAAAATGTAATATTTTTCATTAATTAATGGATATATTAATGGGATGAGGAGGAATGTTTTTTTCAATATATTTTTATTTTTATTAGGTTTCTATCCATGTTTCAAGAGAATTCATGATGATGGTGTCCACATGATTGGTGTGTGATAATCATGATATCCATTACGATATAGATCAATGTAAAACTAATTTTGAGAAATTTAGTCTCATTATTTCTCATGTTTTAGATTTCAATTACCATAAAGGTGGAATAAATATAAAAAATTATAAAATGGTTTATGATTAATATTGAATGTGGTTTTAGATATTAATGTATAACTTCACCAAAAGATTATTTTCGTACAATAGTTAACCAATTTTGAAATTTTTTTATAAATGATGATATAATAAATGACTTATCACTATATCTATACATATTATTATACATTACTATTTTTTTAAACAAAGAATCCTTCATTTATTAGATTATGAAATGAGGTGGTAATAGATTAGGGAAAAACCAAAGGGTGAGAATGTTCATATGATAGGGAATGAAATCAAGTAATTATATTTCTTTTTGTTTTCAGACAGTAAATTCCTAGACTCTAGGAAAACGATATTGACAAAATTTATCATAATACATTTATTTTTAGTTTAACCGATTGTATTATAAATAATATATGATTTATGTTTGTGAGACCCACATATTTATATTTTTCATTAAAATTCATGTGACCAATTACCTCATTCGCTCTCTATAATTATTTCAAAATTTCATCCACTTCTATATATTCACCAATGACATATGATCTAATATGTAGAATCCTTGTTATGGATTACTTTTTGTAATATGAATATTCCAAACATTATCTATTTAAGGGAATTTTTATTATTTTACAATATGTTGTGGTATTTTATGGATGGAACTATCTTTTAATATAATTATTTTATCAAAATTGTATTTTGTGAAAGAAATTCATTTTAATGGTGGTAGAATATAACACCTCATGGTTTTATAAAATATTTTCTTGAATAAAGTGAAATTATTTTTTATAATTTTTAATGCCCTGATGCTATTTACCTAGAGTCGGTTCACTATTACACAACATTGGCATGATCATAAAAGATCATGTCTCAAAAGACCGATTAGTTTAGTATCCTTAAAAACACTAGATACATTAATAAGTCTTACATTACATGATGAAGTGAAAAACAAAAAAAAACATTGTCTCCATAGTCCACACTCATATCCCATCAGACTATCCATGCAAGTCAGTCATAAAATACTTCTTTACATCCTTGGAAAAATAAAACATAGAAAGGGGTGGGCTCAGATTTTCATTAAGGATAACAATATAGCGGATAATTTTGTAAATAAGCATAATCATTTAAGGCAATTTATAAGACTAAAACAAAAATCCTTTTAAACATTGAACTACAACAAAATATAGAAAAGGTAAGATAAAATAATTCCATTTAATTACTCATATTTATATTCTACTAGTTGAATACTCACATGCAATATCAGTATCCATTTTCATAATGATGGAATTCATAATGTTAGACCATCATAACTATAAATTAAAGGCCTTGTGTCAAGAAAACAAATAAGATTTTATCAATGCCTTATGCCAAGAAACTAATTTGTCTCATGATACCTATCGATGCATCGTGGAGCTATAGCAGGCTCCACCCGTCGATTACAAAGTCCAATGCATTCCTTATATGAACAGGTTTAAATATAACATAAACATTCTTATTAAAAATAACATAAAAAATGTCAATGCTTTATCAATAAACCATGAATGGGATAAAAATAACACATCCATATTCAAACATATCACAAAAACTTCAATACTATATGGAATTTTTGTATCATAATAAATCAACTTCAAATAAGCTTAAAATCCATCAAAGGATGTTGTCAAAGATGAAATCAAAACTATTTGAGAGAAATTATTATTATTTTTGAAATAATTTAAAAGTCAAAATATTCTAAAATAAAACATTTACTTTGAAAATATTCTTATAATCTTGTAAGGGAAGCTTTGATGATTTTATGATGGTGGAAAATAGATGCACCTGCCATATAAGTTAAAAAAATACATTCTTACCTTAATTTTGTCGAAAAGGTTAAAAATGAAATTGTTTGGAAAATAATGGAAAGATTTATTTATAAAAATATAATAAATAGTCAAAAATGTTATAAATTACCTTAACCCATAGTCTATAAAATAGTAAGAATGTTTTGAAATACATTTTTAATAAACATGGATTTGGATGATAAAGAGGTTTCAGTAGATAATATAAACAACCTCGGCTAATGAAGAGATTTTGAAATTAACCCCTACCTTGTACTTTTCAATTGCCTAGGGTAGGTTAACCGACTTTATAATGTTTAAATAATTGTTATTAAATTATACCAAAATCAAATACATTAATATGATATCATATATGATCTTTTAACATTACTTTGTTAATAATATCTTAGTATTATTGTTGTTTTGGGTGTTAACAGATTCGTTTTCCATTAGAATAATTGTTATGTGAGTCATATGTGTTATGGATTTGCTATATCTTATTCATATATTGAATTATATAAAGTCTTTAAACCTTATATTTAATCATGTAATGAAAATTAGTCTTGAATGGATACAATGGGGAATGAATCTCATCATGTTCGTGGAGATGGTAATCCGTACGTACGCATGCTAGAAAATATCATTCTTTTGATATTATAATAGTATATAATTGGATGGTATATCATATATAACGAATCATTATCATGTTATATTTATTATTTACATCAATTACACATCATTATTATACCCATCAAAATAATAATATATTGAATAACAATTACACCGTGACGTGGAGACGGTAGGTCATACGCACGCACGTATGGTGACATGTCATTCAAAGGATGGATAGAATAATTAATTTTGTTGTACCATATTTATAATAACATCACAGTATATAGAAGATAATGGAGTTATTATTTTATAATAGAAACAACAATGAAAAAGTAAGTGGAAGAAGAAAATACCTTGAAAGAGGTGATGAAATATTTACCTCTTCTTGGGGTTCTTCCAATTAATTTGACCAAAAGGGCTCCATAGGTTGGAATTTTTACTAAAGGAAGGCCTATACGATGAAGGGAGTAGATTTGAGAGGGTATTTGGGCATAGGATGACCGAGAAAATTGGTTTTCATGGTGTGAATTAGAGAGAAGGGGGAGTTCCCTTTTGAAGTGCCTGGATCAGTGTAATCACTGAGAGGGGGAGGGGGTGAATCAGTGATCCTTTTAAACATTTACTAATTGATCCTTTATCAATTAAACCTATATGGCATGTTAAGGCCTTGATCCACTATTCATGTATCTCTCAGCCTTTCCTTGAGTGATGGAGTGAAAGTTAAGGCACATGACACAAGGATTTACAAGGTTTGGCTCCAAAGGCCTACATCCTTCCCATGTTGGTTAACCAACCCAACATGGTTTCTCCACTATAATTCGATTAGTAATTACAATGGTCAATACAAAGTCACATTTTATCTCCCCTTAGTCCCCGAAGAGGTTCTTTATACAGAATCCTACAGTGTTACCAGAGTCCCACTGGCCTGCTTCAGCTTCCACCGAAGACTTGTCCACCCTGAGTCTCACAGGGGGTCTTCTCCGGGCTCCTTGAGTCACACGAGTAGCTCTTCTTCTTTTGAAGCTTTTAAAGAGTCTTCAACATCCTTGTATAAGGTCTGCTAGCCTTTGTCACTTCTTCTGATCACTTGCGGTGATTAGGAATCCTCTTATTTGCTCGGGCTTTATCTCCTTCTTCTAAGGATGACCCGGCCTCTGTCTTCAAGAATCTTGATTGGAAAATTATGTTCCTGCACTGAGTATGTCCACTAAAAATTCATGGTATTCTCATCTACTGAAAAAAAAAAGATAAATGATGTCTTTAACTTTAGTCTAGCTTTAGTCTATCTTCATTTCAACTTCATGCACTGAGTGCATGGAATCTCTGAATCATCATGCATGACTCGCTTGGAATCTTAAATATCTTCAAGAACCCTTGTTCATGGACTTCTCAAATGCACACACAATGATTTAAACATTTTTTAAGTGTGCATGTGCACTAATTCAAGAATTCTCTCCCCTTTTCTTCTTAGTTTGATAAACCCTCAAAGGGTGTAATCTCTTTTAGCACACACACGTTCTTCTTGGAGTCACACTCTTTTATTCTTTCTCACACACAAAAAAATTGTGTGTTATTATTTAGTGTGAATTTCTCCTTCTCTTTTACTTTTGAAGGTGTTCAACCACTTGTTAACTTATACATACTTGCATGGAAATGCATTTATCTTCTTCCTTCACTTGGGCACACACAAGAGGTATGACCTCCTTCACTTGTGCACAAACAAAGGATTTGACCTTCTTGTTTCTTTGCACACACACACTCAAAGATGGTGTGGCCTTACCCTCCATTTTCACACACACAACCAAGATGTTGTGTGACCTTCCTTATGCAACCCGTACACACACACAAACCTAAAAGGGTGTGTCCTTCCACTTAAGCACCGTATACCTCAACAACAGAGGGCGCACAAGTTATGCTGCCACCTCCGGCCTTCAATCACGCAGGGTATGGGAGTAGCTTCTACTGCATGGGTGTCACGTCAATTTATTCTGCCACGCAGGTGCGGAAGCTCCCTCCCACAACACAGGTGGCACAGTGGCTTCCTCCTGCAATGTGAGTTCACGGGCACAGAGGGCGCGCAGGGTGCGACCACTTGCTACTGTGCAAGTGTTACGGACAGCGGGCGTGCATGATCACGCGGCTTGGACTCTTCCCTGTCGCGTAAGAGGAGTGTGTAGGGTGGCCTCCCCCTCAACTTCTTTCAAGAAGGGGTTGGAAAAAGGATCTCTCGAATCCTCAGGTGGCTCCAGGCTAATCTGCCGCGCAGGTTGTGCGCGGAGCTTCGAACTTCGCGCGGCTAGGAGCTTCGCGGGACCTCCGGTTTTTCCATCAGCACTCTTCAATGAATCGGCTCCTCCTCTTATAGGCAGAGGATGCCCGAATAATCCGCTCATTAGTAAATCTTTATTTCCCACAAACTTCGGGATTTCATGATTTTCTCAAATCTTGTTTTTATTCTCTGTTCAGTGTGGTTTTCTTCATGGTGTATAGTCTTCACGTGCATTTTTTTTGAACGCATGCATGGATTCTTCCTATTCTGTCCATGAACGAATACATTGCCTCACAAATCCATTTTCTTCGTCCTCGTTTGAATTTATTCATTTCATTTCATAAATGCAACTTTTAATGCATGCATGTGTTCGTGAGGAGGAGACGAACACACTGGAGACTACAGCATCATTAGAGGAGGACAAGAGTTCCATCTACATCACTCGGGTGCCTTTGGTTCGCGAGAGGTGTCACAGTGAGTCCTCGGCTTGGAGAGAGGTAGGAGAAGACTACAGTGCGTTTTGATCTGCGTTTAATGAACGTGGATGGCCAAGATTAGAACCCAGCACCGGGGGTGAGATGGATGGCAGTGATCAGACATGCGATCGGATGAGTGACCAGGATTTCCTCCGCATTTGAAAAACTTGTCCCACATCGAAACACACCTAGTTTTTCTCATGGATTATCAAACATGTTGCGGAAATAACCATTGAATAATACCTTCTCCCGCTCTAGTGCCACCCTGCTCCTCCGGGCGCGCACTAGCGCCCACTCTGCCTCTTTCACGGGCGCCCCCTTATCACCGACGATGTGCGAGCATGACCTCCGTGTGGCTCGGGCTTACACACAGACCATTCGCTATTGGTCTGCCCCCTGCGGTTTCCCCATGGGCGTGGTGACGTAGTCCCACTTGTTCCTTGGGTTGAGGCCCTTAGGCTGGCCCAATAGTTGGCATATTTTTTTTCATAAGCTCCACCTTGTATACATAGTTAAATAACCGAGTTGAAACAAGTCTTCTTCAGGCCATTCTCCTCTCCTTCACTTCAACATCTTCCTTAGAAATACATACTCCTCTCAACTTCTTTTCTTCACTTAAAAGGGAATCCCTTAAGGTTTTTCTTCAACCATTACTCTTGAATAAAATGTTTCTTCAGTGTTCATCAATGATCCAATCAGAGATGAGGATGGATCATCTTCAAATACTCATGCACTGAGAGATAGTGCATCATCTTCTTCAGACCACTTCATCCACTTAGTAGTTGTGGATGGTTCATTTTCACTTCATCCACATAGTAGATATTGATGGAACTTCTTCACTTCATCCTCTTATTGTTGTGGATGATTCTCCTTTCTCTCCTCATCCACTTAGTGATTGTCTATGGAACCCTTCTTCATTCCTCATCCACTTAGTAATTTTGGATGGAACTTCATTATCTCCTCCTGCATTGTGAATACAATGCATGGACATTAAACAATGTTGTGACATTGTATCTTCTTGATACAAGTTCTTTGAACTTAAGATCATCTCTACAATCGTCTGGTTTGTATGGATAATGTTTCAACCATTACCTCATATGCCACTTAGTGATTCTCCTATGTGACATGCTTCTTAGTACCATGGTCATTCTCCAATCATCACCATCACCATCACTTCCTTTGTAATTTACATATCCATTCAATCCATGACATCTTATTGACAACATCACCATCACCATCACTTCCCTTGTCATTCACATATTGACACTCCTTGTCATCCATTAAATCCTTGATACCTTATTGACAACGAATGCAACACAGTGCACAATAATATCCCCCATTTAATTTGTTGTCAATATCACTAGAGCACATATGAATGGGTCAATATGTGTTCCAAGCTTTTCTCCTCCTTATTGGAAACCAAATGCAAAGGTGTGGTGTGGTTCTCTTCAAAATATTTCTTCTTCCCTTTGAATATCATCTTCTTGATAATCACTAAGAGAGGGAGGATTTCACATGCTCACTTTAGAAAACAGCCTCTAGTAAATTAACTCTATGTTTACTTGGGCTAACCTGGTGTAGAAAACAAGAGTGATGTAACCATGGAATTAAATTTTATCCACATTTCAATATACAGGTGAGATCCTTCATAGGCTTCAAGGTGTTGAAATTTTTCAGATATATCAATGAATTGCTATATCCTATACATACTTCACCAAACTCATTAGAAAGTTTAGGTGAAAAGATAAAGCTCCCCCTTTCATCCATTTGTATTCAATCAATTACTCCCCCTTGAATGAAATTTTAAATATAATTAAGAAACAAGGGATGAAAGTGTGATTGGAATACAAACATTTCTCACAAGATGATAAGAATATCAAAATATCATCTTCTACAGATTGTCTCCCCCTCAGTGGGTGCACACTATTCTATCCATACCATTCTCAATTTGAGAGTGATCATCATCTTCAATTCCCTGAAATGTAAGAACATGTATATGCCAGTGATTAGGGAATAAGATGGAACCTCCTTGGTTCATCTGTTTGAACAGCAAGGTTGAGAAGATTCTCTCAACCAAGATGTTCCGCTTTCTTTATTCATCACACTTTCACATTTGATCGTTAATGATGTTTTTGATTGTGTGGATCTTAAAACCTCTTCAACTTCTTTGTGTGTGACTCCTCTCTTTACAAGATCCTTTTGAGAACTAGGATCTCCTGATGCAATCTTCATTCTCTTGATGAATTATTTTTGAGAAGGAATGAGTGTCATGAATTTATTACTAATATGATCAGCTTTATTGCACCTCACACACAGAACATCATCTTCATGTGAAAACTTTTGGTTTTCTTTTGCACTAGATTTTTCATATTTATTTTCTTCCTTTCTCATTCTTTCCAAATCATCTGGCCAGATGATTAATAAGTCATTTGGAAGTGAGGCTTTAGATTTGGATGTTCCACATAGTTCCTTTGATGCTTTTATGTTACCTTTGTTAGGAAGCTTCTTTTCACTCAATCCCTTATTCTTCTTCTGGATTGATTGTCCTACTGAGTGCGGTTTGCTTCTATTTAGTTCCATGGATTGTTTACAATGATCCATGGTATGACCTATTTCCACAGTAAAAGCATTTCTTCTTGGAGGTCCTTCTGGATGCATCACCCTTCTTGGATTTGAAATCCGAGGACATCTCTTTCTTTTTCAAGATCTTATTGGGTGTATTTTCAACATTCTTCTGATGGATTCCCATGGATACCTCTTCATTCTTAGCCAGGTTCTGTGATATTCTATTCTTTTCAGCTTTGGATACATTTCGATATTGGTATGTATGATTCTAGTGACCACTTTTGCATTCATCCCAGATGTTATCAGACATTCTAAATCTGTTTGTAGTAAACAGATGTTTCTGGACCTGTGGATATTTCTTCTTCTTCTCTGGCTTTCTCCCCCTTGGCATGGGCTTCCTTTGTGCTTTTGCATTTAGAGGATTGTACCAACAATCCGTTTCACAATGTTTATACCTGTTGCAACACCAACATTGACCCACAAATCTTGTCTTCTTGACTTCTTCTAATTGTTGGTTCTTTATCTTGAATTGTTGTGTTTTTTCATGAGATCCCTTCTTCATACATACTTGTTAAGAGTTATTCTTCCATCCTGCACTTTTTGTGGAAACACATTGAGAATCATTAGTACAAGATGTGATGGATTGTACCTTCTTCTTGGTAGATGATGACCTTTCATGAGAGGATATCCTTCTTTTGGAATCATCCTTCTCAATTCACGGTTGAGTGGAAAAATTTCAACTTCCAGTTGACTGGGAGGTTTCAGCTTTCTGTAATTGATGATTATTCAATATCACCTATAGTTCTATGAATTTCATGTTGAGAGAGTTATTCTCATCCTCAATGAATCTTAGCCTTCCATACCAATTCTCTTTCAGTTGTTTCATCTGGTTTTCATGCACCTTCTTCATTTCTTGCAATGAATTTTCAAGCTCCTTTACCCTTTTTACTTTGTCTACTAGTTGAGCATCTTTTACAACCATTGACACTCTGTGCCTATTTTCCAGTGCATGGAAAACTTCTTTAAACTCAATATCAATGAATTCCTTCTCACAAATTTTTATTTGCAATTCTCCACTAACATCTTCAATTCTTTCACTGAAATAGGAAATGGTTTCATCTTTATCCTTCACCAGCTTTGTGAGAGTGTTGGTTATGCCAACCCTTCTTGCCAATTCATCTTCCATAAAATTGGATTCTTTTTGTAGCTGTAATTTTTCTTCTTGATGATCATGGGTAATTGTAGAAATACACATTTGCACTTCCTTGGGGACTGTCTTCCAATGATATTTGAGTTCATTTAGAAGACCATTGATTGTTCCATCATCATTACAACTATATCATGCATCATTAGAATAGTGATAAAAGGAATTGTCATCTATTTTGACTTTCACATTACATTCAATAGAAGGTGTTTCTCTAAAAGTAGAAACCTTCTTCTTCATCTTCATGGCATGTTTATACTTTCTATTTTTCCGAGTCTTGGCAGATATCTTCATTTGAGGGTGATCACTCATTTCCTCAAACCTGCACTTCATAATGACTCCCTTGGATCTTTTAGATGGAACCTCTCTCTGATACCAATTGAAGTGCCCGGATCATTGTAATAACTGAGAGGGGGAGGTGGTAAATCAGTGATCCTTTTAAACATTTTTCTAATTGATCAATTATCAATTAAACCTCTATAGATTGTTAGGGCCTCGATCTAGTATTCTTTTATCTCTCATCCTATCCTCATGTGATGCAGTGAATTTAAAGGCACGTGACACAAGGATTTACAGGGTTCGACTCTAAAGGCCTACGACCTTGCCATGTTGGTTAAACGCCCCAACATGGTTTCTCCACTATAATTCGATTAGTAATTACAATGGTCGATATAGAGTAACATTGTATCTCTCCTTAGTCAAACTTTAGGTTCTTTATACTACATCCCACAGTGTCACCAGAGTCCCACTGGCCTACTTCAGCTTCCACCGAAGACTTCTCCACCCTGAGTCTCACGGGGGGTCTTCTCCTGGCTCCTCGAGTACCACGAGTAGCTCTTCTTCTTTTGAATATTTTCAAGAGTCTTAAACTACCTTGGATAAGGTTTGTTGGCCTTGCTCACTTCCTCTGATCACTTGTAGTGATTAGGACTCCTCTTCTTTGGTCGGGATTTATCTCCTTCTTCTAAGGATGAACCATCCTTTGTCTTCAAGAATATTGATTGAAAAATTATGTTCCTACACTGAGTATGTCCACTAAATCTTCATTGTCTTCTCAACTACTAAAAAACTCAGATAAATGATGTCTTTACATTTAGTCTGGATTCAGTCTATCTTCATTTCAACATCATGCACTAAGTGCATGGCTTCTCTGAATCATCATGAAAGGTTTTCATGTGATCTCAATCTTCATGCATGGATCGTATGGAGTCTCAAATATCTTCATGAACCATTGTTCTTGGACTTCTCAAATGCACACACACTGATTTAAACATTGTTTATGAGTAAATGTGTAAGCAAGCAAGCATGATCCCCATATTCTTCTTAGTTTGATAAACCCTCAAAGGGTGTAATCTCTATTAGCACACATGCCTTATTCTTAGAGTCACAGTCTTATATTCTTTCTCACACACACCAAATTGCGTGTTATTCGTCAGTGTGAATATATCCTTCTCTTTTACATCTCAAGGTGTTCACCCATATGTTCACTTATTCGTACATGCATGGACATGCAAGTATCTTCTTCTATCACATGGGCACACACAAGAGGTATGACCTCCTTCGCTCATGCACACACTAAGGTTTTGACTTGTTTCTTTGCACACACACACTCAAAGATGGTGTGGCCTTCCTCTCCTTTTGCAGAAACACAACCAAGATGTTTTGTGACCTTTCTTATGGGACCCATGCACACACACACAAACCCAATAGGGTGTGCCCTTCCACTTGAGCACCGTACACCTCACCAAAAGAGGGCACACAAGTTATGCGGCCACCTCTTGCGTTCAACCGCACAGGGTGCGGGAGTAGCTTCTACCGCGCGGGAGGCACTACAATTCCATCTTCCATGTAGGTGCGACAGCTCCCTCCTACCGCGTAGGCGGTGCGGTAGCTTCCTCCTGCAGCATGAGTTTGTGGGCACAGAGGGCGCACATGGTGCAGCCACTTGCTACCGCGCAAGTGTTGGTGGCAGGAGGCGCGCAAGTTCACGTAGCTCGACTTCTTCCCTGTCGCGCAAGATGAGCGAGCATGGTGGCCTCCTCATCCTCTTTCGCGCATGGGTTGTGGAAAAGGATTTTTCGAAGCCTCGGGTGGCTCCAGGTTACTCTGTCGCACAGGTTGTGCGCGGACCGTCGAACTTCACGCGGCTATGAGCTTCACGGGACCACCGGTTTTTCCAGGAGCACACTTCAAAGAATCGGATCCTCCGCTTATAGGCAGAGGATGCCCGAATCTTCTGCTCGTTAGTAAATCTTGATTTCTCGAAAAATGAAGGATTTCAAGATTTTCCCAATTATTGCTTTTCTTCTATGTTCATCAGGGTTTGCTTCATGGTGCATAGTCTTTACATGCATGAATTTTTGAACACATGCATGGCTTCTTTCTGTTCTATCCCTGCACGAATACACTGCCTCGCACCTCCGTTTGAAACGACCTCGTTTGAATTTCTTCATTTCATTGCATTCAAGAAACTTTTAATATGTGCATGTGTTTGTGAGGAGGAGACAAACACATTGGAGACTACAGCTTCATCAGAGGCGGCTGGGAGCTCCATCTACATCGCTCGGGTGCCTCTGGTTCGTTGGAGGTGACGCGGGGAGTCGTCGGCTAGGCGAGAGGTAGGAGATGACTCCAGTGCTGTTGGATCTGCGTTTAATGAATGCGGACGACCAAGATTAGAACCCAGCGCCGCAGATGAGATGGACGACAGTGATCAGACGTGCAATCAGATGAGCGGCCACGATTTCCTCAGCATTTTAAAAACTCATCCCACATCGAAACGCACCTAGTTTTTATCACAGTTTAACAACCATGCTGCGGAAACAACCGTTAAATAATTTATTCTCCCCCTCTGGTGCCGCCCCACACTGGTGCTCGGCGGGCACGCTTCTGCGCCTAATATGCTCCTCCGGGCATGCTCTACATCCCACTCTACCTCCATTACAGGCCCGCCCTTGGCGCCCACACTGTGCGGGCTTGACCTCTGTGTGGCTCGGGCTTACACACGGACCTACCTCTATTGGGCTGGCCCCTGCAGTTTCCCCATGGACATGGTGACGTAGTCCCACATGTGCCTTGGGTTGAGGCCCGTACTCTGGCCCAATAGTTGGCATATATTTTTTTCATAAGCGCCACCTTGTATACTTAGTTAAATAACCATGTAGAAACAAGTCTTCTTCATTCCATTCTCCTCTCCTTGACTTCCAATTCTTCATTAGAAATCTATACTCCTCCTAACCTATATTCTTCGCTTAAAATGGAATCCCCAAAGTTATTCTTCAACCATTAATCTTGAATCAAATGTTTCTTCAGTGTTCTTCAATGATACAATCAGAGATGAGGATGGATCATCTTCAAATACTTAGGCACTAAGAGATAGTGCATAGTCTTCTTCATACCACTTCATGCACTTAGTAGCTGTGGATGGTTCATTTTCACTTCATCCACTTAGTAGATACGGATGGAACATCTTCACTTCATCCACTTATTGATGCATATGATTCTCCTTTATCTCCTCATCCACTAAGTGATTCTGGATGGAACCCTTCTTCATTCCTCATCCACTTAGTAAATGTGGATGGCACTTCTTTATCTCCTAATGCATTGTGAAGACAATGCATGGACTTCTAACAATGTTGTGACATTTTATCTTCTTGATACAAGTTATTTGAACTTAAGATAAGCTATACAATCGTATGGTTTGTATGGAGAATGTTTCAACCATTACCAAATATGCCACATAGTGATTCTCCTATGTGACATGCTTCTTAGTACCATGGTCATTCTCCAATCATCACCATCACCATCACTTGCTTTGTCATTCACATATCCATTCAATCCTTGACATCTTATTGACAAAAAAATCATCACCATCACTTCCTTTGTCATTCAAATATTGACACTCCCTGTCACCCATTCAATCCTTGACACCTTATTGACAACAAATGAAACACAGTGCACAACACCTTTTATAAGAGGGGTGAGGGGAACCTTAGGAAAAGCTAGAAATATTATTTTATAATAAAATCATTTTCAGTTTATAATGGATACCAATGGATTATTTAAAGGATAAGGTGGGGATGGGTCGAATACAACTCAATGAATAATATTTAGACTGGTTTGGGTCACTATATTAACTTTAGCTTTCATATTTAACTCTTAGTTAAATAGTATGACAATTACCATGTCTCTTTTATTCTTATATTATATGGTTAATAAACATACTATATAATTCTAAGAAAACCCCATGTGGTTTATTAATGATTAACCTATCATTATATAAGACATTTGGCAAACCCATATATTTTTAGGAATAGAATATCAATTAATAATATAATATCTGTATTAAAAACCCATTTATGTCAATTTTCACACTATTTGGTATTTGGTTTTTTAAAAATTCATAACAGCATTATTATTTCATAAAAAATTACTCAGAAAACACTAATATTTTATATTAACCTATAAAATTAGTTTAATTCATCAAATGTCTAAAATTACATTTATTATATATTTATAATATAAATTACATTAATATTTCATTAATTATGTAATTACTGCATCATTATTGTGTCATAAATAATGTAAATTATTTAATGTCTAAAAAATAACAATAAAATACCATTATGTAGGATAATATTTCATATTTATAAGGAATATTTATTTTCTAATTTATCTTATGTATAACCCTATACTAAAAATGTTTTAGTTATTAAAACTTTATTTTAACTCCTTTAACTCTTCTTTAAATAAAATAATAATAAGTGTCATAATCTAATACAAGTGGACAAAAGAGGATCATATTTTATTCCTAAGGTTTTTTTGTCTAACTATAATTATCCATTAGAATTAAGAAATGTGTTAAGATAATAATAATATCAATTTTACACAAAATATCTCTATTTACTTTTAACCATGGTAAATAAAAGTAAAAGTTACAATTCACCAAAAAAAATATTTTCATCTTATTGAACAACATTTTACTTACTAATATCAACCAAGTCTCATATATTTTTGAAATTCAACTCATATAAGATGTAAAATTAACTTTCATGGGAATTTGAAAATTCTCCTAGGAGATAGGTAAAAGATGTTGAAATGTTCAATTAAATTTTATATATCTAAAATTATTATAAACTATCTCCAATGAATTAAATTGACCACAAATATAGATTATTTATCTATTTTGACCTAAAATAAATTTAAAGAAAATAAATAATTATTTAAATAGTAATTCAGTTTTAAACTATAACTCGGTGTTTTTCACTATTCATCAAAATTTGAAAATTTCTAGAAAAATACCAAAAATTCAACTTAAGATAATTTTGAAATTCCAAATCCATAAATGAATTCTATTATGAAAGATAAAATTTATAAAATTTCAAAAAATCTGTATTTCTATTCATAACATCTAGTTTTATTGGTTGTGGTGTGTTAGAACTCGAAGTTGCGTACAACACACGCTATTGTATTATTCAAAGAGATGCATACCGTGGAAGCCTGGTGTGTTACATTCTTCCCTACTTCAAATAATTTATCCCTAAAAAATTCAATAATACTACCGCATGAAAATACTTGGGTGGTTCTTCATCATACATTCCTCAGTTCCCCATGTTCCCTCTTCCATCTTATGGTTTCTCCATAGAACTTTTACTAGATGAGTCGTCCTGTTTCTCAGCACTTGTTATCTTGTATCAAGAACATTGAAAAGCTCTTCACAATAAGATAGATCGGGTTCCGGTTCTAATTCTACATAGTTGAGTACATGTGTTGGGTCAGGCATATATTCTCTCAACAGTGATATGTGGAGCACATCGTGAACTATGGAGAGACTTGGCGGCATTGCCAAATGGTATGTTACAACCCCAATTCGTTCAAGAATTTCAGAAGGTCTGATGTACATGAGACTCAATTTATCCTTCTTACCAAAATGTATGACACCCTTCCATGGAGATACCTTTAAGAAAACATTATATCCTACCTGAAATTCCATATATTTCCTTCGGTTATCGAAATTTCTCTTCTACCTACTTTGAGCTGATTTGATGTGGGTTTGGATTAAATTCACCATTTCCATCATTTCATCATCAATTTTTGGGCCTAAAATTTTTCTTTCACCAACATCATCCCAACAAGTTGGTGTGCGACATAAATTTCCATATAAAGCTTTATATGGTGCCATCTGAATACTTGAATGGAAGCTATTGTTATAAGAAAATTATACCAAAGGTAAATATTGATCCCGTATACCATGAAAGTAAAGTGAGAATGTTCTCAACATGTCATATATGTTTTGAATAGTTATTTACGATTGTCCATGAGTTTTTGGGTGGTAGGTAGTGCTCAAACGAAGCTCAGTATCCAAGGCATTCTAAATACTTTTCAAGAATCTTGATGTAAAACATGGATCATGATCATAAAAAGTTGATTGTGTTACTCCATAAAGTCTCAAAACATCATTAATATATATTCTTTCTAGATGTTAAAGTGGTAAATATTCCCTTATAGTAAGAAAATGTGTAGTCTTGGTAAGGCGATCAACAATAACCCATATTGCATCTTTCCTTCTAGGAGTCTTTGGTAGTGCCAGGACAAAGTCCATCATAATATTATCCCATTTCCACTCTATTATGGGAATAGGTTGCATGAATCCTCTAGGCTGTTGCCTTACAACATTCACTTGTTGAAAAACCATACATCTTGACACCAAATCAGCAATCTACCTCTTCATGTTGTCCCAAAAAAAATGATCCTTCAAATATATATACATTTTGGTTCTCCTATGGTGTATATAGAAATTTAAACAAGGAGTATCATCTAACAATTATATTTTTAGATTAGGTATATTGGGAACTCAAATTCTCTTCCCAAATTTAAAAATTCCACCTTCATACAAAAAGTCAATCAATCTCCCATCATTCACAGCTTTAATATTCTTTTAAAACTCTTCATCACCGGTCTGAGAACTCTTTATCCTTTCTAGTCATGGGGGTTTGTCAACCATTTGAAAAATCATTGACATTTCACCTTCCATGGTTATTCCCATATCCATCTTTACAAGATCCATGTATATATGATCCTTTTCTACTCTTATCTTGTTCAAAACTCAATGATCCTTTCTACTCAAAGCATCTTCCACCTTATTTCCCTTACGCGGGTGGTAGTGTATCATACAATCACAATCCTTGAGTAGTTCAAGCCATCTTATTTGCCTCATGTTGAGTTCTTTTTGTGAGAAAATATACTTCAAACTCTTGTGATTAGTAAAATCATACATTTTTTTACCATAGATATTGTGTCTCAAAATCTTCAAAGCAAATATTGTAGCTGCTAACTCAAGATTATGAGTAGGATATTTTTTCTCATGAATTTTCTGCTTTAGTGATGCATAGGCATTAACCCTAATATTCTTATCAGGACACAACCAAGTCCTTTCATAGATGCATCACTATAAATAATGAACCCATCATTCCCTGATGGTAGTGTCAATAAAGGAGAATTGAATAATATTCTCTTCATTTCTTCAATAACTTCTTCACACTCTTTTTTCCAAACAAATTTAACCCCTTTTTGTGTGAGCTTTGTTAATGGATTATCCAACCATGAAAATTTTTGGAAGAAACGTCGATAATAACCTGCAAATCCAATAAAACTACATAACTCAGTTATACTCGTCGGTACTGGCCATTCGTGGATTGCCATGGTCTTTGAAGGATCAACGGAAATTCGATCCTTAGAGACAATATGTCCAAGAAATGAAATCTATTGAAGCCAGAATTCACACTTTCAAAACATCCTATATAATTAATGTCTTCTAAGTGTTTTCAGGAAAATGCGCAAATGATTTTTATGATCTTCATAGCTTTTGGAGTATAGAAGGATATCATTAATAAATACCACAACAAAGTCATCATGATATTCCTTGAAAACTATGTTCATTAGATCCATGAAAATAGAGGGTGCATTAGTCAATCCAAAAGAAATTATTGTAAACTCAAAATGGTCGTACCTGGTTCGAAAAGCTGTCTTTAGAATGTCTTCCTTCTTCACACACAACTGATGGTATCCAGATCAAAGGTCAATATTTAAAAAGTAATGAGCACGATGAAGTTGGTCAAATAAATCATCAATGCGAGGTCGGAGATACTTGTTATTTATTGTCATATCATTGATTTTTCTATAGTCGATACATAACCTCGTAGATCCATCATTCTTCTTAACAAAGAGGACCTGGCTTCCCGTGGAGAAACGCTAGGGTGAATAAATCTCTTATTACTCAATTCCTCTAGTTGTTTCTCTAGTTACACAAATTCCACAGTGGCCATTCTATAAGGGGTCTTCGATATGGGTCTTGAATGTGGAATTATGTCAACAGAAAAATCAATTTCATGTTCTCAAGGTTTTCTAGATAAATCTTCTGGAAACACATCAACAAATTATTTCATAGTAGGTACATCTCTATTTGAACATTTTTTTTCCTCACCCTCAGTTATTTTATTATTTTCCTCACCAATAATAGAATTTAGTTGAGCTACTGGGTGTGTATCTTGTTAAGAAATTGGTGGTGGCGATTCTGCTCTAAATATAATGTGTTCTTTATCATCATCATCATAAATCATTACCTCCTTATTCTTATAATAAATTATTACATCATGGTAAAAAAACAATCCATACCAAGGATGATATAAAATTCAATCATGGGTATGATGATGAGATCAGTAGAAAAAGAACATTTATATACTCTAATGGGAAAAGATTCCGAAAACATTATTGCGATGATACATCCCTTAGAAGTTTTAACTGACAACCCCCTTGTTAAATAAAATTGGAAATATCAAATTTTCTTTGTAAACTGGGAAGATATTAAACAATGCGATGATACAGAATCGAATAAATCATTTTCTAAACATGTGGAAACCATTAAATTACCTGCCACCACATCTTTCGGAGCTTCTACCTCAGCTGTAGTGACAATATAAGCTTGTCCTTGATCCCTTGGACTTTTCTGAGGTAAATTTCCCTATAGATTATGAAATTCATTTGCATAATGTCTCATATCCCTGAAAATGTAGCATTAAACATCAGTATCTTCTTTCTTCCCCTTTCAGTAATGAGCTTGGAGTCCATTCACCACACTTGTAACAGACTCCCATTCCCATCAGGCAAGTATCGAGGTGTTTCTTCCCACATTTATTGCTGGATGGATATTCAAATTTTTTCCTTCGTCCCCTTATTTTCATTTCCAGGGTGATCAGCAGATCTCTTCTTCAATTTCTTTGCGTTAAAGTCCAAAGACATAGAATTTTTTTTTTCTATGTTGATAGCACATCAGACAATATATTCATGTGACGAGAAGGATTATGAGACTAATTCTCAATGGAGAAATTATTTTTACCCTTCAAATAAATGATCAATATTACTTCTTGGGTCACATATATAATCAACATCATGCCTCGATAACCTTGTAATGTTAGCATCACATTTTATGACATTCTGATCATCCTTTTCCCTTAGACTGGGAAATTTCCTTTCCATATCTAGTCGATGTTCATAAGGAATGTATTTTTCTAATAAAGTCACTTTACACTCCATCCATTCCATATTTGATACTTAAACACCATCCTTTGTTTTTTGAATCAATGACCACCATTGATCATCATCTCTAGTGAGGCGGTAAACTACAATTATTTTTTATTATACTTATTATTGTCTTTAAGTAATAAAAAGGTTTTACTAAAACTAATACAATAAATATATAAACCTATACTCTGGTACCAACTATAATACCTCTGATTTTTATTACCCACTTAAAACTCATTTATTACATAAAATCATAACTTGAAATAACATAAAAGATCAAGATGCCTAGTGTCTTTGGGTTTTATGAGCATTACATAATAGATTAGAACATAACACACACAACCTATTTTTTTAAACCTTACTCTACCTTAACACTACATTCCCTCATACTTAGAATTGAATGTGAAAACCTAAGGACATGCATGAAAAAGGGTGAGATATTAAGCCCAATAAGAGAATAAAATTAGAATAAAATGAGGGATACATTTCATTTTATACAATAGGGTTATCAATAGAGCACAAGTGAAACATTAACATAAACTCATGATAAATCATGATAATCTTAACATTTAATTGCGACAAAAACATTTAACAAGGAATTAGCATGAGACAAAGCTCAATTCACATGGACCATGGATATACCCTCATTGCACATGAAGCATGAGTAAAAAAAATCTTTGCATGGGATCTGAATCTTCATGCATGACTCGCAAGGAATCTCAAATATCATCAAGAACATTTGTTCTTGGACTTCTCAAATGAACACACACTCATTTAAACATTGTTTACGTGTGCATGTGAAAGCATGCAAGAATGCTCTCCCCCTTTCTTCTTAGTTTGATAAACCCTTAAAGGGTGTAATGTATTTTAGCACACACGCCTTCTTCTTGGATTCACGCTCTTTTACACTTTCTCACACAAACCAAATTGTGTTTTATTCGTCAGTTTGAATTTATCCTTCTCTTTTACATCTCAAGGTGTTCACCCACTTGTTCACTTATTCGTACATGCATGGACATGCATGTATCTTCTTCCATCAGTTGGGCACACACAAGAGGTATGACCTCCTTCACTCGTGCACACAATAAGGTTTCGACTTGTTTCATTGCACACACACACACACACTCAAAGATGGTGTGGCCTTCCTCTCCTTTTGCAGACACACAACCAAGATGTGTTGTGACCTTCCTTATGCAACCCATGCACACACACACAAACCCAAAAGGGTGTGCCATTCCACTTGAGCACTGTACACCTCACCAAAAGAGGGCATGCAAGTTATGCGGCCACCTCCTGCCTTCAACCGCACAGGGTGTGGGAGTATCTTCTATCGCGCAGGTGGCGCGACAATTCCATCTTCCGCACAGGTGCGACAGCTCCCTCCTACCGTGCAGGCGGCACGGTGGATTCCTCCTACTTCGTGAGTTCATGGGCACAGAGGGCGCACAGGGTGCAGCCACTTGTTACCGCGCAAGTGTTGCGGGCAGCGGGCATGCAAGTTCGTGAAGCTCGGCTTCCTCCTTGTCGTGCATGAGGAGTGCGCATGGTAGCCTCCTCCTCAACTTATTTCACGCAGGGGTTGTGAAAAAGGCTCTCTCGAAGCCTCGGGCGTCTCCAGGCTACTCTGTCACCCAGGTTGTGCATGGAGCTTCGAACTTCACGCGGCTATGAGCTTCGCGGGACCTCCAGTTTTTCGAGCAGCACTTTTCAAAGAATTGGATCCTCCACTTATAGGCAGAGGATGACCGAATCTTCCGCTCGTTAGTAAATCTTGATTTCCCGCAAACATTGGGATTTCAAGATTTTCCCAAATATTGTTTTTCTTCTATGTTCATCGTGGTTTTCTTCTGGGCGCATAGTCTTCACATGCATGCATATTTGAATGCAGGCATGGCTTCTTCATGTTTTGTCCATGCACGAATAAACTGCCCCACACCTCCATTTTCTTCAGCCTCGTTCAAATTTCTTCATTTCATTGCATGCATGAAACTTTTAATATGTGCATGTGTTCGCGAGGAGGAGACGAACAAATTGGAGACTACAACATCATTAGAGGCAGCCGGGAGCTCCATCTACATCGTTCGGGTTCCTCTGTTACGTGAGAGGTGATACGGGGAGTCGTCGGCTCGGCGAGAGGTTGGAGACGACTCCAGTTCTGTTGGATCTGTGTTTAATGAATGCGAACGGCCAAGATTAGAACCCAGCGCCGCGGATGAGATGGACGGCAGCGATCAAACGCACGATCGGATGAGCGGCCAGGATTTCCTCCGCGTTTTAAAAACTCATCCCACATCGAAACGCACCTAGTTTTTCTCACGGTTTAACAACCAAGATGCGGAAATAACCGTTCAATAATTTCTTCTCCCCCTCCGGTGCTGCCCCGCACCGGTTCTCGGCAGGCACACTTCTCCACCTACTATGCTCCTCCGGGCATGCTCTAGAGCCAACTCTGCCTCCTTTACGGGACTGCCCTTGGCACCCACGTTGTGCGTGCTTGACCTATGCGTGGCTCGGGCATACACACAGACATGCCGCTATTGGGATGACCCCTATAGTTTCCCCATGGGTGTGGTGACGTAGTCCCACATGTGCCTTGGGTTGAGGCCCTTAGGCTGGCCCAATAGTTGGCATATTTTTTTTCATAAGCGCCACCTTTTATACTTCGTTAAATAACCATGTAGAAACAAGTCTTCTTCATGCCATTCTCCTCTACTTCACTTCCTCTTCTTCATTAGAAATCTATACTCCGCTCAACCTGTATTCTTCACTTAAAAGGGAATCCCCAAAGGCTCTACTTCAACCATTAATCTTGAATCAAATGTTTGTTTAGTGTTCTTCAATGATCCAATCAGAGATGAGGATGGATCATATTCAAATCCTCATGCACTAAGAGATAGTGCATGGTCTTCTTCCTACCACTTCATGCACTTACTAGCTGTGGATGGTTCATTTTCACTTCATCCACTTAGTAGATATGGATGGAACTTCTTCACTTCATCCAATTATTGATGTGGATGATTCTCCTTTATCTCCTCATCCACTTATTGATTGTGGATGGAACCCTTCTTCATTCCTAATCCACTTAGTAATTGTGGATGACACTTCTTTATCTCCTAATGAATTGTGAAGACAATGCCTGGACTTCTAACATTGTTGTGACATTGTATATTTTTGATACAAGTTATTTGCACTTAAGATAAGCTCTACAATCATCTAGTTTGTATAGATAATGTTTCAAACATTACCTAATATGCCACATAGTGATTATCCTATGTGACATGCTTCTTAGTACCATGGTCATTCTACAATCATCACCATCACCATCACTTGCTTTGTAATTCACATATCCATTGAATCCATGACATCTTATTGACAACAAAATCATCACCATCACTTCCTTTTTAATTCACATATTGACACTCCTTGTCATCCATTCAATCCTTGACACCTTATTGACAACAAATGAAACACAGTGCACAACACCTTTTATAAGAGGGTGAGGGGAACCTTAGGAAAAGCTAGAAATATTATTTTATAATAAAATAATTTTCCGTTTATAATGGCTACCAATGGATTATTTAAAGGATAAGGTGGGGATGGGTTGAAAACAACTCAACCAATAGGTTTTAAACTAGTTTGGTAACTATATTAACTTTAGCTTTCAGGTTTAACTCTTAGTTAGATAGTTTGACAATTACCATGTCTCTTTGTATTTTTATATTATATGGTTAATAAACATACTATATTCTTCTAAGAAAACCCAAAGTGGTTCATTAATGATTAACCTATCATTATATTAGACCTTTGGAAGAACCATAGATTTTTAGGAATAGAATATCAATTATTGATATAATATCTGTTTTAAAAACCCATTTATGTCAATTTTCACACTATTTGGTATTTGGTTTTTTAAAAATTCATAACAAAATTATTATTTCATAAAAAATTACTCAACCAACCCTAATATGTCATATTAACATATAAAATCAGTTTAATTCATCAAATGTATAGAATTACATTTATTATATATTTATAATATAAATTACTTTCATAATTCATTAATTATGTAACTACTGCATCATTATTGTTTCATAAATAATGTAAATTATTTAATGTCTAAAAAATATAAATAAAATACCATTATGTAGGAAAATATTTCATCTTTATACGAAATATTTATTTTCTAATTTACCTTATGTATAACCCTATACTAAAAATGTTTTAGTTATTAAACCTTTATTTTAACTCTTTTAACTCTTCTTTAAATAAAATATTAACAAGTGTCCTAATCTAATCCAATTGGACCAAAGAGGATCATCTTTTATTCCTAAGGTTGTTTTTTGTCTAACTATAATTATCCATTAGAATTAAGACATGTTTTTGGGTAATAATAATATCAGTTTTACCCATAATATCTCTATTTACTTTTAACCATGGTAAATAAAAGTAAAAGTTACTATTCACCAAAAAAAAATTCATCTTATTGAACAAAATTTTACTTTCTAATATCAACCATGTCTCATGTATTTTTTAAATTCTACTCATAGAAGAGGTAAAATTATGTTTTATGGGAATTTGAAAATTCTCTTAGGAGATGGGTAAAAGATGTTGAAATGTTCAATTAAATTTTATATATCTAAAATTATTATAAAATAACTCTAATGAATGAAATTGACCATAAATAGAGATTATTTATCTATTTTGGCAGAAAATATAGTTAAATAAAATAAATAATTATTTAAATAGAAATTCGGTTTTAAACTATAATTCCGTGTTTTTCACTATTCATCAAAATTTGAAAATTTCCAGAAAAATACCAAAAATTCATCCTAAGATAATTTCAATATTCCAAATCCATAAATGAAGTCTATTATGAAAGATAAAATTTATAAAATTTCAAAAAATCAGTATTTCTATTCATTAGAGCTATGTTTATTAGTTGTGGTGTATTAGAACTCAAAGTTGCGTAAAACACACGCTACTGTATTATTCAAAGAAATGCATACCGTGGAAGCCTGGTGTGTTACATTCTCCCCTACTTCAAATAATTTATCCATAAAAATTTCAAGAATACTACCGCATGAAAATACGTGGGTGGTTCTTCATCATGCATTCCTCAGTTTCCCATGTTTCCTCTTCCATTTTATGATTTCTCCATAGAACTTTTACTAGATGAGTCGTTCAGTTTCTCAGCACTTGTTTCTTATATCAAGAACATTGACATGCTCTTCGCAATAAGATAGATCGGGTTCCAGTTCTAATTCCACATTGTTGAGTACATGTGTTGGGTCAGACGTGTATTTTCTCAACAGTGATATGTGGAGCACATCGTGAACTATGGAGAGACTTCGCGGCATTGCCATACGATATGTTACAACCCCAATTCGTTCAAGAATTTAAAAAGGTCTGATGTACCAAAGACTAAATTTATCCTTCTTACCATAATTTATGACACCCTTCCAAGGAGATACCTTTAAGAAAACATGATCTCCTACCTGAAATTCCAAATATTTCCTTCAGTTATCGGCATTGCTCTTCTACCAACATTGAGCTGATTTGATGTGGGTTTGGATTAAATTCATCCATTCCATCATATCATCATCAATTTTTGGGCCTAAAAGTTTCCTTTCACCAACATCATCCCAACAAGTTGGTCTGCGACATATCTTTCTATGTAAAGCTTCATATGGTGCCATTTGAATAATTGAATGGAAGCTATTGTTATAGGAAAATTATGCCAAAGGTAAATATTGATCCCATATACATTGAAAATAAAGTGCGCATGATCTCAAAATGTCATCAATGTTTTTAATAGTTTGTTATGATTGTCCATGAGTTTTTGGGTGGTAGGTAGTGCTCAAATGAAGCTCAGTATCCAAGGAATTCTAAATACTTTTCAATAATCTTGATGTAAAACATGGATGAAGATCATAAAAAGTTGATTGTGTTACTCCATGAAGTCTCAAAACATCATTAATATATAGTATTTCTAGATGATAAAGTGGAAAATATTCCCTTATAGTAAGAAAATGTGCTGACTTGGTAAGGCGATCAGTAATAACCCATATTGCATCTTTCCTTCTAGGAGTCTTTGGTAGTCCCATGACAAAGTCCATCGTAATATTATCCCATTTCCACTCCATTATGGGAAGAGGTTGCATGACTCCTCTAGGCTGTTGCCTTCCAACATTATCTTGTTGAAAAACCATACATCTTGACACAAAATCAGCAATCTATCTCTTCATGTTATCCCCAAAAAAAGGATCCTTCAAATATATATACATTTTGGTGCTCCCAGGGTGTATATATAAATTAAAACAATGAGTATCATATAACAATTATCTATTTAGATCAGGTATATTGGGAACATAAATTCTCTTCCCATATTTCAAAATTCCACCTTCATACACAAAGTCAGTCAATCTCCCATCATTCACAGCTTTAATATTCTTTTAAAACTCTTTATCACCGGTCTGAGAACTCTTTATCCTTTCTAGTCATGAGGGTTTGTCAACCATTTGAAAAATCATTGACATTTCACCTTCCATGGTTATTCCCATATCCATATTTACTAGATCCATGTATATAGGATCCTTTTCAACTCTTATCTTGTAAAAAACTTCATGATCCATTCTACTCAAAGCATCTTCCACCTTATTTCCCTTCCCCGGGTGGTAGTGTATCGTGCAGTCACAATCCTTGAGTTGTTCAACCCATCTTCTTTGCCTCATGTTGAGTTCTTTTTGTGAGAAAATATACTTCATACTCTTGTGCTCAGAATAAATCTGGCATTTTTTACCATAGATACTGTGTCTCCAAATCTTCAAAGCAAATATTATAGCTGCTAACTCAAGATCATGAGTAGGATATTTTTTCTCATGAATTTTCGGCTTTAGTGATGCATAGGCATTAACCCTATTATTCTTATAACGACACAACCAAGTCCTTTCTTCGATGTATCACTATAATTAACGAACCCATCATTCCCTGACGGTAGAGTCAATATAGGATAATTGAATAATCTTCTCTTCAGTTCTTCAATAATTTCTTCACACTCATTTTTCCATACAAATTTAAACCCTTTTTGTGCAATCTTTGTTAATGAGTTATCCAACCATGAAAAATTCTGGAAGAAACGTCGATAATAACCTACAAATCAAATAAAATTACATACCTCAGTTATACTTGTCGGTGTAGGCCATTCGTGGATTGCCTTGGTCTTTGAAGAATCAACGGAAATTTGACCCTTAGAGACAATATGTCCAAGAAAAGAAATCTATTGAAGCCAGAATTCACACTTTCAAAACATCATATATAATTAATGTATTCTAAGACTTTTCAGGAAAATGCGCAAATGATTTTTATGATCTTCGTAGCTTTTGGAGTATACCAGGATATCATCAATAAATACCAAAACTATATCATCATGATATTCCTTGAAAACTATGTTCATTAGATCTATGAAAATAGAGGGTGCATTAGTCAATCCAAAAGGAATTACAGTAAACTCGTAATGGTCATACCTGGTTCGAAATGTTGTCTTTAGAATGTCTTCCTTCTTCACACACAACTGATGGTATCCAGATCGAAGGTCAATATTTAAAAAGTAATGAGCACGTTTAAGTTGGTCAAATAAATCATCAATGCGAGGTAGGGGATACTTGTTATTTATTGTTATAGCATTGATTTCCCTATAGTCGATACATAACCTCGTAGATCCATCTTTATTCTTAACAAAGAGGACATGGCTTCCCATGGAGAAACACTAGGGGAATAAATCTCTTTTTACTCAATTCCTCTAGTTGTTTCTCTAGTTACACTAATTCCACAGTGGCCATTCTCTAAGGGGTCTTCGATATGGGTCTTGAATGTGGAATTATGTCAACAGAAAAATCAATTTCTAGTTCTGGAGGTTGTCCAGGTAAATCTTTTGGAAACACATCAACATATTATTTCATAGTAGGTACATCCTCTATTTTAACATTCTTTTCCTCACCCTCAGTTATTTTATTATTTACCTCCCCAAAAATATAATTTAGTTGAGCTACTAGGGGTGGATCTTGATAAGAAATAGGTGGTGGCGATTCTGCTCTAAATAGAAGGTGTTCTTAATCATTATCATCATAAATCATTACCTCCTTATTCTTACAATAAATCATTACATCATGGTACAAAAAACAATCCATACAAAGGATGATATAAAATTCAATCATGGGTATGTCGATGTGATCAATAGAAAAAGAACATTTATATACTCTAATGGGAACCGATTCACAAAACATTATTGCGATGATACATCCCTTATGAGTTTAAACTAACAACCCCCTTGTTAAATAAAATTGTAAATATTGAATTTTCATTGCAAACTGGGAAGATATGAAACAATGCGATGATACAGAATCAAATAAATCATTTTCTAAACATGATGAAACCATTAAATTACCAACCACCACATATTTTGGAGCTTCTACCTCAGCTGTAGTGACAATATAAGCTTGTCCTTGATCCCTTGGACTTTTCTGAGGTAAATTACCCTATAGATTATGAAATTCATTTGCATAATGTCTCATCTCCCTGCAAATGTAGCATTGAACATCAGTATCTTATTTCTTCCCCTCGCAATAACGAGCTTGGTGTCCTTTCACCACACTTATAACAGACTCCCATTCCCATCAAGAAAGTATCGAGGTGTTTCTTCCCACATTTACCACTGGATGGATCTTTAAATTTTTCCTTCGTCCCCTTATTTTCATTTCCAGGGTGATCATCAGATCTCTTCTTCAATTTGTTTGCATTAAAGTCAAAAGACTTAGAAAATTCATTTTCTGTCTTGATAGCACATGAGACAATATATTCATGTGACGAGAAGGATTATGAGACTAATTCTCAATGGAGGAATTATTTTTACCCTTAAAATAAATGATCAATATTAAATCTTGGGTCACATATATATTCTGAATCATGCCTCGATAACCTTATAATGTTAGCATCACACATTATGAAATTCTGATCCTCCTTTTCCCTTAGACTCGGAAATTTCCTTTCCATATCCGGTCGATGTTCATATGGAATGTATTATTCTAATAAAGTCACTTTAAACTCCATCCACTCCATATTTGATACTTAAACATCATCTTTTGTGTTTTGAATCAATGACCACCATTGATCATCATCTCTAGTGAGGCGGTAAACTACAATGATTTTTTATTATACTTATTCTTCTCTTTAAGTTATAAAAAGGGTTTACTAATACTAATACAAAAAATATCTAAACCTATACTCTGATACCAACTATAATACCCCTGATTTTTATTACACACTTAAAACTCATTTATTACATAAAATCATCACTTGAAAAAACATAAAAGATCAAGATGCCTAGTGTCTTTGGGTTTTAGAAACATTACATAATAGATTAGAACATAACACACAAAACCTCTTTTTTTAAACCTTCTTCTACCTAACCAATACATTCCCTCGTACTTAGAATTGACTGTGATAACCTAAGGACATGCATAAAAAAGGGTGAGATATAAAGCCCAATAAGAGAATAAAATTAGAATGAAATGAGGAATAAAATTCATTTTATACAATAGGCATATCAATGGATCACAAGTGAAAGATTAACATAAACTCATGATAAATCATGATAATCATAACATTTAAATGCGAAAAAAACACTTAACATGGAATTATAATGAGCCAAGGCTCATTGCACATGGACCATGTGTAAACCCTCATTGTACATGAAGAATGATTAAAAACATGTTTTACTTGAGTAATTATGAATCAACACAGATTGCACATGAGGTACAATGATTATACATTACCCGATGCATTGGAGCGCAATCAGGACACACCCTTCTTAAACATTTCATTTCATCCATTTGTGTGATACACAGATCATAAAACATTGATTCATTAAAAATAATCATTTATTGCATGATAAAGTATTGTGGAATTCATACATGAATCTCTATAATCAATAATTAAATTTTCATAAAAGTGAATGCACTTGATTGTGAAATGGGAATGGTATTCACTATATAATGAATTTGGATTGAAAAAAATGTAGTGCAATTTCAGCACCATAACAATGGGACATTAGGATTCATGAATATGGTTGATGAGAGAGGAATGTATGTAAATTCATATGTACATGAAATGGACAATAAGGTCTCATAGAGATACATGTCCCAAAAAAAACAAATTGAATTAATATGCATAATACAAAAGGATTACATAGATGTAAAAGAGGAGTGGAAAATCTCTCAAAACAAAATTGCATGGTAACAGTTGTACATGGGAGGAATTAATGAGAGTGAAATGGGTATCCCATTATCCAAAAATAAATAGGGATATTTGGGGGAGGTTCAAACTCATACCCCAACATTTGTAATTGAAAATATAAGGTCATAACAACTTAAAAGAAAATTAAAAAAAATGAGATAAGTTGGAATCCCATTCTAGGAAGTGTGAACCCAATGGATTGGGAGATGCTTTAGAATGATTCTTGGGGACATGGGAACCATGGTTGATTCTATAGAGAGGTGTTCAGGGGTCGGTTGAACTCTAAATGCACTTAGTGAAGAGTAATTGGGATCTTGGGTGGGTTTATATCAGAAAGGAGACAGAATTCGTTATTATTTAGGTTTGGGACAACTCACATTAAACTAATCAATACCACAAACCTGAACATGGTATCATCCCATGTATTTTTCCAAAGGGGAGTGGAAAACAATAATTTATAAGTAAACTGGCCTAAAATCATAAAATAATAGGCTTGCTTCTTTGGAGGTCAGTCACACTCTCATGGAACACAATATCAAATGAGAAAATGATTTATAATGCACAAAGGGACCACAAAAGCATTGTAAAATAAATCCAAAAAATAAAAAATCCCATTATTTTAATGATAAAACATATATTGGACTAAAATACTATTTATAATATTTTATTATATCACAATTGGGTCATTATGATCTCATACAACACATAATATATTTAAATGGTATTTAATTTTTACCCAAAAATTCAACTCTCTCAGAAATTTTTTGAAACATTCACTATTGGATAATTTCAATGTCTTGATTCCAAAAATAATATTCATTTTATCAAAATAATTTTAAAAATATTTTAATTTTTATGATTAAAATAAAACACTACAATTACCGAAAAATCAAGGGTTCTGACAAAAATAGTTTTCAAAGCTTAACAAAAATAACAATTGCATTCATAAAATTGTATTATCATTTATATTTAATAAAAACTAATTTAACAATAATATTTTATTAAAATATTTTTTAATTTCAAAAATAAAATAATTCATTAAAATAGATTTCTTAGTCGAATATTAACTGAAAATGTTATTTGTGCTTTAAGAACTATATACAAAGTAACAATAAAAAATGAATGAAAATTCATTATAAAAAAATAATGTACATAGTCATAGTGATATTTTCTTGTTACATAACCCCTTATAACACCCAAATAAGACCGAAGGGTAAGTTGTACGATGGTGAAAGACTCTTGAGGTGGCTCAGAAAACATCGCTTGGGTGGTAATCTCTATTAACTTCCATTTATCCCATAGTGAGTTCCCTTCAAGTTTAATGTGTTCAAGCTTGTCTTGGGCTTGGTCTTGAGTGAAGCCCAATGACACCACCTCCCTTACGATCTCCAAAAAATGTGCTTCTTATGTGGGAAGTCTTCCGGATGAGGCCATCTCTTCCATTTTATGAGTAAATTTAATTTTTTAGAGCCTTATATTTATACTAATCATTAGATCACTGTTCAACGACAATATTAGCAACAATCAAAATTCATAATGTTATTTTAAAATCCAGAAACATAAAACCAAATAAGTTCATGTTATATATAACCATAATAGTGAATTTATTAAAATCAAAAGTATTTTTCATTAATGAACATTTGGTTCGTTACAACATGACCTATATAATAACAAACTTCTATCAAATTGGATAATCAATCATCATTCCAGTGTATATCGGATAACCACCTCATTAAGTGATGTTATTCATTATTCAATTACCATCACGTAAGTATTGGAATAATGATTTACAATATTTTTTAAAGGATATATATAATATTTAGGATTTTAATATTCTTATGAATTTTTATATAACACAGACCTTCAGGCAATCTATTTTGTGATTATATGAAATAGTTGTTCATGTGTATGGAGGAGTACCACCTCACAAAATGATGTTTTTTGTTCTTGAATAATATGGAATGTATTAAATATTTTATTAATAAATATATTTGATGTATTTGAACTGGATTGATTATTCGTATATCATTTACCTATTTTTCCTTCAATATGAGAAGAAATAGGAGAAAATGTTCATTCATATATACATCCTACAAACTCCATGAATGATGTATTTAATTCCACAAAACATATTTTTATTGGATTATATAATTAAATATATTCTAAATATGTATTGAAACATCATGTTACCAGGATTGGGAATGTTTTTCCTTTTTCAAAGTCCACTTTTTGATTAAAATTCTGGAAACGTCTCTAGAGGTGTTTTTCTTGACTTATTATAGGCTATAGAATAGGTAACCATTGTGTGCAATATGTACATGTTCTGTATTGGTGGAAGGATTCATGTAATTAAATGAGAGATCATGTTTGGAACTATTACACATCATGTACACTGGCTACATACCTTTTAGGGTATATGTATCGTGTTTTTAACCCAAGGTAACGGGTTTTTTGGGTTACTTATCCAACATGGATTACATGTCATTTACCTGAGGTACATGTCATAACATGGCATGATCCAAAGATAAAGTAACATGTCATGTGGTTTTGGTTAATCCCTTTTTTAAGATCCCCACTACTCTCGAACAAGAACCCTTCCTATGTGAATTTTAGAGGCATCCCTCCTCCCAGTTCGATCAGATCGACATTGGATGTTCATTGTACCTATGGTTCATCACTCGAGGTAAGTCTTCTTTTCAGGTCCTCCTTGTGGTTGATGGAAATAGTTCCCTATATTTTCATTATCGAACCCTCTGATCTCTATTTCATGATTCTTATTGTATTACTCAAGATCTGTTGCAATATCTCATTCTAGAGGTCGTTCCATGGCTAGTTGTGGTGCAGAGCACATATATTCTTATGGTATTTGGGATATATATTACCTACTAACCACTTATATTAAAAAATGAATCAATCCTATGACATTTGAGGTTCAATTATAGGGAATTCATAGATATTGTTTGGCTTCATTGTTTTTGTATTCCGTTGTGGTTGTGTGTTGTCTAAGAATTGACGTCGGTTGTTCTGTCTCAGTGATATGTTAATGAATTGTATTTTCCTTGCCTAATAATTAGATTAATGAAATTATTATTATTATTTTTGAGTGATAAAAAAGTTTTTGATAGGGAAATTATTTTCCCTATATTTAATTGAACAGATTCTGTAATAGTTTTGAATGGGTTTCAATGCATTGAAATAGATTAGGGAATGGTTCTTAATGGTTTTTAAATAATTTAAATGAATTTTTTAAAAATAGAACATGGTTTAACATAGATGATTAACATGATATTTTATCTAGTGGATATCCTCCATTTTTTTGGTGATTATAATGGTGTATTTCTCATGGGTATTTCTTTGGATTCCAAGGCATGTTGTTCTAGGGTACCAATATTAAATTTTAGGGGGGTTTAATCATGTATTATTTCTATACATCCATGGCCAATTTTATAGATTCATTTATTATGATGTTGACTATTGATGTATGAGTAGTCTGCTTCCTAGAACTGTATTACTCCTTTGTATTGTGATACAAGTCGTTCTGTTTTGTACTGCATGGAATTCTAAGTCCTCATTGAAATGTAAGTTTAATTTTATGTAAACTTTTATTGGAAATTTAATTTTGACATTTATATCACTTCTTTTGATATGAATTGTTGAAAAGGGAAATGTTTACCATATTTTCATTGAACTAATTTACTTCTTATTAGGATATGATTTATTTTAAAATGTCTGTACCAGATTTATTATACATAGACTAATAATGGAAAATCTGAGTGGGTTCCTACTGAGCCTGTTAGCTCACACCCAACACACTCTATTGGGGCTTTGTAGTACTTTGTTTTTCTTCTAGTGCAGGTAAAGGCATTGATCCACAGTGAGGTGGTGAGGTTAATGTTAGCTATTTGGGAACCTTATGTTGAGATGGTTGGAGTTTATTAATGCCATCATTTGGTGTAGAATTTTTTTTAAATCTTTTTTAGTTTGACTTCTCTTCGAGATTTTTTATTCTATTATAGTAAATCTTTTTCATGTATTTTCTATGAGTTCTAGAATATATATATTTTTACTCTTCTGATGTTTCATTATTTTATTGTGTGTGTGTGTGTCTGTATATATATATCATGTTTTTGTTATGGTTTGTTGAAAATGATCCCTCGATTTTGTCATTTAATGACTGGTTTCTTGTCATAAGCTAGTTGGGATTTTGAATTCCCTTTGGGTATGTGATTTATTGGGCCAGGTGGAGGGTTTGAGGGAAACACAGTTCAGTTTTTAATAGACTGGTATCATAGGGAGGTGTGTTCTCATGAATCTTTTTCTTATGACATCGTTTAGACTGGAGATAGGGATGTCAGGACATCAAAGGTATTATATGATATGTGTCTTGCAAGATCATATTGTTAGATGAATTAATTTATCGTAATATGTCTGGTTATGTGTCTCTAGTGTTATTTTTTTTACTTTTAAAAACTTTGTTTCTACATATGGTTTTTCTAGTTTGAACCAAGATTTGTCTAATGTATGACCATTCTATATTTCAGTGTGGAGCAGTGTCCCTCCAAGAGGTCTTCCATGAGTTCTTCAAGTGGGTGTAGTTATGGATCCTCATGAAAATCCACCAATGGATTAGAATATAATTGATACTATCATATGATAAATACATGCAATTGATAAGTATGCACCCCATGTTTAGAATTAAGTGGTTTAAGTACAACTATGAGTTGGGGGATAAAGAGATCGATCACAAGAGTTCTTGCACTAGAATACTGTATCTATTAAAGGTATTACTTACCCTCAAGAGGATAAGTACTTTCTGGTTAGGATTGACTATATCCTACAATTTTTGTGGAATCTTGAGAATATTATAGTGAAGGGTTCTATTTTCATTTTCGAGGGTTCCAGAAAGTGTTAGTGGGATTCTATTGTTTAGTCATACTAGCATGTGGGCATAGATTGGAAGGGTTTCAAAACCCTGTTATTTTAGTAGTTTTTTCTAGATTATTTAATTTTTTCATAGTATCTAAAGTTATTGTTGTTTAGTTAGGGAGATTTTTTAATGTTAGCATACATTTAAAGTTTTTATAATTGTGTTTGTTTTCCTCCGAGTGTGGTAATGATTTTCTAGTTGAAGGTGAAGATTTACCTTCAGGGTTTGCGATCGAGTATTAGACTATAGCGATTATTACTGAAACATTCGAACTATATGGGCATAGTGGATAAATCTATTATAGATGAGAGGAATATGGAAGTCAAGTTCAGTGTTACCACCACTTCTCTTCCAACTATGGATAGCTTCAGTGGTGTGAATGGGAATAAGAAGATGTTGAAGGACCATCATAGAAGTGGTGGAGGTGGATCTCAGTAGCAATACCCCTCTTCACCATCTATTGTAGTTAGCAGCGTTCCTATTAATTGATATTACTGTTTTAATTTATGGAACACCCATCATTGTTTCCCTATACTAAAAATGATTGGAAACAGCTGTGGATATGTTGGAAAACTACAACGCTTCTGTCAAGTGATGAATAAACCAAATTATTGTAAGAGATTGTCTGCTCCAAAGGCTACTACGGTGTAGTTAGAAGATTAATAGACTATAGGGATATGGTCACAAGCCTCAAGAGTGAACCATTTACATGTAGTAGATGAGTTTCCAGTGGATGATTATACAGGTCCATCAATAGTGAGAGGTGTGTACCTTATTTCCACCTCATTAGAAGTTTATTTGTCTGATATTGGTATGTCCCTCTTGTTTATATTTTCACTCTTTGTTGGTATGTATAAACACACAATGGTAATTATTCCTTTTATAATTGACTTAGTGAAACCTTTTGGGAAGAGTAAAAAGTACCAGTTTTAGTGTCCTTCATGTTCGATAGTGCTAGTTGGTACAATTTTGGTATGGTATTTCCTCATTCTTGATCTACATAAATTTGATGTCATAAGTAGTTGTATTGGTTTGTCCCTCATTGAGCTTAGGATTATTTTTATCATTATCATGTTTCCATTATTTATGTCAATGGGAGCACTCTTGTGTTATTTGGAGAGTGGGACACAGGGTCAGGTCGTGCATGTCCTTTTCGACAAGAGCTCAAGATTCTGTTGGTTACTATTTCATTTGAGCATGATGATGTTTCTACTTTTTATGATCTTCCTATTGTTGTCTGAGTCTTTCCTAATGTTTTTCAAAAAAAAATTCTATGATCATACTCTGTAGAGATAGGTAGTGTTTGTGATTGACATGGTTCCAACTACCCAACAATTATAGATTACTTCTTATTGAATCGAATTATCAAAGCTGAAAAACTCAATATTCAATTGGATTTCTAGTTAATGAAATATTTTAATCAACCAATTTTGTTCTTCTTCGGTAGCATTTTTTCTATATAACAGTAAATCATTTGGTTCACATTGGTTGTGTTTATACTACCTTTAGTTGAACCATTAAATGGTAAGGAACAAATGTCATTTTCTTCATGTAGCTGATTTGTTGATCAATTAAAGGGGAAAAAAGTGGTTCTTGAAGAATGATCATTGGTCTTGCTATCATCATCTCAAAATTTGAGTGTATGATATACTGAAGACAACCTTCTAGGGGATTTCTATCCTTTAAATATTTCTTTTGGTGCCATTTGGTCTGACTAATGATCTTATATTTTTTATAGCCTTGATGAATTGGTTATGGCACCTAAATCCTCTCACTTTTGAGGTTGATTTTATAAATGAAATTCTTGGTTTAGTAAAATACCGAGAGTGAAAATGAGCACCTTATGATTTTGTTTTTTTTGATATTTTTAGAAATATCCATTTGTATAGAAATCATTCAAAATGTTGTTTCTGTATTCGAGAAGTGACATTCATGTAGTACATAATTTCTAAGCATGGATTTTCATTTGATACAAAAAATGGAAAATTTATATTTTCTTGGAACAGAACATGAAATGAATATGAAATTAGAATATTCGATGGACTGAATGGATAATACTGATGGGTTTTTAAGGATTTATCTAATATATAATCATCTATAACTAATCTAACTTGGAAAACAATAAAATTATCATTGGATGAAATATTTTAGTATTATTTTGAGGTATTGAAATGAATTTTAACATTGTCTCATATTTTGATGTTTCATGAGCTCGTTATGTGGTAGATTTTTTATGCGAATGGAACTTGTTTGGGATGTGTGATAATGCTGGATAACCACGTGGTTCCGTAGAAATCTCTTCAGCTCCAACTGCATGAGAAGAACAACCCCAGTAATGATTTTGTGCTTCCTGTATTGATTCACGCACCTAAATATTGGCAGCATTATCTCTTTCAGGATAAGTTCGTGGTCTTCACTTACCATAAAATTTTGAGCTATATTATTTTTCAAAAAGAATTAAATCTCAAACAGAGTTGATTGATAGAATAACTTCTGATTTTTGACTTAAACATTTACAAAACATTAAGGAAAGGGAATGTTGTTTCAAATTCTTTAAAAAACAATGTACCATCACATGTTGTTTTGGAATCGAAGGAGGAGCGGAATCTTATGGGTCTTTTCACTCTTTTTCACATGGATGCTAAGGAGGATGTTTCAGGTATATTTTTGACAATTGTTCAATATTAACATCTCTTCTAATATCTATCATGTTGAGTTAGCAGCAAGATGATGAGTTTCAGAAGACATGGGAAAACCTTTATGTTGGGGAGACCGTTATAGGTTGTTCTCTTTGATTAGATGACATACTTCACATTGGAAAGATAGATTTCATACCAAAAAATGTGAGAAAATATATCTGGTTTGATTGTCATAACTCATCATCAACCATTCATTTATGTCATACAAATATGTATTATGACTTGAGAATAATATTCCGGTGACCAAGTATGAAGCATGACATTGCAAATTATGTTTCCCACTATTGCACCTGGAAATTGATAATGGCATAAGTCTTGAAACCCTCTGGTTTTCTTCAGCATCTTATGGTTCTAGTTTTGAAGTGGGATGAGGTATCCATTGAATTTTTAGTGGTGTTACTATGGACACACTATGGGAAAAATACTATCTGGATGGTTGTTTATAGGTTGAATAAGTATTCTAATTTCATTCTAATCATATACCCCCATTAAAGTGTAAGATCTGGGTATTCAGTACATTTAGGTTCTCATGAGGTTACAAGTGATTCCAAATTCCATTATTTTGGATAGGGATCCTTTGTTTACCTCGAGGATCTGGATGAGTCTGCAAGAGGAAATGGAGACTCGGATTATGTTTTCATAGGTTACCATCCATGAAAAATGGTTAGACAGAGCGGGTAATTAATTTCTGAGAGGATATGATTCGTTCATGCGTCTCAAATTTCTATGCATCATGGGAGAGAATTTAGGACTAGTTGAGTATTTTTACAATAGAAATTATCAGTCGTCGTTTAGAATGGACCCCTTCAATGCATTGTATGGTCACCCGTGTAGATCACCTCTTTGTTGGGAGCAAGTTGGAGAAGTAGATTCGATTGGACAAAGTCTGGTACAGAATATGTCATCATTGATTCTAGATGTGTGACAATATCTAGTTACAACCTAGTGTTGGTAGAAATCATATGCAGATTGGTAGTGTCGTTCTTTGGAATTTTGTATTGTTATGTTTTTCTTCTTGATGGTTTCTCCCCGATTGGGGCATCGTCGACTTTGAAAACATGGTATGTTGTATTAGTGAAATGTGGGAATGTTTCAGATCACTAAATGGATCAGATAGGTTATATATCGATTGTAATTTTAGATTCAGTTGAAATACATCCATGATGTTTTCCACATATCTTAGCTCAATAAGTATCACACTGTTACCACTCACATTCTGAGTTGGGAAGAAATTATTCTAGAAACAGATTCTTCTATTCAGGAGAAACCAGTTGAGGTTGTTGATTCTCAATTGATCATCTTATGTGGAGAGTTGATTTTGTTGGTTATAATTCTATGGAAACAATGATCATATTCTCATGACACGTGTGATCCTGATTCACAGATGAGGGTGTTGGGGAATCATATTTTTTTAGGATTTACATCTCCCATATTAAATCCTTGGGATGAAAATTATTTATAGTGGGTAGTTTTTAACATCATTTTACATTGATTGGGTATCTTTTCTCTTTTTGTAAGTTTTAATATTGCATAAAAGTACTTAAAAGACTATTGAGTTGTTTTTTGGACGTACTGTAGGTTTTAGAATAGTTACACACTATGTACCTTAGGTACATGTCATGTACATGTGGTGGGATTAATTCAATGAAAGTGGAGATCATTATGTGAACCGGTACACATCGTCTATAGAGGCAACATGTCATCTAGGGTTTAAATATGAAATATTTCACCTGAGGAAATGGGGTTTTTAGCATACTTATCTTGTGTGGACTACACATCATGTACCTGAGGTAGACATCATGACCCATCCTCATGCCAATGATAATGTCACACATTGGGGGGTTTGGGTTCAACCCTTTGATTAGATCCCTAGTGCTCTCAATCCAAAACCCTTCCATAGAAAATTTCAAAGTTTCTCCTCCTCCCTATTTGAACTGATCAACATTAGATCATTGTTATGTCTACACCATGTCTATCTTGGTAAGTGTTATTTCTAGTTCATCCTTACGGTTGATCATAAGAGTCCAAGACATGCATTATCGGATCCACTGATCAATGAAGGGAGATTCTTGTTTTCTTCCTATAGATATTTTATAAGATCTTGTTCTGGATGTTGTTCCTTTGCTAGTGGTGGTGTGGCAGATGACCATTCATGAGGTATTTGGGTATTCTCTTACCCGCAAACCAAATTTTGTAAAAAAAAGGAATCAATAATAAGCTTTTTGGGTTCGATTTGAGTGAATTAATATATGTTTTTGGGATTCATTGGTTTTAGATTCTATTGCGGGCATGTTCGGCCCACTCTTTGAGGTATGTGGTTCCATTTCTAGCCTATGATGATGAAATATTTTTTTCATTTATTAATTAAATTATGAAATTATAATGATTTATTATTTGTGCCAAAAAAAGGTTTTGAAAGAAAATTATGTATTCCCATGATTTTTCTAAATGGATTGTTAATTGGGTTTGAATGGTTTTTAAAGCATTGAAATGGTTTGTGAAATGTTTTTCAATTGTTTTCAATGAATTGATATGAATTTGTAAAAAAACATATGGGTTACCTTGGGTATATAGGTGGGAGGTTTTCATGAGGCCATCATCCATTATTTTGTGATTATCAGGGGGATTTTCTCAGGGGGCTTCCCTATATTTCCTAGGCCCGTTTTTTTAGATAATTGATAATTTCTATTTGGTGGTTTACACATGGTGTATTCCTCAACATCCTAAGATTGTGTTCAAGGATTAGGTTTTGTGCACATGATAAATATTGTATGAGTAGTCAACTTCCTAGACAAATTGTATTCATTGTTTTCTTGATACCTTTTATCCTATTTTTTATAACTTTGCTTTCTTCGTTAGCAATGATATGTAGGTTTTTTCATGAGGAAAATGTGTCTGGAAACAAATATACATTATTTTGTATTGAGTTTTGAAAAGGGAAAATGTTTACCATAATTTATATTAAACTTATTTATTTCATATCATGACAATTATTATATTAAAATGAGAATACAAGATTTTGTATTTATAGACTTGTTATGGGAAAATTGGGTGGGATCCTACTGAGCCTATTTGCTCGAACATTATGCCCAAATTCAATGGTGAGTAGACCATTGTTTGTCATCCAATGTATGGAAGGGAATGGAATATCTACGAGGCCGTGAGGATCATGTAAATTAGTTGGGGAGGTTATGGTTAGATGGTGGGAGTTCATATATGTCATCGTTTGGATTAGTAGTTTGGTTTGAGTCCTTTGCAGTTGGACTTGACTTAGGGATTTACGATACTATTATAGTTATTATATTTCTGCTATTTTTATATAGTTTTTTGGAATTTATTTATATTTATTTTTCCAATGTTTAATTCATTAATTGTATATGTATATATTCCATGTAGTTTTTCATGTTGGGTGAAATCATTCCATCAATTTTTTTGTTGAATTCCCATGTGCTTGTCACCAAAACTTTGGGATTAGGTACGCCCTTTTGCAATGTGATGGATTTGGTCAGGTGCCGTGTTTGAGGGTAATTCAGGTCGGTTCATTATATTTATAATATTTATAACTTAATTTTAATTTTGTATAAGTTTATGTCATGATATAATTAATATGAACAAGAATAATAAATCCAATCATTTATGAAAAAAAAATCAATTCTAACAAAACACAAACAATTAATTGTTTATAAATGCATAATATAAGATCATAAGTAACTCATATATTATATTATATATATGAATGTGTTCCTATTATTCATTTGTAAATAATATATATTTATTATACATGAAACATGTATTAGTATGATGGGATTCTATACACAAGGTAATGGGTTTTCAAACCTCACTTTTATTTCTACAGGACATATTCTATATTCCCCAATTTTTTTATATTTTTTGTGGTGTTTATACTACCCTTTTACATGTTATATCATGAATTTAGTTTATTTAATTAAATTATAAGTTTCAATTGATTTTACTATTTCATGTATCTCGTGAATCAAATGATACTCATGACGTAAGGGATTTCAGTTTCACTTTTAACTTTTTTGATACACAAGTAATATTCACACCTCCATATTATATAAGGTGTATATATTTCCAAAAAACGATATTAAGTATGCATCCCCAAAAAATATTTTTATTAACATAACTATTTTATAACTTCTCTTTAATGGAGTAACGGTTTCAATGAGACAATTTTTGTAAGGTAATTATTTCTCAACTTGCCTCCTTTGAGACACATGTTATGTTATGCTCCTAACATCTTTAACAAGGTTTATATAATACCACATTGACATTTTATATGATGAATATTATAATTTTTAATGTATATATAACTTCATTTAATGTTATTACTTCACTAATATTACTATTCAATTTTACCAAACTGGTATGAGTTTATAACTACAATCTCATGAGTTATCAAAAATATTTATGATGATTATTTTTTTTGATGAAATCTCAAGACCTACCTCTCAAAACATTTCAGGTATTTTATAATCCTATCGTTATCCATAATCAATTAACAATAAAAATTTACATAACATTTTAAATATATAGAAATAAGAATTTTTTTTAATAAAATCAGACAGTATTTCGCTATTTTGTTGGAAATCTACATTCTATCAATAAAATGATATAAAAAATGTTATAAAAATGTTTTAAGTGACATTTTATACTAATTTTGATGGAAATGTATTTTTAAAATAATATTATTTTTTAAAAAGTTATCAAACTGATTGTAATATCATTCATTATTTTTTGGCGGGTTATTCTTAATGAAAATGGTATTCAAAATGGTTCTTTTCTAAAACGATGTTTTTATAAGGGTGAATGACATTTTACTTAGAAATGTTTTAAATAATTTTTATAGATAAATTTAGAAATTTTCAATGTTTATTTTTATGATATGTGTTTTGAATATTATCTATTTTATAAAAATTTATATTCATTGAAATGTTAGATTCTACAATATGTGCTCTCATAGATCTTTCAAAATCCATCTCAATCTAAGATGACATCCATTGGTGTAACATTTTTATTACAAGGGATATGATCCAATGATGCCATTATTATTATTTATCTGAATGTATTATGTTCATAATTAATTTTTTTCTAATTAATGATTCTCTTCAATTGTATATAGCATATTAAGATGCTTATGAAGTCCACTTATATTAATGGGTACATTTAAATTGAAATATTTATATTGTCTATCACATTTTTATTGTTTATGATATGATGCAATTATTATGTTACCCATTTCATTACATGGTTTATAATATGATTAAGGGTCCAGATATTGTGGCACACATCAATATGGTTTTCATTTTTTGATTTGTGGTTCCTATATATCCCTCTAATGAATTTGGAACTAAAAAATGTTATATTATCTTATAGAGTAATCTAGTGGTTACCCAAAGCATGTAATGGTGAGTACATAGGAATTAATCCCTTGCATATAAAAGAGGGTACATTGGTAGTCATAATAAGACTACAGAGGAGTGAACATTGGTACATAGATGCATACTATATATGAGGGTACATGGGTGGTTTTTCAAATCCTATAAAAGGTACATGGGTGGTAAGACCATGCCAGACATGATGTAATGTTCTTGGTGTGCATCCTTGACGTATGATTTTAAATTCATTTGTCTATAAAAAAAATATATCATATTCCTATGGTATTCTCTCTGGGGACATTTCCTTTTATTACCTTATGATTTGGGTCTTAAGATCATCCAATCATTATGAATCAACTCTTGCATATGATCTTTGACATGCATGCTAAGATCATAAAATTTTAGCCTCAATTATCATACCGTTATTCTCATGTTATGCATCATATCTCCATTATTTACAGATAAGATGAAACTATTCATATCAATTCTTATGTTTAATTTCACTATGATAAAAATAAAGTTTATAAGTATAATTACTAAATGTGATTATATTTTTTGGAAACATTTATTGTTGATCACGAAGATACATGATTTTGTGCCAGGTTTCCAAAGGCACAATACTATTACTATCATTAGGAATTTATTTATTTAATGAGTTGAATATTCATCTAAAATGAATAAATATCAATGTATGTTAATCCTGCATATCTACAAGGTGGGTATTTGTTTCATAATATTTATTTGATTACTATTATATTATACATTATACCACTATTTTATAACATGATCTTCTAACAATGATATACTCTCTTAAATCATATTCATTAATTTCAATATGATTCTTGTCATTGGAACTATAGTTTTTTTCTTGATTCATTATTATGAAATTTGAAATTTTTGGATTGTTTTATAAATTTTAATCCCATATTATCATAATATAATGATTATTTTCTGAATAAAAATTGTCATCAAATTATTTTATCATTTTAACCCCTGTGGGGAATCTAAGGTCATCATTATTTATGTTTCCATTTCCCAATAAATGTTTTCATATATTATTTATGTTATGTTTGTTAATTTTTATTAGTTGTGAAGAAAATTGTGGGAGATTATATAGATATTTTATATACAAATTTATTTATCTATCTATATTTCCAAATATACTTAACCATTATTGTTGTATCATTGATCACGATGATATTTAATGACTATCAATCTCATGTAACATACTATTTCAGTATTTAATTCAATGGAATCTTCATGATCGATACATTATAACACTGAGAAGGAAAAAAATGAAGTATAATTTTATGAGAAAGAAGGATTATTCATTATTATCCATGATGGTGGTTGGAATAGAGCTAATTCTATGTGATTTTAAAAGGTTTTACCCTGCTATATTGGTTAATGTTGTTAGATATAACCATACCTTATTAATTACATCGCAACCATACAATGAATGATCAAAAAGTATATATAACAACAATAATGAAATATAGAACATTGTAGGGATTATACTAGATTTCAATTATGACAATGAAGGAATTAAACGATTTCTGAAAAAAAAAATATGGTTTTAACATATATAATAATTAAATTAAGATATATTTTATGATACACCTAGATCAATATTCTCTACCATCCTAGAATAAAAATTGTGTGCATTTTTCTTAATAATAATTTTTTGGGACAATATGAATGGTTAGACTTAAATGTGTCTATAATAATGGTTGGTATATTAAAAACAAAATGTAGCATGATAGTTCCCTATAGTATTTATGAGACTATAACCCTAACTACATAGTAATTTTATAACCGTAATATGTATTTTATTTTGAATCAATAAATAATTTATAATGTAAATGGATTCATTTTTTAGGAATATATAGAACTAAATAAGTCATTATATTTCATTTCTAATTGTGTTATGTTATTAGTTATACAACTCTATCGTATTTAAAAAAATTAATCTGTAAGGATTCAGGGCGAACCGTTGTCAAATTTATATGATCAAGATCAATTTTTAACCTTAATATTTTAATGAACTATGTTTAATAAATTGGTTAGAGATATGAGATTTAGCATATATAATCATTCTTAAACAAATAGTCAATCTGAAATGAATCTTCAAACATGATAGGGTAAATTGAGATTATTTAAATAGATTTAAATCGAGTTTATAATAATATCATTTTAAATGTAATCATATTATTTGATTACAGTTTCCATTCTATCTTTAGAAATGAACCTTATGACTCTATATATGGGAATATGTCTATACACTAATGGAAACATTTGTTATACAGATAGTTTTAAATAGTTGGTTTAACCCCTAAAACTATTTTTATAGGATATACTCAGAGTTTTATGAATAATGGGTGAATGAGGTCTCTCTCTAGTCAAATTCCAATTATTTAAATATAAATAGTGGGAATATGACCATTTATTATTAATACCAACGTTTAAAAAAACCCATGGGTATATATCTTTACCCATGATTTAGAAAATACATGGTATTTATCATCCAACCAGGGAACCTATAACAATGTTTCACCAAATTTTGGGTATAAGTATTTTTCCAAACAAGGCAGTAGAAGCATATCATTCCTACTACACCTCTTTCCAATCAACTAAAAATTTAATGCTATAAAAGATAAAATAAAAATATTTTTTAATTTTCATTTTATCAACTAATATTCTTAATTTTTAAACCATTTACAAAACTAAAACATATATTTTTATATGTCCATAAAACCATTCAATTAAGGTCATTACATAAGATCAACATGTCTCATTAATACCAACTAAAAAATAGAGGGGATCAATGTCATCCACATCACCAATAAAATCATCCTCATCACAATCACAAACACCATTTTCTCTATCAACATCGTCTGGAGGAGAAACACCATCATCATCTATAGTTGCATCACCATCATCATCAATAGAGCTATCACAACCTCCATCATCTCAATGTCCACTAGGACCCTAATTGGATTCACTCGTACATATATAAAAATTTAACATTGATTACTTATATGACTAAATAATATTGGAATACTTTAATGGTAGTTATTGTATTATAATAGAAATATTTTTCATCAAATTTTTTATGATCATATTACTAATTTAACACCCCATTAATGTTTTTTTCAAATTACATACTTCTTGACAAACACATTATAGATCAGGGGTTTCAGATGGTTGAGAGGAGCCCACTGAGGACCAATACATAGTAGGGATTAATTATTTCCATTGTCAACATTAGCATCTCCCCTAGTGTTCATCACCAAAACAATAACTCATATTATCATTTGGTCTAATGTTTTCGTCTTCATTATCAACAAGGGCCTTTAGAGAAGACAATTGAAATATAATAAAGAAATATAATTATCAATTTTTTATAAATATTTGAAACAAAAAAAAATCTTAAAATCTTTTCTTTTTTTTCATTTACTACACTATGATATTTTTTATTCTTACTTGAGAAAGAAAAAATTTCTCAAGGCATATGACCTTCTATGCCTTCTACCAAATAAAAAAATTGACATTTATTAGTAAACACATATTATTAATATAAACATTATATAATCATGAATAAAAATGAAATATAATATTTTTTAAATGAAATAACTATTAATGAATTTAATCATGTGAGAAGTAGTGATAAAATTTTTAAAGTAAAATATAATCATTAACATTGTATTATTTTAGAAAATAATTACAATCATTCCATAAATATAATCTATTATTTAGTTAAGAAAATATAAATAAAATCCAAGTTAACACCAACAAATTTCATTGAAATTGAATATCATTTTATTGTAGGTTATATATAATAATTCTTGAAAAATTATAAAACGATCAAAATTTTAATTTATTAAAGTTAGAAAATTTTAATTATTTAATTAATAGAATTTTTTTGGAAGAAAATAAGATCATCATTAATATTTTATAATAAATAAATTGTAGGAGGAGTAATGGGCTGTGGATTTGTTGAGTATTAAATTGAAAATGTTGTCAATGTTCAAAGGATGGGTGTTGGCTCATTTGGTTAAGGATTTATTAGAGTAAGTTTTGGTTTCTCTAAATTGGTTGGATCTCTTGATCAGTTTTCAGCATATATAATACTTTGTTTTCATTGGGGTGTGGCACAAGTGAAGGGGAAAATGAATCATGTTTCGTCTGAAGATGATTCACGGGTATAATTTCCCATCATGTTTATGGTGGTATCTATTTCAAAAAAGTATAATGAAAATGTATAATGATAATATTATAGTTCTAATTAGTGGGATCAAGAGTTTATGCCTTTATTTATCATTTGGGGGAACTCATTGCCTAATTTTTTGACATTATCATTGATGAAAAAGTTCATGCATGACGTTTTGAGTATAGTTTGAGGCCAAATAATCAATTAAGGATTTCATATTGTTAGTTTATGACATGAAAAAATGGGAAGGATCATGTCTACCTTATCAATATAGGTTTTTAGTGTGTTTTGAAATCTAAAATATGTGTCTTGAAGCTCCATGTTTTTTCTCTATTATAAAATTTTATTTTTTATATTTATAAAAGAAATAAATAGTATTATTTCTCAATGATTCATGTTGTATCATTGGATTATTATGTTTTTGTAAATATTTGTTTCTATAAGGGGTGGTTTTGTGGTAATGTTTTATTGACGAGGGTGATAAGATTTTAATATATTCATCCTTGATTTTTATTATATTTTGAATTTATAATGTATCCCCATTAAAATATTAGTATTTATTAAGTATTTAGGAGTAGTTACATTGGATGGTGTTAGTTATATTAATGATGAGTCACCCTTATCAGTTCTAGTTTAGGAATGTCGACCCCTCGGTTTTCTATTAATTTTTAAAGAATTTATTTTTTGTTTTGATCATTTTTTTTCTCAAAATGAAAATGTTTTCACTGAATGAATATTTAAAAAAGATTTCCAAAAAAAATTCTCATGATAACCTAGATCAATATATTCCAAATAAACACATACATAAGTTTAAAAAAAATTACAATTTCTATCATTATATTAAAAGAATCTATATCACATTATAGACCATCACATCACATTTGATGATCACATCGTTCAAAAATATAATTTTTTTTGAAATACAATTGAACTATTATATTTACCTTCATAATCTATAAATAATTTCCAAAAAACATTTTGAAATCATTTTAAAATGAATCTATAAAATACATAATGATTTCTGAACACAAGAAGTTGCCACTTCATCAATGTCACATAGAAATGATTAAAAAATAGGATAACTCTTTCAAATAATATTCACTAAATAATGTGGTACAACACAATAATTAGGTGACATAGCCTTAAATAATCCTATACAGGATCCAATTTCCATGGGTTTCATCTAAACACTCATGTAAATAAGTCCAAATTTGGGACAAATCCATTAGGTTTTCATTACTAATCATTCTTACAAACATTTTATGTTTCATCTAAAAATATAAAAATAAATCCTATAAAGATTTACCTCTATAAAATGTAACTAAAATGGTTTATATCTCACATGTCCAATTTCCTCACAATATCATTCCAATAAAGAGTATCTTAGAAACATTTCCTTAATATATTAATTTTTTACTAGGAATGCACATATCGAGGACATATCCTAGTCCTCATAAATATACAATTAAAATCAAAATAGATTTGATGAATATAAATCATTAAATGATTAAAATATAAATCATAGAAAAAAACCCATGATTTACCTCCTTAAACCCCCACAAGAATATAAACAACAACCTAAATCTATCTAAATCATATAAAAGTGAATAAATTTAAAAATTATAGTCAGGATATCATAATATTTTATGATTATAATGTCACATTAAAATCTTAGACTACTATTGATTCTAATGTGATGAAAATTTTTTGGAATTGAATTGGAAATATGAAAAATAGTTAAAATCACTATTGAAATCCTTCAAGTCCAGAAAATATTTCTTGATAGCACTATCATAATTTAATGTAAATTTTTAACATAAATACTTTCTTTAATATATTCAAAACAATTTAATGTACTCCAACATTTTATTTCAAATAACTATTAATTAATTGTACATATTTTAACATTGCAATAACTTCTCATTATTGAGCGTTGTACAAAACCCTAATGTGTATAGATATGTCATTGATTATTTGTTTCATTTTTGTCTTCCCAATGATTCCTACAAATAATATTTCAATATAACTAATAAGAGTTAAATTTGTTTGAAAAAACCTAAACATATATATTACAATAAACTCAACAGTCTTTCATTATGGAGTCATTTTTTATACTATATATTTGGAGTGTCTTGAAATATGGGTACACATAATAGATCATAACCAAAACTACAACTCCTACCAAAATATAACTCATGCATGTATGATCACCATAAATCCCCGATATCCATTATCCTTGAAACCATAGCAATATAACCATCAGGAAATTCAAACCTAATATGAAAATAACATTTTAATTCATATAAATTCTAAAATAATATATATATATATATATATTACTCATATATGTTACCATGATTTGTCATCGATTTCATTATTGAGATTTCTCCATGATACTAGTTCCACCAGAATTATAATGTGGTTAACAGATAATGTGGCACTAAAACTTTTAGATTGCCTATAAATATTACCTATCATATAAATTTCTCCATTATAATCCACCATTGGTAGTGTTTGTCGATTCCAGGCTTCCAGCTGATGGGTGTTACCAAATTTAATTATAGAATATTTAAATTAATAATATAAAAAGGGGAAAAGAAGAATTAAGTCACTTTATAATATGATAAAATTAATGTGATATAATTTGACCCAATTATAATAAAAAACCAAATGTGTTTTTTTATATAGGTTGTGACAGATCCATAGGTTTCCCTGGATAAGTATCCTCTGAATGATTTCTCTTTTCAACGTCATCTGTGTGATCTCAATAAAATTAATTGATATTTGCTGGTATAGAATCATCAAATCCATTATAGAGAGAACGAAATGTCGGAGATCCAGACATGCCATGGTATGGGCAGTACAATGAGTATTACAATAAAGGATATAGAAATGGTAATGGTTGAACCATACCTATAGGTGGTGTTGACATCATATCAAATGATGAGTCTAAATGGTATGATATTTGAATGTGTGGGAACATCACCATATTCTATGTAGACATGGTTTGGGAATAAGAGGGTAAATTAGATGATAGTGGTGGCATGGGTGGGAACATCACTTCCAGTGCTGTAGATATGGCGTATGAAAAATCGGATAAATGAGGTAATGATGGAGGCATGTGGGGGAACATAACTAGAGTCTCTAGTAAATGATGGAAAAGTTTAATATATGGGATTTCAACTGATGGTTCATGGTGGAAACATGTATGATTTGTTGTCCATCTAGTTCTAGTGTCATCCTCGCTCAGACCCATACATGTAAGATATGGAAGATCAAAATCTTGTGCAATTAAATTTCCCTGAAACAATTTTGATAAAGAATATGAACATGTAATTATATTTACTGTAGATGAAAAATATTTAAATTATATTACTCACTATGGAAATCATAGGAGATCACCCACTCCCATGCATCTATTGATCAACATCCAATAATACCTTCCTTTGGACATCATTCATAATCTGAATAAGACATAAATGAATAATTTTTTGAAATAATTTTTAAAGGTAATTTAGAGAAAATTGATGTAAATGAATTTATAAACAATATGAAAACATTTTTTTGTACAATAATTTTATACCATGTAATTATTTTTTAGACAACTCATTTTGAACATTATTTTTAAATAGAAATAATTATAATAGAATGTAAAAAAACCAAAAAATACAAAAACATACATTTCTTACCTGAGAAAAAAAATTAATGTAGTTATTATAATACCATAGTGAGAAACTCTTGTCATGATAAACTAAATGAACTATGAAAATATATGGTTACTTCAATATATTAACAACCACTACTTCATGTTCAACAAAAACTCTCACAAAGGGAAAATTTAACTAATCAAATGATATATTTTGGCCAATACTGATTGGGGATTCAAGGATTTCAATTTAGTCCCCAGCATTGTGAAATATATATATTTATATTATTCCTATAATGACACCATAATAAGGACTCATGTGATCTTTCAAATTCAACAATTGTTCTTCTATTGATACCAACATGTATGGATCATCAGTTTCCAAGAATCGACTCATGTCAATAATTTTAAATCCACATTTATCAATAAATTTACCCTATCGCATCATTGAGTAATGACAATTACATTTCATCTTGTTGAATCGACCTCGTCATTAGAAATCCAATAAAAACATTCTCTGAAAAATCCCAAAATAGTACAAAACTTCATATCGAAGATAACAATTTCACGCACTGGCATAATAGTTCAATGTACATGGTAACATGAAACCAAAATGTTGTGTTAACATTTACATAGATATATTAGTTGTAACAAATTTACTCCAATTTATTGTTATTGATTTTCATTCATGAACCAATGAATGGGGGCCAAAAGCCAAAAATCACAATTCTTAGGAAATAAAGTCTACATGGAAACTCAATAAAAGAAATATATATGAATAATAAAATTAAAAAATAGTATATATTATATTTTTATGAGATTAATGGGAATAACTTTTATTTCAACTAAGAAGGAAACTCCTGGCTATACACATCTTCTCTACTTATCAAAGGCACAAACTAACGAACACTAAAAATAAATTGTTTTTCCCTACTTAAAATTATATAATAGTATATTTTATATGTGAAATCACATATCATGAAATAACATATATAAAAACAAATTTATTATATTATATATTCAAGAACAAACCATAGTTTTAAAAGAATATGTGATGTGGAATATCACTTTCTTTAATTCAAAATGTAGTTGATGTTTAGGAACCCAAAATTCCTAATTTTTGGGGAAGAGGTGTAAATGATCTAAGAAGTTCCCTGCACTACTCATCTATATTTCTCATTGTCTCATTAATTATTACAATCAAATAAGTCAAATAAATTTTACAAAAATTTGAACATTCTTAAGCTAGATGAACTCTCATAATTGATCCTTTTCGATTATTCATGTTTCTAAAAAATTATACAATGCACATATTTCATTTAGTAGGATACATTCAAAAAACAAAATGGACTTAACATGATGTGTTTATATTGGATGATAAAAACTTATAATAATCATGTATTTGCAAATGAAGGATGAATTGTTTTCCAACTCAAAAAAATTAATGCGGCCTCTAGAATACTTTTTTCAAGAATGCCTTGGATAAATTTTTAAAATATTCCTTAAAAAAATGGAACAAAGAAATTACTTTCACCGTTATATTATTAGATAACAAATGATGAATTTATATTAGAATCAATTCATGAATAAGGATGTGATAATCATGAGTTTTTACAAATATTTATTTCAGAACCCTTTTGTTGACACATTTATGCAGGATGCTGGAATAGCTAGGAACCTTGATATTATCAAATACATTCGAAAATGGTTTTTTTAAACTGGTTCTCCACATATGATGAACAAAGATACTTGCATTCAGTTTTACCAATATACACAGGATGTAGTTATTGTGGATTACCCCAATCTATCTAGTCTGAACATGTTCAAAAGTTTTCATTGCTCTTCCCATTAATATTTAGAAGATTTGAAATAAAAATTATAAAAAAAATCTCAATGTGCATCACATGTAAATAATGATATAACAAATTGGTATAACAATATGGAAACTCCATAAAGAAAAAATTCTTTTTCTAATGGTTAGTGGCCTCACAGTCAACATTTTCCCCCTTTTTTATTTTGATCTGACCATTCAATAATGAAATATTTAAATCATTAGGTAAATTAATAATATTGGATCATAACGTATGTTGAGGTGGTTTATAGGTGACAACACAATTATAAAACCTATGTTGATTTTTCATGTAATGATGATCTATTGAAAAACAATATTTGATACCGTATGAAACTAAAACCTTGTAAATATTTCATCCATATTAATCATGTATTCTTCATAAAAATAGGACATAATTGTTTCACATTTTTTCTCCAACCATGCATAATTAAATAGACATGGAAATCATTTATATTCTATAGAAGGGAAACTCACATTTGAAATATATTTGTTGAAGAAGCATCGAATGTGCGCTCACCAATATTCCAATGATGATTCATCTATCTTATTAATGATTAAAAGTGGTCATCTATAAGATTTCCTGGATCAAAATGTCAATATATCTGTATACGCAAAAATTGAATGGTTTTTTCAAACACATGCATGAAAGAGGATTTTAAATGTGAATAAAAAATGGCCACACTTTTTTAATAGTAAGAATATAAAAATCCATATTAAAACCATCATGATATAGACCAAACCCCATATTACACATAGAAGCTGGAAAATCAAGATTTTTTTTAAAAAAATGATTTCAATAATAATAAATTTTTAGGATAAACCAAATAAGAAAAACATTTTATTCTCTCAGCCTAATTCCACACATATGGGTTGAAATTTATATAGTAATGAATTGATTTTGAATCCTAGGAATCAATGGAATGTGGATCATTAAATTCTGTGTCACACGAGTTGGGGTTCCATCTAAATTTTCCATCAATCATGATGTTCCAAAATCTTTATAGTCATTAATATAATTTGTTTCCTCCCAAAATACATTACAATATTTCAGATAAGCATGAAAATTATTTAAATAAATTTCAAATTACATAATTAACATCCATTCATTATAATGATTTTTGGTAACATCTTCACAATCAGAAATCATGTCTTTCAAAAAAGTAAGAATATAATAAATGGTGGTATTCTTAATTCCATACAAGTTTTTTTCAATGATTTAAACCCATTAAAAATTCAATATTTGTCAATAAATACATTCCTTATATTCTAGACCTCTATTATAATCCATTAATGTTTTCAAACTATCAAATTCATCATCTTCAGTATTTTCCTCAGGTGTGTTGATATCATTTCAATCGTGCACTGCCATACTATTTCTCTCTTTATGGTGAAAATATTGAAACTGATCAAATATAATATTATCCTCACCACATCATTAATTTAGGTCAAAAATAGTAGATGATTATATCTTCTCTCCATGGTGGTACCCAAAAAAACTATTTGTTTCAAACACATCATTCATTATATGGTAATAAACTTATTTACTTATTAACAATGTACATACAACACATTTATATCATGGAGATTATTTATAACAACAATGTGATGAATTGTAAAATGAAAAATCTATAAAACAACCATTTCGGTAAAATCAGTTGAAATCTGATCAACATGATAAAACTATCTTCAATCAATTCCATTATAGGGAAATAAATTTATGTTCTCATAAACAATGTAAAATATAATTACAAAATTCATATATTATTTATTAAAATATATGAAATATTTTTTTGAAATAATAGTACGTTAAAACATATAATTATTACATAATGAAATTTTAATTTTATTATAGAACAGAATGACCTAAAATATAAAGATAATAAGTATATTTAAAATATGTCAAAATATTAACTAAAGCAACCAAAAGAATGGAAAATTGTGTTTTGAAGACCAAGAGGCTTGAAAAAAATGTAAAAAATATTTAAATTTTGATAGAAAACAAACTACGTCTACCCATATCCATTTGAAAAGTAAGTATATAACATCTATTTTATCATCCAATCATGATGAAAAATTAAATTACCCTGTAATCCATGAAAGATATTTTTTATTACATTAAATAAATGAGACCAACTAAATATTTACAGAAATTGTATATATAGTTTGTGATAATTTAATAAATATATGATTAAAAAAATTCATTATCTATAACCTTTAGGAAAAAAATATTACATTATCTTTTTAAAATTCTTATAAGAAAAGGAACTATTTAATTATATGATGTTAAAGTAATAAAATGTACTAAATAGTATATGACTTTTACTAAATATTGAATTTATAAAAACCATATCTCATAAATTATAAGACCTAAAAAATATTTTTATTTCTAATGAAATGAATAATATAAGTTCCTTTAAAAAGAAAAAAAAATAATAGATGGGTTTCAAATCCATGTGGATTCAAATATTGAAATATGAAGAACCTAAATATCTAATCAATCAGATTATGTATAGAATATTGATGGTGATTGTAAAATAATTATAACTATAATCTATAAAATCATTAGAAAAGGAAAGGATAAGTATAACAGAATACTATGAAATAAATTATTCTAATATGAATTTGTAACTTATTATTCTATAAACATTACTAAATGGAAGTAAAATAATTTTAGGATAATGATCTAGATTAAAAATATCAAATGAAGAAGTGGGGAACATATCCAAAAAAGATAAAATAATTTGGTGATTGAAAAATGGAATTCTGAAGAGGGAAAAGAAGAATCATGGTGAGCAAATAAATGGGGAAAAATACATCATTCCTGATAAAATCTGAAATAGATCGTGAGAACATAAAATATTTTAGGGAAAATTATTATAATTATAATGGGTAATCAGTCAATGATAACGATTTTATAAATGAAACGTCTATTGAGTGTATGCATGACATGAATTTAATGTATAACATTTATATAATAAAAATTGGATCATGTTGATAAATATTCTAAAGAATGATTTTTGAATGAAATCAAATCTATATAAAGAGTTTTTAAAAACAGAAACATAGAATAAATAAATGTTTAAATATAATGATAATGAAAAGATCAGGACTGATATTAAAGAAAATAGTTTTTTAAAAGTATACCATGAAATTATTTTGAAATCATTTTTTAATCCAGTAACACCACGGACAAATGCATTAATAAATTGAATAACAATTTATATTAAAATTTTATATAAAACTTATAAATATTATAATATATATTATTTCAAATTGTGATTGTAAATGTTGAAAATACAAGACATGATGTGCTTCAATGGACGATAAGAAATGGGTATCTATATCTATATATGAATAAATATTACAAGTAATAGTAACATCCCAATAATAGAATTAAGATTCGGTAAAAATTATATTGGAAAAGTAGAGTTATAGTAGGAAGATTTATTAAAATAATTTAACTTATAATGGAAGATACATGTTTACTCTCTATCAATTGTATTATATTATGTTTGGTTATAAAATATTTTAATTTTTATTCTCATATTAAAAATTCATGAAATATATTACTCAATTACAATAAATTATTATTTCACAGAAAAAGAATCAATAATAATGAAATGTATAGACAAAAAAACATAAAAAATATTTACCTAAATAAATCAAGAAGAGTATAGATAACAAACTTATACTTAAACATCCACACACAACCAATCTATCTCAAAATATTAAAAACAACTTCTATAATTCTATTAAATTTACAAAACTAAAAAAATCAAAAAAACTAAAATAATTTTTTTAAACGTTGGTTCCAAAGCCTCATTTTTTATTAAATCAATATAAAGACCTCTTAAATGGGGTAGAAGAAGACCCATTACATAACCTGAAGGCCCAGTGGCGATTTAGACCAATGCATGGACTGTAGGCCCAAATTTGTGGTCCAAGTCCCATTCTTTCAATACTAATTCTACAATATCCACCTTTTCCAGTACAACACATTACCCGCCGGTGCTATAGTTTCATGTTGCTTCTATAGTGACATGCCACCGCTATAGTGCATGTCATTGCTAGAGTGCCTCCACTACTACAATACCCCACTTTACAGCTACTGTACTAGTGGCCAATGGGTTTAGAACCCAATTTTTCATGTAGGATTAAAGGGTGCTTACCAATAAACCAAACCCCAACTAAAAAACTAAAATATCATCATGCCACATCTAGAAACATTAAAAAAAGAAGGAATGGATTATTTTATAGCCTAAATGAAAAATAAAAAAAATAAAAAAATAGTAATAAAATTAACATAATGATTTGGAATTCACTTATGAAATGTTGTTGAAGTTTCAAAACAAAAAAAATTATAATAGAGTAGGTTGATGGAGTAGTTGGAGGTCAGCACTAGCTAATCGCTTGGTAGGTCGACGCTTGCTATGGTGGTCTTTAGTAACTCGGTAGGACGCCGCTTGGGAAGACACTAGCTGGTCACGAGGGCTCTCCTGAGGAGCTCACCGCATGATTCGGGAGAGAATAATTAAGGTAGTATTTCATGAATGGGGGGGAGGCATTGAGATGCCAAATTTGTGAAAACAAATACCATGGGTTTATAAAAGAAATTTATATATGACACTCTATAACAACAATTTAATAAAATCGTTGGTCTATCATCATATATAATAATGATTTTAACAAACCATTGATATATCATAGATCTAAGAACATTATACAGATGGTTTGGTAGAATTTTTGGAATAGATGTATGGGGAACGCCCAACATTTTAGTAGTGATAACTCTAACAAGTTGGGGTGAAGCAATACATAGTAAAATGATGGGTATAAATCATTATCTAAAAATGGAAGAGATGATTCGAAATATTCAACATAATATTAAATCTATTAAAAATCTATATAAGAATCACGTAGTTGGTCGTAGGTGGAATTTGATATTTTAACATTGAGATAATGTATTTATTTGAGTACAAACATCAATGAAGGTTTTAAATTTTAGGAGTAATGAAATTTTCTGCCCCAGATAATTTGGCCCTCTAAAAATACTGGAGTGTGTAGGGATTCTAGATTATCATCTTTCACATCTAGAAAAAATAACCCATGTTAATTATTTGTTCCATGTATTGTTTTTAGAGAATATATACTTATCCCTTCTAATGTACTAATCTAAAATATTATTCAGTTTTAATATCACCTATATTATAAGATATAAACAGTAAAAACATTTTATCATATAGAAAATGTAATATGAAAAACGATGACCCACCATGTAAATGTTCAAAATATAAATCCTAATTTTAATGATGTATCATAGAAACCTAAAATTATAAATTTTTATAGGTATCATCATTTTTCAATTATATATTTGAATATTTACTGGTGAAATTTGGTTAGAATGTAACACCTCATTATTTTACTATTCATTTTCCAAAAAAATCAATTTTTAGTAGAATGAATAACATTAAACACTAAACTAAAATTAAACCATTTATATTTTATTTGGATATAATATTATAATTAAAAAAAATATTAATACATTATGATAATTCAATATGAATCATCATTAGATAATGTTCATGTGGAATAAAAATTGAAGAAAATAAAAATAAAGAAAAAAATATTAATAGTCAAGGATTTCCAATAGTATCATATCCCTGATTATAAAAATATAGAGAGTCAAAAAATAAATATACACGATATGATGATCGTTAATTAATTTTGATTAATGTATTTCGGAATATATTTATTATTATATAAAAGAGTGAAATGTAATCATTATAAAAATTTTCATTGAAACTATAGTCATTGATTATATGGTGACCGAGTATTCATTTACTTAAATGATACATATATAATATTTATTATACAGTAAAAAATTATGTGTAATATAATTCATATTCAAGCGATCAATGAAAATTTTACTATTTAATATTTATTTGTATTCAATAAATATATTATTTTTGTCATTAAATAAATATAATATAAGGAAGATGACCGATCAATGGTAACTGGGTAAGAGACGTAAACCTGTTGAACCCAATGATCATTCAAATAACATATTAGGGAATTTAATATATGATTCATGTAACACCCCAAATTTCCACGGTACATTTCTCTTTGAATAATGAAATAGCTTGTGTTGTATGGAACTTCAAGATTCAAACACGCCACGACCAATCAAACAATCTGTTATGAATAGTAATTCCAACATATTGAAATTTAATATTATTATTACAAAATGGACCTCTTTTTTGTATTTTTAATATAAAAATTATATTAGGGTGAATTTTTTGTACTCTTATGAAAATATTCAAATTTTTTGAATAGTGAAAAATACTAAATTTTAATTAAAAATATATTTTTTAATCAAAATAATTAATAGTGGTAAATTATACATTTGAATGGTTTTTAAGTATCAGTATATTATATTTTTATCAATTAATATAATATAGGTCATTGACTGTAATTTCACATTTAAACTAGACATAAACAAGTTTCAATCTTTTGATAGTTATTATTTCTTAAAAACACGTTTTTTGTTTTGACAACATGAATAAATTTTATATTAATTTATGCCACTTCTATGTTTCAAATTTAGAAAAATGGATTTTATTTTTGTAATCAGGAGATATAAATTGTGTAAATATTTAACTAAATCTTTTAGACATTATGAATAATTACTTCGGTAAATATTTTATTTAACATTGCTGGATGGGTAAATCTGGTAAATAAGAGATAGAAATAATATTATAATAATATAAAATTACCCTACCACATGTCCTAACCCCATTTATTGATACATTTCTAACCATGGGCATCCGTGAGTCATTTTTGGGACCCCATGGAACCCCATGAGAGTGATAATAACACATTATATTAATTAATTAAATGTAAAGATAAAAATTACATGAACATTTTTCATTTTGTAAAACAATTTTTACCTGGAGTTATATAAGTTAGAATTTAAAATATAAATATTCATTTGAAATCTAAAATAATTTTCTACATCATTAAATATTTTTTATAATTTTTAAACTTCATATATATGTAATTATGTATGACACAATAATGATGCAATGCTTCCCTCATTAATGAATGATTTAAATAAAAAATATTATAAAAATTAAAACAATATCCAAAACCTATACAATTATTATTGTATTATTTTATTTAGAAAATTATTCATCTTATTTTTTACTTAAATGAGTTTTGGACCTTTGGAATCTGAAAATCATTATATAATAAAATAATATTTTAAAACAATCTTAAAAAGCCCCTCCCCCCATTATAAAATACCCTCAGATCAATCCGATTCCTCACACCTCTCAAGCCCCTTGGATCGTCTATCCACCACCCAATTAAGAACCCTAAATTCCTCTATTCCATCTAGAAGCCTTACCATAGGCATAATCCTCATCAACGATGCATTTTGGTTAAAACCAATGTGAGGTACCTGATTTAAAGATAACATCTCCTCTTCAGTTCATTTGTTTTATTTTACTTCTCCAACCACATGAACTCACAATATTCATTTATTTTTTTAAACACCAGTATCCTCAAAATAATAGGTTGTTGTTATGAGATGTATTTGAACTACACAAAAACAAACCTTCATCTAATGGGTATAGAACATAATAATTCTATGGAAAATGAACTACTGCCTCACGAAATGATGATTGTTCAATATTCTACAACCACATATTATGGTGGCCATTATGATGGAACTATAATTATATATGATATTTATTTTATCTATAATATTCGTTAATTCTCTTTTATAGCATGCCTTTATTTATTAATGTTTAATATTTACGTTAATTTCATTTGAGAAAGTGCGAAAAACTTCCCCCTTAAAGTGATATGGCTCATTCATACCATATATTGAACATATAAAGGATGGTTTTAATGAAATTTTGTAAAATATATAAAATATTATAGTATACTTTAATAATAATATACCTTTGTATCATTATGAGCCAATGCGTACAAACAGAATATAATCTCCACGAATGAGATAAGATTCATTCCCCCTCATAATCATTCAAGAATAATTTTCATTTGATTTTTAAAAATAATATTCAAGAACAAAATATCATTCTAGATATGAATCAAATACATCTTATACATAACAAACAAGACTTATATAATAAAAAATATAATAGAGAACGAATCAGTTAACACCCTAAACAATGATATGACAAAAATATTATTAAAAAAACAATAGTAGAAGATCATATATGAGGTCATATTTTTAGGTTTTTAAGTATAATTTAATAACAATTATTTATATATTATACTGCTGTTTAACATACCCTCTACCAAGGAAAATTACAACGTAAGGGTTAAATTTCACAATCACTTTATTATCTGGGGTTGTTTGTGGATGAGAATCTTCTAGGACTTTTTTGTCATCAATATCAATGTTTCTTAAAAATATACTTCAAATGATTTTTACTATTCCCTATAATTTGGATTAATGTCATTTATACGATTGTTTTAATTTTTGTAAAATGTTTTGAATGGAATCATTCTATAGTTTTCTAAATAAGGTAATTTATGGATCTTTCATCAAATTAATGTAATAATGTTTTTTAACTTATACTGAGGGTGCAGTTTATATACACTGTTATAACACCTTTGAAGCTTCCCTTACAAACATATAAGAATATTTTCAAAATTAAAGTTTTCTTTTAGAATTACATGACTTTTATATGGTTTCAATATAGAACGAGATATTCCTATTAAATAATTTTGATTTCATATAAGACAACATCCTTTTAATATATTTTAAACATGTTTAAAGTTGATTTATTACTTTAAAAATATTCCATATTATATTAGTGGTCTGTGATATGTTTTAATGTGGATAATTTGTTTTTATACTATTCATGGTTTATGGATAACATATTTATATATCATATTATAGTGTTAATATGTGTGTTTATGTTATGTTTCAACAATTTTATATGAGGAATGGATTGGAATTAATAAGTGATGGGTGGAGCCCTCTATATCTCCTTGATGCATTTGTAGTTCTAATGAGACAAAATTGTGGCTTAGAACAGAGCCTTGACAAAATATTATTTGTATTCTTGTCACATGGTCTTAACTATGTGGTTTGGATGGCCGGGATTATGCATTCCATAATTATAAAATTAGGTACTGATATTACATTTGATTATTCAACTAGTAGAATATCCATGTGAATAAGTAAATGGAATTATTTGATTTTTCTTTCTCATATTATGTTGATGTTTATTATTAAGAGGCCAATGTTTTAGTCTTATATATTGCCTAAAATGTTTATGCTTATTTATGAAATTAGCACTATATTTTTATCATTTATGAGAAGCTAAGCTCACCCTTGTTATGTTTAATTTTCCCATTATGTGAAGAAGTGTTTTATAGTTGACTTGTAGGGAAAGGCTAAGAGATATAAGTGTGTTCTAATGGGGAACATTTTTTTTCTATCACAAGATGTAATGTAAACATTATTTATGTATCTAGTACATACAAAGCTACTAAAATAATCGGTCATTCGGGACATGATTCCTTACATCATACCAATGTTATGTAATAATACACAGACTTTGGGTAACTACGGTCAGGGTGTTACAATTGGAAGTAGAGGTAGTTTAGTATAATACATTAAAACTAGATTTAGATAAACTCAGATTATAGAAGAGTACCCTAATACATACTTTGAGGATTAGTATATAAGAACAGCGTTTAATTTTGGTAATGTAGAAATTTTTGTAATTTTACAAGAAATAAATCTATGTCTAGATACAAACAGATAGAGGTGGATCTGGCATAGATGTATCTATAGTAAAAACACCGACGAAGAGTTTTGTGATTGACCTGGGATATCCTGTACACGACAATGGGCCTTGCTGTACTTTTGGTTATGACACTTCTAGGAGATATTCTTAGGATAATTGACATTTTATTTAAAAACCATTATGAAATATTTATATGTATGTACATGTTAAAAAATAATTTTTATGGTTATGGACTGTATCAATAAACTGTCCAATTTATGTTATGGGTTTTGCAAGTTTTTAATTATGTATTTCCATTTTTAATCTAATTATGGGTATTCCATTGTATAGAAATTGATCCTAGTATAAGGAATATAAACTCTATCAATGAAGGTAATCAATGTAGGGATTTACCTCAATCCCAAGATAATTATAATGCAGTTGGTTATGCAACTAGTGCAGATCAGTTTATTACTATACTGGGACAACTCACTCAGGTTATGAATAATATCCCTACCTATATAGAGCACCCTGATCCACAACATGGAGGTTCAATGTTAGAATGATTCATGATGCAATAACCATCAACATTCAATGGGACTACAGATCTATTTGTAACTGATCAATTGATAAGTTCCTTTGTGAAAATATTTTATGATTTGGGGAGTAACGAAAGGGAAAAATTTGTCATGACACTTTATCGTCTCATGGGAGATATAGATAACTGGTGGTCATTAATTCAGCAAATGATGGAGGATGAAGAATAATATAATATGGAATAGAGGGAGTTTAAGGATATTTTCATAGAAAAATACTTTCTTCGTTACCATTAAGAAGATATGGAAAGACAATTTCTAAGTTAGAGGAAAAATGAAGATGAGAATGTAGAAAAGGATGAGTGTTCCTTTAAAAGGATAGAATGGAATGTTGAAAATTATATTCGTAACCCTAGGAGTAAGATTGATCAATTATTTGATGGGTTAAAACAATTTCTCTGTCGAGCATTTGTCTCACAATCCTTCGCATCATACGAATATATTGTCTCATGTGCTATTAAGACGGAAAATGAGTTCTATATGTCTTACGACATTATTGAAAAGCAAGAGAATTATATATCTATTGAACAATCTATAAATGGAAACAAGGGGGAGAAGTAAAATGTGGAATTACCATCCAGTAGTAAATGTGTAAAGAAGAACCCTGTTACTTCCTTGAAGGTAATGGGAGTCTGTTACTTTTGTGGTGGAAAATGCCACCAAGCTCGTGGTTTTATGGGAAAGAAAGATTTTTTCAACGTTGAATGCTAAAATTGTAGTGAAATGGGAAGTTAAGAAAATTAATGTCCTATGTTTCATGGAAACATACCTTAAAAAAAGTCCATGGGAGAAAGGGAAAGCTTATGTGATCACTACTGTTGAGGTTGAAGCTCAGAAAGATGTGGTTGTAGGTAATTTAATGGTTTCTTAAAGTTTATAGAAATATTTTTACTCTATATCATTTCATTGTTTCATATATTCCTATATTTCTTATATAATTAGATATTTTCAATTTGATTTAAAAGGATGTTGCAGTCAAAACTCCACAGGGAAGTATCTTTGCGACAATGTTTTGAGAATCCGTCCCCATTTGGGCATATAATTATCTTTATCTAGTGATCACATCATCAAAACCATGATTTAATTTGATATAATCATTTTTATGATTGGATTTCAGACCATTATTGGAAAATTTATTGTATGAAGTAGGAGGATACAATTTTCAATGATGATAAGAAATACATTATCTGTAGAGTTGAAATGTAACCATCTGATTCATATCTAGATCCACCCGATGTAGCTCTACAAAATTCAATTAATGGGGAGGAAGATACTGAAATAAATATGGGTGAGGTAAATAATGTTTAAAGAGAGGATGTACCTTTTGTGAATGAATATGTAGATATGTCTCTATAGGATTTACCTGTACATCCTCCAGAACAAGAAATTGAGTTTTCCATGGATTTAATTCTTGTTTGAAATCCCATATCGAAGACCCCTTATAGAATGGCCATTGAGGAATTAGTGTAACTAAAGAAACCACTATATAATTTGAGTAATAAAGTATTTATTCACACTAGAGTTTCTCCATGGGGAGCCCCTACACATTTTTTAAGAAGAAATATGGATCTATGAGGTTGTGCGTTGACTATTGGGGGATCAAAGCTATAAAAATAATGAACAAGTATCCCCTACCCCACATTGATGAATTATTCGACCAACGTCATGGAGATCAATATTTTTCCAAGATTGAACTTTGATCTTGATTTCATCAGTTGTGACTGAAGAAGGAAGACATTCCTAAAACATCATTTCAAACCAGGTAAAGGCAATACGAGTTTACTACAATACCTTTTGAACAGACAAATGTACCCTTTGTTTTCATGGATCTAATGAATAGAGTTTTCATAAAATATCTAGATGAAATTGTAGTGGTATTTATTGATGATATCTTGGTTTACTAAAAATGATATGAAAATCATTAAAATCACTTGCAAACTATTTTGAAAACCCTCAAAAGAAATGAATTATGTGGGATGTTCAGCGTGTTTTAATTCTGGATTTAGGAGAGTTAATTTCATGGATATATTGTCTCTATTAATTGAATCAATGTTGTTCATTCAAAGTCCAAGGCAATCCAAGAATGGACATCGCTGACAAGTTTTACTGAGGTTTGCAGTTTTATTGGATTATCATGTTATTATTGACGTTTCGTCCAATAATTTTTCTTGATTGGATATCCCATTAACCATGATCTCACATAAAGGGGTTAAATTTGTTTGGACAAAAGAGTGAGATGAATGTTTTGACGAAATGATGAGAAGATTAGTCAATGCTCATATATTGACTCTACCATTAGGGAATGATGGGTTTGTTATTTATAGTGATGATTAAATGAATGGACTTGGTTATGTCCTTATGCATAATGACATGGTTATTTCATATGCATCACGCATGCTAAAATTTCACAAACAAAACTATCCCACTCATGATATTGAGTTATAAGCTGTAACCACTACACAAAATATATTGAGACGCTATCTCGATGGTGAAATATTTGAGATTTATACTCATCACATGAGTTTGAAGTATATTTTTTCTCAGAAAAAAAAGTCAATATGATGCAAAGGATATGGATGGAACTACTCAAGGATTACGATTGAACCATACACAACCAACAAAGGATGGAAAATAAGGTGGTAGATACTTTTAGCAGAAAGGATCATAGAAATTTGAAGAATATTTGTGTTGAAAGGGGTCATATGTTCACGGATCTAGAAAATATGGATATTGGAATAATCATGGAAGGTGAAACATAAAAAAAATTTCAAATTGTTTCTAAACCATCATTACTGTAAATGGTAAAATTTTCTCAGACTGGTGATGAAGAGTATAAAAAGAAAATTTAATCTTTTAATGATGGGAGATTAATCGTCATCATATATGAAGGTCTATTTTCAAAATTTGGGAAGAGAAAATGTGTTCCTGACATACCTGATTTGAAAAGGGTATCATTGTATAATTCCCAATGCTCCAATTTCTCTATAAGCATTGGTAATAATAATGTGTATAGAGACTTTATGGAAAATTTTTGAAGGACAAGATAAAGAGAAAGATTGATGATTATGTGTGAAGATGTATGGTTTATAAACATGTAAAATCTGGAAGACAACTTCCTAGCGGAGTCATGTAACCTCTTCCCATACCTGACTGAAAATGGGATGATATTATGATGGAATATTTCATGGGGATACCAATGTTTCATATAAGGAATGATGCAATATGGGTCATTATTGATCATCTTAACAAGACAGCTCAATTTCATACAATAAGGGAACATTTACAACTTGAACATCTAGAAACACTTTATATTAATGATGTTGTAAGACTTCATGGATAACCCATATCGATTGTTTCTGATATGGATCCCCATTTTACATCATGATTTTGGAAATTTCATCAGAAGTACTTGGATACTGATTTTCATTCGAGCACTGCCAACCACCATCAAACTGATGGACAATTAGAATAGACAATTCAAACATTAGAAGACATGTTGAGATCTTCCTCAATTTACTTTCAAGGTATGTGGGTTCAATATTTTCTTATGGTATAATTTTTCTATCAAAATAGTTTCCATTCATGTATTCAAATGGAACCATATGAAGCATTATATGGAAGGATATGTTGCACAAAAACATGTTGGGATGATGTTGTTGAACGAAAACTCATAGTCTTAGAACATTTTGAAGAAACAATGGAAAATGAAGATGTTATCTAAATCCTCACAAAGTAGCTCAAAGTAGGAAAAAGTGATATGCTCATAACCAAATGAAATATTTTGAATTTCATATAGGATATCATGTTTTCATGAAGGTATCTCCCTGGAAAAATGATATATCATTCAGTAAGAAATGAAAATTATGTCCCAGGTACATTGGACCTTTCCAAATAATAGACATAATTGGAGATGTAGTTTATTATTTGTTAATGATGCCAAGTCTCTCCAAAGTTTATGATGTGTTTCATGTATCACTATTGAGAAAATACATGCCTTACCCAACACATGTACACACCTAAGAAGAAATAAAACTGGAACCACATCTGTCTTATTGGAAAAGGCCTATCAAAATTCATGATTACAATAAACAAGTGCTGAGAAACAAGACAACTCATCTACTGAATGTACTATGGAGAAATCATAATATGGAAGAGGCAACATGGGAGCTCGAGGAACTTATGATGAAGAACCACTCGAATCATTTTATGTAGTAGTATAATAGAAATTTTAAAGATGAAATTATTTAAAGGAGGGAAGAATGTAACACCCCAAGATTTTGTAATACATTTCCTTTTGAATAACGCAATAGCTTGCATTGCACGCAACATCAAGATTCTTACACACTTCGACCAATCAAGCTAGATATTATTAAAATAAATACCTAATATTTAAAATTTTATAATTTATTTTAAAAATGGACATCATTTTTGGATTCAGAATATTGAAATTAGATTCGGGTGATTTTTTGGTACAGTTCTGAAAACTTTCATTTTTTGATGAATTTTAAAAAATACTAAATTATAATTTAAAAATAACATTTTAAATTGTAATAGTTTATTGAGTAAAATTGCAATTATGAATGGTTTTTATGTATCATTAGATTTTATATTTAAAATTTAATATAATCTTTGTCATTGTAGGTTATTTTACAATTAAATTGGTCAAAAACAAGTGTCAATCATTTTATAGTTATTATTTCATAAAAACACGCATATTGTTTTGACAATTGGAATTAATTTCAAATAAATTAATGCCCCATATATGTTTTTAATTTGGAAAAATGGATTCCATATTTGGAATCCAGAGGTCCAAATTATGTATATAGGTATCCATAATTTTTATACATTATCAATAATTACTTCGGTAAATATTTTATTTACCACGATTAAATATGTAAATACGGAAAATATGGGTAAAAAATAATGATATAATAATATTAAATTATCATAACACATGTCCTAACCATATTGAATAATAAATGTTTGACAATGGTTATCCATGGGTCGATTTTGGGACCCCATGGAGCTACTTGAGGGTGATAATGAAACTTTTTGTTAATTAAATTAATGTAATGTCAATAATAACATAAACATATATTTTTTAGTAAAACAATTTTTTACATTAGGTAATATATGATATCTCCACGAATAAAAATATTAATTTGAAATCCAAAAATATTTCCTACATCATGGTATTTTTTTTATAATTTTTAGACATCATAAAAAACATTATTCCATACACAATAATGATGAAGTGTTTACCTCATTAATGATTGATTTAAACAAAATGAGATTATAAAAATTAACACAATATCCAAAACATATACAATTGTTGTTACATTATTTTAATTTGAACATTATTCATATTATATTAATATTTATTGAGTTTTTAACCTTTAGAAATAGAACATCCTTATATAATTAAAGAATACATTCAAACATTCCTAAAGAGACACTCCCCCTTACTAAAATCCCTCACCACTAACCCTTTTCTCAAACATCTCAAGCCCCTTGTACTATCCTATACCTGCCAAATTATGCTCCATTCATCCCTCTATTTCTTCTAGAAGATTTAAATTATTTATAAGGTACTTCATGAAATCCTTTTGGTTCAAACCAAAGGGAGTTACCCGATTTAAAATAACATCTCATTTTAATTTCTTTTCATTTATTTTACATATTCATCCCCATGAACTCTCTTTATTCCATTAATTTATAACATCACCAGTATCATCAATTAAATAGGTTTTTTTAGACTGATATTAACTTCACATACACACACATCCATCAAATGGGTATATAACATAATGGTTCTGTGGATGGTGAACTACTGCCCCATGAAACGAATATTGTTCAATCTTTTAATACCACCACTTATGGTGACCATTATGAAGCAAATATAATTATATATGATATTTATGATATTTATTTTATATATATGTTTCTATAATTCTATTTTATAACATAACTTTATTCTTTACATTTTGTATATATATGATAATTTCATTTGACGAAGTCCGGACTACCACCCCTAAATGTGATATGACTCGTTCATAAAATATATGGAATGTATAAAGGATGGATTTAATGGAAATAATAAATATATATAAAATAGTATTTTATATTGGAATAATAATAGACCTATGTATCATTTGGTTTTCTTTCCTTTTAAAATAACAAAAAATAAAATGGAAGTCGAGTCTGTACGTACGTACGAATTACCATCTCCATGAACGTGATGACATTCATTCCCCATAAAAACTAACCAAGAATAATTTTAATTTGATTAATAATAATAATATTTAATAACATAATATCATTCTATATATTAATCAAAATCATCTTATCCATAACATACATGTCTTAAGAAACAAAACATATTAAGGAGAACGATTCAGTTAACACCCAAAACAATAATACTACTAAAATATTATTAACAAATATATATTATAAGATCGTATATTATATCATATTTATGTATTTTGTTATTGTATAATTTAATAACAATGATTTAACTATTATATTGGAGGATAATGTACCCTCAACAAAGGAAAAGTACAAGGTAAGTGTTAGATTTCACAATCTCTTTATTATCTGAGGTTTTTTATACCCAATTATCTTTTGAGACTTCTTTATCATCCACATCCATGTTCCTAAAAAACTCATTTCAAAACATTTTTACAATTTCAAATAATATGGGTTAAATTCATTTATACCCTTGTTTTACTTTTTATAAATATTTTTTAAAAGAATATTTTTTTCGTTTTCGAAACCAGGTTCCTTATGGCCTTTTTGAAAAATTATGGTACAAATGTTTTTTTATCTTAAACAACATGTGTTATTATTCTCCACATTTATAAAAACATTGAATCTTCAGTTACATTCTTATAAATATATTTTAAAAATTAATGTTTTCTTTTATAATTACTTGACATTAAAATGATTACAAAATAGAACAATATATTCTTCTCAAATAATTTTGATATCATATATGTCAACATCATTTAATAGATTTTATACTTATTTGATGTTTATTTATTATGATATAAATCTTCCATATAGTAATGAAGGTTTTGTGATATGTTTGAAAGGGGATGTGTTATTTTTCTACTATTCATGATTTATTGTTAACGTATTAACATTTCTTATGCTGGTTTTAAAATGACTGTTTATGTGATGTTTCATCCTTTTCATAGGAGGTATGCATTGTACATAGTAATTGATGGGTGGATCCTGCTATAGCTCCTAGATACATCAGAAGGACTCAGGAAACAATCATCTTTCTGGGAACAAGGCCTTGATAAATTTTTTTGTAGTCATGCCATGAGGTCTTGACTATGTGGTTATGATGTTCGGCATTATGGATTCCATGATTATGAAATTAGCTATTGATATTACATTTGATTATTCAATTAGTAGAATATCCATATTAATAAGAAAATTGTATTATTTGATTTATGATTTCCATATTATACTATAGTTTAAGTTTAAAATGTCCTATGTTTTAGTCTTATACACTGCCTTAAATGTTTAAGCTTATTTATGATTATTTCTTTATATTGTTATCTTTACCGAGCATCTGAGATCACCCCTTTTTAAGTTTTTTTATTCCCAGGAAGTGAACAAGTATTTAATGGTGGACCAGTAGGGATAGGTTACAAGATATAGGTGTGTTCAAATGCAACAAAATGATGTTGTTGATTTTTTTCTCATAATGTAATGTAAAATGTATGTATGTATATAGTACTTCAAGGGCTACTAAACTAATCGGTTTATCAGGAAACTATTCCTTGAATCATGCTGATGTTATATAATAATGCACCAAATATGGGTAACTAGGATCGGGGTGTTATAGTTATTATCAGAGGATGTTTAGAACAATATTTGGAAACCTGATTGAGATAAACTTTGATTAAAGAACATTACCCCAAGATAGACATTGAGGATTAGTATAGAATAACTTCCTAGAATTTTGATAATTTAGATATTTTTGTATTTTACAAGAAATAAATCTCTATCTAGATATGAGCAGGTAGAGGTGGCTCTGGAACATAAATATATAGGAGTGAAAACTCCAACAAGGAGTTTTGGGCATGACCTGAGGAATCTTACTACATGACCACGGGCCTTGATGCACTCTTGGTTACGACACTCCCATGGGATATGCTTATGATAATTCACATTTTATTTAAAACCAATTATGAAGGATTTAAGTGTATATACCTTCTCAAAGAAATTTTTTTATCATTATTTATTATATCCATAAATTGTCCAATTAATGTTAAGTGTTTTAAATATTTGTAATTATGTATTTCAATAAATAAACTAATCTAGTCTATTCCATTGTTTAGAAGTGGAACCTTGTGGATGGAATGGAAACCATATAAACACACATAATCCATGTAAAGATTTTACTCATAATCAAGATAATTATATTGGAGTTGGTGATGCAACAGATGCTGATCTGCATATCACCATACTGGGACAACTCACTGAGGATATAAATAATAAACTTACCTGTATGGAGCACCCTAAAATAGAACTCGAGGAACGATGTTAGACAAATTCCTGAGTCAACAACCACCAATATTCAATAGGATTACAAATCTATTTGTAGCTGAGAAGTGGATAAGTTTCTTAAGGAAAATATTTCATTCTTTGGGAAGTAGGGAAAGTAAAAAGGTTTTATGGAAGTTTATCACCTCATGGGAGATTCAGATCAATGATGGTCATTAATTAAAAACAATTATAGGGATGGAGAAGTATTCAATATGAAATGAAGGGTGTTTAATGATACTTTCAAAGAGAAATACGTTCTTCTTGACTATCGAGCAGATATGGGAAGACAATTTCAAAGTCTGAGGAAAAAGGAGAATGGGAATGTTACAATGTATGAGGCTTACATTACAAGGAAAGAATGTCATACTTCATATTATAAACTTAACTCAAGGATTAATATTTATCGATTCATTGATGAGCTAAATCCATCTCTTCATTGACCATTATTAGCTCATTCCTTCTCATCATACGAAGATATTGTCTCATGTGCTATCAACATATAAAAAAATTTCACTATGATTTAAGAATATAAAGAAATTTAAGAGTGGAAGAGATATGCTGAACACTATAGAAAAGAAAATAATGGGAAGAAGGGAAATGTTGAACTTCCAGCCTATAGTAAATGTGGGAATTAACACCCTAGTACTTTCTTGAAGAGAATGGGATTCTGTTACATGTGTGGTGAAAAAGGTCACCATGCTCGTGATTTCAGGGGAGAGAAGGAAGATTACAATGTTGAATGTTACAATTGTAGAGAAATGGGGGTATTTGGTAAAATAATGTGCTACGATCCAAGGAAACCTACCTCAGAAAGGCCGAGGGAGCAATGTCAAGCTTATGTGATCACTAATACTGAGGTTAAATCACTAAAAGGCATGGTGGCAGGTAATTTAATAGATTCCTCATGTTTAACCAATTCTTTATTTGATTCTAGATCATCGTAATTTTTCATATCATCACAATTTACTATGAAAATTAGATATTTCCAATTTGATTAAACAAGGATGTGGTTGGTCCAGAACTGAAGATATTATTAGTCAATGATTAAATCTTGACTATAATATCATGGGATTAAGTGTTTGTTATTTATTGTGATACATCAATAAAAGGATTGGGTTGGGTCATTATACAGAATGATTGGGTTATTTCATATGCATACTAGCGGCTAAAAATTCATGAACAAAACTATCCAACAAATGATATTTTGTTAGAAGATGTAATATTTTCATTGAATATTTAGAGACACTCTCGCTATGGTGAAGAATGTGAGATTTATACTAATCACAAGTGTTTGAATAATATTTTCTCACAAAAATACTCAACATGAGTAAAAGGAGATAGATTAATCTACTCAAGGATTATTATTTCTCTAAACACTACCTCCCAGGGAAGGTATATAAGGTGGAAGATGCTTTGAGAAGAAATGATCATGGAGTTTTGAACAAGATGATAGTTGAAAGGGATCATATATTCATGGATCTAGTAATGATGGATATGAGAATAATTATGGAAGGAGAAACATCAATACATTTTCAAATGGCCTGTAAACCATGTTTACAATAAAAGAAAATAACGATCTCAGATTGATGATGAGCCTTTTCAAAATAAAATTAAATCTGTGAACGATGGGAGATTAATTGACATTGCATACAGAGATGGTTTTTAGAAATTTGGAAGAGACTTTGGGTTCCTCATATACCTAATCTAAAAAGGGGATTGTTGGATGATGCTCCCCGCTCAAATTTCAATATACACCCTGGTCCACTAAGGTGTATAGATATTTGAAGGAACATTTTTTGGGGGAAAACATGAAGACATAGATTGGTGATTATGTGTTAAGATGTATGGTTTTTCAATATTTTAAATATGGAGGAAAAATACTATCGGAGTCATGAGACCTCTTCCCATACCTAAGTTGAAATGGGATGATATTACGATCAAATTTATCATGGGGCTACCAATGAATTTTAGATGGAATGATGCAATATGGGTCATTGTTGATCGTCATGACTAGACAGCTCATTTTCATTCAATAAGAGAATATTTATCACTTGAATATCTCGCAAGTCTATATATTAATGAAGTTGAATGACTTCATGGAGTACCCCTATCAATTGTTTCTGATCATGATCCCTATTATACATCAAGATTCTATACATTTTTTCCGAAGGCCTTGGATAATGAAATTCATTTTAGAATAGCCTACCACCCTCAAACATGTGATGACCCGGACCCTCACGGTCCAACCCTTTTCCAAATTCCAGATCCTAGGGGTGACGTCTCGGTGGTAGGATGCCATTTCGACGGTCGACCGATCGACGCAAACGATCGGTGTCACCTATCCTTGTCAGATTCTCTTGTACAGTTCTTCCCATAATGCCTCTTTGGGCTTTTCAACTTTTTTTCAAGTGGTTCATAGCCATTTAAAATCCCATAATTAATACCCAATAAATCCGGAGGGACCTCCTCAATGGAGAATTAAATAATAGTTAATTATGTTATGTGTAACCCCCCAACTGTGTGGGGAACCACGATCTGAATTTAAAGCCATTCAAATCCCCATATCCCATAACAATGGGAACTTATCTATACATCACACGAGGATTTATTCTTCCTTCCTCTTCCTCTTGGATAGATTCCGTTCTTCCTAGTACGTTTGGAGTTCCCGATGTACCTCCCCTGTGAGTTCTGCTTTTCCCTAATTCTTGGCACGTGGATAAGAACTTCGATCATTGATCAATCAATTAGTGTTTTCCTTCACCTCTTCTTTGTGTGTATCATGTAGGGTGGGTACACATTTGCCTCTATGGGACTTTACTAGACCACACTTAGTGAAGATGATGAATAGACATTTAAATAATGAAGGGGGGTGTGTGATCGATGTTCTTCTGTACTCTTTTAAATTGATATGTGTTTTGAATTGTGGGGGCCTATGCTCACTGAAAATCATGGCCATTGATGGTCTTTACTTGCGCACTAATGAACCATGTATTATGTGATAATTAAATGACTTTCATGGAATTTGGATAATCACTTAAACTCGGCTAGTTAAATGGATGTTCAGTAAAACAAGAATCCATGTGTGATCACCCCGGTTAATAAACAGAGAAATGGACCTAATGAATGATATGTTGAACCTGGATGTTTCCCTACATTGTTTTGGTAGTGGGAGTATTGTTTTTCTTTTTTCTTATTGGGTTATGTGGGTGAGGGTGGGATCCTCTGATGTGGAATGGTTGCTGGTTGTGAATCTGGGGTTGTGGTTTCTCTGATTATATCACGAATTGTGGTGGAATCCTCTATCGTTAAGAAATTTATGGCTCCTAGTTTTGGGGACATGGGGTTGTGTCTTGCAGTCTTCTTGTTTCCATTACATCGAGGGATCTCACTTATCCCTTTGGTGATGTTTTCTTTGGTTCTAGTACTTTGAGGGATCTAAATTATTCCTTTTTTGTTGTGACCTTACAAGAGAACCAGGTGTGAATGCTTAAATTGTTGTTTGGATATTTCTCTTTTCCTGGCTTGTGTTTATGCCTGTTAGTTGCCGGGTAGTGTATAATGCACCATAATGGGATAACCTGAACATGAAAGCAGGAATGGTTGAGTGGGGAATTAGTTTGGGAATGAGTTGTGACTTGGCTGTCAGTGTCGTGGCTTATTTTGTGAATGAATAGTAACAAGGGTGTTTGTGCTAAGTTTTTGGAACCCCTAGGTTGGGATGAGTGGTTGTTACCTATACATATATAGGTATCTTTTATGTTTCTTATTCGCACCCCACCCAAGTTGAGTAGTTAGTGACGAACACCCCATTTCATGGGGAGGGTGCTTTTCCCAACACTCCAATTAGTGGATGGTTATTAGCTTTTTTCTACTCCCATTCCCGAATATCCCAAGACTCATTGGGCAGCCTATTATGGCATGAGGTCTATTATTAGCCCAAGAATCTTCAGGAAGGGTAGTTTTGGTGGTTTTCCCAGGTGTCTATGGGCAGGTTGTTTCCCAAGTGTCTCCGGGATGAGACACCTGTGTCTTCGGGTGTAGCAGTAGATGTTCTAGCTCCGGTGTGTGTGGGCAGGGTTTGGCAGTGGGACTACGGTGAGGTTGTCCCCCATGTGTGTGCGGGAGTGGTTTGGCAGTCGAACTACGGTGATAATGGAGAGATTGGTTTAATGTGTAGGATGTATTCAATAACTAGTGGGAAAGTGGCATGGGGTACCCAAATATCGATGTGCTATTACTATACTTTACTTGCCTTACGTTATTTGGGGAGTGTGACTTGGTGAGGCTTGGGTGGATAATTTTTCCTTGCTAGGTGATTTGTTTTTTTCTTTTCTCACAGGGAATTAGAATGCCTCTCCAATTGTTCATGAGAGTCTTTGGTTTTTCCTACTAAGTGTACTTGTATGATCACCATATGTATAAAAAATTGTTTTCAGGTTTCCAGGTGGACCTCAGGGATCGTTCGTGACCGTACAAGCTCAGACCATGGGGAAGTTATTGTTGTTGTTTTCCATTTCTTAGTACTTTAACTTTGGAAATTTGTGGCTTGAATCTTTTAATATTGGACATGTATATGTTAAGGGTTGTTTTTGGATTTTACCTTTAAATTAATCTATGTTATTGTTGGGGTTGTTATCTTATCTCTCAATCTTATAAAAAAATAAAAAGAGTAATGCCTTCCATTTTTTGTGAGATTATATACCCTTGGTGTTGGTCTCTACTCCTGGACCTATTGAAGGCGGTTCTTAGGGGTCATTATATCTCCTTCAACATAATGAAGGAAGGGCCTGGAAATCTGCTAAACCTGCCCTCCTTTTGGTGAAGGCGGGTCGTGATAGAATGGTATCAGAGGAGGTTGAGAGACATGATGGAGTCTGGAGTTAGGCATAGTGATTATTTCATGGGGTGGTAGGGAAATAGTTTTGGGTGGCCATGGTGCATGAATTAGGATAGGGAAGACTAGGTAGGACACAAGATTTTAGGGCCCCCCGTGATCCGATGCAAGGACTTCAGACCTACCGAAAGACTAAGTAAGGCTACACTGATTGCATGGTAGAGACCCTAGGAAAGGTAAATCCATCATAATGACTATTTTTCTTATGTTTCATGGGTGTTTTTGGAATTTAAAATGAATAAGAATCCTAAGAAAATTTAAGAACCATATTCTACAATACTCAGGCTTAGGAATTCCTTTTTTACATTGCAGCCATGGCTCCTTGGAGGTGAACACTAGTAGTGCGGGCGATCAGGGCCCAGGAGGTCGACTTGGCCAATCGAAAGAGGATCAATAGAGAGGGGGAAGATAATCAGTGTCTGAAGACACATTGAACCTTTCAACGACATACCCTTGGGAAGTATGAGGGAAGCGCCACTGATTTGGAGACGGAGAGCTAGCTCGAGGAACTAGTGACAACATTTGGCTTGATTCAAGCTCTGAAAGAGTACTGGGTTCCTCTGTCCATCAGCCAGATGCGGGTAATAGTACGTCAGTGGTGGACGCTTTATCTCGGGGAATGGAAGCAGGCTGAGATAGCATGGTCTGATTTCGAGAAGAATTTCCAGGCAGAATTCCTCTCTTTCACGATGAAGGTAGATAAGAGACAGGATCTATTCTCCCTCTAACAAGGGAGTATGTCAGTGAGAGATGTAGGGATCAAGTTCAATGATCTCTTTCACTTCTCCCCAGATCTCTTTCTAGATGAGGAGTCTCAGGTGAGATGTTTAGTGGAGGCACTCCGACTTTCCCTATAGTACACTATTACTCCCTTTACACTACCGACGTACTTAGAGGGGAAGAAGAATGCTTTTTTGGTAGAGATGATGCACATGCTGCGAGATGTGTAACGAGAGGGGCTCCAATTGGGCTCATCGAAGGGGAAGGCAATCAACAGTAGGCCTCCAGCATCAGGACCCTGTAGGTTCAGACCGGCAGGGAGTAGGCCGCAGCAGTTCCAGTTCTGATCTCCTAGTCCTCGCCATTTCCCATAGGTCCTGGGCTGAGGTGCTTCGTCTATGGTAGCCATGGGCACCTTCGAAACATGTTCCCGGATAGAGTAGAGTATGGTGGGGGTGGGAAAGTTCAGTTCCCACCTCAACAACACTATTTTCCAGCTAGTCCCTTTCAGCAGTAGCAGGGGCAGCGAGCTCCTGCCCCTACAAGGTCAGACATTGTACTAGGAGGCCGACCTCAGGGTGCTCCTCAGGGACCTCGACTACGGTGGGGTTGGGGAGGCGACTGACATATGAGAGGTAGAGAAGCTGGGAGTGGGCAGTTTTACGCCGCAGAGGTATTAGTTTCAGCAGGTCCAGAGTTCATTCAAGGTACGATCAGCTTGTTTAGTACCCTTTCATATTTTTTAATTGATACTAGAGGTTCGCAGTACATTGTTTCACCCTTTCTCGACCATGATGTAGGTTTAGATGCTGATATACTTCCAGTGCCCCTGGTGCTGAGCACACCAGTCGGAGGTCAGACTGAATTGTCGCATGTTTTTTCAAGAATACAGACTAATGATAAGGCCACATCAGTCAGTCATGGATCTTTTTTTATTATAGATACATCCATACGATGCCATCCTATGAATTGACTGGTTGTTCTCGTTATGTGACGTCATATACTGATTCCGAAGATGGGTTTTTTTTTCAGACATGGGTGGCTGACGCGTGACTTTCATTAGCGAGTGATGTTTCCAAGGAAACAACAATCGAGGGGAACCCCTCCTCTCCTTACTGGCTAAGCTATCAGTGGAGTCGGTGGATGCTGAAATGGTGGAAGTCCTGGGAATCGTCAGGGAGTTTATGGATGACTTCCCAGAGGAGGTGATGACTCTACCCCTTTAATGTGACATCGAGTTGGGATAGACATTCAACCTGGTGCTCATCCGATTTCGATGGCCCCCAACCGGATGGATCCTTCGGAGATACGGGAGTTCCATATAAAGATTTATTATCTAATGAAGAAGGGTTTTGTTCATCCAAGTGTGTAACTGTGGGGTGCTCCAGTCTTGTTCGCAAAGAAGGCAGATGGTGGTGTCAGGCAGTGCATAGACTACAAGAGATTGAATCAGGTAATGGACAACAATCTCTACCCTCTTCCAAGGTTAGACGATCTCTTTGACCAGTTGAAGGGGTCATGATGGTTCTCTAATATCGATTTGAGATCTGGATATCACCAATTGAGTGTGAAGGAGGGTGAAATCTCGAAGACAACCTTTATGTGCAGATATGGGCACTTCGAGTTTGTGGTCATGCCATTTGGAATCATGAATGCTCTGGCTGTGTTCATGGGGCTCATGAACTCCGTCATCTCGGATTACCTGGTTCAGTTTGTAGTCGTACTTATTTACTATATCCTTATTTACTCAAGATCATAGGAGGATCACACTGAGCATCTAAGAACAGTTCTAGAGGTCCTCTGTCAGCACTAGCTCTACGGGAAGTTGTCCAACTGCATGTTCTGGACCTGAGAAGTGCATTTCCATGGGAATGAGGTGTCCGAGTAGTGGATAGCAGTGGACCCATAGAAGTTCTAGGTGGTTGTTTCTTGGGAAGCACCCAAGAACATGGAAAAGGCTTGTAGTTTCCTCGGGCTGGTAGGTTACTACTGTAGGATCATGCCCAACATCTCTTTAGTTGTGGAACCCTTGACAACCTTGACCAAGAAGGACCAGACATTCATATAGGATGAGAAGTGCGAGGTAGGCTTTAGATATCTGAAGGATAAGTTGGTTAGTTCCCCAATGCTATGGTTTCTAGAAGACGGGGCAACATATGAAGTATTCCGTGATGATTCGGGGGAGGGATTTGGATGTGTGTTGTCACAGTGGCAAGGGGTGATCTCATATGGGTCTAGTAAGTTACAACCCCATGATCGTAACTATTCCACCCATGATCTGGAGCATGCGGTGGTCGTGTATACACAAAAGTTGTGGCTACACTACCTCATCGAGGAGCGCTTCGTGGTCTTCACCGATCAAAAGTTCTTGATGTATGTCTTCTCCCAGGGGGAACTGATCATGCGGAAGTGATGGTGGATGGAGTTGCTTTAGGACTACAACATTTAGATTTCTTACACCAGAGGAAAAGGTAATTTGGTGGCTGATTCCCTGAGTAGGATGTCAGAGAGGGGTGTAGTTCAAGAGTCGGCCGATACTTGGAAGGCTATAGGGGAGCTGGTTTCCTTGCACATGGATGCTAGGATGGAAGGTGGTAGAGGTTGCCTGTATCAGATGAAAGTGTAGTCTTCTCTATTTCCGAATGTAGAGGAGTCTCAATGGGGAGACTCATAGGGCGAAGTGATTCACGACCGAGTTGACTAGGGCAGTGCTCCGGAAGTGTGGAAGTTGGATGGTTAGAACCAGATTCTTTTCTGAGGAAAGCTATTTGTTCCCGAGGCGATGTGCGGTAAGGATCTTAGTGGGTTCCACAAATGAACCCTAGAGGTGCACCCAGGAGTTTCCAAGATGTACCAGGGTCTGAGGAGACAATTTTGGTGGCCCGGGATGAAATGGGACATAGCAGGGTTCGTAGCAATGTGCCTCGTGTGTCAGTCGGTGAAGGCTGAACACCATGTTCCAGGCGGCCTGCTGCAGTCTCTAGATGTCCCCGAGTAGAAGTGGGAGCACATATCGATGGATTTCATCACGGGACTACCCATGGTTCAAGGGGGATACGACGCTATCTGGGTAGTGGTGGACCGGTTGATGAAGTCGACTCACTTTCTGGTGTTCAAGGAGACTAGTAAAGTGGATGCTTTAGAACTAATTTAAACGGATGTGGTGGTGTAGTTGCATGGAGTTCTTAGATCCATAGTCTCATACAGGGATTCATGGTTTACCTCATAAATCTTGAGAGGATAGCAGCATGCTTTTGGCACCCAACTACGTCTTAGCACTGCTATCCACCCCCAGACAGATGGGAAGACATATCACACCATCCAAATGTTCAAGGACATGTTGTGCACATGTATTATGGACTTTTGGGGATCGTGGGTGTGGAAATTTCCTTTGGTAGGGTTCTCCTACAATAACATCCATCACTTTACCATTGGCATGGCTCCATTCGAAGCCTTGTACGGGAGGCCATGTCGCTGACTCGTGTGATGGACTGAGGTTGGGGAAGTAAGTGTCCCTGGCCCGAAGTTGGTGCAAAACACGATAGAGGAGGTGCAGCTTATACGATAGAGGTTGTAGGAGGCTCAGGACTGACAGAAGTCATATGCCGATAATAGGAGGATCCCTTTGGAGTTTGGGGTCGGGGACCATGGTTTATTTAAGGTCTCCCCTCGACGTGGATAGTAGAGGATCGGAAAGGGATGTAAGCATTCCACCAGGTTCATCGGACACTTAGAATTTTTGCGAGGGTGGGAGAAGTTTCTTATCATCTATCTTTACCACCCCAGCTACTAAAGATACATGATGTCATCCATCTGTCCCAACTCCGTTGGTATCTGCACGACAATTCACACATCCTCGACTAGGGAGAGATGGACATCGGGGATGACATGACCTTTGTGGAAATACCAGTGAAAGTCGAGGGTTTTGAATAGATAGTGCCTCTTTGATGAACCATTCATTTGGTTCGTGTGTTGTGGAGGCATGGTAGGCTCGAGGAGAGTACCTGGGAATGAGAATCACAAATACGTGCCCAGTACCCAGAGTTGTTTTCTTGTATTTTGTTGTTTTATTTTTTATTGTTGTGATGGATTGATTTACATTGTTAACTATGGAGTTTGTGGTTTTGCTTTTATATGGATGTGGGTGAAGTATCCTAAGATGTGGGGAAAGGAGGACCTATTCCCTAGTTAAGTCGCATTAGAGTGGATGCGCCTAAACCCATGTGGGTGAGTCAGAGCCACCCAATGCAAATAATATCTTCACATGGAGGAAGGGAATCCCCTCACCACATGACTGGATGGTTTAATCCTTTGTTTCACTTTGATTATAATTGTTCAGGTTCACTCTTGAAAGGTATCTTCTGGTGAGGTTGTTTGGACCCCACCTCCTTGTTTTAGGTTTGGTTTTAAATTCTTGAGGGAGAGAATGGTTTGAGAGGCCTCTTATGTGATGACTCGAAGCCTCACGGTCCAACCCATCTCCAAATTCAAGAACCTAGGGGTGACATCTTGGTGGTAGGGCGTCATTTTGGCAGTCTACCGATTGGCATGACTGATCGACACGACCGATCTGGGCGACCAATCGGCACCACCGATCGATGTCACCTAGCCTTGTCAGTTTCTCTTATACAGTTCATCCCATAACGCCTCTTTGAAATTTTCAACATTTTTTCATGTGGATGAAATCCATTTTAAATAACATAATTAATACCCAATAAATCCTATGGGACCTCCTTTATGGAGAATTAAATAATAATTAATTCCTTCGTGTGTATCCACCCAACTGCATGGGGAAACACAATCCGAATTTAAAGCCATTGAAATCCCCATATCAAGTAACAAAGGGATATTATCCATACATAGCATGGGGATTTATTCTTCCTTCTTCTTCCTCTTAGATGGATTCTTTTATTCTTAGTACCTTTGGAGATCCCAACATCCCTTCCCAGCGAGTCGCGGTTTTCCCTGATTCATGGCACGTGGAGAAGAACATAGATCTTTGTCCAATCAAGTAGGGTTTTACATTTCCTCTCCTTTCTGTATATAATGTGGGGTGGGTACGATTTTGCCTCTATGGGAATTGAATAAACCAAACTTAATTAATATTTTGAACAAATTTTTAATGAATAGTGGGTTTTTTTATCGATGTTCTGGTGTAATCATTTATGTATATATGTGTTCTGAATTATAAGGAACTATGCTCAATGAAAATCATGGCTGTTGGTGGTCTTTCCATGAGCACTAACAAACCATGTCTTGTGTGATAATTAAAAGACTTACATGGAATTTGGTTAATCACACCAACTCGGTTGGTTAAATGGATGTTTAGTAAAAGAAGAATCCCTGTGTTATCACCCCAGTTAATAAATAGAGAAATTGACCTAATTAATAATGTGTTGAACCTAGATGTTTCCATGCTCTTTTTTGGTAGCAGGCATGTTGTTCTGTTTGTTTTTCTATGGGGTGATGAGTGTGAGGATGGGATACTCTGATGTGGCATGGTTTTCGTTTGTGAATCTGTGGTTGTGGTTTCTCTGCTTATATCACATATTGGGGTGGAATCCTCTATCGTCGAGAAATCTTTGCCTCCAGGTTTTGTGGACATGGGGCTGTGTCTTGGGGTCTAAATGTTTCTAGTACTTTGAGGGATATCACTTATCCCTTTGGTGTTGTTTTCATCGGTTCTAGTACTTTTAGGGATCTCACTTATTCCTTTGTCGTTGTACCTTACATGAGAACCGGTTGTGAATGCTTAAATTTTTGTTTGGCTGTTTCTCCTTTTCTGGATTGTTTTTATGCCTGTTAGTTGCCCAGTAGTGCAGAATTCACCCTAATGGGATCACATGAAAATGGAAACATGAATGGTTAAGTAGGGAATTAGTTTTGGAATGAGTTGTGACTTAGTCGTGAGTGACGTGTCTTCTTTTGTTAAAGAATAGTAACAATGGTGTTTGTGCTGAGGTTTTGGAACCCATAGGTTGGGATGAGTGTTTATTACCTATACATATATCTATAGCTTTTATGTTTATTACTTGTGCCCCAACAAAGTGGATCACTTAGTGCCGAACACCCCATTTCATGGGGATGGTGTTTTTCCCAACACTCATGAGTGGATGGTTATTAGCTCTATTTCTACTCCCTTTCCTGAATAGCCAAATAATCATCAAGTAGGCTATGGTGTCCCGAAGTCCATTATTAGACCATGAATCCTCAGGAAAGGTAGTTGGGGTACTTGGACTAGGCGTCTGTGGGCAGGTTGTTTCGCAAGTGTATTTGGGATGAGGCCCAGGTGTCTTCGGGCATGGCAGTAGTTGTTGGGGCCCAGGTGTGTGTGGGTGGGGTTTTGCAGTGGGACTGTGGTGAGAATGGAAGGATTGGATTGATGCATAGGATGTATTCAATAACCATTGGGAAAGGGGTGCGAGTTTCCCAAATATTTACGTGTTATTAATATACTTTACCTGCCATGCGTTATTTCGGGAGTGTGCCTTGGTGAGGCTTCGGTGGATAGTTTTTCCTAGCTAGGTTCTTTGTTTTTTTCTTTTCTCACAGGGAGTTAGAATGCCTCTCCCATTGTGCATGAGGGTATTTGGTTTTCCCTAATGAGTGTACTTTTATGCTCACCCTACATACATAAAACTATTTTCCGGTTTCCAGGAGGACCTCAGGAATCATGCGGGGTCGTACTAGCTAAGACCTCGGGGCAGTTGCTATTGTCATTTTTTCATTTCTTGGTACTATATCATTGGGGATATGTGGATTTCATCTTTTAAAGTTGGACATGCATATGGTAATGGGTTGTTATTGGATTTTACCTTAACATTCAGCTTTTTTTGTTGGGGTTTTTATCTTATCTCTCGATCTCATAAAAACATAAAAAGGGTAATTCCTTCAATTTTATGTGAGATTCTACACCCTTGGTGCTAGTCTCCACTCAGGGAAATATTGAAGTTGGGTCTTGGGGTCATTATCTATCTTTCAACTTAAAGAAGGAAGGGCCTGGAAATATGATGACCCTTCCCTCCTTTTCGTGAAGGCGGGTCGTGACAAAACAGATGGAAAATCAGAATGGTCTATTACAACATTATAATACAAGTTGAGATCTTTCCCACTTGACTTTCAAGGTTTGAGGGATCAATATTTACCTCTTGTGTAATTTTCCTAAATAATATTTTCCATTCATGTATTGATATGGCACCATATGAAGAGTTATATGGAAAAAGATGTCACAAAACAACTTGTTGGGATGATGTGGGTGAAAGGAAACACATTTACCTAGATCTTTTTGAGGTGGAAATGGAAACTGTGGAGGTTATCCAATCCCACATCAGAGCAGCTTAATGTTGGAAAAATAGCTATGCCAATAACAGAATGAATGATTCATAATTTCAAGTAGGATATCATGTTTTCATGAAGGTATCTCCATATAAGGGTGTTATATGAGTCATTAAGAATAGATAATTAAGACCCAGGTAAATTAGGCCTTTCAAAATTCCAGAATGAATTGGATTTGTATCATATCGTTTGGTAATGATGCCATGTCTCACAAAATTTCATGATGTGTTCCACGTATCACTGTTGAGAAAATACATGCCAAACCCAACAAATGTAACCACATATGAATAAATATAACTGAAACCCAATCTCTTTTATTGCGAAGAGTCTTTCATAATTCTTGATACGAGAGAACATGTTTTGAGAAACTGGAAAAATCATCTGCTGAAAGTTTTATGGAGAAATCATAAGATGAGAGATGTAACATGGGAACCCTAAAAACTTTTGATGAAGAATGACCCGAATCTATTTAGGTATTAGTATTATAGAAATTTCTTGGATTAAATTATTTAATTTAATGAAGAATGTTTCACCCCAAGCTATCACAATACGTTTCTCTTTGAATAATACAATAGCTTGCATTGTACGCAACCTCGAGATTATAACACACCACGACCAATCAAACTAGCCTTTATGAACAGTAGTATCCAATTTTTAAATTTTATAATTAATTTTCAAAATGGAATTAATTTTATGATATGGAATAAAAAAATTATCATATAGTGAATTTTAGGTACTCTTCTGCAAACATTTAGTTTTTGATGAATAGTATAAAATTTTAAATTTTAAATAAAAACAACTTTCTTAATTGAAATATTTTATAATGTTAAACAACATATTTAAATAGTTTTTAAGTAAAATTCGATTATATTTTTATTATTTAATATAATTTAGGTCATTGGATGTAATATTAAATTTAAAATGCATATAAACAAGTGTCAATCTTTTGATAGTTGTTATTTCTTAAAAACACGCATTTTGTTTTGACAACGAGAATTTATTTTAAAGTAATTTCAGCCACTTCTGTGTTTCTAATATGTAAAAATGGATTCCATATTAGGAATAATGAGGTCCAAATAGTATAAATATGTAATTTTTATTTTTAGACATTATGAATAATTACCTCCGTAAATATTTTAATTACCATAGTTAAAGTTGTAAATCCAACAAATAATGGTGAAAATAATATTATAATAAAATTAAATTAATCTAACACATGTCCTAACCCCACTTAATGATACATTCAACACCATGGGCATCATTGGGTTTATTTTTGGACCCTATGGGGCCTCTTGAGTGTGATAATGACACTTTATATAAATTAATTTAAAGTAATGACAAAAATGACAGAAATATATTTCTTTTAGTAAAATTATATTTACATATGAATATATAAGTTTTCTCTTCAAATATAAATATTAATATAAATCGTAAATAGGTTTCTTACATCTAATTTTTATATAATACATAGACATCAAATAAATAAAATTATTTATGTCACAATAATTATGTAGTGTTTACCTCATTAATTAATAATTAATATAAATGAGTTTATAAAAATTAAAACAAAATAAAAAACCTATGAAAATCTTATTGGATGATTTTATACACAAAATTAGTCTTTTTATATTCTACTTTAATGTGTTTTGGACTTTTAGAAATAGAAATTCATCATATAATAAAACAATATTTTCATACATCCATAAAGTGCCCCTCCCCTTATTAAATTCCCACAACTCTAACCCATTTCTCACACCACTAAAACCCCTTGTATTATCAAAACTCAGCCAAATTAAGCTCCCTAAATTCCTCTATTACTTTTATAAGCCTTTCCATAGGCAGAATTCACTTCAAGGAAGCCATTTGTTTCAAACCAAAGGGAGTTACCTGATTTAAAGGTAACATCTCCTCTTAAGTTCTTTTCATTTATTTTACACCTCCAACCCACTAAACTATATTTATATCATTATTTTATAACAAAACAAATATCATAAATATAATATATTGTTTTTATTAGAATTATTTTAACTTCACATACACATAACTCTATTTAATGGGTATAAAACATAATTTTTCTGTGGACGATGAAAAACTACCTCATGAAACAATGATTGTTCAATCTTCTACTACCATTTCGTATAGTGGCTAGTATGTTGGAAATGTAATTATAAATGATATTTATTTTATTTATTTATCTAAAATCTTTTATAATTATCTTTTATATCATACCTTTATGCTTTTCATGTGGTATATACACGCTAATTTCATTTGAGGATGTGCGGACTACCACCCCCTCAAAGTTATATGACTCATTCATACCATATATGAAACCGATAAAAGATAGTATTAATGAACATACATTTCATAAATAAAAAAAATATATTATACTTGATTAATAATATAACTATGCATCGTTTGGTTTTTTAAACTTTTAAAATAAAAAAATGAAATGGAAGTATCGTCCATGCGTATGTACGGATTACTGTCTCCATGAACGTGATGCGATTCATTCCCCATCGTAACCATTTAATAATAATTTCCATTTAATTAATAAAAATAATACTTAAGAACATAATGTCATTATTGATGTGAATCTTATACATCCTATCCGTAACAAAAACGACTTACATAACAAAACATTTAAAGGAGAACGAATAAGTTAACACCCGAAACAATGATACTACTAAAATATTATTTAAAAAGCAATATTATAAAATAATAGATGTTATAATATTTATTTGTGTAGTTATTTTATCATTCAATAACAATTATATAACTATTATACAGGAGGCTAACGTACACTCAACCCCGGAAATGTACAAGGTTAGGGCTAAATTTCACAATCTCTTTATTATCTAAGGTTGTTTATATGTGAGTATCTTCTGGGACTTCTTTATAGTCAACATTTGAGGTTCATAAATATGTTTTTCAAAACATTTTGCCTATTTCATATAATATGGTTTAATTTAATTTATACCCTTGTTTTACATTTTATAAAATGTTTTTAATGAAATTATTCCATCATTTTCCAAACAAGGTACTTTTGGCCTTTTCAACAAATTATGGTAGAATGTTATTTAACATATAATATAGGTGTGGTTATTCTCTGTCATTATAACATCATTAAATCGTCCAATACAATATTATAATAATATTTTCAAAATAAATGTTTTATTTTATAATTACATGACTTTTAAATGATTTCAAAATAGAAAGAGATATTCCTCTCCAATAATTCTAATTTCATCTATGTAAACATACATTATATGATTTTATACTTGTTTGATGTTGATTTATTATTATAAAAATCTTGCATATTATATTTAAGGTTTGTGATATTTTTTACTACAGATGTTTTATTTTTATACCATTCATGGTTTATGGATAACAAATTTTCATTTCGTTTCCCTGTTTTAACATGAGTGTTTATGTTGTGATTCAATGTTGTTATATGAGGAATGCATTGGACATAGTAAGTGATGGGTGGAACCCTCTATATATCCTTGATCCTTCTGTATGTATCATGAGAATAAGTAGTGTCTTGGTATAAGGCCTTCACAAAATGTTATTTCTAGTCTTGGCACGAGGCCTTGACTATGTGGTTATGATGTATGAAATCATGCATTCCATTAATATGAAATTAGCTATTGATATATCATTTGATTATTTGACTAGTATAATATCCATATGAATATGTAAATGGTATTACATGATTTGTATTTTCCATATTATAATTATTTTGATCATAAAAATTCCTATGTTTTAGCCTTATACATTGCCTTAAATGTTTATGCTTGTTTATGATGTTTCTGCTATATTGTTATATTTTCTAAGCATATGAGCTCACCTATTACTATGTTTTATTTTTCACAGGATGTGAATAAGTATTATATTGTTGACCTACATGGATAGGTTTTGGGGTATAATTTTTTTCAGAGGGTAAAAAACATAGTTGCTTTTATCTCATGATGTAATGTAAAACTCATGTACGTTATATTGCATCCAAGGTTACTAGACTAATAAGTCATTCAAGAAATGATTCCTTGTATCAAACCAATGTAATGTACTAGTGCACTAACTCTGGGTAAATAGGGTATGGGTGTTACAGTGCAGGCTATTCGAGACCCCCTAGTGAGTATATTATCCATAAAGAGACGTTTTCATTTGCAAGAAAGGGTCCAGTAAACATGGCTATCTATCACCATGAAGTTATTGGGATACAAAATAATTTTACAGATTTCATGAAGGATGAAGATATAACATCCTTCAATAACAATGATTCTTCTCCACTTATTATTGTGATATGGAAGAGGAGTAATTCTCATCTTTTAGGTAATCAAGAAGCGATTGAGGAATGAATCAACCTCTAGTGTTTCTTGATTATTGCACGAGTCATCAATCCTAAAGGTGAGAGTCCTTGGAAATTTTATGACATGAAGAGAAGGATTCACGAGGTCTAGGTAATTTATTAATGGGTAATGACTGCAATGGGAAGGTGGTACTACCATTTAGTACTCTCCTTAGCTAAAAGAAACTGAAAATCATGGAGATAATGTACTGTTTCTCTACACCATTGTTTTTTGAACATCTATCAAGGGGACTAGAATTTTGATCCTATAAATGTTCAAAACACCCATACCCAATTATAGATTAGACTATTTAAATTAAATTGGTTATACATGATCCCAACGATTCTATGGGATATTTACTCGGTTGTAAAAAATTTTATTCACATGGATCGATAGACAAACAACTCGTGGTTTGAGAACTATGCATGAATCGTCGATGTTGTTTTCAAGTAAAACCCAATTATTTACAAGGAAATTCTAACAATTATAGAAGACAATATAATGGATAAAAGTTTATATGAGAGAAAGACAACATTTTTCTTGAGCTACTTGTACATCTAAAATATTACTGGTGAATGTAAGAGAGACAAAGAGTGAAATTTATGCAAGGTGAATGGACTAGAAGAAAACACTTTGAGATGGATGAACAGAAAAAAGAAACCCCCCTTTGAAACATAATATAATAGTAAACCTATCCTGGAGGCCTTACATGGGATGATAGAGTATCCCCATTTGTGGGCACCTACCTCTGGTTACGATCTGAAGGTCAAAAAAATAGGCAATGAGAATGGACACGTACCACAATGGGAAAACGCACGAGTTACCGTACCTAGTTTCTAGGGGTCAGGAAAAATAGATTCCTGTGATGGCCCTTCCCCCTATAGTGGAATTGTTCCTATGGTGGATAATAAAGCTATAAATAAGGTTGACACCCCTATATGCAGTTTCACTAGCCCTATGAGGAAGGAAATATTTGAACTGATGGGAGGTGAGGACCATCTAGAAACTCAAATTGGTTAACCTAATCCACATACTCAGGGTGATGGAAAGGGAGAGTGAACTAATCAACACCCAACTTCTGATCCAAGAGGGAACATGAAATAGATTACCCCATCTATGGCTTCCTAGAGGATGGTCCACCTGGAAAGTGACATCTCTCATATAAAATCTCGGAACACCTTTACACCCTTGAGTGTTTGTTTTTGGTTAGAAGAGGTGGAGGAAACACAAAAGACTGTTACAATTACAGTCAACCTTGGGGATGATGCAGATTATTCAAGTTGTGGAACCGATGAGCATCCTATTACTAGTGATACACATCATAAACTCACTCAGCATGCTGAAAAAGTGATGAATTTTAGTATGTCAAAATAGGTGAAAAAGGATGTTCATGAAAAAATTTAATATGGACCTGGAAATATTTTTAAGGGAGGATATATAAGAAAATTATTAAAAGGAGAAGTGAAAATTTCATTTTATAAAAAGTATTTCATTTTGAAACGAAGAAATTCCCATTAAAAATAAATATTCAATAAATTAAATGTCAAGGGATGAGTAAATTCCACCTGACCAATGCCCATAGACATTATATCATGGCATACAATCAACTAATAATTGGTATTGTGGAACCTAAACTAATTTTTGATACTTGGGAATGATGTAGGTGGGGATATCATAGTTAGAACGTTATGTATAGAAACTCTCATGTACTTGTAATGGATCGATTGTGGGTTTAAGGAATAAATCCATTCAAATCAGTTCTTATTATACTGGGCCTCAACATTTTCACATTACTTGAAACTATTCATTCCTTGAATTATTAGAATAATTTTTTCTTTCTCCCACATTATATATTATGAGGAGGGATTTATGTGAGTTACATAAATCTTTTTCTAGGAAGATATATCAAAAATGGGCAACCATTGTTGACATAAACACTATATTGAGACATGAGGAAAAAACCGAGGTAATTTCAACATGATTTTTTTTCTAAAATCATTGAATGAATTAATAAATGAAATATATTTAATTTAACACATTATGAAGATTCATTCACATGGTGTATATGCCCTTGTGATGGAATTCAATCTAGAAAAAATGATAGATTTTTGGTTCAAATTGATGATCATAGCGCTGACCGTGGGGTTTGTTGGTTCACACTCCCAAAGAATTATTCTAATCACAATCTTTTTGTTTTTATGTCAATAACCATTAGAAAAGGTCTGTTATTATCCCTATTTTATTTAACAATTAATGTATTTTGATTCTAGGGTGTAAAACCTTGTTTTGGAGGCCTAGAAAATAGACTCTATATTGAGCACACTACAATAGTCGGCTGTAAAACGTAAGAATCATAATGGTCTTCTTAGAGATTGGAGTAAGAAATTATTCTCTAAAATTAATGATTATATTAGGATTTCTTAGTAGGAACATTCATTTATTTATTATATATATCATCATCATCCCACCATTTCTAGAGAGGAAATTTCAACTCATAATAATCTAGATTGCCAATTAATTATCAATGAAATGATGGTCATGAATCAACTGAATGTTATATGGTAAAAAAATTGTAATAGGAACTCTAAATTATCAAATATATTCTAGAATTAAAAGCAGGCATGAGTAGGTGACATGTTTATTATCATGAACAGACTTTTGTATACATCTAAAAATGAGATTTACTTGGTGTGTGTGGATTATTTCTTGGGGATATACACTAATGATGGGTTTGAAAATACTCACAATATTGTGGAAAACATTAATACCTTATTTTTAATTTAGATTAATATACATCTCATTCACTCCCCAAAAAATGAAGAGATCAGGGCTCCATCCTCTTTCATAACCTAGAAGGTTCCCATGTCCAATATTGGTTAACTAATAAAATTTTAATGTTATATAGGGAAATTTAGAATGATGATATCACACATAACATTAAGGATTTTTTCCACTCTTACATTCCTCATAGGATGGACTCCAGCTTCATTTATCTCATTCTTAAGAAAGATAATGCACTTGATATTAAGGAATTCAAGATAGTTTCAGTTGGGAACACAATCCCCAAGAACATCAATTAAATACATAAGAATAGTAAGGGAGGAATGGTTTATGATATCATGACAAGAAATTAGATTAAATTTGTAACTAGGAGAAACAATCAAAGGTGTCTCTTTATGGACACATAACGTGTTAACATAATGATAATGAAAAAAAATGATGGGAATTTTTCCATTAAAATAGAAATCACAAAAGATTTTGAAACACTTAAATGTATCTTTCTGTAGAAGTCATTAAATGATATAGAATCTCCCAGGTGTTCATTAATCTGATCAGTTCCATTAATGGATCATCCATGTTGTCCATCTTTATTAATGGTTCCCCTAGAGGATTCGTTTCATACACCAGGGTTGTGAGACAAGGTGATCCACTATCTAGGATTTTATTTCCTATTTCGGAGGACCGACTTAAAAAATGTATCAATTATCTTTCCCAAATGGGCCTTTAAAAAAATTAAGTCTTGTGAGACATACTCTTCCCCTTATCACCTTTTGTATGCCACTGATATTATATTTCATGGATATACCTTCATGAAAACGAAATCCTCTTTTAATTCCCTCTTTAACCACTATTAAGAGTTAGGTGGATTGGAAATCAGTTGGGAAAAGTCCTTTATTGTTTTTGGTTATAAAATTAAATCATGTAAAATTAATAGTATAATTATTTATCTTTGGGTGAATAGCGAATATTTTCTATTCTAGTATCGTGGTGTTTCATGGTTTTGGGGGAATGTGAAGAAAGAATATCTAGATGGTAGATATGTCAGAATTACAAATAAACATGCTAGTTGGAAGCGGAACTCCATGTATATGGATTGGATGGTTTTTCTTCTCATCATAGTGATAACATCAAAATTTTCTTATTCATTCTCTCTCTATATATTCCCTAGATGAATCATCACATTGTTTCAATGTATGGTCTATAACTGCTTCGTGATATGGTCAACACGTGAGACGAATCTTATTACTATTTACTTAAAAGAGTGTAGCCAGCCGGTTGAACTATATGATCTTGGTGTCAATGACATGAGAATATTCAATGATGATATGATTAGAAAATTTAGATGGAGGTTGATATCTAATGGGTGATTGTATGAAATCCTGGCAAATATATTCAAAATGAGAATATCTAATGGTTAAAAGTATTACCTTGATTCATTGGTTTGGTCATCCCTTAAGCACTCCTTCATGAAGATCATATATATGACGGAGAGGTTGATCTATAGGAGCTACACTCTAAATTACTGAACATGAAATGGAATGAAAATTCAAATTAGGAGATGGTTGTTCCCCTAAATGTTTAAAACCACCCCATATATGACTTTCTCTCACTAGTGAACACTGATGATATCATAATTTCCTCCCATGTTGAGAATGAAATAAAATATTACACCTTCAAGGAATATAAAACACTGGGATGGAGATATAGCATGATTATTCAATTAAACAGTTGTGACTATTAGTGGCTTGAGTGTGGGTAAATCACCCACTGAGCTGCTAAGCTAATGAAATTCAGAATCCGGTTTATCCAGCCTTCAATATTAATCCTATTATGAAGGATATGGAAAAACCAGATCACTATTTCTGAATCACTGTAACGAGCTATCTTTGAAATGGATTCAGTCTTCCCACTATTTATGAGTGATGAGGATATAGTGCTGCACTTGTTCATTGAATGTGACCAAGACAAAAAAACAGTTCAAATGTTAGTAACATGTTTGGTTTGAATCATGGCATCTATATATTGATTAGAAATTTGCATGTAGTGGTCGCTATGGTTCGCTGTAGTGAACATATAAAAAATATTCATCTTGTATATACTGTTTCAATGATAGAAGCACTAGATGAGGAAAAAAATCTATATTTTTTTATAATTCTAGTAGCGATCTACCATGGAGAATCATTGTCATCCAAAGGGAGGATTACACTGAATCTTTTTTTAAAATGGTACTATGTATAATAATGTTTTTAACCTAGAAATTCACAGATCGTTTCGGGTTTCTGGTCGAACCCAAAAGTGTTGGATTATTATATACATTCTGAAAATACCCTCAACTGCACCATGCCTCAACCTGAATGTTTACGGAGCTTCCTCAGGTGTACTAGGTCCATCAGGTAGTGGTGGGGTGTTTTCACACATATTGTTGTTATTAAATGAGTGTTTCTTCCATTTCACTAGTTTGGGAAATTCCTATGAAGCCTAATTATGGGAAATAATTCATACAATTAGGTACATTGTCCATTATAGTTAGGAAAAAATATGGATTGAATCTCATTCTAATATTTTGTTTCATTCTTTTAAAATATGAATACATAATGTTCCTTGGAATGTGGTACCCACTGGAATGATTTCCATGATAAGGTCACCCTAGTCAATATTGATGTTTCGCATGACTATCAGGGGGATAATAAGGAGTTGGATTCAATTGAAAATAAGGTCATCACTAAAATGGACATGATTTGACTTTTTTTGGCCCTAGATTACCGTGTCTCAATCGCAGAGGTGGATAAAATGGGTTGCGTGCACCGTTTTTTTTTAATAACCCATTGTATGTGTGACCTCATTTCATACTTCATTTAATATTTTTTTGGTCGGCTTCAATAAGATCCTCTAATTATGGATAAATATAATATATTGAATAAATTATGATTGTATGTATTCCTAAAAACCAAAAATGTCATTAATTAAAATTCATTGAAAAATTTAATTGGATATAAGATCAATAAATCAATTTTAGAAGATGTGGTTAAAATGTTATATTGTTAAAAATAATATTTTATTATTGAAATGTTTTTTACCTATTGGGTAATTATTATTTTTCTAAAAAGAATGTGTAAATTTAAATTAATAAATATAATATTTTGTTTTGATGTATAATAAATACCTTAAAATTAATTTAAATTCATAATTTATTTTTAATATTATTTTAAATATGTAATGTCTTAAATATATTTTTTAATAAAATGATTTTTCATTATTTCATTTAATGGTACAAGTTATGATATTTATAAAATGTATTATAATATATAGATTCCATATTAGTAAACATCATATAAAATTTGTATTAGTTGTATCATTTTTTTGGTATAAAAATTCATTGCCAATTATAAAATCTATTTTCTATGGTCATGGATAAAATGTTTCAATAGGGATAAACCTACGTGGTTAAACTATAAGACATCAAATAATATTTCAAATAAATATTTATTTAAGATATTAATTAAAAATATTTTATCACAACTCTAAAAATTCATTATTTTTAACTATATGAAATTTTAAATGATAAATTTTCAAATTAAGGAATAAATATTTATGAAAAATTCATTCCAAACACACCAATGAAAGTACCTATTGCAAATATAATACATAGATTTATTTTTTTGAGATATGTACTAACAAATGGTGTCTAATTGATTTTTTATTCATTTTATTACATAAGTTTCATTAATTATGATTCACTTCATCATGTTTTTAAATATTTCTTGGAATTATTACAAATATATTGTGGTGAAATCAGTATCAAATGTAATATAAGGATACACAGGGAATGTATGTGAATTATTATTTGAATTAATAATGAGAAATTTTTTTTAATAAAGGAATTATAATTAATATTATTTGAAGTTTTTACATAGGGTATATCATTTAAATTGATGAAATTGAAAATAAGAGTATGTTTGTAGTTCATGGGAATTTTTTGAAAATGATAATGAATTTGATGGAATAATTTGATTGTTTCTAAATATTTTGTTTCTGAAAAATTGAAGAATTTACTTTTTTGATGTTCATTAAATAACATTCTAGTTGTTTTTAATGGATTAACATTAAATATTGTGGTAGTTAAAAAAATATAGTCTAAATAAGTATCTAAATCCATAAAAATGAAGACCATGATGTGAATTATTCAAAGGAACATGAAGAGTATTTAGAAAAAGTAATGATATTTTTTTATTCTTCATCAATAAAGATGATTATATTTTTTAATACTCTCAATGGTATTGTTTAGAGGTATTTGATATTCATTGATTCCGTTGAATTACTCCATTGGTAATTTTTAGCATTTGAATTATTCATCGATCAACAACCATATGTCCTATTACTATATGGAGTTTCTTTATTTATCACATCAAACCAAATTTAGGGTTTTTTAATTTTTATGAATATTAGGAATTTAACCAAGGTGGAATTATGAACCAAACCAGTCCATTAAAAGTGGTTACATCACTACAGTTGAATATGATATGCCTCAAAAGAAGTTAAAAATTACATGGAGGTTCCAAAAACACATGAATACTTATATTGTAAAAAATGGTCAATAATATAATGATACAATATATATATTAAAAAAATATTTGAAACAAAATAAAAATACCACAGAAAATTGTTTCATGAAACAAAAAATGGAATCATGCTAGTTTTCAATAGACATTTTTATATGGTTCACTCGCCTGAGTTTGGTAATAATAAAAACATCTGCTAACCACCCCCTTGGAATTTAAATTTAATTCTTTAAATGGAGTAAGATATAAAGGATGAAATTAAATAGAGAGAACATGTATGTAATGTATAATTTGAGTTTGAAATTATATATTAAAACTATTCTATGTGTATATAGAGAAATACTGTATAGAATTAGATATAGTGAAAAAAGAATAAGAGAGGGGGATATATATTGTTTGATAATAATGGGAATTTTTTACTCTTTGAGAGGATAATGATGAGTAAAATGAAATGGGCTTTAGTGTCTATAAATATTGAATTAGTATAGGATTATTGGAATTAATTATAGGAAATATCATATTTAATAAAATTATGATTCAGGAATATAAATTATTTAAAATTTTTATTTTACTAATACACATAATTAATCCAATTTTCAAAACTAATAATAATTAATATTCATGTTACTAATACATATAGTTTATTATAGTAGTGATAATTCATTTCAATAAATAATAATTATAATATTTTAATTATTATTTGTTGTATTTGTTTTTCTACTTTATGATGCCATATTTTTTTATTAGATACCGAAATCAACATACAATTTTTCATTTTATCATTATAAATATTTGAAATCAATATTTTAAACATAAAATATCATTAATAAATGAGTATTTATGAAATTTAGTTCATGCATCATTCTAAAATGGGAAAGCATATTCGTAAACTTATTATATGTCATCATCTCTATAAATTCACATATTCAGAATTAAATATCATAAAGGTGAAGAAGTGAGAGTGACAGTTTGGAAAATTTTTATTGCCCAAAAATTTAAACCCTCGTGAATTTTGTAGAGGTAAGATAAGAATAGATATATACCCAAGGGAATATTTCACTTACTTAAATCTTTGGTAATATGAATAGTTTGACAAAATGTATTATAATTCAATGGAAAAATTATATGTTTATATTCAATGGAGTAGTTAATTAATAGTGAACAATGAAAACTCTCTCTATAAATTGGATACATATTTTCATGTTTCTATATTGGTTAATAGATTTTATTAATTAAGAAATTTCAGAAATTATTGAGTTGAGTTACTTCAATGTGGGGGAAAATAGTATATTTTTTTGTTTCTAAAGGTATATATTTGATAATTCTTAAAATGTACAAAAACCTAGATAAATCCAACCCTCTCAAGCTGTCACATGTCCTTACCAGAAGACATCTCTACCAGTATTAGAACCCAAAAAAAATCATAGTTCCTTCATTAAACAAATTAAATATTTTCTCTCCCAATAAATAATTATACATTTATTGTATATAATTCTATGATTGAATCATAAATCAATCATTCTAAAGAAACTTTTTACTTTTTTATATCAACTAAATCTTTACTCATATTCCATATGACATACCTTTTGACTTACTTATGATAATTTCAAGAAGAATTATTTTATTTATCTTATATGGAATGAATATATTTTTATTATTTCTTGTAAAATTATATACTTGAATATTAACTTAAAATCATACTATGTTATTTTTTATTAAATAATTTTTTTACAATTTTCAGGGTTTTTAGGAAAATAAATTGTTTTTATATATGACGTAAATTTTCTTCAATAGTTTATTCCATATAATTATTAAAAATAATTTTACTTCTCTGATAATAATATTTAACGTTACATATTCTTAGTATATATATATAATTCAAGTATATTATCAATGTCGTTCCAAATATTTTATTATGTTTATGATTAAATTGTATTTATAAAATTCATTTATTTTTCAAGGATTATATTATGTGGTAATGATGTTTAAGAAGAACAATTTATTACATGGTCTATGTAATGATGAATAATTGATATTATTATGGTAAAATATGTATGGTTTTTATTATTTGATGTTTGTGGACTATATCTCCCTCTTATAAATTACTCAATGATAAATATTCTATAATATCAAGGAGTACACAGGAGGGATTCCCTTGCTAGAAAAAATATGGTACACAAAAGTGCATCGCAATCCCAAAAAAAGAGGGTACATGGGGGGGGGGAATCCAAACCCCAAATCATGTAAATTATTGATTATCTCAAGCCTAACGTGTTTTTAATGACATAAAATTCACCCTTGTCATAAGGATTTTAGGATTATTTTTTTTGAAAAATTTCATGTATTAATTATATTTTACGATTTCAGGGATTATGACCTTGATTTACATTTGAATCATGAATTATGAAATAAAAATCATTATTCCATGATTTATGTTTAGGATCATTTATATGAATAGTGTAATCATATATTAATCATGATAACATTCTTATATCCTCTTGTTCATGACAGGCTAACACATTCCAATTATTTACCCATACAGAATATTTTATCTCACAACTATCTTATGTTTTTTATTTCCCAAGGATATAAAACAATTATTTGGTAGGAAAACTAAAATTTAATTTCTTTATGGGATATAATGGATATCTTTTATAATATTAAAATAATTTTATCTTTTTTTCCAAATACAATAAACTTATAAAATCATTAGGTGCGTGTTTGTGTAATATATGAATGATTAAAAAAACAAATGGAAGATTTATATAGGTCTAACAATAGTCATTATATTTGAAAAAAGAAAACTGTTATCCCAGTGTATAAAATAAAACAAATTTAACATTTAATTTTACCAAAAATTTTAATTTAAAAATTAAAATAAAACCTTTTTACATGAAAAAATTTGAACAGACTTTTTCAGAAAATTAATCCTTTAAAACCCATTATAAATCAATTATAATCATTTTTCGATAACATAGAGAATCACATTTGTAATACTATTAATTCTCATATCCAAAGTAACTATATTCTATTTAAATCCATTAGAGAAATGCATTGGTTTATCCCTCCACCTTTCTATTTATGATATGAAACATTACCCAGATCATTAGAGCTCTCTCTATGTGCTCCCACACTGTATTCTATAATGGTGTTCCCTAAACCTATCTCGGTATCCATTAATGTAATATGTAACAATCTCACTATGAAGTATCTGGGTACACCAATTTTTCATTTATAATTCCAAACTATAATAGCATTGATAAATTTTTTAATATTTTCGAATTTTCAACATAATTATTTGTAAAAATACTCTTTTCAACTCATATGAAAATCATACACGGTTATTAATGTATAATTTTAACCAAATTTAATATGAATCCTCCCATTTCATTGAAACCCCATATCAATTTCCAAAATATGTGAAAAATGAATATTTTTTTCTTTTAACAATACATGAAATCTTATATTGGAATATATAAATCCAATAATGTTCACTACAATGGTTGATTCATTATCACAATATAGAACATTCATTTTATCTTTTTTCGGAACAATCAACATAAATAAAAATAAAAATATTATATTCAAAAATAATTTAAAATAAAGTAAAATAGTTTCATAAAATGATATTTATAAATATTTAATGTCCATCTAAATATTAATATTAATTTATTTTAAAACAATGTAAAGTGAAAATAAATAGTTTTAAGAAAAACATTAGACTTTATTAAATGAAAATCAATTATCAAATTGGAAATATTTGAGTTATATACCCCTGTAAAGGAGTTAATAAATGGAAGATATATGTACAATTAAAATAGAAAAATGAATCTTATAACCTGTCAATGGGTATATATATAAACCTTGAAAAATTATATATGTCTATAACATTAAAATATAAGTCAACGAATGTAAATTATCATGAATCCATTACCTTGAGTTCATCCTGTCACATATTCCATTATAATCATGAATATTATAATTATGTTAATTACCTATATTATTGGAAACATTTTTCATGTTTATTATTATTTTTATTTCAACTATTACCATGTTACCTAAAATTACATATTAAATTATGTTTATGTATGTTGTTTTGACCATATTCTATTTATGTATAGAAAATTGAATATGTGGATTGACTAATGTCAAAAGAGGGAATTATTTAAAAAATCATGGGATGATAATATTTAGATAATTATAATTTTTATACAGAAATTATATATTAAAATCATAAAAAAATTTTATGTAGGCATATGTAACGTTTTCATTTTTCATGGACCATAATAAAAAGAAATAAGGTATTATTTTTTCCTAATATATTGATAATAAAATCATAAAAAATTGTTTCATTACATAATCATATATATATCATCCAGTTTATTTTGTGATGAAAAAATTATCAACATCGCTTTGTGGGAGTCAGTGGTAAAGATATAACATGAATGACGTTATAATTTTAAGATAGTGAATGGGTATGAAATAAGATGATATATAATCTATTAATAATTTCAAACATGTCTTTATTATAATAATAATTAAATTTATATTACAATTATTAATTATATTATTCCATTATTACCTTCAATGTAATTCTTTAGTAGAAAACGAATCATATCCTATATTGAGGTCGTAGTCCATTGAACACATGACTAACATTATATTATCCCCTATAGAATGTAATGTATGAAAGTAATATATGATATAATGAATAAATGGTATAATTATGTAATAAATATCATATTTAAACACTAAAATCATCATTTTTCCAAACTGATATAGGTTCTAAGGAATAAACAATTGACCTTAGTTTAAGATGAGGAAATCTCTAGTACAAATGAATATTGACTTGAAAAGGTATTTGTTGAAATAAGAGTAGTATATATGATATTTGATTAAAATAAAATAATCTCATTATATTTAATATATTTAGTATACTAATAATCATGTTTAAAGAATTATTGAACCGTCTCTTTAATGAAATAATATAAAAATTATTATCTATCAAAATTACCTCATCATTGGGTAAATTTTTTCTTAAAATTCAAGGACCTTAATATGATGGATTTATTTTAAAAATATAAATTTAAGGATGGGAGGATGTATTTTAAAGGGGTTTTTGTATGTATTTTCTGAGAAAAAATATTATTCATTGTGTGGAGAAGATAGGAGAGGTAGTATACTTTTATAGTAGAGGAGTAGTGGATCATTTTTAAATACCCAATGGTAAATAATATTGGGAGTCCACCCTCATGAAATGTGAAAAAGTTGATTAATAAAAAAAGGGATGGTAATTTTTGTATTAAAAACTCCACTAAAATAAATTAATCTCTATTTTGTCATGTTATTCTTAGGTCTTTAATTTTACTCAGTTAAAAATTTTAAGTTTTCCACATGGTAAATTTTTTATTTTTATTTTCCTTGTAAATTTATCATCTAACACTAAAAATAAAATGAGATTAATTAGATATTTTATAACTAATAATTAAAATTATAAAATTATATTAGATAAAAAAAATTTATGTGTGTGAAAAATTAACTTTGATATAAATTCTTGTAATGTGTTAAAACTGACATTAACCTTAATTGTGGTAATAAATTTTACCTATTTTTACAAGTAATTATGGTAAAAAATTAGTTTTATAGTATTATATACTATAAATTATACAGTTTAAAAATATAAAAATCATTTTATACAATTAAATTATAATAATTGGAAAAATTGAATTTAAAAAATTCCCACTGATGCGAATTTTTTTTCTTCAAGTTATTAGTTTTTTAGAAAAAGATAATGTAATATTAACTATATCTGATAAATTAATCATTATATGATACAAAATTAATATTTCTTGATATATTTTCCATGTATAACGTTTAGAAAATCCATATTAAGTATTTTTTCAATTAATTTAAAATGTGAAACATTATACAGTTTAAATTAGTTTTTAGAAAAAAATTTATTTTATACAAAATATTAGAATAATTCTAAGAATTTAGTCTAGATAAAAAATTATTTATGTGGATATTGTATCAAAATAATTATTAGGTATGCGTTAATTACAAATCAATTTATAATGGGTCTCTTAAATTACATAAATTATTGAAATAAAGTGATTTTTTTTCCAAACTCTGTAATTTTATGATACATAGAAAACAATAATATTTTCCAAAAAAATTAAAAATCCTTACCCCCAAAAAAATTAATTAATGATATATAAAATAAATCGATCCAATAACCAAATATTTCAAAAAGTATCAAAAATTAATTATATTATTTCTTTAAAAAACATCAAAATTCATTTTTGAATAAAACATATTTTTGAGAAAATTAACATTACTAAAAATAAATTGATTATTTTTTATAAATTTATCAATAATTTACATTTATTTGCATGTATATATATATATATCATAATTTATATAATAATATTATTAACATTCAATTTCACTATGGGGCTATAATTGTTACATATTTTTCCGGTCATAAATCTCGATGTGGAAATTCATTCATGCTATTTAGAATAAAAATATTAGGGTATTTTATAATAAGAAACATGGATGTTAATAAATTTATATATATATATATATAAATATGTATATATATATATATTAATATAATCAGTCATTCCATTCCTTTTTTTGGTCCATTTATTATGTTCAGTTAAGTATATTTTCTTTCCTTCAAAATATCAGGGAATTAAACTCAAAAACCAATTTTTATTGGAAATAATCTTGTCATGTATCTATATAAATTACAATAATCCTCTAGTTTTCATCTTTGGCATAGAATATATCATCTTTTTACCCTATTTAATTAAAAAATACCATTATTAATCCTATGGATGGGAATGAGTCCTCCTATATACCCCATGAGATCATCTGACCAAAACATATATTAATGCATTGGAGGGAGACATTCAAAGACATATACCATCATCCACACATTTTTATTCCTATTAATGTCAGTCAAAATAATATCTTAACATTAATATGAATATTTATCAATTTTATTAAACACTATTAAAACATCACATAAAATTAATATAAAAGAACAGAGTATATAAAAAATACCATTTTTTGAAAGGAATCATATCATTATAAATTATATATGTAGTTAAATACATCCCCTCATGAGAGGTAAAAAATATTTAAAAAATAAAATTGAAGATTCATTTGTTTTAAATATAATTAAAACATTATTATCAATGATGAATGGGAAATTATATTAAAAATACATTTTTAGGGAGTGAATAATGTTTGAAAACATATTATAAAGCATTAAATTAAACATATACTCTAAATTAAAAAATTAATATTAGAGAATATGAATAATAAGATAAAAATACCCATTCTAAAATGATGGAAACCCTATCTTTTTAAAAATATTTAGATTGTATTTTGATTTAAATCCCATATATAATTATATGTTGTTATGAGTTTGAAAATTCAGAAAGAATTTGAATTAATAAAAACTGGATGGAAAAATCAGGAATGGATGTTTGGATTGGAATTTCAATGTTCGAGTTTCCACTAAATAAATTATTTATATGTTTAATATGTCGTGGGATATAGGTCAGAGTATTTCAGAGCATCTTGGGGATTCAAGATGTGAAGTATTATTCTTGAGAAAATATTTTATCGGGAGACACACATTTAGTGAAAACCATCCAATATAAATATTTAACATTCTTTTTAATCAAATATAGTTTGATAAAATAGTGTGTGGGTGAAAAAGAACCAATAAAAATGCCAAAAAAGGTATAGGTAACCCACACAGCTGGCATTTTAATTTTCAAGTTGTGTATTTTAACTTTTTTTATAGTGTTCCGTGAATACTAGAGGGTTATGGTTAGATAATGTTTTGGAGAACTATATGTACAAATCATTAATTTCATTTATAATGATTGAAGTAACCATTTTTTAATTTTTCACTATTGGGGATAACCCCTTATTTCCCTAAAATATATCCCTCACATGATCGACGGGGTTCCCTTATCTCCATCATCTCTTTATAATCCATTAAGGTGGTGATTTTAGGGCCTTTAATATAGTTATAAGGAATGATTCCTCCTCCATTAATATACATTGGTACCCTACTCTGTTTTTTTTAACATTTTTGGTCTCCTAATATAGGGTTTTCGGTTATGATTCATCTAGAACATTGTTGAATTATATATTAGTGATATTTATTTTTCATACACTTGGATGAAGGTGATATAAGATGCCACATAAACATCTCTACATGTTGTATTATTAATGTATATTAACTCATATAATTTATAAATATTTTAGAAATTAATTAAATTATTTGGTTGATTTATAAAATTATTTTTTACAATTTTTGACATATTTAGGTTTGAGGAAGTGTTGAGGGTTTCATGTGTGTGCTAGGACATTGATATACAACAACAAGATCAATTGAGGATATTTTGGTAATTATATTAATATCATAAATTAAATATTTATTTTAGTTAAATTATTTGTAATTAATTAAATAATTGAAATATTCCAATTAAAAATTACTTTTGAAATATTTTTGTGATGTGGGACACAACATAACTCGGTTGAACATTGAAAATCCATGAAAACAAAATCCAACCCATAGAAAAAATAAATGGATATATTCTTAAACGATGAATTTTTTCATACCTTTACTATGAAATTGATGCAATTTTATTGTAATATGTAGAAACTAGAGCTAAACACTAACTGTGATGGATAATTTCTAGGTAATTATATTAAAAAATTAATTAAATTAAATGGTTAATTGAAACATATGACTACATGGTGTCACCAATAAATCATTGTATTGTAGTTTTGTGTCATTAAACATAATTGAATTGATAACATCTAGATATTTTGAGATTTCTAACTATACTTGATAAGGCATGTAAGTCCTTATATAGGCATACATGGACAAACTATGGGTAGAACTAAACTATGATGGATGTGTACACCACTCCAATTAGTTTTTCAGTCATTATTGATTCATGAATCATATACTATTTGATTAATTAATGAAAATTCATTATGTATTTAGAAAGGGTAGTATATACTTATTATATTGTCCTAGGATGTGGTGTATTGATGCATCTGTTTTTTCCAAAATATATTTTTTCTAACATAATGGGTTCCAAGAGTAACAACAATCGATCATTTATATACGGGGTCTCAGTGGGTGGACCAGTTTTTGACTGAACCTGATCTAGTGAATCATGTGTTTTAGAAGTGATATTAGTTGACAAAAAATTAAAACAAATAATGAATATGTACGATGAAGGATTACACAGAAGGTGTAGTGGATTTATACATTTTTTCACCCTAATTCATTTATTTAATCTTTAACATTGCAATTCTCTATGTACCTATGATTACCAGAGTCGATTCCTATTATGTCGACATTTTTTCATGATTTGATGTGATGAATGAAATGAATACCCAGAGTTATTTCAATATATCTAGATATTGATAAATAATATTTAATGTGATTTGATTAGGTTTTCTAGGGGTATTACCTATGATCCAGATTTTGAGAATGCTTGATCCAAGATTAATTTAATATAATACTCAGTTATAATTTTTGGGATATAGATTATGTACATTTCATTGTCAGAAGTCTCCATTTTATAATGTATAATATTTTTATGGTGAATCATATCTATAGAATTATATAGAGACTATTTTCAGATGATATATTATAACCATCCTTGAGATACTCTCAATGATGATTATACTATCCTCAGACAATATCGATGATTCTCCCTAGGTTCTATTGGACTCACCATTACTATACTCATCAAATATTTTTAGGAGTTGGATGTTGATCCCTTTTTTGAATAATTCCCAATATAATACAAGTATCTTTAGATAATTATTTATATATGACCTAATAAGCTTTCCCAAAAGGGATTATCTGGGTACAAATATCATTATCACCTATATACTCGGACCACATACTAGGGAATCAGGCATGAATTACATTAAAGGAATGATATGAAATCAATCTTAGTGCCATATCTAAAGTATGTATAGATGTTAAATTCATTCCAACATTATTCTAATTAGATTCCAGTATTGGTGATCACAGTTATAGGACATGTCTCTGGATATGGTGAAATAAAATTATTATGGACACATAAAGCTGAGGACGATCTAGGTGTCGATGTTGAGGATTACAGACCCAAGGAACAATAGGATTAAAAAAAGATTTATTGCTGTGGAATTTAGTTAAATGTGTTATTCACAAGATGAAAATTCATTCAAGATCATGAATCATGGATACATTAAGGATGTATATCATTATTTTATTTCTATTTTTGTCTCTTATAGGGTGGTAATATTGCATGACAATACACATAGGACAAAATACAATTACATAAATTTTTTCCTTCTACTTTATCATTAATCTCATATAATTATTTTTATTACAGTTATTAAATATTTTTATCTTATGTATACATTTAATTCTTCAATTTGAAACATAAAACACTGCATTGGTGGTTCAATACTAAATTTTGTACCCACATCTTTTTGAGAACCACAATAGACATGAGTACAATAGTAGATGATAAATTCATTATAGGTAGAGTTTGTGTTGATGCCCATGTATAGTCAAGAAGGTTAGGTCATATGTTTTCATGGAGTTGGGTATGTGTTTAGGTTGTGAGTTATCAGGAGGTCCATGTAATATTATTTTCATTTATTTTATTTAGACATGTTTATATGACATTATTAGTGGGTGATCAGTGTTTTTTATGAAATATTCACTCAACCCATTATTGAATTCCATTTTATTTTTATACCTTTGTATACATTTTTTTAACTTCTTTTATTTTTGTATAGTGAAGATGATTTTTGGTTGTTTTTACTATTTCATTTACTGTAATATGGAGGAATAGTGTGACTAAAAAATTCATATTCCTTACCTTCATGTTAGATGTATCTTGTTTATGGGTCGGCATGCTTAAGGCCTTATAGTGAACCAACATGGGTCACTGGTTTTGTGGCATCTTTTTTGGGATGATAATATGTTTTACCATATTTGTCCATTTTCTATTATAGTATTATTTATGTTTAATGAGATAAGAGTATTATAAATATGTTGGAAACTTTGATAGATACAAGACTAAAATATTTATAGCACATGTTCTTTTGAGAATTCATATTTTCTAGGGGTATGGTATTTTTCTTTTTATATGCGATATGATTGTTGTATATGACTTTATTTTTGAGAGAACAGAATTTTTATGTATATTATATGTTTTAATATGAAATATTTGAACTTATACCATTGGTAGAAATACAATGAATTAATTTGAATCTTTTATAGAAAAAAATATAGGAATTTATTGCATTATTTGTATCCTATAAGGTCAACAATGATTAGGTTATTTTTTGATTGATTTTTTTAATAATAATGGCTAATTTTCTAATGTATGTGAAATTAACAAAAAAATGTTTTCCCATATTTTTTCTTGGTGTCATTCAACTCAAATGGATTTACATATATATTACTTTCTAACTATTGGTTGTGTGGATTTATCATGAGATATTTTTCATTATGGAAAATTTATTATTCCATATACATTAGAGGTTGGATTCCCCTAGTAGGATGATATAAGAGTTGAATCCATTTGGAAAACCACCCTTTATGGGTATTTAAATTTTCAATTGTTCTTAAATAGCTATTTTTAACAACATACATTAATTTTTCTCATATGTTTTTCAATAATATTGTACATATCCAAAATATATTGTTATCAAATTTAATCTTGTATTACAATGTTTGAAGGTACCTGATCATTTATTGTGCTTTAGGACCTAGAGTTGTATTACCATATATATATGCATGATTACTAATAATTCATTATCTTCCCTATCAATATATCGGGATACTACATGAGTATTTACATATGGGGAAGCGAGGTGAGGATAAATTCCCTAGTTTTATGATGGTTGGAATGTAATTCCACTAGAATATATCAGTATTTCAATTTGTTTAGTGGGGTTTCAATTAAATGGGTGGAAATTACAACGTAATGTGTCGTTCCTTTACAACTTTTAGTTCTCAAATTACAATATTTTAATCTTTATTGATTGGTTTTGACCATTGAAGGTAATTTTATACATATGATATGGCGCTGTCGTGGGCGCCCTCAAATGATTAATGTGATTTTGGGGTACTTAGGTGCAGCAGAGTGGCTGACCAAGGTCGTCTCTCAAAGGAGGAAGTAAATTTAACAACTTATTAAAGGTATTATAAAAATAAAATAAAAGAGAATAAAATAAAAACACTACTTTTAAGGATTGGATTTTTTTTTATAGTTTCTGAATCTAGGAGAAGTTTTCTGTAAGAATATTGTTTTTTTTTGTTTTTAGTTTTGAAATAAATTTTGATTAAAAAGACACAACAAGAAGATGTTTATTTAGAAATAAAATTTAAAAGGCATAATCGATATAACTCTACCTCTTCATTCACTTATTAATCATTATAATTTAAATCAATATCCACTTAACTATGATCCCCTAATTTGTTATCCCTCGAACCCTATGAGATTTAACATAACCACAAAGATGAAATTACATAAACCCTAAGCTAGAATGGGAACACGCCATCGCAGCACCCTGCTTTGATTTCTGATCTAAGGATATCTTATGATAAGTGGTTAATTAGAGCACATATCCATTCTAGAAATGAGGATGAATTGTGTTTAGATATTATATTTTAACTATACAAATTTATCCAGTGTGGTCTTGTATTACCAATTAAGATTACGCTCTCACAATTTACACAAAATCCCGATCTCGCGTGTTTCTGTGTTAATTGTTAAATTGCTTGATTAGTTTCTTGAAATTTAAAAACACAATTCATGGATCATATTATGTGAATTACATTAGCTCATTTATTCAAAATAATTAAATGAAGAGGGTATAATATAGATCGATTACTAAAAGACTACTCTTCCATGGGTGGCGTAATCATCGGAGAAGTGTTTTGCATATGCAAAGGTTTATAATGGGTATAACCCAATAACGCTTCTACTCAAGAATTCCAGACCAAAGTGGAAGATTAAGAGAATAATAAATTTAAACAAAACAGAAGAAAAGAGAAGAAATAAAATAATAACAATGAATTTTATTACACAAACAAAATCATTACAACATGAAGGAGAGGAAGAAGGCTTCGTCGAAGGGATCCTTGCTTCAAGAGCTACCCTTATTTAAATGGTTGGAGAATTTGAGTGGATCCACTTATCCTATGCCCTAAATTTCCCAAAGAACATCCCAACCCCACTAAATGAGAAATACTCCAATTTATAGAGTGGTGGGGAGGCTTGGTTCAAAGTGGTTTCGAGTGTGTATGGGGAATCTCGGTGAAATATTTCATGCCAACTTTCACCTCCCATTTTACCAGCATAACGCGTGAAGTGGCCGGCCTTCCAGAAGGATCTAATGTTCGGATAAGGTTCCTATATCTCCTAATATGATTTGGGCTCATTCCAGTCCCAGATGAAGGCGTTATGGCCGAAATACAGAAGCTTCTTTCATTCTGGCGAGTCCAGACCGACTTTGAATTAATAGACAATTTTCAACAACCAAATGCACTCTTTAGCTATAGTATCCTAAATAATTGTTGTAGATAATTAATTTAGGAACACTTTTACAAATTTTCAAATTAAAATAATTGATATTAAAATATTTATCGTCAAAATACTACATTACACTATAAATGGTAAAACTGGAATTTTCATCAAATATTCAAATGAATGATCTAATCCCAAATACATTATAATTAAACATATTTAACACAATGCGAGGAAATTATATCATTTATTTTCAATAAAATATTCAATAAAATAGTGTTTTAAAAACTCCCCCATACTTACGATTTTGCACTCCTGGGAAAAAACTCATATCAAGTAAACATCAATATCAAATCAAAACCAGTTTTAAAACCCATATCCATGAGATCAATCAATTTCACACCAAAAATCAAAAGATATCATGCCTCATAAAAAAACTTATTTCAAGTTCTCCATTTATATCATTCAATATATTTCCACTACATTTATCCTCCCATGCACAAAACACTTACCTTGCTTGAATTTTCTCTCATCACTCAAATATCAATTTTATTTGCTATGTATTTCTCATCCAAACTCATACAAGGCCAAACTCATACAAGGGTCACCATAGGCTTGATAGATTCCTACATCGCCCCCCAATGTGAGTCAAAGTCATATGTTTATCATGTGGACTTTTCAGGGTTGTTCTGTGTCTTTCGGTTTGTAGGATTTAGATGTGAAAAATTATGAGGCTGAATGAGGAGGGCTTGACTCTTTTTGAAGCAATATTGCATTAATCTAATTTCCACTTAAATATGGTATTCTCCTCAATCCACATAGTATCAATTCAGCTCCATCATCATGAAAATTCATGAAACGTTTACACCATTCATCGTTTCAGCATAAAGAAATGTCAATCTTCTCAAACATGATTTTCATGAATGAACTAGATAGGCACAACATTCCACCTCAATTAGATGCTCCAGAAAAGGCATAGCTTCACTTGTCGTGAATGCTCTAGAAAAGGCACAGATTTCTATATAATTACTTTCTTCAGCACTAAACAAATCACTTAAGAATTTAATTTTCCACCCAATGTATCACAGAATGTGGTAGCACAACACAAAATATCTTTCCCCAAAATTAAGCTCAACTAGATTATGCAATTTCACTTCAGGAGTTGGTTGGATATGGAAAATTGGCTTGTAATGTGGCTAACCTAACAGGATGTGCATGGATTAGAAGGGATACAAGGATTTAATATTCAAGGTAGGCAATTATAAAAAAGAATTCTTTGAAATATGGGCTTTAATACCAAACAAATGCCTCAATCATTTAAACATAAGTACCTCAAACCCTCAAGTTTTGACAGGAATAGATCAAATTCTGGTTAAATCAAGCATGGTTTGGTTCTCTGATGAATTGAGGTGAATGTAAAGAATATGAAAATAATGGTTCAGATGCCTCACAGGAAAGTGATTTCAAATATAAGGACAGTGAGACGTGGCATGGGATTCAAAATTCAGTGTACTTTTCATGAAATTACTAAATATTTGAACTTGAAACAAAGTCATTTTCAGCATTCATTTAAGCTCAGTTTCATGGGATAAATTGTTTCACTCATTGATATGCATTTAAAATTTGGGATGAGAATCATATTAGCTAAAAAATTTCAAAAACACAAAGAAAATTGAAAAAAATAAACACACAAAATTTTAAAAAACACCCAATTTTTTTGTTTGTTTGTTTTAAATAGGGAATGAAATTGAAATTACTAAACTAAAAGGTTCCCTACCTCACACATAAAATATTGCATTGTCCTCAATGTGAACCTATGAGATGATATATGCACATGAAATGCAGAATTATTAAATAGGACAAATAATATAAAAGTGAAAGGGCTAGGAACAGCCTGATGTGATCAAGTGATGATGCGGTCATGCAGTGTGATAAAATCCACTACATGAGTATGAAGTACCTCATTTTATCTCTTCAAACGTTTCCCATTGACTATAAAACTCCCTCCAGTGTCCTCTTGTGTGATCTCCACTACACTATAAGGAAGAACCTTAGTAACAATATAATGACCTAACCATCTGGAACGCAACTTACCAGACATCAGCTTCAGTCGTGAACTATAGAGAAGAAATTTCTCTCGAACATGAAACTCCCTTTGATGGATCATTTTTTCCTGAGATGCTTTTGATCTTTCCTTTAGAGCCTTTAGTTCTCATTTGATGACAGTCGAATCTCCTCAAGCTCTTGAATTTGAAACATCCTTTGAATTCTAGCTTGGGACAAATCCATGTTGCATTTCTTTATAGCCCAATATGCCCGATGCTCGACTTCCACTGGGAGATGACATGATTTCCCAAAAACAATCCTAAATGGGGAAATACTAATGGGTGTCTTATATGCAGTCCTATAAGCCCACAATGCATCATCCAAGCGCTTGCTCTAATCCTTCCTAGTTGGCTGCACAGTTTTCTCTAATATTTGTTTTAGCTCACGATTTGAAACCTCAGCCTGTCCATTTGTTTGGGGTGGTATGGTGTTGATGTTTTATCTGTCACACTATACTTCCGAAGGAGGGAAGAAAAATTCCTATTGTAAAAGTGTGTCCCTTGGTCACTGATTATGGCCTTTGGTACTGCAAACCTGCAAAAAATCTGTGCTTTGACAAAGTCCACAACAACATGATAATCGTCAGTCCTGGTCGCCTTGGCCTCCACCCATTTACTCACATAATCAACAGATACCAAAATGTATAAAAATCCAAATGAACTTGGAAAAGGACTCATAAAATCAATGCCCCATACATCAAAAATCTCACAGAATAGTATGGGTTTTTGGGGAATCTCATGTCTCCTAGAAATATTCCCAGTGTGTTGGCAATGAGAGTATGACTTACAAAACACATGGGCATCATAGAACAAGATAGGTCAATATATTCCAGAGCCCAAAACCATCCAATCTGTCCGTTGGGGTCCAATGTGTCCACCAAAAGCAAGTGTATGGCATAAATTCAAAACAGACTCAAACTCATGATCGGGACACACCTCCTAATGACTTGGTCACTACACATGCGCCAGAGGTAAGGATCATCCCATACATAATACCTAGACTCACTTTTAAATTTTTGGAATTGATACTTCTTCAAATTTGCTGGGATTTCAGAAGAAACAATGAAATTAACTAAATCAGCATACTAAGGATGCGTACCTGAGATGGTATAGAGATGCTCATTGGGGAAAGTGTCCTGAAGTGGTACCTGGTCCAAGGTGTCATCCTCTAGTGTGTAAGTAAGCCTACTCATGTGGTCTGCTACCAAATTCTCTGATCCCTTCTTGTCCTTTATCTCAATATCAAATTCCTGAAGAAGGAGCATCCAACAGATAAGTCGTGGCTTTGCATATAGCTTCTTTAGGAGGTACCTCAAAGCTGCATGGTCAGAAAAAACAACTACTTTAGAGCCCAATAAATATGAACATAATTTATCTAAAGAAAATTTGATAGCAAGAAACTCCTTTTCTGTGGTTGTGTAATTTGATTGGGCTAAATCCAGTGTCCTTGATGCATAGGTGATCACATGTGAACGTCCCTCCACCCTCTGAGAAATGACCGCTCCAACAGTGAATTTGGAGGCGTCACACATAAGCTCAAAAGGAATCTCCCAATGTGGGGGATGTATGATAGGTGGAGTGGTCAGACACTTCTTTAGCTCATCAAAGTAAGTCCTACAAGAAACGTCAAACACAAAATCAGAATCATTTTGAAGTAATCATGACATAGGAAGAGCGATCTTAATAAAATCTTTGATGAAGCACCGATAGAATCCGTCATGCCCTAGGAAAGATCTAACATCATGCACACATGAAGGATACAGTAAGGATAAAATAATGTATACCTTAGATCTATCTACCTCTATCCGGTGTTTTGACACTACATGCCCTAAGAAAATGCCATGCTCTACCATAAAATGACACTTTTCAAAGTTCAGGACCAGATTCTTCTCAATACAACGAATCAACACCTTTCCCAAACTACATAGACATTCATCAAATGAAGACCCATACACTGTAAAATCATCCATAAATACCTCCATGAAAGTCTCAATAAAATCAGAAAAAATACTCACCATGCATCTCTGGAAGGTACCTGGGGAATTGAAAAGTCCAAATGGAATCCTTCGGTAAGCAAAGGTACCGAATGTGAAGGTGAATGTCATCTTCTCCTGGTCCTTTGTACCTATAGGAACATGAAAATATCCAGAAAATCCATCCAAGAAACAATAGTGTGTCTTCCCAGCTAGACTCTCAAGCATCTGATCAATAAACGGGAGGGGGAAATGGTCTTTGCGAGTGGAATGATTTAGTTTCCTATAAACAATACACACACGCCAACTGTTTTGCACACTCATTGGAACTAACACATATTTCTCATTTTTAACAACAGTAAAACCACTCTTCTTAGGCGCAACCTGAATTGGACATACCCACTGAGAATCTTAAATGGGAAATATTATACCTGCCTCGAGCAATTTCTCAACTTCTTTTTAAACAACTTCTAGGAGGGTGGGATTGAGTATCCTCTGTGACTGTCTCACCGGTTTAGCCCCATCCTCCATGAGAATCTTATGCATGAAAATGGAGGTGATAATACCTGATATGTCTTCCAATGTCCAACCAATTTCCCTAATGTTATCTCTCAATAGATTCAAATGTTTTTCTTCATGTTCAAAAGAGAGATTGTCAGCAATGATAACAGGTAATCTATCACCGCTTAGCAAGTATGCATACTTAAGATTTGGGGGCAATGGATTGAGTTCCAATGTAGGGGGTGATGTATGGATGGAGAAATTGATGTAACAGACATATCTGCACAATGAACATCAGTATCAGAACAGAAATCATCATAATCAGAGAATAAAGCACCAAATCCTTCAGCATGCACAATAGCCATGTCAAATTCAGAGTTCACATGATCATGATCAGAATATGAATCCATTTCAAAATCAAATCTTAGAGATTATAGTTTATTAGAAACAGGTGTGGGAGTTCTCTTATACATTAAACTATAACCAATACTCATAATCTCCCTAAGCATTGGACAATCCAATTCCATTGTGTTTTTTCATGGTGGTTCAAAATGGGAGATAACAAACACAGAATGATCCTCTGTGGGGTACTTCATGGAATCCATAACATTAAATATCACAACTTCATCCCTATATTCCATGGAAAGTGTACCCTCATTGACATTTATGATTGTTTTTTTAGTTTTGACGAATGGCCTACCTAAGATAATGGGGGCATGAGAACTTACCTGATCATCCTCCATGTTAAGAACATAGAAATCCACCGGAAAGATCGTGTCTCTTACCTGGACAAGTACATCCTCAAGAACTCCTGCTAGATATGCCGTAACTCTATTCTCCAACTACACCACTACTCTTGTGGGATTGAACTCACCAACCTGCAAGGAAGAGAATACAGAGTGAGGAATCACATTTATTAATGCACCTAAATCACAAAGTGCATCGGAGAAGTGCAACTCCCCTATGGTACATGGGATGGTGAATGTACCTGGATACTTTCACTTTGTCAGCATTGCTAGAGTTGGTGTAATGAGTGCTAACACATTTCTTCCAGGGTTTATCCTCTCATTTCCCTTTATCCCTCTTCGATTGGTGTAGAGCTCTTTTATGAATTTTGCATACCTTGGAATTTTCTTAATATCTTCAAGTAGAGGAATGTTGATCTCCATAGGCTTGAATGTATCCAAAACCTCCTTTTTAATTGCTTATTCAGCCATCTTCTTGGTTTGAATAACACTGTTGGGAAAAGGAAGGGGTTTAGAAGGAACATCATCAATCTTTTTATTACCTTTATCTTTCTCCTTGGATTGCTCAACAGTTGGTATGGAATGTGGCTTCTCCGGGGTTGAGGTGAATCCTGGTAGAATGGTAGGTACAAATTTATTGTTCATTTTCTTCCCACTTATAAATGTGATGGCACTAACATTCCCCTTTGGATATGGAGTGGGTTGGGAAGGTAGATTTGCGGAATTCTTACTTAAAAGTTCATGGAGGGGCGGTTGAAATCTGGATCATTTGAGTCTTTATCTCCCTCAGCTCCGAACCTTGACTCTTTAGCTCATTCTGTTGATTAAGAACAATTTTCTTCAAATGATCATTAGTATTTGAATCTAAATTTGGTGGAGGATTCCCTTTTTGCTGACTCGTTGATGTTAGAGCTTCAAATATCCTTTGGGGTTGTTGGAAACCCTTCTGGTAAGGTGGAGGCTACTGGAAGTTTTATTGAAAAGGGGGACTTTGTTGTTGTCTAGAGTCATACCTCATGTCCGACTAATCTTTCCACCCTTGGTTGTATGCTGGATCAAACTTCTTTTGGGTATATGGTTATTGTTGTTGCTGCTAATATGGTCTCCCAGGGAACACTACTACACAATCTTCTATTTCTTGGAGTTGTGGGAAAAAGTAAGTTGGGTGGCTTGTCTCAGTGAAAATACCACAAATCCTTGAAAGAGGGGGTAGAGATGTCTATTTTCCAAAGAAATTTTCCTCATCATAGTGGTCAATTCATCCAACTTAGTATCAATCAAACGACTTTCAAGAGAAGAATATATTACCTGATGTACTCCCCTGACATGTGGTGTACCTCTATCACCAAATTGTTGGGAGTTTTGGGCCATCATGTCGATCAATGCTCGTGAAACTACTGGTGTCTTGTCCACCAATGCTCCTCCAGCTGCAGAATCCACCATGGTTCTCTCCCTAGGTGTTAGTCCTTCATAAAAGTACTGAATAAGTTATTGCTCACTGATTTGGTGATGTGGGCAGCTTGCACACAACTTCTTGAATCACTCCCAGTATACATACATTGACTCCCCTTGGGCTTTCTTGATCCCTGATATCTCATTTAGAATGGATTTGGTCCCTGATTCTGGAAAAAATATTTGCAATAAAAGACATTTCCAATCATTCCAACATGTTACATCTTCAGGTTGCAAATACTACATCCAATCTTTTTCAGCTCCATCAAGTGGGAATGGGAATACGCTTAATTTGATTTGATCTTCAGAAACATTTCATGGTTTTAATTTTGAGAAAACCACATTAAATTATTTAAGGTGTTTATTGGGGTCCTCACCAGATAAGCCATGAAACTTAGGAAGAAGGTGAATTAATCCATATTGTAACTCAAAGTCTGATTTGAGATTCGGGTATGAAATACAATTCTGTTGATAGTTAATATCAGGTGCAGCCAATTCTCGAACGGTTCTGTTAAGTTCATTTCCATTATTTCTAGCCATTGGTTCTTCTTTTATGTTGGAATTTGAATTTCTTCCAATTTTAATGTTTCCATAAGAGAGTAATTCACCAACTGGTTGAATATTGAAACATCCCATAGACTGAGAATGTCTGATTCGATCCCTAAGGCTATGTTCAATCTTAGGGTCAAGATCTAAGATATATTAGGGATTAGTTCATGTCATAAATCAAATAAAAATTAAATGAATGTGATTGGACCATAGTAAAATAAAAATGAGAAGTTGAGCTGATGGTCCAAAAAGAAAAGAAGAGGATGAAAAAAAAAGAAAACTTGAGAAAGGGTAAAGATGAAAGAGAGAGGCGAAGAAAATAATAAAATGAAAAATAAAAGAAATACCTTTAAATGGTTAAATAAATTACTTGCCTCCCCGGAAACAGTGCCAATTTGATATAGAACTGTCGTGGGCGCCCTCAAATGATTAATGTGATTTTGGGGTACTTATGTGCAGCAGAGTGGCTGACCAAGGTCGTCTCTAAAACGAGGAAGTGAATTTAACAACTTATTAACGATATTCAAAAAATAAAATAAAAGAGAAAAAAATGAAAACATTAATTTAAAGGATTCGGGTTTTTTTATAATTTATGAATCTAGAAGAAGATTACTAGATGAAGATTGTAGATTTTTTTTGTTTTTAGTTTTGAAATGAATTTTGATTAAAATGACACAACAAGAAGATGTTTATTTAGAAATCTATTTTAAAAGGCGTAACCGATCTAACTATACCGCTTCATTAACTTATTAATCATTATAACTTAAATAAATATTCACTTAATTATGATCCCTTAATTTTTAATCCCTCTAACCCTACAAGAGTTAACTTAACCACAAAGATGAAATTACATAAACCCTAGGCTAGCTTCTGAACACGCAATCGCAGCACCCTTCTTTGATTATTGTTCTAAGGATAGTTTATGGTCAGTGGTTAATTAGAGCACATATCCATTCTGCAAATGAGGATGAATTATGTTTAGGGATTATATTTGAACTCTACAAATTTATCCCATGTGGTCTTGTATTACCGATTAAGATTACGCTCTCACAATTTACACAAAATCACGACCTCGCGTATTTTTGTGTTAATTGTTAAATTGCTTACTTAGTTTCTTGTAATTAAAATCTATAATTCATTGATCATATTATTTGAATTACAGTAGCTCATTGATTCAAAATAATTAAATGAAGTTTGTAGAAGATAGATCAATTACTAATAGACTACTCTTCCATGGGTGGTGTAATCATCGTTGAAGAGTTTTGCATGTGCAACGGTTTATAATGGTTAAAACCCAATAACGCTTCTACTCAAGAATTCCAGACCAAAGAGAAAGATTAAGAGAATAAGAAATTTAAACAAAACCGAAGAAAATATAAGAAATAAAATAAGAACAAATAATTTTATTATCCAAACAAAATCATTACAACATGAAGGAGAAGAAGAAGGCTTCATCGAAGGGATCCTTGCTTCAAGAACTATCCTTATTGAAATGGTTGGTTAATTGGAGTGGATCCACTTCTCCTCTTCCCTAAAATTCCCAAATCACGTCCCAACCCCACCAAATAAGAGAAACACCAATTTATAGAGTGGTGGGAAGGCTAGGTTCAAAGTTGTTTCAAGTGTGAATGGGGAATCTCGGCCAAATATTTTATACCAAATTTCACCGCCCATTTGACCACAAAAACGCTTGAATTGGCCAGCCTTCCAGAATGCTCAAATTTTCGCATATGGGTCCTCTATCTCCTATTAAAATTTGGCCTCAATGCAGGCCCAGATGATGGCATTATGTTCGACATACAGAAGTTTTTCCATTCTGGAGAGTCCATCCCAACTTTGAATTCATGGCCAATTTTCAGCAACCAAATGCACTCTTTAGCTCTAGTGTCCTGAATACGGGTTGTGGATAATTAGGATAGGAACTCTGTTACAAAATATCAAATTAAAATAATTAATATAACAATATTTATCTTTGAAATATTATAGTGAACTATAAAGGGTAAAACTGGAATTTTAATCAAATATTCAACTGAATGATCTAATCCCAAATACATTCTAATTAAACATATTTAACATAATATGAGGAAATTATATCATTTATTATCAATAACATATTCAATAAAATAGTGTTTTATCAACATAACACCCTTAGATAAGGTATATAGATGAATTTAATTCCATTTATTGAGATAGATGTGTTGATGTCACATAGTGGGATGTGATCATTATTAAACGATTGACTTATGGGGTTTGTAGTAGGACATACTGAACTCAAATTGATAAATGTTAAATATTCCTATATGAGAGGCCTAGTAGAGATTAAAATTGACTCAAACCCCTATTGTATGACACATTTTCTGGTTGAGGGAATCCTAAAAGTGGATTTTCACTATGTTCTAACAGATTCCTTTTGAGAAATCTATTTTGGTTGTTTTATTATTTTCAAACTAATGCATTAGATGTTCTTGAATTTTCCAAAATAGGCATGATGATACCTTTGGTCGCTGATAAGTACATATATTTCTATTTTATGAATACTAGAATCTATAGGTATGTTTTCTTGGGTCCATAAACATATTGATAATTAGTTGTTCATTTTTTAATATAGTATCAAAATACAACAACCTATGTCGTTAATCCATGGAATGAATAATGGAAAATGTTAGGTGCTTTATTTTTATTATAATTTAAAATATAGATTTTGGATTGATTAGAATTATATGTCATATAGCATGGTTAGGGAGACCATCGGATGTACTGGTAGTGGGATTGTGGTTTGGGTGATAATGGTATGTGTTTTTAACATGTTGTGTTGTCTGAATCATAAATCAGTGAGTCTTCATGTGGTAAAAAATAGAAATTGGTTTAAAATAAATGTTTTAGACTCCGTTACTAATTAGTTTATATAAATTAATGAATTCACCTCTATAGTATTGGAGCCATCAAGAAAAAGTATTATGTTAGGTGATGGTTGAGCCTTGTTTGGTACTGGACAGACATTATCAAGAGACGTTGGGTCAGGAGTGGTTAAAGGAAAGTACAAACTATTTTTCTATGAGCATGACTTAGAGATATATATATACACACATAAATTTTGTCCCATTTTACAAAATTATTTTATTGGATCATGCCTAATATATCAACATTGTTCTTATTATGTTGATAGATAATCATTTATCCGCTGATCTAAATAAATGTATTATTTGGTTGGACTTCTTAGAGGATGTTCTCAAGAAGTGATTTAAGGATGAAATTAATGTGGTATGTTCAACTTGGTATTTTGAGGCTAATGACCCTTATTGTGATATGAAACTCCTTGAACACTACGTAAACGATTCTTCAGACATTGTAATTGGTGATATGGGACATTTTCAGTAGTGGTTAGGGTTGAGTAGTTTTAAAGTAGGACCTATCATTTTACAATGAATATATGGTGCTTGGGTTGTGGTAATTAGGTGTTATGTTTTTTTGGTTAATCAAAATGAATTCTCTAAGGTTAGAGAACAATCTTCCATAAAAGGTTGAAACAAGTCATTAGATGGTCATTGGAAGTTTTTATGTAATTAAATTATTGGAATCAGGTACTGCTAAATTTCTCTGTATATTAAAATTATCATAATTGAATAATGAATAATAGTGTTATCGATAGAATTTGGATGAAGGATAAATTTTATATTCTTTTTAATAATAAGATGTGATATTTAGGGAAAATCATCAATGCAACTATTTGGGATTAATGGATTGTCTTTAAAGGGTGGCCATGAATTTTCAAGAAAAATAATTGTTTCAATAATGAAATTAGTTAATAAAAGTCTCAATAAATTAGATTAAATCAATAATTGAGAGTATTTCCTTATGTATTATTGGTTTTTTAATTTTGATAACCGTGTTGGTAGTATCATATGAATTCAATTGGTAAGCATTTTTAGGAAATTGTAATGGAGGAAGTACCGTATTTTGTAATTATCCACTAAAATATATTAGCTATTTTTGGAAGAACCATAAACATGTGTATGTATATAATGATTACATAGTCATATATTAGATTACAAGTGAATAAAAAATCATAATCTCACTTAATCTATGATTTTTGTAGGTGTTGGATCAATGTAAAAGTATGTCAAGTGTCCAATGTTTTTTGTGCAGCATAGAAGTTCATTAGTAATTTAGAATGGAAAAAATGGATAGTTGAGCAAGAAATCACAACTAATTTTGGTCATGATGTTATGTTTGACGAAAAGATTTATTATTTGGGATGATAAGTTTTATGATTTTAGGTTAGACCGTCTATTGTTTTCTAAATTGGAAAATTAAAAAAGAATATAGATTTTCAACCATGATACATGTTAAATCATGAGTTATTGTATGTAATTTAAATTAAACGGTACAAAATCCATTAAATAATGTTTTCATCAAACCCCAGGAAGAAGTGTTTTTGAATTCTATTCATGGATTTTAATGGTATGATTTGTCCTATTGTACTATTCATATCTATCCTAAACTCTTATTTATTGGTTTCTAGATTCCTCAAATTAGGTTATTAATTAATATTCCACTAGAGAATAGTGTAATAATGTTCTCATGGTGGGGTTTTTATTATCATCCATGGAAGTAGTTCACCTAATATATAGCCTGTAGTTCTTATCATATCGTTTCATCGAGTTACTCCTCAACACTAAATTTATAAATATGCTAATCTTATATTAAATTATTGGGAAGTATTTATTACACTTTTGGTGAGGTTTTATGCCTGATTCAATATAATGGATGTGTCACTAGTTGTAGGTGATTATTAGGTCATATTTCTTGTGAAATTAGATAGACCTTTAATATTTTAATGATTATGAAATCATTTTTAATATCTTTTTCCAATAAACTACATTGATGTGTTTCAATTAATAAATTTTAATTTCCTTATATTTTATTTTATATACTACATTCTTTGTGTGGATGGACCCAACATAACTTTTTTGACCATGGATGGGCCTTAGTAGCTGCTATCAGACCATAAAAAATTTATATGAATGATTCTTAATGTTTTGTGGTCCATCTACCACCCTTGTAGAATTAGAGAATTATCATGGTAATATTTATAATCTAAGGATCAAAATTAATGGATATTCCTATATTTTAATTATTTGTTATTAAAATATTTAGTAAATTAAATAGGTAGTTTAAATCAATGATCTCTCTGTGAAACAAAAAAACTATTTGTTCAAGTTTATTATCATAGACCTTGAGTGACGATGTTTCCTATAGACCTCTAAGGAGGTGAGTCTATATTCGATAAGGCATATATCCTAGACCCATTTGAAGAGACTATGAGAAAATCAAGAATATTTTAGATGTATAAATCATCCCAAAAAGTTTATATAATAATGATTCTTTCAATTCCCATATTTTGATAAATGACATAGTTATAATAACCTGTTATACTAGAAAGGCCATGCTACACTTATTACAAAATCATAGGACGTGATGTCTGGAAGCATCGATTGTAGACATGAGATAGTTGTTTTGAAATTGAAGGTTCTAAGAGGTATAACCCCTATTGTATTGATATAGGGGACCCCAATGGTTATTCTAGTTGTTGAAGGCACCTAATCTAGAGAATCATGGGTTCATGTCGATATAGTAGAGTGTGACTTTTTTACCCCTACTGAATGTATATGAAGAAGGGGGATAATTTTTTAGTGGTGGGTTTAGATGTTCCACCAATCACATTATTTTATTTATTCTTTCATATGGTTATTTCAGATGTATTTAATATTGAATGTGGTTATTCATTATGTTGGGTTATTTTCATTATGTTAATGTGATGTATATCAACAATAACAAGAGGTAATTTCTTGGTTCCATATTGTAGTCCATTTATTTTTTTTTATATTTTTGTGATTCCCTAAGTTATTACATGGGATTCATATTTTTAGCTTACATTATTGACTATTACACTGTTGAGATTCTCAGATGTACATCCCGAGAATGGTTTATGACTCTTATATGGTTAGTTGCTACTATATTCTGTAGTACAATTTTTTTAATGATTCGTATCTTCTGAGGGTTACAGAGGCTGGTTATTGAGGATATATCATTCCCTAATTTGAGATAATCTCATAGATGATTATTCTTTCATCGATTAGTGATTAGTATTCTCCCCAATATATGGTGTAAGATCTATTAATAAACATAACAATCATTCTAGTGAGTGTGATATCGATACCTTTTTTTACTAGATTCATATAATCTATGAGGATCCAAAGAAAAATCATTATATAACTCATATTGGTCATCCAAATGTGTGATTATACATATATTGATGTCATGAACACCTATTGACTGAGACCCATGGCCCCAAAAGCTTACTTGATTTACATGACATGAGTTGTATGACATCTAACATGATACAATATTTATTGGATTTTTAGTAATTACCTTGAATCCTTCATCATTGTTGTTGAGTTGGGTATTTTTGGTCTCTCTACATGGATATATGTCCCATGTATGTGATTTATCATGCTCAGATATATCTATGGTGTAAGAAAATGCTAGTATCATTGTTCATGACTACGGTCTAAAAGAATAAAAGAATTAGATACAACATTAGTGATAGGATATCTAGCCTGTTTTCTTAAGCAAAGGATAAATAGTTATTCATGATCATAGAATCAGGGGACAATTTTTAATATATTTGGTTTACATATTATGAGTTTGGTCTTGTATAATGTGATCACCCTACATGAACATAAACAAAAGAAAATATTACATAGTATGATATTTTACTTATTGTTTAACTTTAGTGGTTATTTATTAAATTTATTATGTTTCTAATTTTTAGATCTAGTATATAATCATAGAATTTACTCTTTATGTAGGGGATCATATTAGTGGTTCTATATATATATTCATATAAATATTCTATTATTTACACCATTTAATCATTATACCTTATTTGAAATTGACACAGGTAAGGGAACAAGATGGGATGAGTCCTGAGACAGAAATCCTTTGATTCCTCATATGTGTACATGGAGATGTTCTTTTGGTATAGCTAATAATTTGTTATAGATACATAGAAAATTATTTCCAATTAGTTTACATAAACATGTATGTTGGATTTACACAAGGGGTTTTTATTGCTTTATGTATGACATGATTGTTCATTCCTTTAGAACATTGAATTTTATTATTTCAACATTTTATTACTTACATCTTCCACAAATATATTTTATTACTCTAATATATAATGTTTGGTTATTTTTAATTTTTAATTAACTTTTATATGTGAAGTGCCCAGATCAGTGTGAATCCCTGAGAGGGGGAGGGGGTGAATCAGTGATCCCTTAAAAAATTTTACTAATTGATTCTTAATCAATTAAACCTCTATGGCCGGTTAAAGCCTCGATCCACTCTTCTTGTATCTCTCACCTTTCCACGAATGCTGCAGTAAATGTAAAGGCACTGGACACAAGGATTTACAAGGTTCGGCACCAAAGGCCTACATCCTTGCCATGCTCTCCAAGCATGGATTCTCCCATTATAATCTGTTAGTATTACAATGGTCGATACAGAGTCTCACTGTATCTCTCCTGAGTCCCACAGGAGGGACTTTATACTGCGTCCCACAGTGTTACTAGAGTCCCACTGGCCTGCTCCAGAATCCCACTGAAGACTTCTTCTCCCTGAGTCCCACGGGGTCTTCTCCTGGCTCCTCGAGTCGCACGAGTAGCTCTTCTTCACTTTAAGGTCTTCAAGTATCTTCAGCAGTCTGGGATAAAGACTGCTGGCCTTGCTCTGTACCTCTGATCACTTGTGATGATCAGGATCTTCTCAATCTACTGAAAACTCAGACAACCAATCTCTTTAACTTCAGTCTGGCTCAGTCTCAGTTCACTTTAACATCATGCACTGAGTGCATGGCAACTCTTCAAGATCTTCAAGTCTTGGACTCCTCAGATGCACACCACTGATTTAGCACTGTTCACGTGTGCACGTGCATGCATGCATGCATGCACTTTCCCTTTCTTCTTCTTGGTGCAGTAGACCCACAAAGGGTTTAGTATCTTTAAGCACACACCAGCTCACTTGAACTTCACACTTTGTTCAATTTGCTTACACACTTGAATGTGTGTTATAAAATAGTGTCGGTCACTCCTTCTTCTTCGAATGTGTATACACTTTTAGTGCACACACCTAGGTTCGGCCACTTCTTTAATTTGCACACAATTGTTTCACTTTAGCACACACATGAGTTGGCCTCCTCCTCTTCGTGTTGCACACACACACTTTAGTGTTCTTTTAGTTTGTTCTTCAAGGTATGCACACACAAGGTCACAGCCCTCGGCCTCTTCAAATGCACACACTTAAACATGGCATGTACTTATTGTTGTTGCACACACTTAACCCATAGGTGGTTCTTCAATTTTGCACACACACACTAAGGTGTGGTCTTCACTTCACCCACACAAGGCTACGGCTTGGATTCTTTTTGCACACAAAGGCACAAAGGCCTCGGCCTTCTATTCTTTTGCACACACACAAATGTGGTGGCCTTCCTCCTTATGCACACACAAGGCCACAGCCTTCCTTCTCCCTTTGCACACACAAGGCTATGCCTCGGCTTCTCCTCTCCACTTGGCACACACACGAGGCAAGGCCTCGGGTTCTCCACCTTCAAAGTAGGCGCGCAAGTGATTGATGAGATGCGGCCTCCTCTTCTTCAACAAAGCACAAGGCACACTTGGTGCACAAGGCAGCATGCAAGTGCACAAGGCCTCTGGTGCGCGCAAGCCTCGGGTGCAAGGCACTGCGGGCGCGCAAGTGCTACCGCGCAGGGGGCACGGTGCACAGAGGGGGTGCACAACTTTGTGCTGCCCAAACTCCTTCCTGTCGCGCAAAGGATAGCGCACAGGGGACTCCTCCTCCTCCTTCTTCTTGTCGCGCAAAGATGTTGCGTGCAAGGAACTCAGCCACGCAAATTTACTTGCGCGGGGCTTTAACTTCGCGAGGCAGAGCTCTCACGGGACTCGAATTTTCAAGAAAGGATCAGCAGCATTCTTTGGAGCCTCGGCCTCGTTTATATAGGCGAGGAGAGCCTCTGCCTTCCGCGTGGGATAAATCTTGAATCCCCGAAATCTTCGGATCTTCAAAGATCTTTCGAATCTTTATTTTCTTTCCTCTGTTTCATGCGGGTTCCTTTATTTTTTATTCCTCTACGTGCATGCGACTCATAACGCATGCACGGCCTTCGGTTAAGGCTCTTCCCATGCAAAACACGAACCTCGTGGCCTCGGCAGCTTTGCTTGCCTCGGCCGAACTCGAAATCCTCCAAACATTGCATGCATGCTCTCTTTATTGCATGGATGGATTCGGTATGTCCAGACGAGCACGAGGGTGCCTTCGGCTTCGAGAGAGATGGCCGGAATCTCAAAAACATCACTCGGGAGGCGCCTGGTTCAGTGGGGCTCGCGGGTGGCTTCGGCACGAGCTCGAGGAAGGAGACGAGCTCTCGGCCGTCGGATCAGTCGTTTGAGATACATCGGACGGCCGGATTAAATCGGGGGCGCAGCGGATTAGATGACCGGTCCAGATCGAGCGCGCGATGAATCGTGTGGCTGGGATTCGTTCCCGGTGAAAATCGCGCGTCCCACATCGAATTCTCTCGCGGAATTTCCACGGTTTATTAACATGCCGCTGCCGCAACACCCCAATTGAACTTCCTCCCTCCCGGTGCCGCCCCGCACCGGGTTCTCTCTGCGGGCGCGCTCTGCGCCCACTCTCTACTCCTGCGGGCGCGCTCCTAGCGCCCACTATGCTCTCCGGGTGCGCGGGTTTCACCACCGCGTGCCCTCGGGGCTTATACACGGCCCCGACCTCTCTTGGGCTGGCCCCATGGGATCCCCTTGGGCGTGGTGACCTGGTTCCCACATGTGCCTTGGGTTGAACCCTTAAGGCTGGCCCTTGGGGTTGGCATATTTTTTGGCAAAGTCTTGAATAAGACTTTGTAAAAATCAAAGTTCTCCATGTAAAATATGCCAAGTGCCACTTGCCCTTCAAGGAATTCTTTTCCTTCATCTTCTTCTTGAGAATTCAAACATTAATCTTCTTGATTAAAAACAACTCCTCAATTTATAATTCTTCTTCACCATCTCATTTTCAACTTAGGGAGAGAATTCTCAAGGATCTTCATCAACCGAGCTACTTGATCAATTATTTCTTCTTCATTAGAATTCCTCCATTCTTCTTCAACATTTATTCATCACTTTGTAATGGAATTCACGAAGGGTCTTCATCTACAACTGAGCTCCTAAATCACTTAAATTCTTCAATGTGCTTCATTGATCTAATCAGAGATCAATTGGATCACTTCCAATTCACATGCACTCAGAGTTAGTACATGGACTCCGTTAATCCACTTCATCCACTTAGAAGTTGTGGATTGATCTTCTTCCTCTCCTCATGCATTGTCAATACAATGCATGGTCTTCAAACATTGTTGTGACATTGTATCCAGTTGATACAAGTTCTTGGAACTTTAAGAACAGCTCAACAATCGTCAGATGTTCATGGAGAATGTTTCAACCACAATTTCCAATACCACTTAGTGAATCTTCTAAGTGACATGCCTCTTAGTACCATGTCCATTCTCCATTCCTCACCAACACCATCACAACCTTTGTCATTCACATCTTGACATTCCCTGACTTCCATTCATTCCAAGACAACTTCATGCCTCATTGACAACAAATGCAACACAGTGCACTTCAATCTCCCCCTTTGTATTTGTTGTCAATACACCACTTCAGCACATATGAATGGGTCAATATGTGTGCCAATATTTTCTCCCCCTTATTGGCAATCAAATGCAAAGGTGTGGTGTGGTTCATTTTCAAAAATCTCTTCCTCCCTTTGAAAAGTATTTTCTTGAAAAACACTGAGAGAGGGATGATGTCACATGTTCTTCTTTAGCAAAGAACCTTTAGTAAATCAAATCTAAGTCTACTTGGGCTAACCCGGTGTAGAAAACAAGAGTGATATGACCAAGGTACTCAATGGTTTCCAACATTCACTATACATGTGAGATCATGCTTTAGGGGTTTGAAAATTTTTCAGATATAACAATGAATTGCTAAATCCTGCACATACTTCACAAAACTCATTAGAAAGTTCAGTGCAATGATAAAGCTCCCCCTTTCAACCATTTGTCTTCAATCAATACTCCCCCTTAATTGTCATGATGAATACAATTAAGAAACAAGGGATGAAAGTATGATTGGAATACCTTCAGCTTTTCTCAAGATAGTATTAAATCATAGAATACCATCTTCTCCAGATTGGCTCCCCCACAAGGGGTGCACTCCGTTCTGTCCAAACCATCCTTCAGATGAGAATGATCATCATCTTCAATTCCCTACAATGTTAGCACATGTAAATACCAATAGTATAAGGGAATAAGATGGAACCTCCTTGGTTCATCAATGTGAACAACAAGGTTGAGAAGATTCTCTCAACCGAGATGTCCCATTTTCACCAGTCTTCACACTTGCACATTTGATCTTCATTGATGATTGTGCTGGTGTGGTTCTCAAAACATCTTCATGTGAAACCTTCTTCTTCCCTTTTTCTTTAGCAATTGCCAGAGCTTCATCTTCAGCTCTTTGTAATTCTCTGGCAAGTTGCAACTGATGTGGCCATATGACAAGTAAATCATTTGGAAGAGTGGCCTCAGTTCTGGAAGTTCCACATGGTTCCTTAGATGCTGTCAAGCTACCTTTCTTAGGCAACTTGTTTTCAATCAATCCCTTCTTCTTCTGGATTGATTGTCTTTTTGAGTTCAGTCTGCCTCTATTGAATTTCATGGCTTCCTTACAAAGATCCATGATATGACCTTTCTTTCCACAGTAGAAGCATGTTTTCTTGGTGGTCCTTCTGGATGCATCACCCTTCTTGGATTTCAATTCCAAGGACTTCTCTTTATTCTTCAAACTCTTCTTGGGAGCATCTTCAACATTCTTCTTGCTTCCCAATGATTCTTTCTGATCCAGGTTCTGTGATCTTTTCTTCTTTTGAGCTCTGGATACAGTTGGAGATTGACATGTATCTATTTGACCACTTTTGCACACATCCCAGATGTTATCAAGTAATCCAAATCAATTTGCAGTAAACAGATGTCTCTGGATCTGTGGATGCTGCTTATTTTCTTCTGGCTTGCTCCCCCTTGGCATAGGCTTCCTTTGTGCTTTGACATTCAATGGATTGTACCAACAATCCTTTGCACAGTGCCCATACTTATTACAACACCAACACTGACCCACAAATCTCGACCTCTTGAGTCCTTCTGATTGTAGGGTACTTCTCTTGACTTGTTGTGCTGTTTCAGGAGAGCTCTCTTTCTTCACTGTCTTCATCCATACTTGTTTGGATTCATTCTTCCATCCTGCACTTTTTGTGGAAACACAATTAGAAGCATCAGTACAAGATGGTATGGATGGTACCTTCTTTCTAGAAGATGTTGCACTTGTATAAGAGGATGTCTTTCTCTTAGAATCATCTTGCTCAAGGCATACTTGAGTAGCAACATGTCTTCTTGCAGCTGACTGGGAGGATTCAGCTTTAGGTGATTGCAGATGTTTCAATATCACCTCCACTTCTAAACACTTCATGTTGAGGGAGTTCTTCTCATCCTCAATTGTTCTTAGCCTTCCTTCCCATTTCTCTTCCAGCTGTTTTATCTGGTCTTCATGCATCTGCTTCATTTCAAGCAATGAGTTGTCAAGCTCCTTCACCCTTTTGACTTTGTCTTCTAGTTGAGCATCTCTGACAACCATTGACACTTTGTGCCTCTTTTCCAGTGCATGGAAAACATCTTTGATCATTATCAAAAATATTTCTTTCTCAGAAGAGCTCCTTTGCAATTCTTCACAGGTATCTTCATATCTTTCATTGCAAAGGGAAACAGTTTCATCTTAACCTTTACCAGCTTTCTGAGAGTGTTGGTTATGCCAACCCTTTTAGCCAGCTGATCTTCCATAGCATTGGCTTCTTCTTCTAACTGTGATTTTTCTTCATGAAGATCATGGATGCCTGTAGCTATACACTTTGCCACTTCCATGGGAACTGTCTTCTGAAGATATTTGAGTGCACTCTGAAGATCATTCATTGTTTCAACTTCATCACAGCTAGGACAGGCTTTCTTCAACTTCTTGGCCTGTTTCTTGTTTCTATTTTTCTGAGTCTTGGCAGATATCTCCATTTGAGGCTGGTCGCTCATTTCCTCAAATCTGCACTTCATAAAGACTCCCTTGGATCTTTTAGAGGCAACCTCCCTCTGATACCAATTGAAGTGCCCAGATCAGTGTGAATCACTGAGAGGGGGAGGGGGTGAATCAGTGATCCCTTAAAACTTTTTACTAATTGATTCTTAATCAATTAAACCTCTATGGTCGGTTAAAGCCTCGATCCACTCTTCGTGTATCTCTCACCTTTCCACGAATGCTGCAGTAAATGTAAAGGCACTGGACACAAGGATTTACAAGGTTCGGAACCAAAGGCCTACATCCTTGCCATGCTCTCCAAGCATGGATTTTCCCATTATAATCTGTTAGTATTACAATGGTCGATACAGAGTCTCACTGTATCTCTCCTGAGTCCCACAGGAGGGTCTTTATACTGCGTCCCACAGTGTTACCAGAGTCCCACTGGCCTGCTCCAGAATCCCACTGAAGACTTCTTCTCCCTGAGTCCCACAGGGTCTTCTCCTGGCTCCTCGAGTCGCACGAGTAGCTCTTCTTCACTTTAAGGTCTTCAAGTATCTTCAGCAGTCTGGGATAAAGACTGCTGGCCTTGCTCTGTACCTCTGATCACTTGTGATGATCAGGATCTTCTCAATCTACTGAAAACTCAGACAACCAATCTCTTTAACTTCAGTCTGGCTCAGTCTCAGTTCACTTCAACATCATGCACTGAGTGCATGGCAACTCTTCAAGATCTTCAAGTCTTGGACTCCTCAGATGCACACCACTGATTTAGCACTGTTCACGTGTGCACGTGCATGCATGCATGCATGCACTTTACCTTTCTTCTTCTTGGTGCAGTAGACCCACAAAGGGTTTAGTATCTTTAAGCACACACCAGCTCACTTGAACTTCACACTTTGTTCAATTTGCTTACACACTTGAATGTGTGTTATAAAATAGTGTTGGTCACTCCTTCTTCTTCGAATGTGTATACACTTTTAGTGCACACACCTAGGTTCGGCCACTTCTTTAATTTGCACACAATTGTTTCACTTTAGCACACACATGAGTTGGCCTCCTCCTCTTCTTGTTGCACACACACACTTTAGTGTTCTTTTAGTTTGTTCTTCATGGTATGCACACACAAGGTCACAGCCCTCGGCCTCTTCAAATGCACACACTTAAACTTGGCATGTACTTATTGTTGTTGCACACACTTAACCCATAGGTGGTTCTTCAATTTTGCACACACACACTAAGGTGTGGTCTTCACTTCACCCACACAAGGCTACGGCTTGGATTCTTTTTGCACACAAAGGCACAAAGGCCTCGACCTTCTATTCTTTTGCACACACACAAATGTGGTGGCCTTCCTCCTTATGCACACACACGGCCACAGCCTTCCTTCTCCCTTTGCACACACAAGGCTATGCCTCGGTTTCTCCTCTCCACTTGGCACACACACGAGGCAAGTCCTCGGGTTCTCCACCTTCAAAGTAGGCGCGCAAGTGCTTGATGAGATGCGGCCTCCTCTTCTTCAACAAAGCACAAGGCACACTTGGTGCACAAGGCAGCATGCAAGTGTACAAGGCCTCTGGTGCGCGCAAGCCTCGGGTGCAAGGCACCACGGGTGCCAAGTGCTACCGCGCAGGGGGCACGGTGCACAGAGGGGGTGCACAACTTTGTGCTGCCCAAACTCCTTCCTGTCGCGCAAAGGATAGCGCACAGGGGACCCCTCCTCCTCCTTCTTCTTGTCGCGCAAAGATGTTGCGCGCAAGGAACTCAGCCACGCAAATTTACTTGCGCGGGGCTTCAACTTCGCGAGGCAGAGCTCTCACGGGACTCGAATTTTCAAGAAAGGATCAGCAGCATTCTTTGGAGCCTCGGCCTCGTTTATATAGGCGAGGAGAGCCTCTGCCTTCCGCGTGGGATAAATCTTGAATCCCCGAAATCTTCGGATCTTCAAAGATCTTTCGAATCTTTATTTTCTTTCCTCTGTTTCACGCGGGTTCCTTTATTTTTTATTCCTCTACGTGCATGCGACTCATAACGCATGCACGGCCTTCGGTTAAGGCTCATCCCATGCAAAACACGAACCTCGTGGCCTCGGCAGCTTTGCTTGCCTCGGCCGAACTCAAAATCCTCCAAACATTGCATGCATGCTCTCTTTATTGCATGGATGGATTCGGTATGTCCAGACGAGCACGAGGGTGCCTTCGGCTTCGAGAGAGATGGCCGGAATCTCAAAAACATCACTCGGGAGGCGCCTGGTTCAGCGGGGCTCGCGGGTGGCTTCGGCACGAGCTCGAGGAAGGAGACGAGCTCTCGGCCGTCGGATCAGTCGTTTGAGATACATCGGACGGCCGGATTAAATCGGGGGCGCGGCGGATTAGATGAGCGGTCCAGATCGAGCGCGCGATGAATCGTGTGGCTGGGATTCGTTCCCGGTGAAAATCGCGCGTCCCACATCGAATTCTCTCGCGGAATTTCCGTGGTTTATTAACATGCCGCTGCCGCAACACCCCAATTGAACTTCCTCCCTCCCGGTGCCGCCCCGCACCGGGTTCTCTCTGCGGGCGCGCTCTGCGCCCACTCTCTGCTCCTGCGGGCGCGCTCCTAGCGCCCACTATGCTCTCCTGGTGCGCGGGTTTCACCACCGCGTGCCCTCGGGGCTTATACACGGCCCCGGCCTCTCTTGGGCTGGCCCCATGGGATCCCCTTGGGCGTGGTGACCTGGTTCCCACATGTGCCTTGGGTTGAACCCTTAAGGCTGGCCCTTGGGGTTGGCATATTTTTTTGGCAAAGTCTTGAATAAGACTTTGTAAAAATCAAAGTTCTCCATGTAAAATATGCCAAGTGCCACTTGCCCTTCAAGGCATTCTTTTCCTTCATCTTCTTCTTGAGAATTCAAACATTAATCTTCTTGATTAAAAACAACTCCTGAATTTATAATTCTTCTTCACCATCTCATTTTCAACTTAGGGAGAGAATTCTCAAGGATCTTCATCAACCGAGCTACTTGATCAATTATTTCTTCTTCATTAGAATTCCTCCATTCTTCTTCAACATTTATTCATCACTTTGTAATGGAATTCACGAAGGGTCTTCATCTACAACTGAGCTCCTAAATCACTTAAATTCTTCAATGTGCTTCATTGATCTAATCAGAGATCAATTGGATCACTTCCAATTCACATGCACTCAGAGTTAGTACATGGACTCCGTTAATCCACTTCATCCACTTAGAAGTTGTGGATGGATCTTCTTCCTCTCCTCATGCATTGTCAATACAATGCATGGTCTTCAAACATTGTTGTGACATTGTATCCAGTTGATACAAGTTCTTGGAACTTTAAGAACAGCTCAACAATCGTCAGATGTTCATGGAGAATGTTTCAACCACAATTTCCAATACCACTTAGTGAATCTTCTAAGTGACATGCCTCTTAGTACCATGTCCATTCTCCATTCCTCACCAACACCATCACAACCTTTGTCATTCACATCTTGACATTCCCTGACTTCCATTCATTCCAAGACAACTTCATGCCTCATTGACAACAAATGCAACACAGTGCACTTCAATATGAGAGAATATTATTCTATTTTTACACAATATGATTTCCCTATTAATTAGTATCCTCTGGAATATTAGGAATTGAAATTGAGGCGTTGTTGTGTAATGGCTCGACACAGTAATTTAGTGGAATGTAGATTAGTATATTACAACTGAAATTGTAGAAAATTAATTTAATTAATTTAATTAATTTTTTGTATAAAATATAAATTGAAGAAACGAAAAAATTTAATTATCCAATTTTTTTTATTTTATTGACATGAAAAACATGGATATATGATTAAAATATATTAAAATAAATTTAAATAATTATTATTGAAAATTGATTTCTAGGAAATAGTATAATCATAATGGATAAAAACATTGGTTGGAAACATTACATACCCATAAAATCATGTTTAAATAAAATATAACATCATTAAATGTTATAATAGATCAATCATGAATGATTATAATCAATTTTATTTTTTTATGATCTATTTAAGATATTTAGGTCTTTAAAACCCCTTAAAACCAGTATAAGATTTGGAAAAAACCCACGAAACCTATAATATTTAATATCATGATATATAATAAGATAATGATATTAAATAAAAATAGGTAAGTATTGACACTACATAAAATGAAACGTGTTGTATTCAATAAAAATGCCTCCATGTATTCAATTTTTAGAGAATGAAGTCATTACATTGTTTCCACACTTAGTCGAATAGACCCCATGATCATGTATATTAAGAATACATATCATAATTATAAATTAATGAAATCATTCATACATTACCTACTTATAATATTCATTATAATCATTATATTTATTTATATTTTTATATTTTTACTTATTTTACCTCATCAGATGTTTATAGTTTTTCTCATTTTAAGAAGTTTCATATGTGTGGATTTGGTATTCCTTATTTTCCCAAATTGAATAAATAAAATTTAATTATTGTGTCTATAATTTATAACATAAAATGATTTTGGATTTTTATATTTCCATTTATGAGTACATTAATGATTATCATATAAGATGAAATAGAAAAATATATTTATTTCTGATTTTTATCTTTAGAATGGTGTTTTATTAATTAATGAGTTAAATTTAGATGTACAATTTTCCTAATAATAAACATAATTTATTAATAATTATGTAATAGTATAATAGTAATTATTATTTAATAATATCTCAACATATAACATCATATCCTTTATGAGGTTGTTGCAAACATCAACCAAATAATTAATGAACCATGATTATTGATGATTATGAAGAGAATTACCAGTTAATTTTCAACACCAATAGAATGATGTTATAAAGTATTATTTATTACTATCATAATTGAATATAAAAAAAATTATGTAGAATAATTAATAAAGGATGTTAAAATATTATATAATTTGAATTAAAGATTATCCTTTTATGATATTTATTTTAAAAGATTGAATATATTATATACATTTTTTGATCATATCACTAATTGGTTCTTAAGATTTTCCTACTAGATAACTACTGACATCATAACATCATGTATATCATAGAAAAATATTATCATTTCCTTCTATATTGGTCATTTATGAATTAAAAAATTGAAATATATTGTTGCGAGAAATTCGTAAAAAATATATATTCATGGGTGATGATTTAATTCTATATAAAATGGTTATATAGAGTAATGTTCTTCACAATTTATAAATCCAAAAAATTTAATAAATTTATTAATTATTTTTTTATTCAATATTGGGACCATCATTTTATGGTGTTGATGGAAATGAAAAAATTATTTAATCATTGTGGTCGTAGTCTACACAATAAAGGAGTCTTATTTTTGTTTTTATTAATGCAAGAAAAAAAGATTTTAATTCTTATTCCATTAATATTTTAAAATCAGTGTGATAATAAGTATTGTTTTTTTAATTTTTAATAGGTGGAATTAAATTTGTGGAAAAATGATAACAAAAAATAAATGGAAAAAAAGAATGAGAGACTAAGAACAAATATATCACTTCTTGAATTATCTATTTTTTGGTGTGGATTAAACTAATAAGGGATTGTATTTTGAAAATTTTGTAACCACATTATGGTGTAAATCAATGGGGAGTAGAATTTTGTTCATATTTTTTTCCAAACATAAAGGTTTGTTTTGTGAGGAAAATTGTAGATTGTAGTTATCCTTTTAGAAGTTAGATGAAGTGGAATGGATATAAATACTCAAAATGTTACAATAATAGAAATTAAAACTGTGATAAATTGTTTATAGAGTCTAGATATAATTTATTTTATAATATATATGTTTCGGGAACACCTCTAAAACTCAATTAAATATTTTTTTAGAACATGGTATACCATATACATATTAGGCTACTCGTTTTTCCATTTTTGTTTTCACCGTGGTAACAGGTTTCTTAACCATGGAAAATTATGAATTATTCGAAAATATGAAGTTTCAGTTATTAAAATTTTCGGACCAAATGATTGAAAATAACAAATGTATTTATTATTCATTTAAACAATTGAAGAAATATTAATATACAAAATTTATAATTTAATAAAAATATTTTTGTGAAATACACCATTAAAATTATAAAATGTAAAATATGACTGTATAAATAAACATATAAGTTTCAAAAAATTTAAATCCATTTATATAAAACATAATTTTGTTTATAAAAATCATTCATAATTTTATAATTCAAAAACGGACTCAAAATTTGTTATTTTATTACCATAACATTTCTGCTAAAAAAGTGAGAAACCAAAGAGACCAGAATTACAATGGATAAAACCAAAAAAACCCAAGACAAAAAATATAGGGTCTTCTCCTCCCCATCAAAAATATCATAGTGACCATACTAAATCAATGAAATACCACCCAACATGCAATCTCGTGAAAAAATGCATGAGAACAAAACCAATGGGATAGTTATAACCCCTCATACAACCAAGTCTAGATGGCATGCACCAGTGTAGGTAAAATGCTCTGAACCCCATCATAAGAAGTTTTATATAGAGTGTCTGTGGAATCCACCAAGGAGTCACTCTAATTCATACACATATACTAATAATAACTATAATTTCATGTTATTTTAAAAATATTTATATTCACTATTCACTTCAAATTACATCATTTTTGAAACTATACTAAATAAAATCATCATAAAATTTTATTATTATTTATAAAAAAAATATGTTTATTTTGTAAATTAAACATAATAAAATACTATATAATTATATTTATAGAAAATTTTAAAATAATGAGGAAAAAATATCATATAGAAAAATATAATTTTTAAATGTCAATTTTTCTATATTATCATATCCTATAATTTAATATTTTATTTATTGATAGTATATTATGTATAATATCAATATATATAATTAATATTTAATCCAAATATACATAGTCTCATGAAATAAAAAATATATTCTATAGAAATATATTTTTGATAATAAAGTTATAAAATTAGATATTTTACCAATAATAAATTATTTATTTAGTATCAAATGTATTGCTTATTTTTATTAAAAACAAGATACATATTTTGTTATTCCAATACATTCCTCCTAATTAAATTGTTGGATTTTAATGGAAATTTTTACTTTTTATATTTAACCATCATATTTATCAATTTATTTAGTTAGATGTTGTCTTTGAAGAAATATAACAAACCCCACATTACATTAATAAAAATACAAACCAATATCAATATAAGTCACATTCTATCCACCCATAAAAAATTAAATTCATAGTAATTTTAATAATAAAATAATAAAGACATTCATTGAGTTTATAAAAACTATATGTATTCCAGGGGGTTTAAATTCAAGAGAGATCTCAAAAATACAAACGTGGAGACATCATTTTATTCATAGAACTTGATTAAAAATAATATTAAGTTTTTCTCTAACCAAATATTGATATAATAAACCATTATTTTTAACCAATACCCACTTTATATACTTTATTACTAGAGGGTCACACTTATCATTTATTGATTAATAGAATATCATATCTATTTATAAATTGGATTATGTTTACTCTATTTAATGCTTTCCCACAACATGGAGGGAATAAATCCATCACTAAAATCAGAGTAAATTTATCTAAAAAAAGATACTAATATTTTTCAAATGAAACACTACAATAAAATTAAATATGGAATACCATAATCATTCCACAAAAATATTTATGTGATAATTAAATAATTAGGCCCATTAATAAAAGATTTTATAAGAATTTATAGATATACTAGTGTTAGTAGAATCAAATTCTAAAACGAAATTTAAAACAATGGATTGTATGGAACATGAAACTAAAATACTGTGATTGACTATAGATGTAGTTCATAAATAGGTATTCAATGATCCAATCATTCATGGAGATTGTTAATTCTCAATATGTTGGTTATTAATTTTATTTTAACATTGACTAGAATAATTCCCAACATCACCACACAAAAGATATAGAATTATTAATGATAAATTATGATAAACTCTATTTATTTAAAAACATTTAACTAAAATAACTATCAATACATAGATGTTTCAAGATTGATGACCTCAATTCAATTATTTATTATTAACTCATTCCTTTTAATTATTTTCTATATTATCTTCTTCTAGAAACAGTACAAATAAAAATCTGAACATTATTCCCTTCACCATCTTCATCAATTTATCATTCGTAACCACCCCTCATCATTACATTTTTTAGTTTTTAACATCATATTTTTTCTCATTGTTAATCATTTATCATTATATATTATTCTGAATAATCATTTAGTTTGACCTACATGATACTATTTGAATGGTATTTTCATTGAGTTAATATCTTCATTCTCCACCTAATCTATTATCATTTGATATTCTTTCCACTACATAAATAATTATAACACAAGTGAGGAAAATATAGAAATATTGGTGAAATTTTCAATGTCATAAAATGAATTTCAACCATAAAATACTCAGTTCTCAGAAATTATTATGATGGAATATATTTAATTTGTTTTAATTTTTATAATTATTATTATAACCTAGGTTACTTTAAATAATATTATCCTACAATTCCTACCCTAATACTTCAATTTCAATTGAAAATAAATCCATTATTGTGGTTCATTAATATAAATTGATATACCAAATTCTATCCACTATGATTTTCATGTAGTGTGTGTAATAATGTCTATATTTCATCCATTGGTTGATTGTTTAGTTTTTAACAAAAACAGACTTTCTAGTGTTAGTATCACATGATATATTTTAGAAAGATATAATATCCACTTTTAATATCTAAATAAAGTTTTATTAAACCGAAAATCAATATTCTAAAAAATTTACCAATAATATTGGATACTATTATATTCTTATACTCTATTGTATGAATTTTTTTAAGGTTAAATATAACCATAAAAAATGAAAGTATAATAATCACCAAAAATAACTAAACAATACAGTCTTAAAATATACTTTGACAATACATAAACATTACTAAGAGAATGAATTAATCTCAATATTTATATAATACATCTAAAAATTATTCACCCGACCCCTGGTCCAATAATATTTTGTTTTAAGGAATATTAATTTAAAATTATTTCTCCATCATAAAACACCTCTACAATCCCTTTATAACATTTTACAATATATAGTTAGCATCATCACCCGGTGGAATAATATAATTGAATGGGTTGAGCTCAAACTCCTTTAAAGGGAATATGTATCATGGTTCTATAATAAGTTAGATAATAGATAATTAATTTGATAAGGGAATCAATTATCTTTCTTACTAAAAAAAATATTTGACCCATATGGGATTTCCATAATTCATGATAGATGTAAATATAATCTCAAATGAAAAGACACATACCAGAGAAAAATTTGATCGAATCTTAATGCATCAAAAAATGAAATGAATAGGATATTCATACTAATAATATTAAGACATAAGAGTTTGAAATAAACATAACCATAGAAACCATAATTCAAGGACACACATTAAGATAATAATTATATATAATGATTGGGGTAAAAACCCATATACCTTCCTGGGCTTTTGATAATCTACATGTCTACCATTGGGAATGGTATAAAACCACAAGTGTTCTTTGGATTGAGTTTTTTATTCATCTTTACCCATAGGATTGGGAGAAAAGCTCTGGTGTACCAATTTGCCTTAGGATAAATCCATCCATATACCCATGTATTTTGTAAAATCATACTATGTTCCCATTGATTGAAAAAAATAATCATGTGTAACATTTGAGATGAGGAAACAAAAAATTAAATCAATGCATTAGATGAATATTTTTATACCCAACCCTTCATCATCTATTTATATCTGTTCCACGTAAAATCAAACACGAAAATATCATAAAGAACCCATTATAAAATAATTTTTATCTACTAATTTCAAAAAAATATCACCTAACATAAATATAACAGATCATATGATATAAAAAATATCATTTAAAAAAATAAGTATATTCTAATTAAAAAATCTAAAAATAAAAAAATCAAACATCATGATGTCTAATTATTTAAAGAAAATAATACTGGAAATATTATTTTACACAAATCCATTCAAAACATTTTATCAATTATGAAATACAAATTGATGTAAAAAATCGAAAGAGAGAAATTGCATACCTTTTAAAACCATATCAAAAAGACCTATAGTTAAAATATTATTGATAATATATATATATATATTTTTTTGAAGATATTTTTTGGATTTTCATTGCATGAAAAACACATTTATTTAAATAAAATTGATACAACACTCATTGATAAGAAACATCTTAAAAAAATATTGACATATTTTTTAAAAATAAATAAATGTAAATAAAATAATTATTTATAATGAAAAGAATTTTTTCACTAGATAATGATGAATATGGAGTGATGTAAAACTATAATAATATAGATGAAAAAATATTAATTGAAAGTGAATTTGTTCTTTAAAAATTGAATTTAACAAAATCGTACAATCATAATAGAAGGATAATTTGTTGTGGAAAATGATTTATATTTTAAAACATGTATAAATAAAACATAAATTCATTATAGTTCATAATATATGATTCATGAATGATAATACTAAACGAAACTTTTTTGTGCCCAATATAAATAATTTGAATCGTCCAACACTTTTATAAAATTTATATCATTCCAATCAAAACATAATGAAGGGTATATCATAGAATAGATCGTTATGTAAAATAAATACTACAGTATCTGTATAAAAAATGAAAAAATGGTGTGTTTAAATTATTTAAAATTTAATATGTATTATATCATAGACATAAATCGAGTGATTAAAATTTGATATAATGAATCACATAAAATGTTTTACCACACCGTAAAATTTACCCAAATACCATGTATATCAATTATAAATATCCTTATTACTAATTTAAGATCCCTATTTACACCCACTGATATTTCTAATTTTCATTTAGAATCATTTGATAAATGAATATTATTTTGTTTTTATCTATTTTCCCATATCAGGTTCATATAGTTTTGATAGTTTCAATAAGTTTGATAGTAGCGTCATGGGTATTAAATGATTTAATGAATTATATTCATTTTTTGATCATATAATTAATAGGTTCCCAAATTTATAATACCGAATCCATTACTATTTAATATAAATCATATTTATGCACAAAAATCATTCTCATGCCCATCCAATTTATGTGGCTTTTAAAATAGAAAATGAAAATATAATATTCTCTAGTGGTGTTATTCAACACACACCCATGGTTATAGATTTTATTTTCCATTAAATGTTGAAATTTAGTAACATGTTTTATAATTTTAAAATCTCAAATATCTAATAAATTAAATAATATAATATTAGATTCAATATTAATACAATCTATATATAGCGGTAATGTAAAGTGAAATACATTGCATCATCAAGGTAATAGTATTCCTAAAAAATGATTCAAATATTAATTTTTATAAAAGGAAATAGAGATTATCGTTATTGTTTGATTCAAAATTATAATTACATAATTGTATAATTAGAGAATCACTTTTCTTTATTACCCACTAAAACATGATTTATGACAAAATCTTTTACTGAAGACAACTCCAAAAATATGGAGGTATATTCATGGGAAATTAGGAACGTTACATAACTATATAGAACATAAAACGCACCATCATTATTGAAGACTTATTTTACATGACCACATCATTCCTTCATAAATAGCAGTTAATGGGATAACCTGAGGAAATAAAAATGAAAATGGTGACCTATACACCCTAGTAATAAGTAATCAAGGAATAACATGAAGAATAAAATACATGGTTGGAAATAGAAATATCAATGGATCATAAGAGACACATGAACATGAAGGCATGATATAGCATAATTATTATATCATGGAAATGCGACAACAACATTTATCATGATATTAGAATGTGCCAAGGAATATTGCACATGTATCATGAGTAAACACTCATTGCACATGAATTAGTATGATTAAACCCTAATTTCACTTGAATTAATATGATTTCTCCCCCATTTAACTTGACAGAAAATGTAACTAATCATTTCACAATGCATTAGAGCACTAATAAGGAGCACTGTTTATAAACATTTGATTTCATGCATAAGTGTGCCAAAGGGATCATATAACACGGAATCCTTTAATATCATATGTTTTTACATGATTAAAGAATATGGAATACATTTATATATGTACCATTAAATATTTATATGTTTATAATGTTTAATACCCATGATATATAAATTTGTATGATATTCACTACATGATGATTTTTTCTTGGAAAATCTTCGATCATTTTCGAAAGTATAACATCATCATATATAAATTCAAAAGTTGGTTTTATGATGGAAAAATGAATATATCATCATTTATAAATGAAATTGTATGGATGGATAATATGGACCATAATATCCCTTCATATGAAATGGAATTTATATGCATAACATGGGAGAAACAATTGTATGGAAATAAGAAGAGAGAAATCCCTTAATGAATTTCGACATTGCTATAAGTGTACATATAAGGAATTATTGAGAGAGAATGTGAAATATCATCATTATACCCTTATAAGGGAAGTAAGGGGAGGTAAAAATTCATCCCCCGTCATTTTTAATTGAATATATAATGGTATTAAATCTTAATGAAATTTGGATCCAAATGAGAAAGAAATGATTCCCTTATAAAAATTCGGCATGGTAACTAGCGTGCTTAAAGGATAATAGGGGGTTTTGATGAGTTTAAAATAAAGATATCATCATATACACATAATATTAACAGTATAGGGGTCGTGGGTAATCATAACACATCATATATATATGATCCTTAAAAAGAAGAATGTAAAAGAGTTTCTTGAATGGAAGTGAGAAAAGTGTAATCCCTTACGAAATATTTTCATACTATGGGCTTAGATAACGGTAAAAATGATTGTGAATGAATATTAACTCATTATAATAACATAAAATGGAATGTTATAGAATTTTTATATAAGTATCACAATAAAACCATTCAAAATTATAAGAACTAATTTCAAATACGATGCTTGAATTTTAAATGACGATAGGAATGTGACAATCCCTTACTTGGATGTGTGATCCCTATGGATTGGGAGTGGAATGAGGGAATCATATTTTGATATTGGGAAACATTTGAAAGACTTTAGAGAGAATATGGTAGAGTTTGTTCGGGCTTCAAATGGATTGAGTGAAGAGGTATGGGGTATTCAGTGGGTTTATATAGGAATGGAGAGGGAATTATTTATTGTTTAGCTTTGGGACACTACACATTAAACTAATAAAAACCATGAACTATCTAATGATTTTTAACAATGATTTTTTCAAAGTGGGGGGGGGGGGGGAACATTATTTTATAAGGAAAATGGCCGAACATATTAAAATATTAGGCTTTCTTATGTGGATGTGTGTCACACACTATAGGTAATCATTTTAAAATGATACATTTTTTTATTAGTTTTGGAGGGTCCACTAAGGAATAGTAATATTTATCAAGAGATAAAATAAATTCACATTATTTTAATTTTAAAAAATATATTTCCCACATATCCCTTTTAAATTATTTTATTACATCAGTATTGGTTCATAATGATGTCATAAAACATGTTATATATTTAAAAGGTATTTAATTTGTACCGAACAAATAGGATGTCTTATAAAATTATGGAAAATTCATAGTTATAAAGAATTGACATCTCGATTCTCAAAATATTATTAATTTTATCTAAATAATTTTCTAAATATGTTAATTTTCTCATTTTAAATAGAAACTGACAATTATTGGAAATTTTTGGGTTTCGACAAAAACGGTTTTCATAGGTTAATAAAAATAAAAATTATAGTCAAAAAAATAATATGACTATTTTATATTTAATAAAATTAAATTTAGAAAATTTATTTAATTAAAGTATTATATAATTCAAAAATACATTAATTCATCAAAATACATTTATCAATTGAATTTGAGTACTAAGTAAAAATATTATTTGTGCTTTAAACCCCATTTACAAAGTTACAATAATAGAATGAATGTATATTCATTATACAAAAGTATAAAGCATATAATCTTATTTTTAGGGTCTTGTTACATAACCCCTTATAACATCCTCATAAGACCTAAGGGTATGATTTTTCATGATGATAAACTCTTGGTGTAGATCAAATAAAATTGCTCGGGTGGTAATATCAATTAACTTCCACTTCTTTCGTAGGTGATTTCATTAAAGCATAATGTGATGAATCTCTACCCGGGCTTAGTCAAGAGAAATACCCAGTGACACTACCGCCTTTTTATGATATGAAAAAATGGGCTTCACATAGAGTAATTCTACATGATGAGTTAGTCAATTCCTATTTCAGAGTAAATTGTATTTTTTAATGCACTCTATTTATACAATTCAAGTGATCACAATTTAACAGTTATACTAGAAATGATAACAACTACTAATAGTACATTAATATCCATAAACATAATACCATGGATTTTCATTTATTTTATATAACCATATTACATAATCAGATATTTTACTAGATCAAGTGAAATTTTCCTTAAAAACTCTTGGGTTGTTACAATCATCCCCCTTTAATAAATTTCCAATAAAAATATATTTTCCCAAAATAAAACTAATGAGGGTAACTCTGTTTCCTCAGTTCCATGGATTCCCATGTTTCCTTTTCAAATATGTGGTTTTTCCACAACCCATTTATGAGGGGCATTGTCTGATTTACGAAAACATTTTAACTAGGATCTAATATCTTCACCAACTTCTCTTCGTAGGATAGGGAATTCTCAAATGGTACCATCTCTTGATTGGGTAAATGGGATTGTACAGGTATGTACTTCTTCAAGATTGATACATGTAATACATAATGTTCTTGAGATAGGTTCGGTGGGTGTGTTAGTCTATAGGCCACTGCATCAATCCAATCAAGGACTTCAAAGGGCCACTGTACCTTGGACTAAGACATCCCTTCTTCCCAAATCTCACAACTCTAGTCCACGATGATATGTGGAGGAATACACTGTCTCCAACATCAATCTCTATGTCTCTTCTATGTTTGTTACCATATATATTTTGAGGAAATTGTGAATCTTTATTGATCTGATGTATGTTCTTATCCTTATCCCCCTTTTCATTGACCTTTTCTAGACCTAGGAGTTTTATCTCTCCATCTTCATCCCAACATGCCTATGTTCTACACCTCATCCCATAATTTCCTTCATGTGGATCCATTTTTATTCTTATGTGGATATTATTATTTTTAGAGAACTCATCTAGAAGAATAGGTTGAACCCATAATAAATTGAATTCTATTGAATAATCACTGAACATATGCTCAAATATTTGTATAGTCTACTAAAATTAAACATTATTTTGTAGAAGAAAAGACGTACTGATGTTCAACTCAGTATTCAAAGCATATTGGAGAAACATATAGAACGTAGAGGTAAATTATAGATCCTGGTTGGATAAATCGATAGTGCTACTCCATGTAGACTTACCACTAATATAATGTATATATGTACAAGTTGATCAATTGGGAAATCCTCTCGAATTGAAATGAATTGTGTAGTCTTTGTAAGGTGATCCACAAGAACCCAGATAGCATTGCATCCTTTGTATGTTTTTGGACACCCAGTGGAGATTTTTCCCATTTCAATGTTGGTAAAGGTAATTGTTTCATCATCCCTTTAGACTTATGCCTCCCTACCTTCACTTGCTGACATAAAATGCACATTAATGTATAATCCTCGATCTCCTTCATCTTGTTTTCCAACCAATAATGATCTTAGATATCTCATTACATATTTTTTGTTTTCAGGGTGAATGAGGAAATTTGAGCTATGTACATCATACAAAAGTTCATTTATAAACTATATATTTTATAGAACTCATAGTCTTGTCCCAAATCCCAACATTACATCTTCATTAACATTAAACATAGAGGATTCCCCTTTTTAGATAGATTCCAATTTCTTCAAAATTCCCACACCATGCTTTTTAGAATCCATTAACCATGCTAAAAGATATGGTTGAGCTATCATTTGTGAAAAAATGATGATTTTTCCTTCAATATGATTTATTTTACCATCTTTATTAAATAAAATAAGATTGGTTCCATTATTATTATCATTATTGAAAGAGTTTCTAGATCTATTATACATAGAATACCTTTCACATTATTCACTTTCCCCATATGGTAGTGAGTTGAAAAATCATAGTCGTTTTATAGTTCTAACTATATTTGTTGGTGAATATTCATCTCTTTCTGTGTGAATATATATATGAGGATTTTGTGAACTGTATATATTTCACACCACCCCCCAAAGAGGTACTGTCACAAAATTTTAAAAGTGAAAATTACTATAGTTGAATCTAGATATTGTGTTGGATAGTTTTTCTCAAGAACTTTTAATTACCATGAATTCAAGGAAAAGGCCTTGTCATTTTTCATTAACAGACATCCCAAGACCTTCTATAACGAATAATGGAATACCAGAAAAATTTATCCTCTAGTGGGTTGTTTGAGCACAAGAGCAGTGATGTGCCAACTTTTCAAATACTTGAACACATAATTGTATTCAGCACTCCTTGAAATCATGACTCTCTTCCATGTTAGCTTGATAAGAAGGTTTTACAATCATGAGAAATTTCGCACAAATTAGTGATAATATCCTTCTATCCTAAGGACACTAAAAATATTCATCATATATGTTGTCCTTGTCTGTCCCTCAACATCATTTGTCCTGGATGAATCCATAGATATCCCACCGCTTATGAAAATATGACCAAAAAATGAGACATCCTTCAACCATAAGTCAAACTTTTTAACTTTTTGTAGATATTATTCACTGGAAAGGTCTCTAATACAATGCTTAGATCTTCCTTATGGTCCTTCTTTATTTTTAATTATATTAGAATTTATTCTATAAGGTCAACCATTAATTTTTTGAGGTAATCTATAAATATTTTATTAATCAAGCCCATGAATATTTCTAGTGAATTAGTGACTCTAAAAGGCATTATTATGAATTCATAGTTCCCATAAAATGTATGAAATGTTGTCTAGGGGTTATCCACCTACTTCACCCTTACATGGTAATATCCTAAGCACAAATCCACCTTGGAGATGTATTATGCTCTATGTATCTGATTGAACTATTCATCAATTCATGGTTGAGGATACTTGTTATTTATTTTGATTTTGTTTAGATCACAATAATCAATGAAAAGGTGAATTGAACCATACATCATATTGATGAAATGGACAACTTCAACCAATGGTGAAGCACGTCGGCATAAAAAACCTTTACCCAGACTCTCCCATAGTTTTTTCTTTAGATCTCCAAGCTCCACAACAACCATTATATATAGATTCTTGGATACTGTAAATTTCTCGGGTATAAGAACAATCTAGAATTCAATATCTCTTCTATGAGGAATTCCATCAAATTTCTCATGAAAAAAATAACTGAATTCCCTCAAAATAGGCATGTATTCAATGGTGGTTTCTTTCTCAAAATACATCACTTGAAAAAGATACATCTACTCAAAGGGGTGTAATATCCACGGTTGGGATGATGGTGCTAATGAAAATTCATCATCCTATTTTCACATGTATAAAATAGGGGAATGATTTTTCATATGGATAGTGATTTTCCCTCTCATGGTAATTTATGTTTTATATATATAGGGAAAGACAATCCATGAGAATAATTTCATCACATTCCACCATAGTGAGTATAATGATGTTCTCCGGGAAGTTTAATCCACAAATTGTGATAGTGGAGGAGTTATATTTAGGGGTGCAATGATTTTCCCTTTTGTCATTCTCACCGACATATTTAATTACATGATTTTTTGTTGTGTTGGTATTATTCTAATAAACATTAGATATACAAAAGAAGGTGTAAAACAAGAATCAGAATGTAAGTTAACCAACCCTGATTGAATAACTAGTGTACATGTAACCACATCATTTTTGGGGTACACTTATGTGGTAGTGATGTTTAATTCATGCCCTTACTGTCTTGGAGGTTGTTGGATGTCACTGAAATTTCATGGCATAGGTCAGTTGTCTACATAGTTCCCTAGTTCTATGTAGTTTAAGAAATGAAAAATGTGATGAGGGTCGAACAATGTATACCTCTATGCCATCGTAGTAGTGGGTTTTTATTTTCAGTAGTTAATGGTTAGGTTCTCTTCTCTTCCATACCTAAATAATTTCGTAGTTCTATTAAGAAAATTTCTTGGGTTCTTCTTTCAGCACCATTTGAATGTGGGGTGATTTAATTTCATAGCACTGTTGGATTTGATGATAAGACCATGAGAATTAAAGTCCCTATTCTACTTCATATCCTCATGATACCCCTAAGATTCCCCGATATCCATTTCATCATTGATTGGACATCGGAAAATTTCATCACAACTATTAATTTCATTGATCTCTTGGGATTTCTATAGGCTAGGTTTTATCCCACCAAATAAGAGTTCAACAGTGCATCGAGGGGTAACATCAAAGGTGGGGGCATATCGTGAAAGGTATGTAAATATTTCATCATACAGTTTGAGGTATTCATCATCTTTTTTTCTTGATGGAAAATGAGTCCTTTTTCATGTTATGTTTGATTGTGCGATGAAGATATTTATGGGAAAACATTTTTTGGAAAACATTCTATTCCAACACATTAATATCTTCCTCAGGATTTGTATTTTTGATCAATCTTCACCATTGATCATCCTCATCTTCCATATAATAAGCTTCCAAAAAGTGTTAAAATTTTCAGAACATTAATGGATAGAGAATATCGTCTCAATGGAGTTGATCTATTCTTCAGTAATTGAGGGAATAAATGATCCAATAAAAGTAAGTGTCATTTGTCTCATGATGATCTTGATTGCATCTTTTTCCTTCTTGGGGGGGGGGGGGGGTAAACGTTTCTCTTTACTAATGATTCTATTCAAAACGTGAGTTTACTAAGAGTGTATCATGACAATGTTTGTAATTATATCTTCTATCAGATTTTGAATCTCAATATAATAGTCATCACATTGATCATTACATCATTTTATAGGCCATGTTCCCTAAAACCGACCATCAGGTATAGTAAAAGGAATATTAGGGGTAACACATAAAGGGGAATCCAAAAAAAGGATAACTTATAAATAACATATGAATTTATAGTCTTTAATCTATGGAATCCATGATCTAATTACCAATATATATTCATTGTGGAAATTTTTTTGCCCCTTAATAATGGTTCATAATATGATTATGAATGTACCAAATCATATACCATAGGATTGTCGAACCAATAGTACATCAAGGGCCGTTGTAGTGCACGAGTTCTCATTTAAGTCTAGCTCAAACCTGTGTTTTCATGATTTCCCCTAGATACAAATGTGCAAGAGCCACCTATACATGTTCGTATCCAGATAGGGATTCATCTTCTTGATAAAACACTTACTCTATAATCACAAAAATTTAGGGATGTCTTTTATACTTAGTCTTATCACTAAGGATTTCACTATGGTTTTCTTATCATAATACCAAAAGAACAAAACCAATCATCTGATACCAACTATAACAACCTTGCTCTTTATTACCCACATAAACATGATTTTTTTCATAAACATGAACTTAAGACAAATACATGGATTTATAGGTCTAGTATATTGGGATATTAGGAAAATTACATAACAACGTAGAACATAAAACACGACATCTTGTTTTAAATCTTCTTTTATATGACCACAACATTCCATTGTACTTAGTAGTGCATGGGATAACCTAAGGACAAACATATGAAAAAGGTAAACTATAAATCCAATTAAGTGAGTAAAAAAGGCATAAAAAGAAGAATAAAATACATGTTAGGCAATAGGAATATTAATATATCATAATATAAAGACGAAAACAATGTAACGATATAACATAATTATCATAACATGGAAATGTGGCAACCAAATTTAACATTATATTAGCGTGATCCAATGCTCATTGCACATAGAGCATTAGTAAACCCTCATTGAACATGAATTATCATGGTTAACCCTTTTTTAAAATTAATTATCATGATTAGTCACTCATAGAACTTGAAATATCATGATACTAATCTTTACACAATGCATTCCAGCATTGTTAGGGCACACCCTTGATAAACATTTCATTCCCAGTGTAAGTGTTCCACTTGGATCATATAACATACAATACTTCAACATAATATGTTATTACATGATTAACTAATTTGGAATACATACACGGATGTAACATTTAATATTTATATGTGTATAATGGTGAATTCCCTAGATAGAGAAATGGGTATGATATTTAATACCTGATGATTTTGGCTTGGAAAATCAGGGTGCAATTTCGGTATCATAACATCGTCATATGAAGATTCAAAAGTTTGGTTGATGAGAGGGAAACTGGGATATCATTATTTATAAATTAAATATGATGTAGGCGGATCATTAAATATAATATCCCTACATATTAAATGGAATCTAGATGTATTATATAGGTGAAATAGTTGAATGGAAATAAGAAGAAAGAAATCTCTTACATAATTTCACTATGGTAACCAAGGTACACGGTAGTATTTATTGAGATAGAATGTGATATATCATTCTTAAAACAAAAAGTTGGTATTATATTGGAGGTTAGATACTATACCCTAGAAGTTTTCATTGAAAATTAAATGGTATTACAACATCATAAAATTTGGATAAAATTAATGGAATCCCTTATGAAAATTCATCATGGTAACGAGTGTCTTTAAAGGATCATTGGGGGTTAATGATATTGAAAGGAATATATCATCATATATAAATAAAATTTAATGTATGGGGTTATGGTACATCAAAAACCAACATATAAATATATAACTTAAGAAGAATAATTTAAAGTAGTTGCTTGAATGGAAATAAGAAAAATGAAATCCCTTAATAAATGTTGGCATAGAATCAGTGTAGGTAAGTGTCAAAATGAGGGAGGATAAATTGTAACTAATTAAAATAACATAAAATGGATAGTAATAGAATTATTATATAAGAATTACAATATAAACAATATAAATTTCAAGAACTAGTGTCCAATATGATGCTAGATTTTGAAAAGAGGAGAAGAAAGTGGGGATCTCTTACTTTGAAATGTTATACAAAAGGCATGGGATATGATTGAGAGAGGATTATTGGGAGCTTGGGGAACCTTTAGATAATTCAAGAGATACGAGGTCAGTGGTTGGTAAGGCTGAAAATTATTTTATTGAAGGGGAATTGGAGATTGAGTTGGTTTATATGCGAAATGAGAGGGAGTTCATTATTATTAAGGTTTTGGAGACTACACATTAAACTAATAAAGTCCACTAACCATCCAATTATTTTTTCCAACAATTTTATGCCAATGTATAGTGGAAAAAATTATTTTATAATTCCAATGTCCTTATTTTTAAATATTATTCTTTTTTTTGGGGAGGTGAGTCACATCCCCAAAGAAAACATATTGAAATGTTAAAAGGTTTTATTGGTTTTGAGGGGTCCAATAAGACAATGTAAAATAAATAAATAAATCTAAAATCACATTATTTTACACACCAAACATATATTTTCCGAATTTCCATTTATTAGTATTTTATTAAATCATATTGGGTAAATATGATGTCATAAAAAACATTATATATTTAAACAGTATTTAATTTTTACACAAATAATCGACTGTCTCAGAAAATTATGAAAAATTCACTGTTAGATAATTTCAACATCGTGATTAAAAAAATAATATTCATTTTTATCTAAATAATTTTTAAATTATTTTCATTATCACTTTTAAAATAATTACCACTATTTAATGAAAATTAATGGGTTTTGACAAAAATTGTTTTCAAACCTTAATAAAAATTACCATAGTATTCAAAAAAATATAAGATAATTTATATTAAAAAATAACTAATTTAGTAATAATATTTTATTAAAATATTATTTAATTCCAAAATCAATTAATTCTCAAAATTGATTTCTGAATTTAATATGAATATTAATAGAAATACTATTTATCCTTTAAAAACAATTTAAAAAGTAAAAATAATTAAAAAATTGTATATTATTTATATAAAAAATAATAGGGAACATAATAATAGTACAGTGTCTTATTACATAACCTGGTGTAACTCCATCATATGACCTATGGGTATTGTGTGCGATGGTGATTGAGTATTTAGGCGACTTAGATATGATCGCTCGGGTGGTAATCTCTATTAACATCCACTTCTCCCATCGGAGATTTTTATCTATACTAACATTTTGAAGATCTACTTTAGATTGGTCAAGAGAAAATCCTAGGGATGCTTCCACATTTCTGATCTCCGAAAAATGGGCTTTGTATGGAGCAATTCTACTGGATGTGGTCATCACATCCATTATCTGAGTAAATTGGATTTGTAGAAGTCCTATATTTTTACTAATCTTGAGATCATTTTCAAAAATGATATTAGAAAATGTAAATATTCTTAATGTTATTTTAAAATTATAAAATATTAAAAAATGGATGTGTATATGTTTTATAAATCCATTTTACATAACAAGACATTTAATTAGATCAAGTGAAATTTTCAATAAAAAAAATGTTTGGGTCATTAAAACAATAATTATGTTGGTTGTATAATTTTTTGATTAGTAAAAAATATATTAATGTTGAAAGGAATAGAAAGTAAAAAAATTAAAGAGTGGTCAAGAATAAATACCTATTCCATGATTGGAAAGGAACATATACCTCACTAATTGCATTATCTCCTCTTTGAAAGGGATTCAAACATTAAGGGATAGTCATTGGAAAATACCTAAACCTACATATTATATTTAGGATTGTGTTGGATATATTATGTCACACATATGGAATAAATTAATATTTTATAGTTTTAGATCAATAAATTAGATAAGTGATCATTTTTAAGGGAAACAACATAGTATATTTTGTAATTACAAAAAACATTTGAATAAAGGTATGCCATAGTAATTGAAACTCCCTCCAAAATTTATATGTAATTTTTATTAGAATATATATGATATATCCACATGTCCAATTATCAATTAAATACATGTTTTAATCAATCATTTTTCATTTACAAATATGATTTCTTATTTTTTTCCATTTCTATTTTCACATAGTAACATGGTTGTTTAAGATAATTGAATATTTATGCCAAACAAATAAATTAGAAATTATTATATATTTTTTAATAATTAGTCATTATATTAAATCCAATTTTTTCCATTCCATTGTACTATTTGATAAAATGTAATATTAAGGTTTTAAATATATTCTTTATTAAAATCAATATTTAAAAAATATTGAGTTAAATTTCAAATTTTTAAATATTGGATTATAAATTAAAACTAACATTTTTTATATTATATATTAACTTATAAAATAAAAATTTTGGTTTATAAAAAAATTCATAAATTTTAAATTCATTAATATATATATATATATATTACTAATTTTATAAAAATTAATATTATATATAAAAACAATATTTATCAGTATTAAAATATATATGTTCATTATATTAAAACTAAAAAAATAATTACATTGTTATATAATTTATATTATCTAAAAATATTTTTAATCCTCTAAAGTTGAATTATAAAATTTTATAATAGGTATTTATAAAAATACCCACAATATTGCCCAAAATTGATCATATTATAATGTAAATTATCATAATATTAACTATTATTTATTCATATGTCCTTATATTTACTAATTAATTTATTGTTATTATAATATCCATATTATGATTATATCATATTATTATATTATAATTATTTACTTAGTTTATTTATATAATTCACTAATTGCAAGAAAATATATTTTTATGAAGAATTTTCATTGTTGTTGTTGTAAGTATACTAATATTAATTAATTCGAATTAAAAGAATTATTTAATTTAAATATTCAAATATTTCATATTTTTGTTACCCATATTCATTCAAAATAATTAAACACAATCATTTTGTTGTTCATATTTAGTATTATTTATCACACGCAAGATATATATATATATTAAAAAAATGTTTTGGGAAATCCTTTCGCATTACTTCTTCTTACTGATATATTTATTCCACTAGTGTTTGATTTTTACAAAAACAATATTCTTGATTGTCATAGTATAAAACACTAGAACTCTAGGGTGAATGATATGGATAAGATCTTTATTACAATATATTTTATGTGAATTCCCAGTACCATCATTAGTGAACACAAAATTTTTATTCAGTGTGTATTTTTTAATTTATTAAACATTAAAAAATTCATGCATCTTGTATATGTTGGGTGGAATTTCCATTTAGTATATAACAACTCAATTATTTATAAAATAAATAAATTCCAATTTTTCTTATGGATTAACATACAATTTTTATTAAATCTTACAACTCCATTTCATGTAGACACTATTAATTATGCACAAACCACAATTTCCAAATAAAATCCAATCCTATAATTAATATTAATGATATATTTTATTCATTGAGATACAATGATATTATTTATAATAACACCAATTTTAATACTCTCTCCTAAATTTTTTTTATTCCAACGAGCTACCTTTATCTAAATTCATCCTAGTATGTTTCAGTAATAAATAATATCTGATAAAATACTTCATACCATTCCATCTTGATTATTTGATTGAATCTATTACAATATGAAAATTCAAGTAGTTTTATATAATGTCTACATGAACATTAATCATCAAATGGAATATATATCATTGTGTATTCTCCTATATTAGTTACCCATTCAGATAGCCCCTCATTTTTAGGATTTTACAAAGTTCAAAAATGAATCTTCGTGTTGAATTTCATTTTTACACACACCCATAATTTTGGATATGAATAGAGGGTTAGGATAAAATAAAATTGTAATAGGTTCACATCAATGTCACAAAATGTTAATAATATAGAGTCATCCAAGGTTATTATGTGGTACACCCTCCATTACTTCTTATAAAATATCATACATGGTAACGTGGAAAATGATGAACCACATAGAATATTTTATATTTGGAATCATTATATATTTAGTGGAAATAAAGATTATATCTTTTCCAAAAACATATCGGTATTTCAAAAGGTTTTTAGACACAATTTGGAATCATTCTTGCAGACATTACTAACTAGAATAAAAATTATTTAGGAAAATAGTTTGTAAATTCCTAATTCATAACATCACTCCTGAGTTGTGCTTCTAATTCTTTGTGTATCATTATACAAATAGTGTATACAGTTATATATGATCTACGTGCATCATTTTTTAGCATTCTTTTTGGCACTGTTATTGATTCTTCCCATAACCATTTTCACAATCCATAACACTTCATTACCCAAAATTTATATTAATATTACCTAATTAACTACATTAATATTCTTTTCTAAATCTTGGTCATTCTTCTCAGACTTATATTTCATTCAATGTAATGATAGTTTTTACAATTTCTAGTAAAATGAACGACATTTACCCAAATTTATGTATTACCATACAAAAACATAGTAAATCCCTAAAAACAGATCTCTGTTAATCATTATCATAAGAATGTTTTAATTGTCCCTCATACTCATGGCATAAACCACAATATCATTATGTATATGAAAAATATTGCTGCATCCAACTTATGTTCATGACATGGATAGTTTTAGTCATGGATCATTAACTAGATTGATGTGCATACAACCACTCATTAATTTTATATTGGGACACAATAAAATCCATTCATTCATGAATAATAATATATTATGATTCCTTCCATTCTATATGTCAATTTCATTATCATTTAATTAACCAATCATCGATTTATCTCTTAAAAAAACACATTGGTCTCTCTTAGCGATGTAAATTTAAAACTTGTACAAATCATCATAGATAACCAGCTATCATATTAATAAATATTTTTTAAAACCCAACTAATAGTAACCTTTTAAACCAAAAAAACATGTATTAATATAATATTAGTAGATATAGGAAATTCTTTTACTATGTTTTAAAAGGTTTATTGATCATTTTATCCATGAAGTAAATATAGACCTGAAAATAAACATCCTTGATAAATAATAGCGGCTTATGGTATTTAATATATAAATATTTTACGTTCAGAGTAAAAATATTTGTATTCAAATAATTCCCATACTATTTATGGTTTCTATTTTATATAATGATATCATTAGTGATTAACAAAATGTTGTCAAAAAAATATCCTTCAATATTATATTCCTCAGATTAATAAATCATAAGGTTCATTGTTCAATAAGAATGAAATTACATGAACCTCATAACATTCATACCATATGTTAAATTATGTATTTTATATATCATAATTATTTTCTGTTAAATAATGATAACAACAATAAATATTGTTGAATGAATAGTATTTATCTTACAAATTTTGATCAATCATGTAATCAATGTTTGTAAAATGACTCTTATTATTTATATTAATTTCATTTATCACTATGAAATCATTTCACAACCTCATATAACTATTTTTTTTGAAAAATATAATTGGATATCCACATTTTAAAACACATTTGTAAAAAGATCGCATATAGGGAAAATTATTAATTTGTATCATAAACAATACCAATTCAATTGTGGATATTTTATAGAAAGTCATGGACATTGATTTTTCTTCCAAGATGAATTTAATAGAAAACCATACATCATATATGGGAGGGTATCCTTGTTTGTCATCTAAAAAAATAATGTATTCCATTAAAACTGTACAATCATTTTTATTTAGGATGTCATCTCCATTCACTGATATTGTTTTGACAAATTATTCTCCTAAAATTTCATTATGTAGAGATACTATATGTGGATCTGTAAAATATTCTAATAATGATTTTTCCATTAAAAATGGTGAATTATTTTCCGCATTCAAATTTTGTAATCTCCTTCTATCAATAATAGATTTTGTCATTATTCATTGAAATAAGATCCAAACTAGGTATTTTTTCAAAGTCAATCAAAGCAATAACATGAAATTATACAAAATAAATATTTTTTTAAATTAACAAATATTTGTTCAATATATCATTAAAATAAGTTGATTAAAATTATATTAATTAATTGACAACCGTTTCCGTTGTTTTTAATGAGATGATTTATTGTTTTTAGTAAACATGAATGATATAATGTAATTTTTAGATCTATAATTGAATAATGAATTACATATAGTTGTGACTATAATCAGTGTACATTATATCATGTGATTTGGTATTTCAACCTTTTATGTAGTGATTATATAATCATATACATTATATCATTGATAGTTATTATGTAAATAGGTTTTATTCTAGTGTAATACCTTAAATTGTTAACATCATCTTACAATTGAAATGTTATTATTTGGTGGCATAATTCATTCCATGTCAATCAAAGGCCTTATGGATATTCACTTGAACCTTTAAGTAAAACCCCATTAGTAACAAGAAGGTTCAAATAATTTCTTTCATAATGTATTAAAATATGTAAATTCCACCCTTCAATTCAGTCAATTAGTTATATTCCTTTTTATGTAGTTTTTATTCTTTCCCCATATTCTTTTATTAAGTTACATGTAAAATATAAAATGCGGTGAATTTTTACTCTATATTAATGAAACATGGTGTTATATCCCTGAATAATGAAAATTATTTAGAGACTAACCCCTATTGTTGTAAAAGTTTTGACCCAAAAAATAAGTGGCCAATCATGCATCATGGATTACATAAAAAACCAAAACATGTAGTTGGAGTTTGTCTGAGTTGTAAGAACCCAGTAATCCTACATGAAAAATGGGGGTTTAAAATCCATTGTGTGTATGGTACTGTATAAGTACTGTATTTTACTTTAGCATTGATGGCATCGTAGAAACGATTGGAACTATAGTGGTGGCAGGGGCACTGTAGCAGAGGTGGGTACCGTGTGTTACTTTAGAAGGTGGTACTGTAGTGACACTATTCCATGAATGGGCTTTGGGTTAAAACTTTGGGCATGTGGGTCATGTAATGGGCTAAATACCCATTGGGCCATTGGGATATGTAATCATTCTCCCTCTACCCAGTTAAGAGAGGTCATTGCTTTGCATTAATAATAAAAATGAGGCTTCAGCCCGAAACATAAAAAAATAGACCACAACATGATATACCATCATTTTGAAAATATCATCATATTGGAGAAAATATTCATTAATGATTTTTTAGATTGTGTTATATATTTTTCAAAGTAATCTTGTTTCTTATGGAGAATATATATTTAAAATAAATAATCCTTAAATTTTTTTCCATTCTATACCCTATGTTGCATATTTATATTTAGTGGTAGGGTTCATTAACAACCATTCATTAGAGTCTCATTTTAAAAGTTATATTATGTGACCAATATAAACACATTTTTTAATTAATTTATATTAAATAAAAAATTACAAGTCAAAAAATTATCTAAGAATAACAGGAAACAACTTTTTAGAGTATTTGAGCAGTGGTTGCATTAAAAACTTCTTTTATAAAACAAGAAAACATTTACAAATAATAAAAAATATTATAATTCAATCTAGACATTATATATGATAAAACCATCATCATAATATAGAGAAGGTAAACATAATAATGTTGACAGATAAAATACTATTTAATGGAAATCTAAAAAATATTTCATTAAGGGGTAGATCATAATTGAATGAGAAAATATTATCATTGGAGAAATATATTATTAATGTGAAAGTGGATAAATTTTCAATACCGTTAAGTAATGAAGGATGAGAATACACTCTACAATCAAACTATTTTATGGAAAGAGAGTGTAGAAACTTGAAAAAGACATGTTTCACTGAAAATAAAATATGAAGATGACACAGTTTCATATCATAGAAATTGGAAAATGATTTCATGACATTCGAAACATAGTTAACTCTAAAAAATTTATAGATAATTACATGAATATAGCTACTTTTCAACATGTTCATTCTTAATATAGTTATCATACCTAATATCAATCACGTTTATCATCAAGACTCTGATTAAATCTAATCAGAATTATGTTCAGACTCAAAATCAATTCTTCATGTGCTATAAAACCTCAACCAGTGATTTTGAGGATTGGATGGTGATGTAAGACCCCACTATTAATTATCTTAATATATTTATATAATGTAATACAAAAATAACAAAAAATAATAGTAAAATAAATTTTATGGATGATAGATTTAATTTATTAAATCACAAAAAATCTATAGAAAGGGGTAAATTAGATTCCTCCAAATTCATAATGGAATCACTAAAATTGTATGGACAAAATTTAAATTGTTGATACCCAAAAATATACAGCCTAAAAATATTTCATCATAAGATATATTTGAATTTAAACCATCAAAAAATTATAACAATGAAATTATATTATAGATTGATAAAAAATTTAGGAAATAATATACAATTTTTTAGAAAATGATTTTTTCATGACCTGTCCCTCGGGGCCCATGTCATAACCACCCCAAACCCACCATCCACAGACAAGGGTCTTGCGACTAGCTCCGAAAGACATACTCTAAAAAATGAGTAGGCATTGCCTTTAATCCTGTACAAACAGATGGTCCATGAACATAATAAGAAGAAACTGTGAAGTAAACTGTTGTAGTAAAAAAGTGCTGAAAGTCAAAGGGGATGGAATACAAGCCCAACTATAAAGGTACAAGTACAACTGAATGTACAATACATTCGAAATAAAAAGGAAAAAAGGTATTGGGTCGTCCTTTGAGGTTCCTTCCAGAATGGTAGGTACGGATCACCCCCTCAACACTTCACGTGCGTCTGTCTCCTCCATCTTAAGTCACTCCGAATAGTCCTCCTCTTTGAACCGTCCAGTCCTAGCTCCCTCAGCCTTGATCAATATTGTACATCATCTGAACCAAACTCAATAAGGTGTGGGTGTAGCCCGTGTAGGGGTTAGTATAATAATACTCTGTAGGGACCCCAAGATCCTCGTAGGTCCCCTAGAGTTCCACAAAGGAAAAACCACAAACCAAGACATCAACTATACTTAGGTATAGGATCATATAAATACCTAAGTTATCAAGATATACTCATCTCATACATAAGGGAAGAAAAAAAAGGTAACACAATGAAGGTAGAAGTACCACACATGTAACACCACAAAGATAGTACCGTGAAGGTAAATGTACCACACAGGTATCTCCCAGAATATTTTACCAGGAAGGTAAAAATAACCACACAGGTATCACCATGAAGATAGTACCATGAAGGTAGATGTACGACACAGGTATCACCATGAAGATAGTACCACGAAGGTAAAAGTACCACACATGGATCGACACGTAGAGATTAAGACGAAGGTAAAAGTATGACACGGGTATCACCATGAAAGTTGTACCATGAAAGTTAAATTTCCACATATTTAAAAGACATAGTTCTATCAGAGTCTCATGTAAAACTATGATTTCAATGAATTATAGAAGTAAAGATGATTAGTCGCAAAGCTAAATAATCTTATTTTATCAGGAGGCATTATTTCTAACAGTACAGAGTCTGACCCACACAGGATCGATAGGTACTTACCCCTGCAATGACCCATACAGGAACTGACCTACCCGAAGATGATACGTACTAACCCCCATTATGACCCACACATGATCTGAACCACACAGGATCAGTATACGCCGACCCAAACAAGGTCGTTGAGAACTGACCCACACACGATATGACCCACAATGGATCAGTATGTACTGACCCACAGAAGATCGTTGAGTGTTGTCTGAAACAAGATCTAACCCACACATGATCAGTGCTGGCCCACATAAGATCACTCGGTACAATCCTCTGTATAACCTTTCTCCAACCTCCAACTCACTGCCGACCCCTGTATTCCCGCTAATAGCACATTTTTGAGAACCACTCCAAAATCCATAGGTCATACATAATATCTCATGAAGATCCACAATGACATATCCCAAAGGTCAGTCACATCATAAGAGACCCAACACAAAAGATGACACATCAATCGGACGTCCGGTTTATAATTTATTAGCATTTCCACTCTGAGGGCTCGATGGAATTTGGGGTTTTATCCAACCCGACCGTGCCCCAACATTATCCAAAACTGATGTGGAGTATACCAAAAGGACAATTTTGATCCATGGATTTTGATTCAACAAACGGTTCTTCAAACAGACACCCATTTATTAAAATATGGCCACAATAGAGTATCTCTGTATAGATGGGCACTGGTCCGGTCCAACCAGTCCGGACCCAGCCTGGGCCGACATGAACTGGTTTGGGTCGACCCGCCTGGTCTGGGTCTACCCCAGCCCACGATGGGAGCGGTTTGCAGTGTAGCCCATGATAGGGGGGACATAAATGGCGGGGTCCACCCAAGCCGACCCCCAGGAGGGAGGCGCCTCCTTGGTCACCAGAATGGCCAAAGGGCCGTTCGGTTTATTGAAACAGGACCCAACGAAGTGGGACCTACTCTATGTTCCATAGTCAGTCGGTTCAACGACAGGACCTCCTCCACCCACCAGCATGAAGGCGCCACTGTCCTCCTTGAACGGTTGGGTGCCGACTGGCCTTCGACCTCCTCTATGGCCCAGCGGTCGTGGCCTCCAACTCCACCAGCGGTGCAGACGAATGCCACCTTTCCACCGCACGGCCGGCTAGATTTCAGCCACCACCATGCTCACCTGAGTCCGATGAGCCACTAACTCCTGCTAAAGCAGTGAAACTGACAGAGGTTGTCCACCCATCCTTTCAGTCGGCTGGGTGTCAGCCCTGAATTCTTCTACGATTCATCGCTGCTTTGTTCTAAGCCCAAAAAATATGACGACAACATATTCACGATACTCGGGTTGTGGGCTACGTGTCCATATGTCACGCGCAAAAAAACATTGTGTTTCCAGCATCATTAATTTTTTGTCTATGATGAACACCAGATGTTCGTGCAAAGAACAAAAGATAAAAAGGCAAGGTATATGAGCATGATGATGGCCATGTTAGTTTGGCCATTTTCATTGTGAATCCTAAATATGAACAATTATCAAATAAATTCAATGATAATTCAATGTAAATCCCCTACCACAATCATCTGTTAGAGATGTCGTGAGGAGGAAGATGAGTTCATTGAAGGGGACATCAATGTTCGTTGCTCTAGTGAAATGATTCTGATCTTGGATCAGGCGTCATCCTCATTCATTGTTGGGGGGTGGTTCTTAATTGGAGGATTCTCCATCCCATGCCTCATCTATCTTTCGCCAATGGAAATACAACCCACAAGAAGAGTTAATAAAATACCACTTCCTTAACAAGATGGGTTATAAATTCATGATTAATGTGTCCTATTAATTAAAGAGAAAAGTGGTTACACATTTTGTGTAACCGTAAATTTAATTAGAAACATTAAATGCCTGACCACCCTCATGTGTTCCCAGCCATTAGGATTCTAATTGGAGGTTTTTATAATAAAAATAATGTTATTTTATTATTTTATTATTTGTCAAATGCTACCACAAAAATTTGAAAAACTGTCTCCTTCTTTTGACATACAGTGGTAGAGTTGAAATTCTCTTTATGTTAATATTAGCAATGTGAGTTCAACAATGTCCTCAGATTTCAATTCTGAGAACCATTTCAAATGTTACAAAATGCTGATCACGTGTTTCTGAATGTACCCATAAAAATCGTAAAATTATTAACAGTCACCCTCATCCCACTCCGGTCAAGGATAGGCTCTGCATATGTGAAAAATGCCACAATGAACCCAATAGTACTCTCATATTTCTAATCTATGTTAACTTATAAAATTAATGGAATTTACAATAAAATAATGTTACCATAATTATTTTAATTGCGGCCAAATACTAACTTTCACTAGTGGCATGCCATCCAATGTTAGTATCTTCCTAAAGGAAGCATACCCTCATGATTTCAGTGGTGGTCTCAGATTTTTAATCTGGGTTACCATTAGTTATTTATAATAATTTGAAAAATAAAATAACTTTATTTAATTATTTTATTCATGGTTATACCATTTACGGGTTCTCTCACTGGAGGCTCTCATCGAGTAAACTTAAGTCACACCTAGAGTAAACCCACCATCATGAGCGCTATGAGGCCATTAGATTCTTGATCTGAGTAACCATTTAAGATTTATTCTACATTTTTATGAAAAATACATACGCGTTCTAATTAAATATTTACAAATCTTTGAAGGATTATTCCGGGAACTCTAGGCCCCGGAATCGTGCTCCATCAGATTTTGAGGTCTCAAAATAATTAAATATAATTATGAAAAATTATGGAATTTCGAGAATATTACTTTCTCCCCACCATAGGGATTTATGTTCCTGAAAGACACAACATAGACTAATGAAACAAATGGGGGTACTGACCATCGATTTGAGCCTCCGCTCCCATGTGCTCTCTTGGAGGTTCCTGTGCTTCCAGTAAATGCACACCAGAGGTATCATCCAACCAGGAAAGACCCACTCCTGTCGATCCTAAATCTATACAGGAACATCTGTAAACATCACATCTTCATCTAAGTTCTTCTTGCCATGGTTGATGTCATGAGAAGAGTCGTGCAAGTTTCAACTCATCTGGGATATGTGGATGATTTCTTGAAGCCTCTCCAATGACGGTGGACATGACAATGGGTATGCTACCTTGAATATCTTCCAATGTATCAGAATAGGACTGACAAACCTCAGTGATAACATGCTACCTCAGCAAAATCGATATAGTCCCCATTGAGGATAGACCTGAAAGAATACGTCGTCCCCCTCCTGAAACTCCAAGGTTTTCTTTATCCTATCGGCATAAGAATTATGCCAACTCTGTGCAGTCATCACTTGTTGAGAAGTGATACATTGTGATATAAATTCTGCAACAATTGTCTTCATCTCTTGCCACCAGTATTGATACGGAAGGTCCTGGTACATATTCACCACACCAGGATGTACCACCAGAGGGGCATTGTAGAACTCAATCAACAACTCCTCCTGAAGTACCACAGGTACCATAGTACATCCTCTGAAGAGGACAAAATGCTCCCCACCTTCAAGAAATCCATCACGTGCTTGCCCTGAGGATATATGAGCATGACGATCCTCAAAGTCAATGCCCCCAAGCTGCGCCTCCCAGATATGCTGAAGGAGTGGGGGAGTGACTGTCATAGACCGGAGGTATATGGCTCCATCTTTATCCACAAAGGATATCTGCAATGCAGCTTGATGCCATGTCGCCTCACATAGAAACTGCAAACCAGTCCTCCTGGTGAGTGAATCTACTACCGCGTTTCCCTTCCAAAGAGCATAGAATATCTCAAAGTCATAGTGCTAGAGGAACTCTTGACATAGTCGATGTCTCAGGTTTTGGTTCTTCAGAGAAAAGATATACCTTAGACTATTGTTATCAGAGTAGGCTGTAAAACATTCACCCGTCAAGTAATGCCACCAAATCATTAGTGAAAAGACCACTACTAATAACTATAGGTCATGGGTATCATATTTCTACTTGTCAGTCTCTACCTCAGATCCTAAAATCTCTGCTAACACTTCTTCGTCGGTAGGAAAGGCTCCCACTTTTTCGTCCACACTATCAAGGGTGTTGCTACCCTAAAGAATTATGGTCTTAAACATCAGTAGTACCCAACTAAAGTAGGAGACCCACCCCCTTCAGGGAGGTAATCCTGGAAAAATCTTTTGAAAGGATGTCCCCCAAACAGTGCTGCTTCTATTGGGAATTGTAATCTCAAAACCCTTGTTTCCAAGTGGGTAGTGATAGTCGAATCAAGTGTGACCGGCTGTGCCCTCTTTTGCATGAGTTGTCCTGGGAATTCTAGGATTCCTTTTTCACCGACTTGGGAAAATCCCATTCCAATGTTGTTGGTAAACAATAACCTTTTTTACTAATACGGTCAATTTGAGTATGAACTGTCGATGTGTAGTCCTAACCCAAACTAACGTTGTAAGGCCTCCACACTTCCACCATGAGGATCCATAAAAAACTCTCGCCTCAAGGGTCAAATCCCAACATCAACATAAGGGTGATTACCGAGTATCCTCCCAAAGTATCTCTAGACATGAGGGTCACGACAACGGCTTAACCAGAATCTCTAGGTCTTGGAAAAGATTTGTGGATGGAAAGAATGGTTGGTACTTGTGTATATTAATATGGAAGCTAGTAGTAGACACAGAATATTCATCGAATCATTCCTAGAGACCTTGGGTCGCACTCTTTGTCTGTATATATCTATTCACTTCCCCTAACCACCAGATCTATGAGCCTGGTGGCCACCACAACAGTGGGTGGTTGTAACATATCGAAATGTACACCACCATATGCTACTATATTAGTTACACTTATATATCTGTAGCACTATAGATACATCTTTACCTAACACTTTTTCATCCCAAAAAAATTCTACATGACCAAGTCTCTAAGATATGTGCCTGTTTCCTACATTCCCACTATTAACATTTATTGGCTATATCCGCTCATCCAATGAATATTCAACAGTAATGGTTCCCTCAAGCACCCAAACATATGTAGGAGTACATAGAGGAATTGTGAAGTCTTGGACATCCTTAAACACACCACACTCAGATGTCCGATCCCTGAAGCACTAATCGTATCATATTCATCGAGTGCCCTGAATGGTTGGTATTCTTTGATGAATACTCAGCTACCGACATGTCATCCTACCAAAGCTATAGAAGTTCTAGAGAACTCCCTGCCACCTACTCAAGCCTGTCCTCAGCCGCCTGTGAGTCGGGCACATCTCAAAACATAAGGGGTGTCTGATGCTGAAACTCGTGTAAGGCACTAAGCCTAAATCTGTCCTCTACCGATACCGCCGGTTGTAAATGTGGCTGAATGGGTGGTGGTTCCACTATTACACCACCCAAATGTGCCAATATAGTAAGAGGGCCCTACATCAGAGTCTCATCGCTCGGCGGGTTGTCATTAGGTACTCTCCTCAGAATCCTGGATGGCTATCATTGCAGTGACATCCTTAGAAGGAATTGGTGTGCCATGTTCATTAGGTTATAATTGATGAGATGACTCCAAATAAATCAAAAGAAATTTTTTTCAAAAGCACATGTAATCAATGTTTTTGTTAGCTGAGTTGAAAATCAGAATTCAGTGTCCTGGTGTATGGATAAGTTGGTCGCTACACCAACACTGGACACCCAAAACTGAAACCACAGTCATAACAAACATAACAATTTTCTTCATAGAAATGATCAGAGACCTTGTTCATTGATAGAACCAAACTCCTCTAATACCACTTTTTCACAACCCGTCCCCGAAGGCTAGTGCTGAGACTACCCCAAGACCACACTCCATACGCTAGGGGATAACGACTAGCACCAAAAAGGCATACTCCCTAAAATAGGAAGGCATTGCCTTTAATCATGTACAAACCCACTATCCAAGAACACAACAAGAAGCATCTATGAGGTAAAATGTGGTAGTAAAAGATGGATGAATGTAATAGGGGACATAATATAATCCCTACTGTAAAGGTACAAGTACAACTGAAAATGCAATACAAATGAAAGAAAAATTAAAATAGTTGTTGTGTCGTCCATTGAGGCTCTTTCATGACAGGTTGGCACAGATCCCCTCCGCAGCACTCCATGTCCGTCCATCTCCTCTTTGTCATGTCACACCAATTGATCCACCTCCATGCACCGTCTAGTCCTATATCTCGTTGCCTCAATCAACATTGTACTTTGTCTACACCAGACAAAACAAGGTGTCGTCGAAGCCCATGTAGGGAACAGTATAATAATACAATGTAGGGACCCAAGACCCCCATAGGTCTCCTAGAGTTCCTAAAAGGAAAAAACCACAAAGAAATACATCAACTCTACTTAGGTATATGACCATACATATACAAAAGTTATCAATATATACTAATATCATACATGAGGGAAGAACACCACATAAGAAACACCAAGAAGGTAGAAGTACCACATAGGTAACACCATGAAGATAGTACCACGAAGGTAAAATTTCCACATAGGTATCACCATGAAGATAGTACCACGATGGTCAAAAGTACCACACATGTATCACCTTGAGGATAGTACCATGAAGGGAAAATTAACACACAGGTATCACCACGAAGATAGTATCACATAGGTAAAAGTACCACATTGATAAATACATAGTTCAAAGAGAGAATCATCTCAATCTAGGTTTTCAGTGAAGTATATAAGTACAAATGATTATTCAGGAAGCTGGATCATCTTATTCTATCAAGATGCAATACTTCTGATCATACAACATATTACCCACACAAGATCAATAGTTTGTAACTTCAAAAAGACCCACATAGGATCTGTCCCACCCAGAGTAGATAGGTAATAAACCCCGCTATGACCCACAATGTATCTGAACCACACAAGAATGATATGTGCCAACCCACATAGGATCGCTGAGTGTTGACCCACACATGATCTGACCCATATAGGATCGGTATGCGATGACCCACATAGGATCTCTAATCGTTGCCCCTTAAAAGATATGACTCACACAGGATTGGTGCTGACACACATAGGATTTCTCGGTACTAACCTCTATATGATATGTCTCCAACCTTCGCCACACTGCTAGTCACTAGATCCCCGCAAATAGCATGTTTTCGAGTACCGCTCCCCAAGACATCAGTCGTACCTCAACCATCACAATGTTCAACAAAAATGTATCTCCAAGGTCCGTCATGTCATAAGGGACCCAACAAAAAATACATCATGTCAATCTGAAACCCAGTTTTTATGATTTTAGTGTTTATGCTCCGAGGGACCAGCTACATTCGGGGTTCGACCCAACCTGGCCATGCTCCAACATTAGAAAAAACTCAAGTGGAGTATTACAAATGATCAATCTTGATCCAATTATTCCAGTTCCATATACGGTTCATCAAATGGATCCAGGTTCTCATGATATGGCTATAAAGGTGTTTCTAGGTCTAGATGGGCCTGGGTCCGATCTGACTCGGCCCAACCCGACCACGGATGACCTGCACGGTTCATTCCAAACCGCCAGGTTCGGCCCGACACGCATGTTTCGGGTCACCCGACCTGGTATGGGTCTTTCCCGGTTGTCCTGGGCCGCAGTGGGCCCAGCCTGCGAAGGGGGATCCCCACCTGAGTCCATTTGGCGCGGCTCGGTGGCGCTACCAGTGGGTGGGAGGACCGCTGTGGTGGGGACTTCCCAAGCTGATGCACGGGAGGGAGGCACCTCCCTTGTCACCCGAAAGGCCAAAGGTCCGTACAGTTTTTTGAAGTGGGACCCGCCCGAGTGGGTCCATCTCCGTTTTCCATGGTCAGTTGGTTCACCATCCAGACATCCTCATTTTAGCAGTGCGATGACACAGTTGTCCTCTACGGTCGGCCACATGTCGAATTCCCTTCAGCCTCCACCGCTGCCCAGCGATCGTGGCCTATTGCTCCACCTGCAGTGCAGATGCACGCCTCCCCTCCGCCGCATGGCTGGTCAGATGTCAGCCACCTCCTAGCCCCCCCATGGCCGATGGGCCATAGCATCCTTCTCAACCGGCATCACAGACATTCCCCCCTTCCTTGTAGTAAGTCTGGTGTTGACCACTTCTTTCTTCAGCGAGCCATCGCAGCATCGTTCTAAGCCTAAAAAATATGACGACTGCATATTCGCGATTCTCGGGTCGAAGGATCTGCGTCCATATGTCGCACTCAACAAAATATTGTGTTTCTAGTGTCATTTATTATTTTTCATTATTGAACTCATGATGAACATGCAAAGAACAAAATTTAAATGCGAAACGTTTATGTGCAGGAAGATGTCTATGTTAGTTTGGCCATCATCATTGTCAATCTAGAATATGAAAAATTATAAAATAATTTCAATCATAATTCAAAGTAAATCCTCTACCACAATCATCTGTTGGAGATGTTCCAAGGAGGAAGATGAGGTCCTTAAAGGGGATTCCAGCATTTGTCGCTCCCGCAATAAATTTCTGATCTGAGCTCGTGTGTCATCCTCGTTTTTTGTTGGGTGTGGTGCTTCGTTGGAGGATTCTCAAGCCTAGGCTACCTCTCCATTTTGCAAACATAAATACAACCAACAATAAGAGTCGATAAAATAACTCTTCATTAAAAATTTGGGTTATAAATTCATTATTAATGTATCCTATTAATTAAATAAAAATGTGGTTACACATTTTGAGTAACCAAGGATTTAATGCCCTGCATTAAATTCCCGACCACCCTTGTGTGGCCCCTGCCATTAGGATTCAAATGGGAGGTTATAAAAATAAAAAATATTAATTATTTTATTTTATTATTTGTCCATAGCCACAAAAATGTAAAAAAAACTCCTATCCTCAACCTACTATGGTCAAGGTGAAGGTCTCCTTAAGAAAATATCAGCATTGCAAGTTTAAAGTTTTCCTCATATTTAAATTCTTAGCTCACATTCAAGAAGATACAAAACACCACTCGAGCTTTTAATGGACATACTCGAAAAAAAGTTTGTAAACTTATTAACAGTCACCCTAATCCCGCTCCGGTCGAGGTAAGGCTCTTCCTAAGTGAAACACGGCCCAAAAAACCCAACGAAACCCTCAGATTTCCAATAAAAGTTACTGGTTAGAATATATGAATTTTACAATAAAATTATTTTCATTTAATTATTTTATTTTCGTCCAAAACCTAACTTTAATTGGTGGCCCACACTTGCTAATGTTAGTATCTGCCTAATGAAAACATACCTTCACAATTTTAGCAATGGTCTCAAATGTTTAATCTGACTTCCCGTTTGTGAGTTATAATAATTTGAAAAATAAAAAAATCATTATTTAATTTTTTTAATTTATGGTTATGCCATATTCAGGTTTTCTCAATGGAGGCCCACACCGAGTAAAATTAAGTCACTACTAGAGTAAACCTGCAATCCTAAGCACAACGTTGCCCTCAGATTTCTGATATGGGTAAGCATTTAAGAGTTATTCCATAATTTTTGGAAAACTACATACGCATGCATGCTAATTAATGCTTACCAAAAATTCGAAGAATCATTCCAGGCTCACCGGGACACGAAATATTGTGCCATCAGATTTGGAGGTCATGAAATAATTCCATATAATAAAAAAATTAAATAATTTACAGGACATTACATATTTTTATCATTGGCATAAAAGAATAGGTTTCCATCATATTAAAAATATATTTTTTACAATGACAGATTAAAAAAGTTGAAAATAGTCAGCATTTAAAAAATTATTTTCTAATACTATATCCATGATAATTCTATATTGGATTCCAATTTCTAAATGGAAATAACTATTAAAACATTTACATTTGAAAAGCATATACAAAAATGGAACCTTTGAAATGAAATAAATGTTTCAAAATGATTTAGTGAAAACACAGTGTAAATATTTACATTAAAAAAATTTAATAACAAATAAACTATAATACTATATTTTTAATAAAAATTAATTTTTATTGGATGATAAAATCATTTATTTTGAAATTATGGTAATCCATTTGATCATTTCTAAATAACATTGCTAAAACCTGTATTGTAAATAGTTTTACTAATCATAAATTTAAAAATTTGGAATGAGGAGTATTAAGGTTACATTATATAAACCATAATTAGGTTTACAAATAAAATTAAAAAATAGAAGTAATGAAAATTATGTATTAGTTGGGGAAACTGTCGTCAAAAGTGGTCATAATTGTTATCAATAATGAAAGAGTTTCAGTAAAGTAAAATCATCATTGAATTAATTTGAGTTAAAACTTTAATTTCCCCAGACATAGGTATTATAATACCTTCAATGAGTAAAATAAATCGGCCTTGTAATGTCATAGTTAGAATTGAATCATTACCATTAAAAAAAATGAGTAATGTTAAGTATATCCCTTATAGATATTGAATTGTTTTAGTCAAAACCCAATGAGGGAAATAAAATTGAATAGAATAATGAATATAAACAAACATGAAATAATAGTTATTTAAAAACAAAAATTGAATTTGATAGACTATTTCAGAAAAAAATTGTATAATAACAAATTTGACATTATATTTTTGAAATTATGATAAAACCCATACTTGAACTTCAAATTAGTGGATCACAATATAACCTCATTTGAAATTTAGAAATAATCCTGAAGTATAATTTTTAAATGAAGGAATTCAATAATATTTTTATGGATGGGGTGTTCAAAACACGTTGTAAACTCTATAAAATGAAAATTTTACTTGTTTTGGTAATTTTGATCTTTTTTTGTGAAATAAAAATTGTGAATGTTTTCAGTTTTTATAGCTGAAAATGTAGGGAAATTCATTGAAATATAATTTCGGGGATATGGAAGGAATATAGTTGAATGAAATTTGATTAATTATTATGGGAAAATATTTTTGATACCTGATTTTATTACATTATGACTAGAAATTTTATTCTATAATATCTAAGGGTAAAATAGTATTGGTAAAATTTAATCCATAATAGATTACCCATTCAAACATTTATTAATAATGGTTAAAATATATACATTGAAATTAAATTATCACTAAAAATGTTTGATGATCCTTCGTACCATAATTATATATGATTAATTTTAATTTAGAGTTTATTTAATCTTATTAAATTTTAAAATATAAGAAAATAATTTTTTAAATTTAAACATATAATATGTTTAAAAGTTGTTTTCGTCGGAACAATATCCCTCTAATCATTAAGAGTTGATGTTATTATTTATCCTTGAATTGAAATTAATTTTTTTAAAATTTATTTATATAAAATGTTTAAAAATCATTTTATCCTCCTTATTTTAGAAATACATCAATTTAATTTAAAATGAGATTATTTAGAAAAGTATAAATTCATTAAAAATTGATTTTATAAAGTTGTATATAGTATTTTTATTAATAATAAAAAAAATTCATAATAAATGATCTCATTAATTAATTATAAATTTTTTATTAAATTTTTTAAAATCATTTTCTATGAGTAAAATTTTAAAATAGATAAAAAAATTATATATGTTCGCGTATAAGAAGAATTGTTTTAAGAATTATAAATCTTCAAATAATCCAAAAAATGATATTACTTACAAATTTATTTTTTTATGGATTTTAACATATTTAATATTATATATTATCAATACAATCAGATTAACACATTATTTTTATATGATATAATATACATTATAGTTCATGAATACAGATATTCATTTTAAAAGTATAAATTTACATATAGAATGGTTTTATATTTTATTTAGCTATAAAAATTTAAATTTATCAATTAATTTGTTTTAATAATAAAACATATTTCAATTTATATTTTTATATTTTATATTTTTATATTATCAGTATTTATCATTCAATTCAAATACTTCATTTTCTTTGTTAAAAAATGTTTAATAATATTGTTTCATTTGGTGACTCATTTGAAGGAAGCTATTTAACACTATATGATTTAGTGGAATATGAATATATATATATATATATATATATTAAAATATAATAGAATCACATTATACCCCAATAAAAAAATTCTATCCTACGAATTTTAATTATCATATACCAATAAAATTATATAAGGGTACCTAAAATGTATTAGTGACACGTGTAAAAATATCTAAAGGCATATCAACTATGAAAATATAAGAACAATATATTTTTCCTCCAAATAGGCTTATCCCTATAATAACCATGAATTTTTAGTCTTTTATTTTCATTATAAATTGTTTTAAGGAATTTTTTTTTGCAATACCATATAATTAAAACATATACGAATGTGAATTTTTTACCTCCAATTAATTTTTATGGATAATCAACTGTAATTAGAAATAATGTGTCAAATGGCCACTGATTATATAATTTAATAATTTATTGGTTCCATTCATGATATTTAAAATTTTATTCCTCCAACATTATTCAAAAATATTTAATTTTATCTTCATTAAACCAGGATACTTTCTATTTTTGTTTTCAATTTCCATCCTCACTTTCTTTTCACAGGATTTGTGAGAATCCAAATAAAATATTTACACATTATGAACACATAGAACCACCAATTCATATATATATATATATATCAATTCCTATTATATATTATTCATTTAAAATACTCGGTTTAACATCACTAAATAATAATGGGACCTATAACTAGGGGTCATTGATAACACTAGATGAATTAGTTTTGAGTATAATGATGCTTGGTTCATAGGTATTCACTAACTCATCCCCCTTTTTTCAGAACATGGGATAATCTATCAATGATTATGCCAATATTTCAAGAAAAATATTTTGAAAGAAATTAATTCATGAACTACTCCAATTATGTAGTTTTAAATTCATCCTTTGTTCATGTATTCTTGGTTAGTTCCCACCATTGTTCAACATCACCTTCAGTATAATAATAAGATTAGCCAAATTTCTCCTGGAATAATTTTTTGATGATAAAAAATATATTCTATTTCATTTTGTTACATATTAAAAAAATCAATGGATTGAGACAAACACTAAAAGAGGGACGATGTTTTCCTATAAAAAACATGATGAAATGTTCTTTACATCATATATCATTAATTTTCCAAACAACATTCTTCTCGTTACTCATACACATTAGTATCATTTTAAAAATAGTTTTTACTCTAAAATCCATCCCATTAGGTTTCTCATTCGGATAACCATTTCATTATCTATTTCATACATTATTAACTCATTTTTTAATACCCCTATAAAATAAATATATAAACGTATGGTTGGAATATAATTATAAAAATGAAAATATAAAAAAAATAAACATATAATAACAAATATACTTTGTTATTATTATAAAATATGAATATCTAGGGTATAATATATGGTATCCAGAGTTATTTTTCTATATTAAATAGTTCTATATTCAAAATCATTTAAAATTTCTCATAATGGGAAACACAATTAACCAAGTAAAATCCACAACTTTTTTTCAAAATAAGAGTGTGTTTATTCCAATTATTCATGTAGTAGGTGATGATTGATTAAATTATAATACACTATATTTAGAGTTATTTCCAACATGCATATCAATTCATTAGCTAAAAATTCTTTTTTATTAAAATAAACAGGCGAACACCCTATAGAAACCAAACAATCATGGAGGTCTAATGTGATTAAACCCTAAGGAATCCCCTTTGATAAACAAATTACATTCCTTGGGTAAAGAGAAAAAAGTAGAATAAATCACCAGAGGATCTTCCAGTATACCCCCTCATGAAAGTGAATCCGTAGAAAAATTGGCTTCCCTTGGGACATGCCGAACCACAACGCCTCTGGGAATCTCAAATATGAAACTACGAACCAGATAAATTATTGAACACGGTACCTATCCCGTAGTTGTGAGTGACCGAACTAGCACCCCCAAATCAGATTCCAGGACAGGGAAATCTAGGGAGAATCTATTACACAGTTTAATCCCCGTGAGGAGAGAACATACTTCATCTCCCAAGGAGCAGCAAATCCTGTGGTATCTACTAACGGACAGCAGAACATAACCATTCCCATCCCGGACCAGCCCTCCTCCCTGCATAAATCCCTGAAGGTGAGACCCCACAACATTTAGCATAATTCCATTAACCGGCGGTTTATAGTGGATCCAGCATCCATGGGAACTCGGAGACGCCACCTGCCTATTGAGCATGTTAAAAGAGTGTGAGAAAACAGACCTTTCTTTAACATATTTCCCAACTCAGGAACCAGGATTCACATCCTCAGTTGGAGTAGGCAAAGCGAGGGGTGGTTAACATCTCTATACATTTTCCATGCTTCCCAAATAGACCAGATGAACTCCATAGAAATGTTGCACCGTATTATAGATTCAATCTCCTCTGGTTCTGTCCCTAAAAACCAAACCGAGAAGAGCTCTTGTAAAGAGTCTCATGCCGCAACCAAAACTCCCCCTCTTTCCATGCTGGACCAAAGCTCGTGTGCCCAATAACTCTAACAAAATAAGTGAGAAACCAACTATGCAGGTGTAGTGAAACAACATATTCATCTCAAGGCCATCTAGACCCCCTTCTTCTAGACGTTGTCATCAGTAGGCAGTGCAGAATTTCAGGCGCACCAAACCAGAAAACCAAACATAGTTGGAATCTCTTTACACCACAAACGCACTACCATCTCACCCCTCTCTCTATCCGGCTAAGTTAATAGATGAAAATCTCTCCCATTAAAGAGACCCGACATTGCCTCCATAAAATAGAATTTATCCTCCTCCTCCGAAAAAAATAATATCATTGTAAGACTGGAATTGTTCTATATTCAGAATGGATTCTACAAATCCTGCAAAAGTGCAAGCCTCTTTCACATAGAATTCTGGAATCGAATAGTGAGGATAATATACAATCTATATATGTATGAAATTTCGAAGAGCAACATAGAATAAATACATTAAAAAAATAAAAATTTTATTTTATACTTAGACATAATCTATGATTTATCTCAATGGTTTCAACAATATTCCCCTATCTTATTCACTCTAAATAATAAAATTCACCTATAATGATAACTATACAACGATATGATACCAACTGAAGTGATCAATGTTAAACACATATTCCCTTTACATTGTTTACATAAGATAAATAGTATGTCTCGCAAATTTATCTCACAATCCCATAAACGGATGATTTAGTGTATTTTAATACAAGTTAAATATGAAAAAGTAATTAATAAAATATGTAAACATTCTACAGTAATTGAAACATAGTAGACTTCCTTTTATACATTTTAGAATATATACTCATATGCATAACCATGAGATGGGAAAATAATAATGGGATGTGTTTAGAGCCCTAATAAGGAATATAATATCAATATGTCATTAAGGGAAAGATAATAATTTTTTTAGAGATCATGATCCATGGATAAAAACATTATTAAAATCTACAATTTATAATTATAGCTATCTATAAGCTATGAAGGAATGCCTTATAATCTCAAAAAATGGCATATAGAATGGAAGAAGTGTGAATAAAAATATATATATCATACACATGAAATGGAGTTTAAAACAACAATATAACATGGAATTATGGTTTATGAATACCCGCATGAATTCCTCACATTATAAACACATATAACTACATCGAGTTCACACACAATCTATTGATTATAAAAAATCTGCAACATGTTCATGCATAGTCTGGCCAATATTGAAAATATAAATTTTTAAATGAAAACTCTAGTGAACCTAGATAATATTAATTTCTATCCCCGTAATGTTTTGAATGTATAAAATATTCATTATGTTAGAGCTCAACATTGTTACCTCAATGGTAATAAAATCTAAGCAAATTCAGTAATGGGTGATATAGTACATAACCCTACATATATCATTCATTTTGGTGACATAATTATCAAATAATTCATAATATCAAGATTCCCCATGGTAAATAAAATGTGTATTATTCATCCCATCATAATGTACCCATCAATAAATAATAATGTTATTTTCATAACTTTTGAAGATAGTATCATAGAAGTTAACCACATTAGTATATATAGTTGATACAAAAAATTAAATCACCCTAAAAGAGTATTTAAAAATAAAAATTATAATCTCATCCTTTAAAAAAATTTCTACATAAATTATTCTATAGATATAAAAAGGAAAATGGGGGTGGACTAAAAATAATTTTCTTTAAAATTAATTTATCTTTGGTATAAAAGAAGAATTTATCCTCAATTTTAAAAGCCATATTTTTTAAAATGAAAAGAAATAAAATTTGAAAAATATTTTATTCCATTAAAGTAAAAAAACATTATTAGTTCCTTTTAGGAACGATTGTATTTTAACAAATATGATTTGAGAACACATTGAAACATTTTTCATACAAATATAATCTTTAATAATGAAGCATTGAAATTGACAAAATATCCCAATATGGTGAAAAAATCACGTTTGAAAAATTTAATATTTTGTATAATATTTAATAATATTCCTATGAAATAAAATAATAGTTATAAAAAAATTTATGGAAGAAAAAACATTTGATATAGAATTTTTGGAATAACCATTTTATAATATTGAAATTAAATTGTCTAAAACCCATAATCTAACTCTATAATATTTTATGAAAATTTATTTCTAATAAATTCAATATTTCCAATATATTTTTCTACATTAAACAAAAAATATATATTTTTAAGAAAAATGGGTTTATATTGAGTTACAGACAACACTGAGTGTCTCGTGCAACAAACAAAAAACAATGATTAACTGAAATACAATATTATGTTAATCATGTATTCAAAATAAAATATTTTTTTATGAACTATTTATAAATTAAAGAAACAATTTAAAAATAATTGAAATATTTTTTTGATCAATATATTTTGGGAAAAAAAATGTTACTTTACCTCAATAAAATAAATAAAAAAATTTATTGATTAATATTAATTAAATATTTTTATTTTATAATCAACATGTTGTTACACTAATAATTTATTTTTTCTAGACAAGAGATAATAATTAATCCATTTTTTGCTGAAAAAGTTGATTTTCCAAGAACTAGTTTTTCTACCTTTTATGTACATATTTAAAAATGAATTTCCCAACATTTAGAAATTTTATATTAAAAATTAATAAATATTCTAAAAAAACAATATAACTTTTATCTTATTTTTTTATAATATATTTAAAGGTTAATGTTTCTTATTAATATTTAAATATTGATGTTTTTATTAAGAATTTTCATTTTTATTCAATCAATGAAATTCATAAATATAATTTAAATATGTTTTTAATGGAAAATTTGTTAACATAAATAGCTATTAATCAAATATAGTTTATTTTAATCAATATCATATTGAATATTTATATAAAACATTTTAATAATTTCATTTTTTCCGTTGAAATCCCACTTTTTCATCTTGTAAGTTGGTTTATTTTTAAATAATTTTTTCTAAATTTGTTATTTGAATTTTTAATAACTAATTCAATATTTTTTATTAGAATTATTTTATTATAAAATAATTCTAACTTAATATTTTACAACAATGAATATGAAAAATAGTAAAAATATATAACGGTAGTTAAGGTTAAAAAGGATTTACTAAGAGAGTAATCAAAAGTAAAAGGGGGTACAATGTACTATATAATTTTCCGACACCAATTGGTTGTAAATATTACTTCTTTATAACATAAAAGTATTGAAAATGGATCTCTTTGAGAGTATTAGATTATAAAAACATTGGTATGATTTTTTCATTTCAAAAATTACAATAGTTCCACTCACCACACTTATAAGAGCCCACCAAATATCCTCTCTATTTCAAAATGAAAAAACCAATTAATTCAGAAAAAAAATCTTCTCAAATAATATAGTTGTTTTATTTATTTCATTTTATAATAATTATTTTTTTCCATAAATCCATCCCATAATTCCTTTTGTTGAAAAATGAAATAAGTCGTCGGATTAAGAGCAACGTCCCTAATTGAGAGATTAATTTTATTTCTCAATACACATAATTTAACTCGTATAAAATACATAATGATATTATAAACTAAATATCATCAGAATAATGATATAATTTTAAATTTAAAAACCAAAAACTTTTTTCTCATTAATCAAATGGATCTGGAAGTCGTCATTTGTGAGTACAGTGATCTACCGCCTCACGAACCACTGTTATTCATTTTTCATCACCATAAATAATGTATAAATATAATGATAAATAATTTATTTATATATGATACTTATTATATTTCTATTTTAAATGAATTATGGAATCACTTGTTCCATATTCCTTTCTATTCCATTGGAATTTGATAATGTCGTTCTTGTGTATATTGGTCTACCGCATCACAAAGTGATGTGGTTTGTTCATCACATATTAATTATGAGAACTGTAATAAAGATAATTTTTTTATAAAAATATATGATATATGTAGGAAATAAATGTTATTCTTTAATAGGGATATAGTATTTTCCTTTTTTTATTTCAATTCATTGAGAAAATTTAGACTGTGTTAATGCCTACATAGACTTTACAATATCCGTTAATGGTTTGTTTCATTTTCTAACTGCAGAATCTATTGATTAATCTAAATAAATATATATACTAAATATATATAATTTCTATATCATGGTTAAAATATTGTATATTATGGAATAATAAAAACATTAATTAGTCAGAAAAAATTTATAACATAAACAAAAAAAAAGCATTTATTACCTGAAATGTGATATCTAAATGAAATTGTCTGGTAAATTAGAAATAAATATATAAAATAAAATAAATATTATATTATATTGTGATTATGGAACTATCATCGATTTATATGAAACTTATATATATTGTATAGTAGGTTTTGTCCTGTATAAATAGCTTCTGGATCCACTGTATGTGATTTCTCTCTCACTTTTATTTCATGTGACACACAACCCATATTTGACTTGTATTTCATTTATGTGATGTGTATATTTATAATGGATGTATCATATTCTTCATATGAAAAAATTATACGGATTTACAATTCCATGTTTGGATTTATCTTCCATGGGTTTTACATTTTACAAGTTTTGAATGCGGTAATAAATTTTTGTTTTGAATTACCTTCATTGGGAACTATGTATTATTATACCCGTATCTTTTTATATGAGGATTATGCACATACCCTTTTATATTTTATATCATTAATATATTTTATTTGATGATATTATATGTTTTGTTTAATTTTGTTCTATCATGACTATTATTTTTAAATGTTACCAAAGTTCAAATTTTTTTATGTTACGATAACAACATTTTTCTGGATTGTTTTTTAATTCTGATTCTAATAATTAAATATTATGAAATATATCTCATGAAACTCATTAATTTAATTATATTAATGTTATTAATTAGAATATAGTTTTTCCACCATTTTATTCTCTGTATGTACTAAATAATTAAGAGTATTTTTTTAAAAAAAACTCGTATTTAATTCTATGGCTTTGCAAAAACACTTATCCTTCCCATTACATGTTTTCTAAAAATGTAATAAAAATATATTATAATTTTTAAAATGATATATTAATGAAATTTTTATGTAGGATTAAATTTTAAAAGTTAATTTTGAAATGATTCATCATATCATTTTCAAAGAATTCATATTTGGATTTTATCATAAATGTGAAACGAATCTCCATTTTAACATCAAAGGCTTGAATGAAATTTCCCACAATCACGATCATTATTGTATTTAAAAAATAAATTTTATATTCTCAATGGTATTTTAAAATAAGTTTATTTTAGAATTTTTATCTTTTTAAATATGTTTTTATAGTAGAAAGGATAACTTCATTATGAATTTTTTAAATGATTTTAAGGCCTTGTATATATGTTTTTAAGGTTATACTCAAAGAAAAATGTTCTAGAAATGTTTTATGTTTTAAAATGTTTTCTTTCAAGTGACTTGTATATCTTTATTATGAAATAATGTAATTAATTTTAAACATTATATTATATAATTTCATGTTTATTTTCAATAACAATGATATCAAACTTAATTCATTATATTTTATGTTTAAAATGTTATTTTCATTGAAATTTTAATTTCATCTGGAAATGATCCAAGTGACTATTTTAAAACATTTTCCATCATAGAAGTAAATAATATGATTTTATATATGACTTAATGTGGATCTTATCCTAAGGTAAATTTCTTATTCCTGATTTGGATGGTTTATGTTTATAATGAAAAGATTTTTTTAATGTAATTTCTTCTCTGAGTGTTATACCAGGATAAAATTCTTTTGAAATGTACATCATTTTACACAGGTATTATACCAATTAAATGAAAAAATGATTATTATACCTTCATCTTTTATAATGATAATGTTAGAATTGAATTTTTTAGAAATACATTTCATTTCATGATTTCTATTATAAATAATCTTTTATGATTATCTAGAATACATATGTATTATTTTCATTATATAATGCTACTTAGATTATAACCAATGATAGTGGATACATTATAACCAATTATGGTTGTTAAACTGTAACAATGGATGGATGATACCAATATCTCCCTCCAATTATTTAGTTAAGGAATGATATTTCATTAAATAAATAAGACTAAAATGGGGATTTAAAACAGATATATAATGCACTTGGTTCACCATGGTAGTAAATATAGTGAACCATAACAAGTAAGATGGTACTTGGGTGAACCCATTCAAATTTGACTATTTTGTAAATTATCATTGACTACTATTGAAATGATACAATAATATAATGTTCATACCTAATTCCATGTCTTATGTTAACCTTATTCTCTCATATATAGAGTTATTTTGTTTATTTATGATTCATATGATATTAAATTCAATAATTTATGACACGACATAAGATTATGATCTCTAATATGCATGATATTATTTTCAAATTCAATTATATTGTTTTCATACACTTATGCACATGGTAGGAATATATATCTAAATTAAATATAACAAATAATCATCTATGATGACTATTTTTATGTATTATTTACCTATTTTATGATTAAAGGTTTAATATAGGGTATGTATAAGAATATTACTTTTTGGGATGATCACTTTGGGAGATTTTTAATATTTATCAATAAATTAGAATATTTTTTATATTATCTAAAAGCAGTATAACATTATGATCCATGGGCATTATATTTTATAATTTAATGAATACTCATCTAAAAATTTAAAATATTAATGTATATGAAATTTGGGTTGCATTACATATCAAAAAAGGAGTAACAAAAACATCCATTTAAAAAGTGATGAAGAGGAATATAGTGATCACATGACATGCCAAAAAAATTTCCTTACTAATTATAAATCATAAATCTTTTTGGATGTAAAATTGAAGACAATTATTTGAAATCATTGTGAAAGAGGATGAGAATTATTCTTCACTGTGATATACATTTTTTTGAATGGAATTTATCCTAGGAATGTTTTTAATTACAAAAAACATATTCCTTAGAAAGATGTATTTTTATATAATAATATACTATAAGACATCCATTATTAAAAAAAATTGTAAAAATGTAACCTTTTTTCTCATGAATTTAGCTGAGTCACGAAAAACCCATCTTATTTATTAATTTTTTTGTCTCAAAACATCACAATCGAATAGAATTTTAATAAAATTTGAATATCGTTTAATTTAAAAAACCATGATTAAAAAATATTTAAGATAATTATATACCCCATCCCAATGAAATCATCTTTTATAATATGAAATATATCTTAATTGGTGAAAATTGAGAAATGAATCTCTTTCTATGAATTTGCATATAGTTGATCGCACTCTAACCTCATTAGAAATTTTCATCTTTTCTAGAAGTATTATTTATAAATCAAGGACATAGGAATCATATTTTATGGAATTTTCTTTAAAAATTTAATATTCCCTACTGAATAATTAAATTGGGTAGAACTAATTTATAATCTTGACATAGGGTTGTAGCTTGGAAAGGGTAGATGTGATCTCTTCTTCATTTTAAAATTTATTGAAAAAATTCAAAAAAAGGTTTTGTAGTGGTTAATAATGAAATTAAATTATATTTAAGGGAATTGGAAGAGAAAAATTATGGGGGACATGATGTTATAACATTATAACCTAACAATTTTATTACATAAAGTGAATGTGTCCAATTTATTTAGTACAACCTGAGCTGTAATAGATTACTCATTTTAACATGTACAAATATTGATTAAAATTTAACATAAAAAATTATTTTAATAATAAATCGTTTATACCGCCCTTATTAAAAAATTATCATGAGCAATATGAATGTCGACCCAATTTGATTTAGTTAAATTTATATATAAATTAAATTTATCATTCAAAATAAATCATAAGATGTTTTGAAAATATATTTTTTGTTGAAAAAAATGGTTTATTAATAATTAAGTGTTAATAATAATATAGAATATTCATTACGAATTAAATGATTTATTATTTATATTTATAAATTTTTAAACATCATTTTATGGGTTTTATTGTCAAAATATATTAATTAAAATAAAAAATATTTTTTAAAATAGTATCATTACTAAAATTATTTGAAAATTATTAATAAAAATTATCAATTCATTAAATATGAATTCATTTAGAAAATTCATTGAAATTAATTTTAATATTATCATGTATATTGTATAAATGTTTTACGAAATATTTATCTCATAAGCCAAAAATTATGTTATTAAAACTGAGTTATAATAGTAGGGTTGGATGATAACATATTTTATTTTTTATATAATAAATATGACCAAAATGAAAATGTATTTTAGTATAATATAATATTATTAATAGCATATGAAACCCAATATTTTTTAAAAATATATATTTTAAGAATCAAAAGAGTTTATTTTGTTATATGGTTACAAAAATTGAATTTTAAAAATTAAATAGTATTGATAATGTCATTCATTTTTTAAATAAATAAATAAATCATAATTTTGTTCTCTATAAATTTACCCATGAATTGTAAGTCTATATTTTGAAATCTATAAACAATTTTGTGGTTTGTTTTTGTTCTATGTTACCTCAAAAGCCAGATACTGATCGCATTTGGTTATAAATGAATATATATATGTATGTATAAATTAAAATATTATACCATTAAAATAAAAATGGTATGATATTTTCCATCATCTCTACATCATAGTGGATGAAATATATTCTCTAGGGACTTAATACTTTAATTTGATACTAATAGATTTGGATTCCCATTTAATAATGTAGATTATATTCTCATTAAATGATCCCAAAATTCCACCATTTTTAGGATAATCATGTTGCTCCATATGGGAATTATTATTGGATAAACCATTGAAAAACTATCCCAAATATAGTTGTAATTTGTTCACCACCAACACTATATTCAGTTTCATATTAATGAGGGAATTCCTTACAAAAAATATGTGTATTTATATTGTTTTCAATACTACAAAAAGGAATCCTTTTTGAACAATGTAATACACACAACTGGAAAAAAAATTATTATGTTTAAATCATAAATTATAATTTTAAATCTTGGGTAACACTAAATATAAATTTTGAATATAAGAATATATTTTCAATGATTAAAAAACATAGTTTATTTAGTAATAAATGAGTATCATAAAAATATGATAATATCCTTAATAATGGATTATATCAATTGTCTAACTCTAACAATATATATACTATGGTGTTTCAAAAAATGTTTACAGTTATGATACCTTTTCACCCACTAGGAGAGGATCGAGTTAAAACTAAATAATCATTTTAGGGTTATTACCTACTGGTGCATTAGTTTCATAGAATTAATCAAGAATTTTTAATCTAGATATGGTTATAATTTATTGGAAATAACATTAATGGTATTTAAATAAAAGTCTAAAATTTCTTAAAATACTTCGACCTATCACAAATTTATTTTTAGAGTAATATTCTCTAACTATGTTTTTCCAATATATAGTTCAAATTTGTCCTACTAAACATTATATGATTCTACTTATAATAACTCGAATATAATAAGATATATTGGGTGATTATCCAAACATATAATCGAATAATATAACAGATTTAAAAATATATAATTGAGTATTTACTATTCATGCATATATAAAATCATACCGTATTCTCAAAATTCATTTGAAAATAATAAATTAAAATTAAAATTATTATGAAAACGTTTCTTATTTCCTCTAATATAGCCCAATAATGTTATATACTTCCCATCTGGTTATCGTAATGAAAGGATCAATAATGAAGGATGATATTAGATTCTTCATAATGGAATTTGTACAATAAAATCTATCATACTATCAATAATTAAATAATAATATGATAGAGATAAACAATTTCAAGATATACCAAAAAAGGAATACCATAATAGGATAATATATCGATTTATGATATGAAAATGTTGAACAATGACATTAATAACTAGAAATAGTTTAATAATGACAGAATATATTGCATATGACTTCATAATCATAGCATCAAGGACTCGTGGAAGGTAATCATACATACACTGGTATAAAATACAGAAAATTCACAGCTATTTTGTCACATATGACATGTTGATCATGCAGGGGGTATGTTGGGCTTCAAATATCATGTAATATTTACGATATATTTTTTATACAAAATTAATGATAAAATATTAAATACATAATGAACATAAATATTTCTATTGAAATATAATATGAAGACTATTATTATTTTTCAAAAGCTAATTAATTGAACAAAATAGTCATAAATAATCAAGATATATTTATTGAATAATATCAATATATTATATATTGAGTAAAGAATAATATTCCTTAAATTGTTTTGGTATTGTTTAAAATTCTGTTTTCTGAGGACATTAGAATTTCAGAATAATTTAAAATTATAGTTATCATCAAAAATGGTGTTCAAAATAATAATTCATAGAAAAATGGGAAATATATATTATGGGAAAATCCAATGAAATATTGTCGTAGGTATTTATATTCAATAATAACAATTTCTATATTTAAATTAATTGATGAGATAAATGTTAATAATATTCCCATCATCCATTCACAAAAATCATTAAATGGATTATTTGTTAAATGATAAGAATTATTCATAAGAACTATTCACAATGAAAGTAAAATATAATATAAAAATGAATTTATAAATAATATATATTTAGATAATAAAAATTATAAGAAAAATTCTTTATAACATGGAAATGTAAGAGAATGATTCTCAGCCAAAAGAAGATAAATACACTCATTTTTTATAAAAAATTATTTTTAAAAGTGATAAATTTTAAACAATTAAATCATTCTAATTATAAAAATTTTGTTGTTAAAATCAATATTTGAGTGTTAGGTGTTACTTTTTATCTATACATGTATATACTAAAAGAATTATATCCATGAACAATGGCCTTTTTTTCATAATCTATATAATTTCAAATGAAATTACTAATTATATACATTAAATATACATTTATAACAATTAATTAAATAGATCATGAAAAAATAAATAACTCATGTCAGGGAGACAATGGTCTTTACATTGACATGAGTAATGATTCTCATTTCGATGGAAGAAAAAATAGAATGGTAAAAAATAATTTATCTTTTAAAAATAGTTATTATATATTATATATCATAAATATACATCAAATATATTTCCAATAACATTCATGTACCACAAAAATAATTAATTAATCAGGATACATTATTGAGGTTGTAGACCACACGTACGTACAAACAACATAACCATTTACCGATGAATGGGAAGATAAGGACATCGGTAATTTATTATCATCAAATAATAAAAAATAATTCATTATAATAAAATATAAATTCTAAAAATATCATATTAAAAATTATATAAATGAGCTAATGGAATATGAAATACCTTTCATCATGAGGACAAAAGACTTTATGTACACACTACTTATGAATTAATTTTTCATTGGATGAAAAGTAAATCAATATTGGTTATAAAACAAATATATTAAAAAATATGATATAATAAATACTATTACTTAATATAATCATTATATTTATATATTATTTTATATTGTTCATTGATGGGATAAAATGAGTGAACTCATTTAAGTGTTATAACTCTTCTTTTGAAACCCAACATTTTTTAAAAACAATCCATCATTAATGGTATTTTGGGGAGACCAATACCTCATGTTCATTTTTAGTGATGTTGGGAGATATGTGGGAGGATCATGGTTGGCATAAATATACCATGAACTGTGATAATGTGAGGTTAGGTGGCTCCCATTATTTATTGCGGTGAGTTGAAACTTGTAATTACTCATAACATTTATTTATTAAAAAAATTTAACTCATGGGGGTAGTGTCAAATGATAATCCCAATGATGAAAATGTTGATAAGGGTTGAAATATATCATCCATTATGATTTATGTAGAATTTTTATTCTGTTACCGCATTTATTTATTTTAATAAACCCAAATTTTCATTTATTATGGTGAATTTTATTTACAAATGTCACTATTGAAAACGACCAAAATTTAAATTGACCTCATTAAAAAATAACATCCACTTATTTAAAAAAACTATATCAATGTTTAAATTTTAAATATATAAATGTTAAATGTTAAATGTTAAAATTTTATTTAAGTGTTAAAAATAAAATAATTGTTTTAAAATCATTATTAAAAATAAAAAAGCATTTAGAAAAAAAATAAAATATTTATTTTTGTAGTACTAATTATATAATTATTAGTTAATGAGATTTTATATAAATTTAATAAAAAATAAATATTTGGAATAATTAAATAAAATTATCTAATGAAAAAAATAATCAATTTGAATGCCTTGATATGTTTTCATTATTCATAAAAATACCTATTTAGTAAATCATAATAATTCTCCCAACGAAAAATTTAACCTTATAAAATCAAGATTGAAATGAATTTTTTTAAAATAATTATGATATTTATAAATTATTTATTTAATTATATTAATGAAAAATTAATGTTATAATGATAGACTAGGTGGATATTCATTAGGAAATAGTCTATGGATGTAGTGTTTACCTTTTAAATGATGATCTCTGGTATTAAATTTGGCCTCTTTAAATTCATTATTTGGGATATTTGAACAACATAAAAATTTGGCCTGAATTCATCATCTTCATCACATTATTTAACAACATATTCAATATTAAATTTTTTATAAAATTTATATTCTATGGAAATGATTTCATTAGTTAGGATAGTTTTATTCGTCCTTGTGTTGTTGAATTTATAGTACCTAATCATTTTGAGTAACCTAATAATGCACATTAATCAACTATATCATCAAGCATTACATTATTTCTCTCATTACTCTTCATATAATATCATTTTTTAATAATGAAGAGAATTCAATTATGATTTCCATCCATGACACATTTTATAGATTATATTTTCCTCCATAGGTTTTAGTACTAATATTTTTTTTACTCTACAACTTCTACAACATGCATTTGATAAGGGTAAAAGATGGAATTCAATTTACAATGTCATCACAATATTTTTCCCTAATTGATTTCATTATTTTTATAGTTCCAATATTTTGATGATTTTCTATCAATAAAAAGTAATTATTAATGATATGATTTTCATGTATTCATTTCACTTAAATTAATGAGTTGTTTTTTCCCTCATCACCACAAAACAATTAATTGTGTTCATGATCTTAGTTGTTATCATTAAAAAAAACATCATCTTGAACTCCATGAATTCTTTCCCCCTATATTTTAGCATCATATAGGTTACTATTTTATCATAATCAAAAAAATGGATGAAATACCTCCCCCACATCTACTTGTTCAATTCATCCGGCCACAATCATCGGTAAAAATGAGATCAATTTGAATTTATTTTTTATATATATAATGAATCCTTTTTTCAAATATAAAATTATCATAAGTCATCTCGTATTCTATTAGGTGGTTTTGGATATACACCATATCATTCAAAATTGAATTGTTCTCCAAACTCTATTAATGAATGTGGAAAAACCTCCAACACTACATTTTATTCATCTTTTCACCTAAAACATCTCTACAAAACAAATTGTATTGGGAATGAATGAAATATCCATAACCATTTGAAACATCACACGGGGAATAATGGTTGACCAGAAGTTTCAGTGAACTTACAAAATCATGGGGGATGATATTAATAGAAGCTACTTCCTTGAAATAAAACATTAATCTAAAGAAAAAAATTCATAAAAATAAGAAAATATAAATTATATTAGTTCTATAACCTGAATAGAATTTTATAGTTATTTTTTACTATAATATAAAAATTACTAAGATATGAGAGTCCAAAAAAAAGAATGAAAAATATCCTAGCATGGATCCTCCAAACCACTATATACTAACCATTGAGATCCTATATCCATCACCGTGGATATATAATCCCAAAAATCATCTAAAAATATAGGGATCACCATAAATCAACAAAATATTCAACTAAAACTATATATAAACCATTGTGATTATGCAAGGGGTGACGATACACACCCAGTAGGAAATCTACCAAATTATTCCCACACACACCACTAGAACAGGAATATGTTAGCCCCCATATTTTATTATAAAAAATATTATAAAATGTATGAGAATAATAGAAAAATATATATATCATACTAATGTTAAATAACTCAAAATATTAAAAAACCCCTGGAATAAACCCAAAAACCCATGAATAACCCTAACCAATGCTACCAATTACCAAAGTCCACCTCTGAATAATCAAACTCTAGAGAAATTTATGTCTCTATAAACCCATGATGTCCCCTAGAAGTGTGATAATTTATTGTTCTGTCTATATTCATCACATTCATAATTTTACTAACCCAAAAAGAATTGTATTATATAGTTTAACACACAAAAATCAATTTGATTGCATTTTATCTAACAATACAATGTATTTTAAAAACTATTTCACATTTATTAATTTAATTAACATGTAGAGGGTGTTTCCCACAACCCATGGTTCCAAAAACTGTATAATAAGGTTAAAAATTATAGGTTTACATCAAGTAATTAAATAAATTAATATCCAGTCCTTAATTCTCTCATCATAAAAAGGTAACTAGGAATTCAACTACCTCCAATAACGTCACTAAGGATGAAATAACATTGATTCTTCTTTGATAAAGGCCCTAAAAACCCATCAATTATGGAAAATTATTTTTAAAATTGTCAAAACACACTCATACCACTCGATCTAGGTATAGAAACAACAGACATTGGTTATTACGTTTAAAAAAACTAGATTATATAGACGGGTATGAAATAACAAACCCTTAATATCAATTTCCTAAATAAAACACTCTAGGAATAAAATTAATTGGCCTCAAGAAGGAACAAAATTTCCTAAATCACCATGAAATACCATAGGGTTAAATATCCCTTTCACATAGGGTATGAATTTTGATTTTACAAAATACATCATGATAAAAATAATTTTTTCAGATATAAATAATGGCATCAAATGGATGGGCTTCATCAATATTAAATAGTTTACACAACTTATGAATCATCAATTCTGCATAAATTACAATGTATTATAGTATAAGAACGGTTAGGTGAAGCCATTCCACAACCATGAACCTACCAACAAGACCACATCACTCCTTGAACGGTTACCAATGAATACATCATGTCTTCCCCTAAGCATTCTCTAACTGTGCATAATAAAAACCAACTCTCGATCCTTCCAAAAGTGTTCAAAACATATCCTAGGTCTAATTTTTTTTTCAAATATATTATGAAGACATAAATCACACAATAATAAAAATTGTGGTTGTAAAACTCTCTCTAGATTTATGATTATTTTTTAAAAAACATAAAATAATGATGTATCAATAATTGAGGTCATAGTAATTTCCCTACATAATTATGTTGTACCTAAAATATTTCTTGTACACTCATCAATTATCGAACAATATATGTAATAATGGTATGGTCGACCAATTATGAGAATAACATATCCGTCTAAATAAAATAGATAATGAAATAATTTTTTTGAACATTATTCTAAACAGATAGAAGAAAATAAAAAAATAATTACCATATTTCAACTTGCTAAAAACTAAAAAGGGAACAAATAAAAACATTTATTCCCCTTAAAGTGTAATGAAATTCCACCAGAAAAACCACACAACTATAAATCTAATTTCCAACACATATCTATGAAAAAATTATATTACTATTAATAAATTAGGAATAAATAATTCTCACAAGGAAAAATTGGTTAAAATAACTAACCAATTCAAATTAATATAAATTAACACCATTCAATGTAATATGCTTTAAATTGGGTTATGTATATAATCTATGGATAAAAAATTATATATTTATATGAAAAATAAGTCATAATTCCCTAAACGTACAAATATCATCATAAAAAACGTTATAATATAAATATCAACATATATGAAACATTAATAAAAACATTATCCTATACTCATAGATATCCTAGATCCCAAAGGTGAATTCATTATACACATACAAACTAGGAAAACAAGTTTGAAATTTAATATGATATATAATTAGTAAATAATCCTTGGTATATAATTAAATAACATACCCAATTAAAATATCATCATAGTTAGCATTCAATGAACATTAATGGAGATAGCTAACCTAAATATTTCACCAGTGACAACCAAGGAGACATCATACTTCAATATGACTTCTCAAAACCGAAAACTGATTAGGAAATCCCCTTGGATCATGATATAGAAGTCACCATATCTAACCATTTTCACCCATTTTCAACACCACAAAATAATGTTTTAAGAATAGGTAGAAGGATTAATACTAGTCATCAAATCAATTTTGGATTTTGTAAGCGATTTTAGAAATGACCCACCCTTGATAGAGTACTATGTCATCATATTCGTCCATATGATGGGTGATAATGGTCATTATTTGACAAATGATTCATTTAGGACATATAATTTTACATATCTAAAACCAATATATATATATATATAAGATATGACATCCATTACCCAATATAAAATGAAATATGAGTTATATTTATAGAATTCATAAAAGAGACAAGCCATGATAAACCATTATAAAAAAACTATCATGAACCCCAATGAATAATGGTTAAGTTTCCCTGAGATATCCAGGAAAACATAATTATACTACTAAATCTTGATTCAAATCCACTAATATATATATATATATATCCTTTCTTTATAATATTAAAAAGATTCTATATGTCTTTTGAATAAACATTATGATAAAAAAAACCATGAGTTTTGACCCATGATGTTTTTTTGGAAATTGATAAACCTTATTTCAATATTTCACACAATTTACAATTATTTTTATATAAAATTTAGTTCATACTATGAAAAATATGTTTGGAACAATCTACAGTACAACCACATGATTTATGTCCCAAACCCAGATAAAGGATGAATAAATGTGAATGATTTTGGAGAGAGCGTCCAAGATTAGTAATTAATATAAAATTAGGTTATAAGGACTATTTTATTATACATATTATTTCAAGGCCCCCTATTAGAATGTGAATTCCATTCATGTTAGGCTATGTATTTTATAATTTACCCTGTTGAATAGTATATATCTTAGAGTATCCCCCTTCCCATTAGATTCTCTAATGATCATTCTATGATTCATTGACAATTGATAAATCTAGTAATTATATTCCATGCCTTATATCTAACACGATAACAATAACAAACCATAATGTAAGTATAGGAAATTTGAATAATCATAATCACAAAAATTAACTAATAAAAATATAATCACAAAAAATATTGTAGAAAAAAAAGATAATAAACCTAACAAGAAGACATGCATATATTTTTTTGGAATCCTTACTCAGCATCCCTAGTGACCATGAAAATATCCTGACACATGTTTTTCAGGAATATAAACTCATTACTTATACATAAATAAAAACATCACAGATTTCATACACCAATTCAATCTTTAAAAACATATATCTAGAACAACATGAACTATTCTCAATTTCGATAAACTGAATGCATTTTTGTTAAATATGTGTGATAAAATAATATTTAAATAAATACTTAAAATCATTTATAAAATTTTAAAACTACTAAATAATTAAATATTCATTTTTAAAGAATATATTTGGAAATAAGAATTCCAAAAATTATATTTTATCAAAAAATTATAAGAAATAAAATTCAAATTTCAAACAAATAATATATTTCCTTCTTGTGATGTATCTAAATAAATGTCAATATTTTTACATATTTATATTGAAGGGTCCTTAGATCCAATATAAATATGTATTTCTATTTTTAAAACGTGATTTAATTTATAGATATGTATATAATGTCATTTTATGTTATAGATTGTTATAACTTGACACCAATTTCAATTGTCAAAACATGGTCCGAAACGTCCAATTATATAAACTAAACTAGTTGAATATTTTGAATACCTAAAAAATACAATAAAAATATTTATTAATAATTTCATAAGCTTTAATAATTTTAAAAAAATTATAATAACTCATGATTTTTCAATCCATTAAATATATAGACAAGTTAATTAATGTGACTAAATCATACCCTTTGGAAGTTATATCCAAAATGAAAAAAATATTTCAAAATTAATTTATCACCATATTTCATCCCGATGGGATCCAATATTACTACTATTATTTGAAAATTTCTTTCCAAAATCATGAATTCTTAATAAATAATGAAATTAAATTATTAAGATTAATTAAACATAGATATCAGGATCTCATATAATAATGTACAATATATTGAATGGTTTCAAAATCATTTAGTGTATTTTAGCATGTTATATGATTATATATATCACAATATTACAAACTTTTATAGAAATCAAAACATTCATATGTCAATAATTACATAAAAAAATAATAAAAATATTTTTTAAATTAAGAAATGTAAATCAGTTTTTATCATGATTTCATGAATGGTAATTGAATAACTGGTATATTTTGAAATAAAAATATGAAAAACAGAAAAATATTTAAAATAAAATATTGATAAATAATATACTATATGTTTTACTAGACATTGTTAAAAAAATAATGAATTTAACAATGAATAAAAATGATATTTTTAATTTTGAAATATTAAAAAACAAATAAGTGAAATAACAATATAAAATTCTTGCATTATATCTATATAATCAAAGGAATTATAATCTGAAATTCTTATCCATGAATGAAAATAAAAACATGAGATTAAAAATATATACTATATTTTCATGCCAATGAGAACACTCAATCATTTGTTATTTTTTCCTACTATATAAACATGTTAAAAATAATTATAGAAGAAATACAATGAAAATAGAATTATTCTATTACAAAAAAATTATATAATTGCATATATTATTATAAATTATCATATATACCAATTACAATAAATCATATTCTTCTAATTTCGGGTCTTACTAGATTATGATCTATTTTTAGTCTTATTCCAAATTTTATCAAACAACATAACACAATGAACCCCTAAAACCCAATTAAATGTTTTCAAGAATCAACACACAACACACTTTCTATGCATAATGACAATAATCTCAGAACCATTTTTTAGAAACTACAATTTTCCTCAACATGTAAAATCTCCAATTTCAACATCCATGTTTTTTAGCATTATATATATGAAATAATATCCAAAAAATATCCCAGTAACAAGGAAATCAATGATAAAATAAATTTTAATAATGATTGATACCAAAATCCAGTCAACTGAACCCTTGAAGATTTAATGACATGAGATCTATAAGTGTTTGAAAAACATTTAGTTCACCTAAAATCCCATAGTAAACGTACATTAATCCTACTGTGAATATAAATTCATTTTTATACTCTACATTTTATGTCATGATTCATCCTATCTCTAGGAATACCATCCTAAAAAATAAACAATACCAAACCATTAAATTTGTAACATCTCATCCAGACCCATTGTATATGAATGTTCAAAAATTACATTGAAATTTGGAGATATTCCACATAAACAAACAAAGGGAAAAAATTAATGGGACAATTAAAATATCGGGGATGATATTCCCTTAATAAATTGACCTATTGAAAATCCATAACAAAGTGTAAAAATATGATTCATACAATAAAATTAAAATAGACAAAAATATATATATAATATAGATTAAATATATTATTTGTAATATAAATAAAATAAACTATATGACTTAGATATTACAGACCCAAATATAATGATAAAGTGCCTATCCTGAATCTACACCCCTCACTCCATTAGGAGATGACTATCGACCCACTATCTCCATCACTGAGGACAATAACATCCCCATAAAAACATGAAATATGGGAGATCTACATAAATATGTATCATATTAAATAATGACTACTTATAAAGTGAGCTTAATATAAGTGGCAGAGTATATGGACCATGTAAAAAATCCCCTAAATTCGCCAACACAAACTAGAAGAAAAATACCACATTAGTTCACATTTTATAAAAAATAATAGATAAGAAGATTCATGAAACACATATATCAGTATGTATTTATATATTTCATTATGATGTTTAAAAAATCACGCCAATAATAGAACCATGAAATGAACCAAGACACCCAAGACTGAAACCACCTAGTGAAACCACTTCTCAAAGTCTACTTATGGATTATCCATCTGGTGAGTGGTACTCATCCCTCCTAACCAAAGTCCATTCCTAGTAGTAAAAAAAATAATGTTTCCTATATATTTTGGACTAACATATAATTTTAAAACCATTAATGGAATCATACAACACATAATGAATCCACCCAAGCTCATTCCAAACTGTGTTATCATAGACAAAAATTTATTTAAAAAATTATTAATTATGAGTTTCAATAAAGTCTTTGTGGGTAATAGCCACAATATTTTTTCATTGATAGTAAAGAAAAAAAATCCGAATTTTTTTTATTAATGATTAAATATAAATATGTTATAAAATCAAAATTCTATATGTTTTGAGAATAAATGAATAATTTTGAAGACCAAACGCTCAATAAAATCAAAAATAATGAAATCAAGTCCCATATTCATATATCATTTCAATATTAAACCAACGATCATAATCCATCATAGGAAATTATTCAAAATATAACCCAACCATATGTTCTAGGCCTAGAAGCTTTTAACATAGATTTATCCTTTGTAAAAAATCAAGGATATCTAAAATTAGGGTATCAAAATTAGAATTTATTTGGATTTTATATATTTAATAGAGAACAAAATATTTAATTTTCCAATATATTATAAAGAATATCAAAAATCGTATATTTGAATACAATTTCATGATATCCCCATTTGAAAAAGATATAATAGGATTTTAGACAATTTTTTTTATAAAAATATGAATTTTCAGTAACAGATTAAAATCTTTCATGGATTAGCTACAATGTTTAAAAAAATGCAAGGATAATGAAAATAATCACACCCTATAAAATCTAAATCCCTATTGACAAAACAATTTTTTCAAAACAATTCTCATACATTGTGACTTATTAGAATACCCCCTTCTACCTCATATGATTAGCTAGGAATTTCACACACTATCACCTAAATTATTCTAAACTATACAAACTAAAAAAAGCCTCCACATATTTTTAAAACTACCCAATAATAACACAAAATGCATCATGAACATTGTATAACAGAAAAATATTTTACAAATCCATAAAAATCACAATCTTAATGTGTTATATTTAATAAAAAAAGACATGTTATTTTTATAATATCAAAATAGTATATATTTCATTTCATCTTCCATACATTCCTAAATGATATTTCATCTTTCAAGATTCTCAGAAAACCTTTCTCTAAAATTCAATCTCATATCCATAGTCTTGGAGTCTTTTCAAAATCAATATATTATGAATTGTTTCATCCATATTTGAAACCTCTATATTATTTATATCTTCACTTACCTATTTTTTCAATCCACATACATTGATCATCAAATGTATATCATATATAAATCATATTGTTATACCTAATATTCCCATCACAAATGTTAGAAAAATCATGTCCATACTATTTAGGGATGAAAATCATTTGTCAATTATTATTGTGAAAAAACTATTTTTAACCCAAAATAAAAATTATTGTTGGGTAAAATTATAAATATTTTTTTAATTCATTAATATTCTTAATAGGAAATGGTGTCTCCAATATAGAAAAAACATTGATACTTAATTAATGAAATATTATCCCCAATTTAATCCTATCATGTAACTATATTTTTTATGTAATATATTAATAATTTATCGACATTAAAAATTAATTAATATTTAGTTTTACTCATGCAATTAATTTCAATAAAATTGAAGACATTTTTAGGATTAATATTTTAATGAATTTTTCCATCATTAATATATAAAATTCCATTTTCATACAATGTGGATACATTAAACATATTATCCGTTTTTTCATAATATTAAATTTTTTAAATAAAACATGATTTATTTTTCAGTAAGAATCATTATGACATTCAAAAGGGGTTCCTACAATCTCTTACACATCCTTATACCTTGTGAAAAACATTTCAAAACTTTGGATAATCATAAAAATTTACATTAATGGATATAAAAATGAATAAACCGATTATTATACCAAAAACATGAAAACCCATTTATTTTTCATTGAATGAATTAATCACAACTTTTTATCATGAATAACACCCATATGATGTGGTAAAAGAGAATCATTAAAACCAATAAAATGTAATTTAAAATTCTTTTGTTGATTCAAAGAATCATACACATAAACCCATTTAAGAACCCATTATGATTAGAATAATGTTATGGAATACCTCCATTAAAATTATTACCCAAGGAAATAGAGATATATAATGTGTATAACCATTCATATAAGCTATTATAAGAAACATATCTTTGTATAAGATTTATAGATATCATGTTTGAGCTATAATGGTGCTCAACCATTAATATAAGTTGTATCTGGCATACACATTTAATATAATGCTCATGTAGCATTTCATGAATAAAACTCAATCATAAAAAAAAATTGAAAAACTATTTTAATCCCATAAAAAAAGAAATATCGAATAAAAATTATTATTTCAATTAAAAAATTATTTTATATACAACATACAAAAAGAGAATTAATTATTGTTTTAAAAATAACAAAAAAATAAGCATGCATTGTAAGAAATTAATTAACTAATAGTTATTGTGGTTGAAATGTTTTTCTCACTATGTTTATTAAAAATTAATCATTCCTTCTATAATTTATCCAAATGTTCTATAAAAACTTGTAAATACATTCATTCCAAAAAAAATTGAATGAAACTATTAATAGACCTAAAATTTCATTTATAATCTTTAATATCAATATTAATAAACATGTAAAATAATACCAATAATATTTACATAGAAAAATGAATTAATGATTAAAAATTTATATATTCATGGTGTCTCATATCAAATTGAACTTTAAAATCATATTATCCATCAAACAAAATTTACAAAAACATTAAAAACCCTTATTATATACAAAATATGAATATTAAATTATATATTAGCTATATATACACCATATTAATTAATACATATGTTTATCTTCAATAAATTCCGTAATAAAAGTAGATTGAGACGAAATATCTTAACATTAGTCTAAATCAACATGTTTGTTCTTAATCATCCTTATGTAATGACTGTATCCAATGATAACTCATTAACACCACAAAAAATAATGTTCTGACAAAAATGAGGCCTCTAAAATGTTGGAAGGGATTCTGGGAAGCTGTTTTAGAAGATCATGGTTGAACCAAATAGGTTTTGAGGTCTAAATAATATAGAATCATTATTTCCCTTTATTAGGATAGGATAGGGGCACTCTTGGAATTACTAGAAATATTATGTTAATATAAAATAATTTTATTTTCTAAATGGGCCCAATAAATTTTATTTCAATACTATCATGATTTTTGTTCCAATTATATTCATCTAATGATAATATATAATTTTATGCTACATTTTGAATCCTTATCTATTTGTTATAACCCTTATTAATGTATATGATGATATAATGCAATTTACACATTAAAGGCTAATATTAATACAATAAAATGTAATAAGACCACTCAGTAATTCATTGAGGATATTTTATAAACTATAAATATAATTTTATATAATTGGTATTCTTATAAATTTTAAATCATTTAATAAAAAAAGTTTAATTTTTAAAATACCATTACAGTAAATTTTGTCACTATTTATTTATGACTTTAAAAATAACATCAAAATACGATATATTAGAACCAAATCTGTTAACACATCAATTACATTTTAATGTCTTAAATAAATTATTTTTTCTATAAATTCACTCAAATTTAATTTATTTTAATATTTTAAAAATCATTTATTTGATTCATTCTATAATTAATCAATTATTGCACCATCATTGTGTCACCATATAATTTAATTAATAATTTCCTAAAAATTATAATTAAATTACTATGATGTTCGTAAATATTTTATATTTATAAATATTCTTTAAAGTTTAGGAGATCTTCTATACAACCCTTTATTAAAATTTTGTTACTTGTTAATATCAATGGTGAAAAAAATTCTTCTCTTTGAATGTGATGTTATAAATGTCTTATTAAAATCCATGTGGGATCCAAAAGCTAATAAATTTACTCAATGATGATTTTGGTTGAAGCATCCTCATCCAATTAAATTTGTACATTAGTTTGTGTGATTTCATATTAGTTATAATATTATTTTTATTTTTTAGTTAACTGATTTACCCATATCTTTTGTAATAGAAATATTACTAAAGTTAAATTTCATAATGTCCCAAATTGAAAGGGAAATATTTAAATAATATATAAATTATGATTATAATATGAAATTTTTTTATAAATGTAATAAAAATAATTAGAAGAAGTTATTTAAAAATAGTCACATTAACATATCAATAAAATAGGTTTTTAGGAAATAAATTCAAAATATCCCATTGATTTTATTTCCAATTTCAATGTAAAATTAATTTAAGGTACTTACAATGTGAAATTTTTTAAAATACCTCCCCCCATGATATCATGATTGCTTTTCTAATCACTCAACTCATGGATATGGAAACACAAGATGGGGTATTTTTACCTCAAGGAAGGTAACAATGTTTGTGGGTGAAACATATATATATATTCCCCTTGACTTTGGTTATGTTATTTTCACCTTGATGATGGGATGGGTAACCTGCTGCAACCTCGTATCCAATTATCCTCAAGGATTCATCCAATCATTTGGATTATAGAATAGTATAATTTCATTATGCTTGGTTTATTTTTACAGATTAAGGAGGGACATTCGATTTTCTGGTAAAATTATCTCCCCATAGGATCAATTATCATTTTGGAGTATCTCCATAGAGTGTACACTACCATTTCATATCCCCCATGATCTATATGGTAATTATCGGCCTCTTCAGGTTAAAATAGTGGATTCATGTGTAGGTCACTAAATTTATTTCATAATCTAAGGGACTTAGATATTCACTTATCAGGAAGATATCTTAGGAATATCTATGTACAATGACTAAAGAAGACACAATAAATGAGAACGTCCCTAACGTCATGTTTTTGAACTACATAGGTAAAATTATAGAGTTATCTGGAATGGATCAACATGTATTATAATCTGTATAGTGGACTAGAAAACAAATGTACCCATTACCCTTTCTTGATCCCATGATATGGCCCATAAATACAAAGATATAACTTGTTGTACATGAGAAGGTCTCTGACCCAAGACACATATTGGACTATTTACTGAATGAGACACATCGAATGAAATCCAATGATGTCAATCCTCATCCTGTTCTGTTTTACAAGGAACAACATCACATTGAACCTACCCACTGGGAACAATCCCATCTAGAATAACCACATAAATGGGAGAATGTGTCTCTATCCCCACGTCAAGACTCAGATCCCATGATTCCTTTCAATGAGATAATTAATAGGATATAATCCTTTATTTTTTTCATACATTCCCATATATTTCAACAATTCACTTAATAATTGACTCATAAAATTTCTGGAATGGTTGAAACCCTATTAAGTTGGACACATATCTCATGCATTCCATTTCCCACATAACTGGTTCATCAGAATCAAAATCATATATGGTTTTTTACTCAATGATTTCCTCATGTACCATGTATATCTCATTATGGTTATGATGGATGATGTTACATCATAGGTGAAACCAATATTTTATGGATGATAAAAATAATTGTTAAGTCTATAGTGAGTGTATAATGGTAACCATCCATGGGATGCAAAAGTACATTGACAAGTCAGATTACAAGGTCACTGCTCTCACTCATGCTGTCATCAATTCTTGTTTCAGAAATCAGGACCCTTTGATGGTCTCATCACCTCATCTAGCATATACCACTCCATCTATAGTGAAACAAGATATATATTGAAAAACATATTGTTGATGATGTAATGTAAATCAGAGTCATTCACCAGTTCAAAAACATGCTCGCACTCTAGAAATCATTATTATTATAGATCTAGGAGCTGTGAAAATGTCTTATCTAGCCATATGATATTCTATAAATTTGGAGAAATAATACATCCTTTTGAATTTTATCACTCTATTTTACTACATCATAATACTTCACTATGATGTATTCCATCCAAACCCATGGAGTACCTTAGGTTGATACTGATAAATGAGAGGAATATGACATGAATGAAATTTGAATGTGTAATCTACTACTAGAAACTAGGAAATTAAGGATAACTATGTTTGGGACCAATTATTTCATAGTACTCAAAAATTATATTCCTCTCGATCCATTATGTTAGGTATACCCTTGAAAGCAACTATATTAGGAAAATATGTAGCTAATCTATAACCATTTCCATTAAAAACCCAACTTCATCTAGGTGAGACTCATTCAGTTTTTAAGATAATTATAAATATCTTCTATTACAATTTCAATGGTTATAGTTTGTCACTAGTGGTTTATCTATGGAAAATTTTCATACCCCTTCCTAGGAACATCATTGCACATGAAAACGAATGTCCCAAGCAACAATATAGAATGGGGTAAATAACCTCACCATGAAAAACACAGGTATTAAAATCTTTTAGATTCTAAAAATGTCTATTGAAATTCACAAAGGCCTTACAAAATCCATAAAAATATTTTTTTTGGGAGGATTTAGCTACCATTGAGGCCTAATATTAAAAAGAGGTTGAGAAATAAAAATTGAAATATTTTATCTTTTTAATTGGATATGGTGATGATGTTTCAATTTAGTGTATCATATTCCCAAAATATATCATTTTACTATTCAATGAATTTGAGTTCCACCATTATATAGTATATACTTTCAATCTGAACAACCTCATCTCATTCTAGTTAATCTATAAGCATGGACGTACAGGATTAGATCTAGATCCCTCCAAGAGGGGAATTCTGGGATATGATAAGAGAGAGAATAAATAGTGTGGAAATATTTCAATGAATACAAAGATAAGATGTCTAATATCTAGAAACAAATCTTTAGTGGACTCATAGGATTCCTCCAACTCATTGATATTGGTAAGACACTATCATTATCTGCAAGTAGTAGACCCCTCTTCAAATAAAAAGAGATGAAAAAACTCCATTGATGGTTGAGTATAGGTGTTCTTAGTATATCCATTACACATTGACATAATTGACACCCTATTACCAGATTTAGTTTATTATAAAAAAGAGGATAAGATGGTCCATACTGATGAGTTTTATTACATAAATGCCTCAAAATAAATAATGTAAATTATATCTAGTTTAAGAATATATTTGAATAAAAACATTTTTTAAACCACTAATTAGTTATATCAAAAAATTTAAATCTGGAATGGGTTTTTTTCTCTATGAATAATGAGCTCTAGTATATTTCATTGTTCTCCTATAGTAGATATTATTACTTGATACATGAATTCCCTAATTTTGTAATGCAGTGAGAATATCTCCAGATGGCCACTGAACGAAGACATTCAATTATGATTAATAATAAAATTATATCTTGATGGTGGTCAAATAACCTACATTAAATTGATTTAATGAGTGGATCCCATAGCCAGATACTAGATATAACTGGATTGATAGCTTCACTTAATGCAGTATCTACGGAATGGGATCCCCTTATCGAGGTTCCATATCCACCATAGAAGACACCAGTTCTCCACTATTGGATGAATATCAAGGGAGAGTCACATACTCCCTCTAGATCAGTTATATTATATGAATAATATGGTTTTTGACATTCCCCTAATAGATTTATAGCTGGTGTCTCCACAACTGTCAATGTGCAAAACCATGTGATGCTTGGAAAAGTGGAACATCGAAGACCGATGTAATTAAGTGCATCGAGTCCATAGAGGACAAATATTAGTATGTGGCCTTATTAAAATATAATTTTAATGGGTTCTAATGGATTTATGATGAGTATTTAGGAATGTAACCACATTTTTGTTTCTTCATGTTAGCCACCTTGTGGCTCATTGTGGGTTAAAAGAGCCTCCCAAAATGATGAAACCTTATTTTAGTGATCTGTATAAGGCTAAAGATGATAAGATTATCAATGAAATTCTTTTGAGAAGTCTATTAACCCAAGAGGAAGGACAATATTCTTCCATTAAAGATAAATAATGGATAGATTCGAGGCCTCATAAACATATTTGACCAAAACAGCCACTCTTAAAAGAGTGCTTTTCCAATTACACTGATAGACCTATTGATTGAATTTTTGAAAGGTTTTCATTAAATCACCTATATGAATGTATATTCATTTTTCATTTAGATCAAAATGGTCCATAAGGATGTATATTACACAACCATTAGGTACCATATGGGACATTATACAATTAGGTGATTCAATTAACTTGAAAAATGTTGGACCCACATTCTAGTGAATCAAGCACCACATATTCAATCCAAGTATAATTAATATTTTGGAATGTTATATGGGTGATACAGTGGTGAAATATCACTAGATTCCAGACCATATCAAGGATTTTGAGTAATGTTTTCAGATCATTAACTCTAAATGTTGGATGATGAACCCGTTGATGTGTGATTTTAGGGTTCCCTCTTGAAAAAACTTCTACATCATCGTATGATACCAAGTAAATGATATTGAAACTTAGATGATCAATTCCATCAATCAAATTCCTTACATGAGAAACCTCTCGATTTTGTGGGGCCACCAGGGAAACATAACAGATTGGTGCTTATTTATAAAAAAAATTATCCAACAACTGTAAGCCATTTCCAATCCTCATGTTGTAACGTATTATTGACTATTTGGATGAGGTGTGACATAAATAATTATAGGATATTAATAAGTACCTTCTCCAACCACTTTTTTTAATACCACCCATCAAAGAGAATTTGTTGGTCTCTTCATGACAAATTTGAATTGTTCCCTTAGTGCTCTCATATCATAAAAAAAGCCATGGAAAATAACATATACTATTTCATTTGTAAACTCCTCGACATGGAAATCATAATCTTCACAATCTAGAAGGGTATCATCACCCTTTATTTAGTGTGATGAAGTGGTGATATTATTTATAGAATCATGAGATATATATGGTGTATTATGTGGTCCCAAAAATTATATCATTGATCTCAATATGTGTGTCAGATAATTGGAAATATAGGAGGTAATCCTCCCACATTTTAACATATTGATTCCTCAAAAAATCCTGTAAAATCATGAATTGTAATACTTCCTGGTCACAAATATATCCCATCAAGAACATCCATTGAATTATCATTTGATAGTTGAATCTAATTAACTAGTGGATGATGTTGTGCATTATTGGTATATGGATTTCAATCGAACCTCCTAAAATCTTGGGTGTAGAATGATCAATGACCCCAAGCATAATAATGTATGACTTGGTATCATTTTTTAAAATCTAGAAATTGTTTTCATATCATACGCTTTCTGATTGTGTGAAGGCTACAACAACAACATGTAAGGGAATCACGATCTGATTAATGGTCCTAATTCATCCCTCATATTTGGTTTCATATATTTATATATTAGAGGATTCACTGAAGAATTCATCAAGATGACCATAGGTGACTTTGTTGTCAAAAAGAAAGAGTTAATTCCACCTCTAAGAATAAACCCATCAGCTAACGCCACAGTTTAGTCCCCAACTAAAGGTAACCCATGGTTCCCCTTTAATTAATTAACTAGTAGATGCATAGAAGCGATGTATGTGTCTCTCACATAACCTGACATGGATGACCATTTCATTCATTTGACACACCAAAGAGTTATTACTCCAAGAATATCAGATAATGGAATACAACAGGTTAATCAACTAGATACTAGTACATCAATGCTATGACTATTACCTTCACTCATGGTCATGGAAATTCTTGGTTAGATTATTTCCTGGGTTATGTTTTTATAGTGTGGAATTCGGAACCCTTAACTAGCAATGTATGATAGAATATTCTATCATACAATTCATTATACCTTACAATAGAGGCATTACATTGATTATACCATAAACATGTGTTGTTTTGATGGAATTATCCTCAATTTCATCCAATTATGTTACATACCTTAGGTTATACAGGAGGTACGTGCTGGTTTATATGGTTCCAATCAAGAAGGATTGAAACTCTCCCACCTAATTTAGAGAATCGGCTACCTTTGGATTACCATGTTTTATGACTACATTGAATTTTGCAATAGGTTTCATGCATCTTTAATTAATAAAATATTCATCCATTTACTGACATATCTTCTCCTCACCTTCATATATGTGTGTCCCTATTTAGATTTGGGACTCAAAATTGCGGGACAATTCCCACCAGGGATAAGTTACTCGTGTAGGTTAATCTTGACTAGAACTAGCTGATTTTTAAAATGAGTAGAATCAATTTCCATAATGGAAGTTAAAAAAAAACATATTCCATGATTGGGTGCATGATATCCACCATAATCCTTGAATTTGGTATTCCTTCTGATATTTTTTCTGTAAACCACTCCAATATTCTAGATTCAATGATGGAAAAACTATATCCCTTATAAAATATGCAATTCAATCATACTTTTAAAAACATTCATTCAGAAATTGGATGATTGACGTGTTGAAAAATAATGCCTCTAATATATTTTTAAAAATGGTGGTCCATAAAAAAATATTTATCTGGAAATGATTCATAATTCCATCTAGTCATATTTATCAACAAATGAAAATTCCCTCTATGTGACCCCATATTCTGTATTGTATGGAATAGAGGTAGTCTTACACATTGAGGTTTAAATTCAATCAATATAAATTGTGGTTTCCAACAAGAATATTCCATATACATTATAATATTTTATTCAATATGTTTTTTAATCATTCAAAAAAAAAACAGGATTTTGGATCTGCATAACATAGAGAGGAACAAGAACATGAGGTAAAGAGATGTTAATAAAAAGGTTCCCTAATTCTACTTCCTCAAAGTGATGTGCTACTTTTTCTCAGAACAATAACTTTTATAAAATATACCTAACAAATTTTATTCAATAATTGGAAGGACCATATATTTTCCATAATGTTTATTTTAATATAAGTAACTATTTTATCAATATAGATGAAGAGCATATCACACATTCTGCAAATTCAAATTTTCCCAATGAATATATCACATAAACTCCAATGTCTACTAATTATAACCATAAACTATTTTTAGAATGTAATACATGATAAAATGAGTCACCGAGTCATGGATAATTAATTATGGCAACAATTAATTAATAGTTTGTCCAAACTCTACAACCATACACTATGAGTTCAGGACCAAGCATTATCACGTTATAATTTTTTCATCTTAAACAATCCATGATCCTAGGACCGAAACTGTTAAGAAACACGATAAGTTTTTTATGAATGTAATTTTCAAATATCAACATCCTCAATAGACGATGATATACTATTGGTTTACCATAAGAAAAAATAAAAGTATGGATAAAATACCATGTGTCAGATGACCTAAAAAACAACTTCCCCAATTCATAATGTTAAGCTTTCGTTTTACATTGTGTACTATATAAGGGGTTCTTCACATACCAAGTGTGAGGTTAGAAAAATTCATCAAACCTCTAAGATAATCTATAGAGTTTCTACATTTTATAATAATGTAATTATCCATGATGTCAATGTGATGACTTAATTCATACTTTTTATGCTTTTCCCCAAATTAGATGATGGTCTTCTACCACACCACCTTCCATAATTATGTGTGGTATGATACCAATAACCATTGGATAAATAGTAATACATAGACCACCTATCATTAATCCCATCCACTAATTAATAAAAAATACATCCCCAGAGAATGATTAAATTATTTGATGTTTATCTCTTTGGCCACACATATTGTGTAATCATTTCTACCTAAAAACATGTGGAGTTTTTTCCATAGTAATTATAAGTTTTTTATTCTAGAATTCTATATTTTCATATTATCTTCCACCACTTCCATTCCATTAATATTTACATAAAAACACACAACTTGTACAACCATCATGGAAGTATGGTATATTTCAATTTCTCATGGTTGAAACCTTATGTCTCTAAAAAAATATGAAATTAGCTTTAGGATTGATTTTCATGTTAAACATCCTATGTAGATCATTTCATATAGTGTTTTAATATTTTAAAAACACTGTAAAATTCTCAAAGTACCTACCAATTATCCAAGATCCATTAACGTAAATAATTAGTCTATTTGTTAGAGTACATTATTCAGTTTTGGTGAATTAAGTTTCTATAAAAATGAACTTTAAATTTTGTTTCTTTCTATATATTCCTTCAATTTAAAATAGAATAAAATTTAATTTGTAGTTATATTATTAATGTATTGAATGACCAATTATTTTTTCATCAGATTGATTTGTTCTTAGCTATACTAATCTAAATATTATTACCACTTTTGAAACAAACCTATTTCTTCAAAAAATTTATAAACGCATTCTAAACTAAATATCAATGTACAATAGAGTTTTATTTAAAATGTCACAAAAACATATTAAAACAAAAATAAAAAGTCATATCAAATATAAACAAGTTGTTCAGTCTCATGCTAAGTCTTAGTCCTCTCTACATGGTGATCACCTGCAAAAAAGAAGTTTAATTTAGAATATAGTATTATCCACATCTTAGATCGGGGTTCACAATAGTAGCTAAAGGTGGTCCAGGTCACAATTGTCATCTACCACAATTATTCATGAAAAAAACAATTAACACTTTAACTCTTCCACTATTAGATGTGGAATACAAACGATAAAATAAAATATAGTTTGAGGATATTTTGTATCCTCCATTTATGCACATGAGAATCATATGTGTTGAAATAGATATAAACACTTCTAAAAATAGATTTAAATATACACAGAATATCAAAATATGTATAAAATATATTGAAAGTCTATGTTTGTTAGGAAGTAAGCCTATGAGCTCATTTTATGTAGTGGAAGTGGAATCTATGTCCTCTTATGGATGTTTCCTAAAAAGCATTGTATCACAGTCTTTGTAGTTTGGCTCCCATGATTGTTAAATGTTGAGAATATATGTTTGAATAATTTTTAGTGTAGCTAAGTAGGATTAGCTTCTCTTTTTGATCTCCCCATATTTTCTTCCTTTGAGTTCCTGGGATTTTGAGTTAAGATCGACAGCTACACGAGTAATCAGTTCATCAGTTATTTCTACTTTTTAGTGTATCATGAATGATCCATCATGTAATTCTTTTATAATATGAGGTCCTAGAGACAAGAAGATCTCCCTATGGGAATTTACCTCGTATTATATACTAAATGTACTACAAATAAAATTAAATAATTTCAAAAATATTATTTTGTCTAAAAATAACCAATAGATATTAATTTGAATAAATAAATTAAAGAGAGTTTTTATGACTATTGATGATTCATATGTATAGGTGTATCATTGGCATATGGATGTAATCATTGGTCCTTTAGCATAAATTTCTTAGAATCATTGACTCTCTATATCATTGATTCCTCTTAATAAGTATTAGTGACTCTGGGCATCAATTTTTCATTTGTGTTATCACTCTATCCAGGAAATAGTGATTCTTCATCAGTGACTCATTTATAACTATCGGTGTGTCTCCCACCTCTGACTTGTCTATCGGAAAGTATCCCATCAGTTACTCATTAATCAGGGTTTCTATCATTTTTAAGTCATCCAATGGTGATTCACTTGTACTATTTGTGTAACCGATCATCGGTGAATTTTCCATCGGTGTGTGGTTTTTTTATTGGTGAGCCATGCATCGGTGAATTCATCAATCTATGTGTCATTCGATTGGTGAGTCGGCCAGTGGTGACTCCCACGAACTATTGGTGCGGTAGACTCTAAAATACTTATAACATTTCTGTCATATATAGAACACTACCAAATTTATTAAAAGTCATATATACATGTAAATATACACTTGTGATCATATTTAAACATAAATATACATATTTTTTGAATTATTGAAATTTATTATACAATGTTACAAAATTGATTCATTTTTAAATATTCATTGACATGATTAAAAAGATTTATTAATTAATATAGTAATTATTATAATTTGTAAGTTTGATATATTTGTGATTATGAAAAACAATATTTCATAAATGGGTTTATAGTGTATTTTTCAAAAATAATATGAACTTAAACTAGGTGTATCTTGCCTCACTTTCCCCTGATTAAAATTGTTTTCTTCGTCCCTAATGTTTCAAAAATCATAATCCCCTACCTCATTTTATAAAATCATGTTAAATATTTCCCATTCTTATAATATATGTATTAATGTCAAGAGATTTAATATTTGGGACCATCCAATTTATTCCAATGTAATTCATTCTAATGTTCCTTTCATTTATTTTGGAACTCAAAAATAACTTATTAATATTATATTTATCAAAATTTTAATCTACTATGTGTTTTAGTGTATATTTATAGAAACTAATAATTTATACAAATAATAGATAATATTATAATAGAAAATAATTATAAAAATTTATTTATCAATCTGATCCATCAGATTGGACATGAATTCGATACATCAGACCAATTATCTGTTTAACTAGTAGTTAGAGTTTTTCATTACTTTAATATAAAGAAATACTCATGAACAATTGACTGGCATTGGTAATAATAAAATGGAATAACCACTATAAATTTTATGAAATTGAAAAAAAATGATGTCAATAAGAAAATCCAAATTTTTTATTAATAATGGTTAGAATAATATCAATCAGATAGAAAAAATTTAAATTGTAATGTTTCTAAACTAACCAAACATGGACATTCAATTATTGATTTGATGTCAAGACTCATATCCAAATCATTAGATGATTTTAAAGGCCATGTTTTCCTTGGTCATTAATTTTATGTCATATATATACGACAATTAGTATATTTATATTATATAAAGTCATTTGAAGTGTAGGTACCTGATACAATTCAAAAATCATGTCATATAAATATTTTACTATGTGTCCATATTTTCTATATTCATTGAAATTATTTAAATATTTGATGTTCTAACGAATCCTTTTAAGGATGCTATATTTGTGAGAATAAATTTTCCTATTAATTTAGTTTTCAATTCTGGAACTGATTGATAGATTTAGGGAATATGATGATGACCAATATGATTCATTTTATCGTGGTCATATGGGTCAAGGAAGAAAATAACTAATCATAATATTGATTTATTATTTTGATATGAAGACCTAATGTGATCATTATATCATGGAATGTCCTTGTATTGAAGAAAAACACTATACAGTTGGTATAATACTTTGGATACCATATAGTATGAGTAAAACTATTGATACATTACATCAGTGATTCTTACATATGTAACTCTTAAGGGTAAAGAGTAAATTATTTTTTTAATGAGTTTAAGTCCTTAATACTTTTATAAACTTAGGTATTTTTTAAAACAATTTTTACATTTCATTAGGCATATAAGTTAGAATGTATATTTTTGCATAATTTTTTAATAGTATTTTTATTATACTAATTGTGATAGTAATAAACTAACACGAATTTAATCAGACATTTTTAGGCTCTCATTCTGACACATTGATAATCAAATGATTCCTTTTTCAAATATTTTATAACATAAAATGATATTTGTTTTGTGTTAGAATATTTTTTATAAATACTCTTCACAAAAACTTGTTATACATTGTATGTTCTTATGATCAACCCATAGTCATTGGATTAGGTTCTATAATATTTACTTTTTGAGTTTTTACATTCATTATTTAATGTATTTATTGTGTATTGTTATATGCCAGTAATTTTTAAATAATTATTACACTAATGTGTACTTTCGTAAAATCATTTATTTGTTGTAGTTGGGTAAAATTATGGAAACCTTGACAATATGATTCCCAGTCGACCATCTATCATTGTTCGGAATGATTATGGGCACTAGAGAAACATGATTAAGACTTATATTATTAATACAACTTTTGATAATTTTTTTATGTTAACTATTGATTAAATTATTCTTGAAAAGGTTGATAAAACCTTTATTAATCAATAATATTTTGACTATAAATTTGTATTACAAGGTAAAAAATACTTGTTTATGATCTATGGCTCGAAATATTTAAATGAAAATATCTTTGTGTGAAAAAACTTAAAGAATACTAAAAATATTTGTGATTACTAACTTTGGAAATTATAATGTTATTGATACAAAAAGAACTATTATGATAGTACCACATGAATACTTTTGTTTCCCACATTGATAAACAAGAAATAATGGATCAAATATTTATGACTATTATGAATAGTGTACATTCTATTAGAGATAAATATAAGACATATGGAATCATTGTTTGAAATATTGTAGACATCATTTCAATTGAATGGTAATAAAAAATGAATGTCTTGGACGATATAAGAAAGATTACAAATCTTACTATAGATGCTATTATCATTACACTAATTCATATAATGGTAGATTAAAAATTCATGATAAAAAATAAAAAAGAAGAATGGTTCTGTTCCATTTGAAATAACATTTAATGATAAACCTAAGGATATTTCCACTGAAAATGTTAGGAAATATTCAAAGATGAATAAATTTTTTATTGAATCAAATTCTAGATCTTCAGAGCCTTATAGTTATTAGATAGAAAATATAGATAAAGGGATAAAAAAATCATAAGAAATATAATATTTCTGTATAGACACATGAAAATTAATAATGTTTAATATGATATGAATGTTCTTCATGAAGATATATGTTATGAATTAATGAATTTTGGACACATAAAAATGGATTTTCCAATGCTCAAAATAAATCATACAAATAATATTAATTTATATGTAAATTAAAATTTATATTACAAGAATAAAAAAGGATTTCATTCTTCTGAAAAAATGGAGTTGTATTGGTGTGGTGAGTTCATCAAAAAATTATTCGAACAATGAAAATTAAAGTCGTTGTAATAAAAGAATAATATCTAAAATTACCTTGAAGAATAAATTTATGATGGAAAATGTTCTATTTTTTGAATCACATTCCATCCTAAAATTGAATGGAATATTTCATAAATGTGATAATGATAAAAATTATATGTATTATGATAAATAAACATCTTCATATTATGATGATAAAAAATTACATATTTATAAATAATTATCAATGATTTGAAAAAACATTGAAAATGAAAATTTTAGAATTTAAAAAACATGATAATGTTCAAGAAAATCATGGGTAATAAAATTCAAGATTAAAATATATTAGTACTAAATATTGTAGATTTATAAAAATAGTGATAAAAGTTTAAAAAATAATAATTGAAATGATTTTAAAAAATCTATTTATGTGAAAATTATATTACAATGTTATTTTATATATATATGTTCATATACTACTACTTAATAGTATAAGAACATGTTTTCAAAATAAAATATACAATTTATAGTTTGAAAACACTTTTTTCAATGAATAAAAATGGTAGAGAAAATATTGATAAGATGTATAAAAAAATAAGACCTCACGGTGATGGATCTATTGTAGATTTTACTAGTATAAAACATACCTAGGAAATTACTAATTTCTTACAAGAAAAAATCCATGCTGCATAATGATTCATAGTGGTGTAAATTTGAATATAATTTTTTTCTTAATAATGTTAAATCAATATTTTTTCATAAATCTTGATTTTTAAAAATAAATTAACTTTTATGAATTTAATAATTTTTTACAAATCTGGTTACCTAAAATCACATTTTCTAATCATAGTAGACCAATAATTGTTTGAGGTTTCAAACTATAATTTCATTATTTTATGGCAAATAAATAATAGACCAAAAATGATTTTTTTCAGGGATATTTTATCCTCTTGAAATAATTCAATAAATAATTATTTATTTAAAACTATTATCAATATGAAATGTTCTAATGTATCATTCTAAGATAATTTTAATGTAAACATAATTTATATAGGTAATATTTTTCTCAATGAAAAATCTATTATCTCAAATGTTTTATTTTTTGTAGGAACATAGGACACCTATATGATGGTTATTTTCTAAACTCCTTGAGGGGAATATTTACAACAAATAATATTACTGATAAATTTATTCTTTCCACTAATCGATATTGTAATTTTTACACTATAAACATAGAAAACCATATGGGTCAATGATGACATTGCCTAATTGAAAAGGAAGATCAATCATTGTTATGGAATAAAATTTTAGCACACTATATCCATATAAAATTACATAAGTTGACTATGAAAGGACATGATAATGGCCTATAATAACATATGGTTGATTATTCAATTTTTTGATCTATTTTAATTTGTTAAGAAACCTAAGACATATTTTAAATCAATTGATGATGTTATAAATTTCAATATTTATAGTTATTGAATATAATTATATTTCGTACAAAAAAATGGAATTATTATTGGAAAATACTGTCAATAGTTTTTTTGATGACCACTCTAGATATACTAGGGTATATTTTAATGAAATGAAATTTGAATGATTTATTTATATAAAACCTTCTTCAAACCGGAGTTAAAAAAATTAGAAAACCCTCACTCAAATAAATATTTTTTGTGATCATTGTGTAGAATTTTGATATTCATATTTTTAAACATTTTACATTAATAGTGGTATTATAGAAAAACATTCATCACCTAGCATGCCACAATAATTGTTTTTAGTTGGAAGATGAAATATAGTTCATCTAGAGATTACTAGAACCATTATAAGTGAATAGACAATTCATAAATACTTTTAAGATGAAGTATTTGGTACCTACATTTATACAATAAATCAATTTTTTATCTATTTATTTTATAAAAGTATATATCAATTTTTAATAATAATAAAACCAAATGGTTATTACATCATAATTTTTTGATGACAAGTATTAATCGTAAATAATAATGATAACTTTTACCAATTTATTCAAAAATCAAGTAATTATATGTTTTCATGTTATTCTATAACTAATATAGATAACTTGGTTGAAAATAAATACATTTACTATTGAGGAAAGTGTTTTTATTATGGTTGAGAAAAATGGTCCAATTTTTTTCAAAAAAGTCCCAAAATAAATCATCAGATGTTATTTATAAAAATGATGTTCAACCATTGTTATAATTTTTTTCTCATAAGTAAATAAATAAATAATTTGAATAAAAATTCATTACGCAAGATTATGTCCAAAATATTATTTAAAAAAAATAGTTTATAATTATAAGTAGTTATATGTTTCTTATGAACAATACTTGTGATTATATAAATGGTTATGTAAAATCAACCAATTATAACAAGATATTCTTTGATAAATAAAATTAATCATCAATCAGTCATATCAAAATTCAAACTTAATAATCTGCATGAGGCTTTAGTTGATGATTATTATATAATGGAAAATGAAGATGAACTCAATGATTTTGAGAAGAAATAAGTAAGGAAAATAGTTGAATGAACTAAAGATTCTTCTATAATTTTAGAAAAATGTGGTTATCAAATTAAATTTCTTCAAAATGGGATATAACATAGAAATAAATATACACATATTATTATATAATATATTGAACAAGATGGAATAGACTATGAAAAATGATATACTCTTGTAGTAATAATGGAGGTTATTTTTATAATTCTATCTTATGTAGTATTTTTAAATTTCAAATTATTTAAAGTGGATGTAATTTTTTCAATTGTTAATGGATATGTTCATGAATAAGATTATTTATAAAATCCACTGTGTTTTGAAATATAAAATATATAGATCATTTTTATAAACATACCAATGCACTTTATGAACCTAAAAATATACCAGAGATTGGTATGATTGGTTAATTTTATTTTTATTACAAAAAATTTTATAATGTGGTTGTAGATAAAACATGTTTTTTAAAATTAGTTAATAAAAAAATAAAAATTTTCAAAATATATGTTGAATACACTAATTTTGGTGTAACAAAAATATATTTAATAAATTCCTTGGTAGATATTATTTAGTCTGAGTTTGAGATGAGTATGATGGATGAGTTAAAATTATTTATAGGTATTCCAATTTCCCAAAACCCATACATAACATTTTACTGCTAACATAAGAAAATAATATATATATATTATAAATTTTGGTATGAAAAAATGAAATGTATAATTACTCATATCGATACATTAAATAATTTAATACATTATGATTATTGGAAAAACATTGACCAAAAATCATTAAGAGGAATGATTAGGAGATTAAATTACCAAACATTAGGTCATCCATATTTAATATTATCAGTATTCTATTGTGTATGATATCAATCCAATACAAAATATTCCCAATTTAAAGAAATTAAATTAATTTTTCATTAGAATTTGGTTCCAACAAATTTATTATTTTTAACTCATCTACAAAGGATTATGAACTAATTATTCTAGATGTTTAATTTAGAGGATGTTGAATGGATAAGGAATGTACTTTTGAAACAATCTATTTCATAAGATACTCCTTATATTCTTATTCATGTATGAAACACCACTCAAAAACACTTTCAACTACTGATGTTTAATATTATGTAGCTGGAAGTTTTTTTCTCAAGTTTTTTAGATACCAAACACACTAACTAAGTTTGGAATGAGTATCACTAAAACTAATTTTTTTAATAACCCGAGTGTCATTTCCTACTGAAAAACCAACCAAGTCACATACATTTTTTACACATTGACATAAAAACCCATCTCTTTGTACATAAAAAAATGAGATATCATATTATAAATCAACAAAATTAAAGAATTACATTCTCATATTACCATTACGACTTTTGTATTGATATATTTGACTATATTAAAAAAAATTGGGAATTATCGAAATTAATTAATTAAACATATATTTTTCTTGTTTTACTATCTTTTTTATTAATGAAATAATTCTCAAAGGGGGAGTACATGTGTTTCATGTTTTATAAAAAAAATTCCCTTAAAAAAATTTTATTTTCTATATTTTTTTAGTTTTACAAATTATTTATAATAATAATTTCTCTAGTCTCTAAATTGTTTTTAGAATTTGTGTTTCAAATTTTTTTAAAATTTATTTCGAGTCAATTTTTTTGGACATACTATTTGTTATAATATGTCATAGAATAAATTTAATTAAAAAATATTGTAATTAGTGTTTTATTCAAAATCCCAGATGAATATGTTTCTCAAAATGATGAATCTTTTCTAAACTGAATGTTAGAGTTCTATTATTTTAGTTTTTATACTTATCAATTAATTTATTTTACAAATATTGTTATATATATTATTTCATTTTAACAATATTTGGTTTTAATGTTAAAGAATTTACAATTATAATTAATGTCAATATTATTCATGTTTTTCTTAAAAAATTTAACATTTAATAATTAAATTAATAACAATCATTGAATAAATTTTTATTATTATATAAAAAAGCCTTTCAATCTAATCCATTGATAGTTATAAAGAATTGTAACTAATGCTTCACACACACACACACACAGATATATATATATATATAAAGGGGGGTTACCTAATGCCCCACATTAGTTTTCCATAGATTTTTCCAAGACTATCACATTATTTTAATAGAACACTCTGATTTATTGGTTATATTCAAATCACCATTAAATTAATCTTTCATATTGAAACAATGGATGATTTTATGAAAAAACATGTTCTCTTAGAAAGGATAGTTGGGAGAAAATGGTATGAAACTTATAATTTAATACATAAAAGATCTGTATATTTAAAATATAGGATTATGTTTGTATATAAAATCAATATTAGGTATTCCAAATAATTTACCAAAAGATAATTTTTGGAATTTTATAGTTGTGTAAAATTTCATTGGTATGACGATATGGAATAAATTTTTTTCAATATTTTAAATTTATAATACAAGTTCAATTATCTAAATGTTATATATCATGATGAATTATGTTTTGAAGGGGAGGTGTAACTTCCATGTTGTAAATTATTAGATAAACATAGATGACTCTTGATGCATTTTACTGAACGAACATTATTTTATATTTTTGATATAATCTAAAATGTTTCAAACCTAAAATCTAATGCAATAATTTTCTAATTTTGGAAAAAGGGTTGTCTTATAATGTGGAAGGGTTAGAGGGATACCGAATGATATGAATCATCTTCATTTATGATTATTTAGAGAATAAGAGGAATATTAGTAATGATTTTTTATTTGATTTCATTATGGTAGAGACTATTTTAAAAGAATCAATGAAATAATATATTTTTAGTTTCTATTAATTTCTTGACATGTATTAAAAAATTCGATTAAGATTTATTAAATCAATAATTAGATATTTCTCTGGAGGAAATATATTTCCCTATTAAGTGTAGAATTAAAAATGATAATGAAGTTAATTTTTTATATTAAGTTAAATAAGTATGTTGATAGAATAGAAAGAAATGTTTCTTAGGATTTCTCTACATAATAAAAAAAATCATGAATGGGAATGAAAATAAGAAAGAAAACAAGGGAGGGAGAATCATTCCCGCTGATAATGCATATGATTTAATATATAATTAATAATAATGAATTGATATATATAATATATGAAAAAGAAAAATGAATGATGGGTGTACAAAATTTGATCTCGTAATAATTGATGTCATAGCCCTGAAAATTATAACTGGTGATCAGTTTCAGGAAGTCTAAAAATGAACTATGCATTAGCAGAAGTTTTTAGAAGCTATGATTATATTAATTTTGATGAAAAATATTGAAAAGGAATTTGATAATCGGGTATTATCATTATCTCCACTATCAGTGATGTCGTCAATTATTCTTTCAAAAAAATTTCCTTGTTCTAACCAATCAATACCCGATTATAGATTATATTTATTTGAAAAAATAGTCTTACCCTCAATAGATCATTTTAAAACTAATAATGGTGAATGGAATTATTTTTTTGGAAGATTTAATAATGTTCATTCAAATATATGTCCACTATGATCTTCAGAAAAAAATCTACTATCATTAAATAAATATGAAAAAAGTATTCTCATAATAGTGTTGTAGTTAATGAATGGTATGGAATTATAATAATCATATGAATTGAAAAAATACAAGGAAAAAAGCAAAGAAAGTGGATTATAAAGATGAACAAGATAATTATGGGGAGATAAAAGAGAAGAAGAGTTTGTATGTGTTTTCTATAAGATCAACTCCATTGCCAACCAAATTTTTTAAAGACAAAGAGTTTTAAAATTATAATGAACATAAATTAAAATCATATGAGTATGAAAAAAATATTCTATATAAGAGGAATAAAATGAAAAATATTTCATAAAAGTATATCAGATTAATGGTTTAGATAAGGATGTGAATATTGTATAATTATCATAAGAATGAATTGTATCTAATAAAGAATGAGAAAAATTTGAGAACAATGAGAGTTTATATGTCAAACCATGTAATCCAAAATCAATTCATAAAACATTAGTGTGATAAAACTCTATAGGTAAAATTTATATAAAATGACTTTACTACAATTTAAAACCATTGAAAAGGTTATGTGATTCGATTCCAAAAATTTTTAATAAAGGGGAATGTTGTGAATAGATTCAGAATAGTCTTAATGAAAAATCAGAATAAACGATTTTTCAAAAAGATGAATTTTTTCACATTAAGGATGAATTGAAATGTTTTAATGAAATGACCAAATATCAAAATATTTAATACAATAATATAATTAAATGTGTAAACCAAATTAACAATGATCTCACGGAATATGATCATCAACTCATTAAAGATAATTATCTCAGGAAGAAAAATATTCCATTAATATATTATCTTTAGATGATCCTAATGGATTCAAGTTCATGGAAGATTTTATATATAATTATGATGATTATAATGAGGATGTGAATTTTTTAAAGGTAAATTTCACAGCATGGAGCTAGAAAATAGATGACGTATAACATGTTCAGCAGAATGTTTTCTAATGGAACTGGATAACAAGAAAATGAGTGAGGATATATAAATCCTGAAGATATATTTTCAGAAGCAGACATATTTAGATGAAAATAATATAAATAAAAAATAGTCCTCTATAATTGATAAGAAGGATCTTCATGATATAAATAATATGGTTGCAATTGTGACGAAAATATTAAATAAATAATAAAAAACATTATATGACTAACTATAATATTTTTGAAACATTTTGATTGAATTCTAAATATGAATTATTTTTTACATCTAAATAATTTATGAATGAATTTATTATAATTTAATGGGTTTTTATGTCATTTATTTTGATTCATGGATGACTTTTTAATTTACATACAATTGTTTTATTGTGGTTACTTTACTAACTTTTCCAGAAAATATGTCTTTCTTGCATATTTTTTTGTTTATCTAGAAGGGGTAGAAATTGATAAAGTTGTTGAATTTTATAAAGGATGAATTTAAAGGGAATAAGGTTTTTGAAAACGTCCATTTGTTATTTATAAGGGTGAGAGTCATAATAGTTGATAAATCCATAAAAAGACTTTTAAAAATAGGAGAATATGAATTGTTAATACATATCATTAGATCCAAAATATATCATAGACTCATGGGAATTATAAAATGAAGTATAAAATTGTTGAACATAAATATCTAAAAGGCCTATATGTTTTTAAATGTTATTAATTTTTCATTATCAGAGTTTTATTTATGTCAATAAAAAATGATGAGATTAATTAGTCAAAGGTTTTACATTCTAATTTTATTTTCCATTATTTTGGAAATCAATAACATATCCTTTATAAAAATATTACTCAATTTTTTATTTAACAATTGTATTCGTATGTTTTAAAAAAAATTATTTTATACATGAAATTATTAATATTCTGATATCAAATGAATATAACTACTAATTATTAAATCAGATCAATCAGAATAATAATTCGTCCCACACATTGGACTAACCATCATTTTAACTAATGGTGAGACTTTAGAATTGTATGTCATTCTACCTGATGTATTGACCATTATACAAACATTGGTTCTCAAACCTCAGAATGACATATTTTTCATTTATAATTATGATAAAAAATAAAGAATTCACTCATAATTTTCAATGATTATAATCATAATTTTTATAATTATATCTAAGAGATGGATTACGAAATATCATTTTTTATGTTTTCTAATCTAAACGCTGTTGTAAAATGTAGTTATTTATTATAGGTCAAGATTAAAATTCAGTTCATTATGATATGTCTATGTGAAAGATGTCTATGGTCGTTGCAACTAAAAAAATGTGACCAAGGGGATATTTCCAATAAATAGTAGGTGATTTGATGTGTTTGGTGATGATGAAATTCACAAAACAAGGAATATAAATATTCCTCTTTGTGAACATCTCATTCTTAATATTTTTAATTTTTAGGTAGATGAATGTCTAATGAATCCTTGTATGAATTGTATGTAGCATAAAAATTTATATTTTATTTGTTGTCCGATCATGGTAATAATTATTTTCTTTTGTGATAGAATGATGGTGAACCATATTAATCGTATAAAGGTAATCTAAGGATAGTAATATAGATATTGGTCATCATATTGTGAATTTTTTGGGGGTTGTAATATATTATATGATCATCATATCAAGGAATTCATTGATAAGGAATGAAATATGCAAAAGGAGGTGTAAAATTAGGAAGATCATATATTAGGTATAAAACATGTGGTACATAATGATAGGGTTTTTGACTTCTGCAACTCTTAATATTAAAGTAGTAAATACTATTAATAATTCATGTATGTCATCTTACATTCAAAATTTTATGTATTTCTGGTTTATACGTGTTTTACATATTATTGTACAAATAACTAATAATTTCAATTTATACGTGACATTCAGACATTATTTTTATCATACTGATTGTGACACTAATAATATAACTCTAGAATAATCTGTCAGTTTATGGTTCCAATTCTAAAACTCTTAAAACCATAAAAAACCATAGTTCAATATATTATAACATAATTGTAATTTTTTATTGATTATTTTTTTTCTACTATCCACCCCTCACATTTTATGCCAATTTATACTCTTACGATCTAACACTTATAGGAATTCCGCAAAACAATGCCCATACCCCATGGTATTATTGAATCATAATACCCCGATAAAACTCCTCATCAGCTAATGGTGCCAATCATATTATTTGTATCTTTAGTGCACATGTATTCCCTATTGACCAATATGAATAAGGAATGAATAGGAATGTTAATTCCAAATCTTAACAAATAGCTTTATCCCAAGATGTTATAATATATCCTTTATCGGTAAATATTTGAGATTACACATATCAGAATATGAGTAGATCATGTATCCCCACTCATGAAGACATCCCCTATGGTGTTGGTATTCTTTAAAACCACATTCCATATCTACATGTGGAATTATTTAAATTCCCATTAGAAACATTGTGATGGTCATACCTCTTATCATATGTCTATCCCCATTTATCATCTCCTTATATAGTATTTCCATCCACAACATCCTAATGTTACGTTAGGTATGGGTGATCGATTTTTGGTTGGAAGATGAACATATTAGCCCTCCTTCTATATAGTTTTATCACTCCATCATTCGACCTATGCCTAATTAATATTCCTATAACACTGTATACCCTACTCAATATCCATATATTTTTAAATACCCCATTTTTCAATGTTATATGAACATAAACCAGAAAATTCTCTAATGTTATAAAATTTATGATCTAAAACTAATAACTTTCATATTCCAATTTGAATGAATTTAATGTAAAAATATTGATAAACTATACACATGGTGATAAATATTTCTCTACCCTATATAAATATGGTATGACACGTATGATAAGTATTGGATTAATAAATAAGATTAAACTATACTAACATTACATTGAATGTTTTATTAATTTGGGAGTACCAAAACCCAAAAAACCTATGAAAATGAAATTATATTTTATCCTTACCTTGTATAAATGCAATATTACTCTTAATATGAAGTGATTTGGTATCCTCACTTGAGAGGATGTAACACTTATTGTGGTTTCCCCCTACCAGATCACCTTCAAGAGATATGCGTGGATTTTTTATAATTATCATGGTATAAGTACCTCTTCCCAAACATGACATCCTCATAAAAACCCAACTATATAGTTATTTTATGTTTTTCCTCTTTTGGAAAGGATAAATACTCTCTTACTATCCTGGTCATCTAGAATGTTCAAGCATGTGGTGGAATTCTTACATGGGCACTCAATATTCCCTCTCGGACATTTCTCAATTCAAATTCCATCATTTAAAAATTATTCAATTTGGATAATCATTTTCCTATCTATTTAGAAAGGCTACATAATTATAGTAAGTCATGGCCAAAATGAGTCACATATTGTCATGGGATCGTGAATTGAAGGGTTCTCATTAATAATAATAGTTCCAATGTTTTAAAGATAGTCAATGGTTGATCCCAAATATGTTCTCCATATCCTAAAGAGACATTAGTATGGAACATATGTTTAAAAAAATTCCTATAGTTATTCCTAATATTATGATCAGCCCCCTTTTACTATCAAGGTCTTAAAAGTCACAATCACACCTCAAAGGACTTATTGCTACATATTTCCCAATATTGGGTTCAATAATTCAAACTACAGTGAATATATATCAATCCATGTTTCTATGATTGAGAATGTTCCATGTGGTATTAATAGTAAGGAATTTAGTTTTTTCTCATGATATATTTAGTCAAATGACTTCTCACATCAGGTTAACCACTCTATAACCATTAATATAGGATCTCAAATCTAAGTGTCAAATTTTTAAACAATATAAAACTCATTTGGTGAATGTTTCTTATGGTTCTAGGCCTGCTTAGCCCTCAATTCCCATTATGTTGTCACTTTTCCATGAATTACTAGTTCTTTAGAGATGATCACCAAATGTTTTTTCCAATACAACAATAAACTCGAAGCCCAAGTCTAGGCATCATTGCCCTAAAATTTGTCCAAAAACTCTTCAGCATGCTTATTGTAGTAGATAACACTAGGATCCTAATTCACATTGAGTTATATCTCCCCTATCTCACACACTTCCCTTAAAGGAATAAGAAATGTTGTATATGGATCACTTTCTTAAAGTATTAGTGAATCACCATATATTTATTTACTCATTTATGGGACACTAAGTAATAGATTTTCAATTAGTTATAATCCCTCCAATCTCATAATAACATTTTAGTAAAGTGATCATAAATATTTCAACAAATTATGAAATTAAAATACTTGTAAACATGTGATTTATGAACTATGAACATTAAATGGGAATAATGGTCCATGAATTATGACCCTAATTTATTTGAAACATCAATTTCAAAATAGTAGAAAATAATAATTTCAAAAAAAAATTTAATAAATAATTGGTTCATTTAAAACCCCTAGGTTTAACCCATGAATGAGTTAGACTCCACCGATAATGTAGTTACTGAATCATCAGAAAACACTAGGGACCAAAACAAATGAGGTACAATGTAATCATCAAACCAATATAGAACCTGGAAAAAACATTGTTGCTCTCCCTAAATCCATCAATTTCTGAAATACTATAGAGATATATCATGTGTTCCCATCTCCTCAGGAGACCATATATAGGGTAAGCCCCATTTTTTCCCACATATGACCCCAACACCATCGATTTTCAGGTGTTATTAAAATCGTTTTAAACATCCTTATCATAAGAAGATGAACTCTATGACTCAATGTCCCAATCACATAATTATAAACTATTTTATAAATTTTCCCCACCATATGATATAAAACTGTCTGTACATCATCCTCACCATTTGACGTTAAATAGAGTGTCCGTCATCATTATTTCATGATGTTAAAAGGTGAAGCATATTAAGACCCATTCATATAAAATTATTCCCCCTTTAGATGATAGTCACATACAACATCATCGATTTTATTGACCATCACTCAGTATCTAATATGAAACTCCCCTTCTATGTTGAGTTGATCTATTCATCAATATAATATTCCTATTATATGTTCTTAAAACCTTGATTGTATAATTTTGAGTGTTGAAATGCTATAAAAAGTTATAACATTTCAACCAAATGACACACGACTCCCTCGAAATAGATCTTCATTATCCTCCAGGTTTGAATAGACTCCCCTTGATAGCACGGTCCTATAAAACTATAGGGCATCAAAAATCATTTAAATATGCCCCAAAAATAATATGATGTCATTTTGAGATAATTAACATACGTCGAGTTGGATCGATGGTTGACCAATATATTTTTTACCCAATATTGGAATAATGGTAAGATATTCTTTTTTTCAAACATGGTTAAATATTATACATTATCATCACTCCACCCCTTTGTATTCCAAATCATAGACGTCTCGATTTCCTAATCCTCATGACCCAATTTATTAGGGTGAATTCAATTCCCATATAAATATGATATTCAGGAAATAGTTAATACTTGTAAAGTAATTCATCTTTTTAGATAGTATCACTCCATAGCCATAATATTTTTAGTCAGGATAATCATACGGGTAGATTAATCAGTCTAGGCCCTGACTGTCAAATCTTTGTCCAGTACTCCGTTATAAATTATAAATTTATTATTTTTAACTTTTTCCTAAACTAAGCGTTGTTCATTTGGTATCAAATGTTGAGTAGTGGTTTTATTGAATATTTGATAGAGATTCATTGAAATTTAATAATTTCAAATCACATGACAATTCAAAACTAATCTATTATAATTTTAGAGGTTCATCTAGATATTGGATAAATTAATTTATTTTAGAAAATGTTAAATTATTTATTAGTTTTATCCCTAGAAATACGTCACTCAATATTCGGAAGCATCAATTGAGTCACCTATAGATTCTTTTTCCTCTCCACCATAATGTCCTCGACTTCCATATTGGTTGTATGAACATCTTTATCACCCATTCACTGCCAATACTACTTTTCCTGTATGTTTTCCACTACAGAATCTGCCTTTAATGAGTTTTTATTTTCCAACTCTAACTATGCCTTTATTTAACCAATGATCTCTACTTGTGTGGTGATAACAACCTCATTATCCATCACTAGCACTTATAGGTTACTGATATTCTCTTCATCCACATTAAGAATCTATGTTCCCTTGAAATATTTATTATTCAATGACTTATTGAAATTATGAACCTCATAACATTCCCATATCAAAAGGGTGTACAATGATACAACATAGAGGCTTCTAGAGTCCTCCCAACATGTCCCCAGGATTACAAGACAATAGCCGTGAGATCTTATATATTATGGTAGAATAAACTAGTTCAGCATTGATAATCAATTTTTATATTATCCTTTATTACATGAGTTTAATAACAATGATATCTTTATAATTGTTTGATCCAGATTATATGAAGTCATTATGATGAAATTGACTTTATCATGGCAAGACCACCAAAAAAGTAAATGGATAGTTATTCTAATGAAATCACATCAGGATGGATAAACACTAATTCCAAGGGAAATTTTATCCCCACTAGGTTCCTCTTACATTAGAGGATCCACACCTACTGACTAAGTCAACTCTAATGTAGTCACATATATAACAACATCCTCATCCATCACTATTTGTCACAAAATCTCTTCCACCAACACCAAGGCCCCAACTCTAGAATCTTCTTCCTACTATGATTCCAAGAACGGGAAACCCCTATAGCCTCCCTAATAGCCTTAATTTACACCACAATTTACACAAACATCGCATAGGTTTTTCCTCCACTAACCACCACAATTAGAAACTATGTGGAGAATTTATTCACCCCAACATCCTCATCAACATTTTATGAGGTTATAGAATATTTATATTGTTCCTAGAATCACATAATTCCATATATGGATGAGCACTAAAATTGGTTTTAAAACCATATAAAACATATGGTTATCTGAGAAATAATTATAAAATGAAAAACATTATTGTAATGGTGGAAAGGGTAAATGTATATTAGGAAAGGTATATCCGAGTGAGAATCTAGGATTAATTCATGTGTAACACCACTATAGAGGGAATTTATGTCAATTGTAATTGAATTATTTTATGTCTCTACATCACCCAAAAATTATCCCCTTATATCCTCCACATAAGGAAGAGGCCTCAAGCTCATCACCTCAAGGGATGGGGTTTTCTCACCATCTATCATACAGTGATCATGAACCTCTTCCATCTCTATGCTTGTTAATGGTTTGACAAATGAAAATGCAGTTGAGAATATATTACAAATAATGGGTTATATTCATGTAACACTATGTGTTAAATTATAACTAATAAATGTAAGGTTCTCCATCAATTGGAAGTCACAATAGGTGTTTATTCCCTTGTAATCCTATAACTCCTAATATAGAGGCTTTCATGTATCGAACGGTATGGGAAAAAGATCTGGGGGCAATTACAATCATAGAAAGACAATCAATTTTCTATTCAGTTGACGTTTAATACTATAAGAGTGGACCAACACCTATGGATCCATTATATATTGAACAAACTTAGGTCGATGAATGTTGAAGCCTTCCCTAGAAGAACCCAACATTGTGATGAATATACAATGCATGCTAATGTGATTCCATACACCATGGATAATGGTGATTTTTCTATGAAACCCTAAAATTTCCAAGTCAATTTAAAAAAATCATCATATGGGACATCCAAGTGGCCTAGTAACATATGGGGACATCGATTTTCACCCTTGTCATATCCTTGGAGTGTCCACCTTCCATTTAGTGAAACATTCATATTTGATTAAATCCTATTGGTACACCCCCCATTTATCTGCTTCAAGTGTATGGAGTTGAATTTTTGACCCTCCAACTAATTCTCTACCCATTGAACTGATTTTACTTCCGGGGTGTGGGCCAAGCACCACTTATCCTTGGTTAGATGATTTGGAAACCCCAATATCAACCAGAGTAGTATTTCACATATGTACTTCCTCAAGACATCCACTATACCATATTATCCCATAATATTGTGTTGTCTCATAAGAAGTTGTTTATATTGGAAACTCAATTCACTCCATCATATCATTATATTCCCACATATCCCATATCATTTAGAGGACCAATGATTAACATTCATTTTAAACTCCCTAGTTTATACATTCGAGGTCAATTGATAGAGGAATTAGAAATTCCTTGAATACAATGTGGGGAATATAGTTCCCATGTCACCGTATGGTCAACCCTCTCCACTAGTAACACACCAAGAAAGATAATTATTTATGATCACTGTTATATTTTCTATGTACCATCTTTATTAACTATCTTCATGTGAAGGGGTAACTATATTAAAATGATAATTTATACTAATATAGTACATTATATCATGTCAAAATAGAAAAAAATTATAGGATGACTCACAAATACGATCACAATTAATGGAATTGAGATTATGCTGGATTCAGAGACTGGGTTTACATATTCTCAACCCCCCATGAGTGATGCTACGAAACATTATAGGAAATTGAAGGGGACACACAAATTGATAGGTTTCTTCCCATGAATGATGTATCACAACACTTCATATATTTTTTTTATCAAATTCACCTGATAGTTTATAATTTTTCCTATCTTTAACATTATTTCAATGATTAATGTCTTCATTCACTCCCTTGATATGCATCATGCACTTAAAGAATCCACTAGAATAGCAGTGCAATGATAAAAATTTCTTGATTAACCATGGCTACCTCAGGATTCATACTATATCCACAGAACATAAACTATATTTTTTTATCGAATTTCCCTATTGTATTTACTCTTACCTTACTAAAATGACATAAGGAATTGAAATTTTTACATCGAAATAATGTTTTTTGTGTCATTCAAAATGAATAGCAACTACTAAATGAATTGGATATCTTTTTTCCACAAAATTTTTGAATTGTTCACTACAAAAAATCTTAGGAAAATAATTTCTATTTGTTCTATCTTCTAATTGTCCACTCATACATTATCTATGGGGGGTAATTTTCCAAACAAGACACTTTATATCATGATTAAAGTATTTTGGTGAAATTTTCACAAGTCGATTACAATCTCAACAGATTATTGATGAAATGTGCTCATCCCTGTTTAAAACCTACTCAACAATCAAACATGTTATAAAACTGATGGTGGAGGTGGAATTATATGGACTATGTCACCTTGTAATTCCTTACCCACTTCATCTACTCATAAATTAATGTCAATACTAGCATTTAATGTATTACCAGGATCATTAATCTATGAAATTTCTTACCTGAAATATTCCCCATCCATTTGAACACCCCTTAAGGAGGTTTTAAAATCACACCTTAATAATTGACTTATACTAAGGGGGGATTCAACCTCTTCAAATGTCTCCTTATTTAGATTCTTCACATTGATATATTGTGAGTGAACAATTAAAAATATGGTGTTCTTTATGATGTGGCCTTCAATAACCCTATGCCAATGTTATAGTATACACAGTCTCTTGAACCAGTAGAGGGTGTGTCTTGATCGGCACTAAGAATGAACACCTAATCCACCATCTCAAATCCATACAGGTACAACCTCTTGCATAGAATATATTTTTATAGAGCCTCTCCCTCTATTGAAATGATTCTTTTGATATAGTATGCCATGTGGATTCAATCCATAATCATAATGTATTGATTCAACTCCTAACATAGTTTTTTTCGATCATTTTTACCCTTAACATACATTGTAAAAATACTATAGATTTTTTATAGGATTATGTGGTTTTTACAAGAATTTGTCTTCATGAAGGTTGAGTTTATGGATGTAAAATTTCGAAGAATGTATGCAACATGAATAGTGGTTTATGGATTGTTTCTTATCATGTAGTGAGGCCCAATTTCCCTAAACGTTGTTGATATTCATGGGTTTCTTAAAAATAGAGGATTGTCTAAAATTTTGAGAAATGATTGTGGTCTCCTAAGTAACACTTACCCCTATTTATAGTCTTATCATAAGACTCAAATTCACAAGTTGGTCTTTCAAATATCCAATAATCCAAAGAGTTAATAATATTTGATCTCTTCCTTATTCATTAAACGCAATTCTATGGGGGAGAATTTTTTGACCTCAAATCAATCTGTCGCGAGATATGTCATCGAACAGACGACTGATTTGGATTGAATTCTGGACCAAACGACCCAAAATCCACTAGAAGGATCAGATTTAAGAAAGGTATTCCATTGAAATTGTTTTCCCATGAAATCCCATAACTACATGGAGTTATGACTATAAACTTTATGTAGTGTAAGTTTAGTTCATGGAGCTCAATTTTTTCGATGTCTACGACCTCATGGATCATTCATAGTATCCTTCGTATAAAATAACTCTAGAACACAGAATCCCATCTATTCCAAAATAACATGATTATTTCTAAAATATTCCATATTTCATAAAACAGATCCCTATCAATAATGGAGCCTAAAAATACACCCTATAGTAGACATTAAATGGGATGTAACCTTTTAGCTTATGAGAGAACTTATGAACTTCGAACACTGAAAAACATCACAATATAAAGAAGTGATGGACCTACAGATGTTTATATATTTTGTAAACCCATATCTCATGGGTTTTTAGACCCTGAACCAATGGTGGAGATTCAATTTGAGATATTCCATGACCATTATGGAAGAATAAATCTCTTTTAGGATCATAGGGTTTCATGGGATATATATCCATCATGAAACCAACCCCAAGGGATCCATCATTACCAATTCTACTACCTCCACTGACTAATGTTGTCTCCTCATTTCTGATATAATCAGTGTATTAAAGTTCTTTTCCACTTGATATAAATTCAGTAATGAGCTTAAAAAAACTGACATAAATCTAATAATATGACCATGTATATGAGATGATCTCCATGGATGAATCCATCTAATTAAGAACTAACATCCCGTAATCTATTTTCACCCACTGTGTGTAAATCTCCATTCTTTGTGATAAAGGATTCCTCCATTTGAAATTTGGAATATACCGAAACTGGAAGTATGTGTAATGTCTTGAAACCATAAAAAGAATTAAAAAATTATTTAAAAGATTCATTGATAAATTTATAAAAATTTCATTTACAAATAACATGATATATGAAAACATCACTTAAACATTTAAACAAAAAGGCTATCACCTCATCTACATTAATTATATTTTATAATGATTCTTAAATGTATATTCTCCTTCAGTAATTTTAAAATTTATAAAACCAATTTTTATAGGACCAAAAAATAATAGGATAATAAGTCAACGAAATGTTTTACCCCTCCCATGAACACAACATTCCCAATGTGCATTTATTTATCCAGATAGACTGAGCATCCCCAAGTCTCCACATCTAATTCAAAAAAATGGGTTTTCACTTATGTACCATATAATCTTCTTCCTTGACTATATTGTGACTCTTTTGGTGAACATTTATATTAGGGGAAAAGTGTACCATAATAGAAAATATACACCATTGATTTTTATCATGTATATGAAACCTACAATTAGCATCAATAATTTTCCCATATCAACAAATTTCAGAACATCATATACTCTATATAGTTGTTCACACTAAAATTTTTATAGAAATTAGTTTGAAATCTTATATTCTGATCATTTTTATATATTACATGAAATATTCATCTTCTAAAAGAAATATTTATTCCACCTTATGAATTATTTATGAGAAATGAAAATAAATAAAAAATTCGTCTTACATTTTAAAAGATTTTTTATTTTCAAGGGGAAAAAATTTATAGTTTTCTTTATAACATCCAAAAAATAATATTTCTTATACATATAAAAATACAACGAGATATACTTCATCATCTTATTTGATGTAAGCATTTTTTCAAAAATTTATTTTATCATATTTATCATCATAAATATTTTTTTAATTATTTTCATTCCAGACTCTAATGTCTCATTTCAAACCTTATAATTTATTTCAATAATTTTAAATTATATCAATATTATTTAATAATTAAAACCCAAGGATTCAGGATGTATACTACTTCTGCGCTCTGAACTCGTAGTCAACTACTCCCTTCCAGGTCGGAATGGGAGTGTCTGATTCAAGGATTTTTTTGGTTATACAGTTTGGTGGACATAGATATCCAAGTTTCTCATTATACTTTAATGTCTAGTTGGATGTTTTTCTGTTTTTTCATTGTTTTTTCTTTGATTTTATGTTAGTTATTTTTAGTGGTTGTGGGTCATCGGCGTGAAGTCTAAAGTGGGGTGGTTTCCCATGGTGTCTCAGACAACATCAAGGTACAATGGTTTGGGATGATGAGAATGGAGCATCAGGGTGTTCTAATAATTTTATACCTGTTAAAATTATGACATTCATCGACAATGATGGTGTGACATCTCCTTCAGTGCAATTTTTGTATCAAGTTAGACTGTGATGGCATTAAGGTGTTGGATTTATTCTGTACTAATAGTTCCAATGTTTCATTCTATTGTTTCGGCCTAAAATAACCCATTTCATTCTCTACTATGGTTCGATAATTCCCCTTCTCTATCTTTGGTGGAGTTCCATGGATGAGTTCAAGCCTCTTTGGGATGATTGTCTGAGCAGGAAATTTTGGGACGAAGAAAGTGACAGAAACGTGTTTCTCGATGGTGTAGATGTTTTCGGCTCCAATGTTGATGATGGTGGTAGTTTTAAGTGTGAGATCAATGGAGAATGGAGGACGTGGGATGGCTTGTTGTCCAAGTATGGTGGTTTTTGATTCGTTTTAATTTCCAATTTTGGAAATTTTATGGTGGCCATTTGATATTTGAATTCACTGTGGGTGGTCTAAGAAGCGGTTAAATATGTAACATTTGGTGTTGTTTCGATTTACAAATACCCTTTAAAAGAGTAACTTGAAAATAAATATATGGATTGTAGATTAAATATTATTTGAAATTTTCCGGATAAACTTTTGGAAATAGTGTATATTTGAAAATCTAATTGACACCATCATTTTAAAATTTAATCATTCTTCATTAATGATATTATGATTGTGAAAATGTTCATAATCAGTGGATTGAAAAAATTCAGTTTTCACACATCACATTAATTTTTTGAACATTCTTCTACAACATCATGTTCTTCCAATTCTCCATAATTAATTGAGATTTCTACAAGTTATTTTACATAAATTTCAGCATCATCACCTCTATAATGACTCCCACTATAAAATATATCCATCATTGAGTGTTCAATAATCATATAATTAGTCGTATCAGTAGTATTTATACATTCTCTATTATAGTAGTGGTATACCAATCCATTTCATTAATATATATGTTAGATGCATTCAACACCACTTTTATAAATCAATATTATAAACAAAATTCCATTGGTTACCTATCCACATATCAAATAATTTCATTCATCATGGTTTATTAAATAGAAATCATAATTCATTAAAAATGTTTTATTCATCAGTCATAATTTTGTGAATAAATTAATTGAGTTTGTTTTATCCTTAAATGTTTTTTCTATATTTCATCTCTTACTACCTTGGATGATAAGGAATGTTCACTAATTTTGATTAATCCATGATATACAATGTTTGTGTATTCTTCATGAAGATTTTAAACAAAATTATTATTATTTAAATACCATATTATTTAATAAAAACTTCATTTGTAGAAAGTAAATTTTAACTCATTTATTGATTTATTTAGTTCAACATCAACAACAAAAGCATTATATTTACAATTATTTATCTTCTTCTGATAAATTTTTTAATATAAATCTGATTATTCATGTCTGCTATAATGATAATACATTCAATTATGTTGTAACCAGGTTAATCAATCCTTCCAAAAATATCTATATGGATAATATATTTATTCTATTATTTTATTGTAATCCTAAATCTTTTTTAAACAGCTTTATTCTACAAGTAAAAAGTGACCATAAAACATTTTTCCCAATCCTCTAAGTCATTTTATGATTTATTTATTTGAACCAATATATCTTATACTTTGGGTAAGAGCTTCCAAATTACCATAATTATGAAAAGAATACCTAATTTCCATAAAAAATTGAATGTTGTTCTGATATTTTTCCACTTCATTCTATTTTTGAAGACCAACAAGAATCATTTAATCCTGAAGAATATCGCATAGATAGTAAAACATATATCAACAAAATCTGAGGGGATATAATATATAAATCAAAATATATTAATGGAAAATTAACTATTTAAAAACCCTAATATATGATCCAACCCTAAAATATAAACTCAATTTATGGAATACCTATTTTTTATTATACAATCTTTGTATTACATGTATCAAAATATATGATCTTTTAATGGTTAGTTTCATTTATATTTGGTCCATAAAACATGAAAAAATTATAAATTATTATAATCCACTTGATAAAAATCATCATGGTATCATGGTAGTTTACTTTTACATCTTCTCATATCCTAGTGACATAGATTCATAGAAAGGGGTGATCTTGAACTACATTAATATAAAAATCATTAAAGACATATAACATGTCAAAATGATATATATAAAAATCAAAATATGATGAAAATAATAAGTATTAATAAGAGTTATATCATAATAATATTAATATGAACCAAAACATGGAAACATGGCCAAAAAATTAATATGTGTCATTCTAAATAATATCTCACAAATTATTCATCAAAATTTTATAAATAAAAATTCCAAAGGTAACTCACCAATGTATCATAAAAAATTTCATCAAAAGAGATTATTCATTTACCAAATTAATTGGAGTTATATAAAGGGGAAATTTTAATATTTTTTAATATCACATGTTCCACATTGATCATAAGAATCTATTTTTTCTATAAACAGGGGATAAAAAAGTATGAGATTCTTATAAAATCACTGAGTATGTATGGAACTAATGGATTGACCATTAAAATATTATTAAAACCTTCGAAATGGAATGGAGATTTTTTATTTTTAAAATACTTGATAAATAATTTATATTTAAACTTCATTGAATTAACTTGGATAATGATTTTTTTGTATATTTACAATATAAGAATTTCTCATTAGAAAAAAATTTGTGATATTAATTCAAAAACCAATAATGTATAAAACAACAATTTAAAAAAGGCTAAAATGAGAGAGAATATAGTTCTATGATTGAATAAAAATAATTTGTCAGTATGGTTATGATAAAAATAATATGAAAATTGAGTAACATGACCTCATGATTACTTATACAAAAAAGATGACCATGAATTGAAGTGTAAGAAAGAATAAATCCATTACCATGAAGAGTTACTCCAATATTTATAGAATTGGAACCTTAGGTCATGAGGTTATGTTCATAAGACTTATTAGGAGGAAATATTACAAAAACCACATTGAGGATAGATTCTTGGTGAATCTAAGTGGTAAAATTGTTGGGTTTTAATAGAAAAAGATGAAGAATTGTTTAATAATTTCCAAGTATATATTGTCATAAATCGGGATTGTGGTCATGGTTTTGGAAATCAGAGTGAAGAATTATTATATTTTAACCCACCAGAATAATAAAACAATTTTATTTAATCATTTTTGGACATGAAACCATAAATTTTCAAAACAAATAATTATTTTAAATAAATATTATTCATTTTAGACATTGGAATGTAACATAATGGGTTTTAAATTGATTTAAACCCATTTGAATAATTAAAATAAGTAAATTTACATATTTTATATCATTTATTGTGTTTAATTATTTATTACATCATTATGAAATAATTCTAAGGTCATATAATATATAGAAAACCCAAACCATTATTTGTACTATTATGAAAAAAAGAATGTGATATATAAAATATTAATAAATACATACTTTCATTATTTTTAAGTGATGATTAAAAATAAATTTTTTTATCAGAATAATTATAATAATATAATAATATAATAATCTAAATATAAAAATATGTATTTATAGAAAAATATTAAATTAAAAAAACATAATTTTTTGACGATATTAAAAATTTCATAAGATATTATAAAATTTCAATATTAATTAAATTCAAATTAAAATATTTTAATAGAATATTTTATTGAACAAATATTATTCAAAATACATTATATTATTATAAAAATGAATATATTTTATAAAAAATACAATTATTATTATTTCGTAAAAAAGAAAATTCATCAAATTTATCTCAATGATACATATATTTAATTATGAAATGAAATTATCAAAAGTGAATTTATTTAACAAAAAATTAGTTTATACAAATGAAGTATAATTTAAAAAATTATATCCTGGAATTTCATCCCCTTACTATGCCCATTCATACCGTAAATTTATTGTGTGTGATAGAGGTAGTTTATGGGGTGGATCAAAAATATTGAATAAGTCGTAATCTTAACTAAATTGGTACTATATTTATGTTAATTTTTACATTATTAAATTTTTTATGTTTGAATTTGTCTTCCGTAAGGGAGAACATAAGTGATACTCCCTCCCTAATATTATCAGACAAATTGGCCTTAGATGAACTAAATCTAAAAGCTGAGGCCATTGTTTCTCATTTCAATATTGATTATACTTTTTCATTACTACATATAAAGACAAATAATAATGATAAAATTATAACCCATGGGTAATGTAACCATTGTTAAAATTAATCAATAGTTTTATTGACCAACAATCGTATTTGACCAATAGTCATTTAATTAATGAATCCCAATGGTTAAATTTCTATTAATTTTCTATAAAAACAACTTAATTAAATAACTCTGAATTCACTAAAATTCCTATTAGGTTTATATTCACATTTATAAATATTTTTTTAGTTTAATAATATTTTATTTTTATTTATAAAACATTTTATTTCGGGTGAATATTCCAGTAGATAGGGGTGATAAATATTTTACATTTTTTTTCTATTTTCTAGTTTTTATAATAATAATGTTTTGAATTTTAATGTATCTCACAAATGACTATAAGAATTTTATTTATTAATGATATATGGTTTTTCTATTTCCTATTAATTTTATTAACTATATATCAATAAATAATATATAACCCACATTTATATTGGAAAAAATGTCAATTAAAATGATTGGGTCGTTGAATTATTCAACCATTATGAGATTTGGTCCTCAAAATATTAATATATTCTCTCTATTGATAATTGGGTAGGGTACTTCTTACTCATTGTCTTCTCTAGTTCCTACATCACTTATTCATATTTTTTGTTCATCCACAACACTTTGACCTGGTGAGGTGTATTTTTTCTTACCACATTATATCTATGGTTTATTATTTCCACATGCTTATATTTATAAGAAATTTCAGGTTCTAGTTGTAAATCCTTCAGTTTTAGAAAATGTGATAGATCTATTATGTACAACATCATGAGGGATATATAGAATACATAATGATATGGAGCCATATTTTTTGGATTTTTATGATGATAGTAACCTCCTTTTTGGCTACAAGTTACATTTTATTATTATTCATGGAATGATAGAAACAATAAAAGGAACCTCCCTTCATGGAGGCCGAAACTAGTGATGTCCATGAGAATCCCCTTGCACCACAGTGAAGCACTCAAGGGGGAGGTAGTTCAAACTATCAAAGAACATAAGTGGCTCCTCATGTCTGCCCAATCGAGCGAGAGCATCTGCTGCAAAATTAGACTCTTTACATCTGTGATGAATAGACCATACAAAGTTTGTCTCCACCATGCACCTTTTAATGAGATAAATCAACTCCCACAGAGTGCCATGGCCTCCCTGTAACATCTTAACTAGAGTCTCAGAATCTGACTCCACCAATGTCACCTGCATCCCTCTCCGCCTACACACTATCAAGATGGAAAGGAGAGACCGGACCTCTGCACCCAAAGAATTCCTTGAGCCATAAAAGGCACTAAAACCCAGTAGAACAGAGCCCCAACAGTCCCTAAGCAGACCACCTCCCCTCATGACCCCCCCCCCATACAGGAGACATCAATGTTCAGCTTCAGATCATGGTTCAGAGGGTGCCACCTTACCCATATTTTCCTTTCTCTAGGCTGAATGTAGGGGCGACTGAGCAGATTGCACACCGCCACTGATGAGAGGCCTCCTTTGACAAGAGTAGCCAACTTGACAATGAGCTATTTAAGCTGGACCTTGATAGACACCAATGACCTTTTACCTCCCAGCCAAACCTGGTTCCTCGCCTCCCAAATAACCCAACATATAGCAACCAAAATGAGGATTCTCATAGCCCTCTCCATTTCCCTGCTTTCGATACTTGGGAGCCAGACCGCAATGTAATCCAGGATACAGCAAGACTCACCATCAGGGAATGGGGGGTGGGTGAAGAGATACCAGAGGTAGGAGGCCCATTGTCCATGAAAGAAAAGACGAGCCATTGTTTCTGACTTCGACTGCTCACAATAGTAGCAACGTGAAACCATGCATACCCCTCTTCTCTGAATATTGTCCTCCATTGGAATCACTCTATTTAAAACCCTCCACGCCAGAAAATTCATTCTCACAGGTATCTCCTTGCACCAAATATCCTGCCACCATTCCCCAGTAGTATGTTCACCCTGAAGGATTTTCCTGTAGCCCCCGGCAGTGTACTTCCCAGGGCATGCCTCTATGAAACAACACAAGTCTGGCTCATCACCCATCACAATTCTTCCAAACAGTTTGAGTTGGATGGGAGTAAGGTTTTCCTGTATTAAATAGTACCTTCCACTTGCTTCCTTGAAAGAGATCCTCGGCGACGGGCAACCAGGGTATTCCAGCCTTTCACTGGCCCAGTTTTCCTCCCTTAAAACGATTTCCCCCCGGCCAACAATCCACCTGACATAGCAAGATAATATTTCAATATGATCAAACATGCTATTAGCTAAACCAGTCGCGCCCTGCATTTGAAAATCCCCCTGCAAGCCATACCGTGCTCTGAAAAACCTTTCCCACAGTGTCTCACCCATTATGACTTCCCAGGCTCAGCGTGCTTGCATTCCCATAATGGTATCCTCAACGTCACGAAGACTAACCCCACCATCATCCACTGGACGAGCTAGCCACTTCCAGGATTCCCAATGGCGTATTCCTTCCATTTTAGCATCCCAATGAAAATTGGAAAAGACACTCTTCAATTTCTCCACCATGCCTTTCGGTGGTTTGATAACAGAAAATACGTGCATGGGAATGGACAAGAGAACACTATTAATGAGAATAACCCGACCTCCAAATGACAGCATATAGTTCTTCCAATTGAAAATCCTACCCCAAAGATGATCAAGGATCCCATTAAAGTGGTCCTTATTGATTCGTCCACAAGAGAGCAGAACCCCAAGGTACAACATAGGAAGTTGTTTCTGTTTGCACCCCAAAATCTCCTGGATCACCATACATCTCCTCACGGAACTCTTATCCAAGATAAAAATATGACTCTTCGAAGAGTTAATAGACAATCCACTAAACCTTCTATACCTGGCCAAAATGTCATGAATGTGCATCAAGTATCTACTACAACCATTCATAAAGATCAAAATATCATCCAAAAACATAAAATGTGAAATGAAGCTAGAATACCTTCTCCCATAGAATGGTTTCATCTTACCCTCCATTAGGCCTCTAACCATATTCCTAGACAACACATCATGAGCCGAAACAAAAATAGTTGGAGACAAAGGATCGCCCAGTCGACCACCTCAGACAGCTTTAAAAAAACCGAAACATTTCCCCATCATGGAGACCGATAGCCAGGGAGATGAGTAGCACCTGAAACAAAGGCCACAAAACCATTACTGAAAGCCGAACTCCCTCATGACCCAAATGATAAAACACCATTCTACTCTATCATATGCTTTCTTGAGGTTAACTTGGAAAATGATATTTGATCCCACAGTACGTCTGTTAATATTATGAACTGGTTCACTTGCTATGTCGACCGCCCCCTGGATTCTTTTTCCCTGTATAAAGCCATGTTTCTCTACAGATATCAACCTAGGAAACATTCTGGACAGCCTTCTATTGATAACCTTTGCTAGAATTTTATATGAAACATTACAGAGACATATGGTCCAGAAATGGTTCAGGAGGCTAGGGTCCATGATCTTCGGAACCAGCACCACCCGAGATGAGGAAACACATTTTATCAGCCACCTGCGGCCAAACAAATCCTGGATGACATGCACAACCTACAGCCTCACAACATTCCATGTCGCACTGAAGAAGGAGGCCATGAAGCCATCCGGTCCAGGGGCACTCTCCTGTGGCATACTCCTCAAATATTCCCTGATATCTTCTCCATCAGGAATAGCAGATATGGAAGAATTATCCACTTCATTGACAAACAGGGGCAGACCTTTCCAGAAGTCAGGATAATCCACCACCTCCCTCTCAAAACTCTTAGTATCCATCCCAGCCAGCAGACCCACAATGTGCTCCAACGCCAACTGCCCAACAGTGTTCACATCAGACGTGTAGGACCCGTCCTCATGCTTTAGATTTATCTTCATGCTTCTCTTCTCCTTAATGAAAGATTGAAATAAGGTAGAGTTATGATCACCCTCCCTTTACCAATAGAACCGAGACCTCTGTGTGTAAAATATCTCCATCTCTAAGAGTTTTTCAACAAGAATAACATTTTTTTCACATAAAATAACAAAAATGTTCTCATCCTAGGAGTCCTATAGGTATTCTTCCAGTCTCCCCACCTCAACCTGTAAACCCACCACCCCATTGGAAAGCTCCAGGTGCATGGATTACCAACTTCTAATGTCATGTTTAAGGCGTTTGAGACGATTCACGCGCCCTCCCCATGAACTCTCATCCTCCTCCTTCATCCAGGAGACTTTCAACATTTGCTTGAATCCCGGGTCACGATGTGATTCGCTGGAGTAATGAAAAGACCTACCTAGCACCGCTTCACGACGGACTTCGATCAGGAGAGGTTCATGACTTGAGTGTATACGTGGGAGATGCGTGACTGAAGTACTTTAAAAAAGATCCAAACCATGAACATTGGCGAGACACCTATCCAGCCTACTCTAGATGTGGTTAGACCCTTGGCGGTTGTTGCACCATGTATATTTAGAACCCCTGAAACCCAAATCTAACAACCCTATGCGTGTCAAGCACTCCTGAAACTCCATAATTCTCTCCTGGTTCCACCCCGATCTACCTCTTTTCTCAGAAAAATCCGCAATGGCATTGAAATCCCCTCCCACAAACCATGGCATAGACCTGGCTTGCAGTGTCTCCAAATGGCTCCATAACTCCCTTCTTCCATTAGCCATCGTACTCGCATAGACAAACATGAAAAGGAGTGTAGAGTTTCCCACATCAATCCTTGTATCAATACACTGAGGCATAATGTTCCTGATTACCACAGAAATTTTACTTCTCCAACCGATCCAGATCTGCGAGTTGACAGATCCACCATGAAAGGAGTTCGGAAAACTGATACTCTTCGCAAAACCGTCCAACTTGCATGAATTCTACTTCGGATCTAAAACCACAATCATGGACACCCTAGATTTACTACCTTTAGAAGCCAAGTAAGCATGCTTGGATTGAGATCCAAGACCACGCACATTCCAAATGAAGAGAGAAAACATCACCATGAGCCCTTTCGGGCCTTCTGCAATGGAGAAGGATGTAAGAGGGAAAACTCGACCAAGCCTTTCCCTTTGGCCTTGGAACGCATCGTTGGACCAGAGAATCCATCCTCACCGAAGTTCTGCTTGGGTGATAAAATAACCTTCTTAAAAGGACTAACCTCATCCTCTAACTGCGGCTTGCTTCCTGGAGGAAGAACATCCGAGTCGCCTCCCTCCAAGTCCCTAAGAGCTAAGGAAGCCAACAGACACCACTGAGGCGACAGGAGGGCGACCAAAAATTCCTTCTCAACACCCCTCGACAAGCCAGGAACCTCCCTAGTTCCATGCGGTGATAAGGTCAGGTTACTTAAGAGGGAAGTTTTGATCAACTCCGGCGACAACTGAGGGTAGATACCGAATAGGGAGTGCAGGAGAGACAATGATCTAAATGGGCTTCTTGATGAAAAAGCCATGTGAACCTCTAAATCCTGCTGAGAGAGAATCCCCACACTACAAGAAGGAGACAGCTTATGGACCGGCCCGAGAGACAATGAAATGAGATCCACAATCTCCGAGGGAGTGGCCGACCACAAACTGAGCATGTTAGTTTCTTTTTCCCCGTCCTCTGTTTTCGTCGCCCGAGGGTCGTCTGGAAATTTTGACTTTGAAAAAGGCCAAGGAGTAACGTTAGCCGCACCTGACTCCTTGGAAACCGGATCAAGCAGACCCTTACCCGACTCAACAACCCTGCCCCAGCGAGAGGCCTCTGCCGTATCCCGCCGTCTCCGACAAGACATCATCGAGTGGCCATGTAAACCACAACCAACACAAAACCAGGACTCCTGGTGGTAAAAGATCCTCTGCCTCCAAGAAAAACCATCATCTGATTCAATCAAAACCCAAGAAGGCCTCTCCACTGATAAGTCCATCTCCACACAAATATAGGGATTTGAAGCTGCCAGAAGACTCCTTGTATTGTCATCTGCATGCAAAAGATACCCAATAGAGTTCCCCACGACCTTCAGCACCGCCGGGTTATGTAAGGGTAGAGGTAACCCTGGAAGGGATAACCAAACAGCATCCGAAGAGGACTCCCGCCAGTAATGGCAGTCCCAGGACCACCTCATCAAAGAGAAGTGCCAAGAACCACAAATCTCGGACCTCCTCGTCCATTCCTTAATGAATTATTCCCTGGAAGAAAGGTGAATGCAGAACGCAACCCTCGGTAACTCTGAAACCGCTGCTGGATAGGACAACCCCCACGAACCCACAAAACATCGAAAAAACTCAATAAGGGTTTGTTGCATCTGAAAGGCGGCACCAAAAATGGTCATGAATGGAAGACGCCTCTCAGAGCTCCTAAGCTGAAAAACTCACCACAGGGACCCCATCTACCTGCCGAGAAGGCCGACTCAACACCTCAACCGGTGGTATCTCAGGAACAAGAGCCACAGAAAAGAGACCACCAACAAATCCCTCGGGGTCCGTACCACACAAAACATCCTTAAAAGAGGCCTTCATAGCAGCCCCAGCCCCAGACCTTGCCTCACCACCTTCAGGAATCAGATCAGAAGCTTGCGTAGAAGCCCCGCCCACAGGAACAATAGTTGCCACTGAAGTACACCTCGTAGGAGCACTCCTCGACGCCGAAGTACCACCCTCAGAAGCACTCCCCATCCTCCTCCATCAATACTATAACCTCCTTCTATGAGATCATGTATTTTAAAAGGAAGAATACAACTTTGGATAAGAACCCCTTTCCTCAAAAACCACATGACTATTTTCCATGGAGATATTTAATGGAATTTTTTTCTATAAAATCGAACTCCACGTCCCTAATCCAATTGTCTTCATAGACCTTCTTCTAAATCTGAGCCCCCTTTATATATTATTAGATGGCATAAACCATATCTATCCACTATTTCATAATATCATGATTAAGTATAAATCTCTTTCCAACATTATTCTAACATGTATGAGTTCTATATCACTACACATGTATAGCATCATAGGGTTCCATTTGAATACTCGGTTGGAAAATGTTACTATATAATATCTAATATAATGTGATTTATTGATCCCAACCACCATTAAATTCCATTGATCATGTTCCCAGAATTATTTTATGTGGTTGAAGAGTCTATTCATAGTGGATATCAATTTGAGGGTGATCGGCCATTACAAAATTCAATTAATTTGTCATATAATGTCTTACATATCTGTAAAATATATATGTGATATTTTTATCATGATATTAAATGATATAATGTCGTTTTATAGAAAACCTAACCACATCAATTATATATATCATGGTATGTTAATAAAGTTTTAAATCTTATTTAATTTAGATAAATTTGTTAGTATTGCATAGATGACCCATTATATCACATCTCACATTATTTCCTTTTGATGTGATTTGGAAACTATTGATAAAGTATATAGTGTTGTTTTCCAACTTTTATGATGATATGTATTGTGGTATTATATCCCATTTAAGATGATGTAATTCCTCTATCACTTGTTGACACAAAAATAACTTTTAGTGTAGTCGATAATCTCCCTTTTCATATAATACCAAAAAAAATAAACATGAAGGGCCATATACATTTTAAAGCTTCCAGGATGTTTATGAAATATCTAGACTCATCTAACCTTTTAGATGTTGATGGACCAGGGGGTCACGTGACTATAGAAGAGACTCCCCATACAACAGATGTAGCTGAATAGTATAGCGGGTGTAAGGACAGTTAGTGGGGAGACTATAACCACATATTCAGAGTTCACAAATGTATTATGAATGATTAAACAATAGTAATTAATAAGAAGAATAGATATCAAAATAAGTTGTATAATGAAATACTAATTTAGTAGAGGAATATTATATAATAAATTTAATTAATATGAAATAAAAAATAGTTTGTAACACAGTTGAATGAATGAAAGTCCATTGATTAATATAATAAAATATTAAACATAACAACTTTCTTTTCAATATGGTACAAAAAAAAGATATCAAATCCCCATGGGTTATCTCCTTGAGCATCTAAGGCTCTAGATTGGTCATTTACGCTTATCTCTAGGTATTAGAAATACAAAAAAACAACAACCATGGTTCATAGTATTGTCGGAAAATAGGTATAATCATCTACCCCAGTGAAATAGCTGCCTGAGTAGGGTGTGAGATATTAATCATTGTAGGTCGGAACAACCAGCGTCTATCCCAATCCTGAATGTAAGGTATAAATTAATTAGCGTGCATGTATGAATAAAAAAAGTAGTATAATGTAAAAAAATACATAAGTACCTAGTTCATCACTTAGTTGGGGTCTGAACATGTAACAAGTTCTTTAATTAATAAATTACCAATTTCTGTTAATAGGTAACATGATCCATTAACAACACTCACATGTCTTTTGATAGTATAAATAGTGAATCTTAAAATGTTTTTTGGACCTTAGGGGTCACCAAATTAGTAATAAATACAGCCCAAAAAAGGTTATGAGTTCAATACAAGGAGTATAGTTCATATTATTGCATAATGAGTTTCCTATGAGTCTATGGATTTCATCCAAGGTAAAACACGACTATGAAAAGACTAGGACTAATAGGATATAACCATGTCACCTAATTGTAAATAATGGATCCAAGGTGTATATATAAGGAATCCAGGGATCATTGAGTGTTTCTAAGTCATCTTTTAGTAATACATGAGTGAAAAAATAGTCTCATACAAGGAATCCAAGCAATAAGAAACTGAAACATCATTTCAAGGATGGATCATGGTTTTTGGAGTTTATAGCGAAATGGAAGATTTTGTAAATTTTCTATATACATGATGTGTACTATTGAGTACATGCCATATACCTAGTTTAGGCTAGTACATAGAGTGCACATTAAATGAACACTTCATATTCTTTTATTTTTATTGAATTTATAGGATCGGTGTCGTGTCTTATCCCTAGAACTCCCTTCTTCTATCTGTTCCTTATGAATGATCATACATAATCACAAAATATTCTCAGATCCACTGATCTTTCATCCGTTTTTTGAATCAAACACCTTCATTTTTGTTGGAATCACCTCGATGAGTTCTTGTTTCTAATTAAATATCTATTCATGATTTATCCCCTCTCTTTAGTTATCTAAGGTTTAAAATTTTTCCTTTTTTTAGATCTACGATGTTCTAGGATAATTCATGGGCTATCATTCGAGAGTGTTCATCATTAAACATCGAGGTAGTTGGTTTTTTAGCCTTTTGGTGTTTTCCATTGAGTTATATAGGCCAAAGATTCAATTACACATTATTCTGGTATTACATTATATGGAATATAAACCTATTATCATATGCCATAGATTAATAGATTTATTAATGGTTTTAATTGATATATTATTCTAAATTGTAGGTTTGGTGGACACCTAGTGGGGGAATTTCCTTATTTGAATGTCTATAGCCTTTTGGTCCATGTTGCCTAATAGCCAGAAATCCTTTTTTTGTCTTAGTAGTTATGTTGGAATTGATTGATTTTTACAGTTTGTTAAATTCTTGTTTTATGAATTGTAACTACTTATCATATTATTAATTGATATTACCTTGGGCTACTGGATATCGTTTGGGCATGATTTTGTTACACATGGTTGTCAGAACATGGTGTAGTTAGACTATAGGAGGAATTGGCATTTAGGGCTTCCCTAGAGTTTTTGTTATATTTATATTGAAAGACCATAAGGTGGATTGATGGTTACTTATCCCACTGATTGTATAAATTATACGATCATTAGTTTAATTGGGAATGAACATTGAGTGATTCTAAAAATAGTCTGTAGTTTATCATTAAAAGACCACATCGTGAATTAACAGTGAGTATGTCCTCAGAGAGTCTTTGTTATTGTGGGACCAAAGGGGTTAGAATGTGTTATCATTCCTAGAGGATAATTACATATTAATTATATTTATGATATGTTGAACCAGGGGTATTAGACTATGAGAAAATTACCAAATGGATACTTGTGAGTGATTGATTGATTATGATGAGTATTCCAAGCCGAAACAAAATCTTGGACTCAGTTTTTCTTAATTGATATATGGTCGTCTGATACATATTCTTTTCTATTAAATGGGATAAAAATTGAAGTCTAGATCCCAGTGATAGATTATTCAATGTGTTTAATAATTAATAAATGTAAACAAATGTAATTTGGAACTATTGGATTGCTTAATTTTGAGTACTTCCTTGTTTATTTCTTCATTCTGCATATTTCCTGCTATATATATATATATTCACTTATATTTAGGAATCGATATATTCCTAGTTTGCTACAAGGATTCATCTCCCACCCCGTTTGGATCATGATTTTAGGCCTAAACAGAATATATGTTCACAAGTATATATAACAGTAATTTCCCATCTTCACCAGGTACATGATTACTGTCGGAGATGGAGAGCATGGAACCAAGATGCGAATAGTGTTACTATTGGACTTTACTACGTTCTATACAGGGGATTTAGTATTTTATTTTCATCATTCTGAATTGTTTGGTTTCTTTCTTAGTTAGATGTTACATGTATAATTTATTTATATATGTTACAGTTTTTTATACTATTAGTTTTCGAATGTATACTTATATTGTATAGTATTTTTGATTCCCCTACTGTTTACCATTTTTTCTTCTATTTTTCTCTTATTATTAAGGAATAGTTTCCCTAATATGACACCCAAGGTGATCAATGCTAGTCGGAAGCCTTTGGTGTTTATGAAATGTGATTGAGGCTATTTGACCATCTTTGTAAGTGATACCATTAGGGGACACCCTAATTTGGGACCTTACGAAGTGATATCAGAGTTGTTTCTTTTCTACTTCGTATAACTGTTGGGTGTCTATAGACATGTATATGAATGAATAGGTAGTTGGTAATATGATGTGTCTGGGATTAGCTCCCTCATGTACATGGAACTCCAATTTACCTCTAATATTTTTATTTTTTTATTTTTTCCAAATTATACAGTTGATTTGATTTCACCAATGGCTGATTCACTTGAATTGTGTTGTTATAATTGATATTCTTGAGGTTCCATTTTTGTTTCAACCCAATTAGATGAGGGTATTACAACTAATTCATCATATAAGAACTTGTTAGAGAAAAAAAATTATAACTTCTATTCATTCCATTTAAGATGTATTACAGATTTCATGATGTTGTTATAGATGTTGTGGTAGATATACTTGTTGTTATGATAGATTCTATGATATAATACCTTCTATTTTTATAGGGTATTTCTAATATGTATTGTTTAATTTGAATGTATTCCAAACATTGATCTCTGTTGTGTTATGGGTCCTCTTGGATCAGAATTTTGTGGATCATGTCTAAACATTAGTCTAATTTTTTCAAGTTATGATATGAATAAGGATGAAAAATACGATTTCTCAGAGTATGGGATCTCACGTGTCAGAATTGTTCATTCCAGGGATAGAATTTTATTATTAAGGGTTCTAGGGAATTTTTAGAGGTCTACTATCTGGAAACCCAGACTACACTGCATGTGGTGTTAGGAACACTCACCATGTGTGCTGGTGTTTGTGAAGAAACACCTTTTATCCGGTACACATCGTGTAGTATATGTTCATTTCATGTACTGTTTTATAGTGCAACTGACTATGTGAGTAGTGACATGGGATTGGGGAACATGGGTAGCACACTCCGTATAGTATGAGTACACACCGTATGAAGAGGCCATGTGTCTAGCTGTCTGACTAACGACAATTGTAGATAAAAAAGATGTTTTACAAGTTGTGTCCCTTTTAGACAAATTGTGTAGAGTCGATCATGTCTTTGATAGTGTGAATAAATGTTGAAACATGAATGGTAAATGATAATATAGGGTTAACTCATTGTGTAGTTTTACCCAAGATAGAGCAGTGTGGTTTAGTCATGTAGAAGAACTTGGGATGGAGGAAAAATTCAATACACGTTGTGTCATAGGATGAACATGTCGTGTGTAGGGGTGTTACTTGACCAAGTTTTTAAGAGGTACATTACCATGTTTAAACATAAGGGAACACACCGTGTTGAGGGTATACATGCCATATAACCCTATTTTGAAAAAAATAGAATGTTTTATTCTCTTATTTCTTTCATGAAAATCTTCCTTTCTGTCCTTGATAATCATGAAATAAGGTTTGCACTAGACCTTGCAGATTCGTTCCACCAAGACATCCTATGGTTGTACGCTAGATATGGGTCAATGGTCAGATGCTGGTAATGGTAGATTAGGGATTACTAACAAATCCTCCATTAGTGTGTATTTTAGCACCAACTATTAAACAAGACACAATTGCTGATGAATTATTTCGAGATAGATTCATTTGGTTTATGTAGACCTACCAAGGAGAACATCATGATTCCCCATCTATGGATTAGTTGATGTTATTTTTTCAGTAGTAGCATCCTATAACAATTTTAAGTGATGGAGGTCCTTGGTCTATTTATTCATGGATATAATCCATGTTGTCTACCTTTGATCATTCCAAGATACATCTAGAGGGGAAGGTGATTCTCACAACCTACATGCTACAATATTTCGTCAAGAGATGGTGGGATGTGATATCTTAGGCAGGGCACTAACTAGTAATGGATTGGGATGAGTTCATGAGGACCCTGTATCACTTTTTCTACCTAGAAAACATGAGGGCTGACTAAGAGCAAGAGTACATGGGTCTGGAATAGGGTACTCTTTTAGTTATGGGTTTTTCTTCTCACTTCAGAGAGCTGCAATGCTTCACACCCATTCTGGGGGGGGGTAGTGAGTTATATCCAACGAGGATGATTGAGGATGGTCTCAAACATTATATCTGATCCAAGTTGAACAACATCATGTTCACTTCCATTTATTTTATAGTCAACCTTGTGATGATCACTAAGATTAATCTGAGGGAGTCTAGATGTGTGATCTAGGGTTGTTCGGGATCCAGAGGTAGTAATCCTCCGACTAATATTATAAAGTGACATAGGGAGTCTATGCATGTATATCTGAGTAGAGTATATACATCTTAAGGTAGCCAGGTGGTATGATACAAGTGTGGGGAGAGTGGGCATATGAGACCTCAAGTCCCTATAGACCCATTTGAGTGCCGAGAATATAGAAAGATGGGCTATCTTCAAGATTTTCTAGTTTTTCTCACTAGTATCTAGAGAAAGGTGTTCTTCTATAACTCCACATTTCGGAGAAGAACAACCAATTTTTCATTACTCTTGGAACTAGTGTTCTTCCATCCATTTATGTGGAGGAAGAGGTTGTGGTCATGGTAGACATCCTGAAGGCATTCAGTGAAAATAGGGGGGGATAGCTTCCGGGTAGACAGGCTGGGTCGGGGGGCTATGATATATGTTAGAATTTTGCAGTGGAGTAGACCCGGTAGAAGCAGGATCCCCAACACTCAACGGTTAGAGGTATGATTCAAATTTTTCTCATTTTTATCTTATTCTCCTTTTAATACAGGGGCTTCCCATAGATTCTTATATGTTTCTATTGTATAGATATTTGGTATATGTATCAGTACATTGGATGATGTGATGTTTCTAGAAACTCTTTTGGGGATTAGTAAAGATAGTGTACTTTAGTGTACGAAGTATCTTATTGAGTTTGGTGGGTGCCACTTCTTGTGGGACCTCTATGTCATAGGATTGACCGACATCGATGTCATTCTCAGAATGGACTTGTTAGTCTCCTTCCAAAACTTTGTGGAATTCTATTGTCATAGGGTTAGTTTCACATAACCATAGGGTGAATCTTTAATATAACTGGGATGATGGGATGTCTAGGCAAGCAGAGATAGACTAGAGAATATTGGGATGGGAGGAATTACATCCTAGTTTTTAGTTTATATCTGGATGGCTATGGGAATTCACATATGAACTTTCTTCAAGTGGTGGATTGTTCTGGGAAGTCTTTCCATTCATCTTTTTATGGATTCCTTTGATGATATAATTAGATTAATCAATTGAGCATGTACCAGTAGTGGAATCATATCCATTCCTCTTTATATGATGGCTTCGCCAGAGTTATATGATCTCACAATGTTGATAAAGGAGTTTCAGGATAAGGGTTTTATCGAACCCAATACTTCTTCTTTGGATTCACCTTTCCTTCTCATGAATAAAGAAGAATGAACACTAATACTTTGCGTGGATTGTCCGAAGATGAACTAGTTGATGGTCAAGAAAAAATTTCCCTTGTTGAGGATTGACGATCCCATTGACCAGATTTGTGGATCTTGAGTGTTATAAAAGATTGAATTTAGATCCAGTTATCTTTATTTGTGCATTAGACCATCAGATATAACTCTTATATACTTTTGGAGTAGTTATGGTCAATACGAGTACATGTATATGTCATACGATCTCACAAATGCGCGGATAGTTTTCATAGCACAAATTAATCGAGTGTTCCATCCTTACATGCATACTTTTGTGGATGTATTTATGGATGATATCTTTGTGTACACTCACACTCTACTTGACCATGACCTCGATTTTGAGATCCTTTTTTGTATATTGAGAGAGCATTAGTTATATGTTATATTCTCAAAATTCCACTTTTTGATGGACCAATTTTTCTTCATGGGTTATGTAATCTCAATGACAGATGTTTCAGTATACCCAGAAAAAGTCGAAGGAGTAGTTTCCTTAGAACATTTGAAGAATGTTTTTGATGTATGATGTTTTCTAGGGCTTGATTGTTAATTAAATCACTTTATAATTTACTTATCACACATAGAAACACTTCTGACGTGCCTGACCATGAAGGGTGAAATATTCTTGGGGCTAGAATCTTGTGATTCAACCTTTCAAGAGTTGAAGTGGAGGTTGACTTCCCCACCGATGCAGATTTTTCTAGAGCCAAGAAATAGTTAAACAATTTACTATGATGCATTACGCATCATGCTAAGTTCTTTTCTTATACAGTGGGAAGTATTTGTTCCATACAGGTCCTTTCTTTTGAGAACACATGAGATGAATAACCCGACACAAAATCTCGAGTTAGTTGTAGTTGTGCATGCTTTACGCTATTGTAGACATTATCAGTTGTGAGATAATTTTGTGGTTTCCACTAAAAAAAGATGTCAAAAGTATATCTTTACTCACTGTGATATGAATTTGTGACAATGATGGTGGGATGAGTACCTTCAGTCTTTTAACTTTGATATTTCATACATTCATGGGAAAGGAAACACAATGGCTGATTTTTTGAGAAGGAGGACTCAGATAAATGCAGTTTGTGAGACTAGTAGTGAGTTGTAGCTTATGGCTCTATTATCTGATATGTCTTTAGTGGTTCATAACATACATGGTAATCTATTTCTATCTTCTTTGTTCTTTACGTCTACTCTTCTTAATAGGGTGTGAATGTGGAATCTATAAAATTTGGATGGTCTAGACCTACAGGTGTAATGACCCAAAATGATAAAGGGATAAGTGACTAAATGATGTGACTTATGTCAAAAAATATCACCTTCCTTTTCAGGATCCTACACGATTAGAACACCACAATTAAGCATGCTTGTCCTGGAGTATTGATTAGGTTGGGTGACCTTCTGGGTTTGTTCCCAGGTTTTGTGTCAATGAGAACAATGATCACTGGAAAGAACATGTGTTTTCTTGTGGGGACTATCAATAGTCAGATGACCCATTCAGGCACATGGGTGGGCCCTAGGGTGGACTATCAATTGTCAGATGACCTATTCAGGAACGTGTGTGGGCCCTAGGGAGGGGACTATGTGACTGCGGGGAAAATGGTGGTACCTAGTGGGCCAGGACTCGAAGACCTTGTAATGGTGGGGTGTCTATGCAATCACCAGCACCCAATTGTCACATTTTCTATCATATCATTATCCCAAACTTAAAATTTTCACACTACATGGTTTTAGATGTAGGGTCCACAATGAGGGAGTATTTCTCTAAGGGGGGGGGTGATGGTAACACCACAATATGATAAAGGGTTAAATGAATAAATTACATGACTCGTGTCAATAAGGTGAAGCTTATTTTTTGGTAGACTACTGGATTAGAACTCCACTGTTATGCATGCATGGCATGGAGTGGTGATCAGGATGGGTGAACTTTTGGGAAGTTTCCCAGGGTGTGTGTGAGTGAATAAAAAGAACACTAGAAAAGAGATGTGATGGCTTTTGGGGACTATCAATAGTCAGATTACATGTTTAAGCACGTGGGTGGGCCCTAGGTTGCGGACCACATGACTACGGGCCAACCGGTGGTACATAGAGAGTTAGGACTTGATGACCATGTAATGGCGGGCTGTCTATGCTGTCACCGGGATCCTTTTAAGGCATGTGGGTGGTCCCTAGGGTGGGGACCCTGTGTCTACGATGCAACTAGTAGTACCTGGTGGGTCAGGACATGATGACCATCTTATTTAGGGGTGTCTATGCTATCACCAGGACCTAGTTTTCAAATTTGGTATCAAAGGAGGAACCCTACCTTAAGTGTGGTGAACTGCATGGGTTGAGAGGTTGGTCCCAAAAAGAGGATGGTGTGCACTAGGGGGGGTGGTGATTGTGAAACCTCAAAACTATAAAGGGTTAAATGACTAAATGATATGACTCATGTCAATATTGTGAGATTTCTTTTTCAAAATCCTAACATATTAGAACTCCACAATTAAACGTTCTTGGACTGGAGTAGTGATCAGGATGGGTGACCTTCTGGGATATTTCCTAGGGTGTATGTGAGTGAGGAAAAAGCACACTAGCAAGGACATGTGGGGGAATGTGTGGACTATCAATAGTTAGATTACCCATTCAGGAATGTGGATGGGCCCCATGGTGGGGACTACATGTCATTGGGGTAACTGGTGGTATGTCACGCCCAGACTTTTTGAGGTATGCGTTCAATTTTAAATTTTTGTTTCATAAATTAATTGTATGTTTATTTAAGTTGTTGGGTTATAGAATGGGCTGAACCCGATACGGCGCATGGGCAGGGCACGGGTGAAGCCGTGCAACTTCGCCGGTTGATACGCGTTCCTGATGCGCATACGTTAAATAACCGGATAAATTTTTATTATGTCTTTATTGTTTATTATTGTATTATTATTATTATTATTATTGTTATTATTATATTATTATTATTGTTATTATTATCTTATAATTATTATGATATTATTATTACTACTAATGTATTATTATTATTATTATTTTATTGTTATGCGTTTATTATTATTAAGATTATGATTATTATTATTACTATTAATATTATTATTTATAATATTATTATGAAAATAATATTATTGTTATTAAAATGTTGTTGTGTTTTTTTCCGGTTTTCCTCCTCCCTGAAACCCTAGCCGCCACCTTTTCCTTTTTCATTTATTTTTTTTATTTTTATTGTTATTATTTTGTGTCTTCCTCCCCACGTTTCCTCTCCCCCGTTTCTTTTCTTTTTCTTTCTTCTCCTTCCGCCGCTGCTGCACCCTCCCTCACCGCGCCTCCCTCTTCTTCCTCCTCTCCCCCAACCGGCGTTCTTCTCCTCACCCGCACCTCCCCGCTCCCGCCGGACCCATAGCGGACCAGCCACGCTGCACCGCGCCACTGCCGCACCCGCGCCGGATCAGATCCCCACACCCCTCCCTGTTTACCGTCCTTCCCGCTCGGCCGCGCCGAGTCCTGCCTCGCACCACTTTTCTCCTCCCCTTCACCAACAGCCGCACCCTGCTACTCCCGCGCAACAACTCTCCCGACCTGCTGCACACCGCACAAGACCCCAGCCGGCGCTCCCGCCTCTGCTATGCCGCTCCAGCACCCCTCGCCGACCGCCGCCCCTGCCTCTTCTTCTTCCCTTCTTCTTTCTCTTCCCCTTCTTTTCTTCTCCTCCTTCTCTTCGTCTTCTTCTTTCTTTCCTCCTCCTCTTCTTCCTCTTTTCTTCCTTCCCCCTTGCCCAGCCGAAGCCCTCCGCCTGCTGCCTCCCGGCTTTCCATGCTACGCACTCGTTCCCCAGCAGCCTCTCACCCGACCGAGCTTCCCATTTCTCTTCTTGCCCAGCCAACGATCGCACACCACCACTGCTCCGCCGGACAGGGTCACGCTGCACCTCCCTGCTCGGTCGGCGCCCATCTTCTCTACTCACCATCAGGTTTGTTTTACTTTTTTTTTATTTTTTTTTATTTATTTTATTTTATTATTTTAATTCATCTAATATGATTTTTGGTTTTCTTTATTTATTATTATTAATATGTTAATTATTATATCATTACTATAAATATTAATATGTTATTATTATAATTATTTAAATAATAATATTATTAACATTATTATTATTATTATTATTATTGTTATTATTGTATTGTTATTATTATTATTATTATTATTGTTATTATTGTATTATTATTATTATTATTATCATATTAATATTATTATTATGTTAATAATACTATTATTATTATACTACTATTGTTATAATTATTATTAATATTAATATTATTATTATTGTTATTATTATTATTTATAATTATTATTATCATTCCTATTATTATTGCTATTGTTATTATATTATTATTATTATTCTATTATGTTATTATTACTATTATTATTATTATTATTTTGTTATTGTTATTATTATTATCATCATTATTATTACGTTAACAATTTTTTCTGAACCGTTGAGCGTTCGGCTGTTTTTAGGACCTGGTTGACGGCTCAAGGCGGTGCGATCGCGGCGCAACTGGAGTCTTGCGCCGTGTCTTCTTCCGCGCCTGTTTGAGGTAGGTGATTCCACACTCACTTATCTCTTGGCGATCATTTGCGTGCTGGTTTAATTTTTTTTATCACCCTGCTAATTAGTTTTCATATTGACAAATTAGTTTTAATTACTTTTTAAATGCGCATTTTATTTGCCAGTGGTGTATTTATGTGCTGCAAGTCCTTTCTTTTATTGCTGAAACTCACTTTGCCTGGTTATTATTATTTTTCAACTGTGCAGTGTGTGTTAGGAAGTTCGGATGACGCAGGTTGTGTGTTGGCATGTCAGAATGTGTTTTATTATAAAAAGGGGGATTTTGGGTGACTTTTTAACCTTTAAAAAAAATTGTTGCAACATGTTTGAGAACTGTTAAATAATTTTTCTTAGTGGTTTTTCTTAAATAACAAATTGATTTCGTTAAGTTATGCGTCTAGTTTTATTTAAAGCATATGCAGTGCGGTTTATGTTTTTTAAAAAGAAAAGTTTTGGTGCGTGTATGGTTTTCAAAGAGGATATCAGTGTGCAGGTGACCTGTTTGGCTCGAAGTGCTAATGTGACATGCTATATGAACTTTGATCTTAGGTGAGCACAAGGAGGGAAGCCTGGGTATTAGGTGGGGAGACTGGGACTAGTGAGCTAGTGTTCCGGAGATGACCCGACCCGGTTTCACTAGTAGGTTTGACGACGGCAACACTAACTAAACTTATCATATCTGAGGGTCGTGGCCTTCTAAGACACATGTTCTGAGGGTTGTGGCCTTCTAAGCCACGTTATCTGAGGGTCGTGGCCGCCTAAGCCACGTTTCACCGAGACACGACGTTCTGGGATCTCGCTAGCCTAGTACCCATAGGGCTTTTCCCATCCTTTTGTGCCACCAGTTACTTTGCGTGCATGCTGATACGTGACATGTCACTTGAGCTACTATCCTAATGTGTTTATCTTGAACTGCCTCTCTTTTAAATCATTTTATAAAAACCATTGTCTTTTGCACATCATTCTATCTTTATTTCAGCATTGCATTTGTTTGTCTTTTGATAGTTGTGCATGAAATCTTTTATTGGTGATATACTGTTGGGCGATTGCTCACACCCTACTTACACCCTTGGGTGTAAGTAGACTTGTTTACTTCTGATATAGGTAGGGGTCCAGCTTTTGGGAGCAGTGGTTCAGGTTGTTAGCGGGACCATCTACGTGGCATTTTGGTGGTGGCCTGGAGGCGGTGTCCTTACACCGGGCGACAGTCCTTAGGTTGGTCTTTGGTTATCATGTTTTGGTGTTATTTGGGTTTTGAGTACTTGTAAACCAAAAACCTGTTTGGTTATCTACATGTTTGATTGTGACCTTTATCTCTGTTTGGTTTACTTTGGTTGGCTGCTTTACATTTTTTCACTCGGGTAAACCGTTTCCAAGGTTTATTTTGATACCCGGGCACTTGTGCCAGCCCGTGGGGATCGGGAACGCCCTTCGGGGCTTGCCGCGGGCCGAGTCGGGTGTCAGTTCGGATGGCGACCCGATTCGGTTCGTGACAAAATGGTATCAGAGGGAGGTTGGTTGTTGGGGGTTTATGTTATTTGGGATGAGTTGGGTTGTACATGAGTTGGGTCTGTCGGGGCTCAGAATTCATGTTGCGAGTAGGGTGCCTGGCCAGCACGCCTCGTGACAGATACTGAGTCACCATGGGATGTCAGGGTGCTTGTTTCACTTTCTTTCTGGGTGGGACGTGCAGGCTGCAGACTGTGCGTGGACAGCAGATAAGGAAAGTAAAGCTTTTATATGGTTTGTTTTTGCATGATTGGTTTATTGATGAATAATTATCTTGTTGGAAAAATTTATTCCCTTTTTATTGATGGTTTCCTTTCTTGATTGCTGCTCTTTTTCAGTAAGATGCCTCCCCAGAGAGTTCCCATGCATCCACGGGAGGAAGCCGGAGAGAGTTCTCCCGCGCCGCTTGATCAGAGATTTGTTGAGGCGATGGTCCGAGCCATTCATGCTTTAGGACAAGGGGCGACTCCTGCCCCCGCCCCTGTTCCAGCTAGAGGGGAGGATTTCAGCTCCAGAAAGGATAGAGCTCAGGAGTTTCATAGGAGCAAACCTCCTTCTTTCCGAGGTGGTTCAGAACCTCAGGAGGCAGAGGAGTGGCTTTAGAAGATAGAACGCATGTTCGATTTCCTTGACATGCCTGAGGAAGTCAGGGTGAAGTGCGCCTCGTTCCAGCTGGAGGGTTCCAGTCGCAAATGGTGGGAATCAGTGGTCCAGGCCGGGAAGCATGAGCACATGAGCTGGAAGGATTTCAAGGGTATCTTCAACGAGCAGTATTGTCCAGAGTTTTTAGCCTATGCCAGATCTCGGGAGTTCATGGAGCTATCGTAGGGGAATCAGACAGTGATGGAGTATGCCAATCGCTTTGCTGAACTGGTACGGTACGCACCTGAGATAGTTTCGAGCGAATTATTGAAAGCTCGGAAGTTTGAGAAGGGCCTTCGACCAGAAATTCACTCCCAGGTTTTGTTGTTCAAACTGAAGACTTATGCTGAGGTGGTCGATCGTGCTTGTATGGCCGAGATTGACCAGAAGGGAAAGTCGGTGTTTTTTGGATCAGTGTCAGGGCTTGGTAGTGGCAGTTCATCTGAGAAGAAGAGGAAGCGTGATGAGCAATGGAAGAAGGGTGATGGCAGCTCAGGTCATCCTCCCAGGCAGTTTCCATCTAGGGCTTCTAGTGCAGGGTCTGTTGATGCCATCAGTGCGGAAGGGCAGGGCACATCCGACCTGTTTGTCCAAACCCTCCCTGACCATGCAATGGATGTGGAATGGTGGGACATCTACAGCGCTTCTGTAGGACTGCACGCCCTTATCAGAGTGGGGCTGGATCAGTGGCTTCTAGAGGGGTATCAGTTTAGTCAGAGCCGACCAGGACGACAGGATCTCGGTTTGGTGGGCGTGGTGGTAGGACCGGATCGTCTTCAGGGCAGAGCCATATCAGGGCAGAGCCTCAGGCGAGCGGTCTCTCTTAGGCAGGGACCAGGCAACTGCATGTTGTGGATCAGGCACCAGCGGGATCTGATGCAGGGCCTTCGACGGTTCGAGGTACTATTCTGGTTGCATTTTCTATATCTGCAGTTTTATTTGATACTGGTGCTTCAGTTTCTTTTATATCTTCTCGTTTTGTGAATCTGCTGAACCTACCATCCGAGCTTTTATCGTGTGCTATGGAGTTGGTAACGCCGTTGGGGAAAAAGAGGGAGCAAGGCCTTAAGTGCCGATCGTGCGCACTATCTGTGTCGGGTGTCGAGATGGAATGGGATTTCTTGGTCCTTGACATGGACCTATTTGATGTGATCCTCGGTATGGACTGGCTGGTGCGCTTCCAGGCGCACATTGATTGCTATCAACGCCGAGTCAGCTTTACAGCACCAGATGGGACTCCTCAGCTATTTCATGGAGAATGGGATCCTCGGTCGGGACGTGCAGGACCTCCACTCCCTGAGCTTGGAAATCTTGCTTATCAGTTATCGTCGCTTGCGCTGGAGGATGATGGTGGTATTTCACAGAGCGGGTTACCTCGTGTAGTGGATGAGTTTCCAGAGGTTTTTCCAGATGATTTTTCTGGCTTACCCCCAGAGCGAGACGTGGAGTTCTCGATTGAGTTGGCGCCGGGAACACAGCCTATATCTCTTCCCTCATATCGCATGGCCCCCACCGAATTGAGGGAATTAAAGATACAGATGGACGATTTGGAATCCAAAGGATTCATTCGCCCGAGCGTGTCTCCTTGGGCCGCACCGGTTTTATTCGCGAAGAAGGCCAATGGAACCCTTCAGTTGTGCATTGATTACCGGAAGTTGAACAATGTAACCATCAAGAATAAATACCCTTTGCCTCGGATTGACGATTTGTTTGACCAGCTGAAGGGGGAAAAGTGGTTCTCCAATATTGATTTGCGTTCGGGATACCACCAGCTCAGGGTGAGAGAAGCAGATATCCCGAAGACGGCTTTCCGAAGCAGGTACGGTCACTTCGAGTACTTGGTCATGCCTTTCGGACTGACGAACACTCCTGCAGTTTTTATGGCACTCATGAATAGGGTGTTCCACCAATATCTCGACTCATTTTTCGTGGTATTCGTGGATGACATCCTGGTCTACTCTGGATCTGAGGAGGAACATGAGCATCACCTGCGCGTTGTTTTGGGCACCTTGCGGGATCACCGCCTGTATGCCAAACTCTCGAAGTGCACTTTCTGGATCAGGGAAGTGAAGTTTCTGGGGCATGTCGTCTCAGAACATGGGGTTTCAGTGGATCCCGAAAAGATCAGGGCAGTTATGTCTTGGGAGCAGCCGAGAAATGTGTTTGAGATCAGGAGTTTTCTGGGCTTGGCTGGTTATTACAGGCGCTTTGTCCGGGACTTCTCGCGGCTTGCCTCCCCCATGACCGCACTCACCCGGAAAGGGATGAAGTTTGAGTGGAGCCCACAGTGCCAGACATCTTTTGAGGAGCTGAAGTAGCGGTTGACCACCGCACCTGTATTGACCCTACCGGAGTCAGGAAAGGGCTATGTGGTGTACTGTGATGCGTCAGGTACGGGCCTTGGATGTGTGCTCATGCAGGATGACCATGTTGTGGATTATGGTTCTCACCAACTCTGGCCGCATGAGAAGAACTATCCGACTCACAACTTAGAGTTGGCGGCAGTGATGCATGCTTTGAAGACATGGCACCACTATCTTTTTGGGGAGAAGTTTGTGGTATATTCTAACCACAAGAGCCTGACCTATATTTTCTCTCAGAGGGATCTCAATTTGAGGCAGCGCCGTTGGGTCGAGTACCTGCAGGGTTTTGATATTGATATTGTCTATACCCCTGGCAAGGGTAATGTGGTAGCTGACGCATTGAGCAGAAAAGTACCAGTGCAGGCGTTGAAGAAGTCCAGCGATGAGTGGACTTTGATGGGGCTCTTTGCCCAGTTGCATTTGGAGAGCAGGGAGCACAGTGGAGGTACTTTCTTGGCTATCATCCAGTTGACTCCTGCCCTTCTAGAGTTGATTCAGCAGGAGCAGCCTGGTGATGAGTTTTGTCAGCGATCTATGCAGTTTCTCCATAGTGGGGAGACTCCTTCTGATTGGTCTTTGTCTTCCCAGAGGGTCCTATGCTTCAAGGGCCGTGCTGTAGTGCCGTTGTCTCTGCGAAGGGTGGTGATGCAGGATAGCCACCAGTCTCATTGGGCCGTCCATCCTGGTACCACCAAGATGTACTACGATGTTCGTCGCCAGTTTTTGTGGCCAGGTATGAAACGGGACATAGCCGACTTCGTATCCCGATGTTACACTTGCCAGCAAGTGAAAGCAGAACATTAGAGACCATCTGGCCTACTCCAGCCATTACCCATTCCTACCTGGAAGTGGGACGAGGTCGCCATGGACTTCATCATTGGCCTGCCTCGTACACCACGAGGGAGGAATGCTATCTGGGTGGTAATTGACCGTTTGACCAAGTCTGCTCACTTCATTCCAATCAGAGACACAGCGAAGGTAGAGGAACTGGGCCGCTTGTATGTTCAGGAGGTGGTCAGACTTCATGGTGTGCCGTCGGCAGTTGTTTCTGACAGGGACCCCCGCATTACATCACAGTTTTGGGGAGGCCTCCAGGAGGCTTTGGGGTCGCAGATTAAGATGAGCACGGCATACTATCCGCAGACCGATGGCCAGACGGAGCGGGCGAATCAGATTCTGGAAGACATGCTCCGAGCCTGCGTGCTAGATTTTGGAGGCTCATGGGATAGCCATTTGGGGCTGGTCGAGTTTGCTTACAATAACAGTTACCAGTATTCCATCAGAATGGCACACTTTGAGGTGCTCTATGGCCGGCCTTGTCGGTCTCCTTTGTGTTGGGCTGAGGTAGGAGAAGCCTCGCTCTTGGGAACGAGTCTTGTACAGGAGACGTCTGAGAAGGTCAAGCTGATTAGGCAGCGGTTGTTGACAGCTCAGAGTCGCCACAAGTCTTATGCAGATCAGAGGCGGTGGGTCATTGAGTTTTCAGTGGGGGACAGAGTGTTCCTGAAAGTGGCCCCTCGCTTGGGTCACCGCCGTCTGGGGAAACAGGGGAAGCTGACACTGAGATTTGTCGGACCATTCGAGGTTCTTAAGCGGATTGGCAAGGTGGCATACAGGCTAGCTTTGCCCTCGTAGTTGACATCGATTCACGACGTATTTCATGTCTCCAAACTGAAGAAGTACAACCCCGACCCGTCGCATGTGCTGAATTGGGAGGAGCTGGAGATAGAGTCCGACTTGTCTGTGGTCGAGCGACCGGTGCGTATAGTGGATTCTCGGGAAAAGGTGCTGCTTGGAAAGTCCATTCCTCTGGTCCGTGTTCTGTGGCAGAACGGGAACGATGAACACAAGACTTGGGAGCGGAAGTCATGGGTTGACCAGGAGTACCCATTTCTGTTCTCTGATCAGGCTTTGAGCTGACTTTCCAAGGGCGGAAAGTTTTCATGGTGGGGAGAATTGTCACGCCCGGACTTTTTGAGGTATGCGTTCAATTTTAAATTTTTGTTTCATAAATTAATTGTATGATTATTTAAGTTGTTGGGTTATAGAATGGGCTGAACCCGATGCGGCGCATGGGCAGGGCACGGGCGAAGCCGTGCAACTTCGCCGGTTGATACGCGTTCCCGATGCGCATACGTTAAATAACCGGATAAATTTTTATTATGTCTTTATTGTTTATTATTGTATTATTATTATTATTATTATTATTGTTATTATTATATTATTATTATTGTTATTATTATCTTATAATTATTATGATATTATTATTACTGCTAATGTATTATTATTATTATTTTAATGTTATGTGTTTATTATTATTTAGATTATGATTATTATTATTACTATTAATATTATTATTTCTAATATTATTATGATAATAATATTATTGTTATTAAAAAGTTGTTGTGTTTTTTGCCGGTTTTCCTCCTCCCCGAAACCCTAGCCGCCACCTTTCCTATTTTCATTTTTTTTATTGTTATTATTTTGTGTCTTCCTCCCCACGTTTCCTCTCCCCCGTTTCTTTTCTTTTTCTTTCTTCTCCTTCCCCCGCTGCTGCACCCTCCCTCGCCGCGCCTCCCTCTTCTTCCTCCTCTCCCCCAGCCGGCGTTCTTCTCCTCACCCGCACCTCCCCGCTCCCGCCGGACCCGCAGCGGACCAGCCACGCTGCACCGCGCCACTGCCGCACCCGCGCCGGATCAGATCCCCACACCCCTCCCTGTTTACCGTCCTTCCCGCTCGGCCGCGCCGAGTCCTGCCTCGCGCCACTTTTCTCCTCCCCTTCACCAACAGCCGCACCCTGCTACTCCCGCGCAACCACTCTCCCGACCTGCTGCACACCGCACAACACCCCAGCCGGCGCTCCCGCCTCTGCTGCGCCGCTCCAGCACCCCTCGCCGACCGCCGCCCCTGCCTCTTCTTCTTCCCTTCTTCTTTCTCTTCCCCTTCTTTTCTTCTCCTCCTTCTCTTCTTCTTCTTCTTTCTTTCCTCCTCCTCTTCTTCCTCTTTTCTTCTTTTCCCCCTTGCCCAGCCGAAGCCCTCCGCCTGCTGCCTCCCGGCTTTCCCTGCTACGATCCCGCTCCCCAGCAGCCTCTCGCCCGACCGACCTTCCCATTTCTCTTCTTGCCCAGCCAACGATCGCACACCACCACTGCTCCACCGGACAGGGTCACGCTGCACCTCCCTGCTCGGTCGGCGCCCATCTTCTCTACTCACCAGCTGGTTTGTTTTACTTTTTTTTATTTTTTATTATTTATTTTATTTTATTATTTTAATTCTTCTAATAAGATTTTTGGTTTTCTTTTGTTATTATTATTAATATGTTAATTATTATATCATTACTATAAATATTAATACGTTATTATTATAATTATGTAAATAATAATATTATTAACATTATTATTATTATTATTATTGTTATTATTGTATTGTTATTATTATTAATATTATTATTGTTATTATTGTATTATTATTATTATTATTATTATCATATTATTATTATTATTATGTTAATAATACTATTATTATTATACTACTATTGTTTTAATTTTTATTATTATTATTATTATTATTATTGTTATTATTATTATTTATAATTATTATTATCATTACTATTATTATTGCTATTTTTATTATATTATTATTATTATTCTATTATGTTATTATTACTATTATTATTATTATTATTTTGTTATCGTTATTATTATTATCATCATTATTATTAGGTTAACAATTTTTTCTGAACCGTTGAGCGTTCGGCTGTTTTTAGGACCTGGTTGACGGCTCAAGGCAGTGCGATCGCGGCGCAACTGGAGTCTTGCGTCGTGTCTTCTTCCGCGCCTGTTTGAGGTAGGTGATTCCGCACTCACTTATCTCTTGGCGATCATTTGCGTGCTGGTTTAATTTTTTTTATCACCCTGCTAATTATTTTTCATATTGACAAATTAGTTTTAATTACTTTTTAAATGCGCATTTTATTTGCCAGTGCTGTATTTATGTGCTGCAAGTCCTTTCTTTTATTGCAGAAACTCACATTGCCTGGTTATTATTATTTGTCAACTGTGCAGTGTGTGTTAGGAAGTTCGGATGACGCAGGTTGTGTGTTGGCATGTCAGAATGTGTTTTATTATAAAAAGGGGGATTTTGGGTGACTTTTTAACCTTTAAAAAAAATTGTTGCAACATGTTTGAGAACTGTTAAATAATTTTTCTTAGTGGTTTTTCTTAAATAACAAATTGATTTCGTTAAGTTATGCATCTAGTTTAATTTAAATCATATGCAGTGCGGTTTAAGTTTTTAAAAAGAAAAGTTTTGGTGCGTGTATGGTTTTCAAAGAGGATATCAGTGTGCATGTGACCTGTTTGGCTCGAAGTGCTAATGTGACATGATATATGAAATTTGTTCTTAGGTGAGCACAAGGAGGGAAGCCGGGGTATTAGGTGGGGAGACTGGGACTAGTGAGCTAGTGTTCCGGAGATGACCCGACCCGGTTTCACTGGCAGGTTTGACGACTGCAACACTAACTAAACTTGTGATATCTGAGGGTCGTGGCCTTCTAAGCCACGTGTTCTGAGGGTTGTGGCCTTCTAAGCCACGTTATCTGAGGGTCGTGGCCGCCTAAGCCACATTTCACCGAGACACGACGTTCTAGGATCCCGCTAGCCTAGTACCCATAGGGCTTTTCCCATCCTTTGGTGCCACCAGTTACTTTGCGTGCATGCTGATACGTGACATGTCACTTGAGCTACTATCCTAATGTGTTTATCTTGAACTGCCTCTCTTTTAAATCATTTTATGAAAACCATTTTCTTTTGCACTTCTTTCTATCTTTATTTCAGCATTGCATTTGGTTGTCTTTTGATAGTTGTGCGTGGAATCTTTTATTGGTGATATCCTGCTGGGCGATTGCTCACACCCTACTTACACCCTTGGGTGTAAGTAGACTTGTTTACTTCTGATATAGGTAGGGGTCCAGCTTTTGGGTGCAGTGGTTCAGGTTGTTAGCGGGACCATCTATGTGGCATTTTGGTGGTGTCCTGGAGGCGGTGTCCTTACACCGGGCGACAGTCCTTAGGTTGGTCTTTGGTTATCATGTTTTGGTGTTATTTGGGTTTTGAGTACTTGTAAACCAAAAACCTGTTTGGTTATCTACATGTTTGACTGTGACCTTTATCTCTGTTTTGTTTACTTTGGTTGGATGCTTTACATTTGTTCACTCGGGTAAACCGTTCCCAAGGTTTATTTTGATACCCGGGCACTTGTGCCAGCCCGTGGGGATCGGGAACGCACTTCGGGCCTTGCCGCGGGCCGAGTCGGGCGTCGGTTCGGATGGCGACCTGATTCGGTTCGTGACATGGTACCTAGTGGGTCAGGACCCGATCTCCAGGTAATGTCGGGGTGACTATGCTGTCACCGGGACCCATTTGTCAAAACAAAAGAGTATGTCAGGAGAGGATCCGACTCCTGGGTGGATCATAAGCGAGTATGAAGTCACAAGTTTTCATGGATGCGTAATGGTGTTAGTAGACATAAATATGGAACTTGTGCGTGATTTTCATTCCTCCATTTGGGATGTTCATCCTGGTGTAATTAGGATGTATCATGATTTACTCCATCAGTATTGGTGGCCATGTTTGAAGAAATATGATTCTGGTTTTGTAATGAGATGTTCCACATTTCTGCATATGAAAGCGAAGCATCAAAAACCAGAATGGATTTTACAATTGTTACCCTTTCTATAGTGGCATTGGAATGATGTTGTGATGGATTTTATGATGGGGTTACTGAGGTAACCTTGAGTTAATGGACCGATTTGGTTTTCCATTGATAGTCCCATGAAAGATTCACACTTATTACCGATCATGAATACCTCTAGTATATATGAGATGTTAATTTTTTCATAGGAGAGATTGTATGTTTACCTGGGGTTCTAAACTCTATCATTCTAGATTCAGATTCCTATTTTACTGTTCATGTTTGGTAAGGACTATAGAGGGGTTTGGGTACACATGTACTTTTGAGTAAAGCATACCATCCGCAGGCATATGGACAATCCGAGCATATAAGTCATGTGTTGGAGGAAATGATTCAACCATGTATCCTATATTTTTTGGGATCATGGGAGGGACACAAGCCCCTAATGGAGTTTTCCTACAATAACTGTTTTCAATTGAAGATTCATATGGAACCATAAGAGGCATTGTATGGTAGGCCATGCCGATTTCCACTATGTTGGATAGAGGCAGGAGACACATCTAAACAGGGACCATGTCTTTTCTAGGAGACTACTGAGCAAGTGTAGTTGATTCAGAAGAGAGTGGATAATATATAGTCTCACAAGAAATCTTATGTTGATCGATAGAGATGACCTCTAGAGTTCGAGGTCGGAGATCATGTTTTCTTGTGTGTTTGACTGTGGTTGGGACACAAGAATATTAGGAGACATGGAAAGCATTCACTGATATATTTCAGTCCATTTCAAGTTTTGGAGAGAGTTGGGACGTTTTCATATGATTTATAGTGACCTCATAGGTACCGAGCTATTCACTGCATCTTCCATGTTTATCATCTATGACGTTACTTTTCATACTCATCTCACATTTTCCATCCTGAGGATTCACTCTTCTTACCGATCATGGAGACCATTATTATTGATGAGATGGATGTTTTTTGTGTCCGTGATATTGTAATTTTTCATGGGGTTCTGTACTCTATCATTTAAGATAGGGATGCATGTTTTACTTCTTGTGTTTGGTGGGGACTATGGAGGGATTTGGGTACATAAGTACTTTTGAGTAAAGCTTACCATCACTAAACTGGCGGCCAGTCCGAGCATATGAGTTAGGTGTTAGAGGAAATTCTTCAAGAATGAGTCCTAGATTTTGGGGGTTCTTGGGAGGGACACAAACCACTCACGGAGTTTTCATACAGTAATAGTTTTAAGGAGATGATTCAGATGGAACGTTATGATGTTTTGTATGGTAGGCCCGGACAATTACACATATATTGGCTAGAGGTAGGAGACACATCTATAATGGGACCATATCTTGTCCAAGAGACCACTAATCAACTGGATTTGATTTAGAAAAGGGTGGATACCGCATATTCTCGCTACAAATCTTTTGTTGATCGAAAGAGATGACCTCTAGAGTTTGAGGTCAGAGATCGGGTTTTATTGTGTGGAAGACCGAGGTTAGGACACAATAGGATTATGAGATGGGGAATGATTTCCCCAAGATATTTCGGTCTAGTTGAGGTTTTGGTGAGATTTGTAATGGCTTCTTATTGATTTGAGTTACCTCATAGGTATGAAGCTATGCATGATGTCTTCCATTTTTCTCAGATACGACATTACTTTTCAAACTCGTCTCATATTTTCCATCCTGGGGAGGTTGAGTTATATGTTGATGCATCCTTCTAGAGAACCATATATAGATTTTGGTTCATAGTATGAAGGAATTTTTTACATTCTATTCCTTTGGTATTTGTCCTATGGTAGCATGTGTGGGTACTTGATGATACATGATAGAGGGAGGCCGACATGCGACCACAGTGGCCAGTGTTTTTGGACGTTTCATCTTCACCTCACTTGGAAGGGAAATTTGAGGATGAAATGATTTATGAGGGGGAATTGTTATAACTTGGATCTTCATTTCACGCATTAATCATGATTTTCGTGGTTTTTTAGGGAATTGGATGATTTCAGAAATTTTTTATGTACAAACCATGTACTCTTGAGTACACAATGTGTACCCAGTAGCTGCATGTAACTGTGTACTGGTCATGTAACAACCCAATACATGGACATGTGTAATGCCTAATGTGGGGACCGTTTTTTGCAAGTACATAGTGCGTACATTAAATGAACATGTTTTCTACTTCCATTTTTATTGGATTAATCAAACCATTGTCACATCTCATCTCCACAACTCGCTAATTCTGGTCGTTCCTCTCAACGGAGCATATGAAATCAACGAATCATCTCCAATCCATCATTCTCTCATCTATTCTCCAAATGAAGCACCATTTGTTGAGTTGTAAAAATCTCAGTGATTTCGTGGTTATTCCTAAATCTCTTTTCATGATTTATCCTCTCTCTTGAGTTGTCCAAGGATGAACATTTCTGAAATTTTGTAGATCTATAACGTTTTAGGCCAATTCAATGTTCGACGTTCAAGTGTGTTCATAGTAAAACGTCAACAAATGTGTTTTCATTTCTTTTGGAGTTAGTATTTTTGTTATATATATTCCTATGTTCAAATTACCCTTGAATCAGGTAATTGTTGTTAAGGAATTTAACCATATTATCATCTTCCATATATTGACTGATATATTAAGGGGTTTTATTGATATATTACGTGAAATTTCATTTTTATGTGACACCATATTGGAGGATTTCTTTATTTTAATGTTTATGGGTGATTGGTCCTGGTTCCCTAAGCGTCAGACCTTGTTTCCATCCCTTTCTTGTTAGGTTGGAATTGATTAGTTGTTGGTTTTTATTTAATGTCTATTTTATAAATTGTAATTGTTTATCCTTATAATGGTTGATATTACCTTAGGTTGTAGGATATTGTTTGTGCGTGACTGTATTAAACTGGGTTGTGAGAACCTAGTGTAGTTAGACCATAGAGGGAATAGACATTGAGGGTTTACGCATAGCGTTTGTTTTATTTAAATTGTGAGACCATAAAGGAGATTGATGGTTAGTACTCTCTCATAGTGTGTATAGAGAAACGTCATGACACCAAAGGGGGAATGGATGTTGATTGCTTCCTCAGATAGTCTATAGTTTATCATTAAAATACAACATGGCGAATAGATGGTCAGTTATTCCTTAAAGAGTATTTTTTTGTGGGTCCAAAGGGGTTAGACTATGTGAGCTTTCCTATAGGGCCATTATATATTTATTGAAATGATTATATACAATGAATCAGAGGTGTTATACAATTTGAAATATCAATGGTGGGTTACTTTCAATTGATTGATTTATTGTTACATGACTTCCATGAAAAATAACAATCATGTACTCGGTCATACTTTATAGTTAGATGATCTTCTAAGACATCTTAATTTTTATTATATAGGGGATACAAAACTTAGGCTAGATCTCTGTATTTTATTATTCAATGGTTTGAATAATTAATGAATGAAAATTATTGTAACTGGAAACTATAATATTTTTAATTTTGATTACCTGTATATTTCATCATTTTTCATATTTTTTTCTATATATATATTCACAAAATGTTAGGCACAGATCTTTTGGTGGTTGCCTATTGGGATTCATCTCAGTCCGGGATTGAGTCATTCTATTGGGCCCAAATAGATTATATGGTTGTAGGTATAGATAAAGGATATCATCCTTCTTCATCAGATACATGATTTATATTAGAGCTTTAGAGAAAGGGACGATGTTGTGGCTTTCAATGCTAATGGGGTTTACTGTTTTTCATAATTTGGTTTCATTATTTTCATTCCCAAATTTTAAAATGTTTGGATTTTTACCTAGTTACATGTAACATGAATCTGTTATTTGTATATGTTGTAGTAGTTTATACTATGAGTTTTCTACTGTTTACTTCTATTTTATGGTATCACTGATTCTACTATAGTTTATAGTTTGTTAATGTCATGATACTCAACCAATGAGGGAATAATTTTCTGGCTATCTCACACAATGCCAGCGCTTCTAGTTATCATCCACTAAATTTCAAGGAAATGCACTCGAGGCTATGTGACCAACTGGGTAAGGTGAACCATTGGGTGGCACCTAGATTTGATACGTTGCACAAAAAGATATTGATGGGGTTCTAGTTTGGTCTTAACCTAAGAAAATATTAATTGATATCATAAATGATTCCTTTAGTGTTCATGAGATTTCCTCGTGAATACAAGGTGAGCTCATGTTATCCCCTCAAATTTGATAATCAATTCACATAATATGTCAATTGATTATAGACCTTCATTTCATTAATGGGAATATTCTAATTAGCATTGAAACCACTTATTTAATGAATTTAAGGAATTTTCAAAATGCAAGGATCACTCTAATACATTCTATTAACATAGTAAGGGGTGTTACAGACATGTAACCAATTATTCTTTTACAAATCATTGTGTCATTAAATATAGTTCCTACTTGGAATTCCATGTATCACCCATGGAATAAGTATGATAAACCATTGATTCCATCCATGGAATTCTTACTTGGTAATCCATGGGTTATCCATGGTGTTAATAACATTCAATATATAAGGAAAATAATGTGACAAACTCATTTTAAGGTTAATATTTAAACAGTTACCATTTCATTTAATCGAACTCAGTCATTTTACTGATGCATGTTACTTATATTTATATGGTGTATTTGAAAAGTTAGTCACCAACATTGGTAATTCAAATATACAAACTAGTCAAAGCATATAGATAGCTCTTTGGTTCATTAATCATTTAAAAAACAAAACTTAGTGTTTAAAATTCCATTAGGGGCCATGTCCTAACGATTACGTATCTCGACATAAAATTAAGGCGTAAGAAAATTAAACATTATAAACATATAAATAAAAATTATATTCACTACTTTTTAGCTTGAGGACCTCACAACGTGATTTAGGGATTTTTTAAAAAAATGATCTTTCTTATCACAATAATAATTTTTTACCTTTTCCATATTAAATAGGAAACATTATATATTAATATTTACAGGGGATTCCATATAAATACATTACTTCATTGATTTATATTCTAACTAATGTGATGTTGGAAATTTATTAGTACATTTATTAAATTGAGGACATGGAAAGGGACCCTACCTCATGTGGCACCAAGTTGTTCACTTCATATGTTAACTCTATCTAACTATGCCGTATTGATCCACCAATAACAATTTGAACCTTCAAAAACATATAATGACACATTTCCCCAATTGGAACACTCGAATTGTCATGAGCATTGGAAGGTGATCCTTAAATATATGCTTATATGAATATACTAGCCTCCACTAGCCTACACATACATGTTTCATTTACATACATAGGAATTTCATTACTTATACATGTATTTCACTACCATGGATGAAATTACATGTTACAGGGGAACCTAAACATATATATATATATATATATACTTTCCTATGAACATTCAGTTGAGTTTCCTTAGTCCCGGCAACTCAAAACCACACGAAAGAGTGAAAACCAATAGAAGAAAAATAAAAGGGTCCTTAACACTACCAATGTATTTAATTTATATGGTGAGAAACCATTTATAATTATAAATTTTTACCTAAAATCATTACAGATAACTGAACAACGCTGAACCACCTCACCTTCAACAATTGTTGATATAACAAGAACCAACATCACCTGAAGGAGCCTTTTCAAATCCCTAGAATCAAGAGGAAATGGAAAAATAGGAAAACCATTAAACTAGGGTTTAGATGAAATTTTCATCGAGAATGATTGGTCAAAAATCATCTAGAAACCTAAGGGGATGGAGGTGAAACCCACATCTTGATGATTTAGGTGGAGAACATGATGAAATATGAACCCAAAACTATTGATCAAAGAAGGGTCATAGAGGGTGTCATGTGAATGAGATGCGGAACCCCTCTGGGTATTGTGCAATAAAGGTCAACAAATATGGGTGGGAGGGTTGATATTATTAGTTGATTTTTAATTTTGTTTTATTTTTAATGATTTTAATTTATTAATGATACTCATCAGCACAGGTTGACTCGTACGATTTTCTAAGGAGTGTGAAAACTATGTGTTGACTAATGCCTCCAATCATAGCTCGTATGAGCTAGGGTAATGGTTTCGAAAACCATTCACATCCCATGTGAATCCTCATTTTCCCCTTTAACTGTGTCACTCAGTAACATGTATTTGTCTGCATGGTTTTAGACAAACGGTGAACCCACTACTGTTTTATAAAAACCATTTTTATTAGGTATGATGCTTTTGAAACACTTTGAGCCATCTGGAAAACATATCAATCCTTTACCAAAGACTAAAAACATCATTTTATGGTGTTAAAACACATTTATTTATGTTCTAGTCATCAATTTTAGCGAACAATACACTCAGCAAACAAAAAATTTCAAAAAAAAGATTGCATATTAATCTGTTTGAAAGACATTGGATTCTATATTATATTGAATTTAGATCTATGATCATCATCAATCAAATCTATTTTTATCTTCATGATCGATGTGACATATATCCATGTTAAAAAGTTTATTACACCTTCTTAGTCGATATACATCTTCAGAATCATCCCATTCAAAATCACCTCTTTCTTATTTTGTGTTAATGGACCTTCTATTTGAGATCCTTTATTAATCTCTAAAAATGATGGTTGGAAAATAAATTTGGATCGGATTAATGATCCCCCCTACCTCATGATTCCCATGTCCATCCTTACATGATCCTTTATTAATGGTTCTCCTAGGATCCTCATTATTTCCATCACAACATTCTCTTTCAATCATAGTGAATAAATTTCTTTATTTTCTCCCCCATGGTGCTAACGAATTGAATAGTAATATTATTTATGAAGATGAATCCATATTATTTTTGGAATGATAAATTATTTTTCTAGGAATAAATATATAAAAAAAATTTGTTCTTATTAAAAATCATATTTTGTATGATAATTAGAGAGGCTCAATATAATCATAGAATAAAAAATTGATACCAACTATAGGTCATGCAATGGATAATTATTCAATGGTGTATTTAACATTTTTGTTGCCTAAGATATCAAATTTTCATTAAAATGAAGATTCATTCTTTCTCTATTATAGATTCACCACTAAAATAAAAAATACCTCTACAATATAGGGTGTAATTTCCATATGTGTAGTAAAAAATAACTTCTTCAGTTATTTTAAATTTAATTCGTACTATTTAATCTATATGAACATAGATCCTTTTTTGGTTATCATGGTTAGCGGAATAGGCCTACTGGGTCCATGTACCTCTTGATCATAAGAACTGAGTCGTTATACTTATAAAACTTCTCCTCAATAAATATCCACATAATCTTTTATCAAAATGAAAAAGACCCAAAAGAAGCACCCACTAAATAGGCCTCCATTATCTGTAAAATAACTCACTAGCATGCCAACATGATGTGAATCCTACATGCCAAACATGATATATGAGACACCACTTGCCTTTTCCAACAAAGAGTCAAAATAATTCCCTAGGCTCTTTTAATGGACAATAGGAATAGATATATATATATAATATCATAACATCCATAAAACATGTGTGTTAGTCATGGATCAAATCCAACAATACCATCACATCTCAAATCAGATAAATAATCACAAATCAGGGAAACAAGGACTTCCTATTAGAAAAATTTTTCTCAACGCACCCATCAAATATCAATAACAGGTTCCAACACATTCCAAATACTCTTCTACAATATCCAAAATATTAATTCCGGGGAAGGAATATATTTAATACCACTTGGTAACATCATGACCTAAATGCCACTGAACTAGTGCTCTGATTCGATGGTTTACAAGGCCTCAAACCCCCTTTCCCATATTCCAAAGGCTAACAACTAAAGCGAGGTGCTAGGAGGTGACAGTGGATAGACTATTTACTCATATCTATGTAAGAAAATAGTAGAAATAGTAATGTACCATACATAGAAGATAGTAAATATAATGTAGCATCATTAAAAAAATAAAATATGACATCTTGTAAAAGTAAATGAAATGTTTTAATGCCAAAATAGCAATGAAATACAATAAAACACTAATCACCCATTGGGAAAACCATACTGATAAAAAATTATAAATTTATTTGAATGTTATGGTATAGGGCACTAGTACTCTGTCTGAGCCATAGAACGTACCCAGTCTTCAAACATCGTTGAACTACACTATCCTGATCAGAAGTACCACTTGAGCAGATCCGCATGAACATGATATAGTGGGCCTTATCTCTATCCTCCATGTAACCCATTCTCAAACTAAAAATAATGAAAAAAGGTCTATACAAACACCATCATTCATGTGAAATTGTGAGAAATAGTCTTTTTTGTCCTACCCGACATGAAAACTGTAATTGTGATGCTAAAAGTGAATGTGAATGAAATGTGAATGAAATGTGTTCAACCTAGATGAGGCACAAAAAAGGATGTAATATTAGAATGAACGTACAATCGATCACAGGGTCCTTGATTCCTATCAATTGGGAAAGTGCACCCATGGATGTGCATATCTAAATTCATATATATATATACATTACAATACCTATACATACTTATATAAATAGGAATATTCATTTTTATATGAAATCAAATAATATGAAAACCAATATACAGTCGATCCCTATGTATGTAATCCTGATCACCTTGACATCGTATTCAAGGGAATTCATCTCGATGTAATGTCACTCAACTAATGTATCATTATTTGGATCTCTTGGGAATTAATCCTAATCAACATATACATGCTTCGGCCTATGTTGGAATTATACACCATGAAATCTACGTCACCACAAGGGGATACTCTTCCAGCACCTGGGATAACATGTACTCACCTCCAATCAATAACTAGGATGTTGTATACTAATAATTAATACTATAATGGATACAATATATAGACTTTCAATCCTATAAAGAAGGATACCTTATACCAATGGTCATTCCTATATATAATTATACCATATACCGATGTTCAATATAGTAAATAATAATTCAAATGATTATGTCTAGAAATCCTGGAAAAGGTCACTGAGTTAGTTGACATGATTTCCAATAATGTAAATATCATCCAATGATTAAGACCTATTTCTCTACCTAGTGGAATTCAAGACAATTAGAAATAAGTTGAACCCTAAGTGGACTACCGTTAGGTGATCAGTAATGAGTTAACGCATTGGGGAGATGCTATACTCCCCTCATCTGGTCTCATAGCGAAATCTTAAGAGTGTAATCATTATAATCATAGGATGATGATATTGAATCATCCCAATCACTTTGGAGTGAAAAATCTACCATGAGTCTTGAGACTCCACGCCCATATAAAGAGAGAAATCACTAGTGGGACACCATGCTACACCCCTGAGTCTCGTAACTATTATAGATGAGCATAATCAATCAAATCATATGATGATGAGTCTGTAGTCATACCCACCACATGATAGTGTGAAATCTACAATGAGTCTTGAGAGGTCGTGACCTTATTGAGGAGAGATAAATTATTCATATAATATATCATCTAGCCTATATGTCCATCCAATAAATTCCTAAAACATTAATCCATTTACCACTAAAACATTAATTGTCATTAAACCACTGATCACATCCATGGAATTCATACAACGAAAATCCATGAATCACTCATGGAATACAATTCAATATTAGAGGCTCAATAGCTGGATATTATGAAATAACCATAGAATTCCCATAAAAATATATATCACATTGTACACATCCAGGATCAATAGACAATTCCCAAGTAATACATCTGGGATTCATTAAAATATCATAAATGATAGGGCTCAAAAGATGGACACTGGGTAAGAATGAATGTTCGTTATAATAAGACACATGTACCCTATTTAGAATGTGTGGAAATCCAAAAATAGTTAATGTCACCTTATGTCAGGCTTAATAGACAAAGACTAGGATCACCTCTAGTAAAGAAAAAACTTCATCAAAAATAAACAAGTGAAAACAAATAAATTGTGAGGGTTTTTAAAACAAAATTCTTGACACTACTGTAATAGCCCCATGGGACTACCAGTTTGTGATGGGTTGTAGGTGACACCATAACACCATATAAAACTAAAACCAATGTACAACTTCAGGTACATCAACCAACGAGTACCTATTGGGACCCCCTATTCATCCATTGAGAGGCGTCCTACTTGAAATCCTCTAGGTAAACTCAAACGATGGGATCCTACTTGGGATCCTTTAATAATGAAATGGGTGAATTATATATATGATCATAGAATGATAAAAAGTATTGTAATCCTATAACTGTGGTCCTCTAAATATTAAACAATCGAGGGGTCCTACATGGTACTTCATAGATTATCATTAAAGAAATGGTATCCCTTAGGGGATCCATACATGCATAAGGTATCATGACCTCATATGCTTGAAGGGTATGTCTCACAACCAGAACATCATAAAAATAATAGGTCGCAGGAGAAAGATCATATCTCATATTAGATCATATTATCAACTAGGTTGGTGCAAACCCCTAAACCATCATCCATTTCATGTCTCACAGTTAGTATAAAATTGAATTTGATAACAAGAGGAAGAACCTCTCAATAAATATGGAATCCCTAAAACATCCATTAGGAATCCCCAGATCAATCGACAGGTCACACAATCTTGATCTATGTGCAAAACTACTCAAAATAGACTAATCTATGGTTTCGGTATGACATCGGGGGTAAGAAATCATGAAATCCACTTAAAGGGTTGAAATGGGGAAGTACACAACATGTACCCTCAGTACAAAACGTGTACTCCCATAGAACCACATGGTTATGTGCGTTTTTTATCCTTGGAATGTAATGCCCCAGGTATAAAACGTGTTAATCATGTACAAGGATTACATCTGATATGGGATACATGTCTGTGTCTCTCAACCAGTTTGGAAAGATACTTGGTTAGGTTTTTCACTTATACACAGCATGCTACCCTGCAAGGGTTCTTTTCGTGGACTCACACGCAACTATATACCCCTATACAGGTAAAAATTCTGCAACACATGGCTACATTTCCATGTACCAATACATAGTTTGTATGACCCATACATAACATGTACCCCATGAATCATAATCTTCCACAAATAGGAATAACAGATGGTGTATCCACACAGACTAGAAGTCATCTAACTAGGTTTTCCGGAATAGGAAACCCTCTTATCACATAAAACCCATGTTTTAACCCCCAAATCAATTGATCTGACCTTTTGGAAATTTTATAGTAATAATATCGGGTTATATTTATAAAACAATAAATAAAAGGGTTTATATCCATAAATAATAATAACATCCTAAATTTGGGTGGAAATCATCAATGATTCACTCTATTTGAAGGTCTACGGTTGTTGCATGTCAAACATGTTCATCGAGAGGTATGAGATGGAACCAATCATTCCCCATATATATCTTTCTCAATCTAAAAAAATTTCCTTATTAGGTTATAGTGAAGGAAGATCAATACTAGAGATGTCTGTGAGAATGATGAAGGAAAATAATGAAAATGATGAAAAAGAAAAGAAAAATGGATTTGGGGTGGTCCCTTTGCCCAACTCGATTTTATGCATTGCCTATGAAAAACACTCCATTAAGAACCCAATCGATAATATATAATCTCAATCCAAAAAACCAATAACAAATTTGTTCGAAGGAACTTGTGTGAATAATCTAATATTTAATTTTCCAAATATTAAATATTAAATATTCTTCTAATATTGAAACGAATTGGATTTAAACAAAACTATTGTCCTAACATATACACCCTATTCTAGGACCAGTGAAGTAAGGAATTTTTTTTGAGATCATCTAGTAGGAGAAAATGACAATTTTACCCCTCGTACGGATATGAAATAAAAAATTAAAATTTATTCTCAAAATTATAGTTTAGAAATAAATATTCTTTATAATTTACCATTTAGAGAAATATAAGAATGATTACGACACTTATAATATTTTATATGATGTGATATTAAAATTTTCATATTTATATTTTAGTAAATTTAAAATCTTTATTATTGGATTTTCTAAAAGATATATCCGACTAAAAGTGATTTTTTGAATGTTAAATTATTTATCTTCTTCATAGTATTTTATCTTGAAATTTTATATAAAAAATATGTATATAAAATAATTGAACAACAATGTTGTAATACTACATATATTAATGGAAAAAAGAAATAAATGGTATTCAAAAAATAAAATAAATATTATTTTTTATTATTAATATTTCCATTGAAGTTAATATATGAAATTGAACTCTTAAGAATATAACAAAATCTTAGGTTTAATGATAACATGTTATTTTAATTTTTTTTAAATAAATAAATTGAATAGTGTTAGAATTGAAAATCATATTTGTTTAAAAATTAATGTTTTACTAAATTATTTAAATATAATGAAATATTTTAAAATATATATAATAATTATAATAAGGTATTAAATTTTCTAAATTATTTATTTATGGTCTAATTGACAATAGATAAGTAAATATTACACCCTTTTAATATTGAAATTGTCGTTACCTTAGTTAAAATAATATAGAATAGTTATGTTTTAATTATAATGATTAGGATAAAATTGAAAAAAAAAACTTCTCCCAAATTTATATATTTATGAGAATTCAACTTTATCACAAATACTATTTTAAATTAGGACTTTTTGGTGGTTTTTAGTTGGGATTTCATTTCAGTACATATTAATATTTATGAGGATTCCAATCATGATGCTCACTTAAATTATAAATGGTCACATCCCATCTCACTTATTAAATTTAAATTGTGCCTTAATGCTTATCCATACCCAATCCATTTCGTATCTCAACTTCCCTAGTTACATTATATAGGTTATGGGTTTACAAAAGAACAATTCTATTGCCTTTAAGAGGATATCTAGATGGAGCACGTTAAAGAAGAAGTAATCTTTTCAACCTATTCATTGAATAAATATTCTTATTCTGGTTCCTCATCACAAATTTCATCAATTAAAATGTAATAAATACCACATCACAAATATACTAATATTCAATTATTATAATAGAAAAATCATATTCCTATTTTTATTCATCCCATGAAAAATAAAATTATCATGTGTGCATATATAGAACATACAGTCTCCACACTACTGCATAATTTTTATTCCCCATAATCTTTACTTGTATTGTTATAATGATAGAAATAATTAATATTAATTAATATTATAATAATATTTTTTAAGAAACAATATATTTCCCATCCACTTCTATACCATTTCACAATCAAGGGAATGATATCATCGCTCGTGCATACGTACGATGTAATGTCTCCACGATGTGATGTGATCCATTGCATATGATATCTATTAATAGATGAATATATAAATGTATATAATGAATAAATATGACATATATTATTGAATGATACAAGTATGACCTATTAATTACAACAATAACATATTTGAAAAAAATTCATAACCAAATGATGTAGTTAATACCCAAAAAACGAGTGAAAATAAAATGTTATTAATAACCGAAAATTACGATGATCATATATGATATCATAAAAGTGATTATTCATGTGTTTTAAGTTAATAAACTTATTTAAATAGTTGTAGATGAGTTTCACATACATATAAATGATATCATACATATGGTTATGGATAGTATTTCAATCTCATTATTAACTGAGATTGTTTTTACCTATGTTTTCACATGTATATATTTATCATTCATGTCCAAATATCATTTTTATGTATTCCAAAAAATTCATTATAGTATTATTAATCATTTTATAGTCAATTTTACCCATTTTTCTATTTTAATTAAATGGTATCAATGGAATCTATAATTCTTTTTTGGTAACAATTACTTTTAGAATTTTCTAGAGAAAGTAAAAGAACAATTTGTTTTATACCACATGAATGGATTTTTATGCTTTCAAAAAACCTTAAATCCATAATATTCCATTAAAATATTTCAATGATATTTTAATAGATTATTGACATTTAAAAGTTCATGTGATTTGGAGAAAAAATGTTTTTAAGAAGAAAAGATATTTTCATCATTAAAAAATATGATATGTTTTATGAAAAAATTATTTTCTATTTGAGATTACATTCTTTAATATGGGAATGTTTAAATTATAATATCCCTATTATTCATATGGATTGATTATTTTTTTGAGGAATTATATGTTTGAAATACATTTGTTTTACATTTATTATTTTGTAGTGGAAGGAAGCTTAGGAAACCCATTTTATTCCTTAGGTTATGCTCTAATGAAAGATATATGTTTTTTTTCACACATAAGAATGATTTGATAATGATATGTGTGATTATGATGTCTTCAACCAATTCCATGGGTAAATATTTATATATCATGAGGTAGAGAGGGTATTAGTGGGAAATAATATCGGTTCAGTATCATAAGGCTGGAATGTGGAGTGAACATAATTCCATAGTGGTATTTGTCCACTATGATGGTCTTGGAAATGTTCATCGACTACTTTTAATGATTTTCTATGATTATGTGTATTACAAAAAATCATTTTTTTGTTAGGATTACTGGGATTATGTTTATTGATTTATTATTAACTTTTATAAATTATCCCAATAGCATGAATTTTAAAATGTTATGTTCTTTTGTATTATGATTATGATATTATTTATATATCCCATGGTAACACTTACAAAGTATCAGAGATCACCCTTTATTATATTTATTATCCCCAGGTCGTGAAGAATGGTATTAAGTAAGATAAATGAAAAATGGGTATAGATACAAAGAAATAAGTGGGAGATATTGCAGATGTCTTATGAACCATTTTATTTGTGTTACAAATTTTATAAATACAGTAATCCTATATGGTCTAAGAATGGGTTGGTTGTGTTTTGTAATCAATATTCTAAATTTTTTTATGAAATTTATATTTAAGTATCTTTTTGGTTGGTATAGTGAAACCAAAAAGGTTTAACATCGAGAATTATTCCATTAGAGTTCTATCATATTAATTTTACCATTGAGCTACTACCATTGGATTTTGAAAAATTGATACAAAATAAAGAAACCATTGGTTTCATTGTAAATAGAGCTACCAGGAATAAAATATGATAATGCAATGTAATGCGTAATTATAAGGATTGGATATCATGATATAGAATATCATTATTCTTATAAATGATCTGTTGAATAATGATGAATTGAACAAACAATTCAGATGTAATTTAACTCTTCTAATGCAATATAGAAATGCTGATGTGGAGAAAGATATTCTGTTCTCTTTTTTCTCATAAATAAGGGTAGTTACTTTTTTTATGAGTTCACATTTATATAATGGCGATAGAATATTGTTGGAAGAAAACTTTGATAAAGACATCATGGATATAAATATAATCTATTTTATATGGAGCATCACTAAATTGAATTAATCATTATTTCATATAATAGATTTTTCTTTTATTATAGAATGAATGATGTTCCTTGCTTTGAGGATAAATATGGATATTGATGAATTCATTTTAAAATCATTGGATCATACAATAATTTATTCATATTCATGGTTATAATTTCGAATTAATTTATGGTTGAATATGAATGACAATGATGTGTCATTTCCACATTACATTACTTAGACTAAATTGTTTTTGGAATAATTTTCTTATAATAGTTATTCAGATAACTATATCCAAATTTTCATGGAAAATAAATTCTAATATTTTTAAATATTATCTTAAATATTTTACATAAGAAGTATTATTAATTTTTTACCATCAAATATTGTGAAATTATTTGTTAATATTTTAATACCTTCGGTTGGTATATGAAAGTGTGATGATTTAATGATAGGTATTAGTGAATGATCAATGGATATATGTTTCGTATTGAATTTAAAATGAATTGAAACCGTACTTATTATTGAGGATAATAAAAAGATGAATATATCAACGCACTAGATAACTGGAAAATTCTCTACTACACTATGAAGCATATATGTCATATCTATTTGAATTTTTTAATAGTGTTGGATAAACATAATATTTCGGTTAAAACAAAATTGTCAAAAGGCCGATAGGCGAGTTCTATGGATTTACCCTGGTCAATGTAGTATAAAATTGTTTTTGTGTCTTATAATCATATGTTCTACCAAATCATATGAACCAGATGATTCCCATACTGATTAGTAAACTAATGTAATTAAATATTAAATATTTGTGTTTTCATTGGTATGGATGAAAAAAACACTCTATCGAGTACAAATGATTTTTTTTAAATGGGTAATATAAAACTAATAAATCATAGATTACCACAAACCAAACAGTAGTGATTCTATGATCCAATGTTTTCACAAATGGTAACTCATTGTTGGTTTATTTATTCATTATTTTATAATGAATATATTATTTTTAATGTATACAATATTTTTATAAGGTCCTATATAGGTTCTTCTGATATAGTTAATATATAATGACTCTCTATTTTCAAACATTTTCATTACATATATTTTGTGGAATAAATAATAATTATACCAACAGATGCCTAAATACAATAGTTGGTATATAGCAATTGGAAACATGGAATCCTAAAAGACGATACAAAAGTGATCAACATTTTATCCCACTTAGTTCTTCTTGACTAGTACCCTTCTTAGACACTTCAGACATAATACATATCTTTAAAACATGGGGAAAACATAAAAAATGTTGAGATCAAATGATATGTAATGTTAATCAAGGGAGACATGTAATAATGAGAATAATGGTATGGGAACAAGATCATGGAAATATGAGATCATATGCACCATATCAAAGTTCATATGCATGAATCATGGAATAATGCATGGAAGTTCATATGACATTAATCAAAATGAAGTAAAGTACATAATCCATGAAATCATAACATTTGAGTAATAAATGGAATTGTGGAAAACATATAAGCATATAATATGATTTTTGCAGTATCCAAGGAATCATTGCCAACACCATTTTAGTAGAAAAAGTCATTTATCAAAATAGGAAACCCAAATTCTAGTCCTATATTACTGAATTGAGTGACCCTCAATCCAACCATGTATTACTGAACTGAGAAACCCTCATTCACACACTATATTACTAAAATGAGTATCCATCATTGTAGTCATGTATTACTGAACTGAGTAACAGTCTTTACATACCTATATTACTAAACCATGTGACCCTCATTCCAGCCAAGTATTTCTAAAATAAGTAACCCTCGTTCAATACATCTTTTACTAACTGAGTGACCCTCATTCCAACACGTTATTATTTAATCAAGAAACACTCATTCCATCCCTATTTTGTATCAGGAAATATAAATCGTTACCTAGTGAAATGGAGTGAGATATAGGTCCCACCCAACACATTATGAAAGCATATAAACATGTTCCACAAGATGATAAAAAAGAAATATCATAACCCATGAAATTAAATTGTTATTATAATCATGTAAATGTATCGGAACCTAAGAGAAGTTACATGTTTCATAATCAGTTGATTATAAACATTACCAGTGATAGAAATAAAATTTCCTAAACATATAACCTGTTAAAGTGAAAACAAATTCATAAAGACCATGACATTAATTAAAACCCATTCACTAAAATATATGTTTGAAACCATTAAATCATTTCTTATAAATTCATGAGTAACATCAATATATTTTTTAATAGATTGAAAATATTTTTTAAAGATCTTTTAAAATCATTTTAATTTGAAAATATGCTCTCTTGTTTGAAAAATGATTTTTAATGCATAAGACTATTTGAAAATCATTTTAATAAAAAATATATTTTAAAACATAGAAAGGATACTTGAAATCATTTTTAAATCCTCTTTTGATGAAAACATATGAAAATTGTTTTTAAAAAATTTAATTTTTTAAAGAACACATTGAAAATATAAAAATAAGAATTTAAAATCATATGAAGCCCATATCATTGAAAATAATTGAAAACATATAAATAAGTATTTATAATGGTATGAAAAACATTTGTATGAAAACAATTTAAAAAAATATAATGAATTCATGAAAATGTTTTGAACTCCATTTAGTTGGGAATACATTCAGATCCCATAAAATTAATTTAAAAAATTTTGAAGAAAAATTTCCATGAATATTACTTGGGGAAATTTTATAATTGTAATATTTAGAAAAAAGTAATGGAATATTCAATTGAATGACACAGGGTATAATTGTACATGTCGTACGAGATTAAAAGAACATTACATTTACAAATTAAAAAGGTTATAAAGATGACTAGTTTGGAAAGTGACAATAATTTCCATTGAAAATATTAGAAAATGAAAAAAAGTGTAAAATTTTCATTTAGATATTAAATTATAATTGTATAATATTCTTGGAAAAACTATTTTGAAAACCTGTATTTCCGAAAGAATGAAGTGTAAAGTTGATATTTCTTAAAATAACATTCTTTACTATATTATGTAATAATGAAATGAAATATGTTACCACAACATGGTTATATCATGAATAACTATAGGAGTTGAAAATTCATGAAGTTATTCGAGTGATGGATCATAATATTTCACTATGAGAAGCATAAAAATAAACATTCTCAAAAAGTTATGGGATTGTCTCAATAAACTCTTATTACATCATAACATGGGGTCATGCCCTTGATGTAAGAAATTAAATTACATGAAGAATATAATTTCATGAAAATACTGATATTCATGTTATATCATATAAAATGTAAATATATGCACCTTGTTAAAGGGTTTTCTTTTTAAGAAACATGAGTCACAAAGAAGAACATTTCTTATAAAACAATATACCAATTTGTTAACTTTTAAATCTAAAACCCCATGAAAAGAGTATTATAAAATGGAAATGTAAATTACCATAATACTAAGTATAATATACATATAATTAATTCATGGGATGTATATACACTACAAAACAGGAAAGAGTGGTGAATAAAATATTAATCTCACGGAAAATAAAAGTGAGATGAAATCATCTTACCTTATGTATTTACTTTGGCCATACTCTTACAAAACACATGTATAATATATATTAATTTATTAAAAATATTTTAAATTACCATATTATTATATATACATAAATATATGTATTGATTATGACGTTATATTAAGTGATTGTTAATGATAATAATTTAATGTTTTTCTTCTGGTAATATTCACTTTATTCATCGCATGTGCCTTAATTTGCTATATCATTACGAATTATACTCATATAATGATTTAAGAATATAAATCATGATATAAATATCATTTATACATATTATATTTATATTATAATAATTTATTTCATAAATAAGTAAAAAAGTTAAATACATTGTTCATTGAGATAGTATGTCGTATGTATGGATGGTTGTTGTTTTTGTTTTTAATTTAGAATTGAATGATAATAAGTACATGACATGTTTATATATGTGTATATTTATATATATTATTATTAAAGTATAATTATTATATATATATATATATAATATTATTTCACTAAATCCATCCTTAATATATTCCATGTGTTCTCTGAATGAATCACATCTCTTTGAGGGGGTGATTGTGACCACTTACACAAATGAGACTATAGTATTAATTTTAAATGGAATATCAAAATATGTGTTTTTAAGAACATATAAATAATCATAGTGAAATTATAAATATAATATGTGACATATAAAAATAGTTTTTCCATCTTAATGGCCACCACGATTGGCTGTAAATGAGAAATGAATAATAGTCATTTCGTGACACATTAGTTCACCATAAAAAGAAACAATATGATCAACTTCCATGAGATGGAGGTGTTTGAAAGTGTAGATTAAAATCATTTCATCAAATATTCTATTATTTTTATTATACTAGAATTTTCACAAAGAAAATTAAATAATTATAATGGTGGAGGTTTGAAATAATATAATAAAAAGGAGCATGAGATTTCATGTTAGCTCTAAATTGGGTAACTCCTTTTGGATTCTGCCAAAATGATTCATTCATTAGATTTATGAAAAAAATGAATCTTAAAGGTAGAGCATTAGAATTTTGGGATTCAACATGGTCAGATAATTAACAAATATAAATATTTTTAGAGGTGTGAGTATTTGGTAGAGGTTGTAGACTTTTATAAGGAAGGAAAATGACAAATTTGGCATTTTTTGAAACAAGTTATGTGTGCACATATTCATACGTAAATAACTCCATAAAAATCAAAATAATAAATAATATAAGCTTTAATGTTTACTTATGGACTTAAAATGGGTGTTGAACTTATTTCATGGTCGTTTTGGGACTTTTATTTCTGGATTAGTACTTTACGGGCCTAATTATTCTTTTAACATACATAATTAATTTTAAGCATCATCACTATTTATATTGTTAAAATACAATTTTGAACATATAAGACATTATAAATTATTCTTATCCAAAATATGGAATCCATTTTTTTAAATTATAATCATAGATGTGGAATAAATTATTTTAAAATTAATCTCGTTGACAGAACTAACCTACAGGTTTTGAAGAAAAAATGATCAAAAGCTTTCTATGTCTTTATATCGAATTTAATTATGGAAATTTTTCTAATTACCAAAATTGTATTACCTGATAAAACTATTATATAATTCATTTATGATACAAAATTAAAATATATTTTATCCCGGTAAATTGTTTAAAATAAAATGTTGTTCTGTATTAAAAACTAATACTTTTCACTATTCATCCTAAAAATGACATTATATTGAAAAATCCCAAAACAATTTACATATGATAATTTAGACATTTAAAAAATAAAATCTGAAGTTTATTTTATCATATTCATTATATAAATGTATCTAAAATTAATTTTTTATAAGGATATTAAATGTGGTTTATTTGAGAAAACAGTTTTTTTTAAAAACAAATAGGACTTTATAAAAAATCAAATCATTAATTTTTAAGAAGTATTATTTATATAAATAAATTATATAAAACTATTGAAATGTGTTTATTAATATTCATCCAACTAGATTTCGTATCTAGGTTAAAATTATTTCATTTAACTAATTATATTAATAAAAAAGTTATTTCATATGAACTCATTGTTGTGTTTAACATACACAAATTCATTTTTGCATGTAACATACACCATGTCGAGGATATGTGTAATGTATACCAAATTGGTTCAGTTTTAATAGAAAACTCCAATAAGTGTATTTAAAGATAAAAATTATATTATAATTTATTAAAAAAATTGAACATTAAAACTCAGGGTGAAACATTCACCCCCCCCCCCATAACAAGAATTTTTACATCGATATTCATATGGGTAATCAAAGGATTAATACATGATAGATTCAATAATAGAAACCCACAAAGTAAAAATGGATACTAAGACATACCATAAATAGGTATTGTTGGAAACACAATGGTTACCTAAAATAACATATAACCAATTTTCTATATAATAGATCAAAGGTTGGGAGTGATGATTGTAAATGCAGGAAAAACATAAATTTTCATCGGGAGTGATTGAGGTCATAAATAAACAAAATTGAATGTCCAATGAAAATATGAGGGGGCCATAGTCATATATTTGTGAATTTTATAGAATTCATTGGTTTAACATAATTTAAGGATTTAGGAAATCATTTTTTGTACCACTTTCAGAAAGTTCACAAATTCGTGATAAATTTATAAAAATAATTATCATCCAACTATTTCTCATAGATCAATTTATAATACAACCAATACATTGAGGAATGAATGTACATAAATTTACATTGAGTAATAATGTAATAAAATACAATTTTATTGTATCAAAAGGACCTTAATAGAATATAAATTCCAACCATTTTTCTCTTAAAAATCAACATTCATTAATCTATACACATAAAAAGTCACACAATGGATTCCACATACTTGTTTATTTATTATAAAAATACAAATTTACCTAGGAATTATATATGAAAGTTTTAGGCATTAAACCCTTATCATCTTTCAGTCATGGGTTTAAGACCCACAGCCTTGATAGACTCGATTAGTAGTCACCTGACATACATGATGTCATTTTGTAAAATAACACGAATATAATTTCCAAAATATAATGGATGGAAATATTTGAAATATGGTTGATCACTAAATATCTATTTAACAAGGGTTATCAATAAGATATTAGTGCTAAAATACTTCCTCTAATGTTTTACTTATTCATTTAATTGATGGTTACTATATAACCCATCTCAAAGACAAAAATCCAAAAAAAATATTAGGGGAGTAAAGAAATATGATTAAAATTTATTTCCTTACATAACAAAAATTATTACTTATTTTCACATTATGAACATGTGAATACCGTTATTATATATTACCTTGAAACATGGTAATATCTGGAATTACAATAAATAATTATCAAAAACATGCATGCTTTAAAATTTATATTTAATTTTGGTCTATTATATAAATACAAAAATACTATAAACTACATTAGTTATAGCATAAAACTATTATAAAAAAGTACTTACATTCTTACAAGTTAATAAATATTATCCTTTTTACTTATTAATCTCTTGAATATATTTATCCCTACAACATCATTTTAACATTAATAACATATAAAAGGTTACCTTCCCACTGTCCAAATATGACCTTGTCATTAAATCACATCAGTGTTCCGAAAAATGTATAAATACATAGCAAAAACATTACAATAAAAATACTTATATATATCATATATTTTCAATATAAATAAAAAAAACTTATTCAATTTAATTTTAATTAGATTAAAAATTCCTCCAAATCCTATTACATAATTCCTCATTACATTGAAACATCATCTATGGTCTCATAATCATCGAAAACGTAAACATTACTTGTACAACCTTATTGATTCTCTATTGGAACATTCTTATATGGGCATTGAGTTTAATAATGATCTTTTTCTCCACACACAAAACACTTAACATTATATGTTTTCTTATGTTGTCTGTTAATCCGATCCATTTCGTTAACTAAACATTTCATTTTTCCTAACAGTCACTTAATTTGTGTCCTTCTATTCCATAGTCATAACATATTCTTTTTAATTTATGACATTCACATTAGTGATTATTTCCACATTCTCGACATAAAGGAATCTGAATATTCATTCCTCAATAAACTCTATTACCTAAACTCTATGTGAACTCAATCTTTTTATACATTAGTAAGTCTACGTTTTCCATAAGGTAAACATTGTTAATCATGTTCTATGAAAACATATTATTCATGATCACCACATATTTCACACTAGGGATCATCCCCCTTGACTGGTCATCCGAATATATTTCATCACATTCATAATTGATTTGATTCTTTCTGGTTCTTGTCACAATATAAACCCAGAAGCATAGTATGATCATTATATAACATGAAACACAATCACAAAGTTAGGAATGGAATTAATTATTGGTTGTCTAAAACATGAACCTTTTCTTAATCTATGACAAAATATGTTCTTCGTATTTTATTCATATAAAACTAATATTTAAATCCATCATAGTGGTTTAGGGGAGTTTGTGATTTCCCGAATAATATCCCCTGACAGTGTCAAACCATGTGTATAACAAGGCCCATTTTCATGTATCAGATTACCCTGATTCAAGGAGAGAACATCTTATAAGATTTTTTACCCCTTAGTAATTCTATTCTAGAGCTGCAAACAATTGCAAAATCAAAACATAGATGTATTACTAGGAAGCCACTCACTCTATCCTTCTCCTCAAATACATGTCATTTTCATAAATGTTAACTCATCCTTATACTTATCCTTAGTGACATATCTAGACATATCCATGGAAATATAAATAGGGGACCCACTAATGATTTCTAATCCTTGTTTCCAAAGGATATCTATACCATTACTTTGATACAAACTATATGAACCCTCTATTTTAAAACATTAACTTGACATAAATTTTGTGAAATAGTTAAAAATTATACAAACAAATTCCCAAAGACTACAATTGGAATAGTGACTTTGGAAATGTAGAAACATAAAAAACAATACATAAGTAAGGTAAATGATATCTCATTGGTTCTTCTTTAATAGCACCCTTCTTGGACACTTCAAAAATAATACATATCTTCCAACCAGGGGAAGATAACATTAAAAGGGGTGACCTCAAATTCTTAGTAAGGGAATACAAGGGAGTCATGTATGAATGAGAATAAGTGTATTAAAACGTGATCATAAAAATAGAATACCATACCATATATATCAAAGACCACATACATGAATCATGGAATAAATCATGGAATTTAAAAAGACATGAATAAAAAATAAGTAAATGACATAATCAATAATATAATAACATAGGAGTAAGATATAGAATTTTTGGAAGAACATAATCATATAAGACGATTTCCATATTATAAAAATAATCACTACCTATACCATATTTGTAGATAAAGTGTTTTACTGAACCAGGTAACTCTCATTTGATATTTATATTACTTAACAATGTGACCCTTGTTCTTGTAAAGTTTTACTGAACATGGTAACCCTCATTCCATCCATTTATTACTAAATTGAGTAACCCATATCCCATACCTATCTAAATAAATAGAATAACCCTTTTTCCCATCCATGCATTACTAAACCGAGGAACCCTAATTCCATCCTTGTTTTACTGAGCTGAGTAAACCTCATTTTATTCATATATTACAGATTAGTGTAACCACCATTATAGCCATGTTTTAGGTCATAAGATATAAATCATTATCCAATGAATTGGAGGGATATATATGTCCCCCAAATTATTTAATGATATTATAGAAACACTGTCCCCAATATCATAAATAGACATATCATATCCCATTAAAAAAATGGGTATCATAAACCTGTTAACATATCATAACCTAAGGAATAAAAGAAGATTCCCAATCATTTAATTATAAACACATCAAATGGAAATAAATGGAGTTAAAAAACATATAACCCTTCAATGAGAAATGGATTTAATAAATACCCTTACATCAAGAATAACCCATTGATAGAAAGGATTTTAATGGAACCTTTAGATTATTTAATATAAAGGCATGAGTAACATCAATTGATGTGTATCTTATATGAGAAATACATTATAAAGATATTTAAAAAAATATTGAGGAAAATATCAATTCTTGATTGAAATTTTTTTAATTCATAAAACCATTTTAAATAAACATTTATAAAACATAGAATTGAAAACATATAAATGATACATGAAATAAGTTTTAAAAACATGTTCCTTGAAAACTAATTGAAAATTCTTCAAATCATTTTAAATAATTGTTTCACTGAAAAAACATGGAAAATGTATAAATAATGCTTGAAAACATTTTGAAAATAGTTTCCTTGAAAATACAATGAAAAAATATAAATTATTAATTAAAATGTTTTGAAAAGCATTTCATTATAAAAATATATAAAACGTATAAAGATAGTATGGAAATGATTTGAAGACACTTTATTTGTAAAAACATTGAAAAATTAAAAATAAGTCTTGATTTTTTTTGAAAACAACTTTACTTGTAAATTTTTTTTAAATTTTTTTTATATTTATTATCATTAAATAAATGAAAATTAAGATTCAATGGAATGAATGCGGAAAAAACAATACATGTTATAGCTGGTAAAAAATAACATTACTTTTGAGCGATAAGAAGGTTTCAATGATGCCTTGTTCAGAATGAGAAATTAAGATTCCATTGAATATATTGATAAAAGACAAAAAATGGTAAATATTAATTTTATATATTAAAATATAATGCTATAAATTTCTTGGAAACCAAACATAGAAAACATATATTTCGTACTGATGGGAGTGTAAAGTTGATATTTCATAAAACCACTTTTGTAACTATCTAATACATGATCGAGTAGATATATAGTAAAAATACATGATTATATCATTAATAAACATTGGAGATGAAAATACATGATTTTCCTTGATGGATGTATCATCATATTTAATAAATGGAAGCATAAACATATACAATCAAAAAATTAGATGACATTGTCTGAATAAACATTTTCAAATTTGTAACATGGGATTTTGATCTCAATGTAAGAAATTAAGGTTTTTGAATAATATAATATCATGAAAATATTTTGATTCAGGATATATCATGTAAAATGTAATTATGTTCACCTTTGTAAAGAGTTTAGGTGCATAAAAAAACATGAGTCTCAAGTATGGCAATTTGTGACAAAAAATTTTACTAATTTAGAATCATTAGAATCTTCAAACCAATGGAAGAGGGGTTATAAAATGGAAATGTGAATAAATCTAATTTTAATTATATTATATATATAATTCCATCATGTTCGGTACACACACCACACAAAAGGAAAGCAGAGTGAACATAAAATGAATCTCACAAAAATAAAAAGATAGAAAAAATCCCCATACCTTATGTCTTAACTCACTTCATAAACTCTACAACCACCAATAAAATAAATATTTATTTATTATAAATATTAAAAAGCACCATATTATTTTATCTATACCCCCGTGTGGTTTTATTATTACCTTCAATTACCCACTTGTTAACCATCATTGGTTAATGTTTTACAGCCGGTAATATTTTCTTTATAGTTTTCATGTCTCTTAATTTATTATTTGATTGATACTTATACTTATACAATGATATCCTAAATAAAATAATGATATAAAAATAATTTATATACATTATATTTATTTTATAAAAATTTATTGAAAAATTAGTACAATATGGAATATAATGTTCATGGTTACAATACTCCATACGTACATATGAACTATGTTTCTGTTTTGATTTTCATTTTGAAAGAATGTATGTAAATAACATATATATATATATCATTATTTAATTACAATTATTATATTCAAAATATAATATTTATTCGTTAATCTCATCCTTAATACATTCCACATGGTGTGTGAATGAATCACATCACTTTGGGGGGGTGGTAGTCCACACTTCCTCAAATGAGATTATCATACTAACGCATGCTATATAGTAAAATGATATGCATTGAAAAAGAAATAAATAACCATAATGTCATGATAAATATATTATATGACATATATAAATAGATTTTGCACCATAATGGTCACCATGATTGATGATAAAGGAGAAGTGAATAATCATTATTTTGTGAGGAAGTTGATCATCATTATTTTATACTTGTTTTTTACACAGTAATAAAATATAGATAGTTTAGTCGGTGATATCCTAAAATAAGGGAATGGAAAATTAGAGAAGGTGTTTTCTCTAAATTGGGTAACTCCATTTATACTGTTCAAAAAGGATTTCTTGAGTTTCTTTATTACGAAATAGAGTGTTTAATGACATGGAGAGATATGCTTTGAATCTAATAGGGAAGATCATGATGAATATAATATATCAATGTGGTGTGATGAATGAGTAGAGGTGTGTCCTTTTATTGGAATAGAAAAGGACCCACATGGAATTGTTGGAAACAAGTTAGGTTCACACATTTTGTTACCAATCAAAAGTCATACATAACCAAAAAATCAAGAATAAAATTTTTAGGGTCTAGTTGTGGACATAAAATGGATTATTGACATGTTTATTGGTCATTTGGGTATTATATTTAGTGTTTAGTACTTAATTAGAATAATGTTTCTCTTAACCAATGTATATAATATTAATCATCTTTAATATTCAATTTTGTCAAAAAAATTAACATATTATACATTATTAATCATAATGATTCCAAATATGGAATCCATTTTTCCAAATTATAATAAAAAATTTGTTATAAATTATGTGAATATTAAACTCTCCGTTGAAATGACGCTGCAAGTTTTTAATGTAAAAATTACCAAAAGAATTCCATGTATTTATATCAAATTTTAATGTGTAAATGGTTACAATGAAAAAAATTATATTAATTAATAAAAACTTTTTCTAATTAAAATATTAAAACAAATTGAAATATAGTCTAACATTATAAATAAATTAAATTAAAAATAATGTTTTCTATTGAAAACATGTAATTTTCACTATTCATCCAATAATGAATTTTCTCAGAAATATTCCAAAAAATCTCCATAAGATACTTACAGAATTATAAATTTAAAAATGATTTTTATTTTCTAAAATTATATTTCTAAATGGGTCTAAAATAAAAATTTGTTATATGGATATTAAAAGAGGATTAATTGATAAATAATATTTTTTAAACATAAAGATAAAAATACAAAAAATGATATATTTCATTTTAAATTTGTTTTATTTTGATAAATAAATAAAATATAATATTTAAAAATTGGATATTAATATTCATATAAGTATGTTTAAAATATTAGTTATATTTATCTAATTTAAATATTTATATTAATAAAGAAAGGTTTTGTAGAAACTCAGTGTTGCAGGTAACATACACCATGTCAATGGTATGTGTAACATTCACCTAGTAAGTGTTGTATGTAATGTATGACAATTTGGTTTCTTGTGAAAGCAATCATTGTATCAATTTATTTGAATATATAAATTAAAATTCAATTTATTCATAAAAAATATTCCAAAAAAAGTGGGGTGTTTCAAAATAGAATGTGGATTTCAACACTTGATTAGAAGGGTTTCAATTTTTATAAGAATCGTATGTTTCCTAATCTCTTGTAAATTAGTTATGATTTTATGGAAGTGAAAACTATTGGATTTTATTATGGTTATAAATTTTATTCCAGTAATTCACTAGATAATGTGAATTTGGAAATTGAGGGTTGTGCTAAGAAATACTATTAATGTCGAAATTTTTTTATTTTAATACTTTATAAATTCAATTCAACACTCTCTGATTTGAAGGAAAATTATAGAAGTGATATTCATCTAGATGATATATATAATATTAGAAAAATTATTCAATGAGAAATAGAATTAAATTAATAAGAAGACAAATCACTTTAAAAATATGTCCTTTTAGCGGTGGATTAAACAGTCGCAACATAGTTCTGTGACAGTTTCAAAAAACCATTGCTAAAATTTGTTGAAGCATTCAAAAAACATCAGTTACAATAATATAGAATTGTTTTATAGAATGTATGATAGAACATTTATTTCACAATGGAATTCCATTAAAAATATATTAAGTCTAGCGACGATTAAAAATGGATGCTAAATTTGGATGTATTTTCCAAAAAAATACTGGAAAATAGAGGTATTCCCACAAGATTCCCAAAAATTGTGGGTATAGTTATTATAAGGAAACCTCTATCCACAGTTTTACATAAACCGTGGGTATATGCACCTATATACCCACGGTTTTTGGCAAACTGTGGGTATAGGTATGGTATGGAATCATATACCCTCGATTTTCTAAAACCGTGGGTATAGGCTCTACAATACTCACCGTTTTGTTAAAACTATATGTATATAGTATATTTTCGAGTCCTATTCCCACGATTTATAAGAAACCATGGGTATAGGGTTGATTTTTGAATACATAAACCCATGGTTTTGTAAACCGTGGGTATAGCTTTCCCTCTTTATGGTGAATTGTTTTTTCATGGGGAACAAATGTTTTTTCACGGGAACACCTATTCCCACACTTTTCTATATATAGATATGGTTTATATAAATATATATAAATAAATAAAAATTTAAAATAAAATAATACATATATTCTAGTGGTTATGCTCTAGAAGAATAATATAGGAGTCTAGGGAATGAATCCCCTGGATTATTGTTTTTATCAAAGCTATACCCGCATATGTAAAATTGTGGTTATAAGTGAATGACACTATGTATTGTTGACTGAAAAAGTTGACTGGACCTATACCCACAGTTTCCAAAAATAAGGGGATAGATCTGGGGATATCCTAACTCCTCAAGAGTCCACAGTTCCTTGAAACCATTGGTATAGCCTATACCCATTGTTTTAGGGGATATACCCATAGTTTCGAACCACGGTTATAGGTCAAATTTACAGTAGTGAAACTACCACTAAAACAGATGAAACTACCAAAAAATAAAATTTTTACATATTTAGCTGCATTTTAACTTCCTCCATAAAAATAACACAACAATATAGTGGTAGTATATCCACCACGATGAAACATGATATTTTAAAGTAGCTTAAACCATCTCTATATCAAGAATTATATTAAAACCAAGTTGTACATTCTGTAGCTCAAGAACCTACAAACAGAACGATAAATGAATAATTATGATAATTTTACCAGATCATATAATATCTCATCAATGTACAATGAAAATAAAACATGCTGAATAAAAATAAATAACATATAGTTATTCTCACCTAAACATAATTAATCAATATGTTGACCAAGGAAAACAACACATTGAATGAAATAATACATTTTTGAAAACATTGCAGCATCCAAACAAGATATAACACATTTAATGAATACAATAATACATAATTACATTGAAAAAATAAACACATTGAAAGAATAAATAATTCATAACTAAATATATTGAATGAATGAATATAATTATCAATACATTTCTCCATCATGGGGGATCTTATCCTAAAAGTGAGGTTGAGATGGCCTCGTGCATATCATGGGGTGAGAAAATAAAAATATTAACACATATAAAATGAGATAGTGAATTCATTATATAAAATTGATTCGATTCTCATATACAATAACCTACAATAATCATTACATCAAAACTCCCCATTAAATAATATTTTCATGTTTCTTGTGTAATATACAATAATAAATATTTATTCATATTAAATTATTGTTTTTCGCAATCATCACAAATTTTTTTTATCATAATTAAAGTATTATTCAATATTCCTTAGATATATATTAATTTTCCATTTATAATTGATGAAACCCAAAATATTTTTATAACTCCCCAACATGTGCTGATATCACATAAATAGAACAATAGACTCAACAAAAATTACAACCTACGTGTGGATTTGTCAATCATATACATTGAATTGTGTTGGAATTCCATCAAACTGAAATGTTAATATTTGTTCTATCATGTTTATTTTCTATCACTTATTATCTAATTAATGAATTTTAAATATAGTTTATTAACATACTCATTTCTTTCCTTTTCATTGTGAAATGTATTTTCAATACTCGCATATTCTCCTATCTTGTTGGATATGTATTTCATCATATTTACCTTGTTGAGTGAAGGATGAAACCATATGTGAGTCACAAAATTGAGATATCAACTCATCACCCCATGGGTACATGTGTTTACATGGGGTAGAAAATTACAAATTATAGCATATACATTCAAATTTGTCCACAATACTCACCTGTGATACCATTTTCAATATTCTCAAAATATGGGGTTTTTAACAATATTTTTCAATGAATACATAAAATTCACCCAATCTTCACCAAACACATCACTAGTTTCCAGATCAAATTATGTGACTCCCCATTTTAGACATCAAACAACACTCCATCATTAATCACGTTCATAAGGAAAAACGGGTGAAATATTTTATTTGGGTTTTACCTCAAACATCATTATTATATTACATTTTAAAAAATATACATTAATAATGAAATTAAATCTATAATATACATTTTTGTTTCTCTCTCCTTCAAGGGGTGAACTCAGATTTTCTTCATCATGTTTGGTTACGTTTATCAATAAACATTTATTTAAATTCAATTATTGATGATTAGAAATAGAATCCTCATATCTACCCACGTTATCTGATTTTCTCCAATTCCCTATGTCTGACCAAAAGACATGGGAAATTCCTTCACATACATCTATGTTCCATAGATACTAGGTCCACAATGGAAACCACCAATCTAACAGTTTTCAGTATAATAAACAAATCATGCATGAAAATACCATGTAGCTATGGGTATAAACATACATAGTAAGGTACTAGGAACAAATGTAGGAAATTAGAATATAATAGTCATATCAACCTATATATAAAAGAGATATAAGAAACTAAACCTAATAAATGAATGTAAAAATTTTTTAATCTGTATAGCTAGTTGAAACACATCACATAGACACAGGGTTATACAACACCTAGATAGGGAACCCATTGTCCCTATCCATTATATAATATAATAAAAATATATAAAAAGACATTTGATATACCAATACATGAACAAAACCTCTCAACTAATCATTTACAAATGATGAACACTGATCATCACCCTCTATATCTCCATTTCTACTTCCTGCAATAAACACATGTAAAACAATACCATTGAAAATTATAGAAAGTTGTCTACTTATATTTCAACATAAAATAAATTATTTATTTTGAACTAAATTATTTTAAATATGATTGATTTACCTTCTCAACACCATTGATCGTTGTAAAATCCTTTTGGGAAGATATGGTCATCATCTAATATAGATAAACCAATAATTTCTTCAAAATATATATCCTATAAAATTATTCTTAAATTGTGTTTTTAGTATATTTAATCATTCTATATGAATCATGGGGCATGGAGTTACTAAAACCAAGAGTATATGCACATGAAATCCACATTTTGCTTCCAATGTCCTCAGATGGTAATTGTCCCAAACCCATCATGTGAACTTAACCAAGATGATCCTTACCAAGAACATTACCAACTGCATCACCCTTAGTGACTGGGTAGGATTGTGTGGGATTGGCATCCCATAGATCTATAATTTTTTCCTATAAAAAATATCAGTCATAATTGAAGCAATATATGTTATCATTTTGACAAATGATAATATTTTATTATAATGAAAAATGAAATCATACCCCTTCTTATTTGGTATGATAATTAACAAAACTCTCATCAGATTATTAATGAAAATATAACAACACTTTTGTTTGGGATTGTTAGTGGCCAAAACTCTGTGAAATCATTATAAAATGATAAATAAACAACATAATATATTAAATAGATAATGTTGTCTAAGAAAAGTTTAATCTGATGAATAGATTATCAGAGTCAATCAACGTCTAGAAAAACCCTTTGACCCATCACCGTGAGGGATGATTTTCATATCCCAACTCGATGATTTCATCCTTAAATGTTCTAAAAATAAATAAAATTAAATTAAATTAGCATATATGCAATGTAATATCCTTTTCATATACATGTATAAATGTAAAATGATATCCATATAATAATATATATTTAAAAACCATGTGCTTCCTGTCACAATTCATATAAATGAAAACATTCCATTTCTCTCTAGGTACCCAATTGGGTACCTTATTATTCCTTTGAAGGGTTCTCAATGAAGTGTCATTGACATGGGTACATAATCCCCAAATTATATCATTCTATTTCATGCCAAATTTTTTAATTACTACATTTGTTCTAGGATATAAACAATAGAAATGAAAAAAAATTCTTTAAACATAGACTGATTTTGAAAATATTATCATTTAATAACAAAATTACATTCAACTATACAATAATCCACTAAAATTACCTTTATTTTTTTAATTAAAAACTTCATTTTCCTTGATGAAGTCATATGCCTCCAATCAATATACGTAATGGGAAGGGAAACATTCTCCACTACAATTAGGCCTAGAATCTACCTAAATAATTTTTTGGCATCATCCGTATACACCCCATAGTAATCAAATGGGAAATGTATCTTTTTTCCAATTAAAATCTACACATCTGAATTTTCATATTTTTCTTCATAGTAGTATTGTTTCCATATTTTATGAATAATTTATTAATAGTATAAAAAATTGATATAAATTTATTCGTATTAAATTTTTAACCTATAATCGTCACCCTCCAATATCCATATGAAGAACTGGAAGTGGCACCAGGCACCCTCACTACATAGGCTAATGAGCAGGAAGGCATCGACTGAGCTGGTGATGTGATGCTAATAGAGGATGTGAGAGACTAATAAGGGTGGAAGTAGATGGCCTCTTAGATGTTTTAGTATAGAGAAAGATGGATAATCAACATTTACTATGGTCCATGGAATGTCGACTGAGATTCAACTGAAATTGTATAATGTTTCCTCTACTGAATTCTTATGATTTAATCAAATAAAATTATTTCCGAACATATATTTCAAAAAAATCATCAAGAAAAAATAGATATTAAAATAAAAGAATAGTATTAACAAAATAAATATACATAAAAATTATAATAAATATCTGCACAAATGATAGAAGTGGTTGATAATTGAATGGAAAACTACGTGTACAATCATTTCAGTTTCCAACTCCATAATTACATCCTCAACATCATCCACAGTTTAAAAGATAATATTTTCAGTATCAGGTTGGATAAATAAGTCTACATCTTACTATTAATGGGATTCAATGTCAAAAGTCAACTCTTCACCTTCATAACCCATATCATACATGTCTCATAGTTTTCCATGATAAACTACCCTCCACCTAATATCTGTGAGATATTTCACATTATATTACATTTTCACTTTTGATGATTGGATATATGAATCACAAAGTTCACAGTCACCAACATCTATCAAGAAAGAGAAGTTCACATATGTAAATTGAAATGAATCTTTTTAAACACCTATATAAACTCCAACCATCTGCATTTGAATAAAACAACTAAAAAATTTCCATGGTAGTTTAATTTGATAAGATCAATAACCTTTTCATATTACTCCGCTTTAAAAAACATAAATATACCACTATTCCCTATTTTTAAACCCTCTTCCCGATCAACTATAGAGAATCTAATGCCATTAGGACTACAAGGGTCAATTTTCATTATTTTTTTAACAGGACATAGAGAGTGAAACTTAGAATCATATGAAATCTCTACTAAATTATTTTTATTCATGATCTAAATAATGTAATATACATTATTATATTTCAAAAATATATTTCTCAACCTAATATCTATATTTATTTCAATATTTCTGAGCATACACATAATGAAATCAATTATACAAGCTCTTTATTAATAGTTTTTGTTACATCTTTTTCATTTCTAGTTCAACCTCTCATTCATATCTTAGTTTTTATCCTCATATCTTTATTAATTGGATATGAAATTTCACTATTCAGAAGAACATAACTTTGGGTCTGTAATAATTCCATTTATCTTATTGTTTCATTTGAGCTCCTCCCAACTGATCGTCCCAAATTAGGAATGATTTTTGATTTCCCATATATTTCATATTGATTTGATGTGTCTTCAACACTTCCAACTTTATTGAATCATTTCTCTATATCATCCAAGTATCTAGACAAAAAGTTAATGAATTCCTCTTCCAAATATCCTTTAGAAATAGATCATTCTGGTTGATCGTTTTTTTCATGTATGATTTAAAATGCCCAATATATCATTAAAATAAAATTAAAAACATAATTCTGTATTTAATTATGTGCCAGGAATTGTTCTCTAAATATAAAACCATAAATATAAATTACATATCAATTGGATACATCCATCGATAATGTACGATGCCATATAATTTAGGTTCCACAACCAAATAAACAGTTAAATGTATCATGATAGTAAAAAATGAAATAGGAATGATCTTATCCATAGAACATAGAATGATATAAATCTCTCCTGAAGGAAGTTTAAGGGAAATAGATGTCGGGTATTCTCAAATTGTGGTCTATAATGTGTACATAATTGATGTACAATAGTAGTAACCTTCTCAGGTAAAAATTTATACAATTCCAATGTAAGTAACTGTTATAACATAGTATTTGAAACGTGGCTTCTCAATCCATGTAACCTACGATTAATTATGTCAAAATAACTTGATATGATACATGAATATCAATCAGATTCCTTCACATGTTTTAAAATTCAATTTAATATATATTTATCTGTATTTTTCATTGAAACAAGTTATGGGGAAAACATCCTATTTTCCTGAATCCAGAGATCATGCATTATGTTCATTACATGTTAGGGTTTCTGAGCAATGAGATGATACATTGAATTTCCATTCTCATTAAGAAATGAAAATATCGAACTTCCAAAAAAATCAATTCAATATGCTTGGCATCAATATTATGTTGCACCAAATTAAATTCCCAATATGTAAGTTTGAAGAAAATATTTTTTCCTTCCATTTATGCATTCTAATTTCCCTTAACGGGACACTTTGAACTTGTTACCGACTATCACTCCAATGAGGCACCTTCCCAAATTTTATTCCACATTTTCATGTTGAGAAAATATTTCAAAACCTATTAACAACATGGAAGTGGTCTATGATTAATTAATCCACAAAATTTTTACTTATTCAATTGAAATTTATTAGAGGATTCACAAATCATCAATGACACAAGAAGTACAACATTCTACATTAAGGTATCCATTAGGGATCAATATAAAAGTTACAAAAAGGAAAATTCAAACCAATTTAATTATTCCAACTTGATAAATTACCATGTCCATGGATGTCACTAATGGTCCATACTAGAGAGTCTTTCATTTTTAACATTTTTCTAGAAGAGACATTATATGTCTCAACATCGTTTCTCTATAAATCATTTAATTAATCTAATAAATGCTACATGTAAACATCAATCTCATTTCTAGGAATTTTTTTCAAGGGAAAATCATCAGAATTAAAAAATACATTTGTTCAATACACATCCATAGAGGTAGATTATATGGGATCAAAACAACCACAAAAGTGATATATCTATTACCCAATGTCCCAAATGGCTAGAATCCATCATCTTCCAATCCCAATTGAAAATTCATTGTGTCAGATGAGGAATATATATGTAATGAATCTAATGTCATCCACAATTTTAAATCACATGAATGTCGCATTAACAAATTATTGTTATTATCTTCCTAATTCAACTAATTCTTTGTGATGTTTTTCGATGACATGAATAATTTTTACAATAAAGGTATGAAATTAAATTATTGAAAAAACACTTAAGGTGTGTTCATTTTATTATTCTTCCTTGTAGTATGTTTATTTAGATATCAAACATCACTCAAAGACTACTATCTAGAAGATGTAATTTTTTTTCAGTCCTCTCTACTTGAATACTCTCCTGAATAAAGAATTCAATCATTGGGACAAACATGTATTGTTTAATAATTCTTACCAAGAATGATAAAAACAATTTTCATATAAAAAAATAGACTCATGGATATTAACTTCATGAAAATAATCATGATGAAATTCTAATATCATGAACATCAACTTATTTGTAATTCAACATTGAAATTTGATATTGTACATCATCAGCAGAAAAATAATTTTTTGAATATGTAAAAAGTCCACTATAAAAATCCTGATTAGCATTAGAAACTAAACCATAAAACACATATTTATACTCAGAGAAGTTTATTTTACCATAGTATCCATATAATCATTAAGAGGATCCAATGATATGTTACAATCATGATCCGATTGTCTTACAATGTAAAAAATATAAATTGTCGTGTTTCTATTTGTTGCACCCACAACTGGGTGTCTTAAATATTTTGATGATGATTTTGGGGTCCTTAAATAATTCATGCATTATTTTTAAGGTTTTTAATTTCATTATAAATTTTAAAATTATGGTGTGAGGCATTCGGTTGACAAACATCAGTGGTCAACCTTTCTACAATGTATGATTCTCTATTCCAAATAAAACAAAAATATTTATATAGAAATTGATTAAATATAATGTTTTCATAAACATAATCTCTCTCAACCATATTCTAAATGTTAATTTTGGATATGGACATCTTATTCTCCAATAAATGGACCAATTGGAAATTGCAAAATCTAAAAACTATGCAAAACCCATACCAAACCAAAGATTGTTCTTTGATAAAATGAGAGATAATTTATCATTATATATGAGAGTGTTGCTACACATTTTAAAAAAAAATTTACGAAATAGGACAAGATATTCATATATACTAGTTGAAAAATGAATATGATAAATAAGGTTTTCATATATAAATACATGTTATAAATAATGAACCCTTAAGGTAAATACTATATTATCTAAATACTAATGATTATTATATGTAGACCAAATAATGTGTATAATTTAAATACAATAACATCCACATTCAATATACTAATGAGATATTGGTTTTCCTTGTTAAATTAATGAATTAAATAATTGGGATTCACAATTAATATTAATTTTATGAAAAAATATTTTTAATCACATCAAATGATTAGGAAATATAATTTAAGTGGAGTAATATTATTATTATATAAATTCACATCTCATAGTCCATCCAGATATATATGGTATATAGTTTCAAAAGAAAATATCCCATTTGTAACATTAGAACCATAAATGAAATATTACATATAAAATCATCCTTCTAGATGAAGTATTAAACATTGTTAAGCTATAGGGGATCAAGAATCAATTTTCCATCCACCATGACTCAATTAGAAAATTATAAAGAATTATACTTTTAAATGGATCAATAATGTAATAGAAATTCCTTGATGATAATTACCTTTCAATATGAAATATAGAAATAGTTTAAAACAAAAAACCACTTTTTGAAAATATTTTTAACATTGACATTAAATACATACTTACATGTAATGTTTGAGAGAAAATTTTGAAAATGTGAAGTGAAATATCAACCATATAATAATTTCTAGTCGGATATTTTATTCCTCTATAACAAGATATATCAAATATTAATTTATCGAAATGTACCTACTCTAAGACTTATTAACTAGATGAAAATCTCTCATCATTACAGTATTATAAACCATTCCCATGAATACATCAAACTTCAATTGAGATCATTTAGATTGTAATGGCCAAGCTTTCTACTCTGAGGAGGAATCATGAAAAAATGATTCATAAAACCTAAGCTGAAATATTGATGAATGTCTTGGAATATTCCGGGTACACGTTTTTGGAATAAACTACCCACCATTATTAGAAACAGACCATTGGACTACTCCCTAAAGGTGTCATGCAAATAGAATTAAAAGTTAATTATATACTCCAGATAGTACATCATTGGGATTCCTCATGATTCCTCTTTTTACATAATGAATTACTCTAAATTCCACAAATAATAGTAGAGAAACCATCCAAACCTGTTAATACAACAAAATTGTTCTTATATTTGATAAACTTATCAACCAAATTATCATAGATCATAAGACATAAAATTTATACTCTCAATATCTCCTCTGGTCTCAAACCAATGACAATGCATCCATCTTTCAAATAATCATTCATGATGGGATTGGGGGGAATGAAAACTAACACAAAAAACCTAGATATATACTCAATCATTGAATAAGATCCCTAGTAAATATTATATGACATAATATCTATAACCCTGAAACCTATTATTTGATTAATAAATAATTCACTATATATTACTCATAAAAGGAAATCAAATTAGTCATAATTGATATAAATCACATCAAACCATATCCAAAAATTCAAGATCAAAACTCAAATAAAGATGTAATTCCTAAAAATCCATGTTAAATCTAATTTTTATACAGTAAATAGAAACACAGAAACTCCCTTTAACTTTCCACTCATCCATTTTGGGGTGATGAGGTGATAAATCTGGACCAGAGTAGAGGGGTGGAGAGCTGCATGGTCGGGACCAATAGAGAGGGCAGTGATGGTAGGGGTTGAGGGTGAGGTTCAGGATCAGTGGTGAATGGTGGCATGGTTCAGGATATTTTGTGAGGGTAGCGAGCCTTTGAGGGGACGGGTAGGGCTTCAAAGGTCAGGGTGTTAGGGGTGGAGCATCAGGATTGACAGTAATGGGAATCAAGGGTAGCGGCGGGGGAGAGTGTCAAGACTGCTGGCAAGGGGTGTCAATGGTCGGGATCAAGGGTCTGGATTGGAAGCGTAGCTTCATGGAGTCTAGTAAGAACATGGGGGGTCAGTTGTGAATAATCGGGGGCGTAGTTTTAGGTTTGATAAAAAATAAATATATATAGAAGTAGTTTATTAAACCATTGATAATGTCACTTTTTAGTGTAGTGAATGTGGAAAAAAAAAATTAACCCTACAAATCTAGGAAAATGATGATTATTTTATATAAGTATGATGTAGTAGACTATATAAAATCCAACATTGTTATGGATTTAAAATTTATTAATTTGATCTCTCTAGTATCATGAAATGTGAGAAGTGTAATGGTAATTCTTAACGGTATGATACCACTTCAATTCATTAATTTTCATGTTACTGTAATTTTTTTAGAAAATTTCTCAGATTTTAAGGATGATGTGGCTTTTAATAAAGTAGGTGAGTGTTATACAAAGTCATTAAAATAGAATTCAACAAAGGATATGCTCTATTCCAGAAAAAATGATATAATTTTCACTATGAATATAATCAAAAATTATTTTATGTTCTTGAGTAATGTGAAATTAGAAATTAGTATCAATTGGTTGTCTGAGAACTTGATATTTTTAAAAATAATCATATTTATTCATTTATTTTTCTGTTTTTTTAACAAGTGATGAGTAAAAAATTATATTATTGGAGATGAGAAAACAAAATTAGTTTTTAATGTTAATATATAATTGACATAATTAATTTGTTTGATTTTAAACCACAAATTAAAGAAAATTTTAATGATAGATGATTAGTAAACTAAGTGTATATGAATAATCCATGATGAATAAAAAAATATTCTACATAAGGAGATATACAAGTGAGATATACAATTATATATTTAGAAGACTGTGTTTTCCAATATAAAAATGTATGCCTAATAATTTGAAAAGTAGTTTGATCTTATTCAATAAAGACTTATCAAAGTAGAAGAAAAAAATGATCATTCCATAATTGAATTTCATAATCGTAATCAAGAAGTTAATGAAAATCAAGGAAGAAAGAGGTATAAAAATATTAATGAAAATCATCTTCTCCTAATTTTATTTATTCTGATATGTTGGTTAAAAGGTTATTGAATAATATTCATTAAAATGGAACTAATTTTTTTGACTGAAAATTATTGTTTATAAAAAGGAAGGCATAATTGTTGATCAAATTAATGGTGAAAGTATTGGATTTTGTTTATATATTATATTATATTCAATGTTATATATTTTTTAGTGAAAATTTCATACTTTGTAGGGTTTTGGAATTCAGAAAATATTTTTTTGTTCATTTTTCATCAGAGTGATGATTCTAGAATATTTTAGAGGATGAATATGAGGGTGATTTTTCCAAATCAATGATGGATAATTTAGAAGAAAACATGAAATATCAGTTTTGAATATTGAATAACGATTTAATTGTTATAATATGTTATATATAGATATTATCAGATAGTTCATAATGAAATGTAATTTTTAATCGTGATCACTACCCGAAAAAAAATTAATCCTTAGAAAAATGATAAAATTATCATTTAGAAGATGTTTTTCTTAAATCATGAAAGGATTAATTTTAAATCGTATTTAGTAAGTGGTTTCCATTTTCATATTATATGGAATTTGAAGTGGGAAAAAATTTGTTCAAAAAATATATCTTGATGAATTTATTTACATATGAGCATCCCATGATTAATGGTATTAGTTTTTTGATATTGTAAAAGAAAACTTTTATCCCCAATAACTATTTAGTTTATCAGTTAAAAAACATGTAAATTGTTCCACCAAATTATGATTAAAATATTGAGCTAATCATCCCAAAATATTACTTTTTGGAAAAAATGAAGGAAAAATGAATGGGTCTTATAAATTTACAGTAAGAGAATTTTTAATTATTTCAAATTGGAGATTCTCTAAAATAATGATATTAACTCATGAAATCTAAAAATAAACTATGGTGATTAATGTTTTGCCATAGGAAAAGGAATATGGGAAATAATTCTTATAGATAATGTGTTTATAACATTCCTAAAATGATTCCAATTTTGGAATATATTTTTTATTCATGTCAAAGAGTATGATCTCAAATTCATTACAAAAAATATTATGATTTACACATAAAATCCTTTAAAACAATTCCATTTAGATATTTATGGGACCTTGATAAAGTATTTAAAACATTACATTATATTCGTTGTCTCCATTATTAATGAATTTAATCTCATTACATTTATTACAGTCAGGAATCATATTTTAAAGGATCTATAGAAAGTCATGAGTATCCAATTAATGTCTAATATAGAATTAAACATGTAACTAAATAGATTACATAAAAGAATGAATTTTAGTAAACTTTTAACATGTTTCAATATTATATTAATACAATTTTATTTATCTTGAACATTTCTCATAACATGCACAATAAAAAACTGTTTAACTGAATGGAAAAATATATGATTGGTTAAGAGGGATTGAAAAATAATGATGTAAACTCTTATTTATTGGACATTATAGTGGAAAAATTCTTTTTTATAAATAAATGATAAAAATAAAATTTTCAAATGACTAAAATAAAGGGACGAATCTATATTAAATATCCCATAACAAGAAATAAATATTAAAATTAAATATAACTATTTATAAGACATTATATAATTATAATTAATGGTAAAAATATAGGTATGTTTGATCCAAGATTTGTCTCTAGAATATTTCATAATTACTCTTGGAAAGGATTATTTCTTCACCAATACAACAAGAGCATTTGTATAAAACAGATTTTATGATCCTAAAAATTATAATATATGATATTTTTGGAAATTTTGGAAGTGATGTTGAAGCTATTAATTTATAAAATAGTTATTAAATTGAGGAATAATATTAAAATTATATAAATGTTCATATAGAAATAAAATATTAAACCATTTAATGTGAGGATGATTAATATTTTTTAACTAATCCTAGGGTTAGAAAAAAATTTAATTTTTATATCAAAATTGGAAATCATGGAAAACATGTTCTAACATAAAGAGTTTAATGGATGAAATTTTTTTCATCAACTCCCACTCGTGATTAAACTAAATAATTTAAGTTATCACCAATGAATCGGAAGTGGGTTTGTACACCAAATTATTAATAAGAATAAAATTGAGTGGAATGAGATTTTGTAACTATTTTTTATACCTGAAGATATATATATAATATTGAAAATTTCGGTATTCAAAAATAAATTTAATGAAATATGTGATGTGGGAATTTATTTTTAAGGATTAATGTGTAAATGAGGCATAAAAATTGAAGGGGTTTACATTAATGAAACATTTCTACTAAATTAAAGGATTTAATTCAATTGGGTGTACAATTCTATTGATGTAAAAAGTTATTACATGGTCATCCAAATTGATTAAAATTATGAATTATTCAATGGAGAATTAGAGGAACATTTTTAATTGAAGATCCATGTGGTTTATATATGGAGATGATGTAAATTATTTTCAGTGGTTAATGAAGGATTTATATGAGATCCAAAAAATCACCAACATCATGTTATTGTAATCTTTAAACATACTTTATGAGATTAAATATCAAAATGGGAGGATTAGATAAAAATAACTTCAACATATATGAATAATATGCTCACTAAAATTTATTTTTTATCAATAAGGAATCATATTTTCTCTAAATGATAACGAATCTGGTCTGGTATTTTATAATGAATTTACTAATTAATTTGAAATAAATTATCTTAGAGAGGTGGGTAAATTTATTGGATTGAAAATATCTCAATAGAAATATCAATTCTTTCATTAATAAAATAAGTTTAAATTTGATATTTATTATAAAAAATCGATATGAAGGACTAGAATCTGGTTTCCACAACAATTGTTATGGGTACATTTTTTTTTAAAAAAATTTACAATTTCAAGAAAGATACTAAATGTGTGTTTATAATGTTTACTATTAGTTTCTAACAGATTAAACCGTAAAGACCAGATATTTTATATATTAATCATCATTGTTTAAGATATAAAATTACATCAATGAAATTACATTTTTTTTGGAAAATGTATTTAGTGAAATATAATTTGTACAACATATTTTTGGATAGAAATTTGACAGTAGTAAAAATATGGATTTTCATGGTTATGATGATGTAGATTTTATAGGCTTTAATTGTGATATAATATACACATCTAGAAGATTTTTTTATAAATGTATGTTTTTTTATACAATCAAATAATAAATTGTTTGTACCATTGAGAACTACTAAGAAAAAAGTGTTGGTAGTATCTCATTATGAAAATACACTGATGATGAAAACATATATCGATGATCTAATGGTGTGTATGGAGAATCTAATTCTTTAGTATGATTTAATTCTAGTTAAATTATTTTTTCAAGGAATATGGTTTACCATTCCATGATCATGTAAACTAATATTAAATATCATATCATAAAGCATATTTGAGAAATAAATGAATTTAAATTAGTGTGTATTACCCTAATAGAAAATATTTCTGATATCGTTAATAATCTATTGTTAAAATATATATTCTAGAATCCAATGATTAAAATTTGTAATTATACTAACATTGAAAAATGTTATAGTACTTTTATTATGTCCCATTACTAATCTTGACTTTGGATTTTGTTTTCAAGGGGGGGTAAAAATTAAAACCTAATCTATCGATTGATATGTATTCTCCCACTTTGGGGGACTATATATGTATGGGGTTTTTAAAATTTATAAGAAATGATTTCATTTTTTTCAAATTATTTTAATAGTTTGTTCATGTGGATGTAGGAAACATTTCATTCATATTATCCTGATTCTCTAATTTTATGATTTTATGTAATTTTTTCTTTTAAATAACTCAATTACGAACAACAAGAAATTTAATTCCAATAATTATTGTTTCCTATAATATTCATGATAATATAGGTTTAGATTTTCTGGATAGAAATCCATTAGAATGGATTTTCATTGAATTAGTCATTTCTGTTCTTTGGTTAATAATAAAATCAAAATTGTGATATTTTTTTAGAACAAAAGGATGTTTATTATTCTTTGATGTTAAAATTCATCTAAAATTGAATATTTTTAGTGACGGTGTTGTATTTTGTTTTCAACGCTTGTGATGTTTTTTAAATTTGAAACCATTTGTTAGTACCATTGTGTATCCTATAAATTGGAGTGAAACCATCACTTAATACAACCAATTGTTTGATCGAATGAGTTCTACCAGCCAGGTGAAACTCCTAGGATATCCACCTTCATAAACTTCTACCAGATAGTTATCAAACAGTTTCTACCCCCATGATTCTATCGTTGTGTTTCATGTGCCAGGTTTCCAGAACTCTGTTTTTATATCTATATTTTTTTGGTCAGGTGATACTGCTAGGGTGATATATCCTTGTAGATACTTTTGGGTTTCTATATTTGGAGAGGTGAAATGATAATGAAAATTTTTAGGCTATACCATTGGTATGTGTCTTCATTAAGAAAAACAGGGAAACTATATGTCTAATGTCATTTATATATACCATAAATTAAATCTGATTATTCAAGGTAATGTTTTCTTATATGAATTGAATATCATGATATAGACAAATGTGATTTGTTTAAAATATCTATTAATTGATGAAAATAGGTGGAATCTATTAAATATATAACAGTTATTCATATAATGTCAATAACAGATGGAAAGGATACACATAAGATGTATCATTTATTGGTACAAGAAGAAGGACAATTAACCATGTTTTTACAGAGGTTCAGTGTTATATATATATTATTGATTATGGTCAAAATAAACATTGATGATGACATTATATAATTCATTGTTTCTTGTTTTAATGGATGACTCACCAGATTTTAAGATTAAAAGGTGACTTTTTTCTAGGAGTTTTATTTCAAATATATTTAGTTTGTAGAATAAATATGTGAATTATGATGAAAGAGATAATTTTAACCCCAAAGGATGTAAAAAATTTTATATGATTTTTTTCATATCTCCAAGGTCGTATATGAATGAGGTATGATTGAATGAAATATATTTGTAGACATAGGGCTGGTTATGTGAAATTTTATGCATATAAAGTCGAGGGATTACATTCATGCACATAAATAGAAGAAAAAGAATATATCAACACGCTAGAAAACAAAAATATTATATATATTACGTATACTTATATATTACCACTTTATTTGAGTTATATATTAATAATGAATGTGTTAAATAGTCAAGAGACTTGTTGGAATGTTCTAGTAATTTGTGATTATCATTATTGTTCACAAATTATTAGTGGATCTTATTAACGTGTGATATACATTTTCAATACAAGTAATAATAACACATATTATTTATTGAACCTTATAAATTGAATTTTACCTATTTTTTTATTCTTATACTATTTTTATAAAAAATATTCACTCTAACCAATGGTTATAGTTGTTTTGAATGTTAATAAATAAATGATAAAAATTAGCAATTCACCCACCCCTCAAATAATTATACGGAAATATATTCTTTAAACTCTTCTTATCCATATATATGTAAAACATATCACCATATAGTTAGTGCTAGCATGTCTTCAAGGAATATATAAAAACTGCTTACACCAGATTATTTGTGTAACACCTGAATGTTTTTTTGAATTTTTTCAAATAATTTTAATTATTCAGTAGCATCAATTACAAAAAACTAGGTGTTTAGACAAACCATGAGATTACATTATTATAAAAATACTATTTTATCCTACCTATTTGGTTATTAGGAAAAATATAACTATCTAATGAAAATATATGGTGAACTCATTGGGTTTGATTTCTTAATTGACAAAATTAAAAAATTACATATTTGTACATTTCTTTTAATAAATTAAGTGAATTGAAAATTTGAAATGGAAATAATAAAACATATATGATATATATTTAATAAAATGTTTTATTTATTCATCAAATAGATATTTTTGTCATGGAATATGCATTATCCCAATTAGTTGTATGAAAACATATATTTATTAAAAGTGTAATTATACCGCCTTTAATGAAGAACACACATTAAATTAACATTTTGACACATTAATAATTTTATTATGAAATCATAAACTTATTCTTATGAAGTGGGATGTTAAATATAAAATGGATTAATTTTTGATAATTTTATTATATCTTCCATGATTTAATGAATAGTGAATATTTAATAAATTATAATAGAAAAAAACAATTCATCAAAAATATATATCTGATTAAATAATATAATTGAATGGTTTTAATGTATGAATATAATATATTGATACCATTTAATATAATTTTGTTCATTGGTGTAAAATTTACATCGAATTTATATATAAAAATAATTCTATCTTTTTCAATGTTTTATCTTCTAAAACATATTTTCTCATTCTAACCAAAAGTTTAATTTTAATTTACTTACTACAAAAAATGTGCATTGATGTTTTTAAAATGGATTCCATATTTCGAATCGGTGGGTCTAAATTATGTAAATACAGTTTTATATTTTTTTGGTATTTTGAGTAATCACTATGTAATTTTTAATTAATACGTTGAAATGGTAAATTGGTTAATTGTATTATAAATTATTTTATAAAATTACCCTACAAATTTTAAAACACCTCAGCATGAATGTGTTTTTTCCTAAATCATCATTTGATCAAAATGGAATCCTTTTAAATCCACTTGGATGAGATAAGGAATTTTTTTTTATTTTATTCATTGAAAAGTTAAATATGTCTTACTCAAATTTTGATAACTACATCAAAATTAATATAAGGATATATAGATGATAACTTTTATTATAAATACTCATTTTAAATATAAAATTTTTATCTTTAAAATGTTACTTTATTTTTATTTTTTATGAAATGAAAAATTACCTTAATTAGTTATACAATGATAATGTAGAAATTAATTAATTGATGATAAATCAAAACAATTATCATTAAAATGATAATAACCATTAAATTACACAATAAGTCGTCAAAATATTATATTTAGAGTATATATCTACTGTAACTATCCAATGGTTGAGTTATTTTCCATTTGGAACTATATGTGATTGATTATGATAAATATGGTATTTTACATAACATGATGTTCGAGTTTTCATAACCATGTTTGAATAAATATAAAATTTTTAATGTAAAATTTTCAACAATATATATTTTGGAAAAAGTAATAATCATAAATCTAAATGATTTTGATTCATCATATTTTTTTATGAAACAGATAATTATATAAAATAATTAAACAATGTAATTTTTTTATTATTTTATTAAGGGAATTATCATATAAATGTTATTAAATATATTAATATAAAAATAATTTGGTACAATAAAAATATTCAATGAATTTTATACATGATATTTATCGTACATGAATATGAATTTTTTATGTTATCTTTTTATTTAAATATTTTTTAAAATCAATGATTGGAATTGTGTTAAAAATTTACTATAATGATTATCTATCAAAATAATGGTTTATCAAATTATTTAAAAATCATAAAAAATTAGATAAAACATTAAACAAATATGATATGTTATAAAATAATCTTAATTATATATTTACGATCTAATTGAAATAAAATACGTAAATATTTCACAATTTTAATATTGAAATATTTGTTACCTTAACTAAATTTAAATAGAATAACTAACTATTTATTAAAATGGTATATTTTAAATATAAATATTAACATTTTTAATATTTTTTTATTATATTACAACTTGAAATCATATCATCTTCTTGATTATGAATTTTTGGTGACTTTTTGACAGGGTCTCATTTTATTAAAAATTAATATTTTTATAGATTTCCAATGTGGCCCTCAAATAATTTATAAATTGGTTCCACATCCCTTACTTATTCATATCCTTTTTAGACCTCATTATCATCCATAACCTACCAAATTTCATTATAAACATGTTTAGTTGCATTAAATTGGTTCTAGTATTCTCAAATTACCATCTTTGTTTCCATTATGAGGACTTCTAGAGGGTTCATGTTAAAGAAGACATAATCTTCTCTACTGATTCATTGAAAATGAGAATCTTCCCTTATTATGTTATAAATTCAGTTTCCCAAAGATAATGAGATTTTATTAGTGTCATAGAAAACCCCTATACCACCTTTTATCCATCCTATGAAAAGAAAAATCACCACGAGTGCATGCATACATCTTATTCTATCCAAAATGTGGTGTAATCAATTTTTCACAACCACGTTATTTTTATGGGTATAATAACAGAATTAATAATTATATATGAATATCTTAATAAGATATTTATTCATTAAATATATATATTTTATCCACTTCCAAACCATTTTATAATTTAAATAATGATGGCATCAATCGTGTGTGCAAACGACCTAATATCTTCACAACGTGATGGGATAGATTCTACATAATATACAAAAAATGATTATTATATAAATGTATAGAATAAATAAATATGATATATATTATGGAATGATAATCAGAAGTCAATGTAGATGTCTGGTTAATGAGTGGATATTGTTTCCCAGTTAATAAATACACATAATCTATATGGTACTATAGTGGTTTTTTATTTTTTGTAATGAATATTCATAAAATTTGGATTTAATTTCTATTTATATATTGTTTAGGAAATTTTAATTTGTATTAGAGAAAACATTTAGTTACTATTGGGAAACTGCGATGTGAAAATCCATAGTATAAACCCTAATGACATTTCAGTGTATTGGTTACAATCCTAGTGTTTATAAATGATCAACAATAACATAGGATAAATCATAAAGAGTCGCAAATTGATTTTTATTAATTATTGTGTTGTTTTCCAATTATGACTAGTGTTTATGACACTATGTGTCTTGGTTTTAGTCTGTGGTTAGATCCTAATGGTACTAGGTTAATACATAATATGAGTTCAAATGAAAAAATGTCCTCCTGAGGAACCCTATGTTATGTGAGCTAGAATGATGAATCTTGTTATAAATCTCAACAGGTATTCTAAAGCAATGAATCATGCAGGACATCCAAATGAGAAAAGGATGGAACAATATTCTGTTGAGTCCTTCATGAGGAATCATCTATCTTCTATAAATGATATTTTTGATACATGAGTGGTTGAACAATGGATTAGTACCACTGAAAAAAATTAATATATTCAGTTCTTCAATATTAGGAACATGGTGCATTCATCTTAATAGTCTATCATTTGGGATGTGAGTTTGGTCATTGGTGTACCCTTATCAAGAATATGTGGAAAGGAGACAACTTTGAATCCATGAAATTGGATGAGTTCAAGAACCTAATTTGTAGTAAATACTATACTTTTATTCATTGAACAATGCTGGATAATGATTTCATTATGTCTATGAAAAATGAAGTTGATTTTGTTTGTAAATAAGAATAATATTTTACAAGACTTTCAATGTAAACTTCTATAATTTGTATCCAACAATAGAAAAAAATTTGTTGAATTAATATTTTCATAAAAATATGTCTCTATAGGGAATTAGACATAATATACATCAATATATTTGACTAAATCATTCTATGTGCTCTCAAGGTTTGTCATAATATTGGATTAACCCATCACTCCTATGGGTTTTATAAGAAGATAAAAATGGAAATCCTGAGAAAATCTAAATTCCACTCTAAAAAGTAGATTATTTTCTTTTATCCTCATAATGTGGAATGAAACATTTATAAAATTGCCTTAAAGGAGCTATAAATAGTTTATGTACGTGATAGAATGTCATAAGGTAGTTTAATAGCGAAGTGATGGAAAAACTTTCTACTGATGTGAATAGAGAAAAAGCTACATGTGAAGAACTTCCGACACATAAATTATAAAATTTCATGGAAATATATCATTATTTAAAATAATTCCCAAATCCATGTGTTATTGATGTTGATCCACCTCTACGAACTCTTACGGCCAAAAAAATGGAAATTTACTTGTGATCTCTATCAATGATGCAAAGTACTATAATGAACTTGTGAAGGTATGCTTTCCATCCATACTAAAATAGAAATTTTTTATTTCATTTGGGATCCACCCAGTATTTTATTTCTAATGAATTTTCTAAGGGTAACACCATATTACCAAAACATTTAGAAGATGATTTATCTAGGTCAACTCTTAATAGATTAATGGTGGTATTAAAAGATTTTAATTTTTCTTTATATAAGGTTTGTGGGAAATATCATCCTACGAATCCTATGATACTTCCAATTTTATAATTAGAATTGATTTGTTTAGTGGAAAATAATTCTCTACATGGAGCTGGTGTAAATTTCCACGAAAGGGATTTCACATTTCATATACTATATCTATTTAATATCATCTATAAATGCACGGATGAATTTTACGTTCTAGTTTAAATTTATTATATCATACGGGTCGTGATTTATATAAAATAACGTTATCTATCTCAATGTTTTGGGATAAAATAACCATTATCAGTATTCCCATTCTGTGGTAATTTTTTTTTCTTTTATACAATAGTCTTTAGCTCATCCACTATATTGGGATGTTGAGTTTCTAATAGAACTCATAAAAGGTGTTATGCCTATTTCAATGAAACCTTATAGAATGGAAAAAATTGAGTTTCATGAATTGAAGAAGAAACTAACATATATTCTTATCAAGGGATTCATATGGAATATTGCATCAATTTTGGGAGCGCGTATTTTATTAGTTAAGAAGAAATAAAAATCAATGAGACTTATCATTTATTATTATAAAATTATCTAGATCACTATCATGAAATAAATATCCACTCCCTTTAGTAATTTACTTATTTTTCCAGCTATGGGAGCCCAATAATTATTCAAGATTGATCTTCATTCATTATTTCATTCATTAATGGTCATGAAAGATGATATACCAATGACAACATTTTGAAAAGGGTAGGGGCATTACCAATTCAATGTGATGCATTTTAGTCATAATATGTAATCCTATATCTTTATGGTTATATTTAATAGTTTCATTAGAGAATACCTTTATCAATATGTGGTAGTATTTATATATGATATTCAGATTCATTCTAAGAGAATGTCATAGCATGAAGATCACATTAGAATTGTAATGACGACCCTAAAAGAGGAGAATATTATGGAAAATTTTACCATGTGTGAATCTAGAATTAATAAATTATTATTTATTATGGTCACATAATCTCAAGAGAGCATATATTTATGGATACAACAAAAACATAATTTATTGGAATAAAATTGATACAAAAATGGTAATTGAGAGTCATTTATTTCATGGTTTGGATGGTTATTATCGATGATTATGGAATATTTTTCATGATTATATAATTCACTCACCTGGATAACTCATGAATGAGTTATGTCCATATGGATTGATAAAGTTGATGATAATTTCAAATAGCTAAAAAATGTTAGCTAGTGCACTTGTTCCCCCACAAAATTATAGTTGATAATGGTTTTTGAACAAGAGTGATACATCCAAGCCGGGGATGGATTTTTATCTTATGAAAGACGATATGGTGATATCTTATGCCTCACGACAATTGAAAATCCATGAGCCAAATTAACCAACTCATCATTTGGATTTTACTATGGTAATATTTTCATTAATGATATGGAGGAATTATCATTATGGGTAAATATTTGATATTTCCACTGATCAAAATTGTTTCAAGTATGTTTTCATAGAAATGGTGGTGAATATCATCCAAAGAAGACAGTCGGTGTAGAATAAATATTATGATTTCATAACACATTATCAACATAGGGATTTGAACAGTGTGGAATATGATTTGAGTCGAAATGACGATGCCTTCCAATCCATGATGTGGATCCCAAAAGATCCAATATATTTAGATTTGAAAATGATGGATCATAAAATTTTATATAAAGAGGTGAAATATTATATTTCTCAAATGAATGTTAATCCATATATACATGTAAATATTAACTATGTGGATATGGATTATATAGAGAAATAAATGATTGTGAAAAAGTTTCCTTAATACTTCCATAATTAAGATGGAATAATAATGACCATGAACTATGTTTTTCTCCCACCCATAAAAGAATTAAAGAAGGATCCATTGGATACAACTCATATCTCATCATTATTTATTCATCCTGGAAGCAAAAAGAATTACATGGATCTGATGGAGAACTTTTTTTTTGTAATAGAACGAATCGAGATGTTGTTTATAACATCTCTCACTTCTTTGTTTTTTAGAATGTTAATTCAAAGTGACATAATTCTAAGGGGATGTCAGAACCATTACCCATAGCATAATGAAATTTGGAAAATATCATTATGGATTTTTTCATCCCAACTCTCAAAATATCTATAGGTCAGAATGATATATGGTTTAGAGTATTTCACAATGTTGATGTTTGCACACATCATTGTTACTAGAGATTATTTCCATCATGAACGAAAAGCACTGATATATATAAAGTAAGTTGTATGATTTAATGGAGTAACATTTTCCATTAAATTTGATCATGATAAAGGGTTTACTTAAATTTTCTAGGGAACTCTTCAACTGGTTCTAGGTACAGAGTTATGTTTCACCATTACATATCATCCTCATAATGAAGGTTAGTTTGAGAGGAAGATTCAATGTCTATATGGCATGGTGAGTGTATTCTCTATGGATTGAAAGGTGATTGGGATGAACACTATTTTTTATATTTTTCATAAATCAATATATTTCACTCTAGTATTCAAATGGATCCATATAATGTAACACCCCATGCTTCCACGTTATGCTTCTCTTTGAATAATAAAGTAGTGTGTTTTGTACGCAGCTTTGAGTTCCAACACCACACAACCAATCAAACTAGTTGTTACGAATAGTGAAACCAACTTTTTGAAATTTTTAAATTTTATCATTCAAAATGGACTTCATTTTTGGATTCGGAATATCGAAATTATCTTAGGGTGATTTTTTTTGTATTTTTTTGAAAACATTAAATTTTTAATGAATAGTTAAAAACATTGAGTTATAGTTTAAAACCGAATTTTTATTTAATGAATTATTTATTTTATTTATATTTATTTTAGGTAAAAATAGATACATAATACCTATATACGTTCAATGTAATTAATTGGAGTCAGTTTATAATAGATGTAGATTTATAAAAATTTTATTGAACTTTTCACCGTCTTTTACCCACCTCTTAGGAGCATTTGAAATTTTACATAAAACCTAATTTTACCAATTCTGTGAGTTGAATTAAAAAAATCTAAGAGTCACGGTTGATATCAGTAAGTAAAATGTGGTTCAATAAGATGAAAATAATTTTTGGTCAACAGTAACGTTTTACTTTTATTTACAACGATTAAAATTAAATAGAGTAATTATGGGTAAAAATGATATTATTATTAACACAACACATGTCCTAATTAAATTCGATAAGTATAACTCGACGAAAACCAACATTGGGAATAAAATATGAAACTCTTTGGTCCAGTTAATTTAGATTAGGACAATAATAATTTTTTAATTCAATGAAGAGTTAAAAGAGTTAAAATCATAGTTTAATAACAAAAACATTTTTGATATAGTGGTATACATAAGATAAATTTGACTATAAATAATAATTAGAAAGTTAAAAATATTTCCTACATAATGGTGTTTTATTTATATTTTTTAAACATTAAATAATTTAATTTATTTATTACATAATGATTATGAAGTAATTACATAATTAATGAAATATTAAAATAATTGATGTTATAAATATCCAAATAAATTTAATTTGACACTTTTGTGTAATTCCACTAATTTTCTAGGTTACTATGAATTATTAGGATTGTTTAGATTAATTTCGTCGAAAATAAAATGATTTTCTAAGTTTAGAAAAAATAAATTACCAAATAGTGTCAAAATTGACATAAAATAGTTTTAAAAAAATATATTATATTATTAATTGATATTCTATTCCTAGAAAACTAATGATAGTCCAAAAGACTAATATAATGATAGTTTCATCATTAATTAACCACTTGGGGTTATATTGTAAGTATATAGTATATTTATTAACCATATAATATAAAAATACAACGAGAAATGGTAAATGTCAAACTATTTAACTGACAGATAAATCTAAGTAATAAATTTAATATATTGCACCAAACCAATCTAAAACCTATTGGTTGAGAGGTTTTCGACCCATACCCACCTTATCATTTAACTAATACATTTTGGAGCCATTATAAACCGAAAATGGATTTAATATAAAATAATATATCTATATTTTCATAAGGTGCCCATCAACCCTCTTATAAAATCACTCTCCACCTTATCTCTAATTCACACCATCAAAGACATTTGGATCAGAAGAACTCTTCTAAAATACCCTATAAACTACCATCCCTTAAACCTAGAGGACTTTCTTTAGTTAGAAAGCTAACCTGAGGATCCCTTTTGATCAAATCAAAAGGAAGAACCTAAAGAAGATGTAAATATTTCATCACCTCTTTCAAGTTCCTTTCATCATCCACTTCTTTTTTGTTTGTTGTTTACATTATAAAAAATAACAACATTATCTGATATATAATGTGAAGTTATTATAAATATGGTACAACCAAATTCATTATTCAATCCATCCTTTGTATGACATGTCACTATATGTGCGTACGTACGGATTACCGTCTCCACGTCGTGGTGTAATTGTTATTAAATACATTATTATTTGGATGGGTATAATAATGATTTTTAATTGATGTAATTAATAAATATAACATGATAATGATTATGTATATATGATATAAAATTCAATTATATAATATTTTAATATCAAAAGATTGATATTTTTGCTCGTGCGTACGTACAGATTACCGGCACGACGAACGCGATGAGATTCATTCCCCATCATATCCATTGAAGACTAATTTTCATTTGATGATTAAAAATAATGTTTAAAGACTTGATATAATTATAGATATGAATAATATACTTCCCATCCATAAAAAATATTATTCAAATAACAATGAATATAATGGAAAACGAATCTTTTAACACCCCAAATAACGATAATACTAAGATATTATTAACAAAGAAATGTTAAAAGAACATAAATGATATCATATTAATGTATATGATTCTTTTATAACTTAAAAAAAATTATTTCACCATTATACAAGAGGTTATCCTACCTTCAAGAAAGTAAATTTACAAGGTAGGGGTTAATTCTAAAATCATTACATTATCTGAGGTTGTTTATATGTAATTATCTACAGGAACGTCTTTATCATCCATATCCATGTTTCATAAAACTGTATTTCAAATATTCTGGCTATTTTATATACTATTGGGTAAATTAATTTATACCATTTTTTGAATTTTATAAGATTTTTATAAAGGAATATTTCCATCATTTTCTTAATCAAGGTACCTTTTGACCTTTTCGATAAATTTAAGGTAAGAATTTATTTAACTTATACGGCTGGTGTGGCTATTTTCCACCATTATAACATCATCAAATCTTTCCTTACAAGCTTATAAGAATATTTACAATGTAATTTTTGTTTAATAATGATATGAATTTTAAAATATTTCAAAATAGAAAGAGATATTTATCTAAAAAATTCTTTGATTTCATCTATGTCAACATCTATTGATGTAATTTATGCTTAAATGAAGTTGATTTATTATTATACGAAACATCTATATTGTATTGAAGATTTTTTGATATGTTTGACTGTGGATGTGTTATTTTCACACAATTCATTATTTATGGTTAATGTATTGACATTTCACATGCTATTTTTAAAACGAATGTTTATGTTATGTTTAATCCTTTCTATATGAGGAATGCATTGGACTTAGTAACTGACGGGTGGAGCCCGCTATAGCTCCTTGATGCATCGTTAGGTCTCATGAGACAAACTACTATCTTGGAACAAAGCCATGACAAAATCTAATTTGAAGTCTTGGCACAAGCCCTTGACTATGTGGTTATCAATGTCTGGCATTAAGAATTCCATCATCATGAATATGGAAATTGATATTGCATGTGATTATTTGACTAGTAGAATATCCATGTGAGTTAGTAAATGGAATTATTTGATTTTATCATTGCCATATTATGATGAAGTTCATGTTTAAATGAATTTAGTTTTTTTATTATACATTGACTTAAATGTTTATGCTTATTTATGAATGTGTCCGCTATATAGTTACCTTTAATGAGCATCTAAGCTCACCCATTTTCTATGTTTTATATTTCACAGGATGCGATGAAGTATATTATTACTGACCTATAGGGATAAACTATGGGATCTCAGTGTTGTCTATGGAAACAATGTTGTTTTAGTTTTCCATTTTATGATGTAATGTAACCTTATGAATATATATAATACATCCAAAGCTACTAAACTGATCGGTCGTTCGATATATTATCATAAGTGATCACGCTAATGCTATGTAATAATGCACAAAATCATTGTAACTGGGGTTGGGGCATTACAGTTTGTATCAAAGGAAGTTTAGTAGAAACCTTGGAATCTATATTTAGATATTCTATGATTAGAGAACATTACCCTAAGATAGAATTTGATTGTTAGTATAGAAGAACTTCCTAAAATTTTTTTATTGTAGAGATTTTGTGAGTTTTCCATGAAATACATCCCTGTTTGGATATTAGCAAGTAGAGGCGGATCTGGCACAAATGTACCTTGGGGTAAAACCTGAAAATATCGCTTTAAGCTAGACACTAACAAGAACTGGTTCAAGACAACGGGCCTTACTGCACTTTTGGATACGACAATCATGGGGGATATAATTAGGACATTTCTCATTTTAATTACAAATGATTATGAAAGGTTTATGAGTATATACTTCCTCAAATAATTATTTTTATGATTATGGATTATATTCATAAACTTGTCAATTTATGATAAGGGTTTTACATGTTTGGAATTATGTATTTCGATTCATTAACTAATCTAGTTCATACCATTATATAGAAATGGAACTTATTGGAAGGAATGGAAACTATATAAATGCACACACTCCATGTAGAGATTTCCCTCCTGATCAAGATAATTATAGTGGAGTTGGTGATACAACGGGTGCTGATTAGTTTATCACTATACTGGGACACCTCACTCAGGTTATGAATAATAATCTTACCCGTATGGATCACCCTGATCCACAATGTGGAGGATCATTTTTAGACATCTTCATGAGGAAAAAACCACCAATATTTAATGGGAGGACAAATCCATTTATAGCTGAGCAATAGATAAATTCCTTAGAGAAAATATTCAACGCATTGTGGATTAGCGAAAAGGAAAAAGATGTCATGGCAGTTTACCGCCTCACTAGAGATTCTGATTAATGGTGTTGATTTATTCAAAACAAAAAGGAAGATAATGAAGTATCAAATATGGAATGGAGGGTGTTTAAAGATATTATCCTATAAAAATACTTTCCTCATGACCATCGAGTAGATGTGGAAAGGCAATTTCTGAGTCTGAGGGAAATGGAAGATGGGAATGCCGCAAAGTATGAAGCTAACATTACAAGTTTAGTGAGGCATGTTGTATATTATAAACATAACCCAAGAAGTAATGTTGATCATTTATTTGATGGGTTAAATCCTTTTCCCTATCGAGCATTTGTCTCACAATCCTTCTTGAGTACAAAGATATTGTCTCATGTAATATCAATTCAGAAAAAGAATTATCTATGTCTGACGACTTTAATGAAAACAAAAGGAAGAAGATATCTACTAAAAACTCTGGAAATGGAAATAAGGGGAATTAGAGAAGTGTTAAATATATGTACTATGGTAAATGTGGGATGAAACACCCTATTATTTTCCTGAAGGGAATGGGAGTATGTTACAAGTGTGGTGAAAAAGCCACCAAGCACATGATTGCAAGGGGAAGAAAGAGGATGTCTATGTTTAATTCTACAATTGTAGATAAAGGGGGAATTATTAAAATGAATTTCCTAGGAGTCAGGGGAACTAACCTCAAAAACATTCAAGGTATCAAGGACAATATTATGCTATCACTACTGCTGAGGTTGAAGCTCAAAAAGACATGGTGGCAGGTAATTTAATGGTTCTTTCAAGTTTAGGCATTTCTTTATTTGATTCTAGATCATCAGATTATTTTATATATTCCCAGTTTTCTATGAAAATTTGATATTTCCAATTGGATTTAACGAGGGAGTTGTCAGTCAACACTCCTAAGGGAAGTAACATTGAAACAATGTTTTCTGAATCAGTCCCCATTATAGCATATAAATGTTCATTACCTTATGATCTCATTGTCATACCAATTATTGAATTTGATATAATCCTCGGTATGGATAAGATTATGGACCATGATTCAAAAATTTATTGTAAGAATAATGAGGTTACTATTTTTGATGACGATGATAAAAAACACCTAATATTTAGAGCAGAAATGTCACCACATGATTCTTATCTAGATCCACCACTAGTAGCTCAAATAAATTTAATTATTGGGGAGGAATATAATGAAACAACTATGGTTGAGGAAATGAATGTTCAAATAGAGTATGTACCTATTGTGAAATAATATGTTGATCTATTTCCAATGGATTTACATGGACATCCTCCAGAATGAGTAATTGAGTTTTCCATTGATTTAATTCCTGGTGAAAAGACCATATTGAAGACCCTATATAGAATGACCACATTGGAATTAGTGGAAATAATGAAACAAATTAACGAATTTAGTAATAAGGGATTTATTCTCCCAAGGGATTCTCAATGAGGAGCCCCTATCATTTTTGTTAAGAATAAAGATGGATCAATGAGTTTGTGCAATGACTACTAGGAGATCAATGCTATAATGATAAAGAAGATGTATCACTTACCTCGCATTGATGATTCACTTGACCAACTCGATGGAGATCAATACTTATCAAAGATTGACCATTGATTTGGATACCATCAGTTGTGCATGAATAAGGAAGACAATTCAAATATAGTATTTCGAACTAGGTACGGGCATTACGAGTTTACATTAATGAATTTTGGATTGAAAAATTCACCCTCTATCTTCATGGATCTAATGAATAGGGTTTTTAAGGAATATCACAATGCTTTTATAGTGTTATTTATTGATGATATATTGGGATACTCCAAAACCGATGAAGAAAAATAATATCACATGTGAATTTTATTGAATACTCTTAGAATACATGAATTATATGGGATGTTTACCAAGTGTGAATTCTGGCTTCATAAGATTTCTTTTCATGGCCATATTTTATCTAAGGATGGAATCTTTATTGATCCTTCAAAGAACAATGAAATCCATGAATGTCCAGCATCGACGAGTATAACTTGGGTACGCAGTTTTATTGGTTTAGTAGGTTATTATCAGTGTTTCATCCTGAATATTTCCCAATAGGATAACCTATTAACAAAGGTCACATGAAAGGGAGTTAATTTTTTTGGACAAAAGAGTGTTAAGATTATTTTTAACAACTGAATAGAAGATTAGTTAATTCTCCTATATTGAATCTACCATCAGAGAATGATGGGTTTGTTATCTATTGTGAAGCTTCAATGAAAGGACATGGTTGTGTCTTTATTCATAATGATAGGGTTATTTATTATGCATCACGATAGCTAAAAATTAATGATAAAAAATATCATACTCATGATCTTGAGTTAGAAGATGTAATCTTTGATTTTATGGTTTGGAGACACTATCTCTATGGTGAAAATGGGAGATATAAACCGATCAGAAGAGTTTGAAGTATATTTTCTGACAAAAAAATCTCAACATGAGTCAAAGGTGATGGCATGAACTACTAAAAGATTATGATTTCACTATACACTACAACACAGGGAAGGGAAATATGGCGAAAAATTCTTTGAGTAGAACGGATCATGGAGTTTTGAACAAGATGAGAGTTGAAAAGGATCCTATATATATGGATCTAGTAAATATGGATATGGGAATCACCATGGAAGGTGAAACATCAATACTTTTTCAAATGGTTGCCAAACCAACTTTACTAGAAAGGATAAAGAGTTCTCATACTAGTGATGAAGAGTTTTAAAAGACGAATAAAGCTATGAATGATGGGATATTGTGTGACTTTTTGTATGAAGATGGAATTTTGATATTTGGGAAGAGACTTTGTGTTCCCGATATAGCTAATATGAAAAGAGAATTGTTGGATGATGATAATATCTCCAATTTATCTATACACCATAGGAGAATGAAAATGTATAGAAATTTGAAGGAACATTTTTTGGGGAAAAACATGAAGAGGGAGATTACTGATTTTGTGTAATGATTTATGGTTTGTCAACAATTGAATGCAAGAAGTAAATAGCCTGGAGGAGTTATGAATCCTCCTCCCAAACCTGAGTGGAAATGGGATAATATTACAATGGACTTTGTCAACGGACTACCAGTAACTCCTAGAAAAAACGATGCAATATGGGTCATTGTTGATCATCTTACCAAGTCAAGACATTTTCTTGATAGAAGAGAATATTTAACACTTCAATGATTGGAAATACTATATATTAATGAACTTGTAAGACTTCATGGATTATAACTACTTATTTTTTCTAATCGTGATCCACGTTTTACATCAATATTCTAAAAAAGTCTTCAGAAAGCCCTGGATACTGATCCTCATTTCAGCACTGCCTACCACATTCAAACTAATGTACAATGAGAAAGGACTATTCAAACCTTAGAAGACGTGTTGAGATTATGCTCACATGACTTTCAAGGTACGTGGGATCACTATTTACCTCTGGTAGAATTTTTCTATAACAATAGATTCCATTAATGTATTCATATGGCACCATATAAAGCGTTATAAAGAATGAGATGTCTCACACCAACCTGTTTGGATGATATTGGTGAAAGAAAACTTGTAAGCCCAAAACTGGTGGAGGAAACGATGGAAAAGGTCAAGGTAATCAAAAACCACATCAAAGCAGCTCAACGTAGGCAGAAGAGCTATGCCGATAACCGAAGGAATGATTTGGAATTTCAGGTAGGAGATCATGTTTTCTTGAAGGTATCTCCATGGAAGGGTGTTATATGATTTGTTAATAAGGGAAAATTGAGTCGTAGGAACATCGGACCATTCTAAATTCTAGAAGGAATTGGGGTTGTAGCTTACTGGTTGTTAATGCCTCCAAGTCTCTCCAAATTCCACGATGTGTTCCATGTATCACTATTGTGAAAATACTTTCCTGACCCAATGCATGTACTCACCTATGATGAACTAGAACTGGAACCTGATCTGTCTTATTTCAAAGATCCTATCAAGGTTCTTTACATAAGAAAACAAGTGTTGAGAAACCAGATGACTCTTCTGGTAAAGGTTCTCTGGAGAAACCATAAGATGGAAGAGGCTACATGAGAACCCGAGGAACATATGATGAAGAGTCACCCGAGTATTTTTACGTAGTAATACTCTATAAATTTCATGGACAAAATTATTTGAAGGTGGGGAGAATATAGCATCCCCAATATACCACGATATTTTACTCATTGAATAATACTATAGGGTGTGTTGTACACAAATTCGAGTTCTAACACACTAGAACCTATCAAACTAGCCGTTATGAATAGTAATACCCATTTTTTGAAATATTATAAATTTTATATTTCAAAATTGACTTCATTTTTTGATTCAGAATATCGAAATTAGCTTAGGGTGAGTTTTTTGTATTTTTCTGAAAACATTAAATTTATGAAGAATAGTGAAAATCACTGAGTTATAGTTTAAAACAGAACTTTTCTTTAAATTATTATTTATTTTATTTAAATTTATTTTAGGTCAAAATAGATACATAATACCTATATACGTACAATGTAATTCATTGTAGTAAGATTATAAGAATTTTAGATTTATAAAAATGTTATTAAACTTTTCACCGTCTTTTACCCACCTCCAAGGAGAATTTGAAAATTTACATAAAACATAATTTTACCTCTTATATGAGTTGGATTTCAAAATTCTGAGAGACATGGTCGATATTATTATGTATAATTAGGTTCAATAAGATAAAAACAATTTTTGGTGAATAGTAACGTTTTACTATTATTTACAATGGTTAATAGTAAATAGGATAATTAAGGATAAAAATGATATTATTATTACTCTAACACATGTCCTAATTCTATAGAATAAGTATTATTCTACCATAAAAAACCTTAAGAATAACATATGATCCTATTTTATCCACTTGTTTTAGATTAGGACATTTATTATTATTTAATTTAAAGAAGAGTTAAAAGAGTTAAAATCAAAGTTTAATAACTAAAGCATTTTTAATATAGGGTTATACATAAGATAATTTCGACTATAAATATTAAGTAGAATGAAAAAAATATTTCCTACATAATTGTATTTTATTTATATTTTTTAGACATTAAAGAATTTAATTTGTTATGACACAATGATGATGTCGTAATTACATAATTAATGAAATATTATCATATTTGATATTATAAATATCCAGATAAATGATATATGAGACTTTTTATGAATTAAACTAAATTTCTAGGTTAATATGACATATTAGGGTTGGTTATATGAAATTTTTTCAATGTAATAATTCTGTTATGAATTTAGAAAAAACAAAATACCAAAATAGTTTCAAAATTGACAAAAGAGAGTTTTTAAAACAAATATTATATTATTAAATGATATTCTATTATTAAAAATATAAGGTTTGGAAAAAAGACATATATAATTATAGGTGTATCATTAATGAACTACTTGAGGTTCACTTGGAAGTATATTGTATTTTTATTTACCATATAAAATAAAAATACAAAGAGACATGGTAAATGTCAAACTATTTATCTAAGAGTAAAATCTAAAAGATAAAGTTAATATAGTGACCCAAACTTATATAAAACCTGTTTGTTGAGTGGTTTTCGACCCATACCCACTTTATCCTTTAAATAATATATTTTTGAGGCATTATAAACGTAAAATTATTTTATTATAAACTAATATTTCTATCTTTTCCTAAGGTTCCCCTCACCCCTCTTATAAAAGAGAACTCCAACTTCTCTCTAATTCACACCTTCAAAGCCATTTGGCTCAGCAAAACTCTGCCAAATTACCCTCTAGAATATCATCCCTTCATCCTAGAGGCCTTCCTTTTGTCATAAATCCATCCTATGTATCCTTTTTGATCAAATCAAAATGAAGAACATGAATAAGGGGTTAATATTTTATCACCTCTTTCAAGTACCTTTCTTCTTCCACATCATTTTTATTTGTTGGTTCTATTATAAAATAATAACTCTAGTATCTTCTATATAATGTAATGTTATTATAAATATGTTACAACCAAGTTCATTATTTTATCATTCCATTGAATGACATGAAACCATACGTGTGTACGTACGACTTACCGTGTCCACGTCGTGGTGTAATTGTTATTCAATAAATTATTTTTTTGGATCGGCACAATGATGAGATGTAATTGATGTAAATAATAAATATAACATGATAATTATTCTGTATATATGATTAATCATCCAATTATATATTATTTTAATATCAAAAGTATGATATTGTCGCTCGTGCGTAAGTACGGATTACCGTCTCCACGAACGCGATGAGATTGATTCCCCATATTATCCATTCAAGACTAATTTTCATTAGATGATTAAAAATAATGTTTAAGGACTTGATATAATTCTGGATATGAATAAGATACATCCCATCCATAACAAATATGACTTAAATAACAAATAATATAATGGAAAATGAATCTGTTAACAACCGAAACAACGATAATACTAAGATATTATTAACAAAGAAAGGTTAAAACATCATATATGATATCATATTAATGTATATGATCCATTTGTAATTTATTAACAATTATGAAACCATTATAATCAAGGTTAACCTACCCTCGACCAATGAAAATTACTAGGTAAGGGTTAATTCTTCAATATCTTCATTGTCTGAGGTTGTTAATACGTAATTATCTACTGGAACCTCTTTATCATCCACATACATGTTTCCAAAAAATGTATTTCAAAACAATATTACAATTTTTTAGTACATGGGTAAAATTCATTAATACCCTTTTTGAAATTTATAATAATTTTATAAGATTTTTATAAAGGAATCTTTCTGCCTTTTTCTAAACAAGGTACATTTTGACCTTTTCGACAAATTTAAGTTAAAAGTGTTTTTTTAACTTATACATCGGGTGCGGCTATTTCCCACCATTATAACATCATAAAAGCTTCCCTTAAACGCTTATAATAATATTTCCATGTAAATTATTTATTTTATAATTATATGAAATTTAAAATATTTCAAAATAGAAAGAGATATTTCTCTAAAAAAGGCTTTGATTTCTTCTATGTAAACATCCTTTGATAGATTTTAATCTTATTTGAAGTTGATTTATTATGATACAAAACTCCAATACTGTATTGAAGTTTTTTTATATGTTTGACTATAGATTTTTTATTTTCATAGCATTCATAATTTATGGATAATGTATTTACATTTCATATTCTAGTTTTAATATGAATGTTTATGTTATGTTTAAACCTTATCATATGAGGAATGCATTGGACTTAGTAAGTGATGGGTGGAGCCCACTATAGATCGTCGATGCATAGTTAGGTCTCATGAGACAAACCAGTGCATTATAACAAGGCCTTTATAAAATCTTATTTTTAGTCTTGGATAAAGGCCTTGACTATGTGATTATGGAAGTCTAGCATTATTCTTTCCATCATTATGAAAGTGGCTATTGATATTTTGTGTGATTATTTGACTAGTATAATATCCATGTGAGTATGTAAATAGAATTATTTGATTTTATATTTGCAATATTATACTGAAGTATGAGATTAAAAGGATTTTGTTTTTGTCTTATACATTACCTTAAATGTTTATAATTATTTATGAATGTTTCCACTATATTGTTAGACTTATTGAGCATCTGAGCTCACCCCTTTCAATGTTTTTTTCCCAGGCTGTGAAGAAGTATATTATGAATGACCTGTAGGGATAGTAAATGGGATCTCAATGTTGTCTATGGAAACAATGTTGTTTTTTATTTCAATTTTAGGATGTAATGTAAACATTATGAATGTATCTAGTACTTCCAAGGCTACTAAACTAACCGGCCTTTCTAGAAATGATCTTTTGAGATCATGACAATGTTATGTAATAATTCACTGACTAGGTGTAATAGGGGTCAGGGCATTACATATGAATACATCAACAAAAATCTATGTAGAACTACAACATGATGGGATGGTGTAGGTGACGGAAAGCAATCATGACATGATCTTGTTGATGAAATGGATGATAATCTCAATTCTTTTGAATAAAACATAAGAGAAGATACGAGTCGCTAAAAAAGTCATTATGATTACCAAAGAATGGATATAGAGTTTGAAGAGAGTGATAAGGTATTTCTATGAATATAACCTTGTAATATTTTAATGACATATGAAAAAGGTCTTTCTGATCACTTAGTATATATATCATTAGGAAATTATGGATCATGTTCAGAATGTAGCATACAGATTGGAACATCCACCAAATATCTCCCTTGTTAATGATATGTTTCATGTATCATACTAAGAATGTACATGCCTTGCCCTTCATATGATCTAAGCACAAAAGTCATATAGGTGGAGAAATATCATTCTTATGTAAAAAACCAAGAGATATTATAGATCATAAACAATTTTTTTTTTTGAAACAAGGACACTCTCTTGGTTAGTATTTTTTGGGATTACCACCAATTTGAGTAATATAAATGGGAACCTGAGTATGTGATGAGTTAGATATATCTTTATCTATTTGAATTGAATTAATTAATTTTGTGGAAAATTTTTAGTTTAAAGGGGGGTAGAATATTATAGTTGGATCTTTTTATTAAATATTTTATTTTAATAATAATAATTCTTTAATAGCTTGAATTTCATGCCTCCTCATGTTAAAAAAATATGAGAAATACTTAGTGTAAAATGATATTTATATACTAGACATTAGGTTAGTGGGAATAAAAAAACTAACTTATGAAAATTCATGGTGAATTCATTGTGTACAAATTATTTTATGAAAAAGTTAAACTAATTAAATATTTCTATTATTGTATTAATAAATTAAGTGAAGTTAACATAATAAATGAAATTAAGTATATATATATTTTATTAATTTAGTAAAATATTATTGATATTAATTGAATAAATATTTTATTCATAGTATATGTATACATCATTTTTAATGTATAATAACTTGTATATTTCCAAAGGGTAATTCTAATTTATTTTAATATCGAACTGATTTTAAATTAACAATTTGACACGATAATAATTTTTATATGAAATCATAAAATACAACATTATAATAGGGATATAAAAATTTACATTGGGTGATTTTTGGATATTTTTATGATAAGTACCATTATTTGATGAACAATAAAGACATGGTAAATTTTAATTGAAAACAACATCTTTCAACAACATAATTTATATAGAAAAATAATATTAATGAATGGTTTAAATTAAAGAATATAACATATTTTTATCACTTAATATAATATAGTTCATTTTCATTATATATATATTGAATTAAAATGTAAAAAATATTTCAATATTTTATAATGTTTTAAATTTTAAACAACATTTTCTCAATGGGACAATGAGTTTTATCTTAATTTAATTAATGAAACATTTTTATTGATTTTTTTAAAATTGGATTACGTATTTTTAATTATTAGGTCTAAAACATTTGAATACACTTATTTTAATTTTTTTGGGAATAATGAATAGTAACATTGGTAGTTAATTATAAATACTGTGAAAGGGTAAATCAGGTAGTTTTGGGTAATCTAATATTATAAAATTAGCCAAACACATGTCAAAATATTCTTGGATGATTTTTTATAATCTTAAATCATCTTATTGTTGAAATGGTATCCATTGGATGCCATTGGGATGTGATAATGACATTTAATTTTTTTTATTTAATGAAAATACAAATATTCCTTACACAAATTTAATTACTATATAATTTATAATATAATGTTATAGAGAAGATAAATTCTATTATAAATACCCAATTTAATGTTAATTTTTTTTATCATCATGAGAATTTTTTTTATTTTTAAAAAATGTAAAATTTAATTAAATAATTTTACTTTGGTGAGGCTGAAATTATTTAATTGTTGAGAAATCGAAAAATAATAAATTCTAAAATGATAAAAAACTATTAAAAGACACATAACATTAGAAAACCAACATTTTAGCATATATCTCAACCATAATGATTCAATGGTCGACTTATTGACAATATGGAGAAATATGGGAATGATTATGACACATAAGAAAATTTATTTTAATTGATGATAATGATCTCAAATTGAATTTATAATAAATATAACTTTTTTATTTTTTAATTTTCCCAATGATATATTTGGATAGAATTATTTTTCCAAAAACCCATGGATTTATTTTTTGTCATAATATTTTTATCATTATTATCAAACAAGTAGTTATGTTACATAATTATAAGATATTTTGTAGTATTTATTTTCTTATGGAAAATATCAAAAAAATGTTATTAAAAGTATTAAAATAAATATAATTTTGGATTATTAATATATCTAAAAAATATTCTACATGACATTGACCACATAATAATATAATAAAATATTTTCTTAAAGATAAAATGTTATTTTAATAATTTAAAAACCAACAAATTGAATAGTGTTAAAATTGAGACAATTGATTATTTATAAGAATAATATTTTATTAAATTAGTTAAAAATGATAACTCTTTTTTAAAATATAGAATAATTTTTATATAGTCATATTTGTTTCAAATAATTCATTTTTTGTCTAATTGACATAAGATATGTAATTATTACGCCCTTTTATAATTGAAATATTTGTACCTTAATTAAAATTAAATAAAATAAGTAATTATTAATTAAAATCACAAGGGATAAATTCTGAGAAAAAATTCTCTAAAATTTATTGGTCAGGGTGATTATATCCTTTTATCATATCACCTTTTAAATTATTATTTTTTTGAATTTTTTGGGTTCAGTGTGATTTTATTAAAAATTAATATTTTTTGAGAATCCAAAACTTCCCTTCAAATTACATTTAAAGGTCACCCCCTTCCTCACATAATCGCATCACTTGAATCATTCTATCTCTATAATACCCATAAAATTTCTCTAAGTAACATCACTAGTCACATTCAATAGGGTATTTTCTTCTCAAAATACAATCGCTAATTTCATTAAGAGGATATCTAGTTGGAGAGCATCAAAGAAGATGTAATATCTTCTACCAATTAATTAAAAATTATTTCATCTTAAACATACTATTCATGATTTTCATCCATTTTAATGTAATAGATATGGTATAAATTATATAGTCACATGTTATTAAGATTATGTGATAAAAAAATTCCACATTCTATATATCTAATGAAAAATGATATCACCGCACGTTCTAATGTATGTCTTACCATGTATACATTGATGTGTAATATGTTTTTCAATACTAGTATACTTTTATTAGTAAAATGATATAAATAATAACTATATATGATTATTATAAAATAAAATTATCATGCTTCTGTTATAGAGAATTCCATCAAATGTTTTTTATTGAATAATTGGATAAGTTAATGTTCAGTTATTAAATAACCAAAAAACATTATATTTTTATAACCAATTACATCAAATCAATATGATTAATTATAATTCAATCATGTAGCTATATATAAAAACACCATATTGACTAATATTGATTGTTACTGTAATCGTAAAAATATTAATTTTTTATATTCAATTCCATTGCATTATTTCTATATCACTTTCACAATCACATTGATGAATAAAAATGGCATGTGATATTTTGTGCCTAAAATTATTCTTGAATGATAACTATTGGCCACCCCAAAAAACCATTAAATCAATAAATCATGAAATAATATTATAATAGAAAAAAAGAATTGAAATGTCAAAAAAATTAGAAAATAAATCCCAAATCCCATGTAACATGAATTTTTGGATATGAATATATTGAACATCAACATTTCATATAATATATACCTCATTATAACCTATATTATGCCTAATTTACTTTATTATTTATTGTCACAAAAGTAAACGATGCATTGAATCCACATAAAAATTACACAATCCAAATACTATCTATATAAACAATATTTTATGGATATATAATTTTACATACGCATACCCATATTTTTGAGGATACCAATGAGTAGTAATGGTCTTATGAGTTACCCTATGTAGTTTACACTAAAAAATAAGTATATGGAATATAGAGTGATCATAATACTCATCTAAATAAATTAACTTCAATTTTGATTCCACTAAAAATAAATTAAAAAAACATGATATAATGAATAAACAATCTAAATATAACACCATCTGTTTGACATCAATTAAAAATCTAATTGGTAGATTTTATACATTTGAGAAAAAAATATAATTAGATAATAATTACTAATTCATGATCTCAAATCCCACACCTTGTCTCTATTGATGAATTCAACAATTGTATATAAATCCCACGCCCAAATTCTAGAATCATTCCCAACATCACATATAAGCATGAAATCCACTTCTATACAAATATTCAAGTCCGTTAATATTAAGGTGTGTTAAAATATATATTGGTTTCTAAAAATAGTTATCATATTATAAAAAATTAATATAATATATATAAAATATGATATTCTCAATAATATAAATTTTATGTATGTGAAATAAACAAATCCTTTCCAATACATGGCTTCTAAGGAGACACTATGGAATAACCGTACCCACCTTATAAAGTGTAATATATCTTGGATAATTTCACAAAACCATTTATGGCGTATAGAATACCACATTTTATTCCATCATATATATATTTATATTCACTATATGGGAGGAAGCCCATCAAAATCATATCATTATAATAACACATTTTAGAGAAATCATCCAACCCCATAATCTCAAAGATTTTCATTTTATCAAGGGGTAGAGTTTCCCACATGGATTCACTAGTATATAAAAACTCAAGGGGAAAACATACCATGATATAATATTAGTTAAACATATTAAACTAGGTGAAATTTTGGCCCACCTAAATCATATATATATATATATATATCACTATGGGGTCAAGTTCCCCAATAGATATTAAGAGTTATATAATCACTAAGGTAGAATAAAGTCGCACATAAATAATATCATAGTTATAACCACTAGGGGTAGGGTCCAATGTAAGTGGTTTAGATTTTGTTAATAACTAGGTTTTATGAGTGGTGCACACCCGATCTTAGAGACATGACAATTTAGAATAATGTTGCCCACCAAGAAGATCTTATATAGACACTCAATGTAAATTATTCATCCCTAATATATATCATATAAATTTTACATGGAATAGTGTCACACAAATTATATATAAAATATATTCATTGTGATAATTCTTCCCACCTACATGATCTCATATGGTTTCTCAGTGGGGAAATGATCAGACTAGATATAGTGAATTATAATTCAAATAATGGGAGAATATTTACACTAATATATTCCACCATATATAGCATACATGATTTTTAGAAACCTAGATAAACCCAAAATGAATCATTGAGGTTATAATCTTTAGAAAAAACAATTCTCATCATCGGATTCATACACGGATAAAGTCATGATACATATCACATAATTAACTGTTAATTATTTGACACCAATATATAAACCCCTAACTAGTCCCATAAGATATTTCAAGGAACATAAACCCCAACACTACCTCCATTATTTCACATTAAACTAGATTATTTATTCCCCATCTCGAGGGGAATCACATTCTCATTCTAGACAACTCACTTCCTGGCCTAATCATACCAATGAAAAATATTATATATAATAATAATATAAAAGTTCAAAAATAATCACATTACGTAAAAAAGTAAAATAAGCTGTATATATAATAAAATTCACTCAGGAAGATGTACTATGGTAACCAGATTGATCTATATACACGTATCGTTAGAGGTGTGATAATTTCAAATCAATCTATTCAAGTTTCCATAAAGAAAAAAACCACTCCATGAATTCTATATGACCGTCCCCTAAGGTGGCTTTTATTAGATCCTAAAAATCACATAGCTAGATGTATTTATGATCACTAGTATAATGGTATGTGACAAAAATTTATTATTGTTGTTACCATATAGATTCCACATTTATATAATGAACCCAATTTTTTTTATTCCACTAATGATCGATATCTATAGCATCAATCTACCGTCCAAAGGTCCATTAGCCCAAAATAAAATTTTATTTATTTCATGTGAGCTCAAATAAAATAATATCATTTAAATAAATTATGATATCAAAAAAGTGGATTTAACGCAAATCATTTCCACATAAAATAATCCATTACCTTAGGGTGATGTTTGGAGGACACCTAGAATATTACGAATTATCCCATTTATAAATATTTCCCAGATAGTATAAATGAAGATAATATACTTCAAAATGAAATTTTAATATCTACATAAAGACATGACACAAACAATAATATTCTAAATAACTAATGATAATTAAAAAATATATCTTATATTAATTATATTATTAGTATTTAAGGTATAATCCGATATATACTCACTATATAGATGAGTAATTATTGATGCTCAAAATATGTTATGTGTATCACTCTATGAGATTTTAGGAGTTTAAAATGTATAAATAACTAACAAAAAAACTATATACATCTATCAAATCTATTTCAATTTAAGGAAACATAATTTATTATATTTGGGAGAGAATTACATAAATGAAACCACAAGAAATATATTGAATTTATACTCTTAGCATATCACTATTTATGATTGGAGAACCCATAATTATTTCCAACAATTTCTTTATACACAATCATAAATGGCATCAAAAACCTAACATAGTGAAATTTATATCATCTAAGGGTAAAAAAGAAATATTAATTTTATATAAAAGGGGAAACAATTCAACTTCACCCTAAAATAATTATCTTGGAACCTCTCAATATCATGTGTAATAAAAAGGGGAAATATTGGAATATGGCAATTAAAATTATTATTTCTCAATATCTCATTCTACATAAATTTCAAAGGGGTATGAATCTAAAATGATATATCTCTGCCTATTTTATAATTACAATGATGTGAATCATTATAACATTATTTATACATCTTATATAGTTATTCCCTCAACTACTCACCATTCATGGAATAACCCATTGGGTTATAGAGTGAGGCAACATGATTGGATATAAACAATATCTTCATAGACTATAAAATAGGGCATGATACTAATAGATATATTTTGGGACCATCGTCAAGGAAAGAAATGTTTTGGAATTTTAATTAAAGGTTTTCCATCCACCCACATTGATATTACCTTTTATTTATCACTTTCTTATCATTAAATAAATGGGATTTAAGGTTTGGACTCTCCCGCATCCGATATTCCTGCAACACGCATTAATGTGCATCCGTTACACTAAATTTCTTGTTTTAAAATGTGGAAATCATTATAGGAACAATACTTCTGGTCATCTAATGAACAAAAATTCCATGTTAAAACCCCCAGGGATTAGTTGTACAGTTTTTTAATATATAATATAATGTAACCAATAAAAATGTTCACCACCTATAAAAACATGACAATGATACAATATATTTTTTTCCATTTAGAATCTTAAGTTTAAATCATGGTATGATATTTATGTTACTACATGATCCTCTTATATAAGGTTATTCAATTATCTAAAACACAATGTGTAAGGTTTTTTGATGTATGATTCTACATGACATTGTCTAATACTCCTAAAACATCTCAAATATCCCATTACCACAAAGTTATAAATATGTTTCCATCATCCATTCTGGAATTGAAATATATTTGAAACAAAATTACAGAAAGACCCCCTAACCAAACTCTAATGAACTCCCAAGAACATGAGCCACCACTGATGCCACAAATCACAACTAAAAAACGTTTAATGGGTTTTCAATACTAATAATTTAATTCAATATCTTCATTCCTGCATCATCCCCTATATGGGAAGAAAATCACAATAATTCTCTTAATATTACCAAATCATAAAATCATTGATCATAATATCAACTGAACTCCCTCTCCTCCTTCACATGAGTAATGAATATTATTAAGGGATATATGTGTGAAAAAAATATAAAAAGGAATATAAAAATTATACATAGGTACAATGATGAATACATGAATATGTGTTTTGGTGGGATTCATAATATCAGAAGAACTACTATATAAAAACTCAATGTGACCTTTAATCCAAAAAAAGTATTAATATATATTGAATAAATATTAAATTGATGAATAAATATTTTCTTCTGACTTTAATAATCAATTATATTTATTCACAAAACATGAAAATGATTGAGATCCTTGAGGGAAGCCAAATTTCATAGACAACAAAATATAGTGTCTCATGAAATTTCATCTAAAATATAATTATCGAATTTGACAAGATCAGGACCACCATTTCATTCCATTATTTCTATGAAAATGTTACAAAATATTCAACTTATATTAAAGTCTCATATGAAATGAATATATTAAACTTATATCATATTAAATAAAAATATCTGAAAAAAATATCAAGAACCACTCTTAGATATATCCTAAAATCATTTTAGAAATTATACCATTCATTATTCAATACATGATTCATAAAATAAATGAACATATGAAAAATCATTATTAAAATCATCCAAATATTACATAAATAAATTTTGGGTAGTTCTCCATGTTTTAAAAAACATGATCTGTGTTTATAAAACAACAGTTTTGGACCCGTCAAACATTATAGAATTGAAAAAAATTATAAATTCCTGAGCCAATAAATGTAAGAAATTATAATGAATAAACTTGTGATTTCTTCTCAACAAATTAATGGATCTATGATTATATCTATTAAATAATGTCACAATTTACTTATGCCCACCAAGAGTATCATACATAAACTATTATAGTCAATAATCCATTTATCAATGAAATAAAATTACTATGGGACATTGATTATGTAAATCCCATATCACTACTCATAAAATCACTATTATTTTTGTATAGACTAATAAGGTGGATGAAAACATCATATTTCTATTATACATTAGATGGACACATCACATTCCACACACACATGATTATAAAATAATCACAAGTATCATATCAATGCATAACCACATATTTCATCAAACTATCTCAACGAAGATCCTAGATTATTACTCGTCATATAATATGAAAAATTCCATTTTATTAAAGGATTACGCAAAGACTAGATTTTAAATATACATAACCACGCATATATTTTCTATACCATTAGTATTATGTTAACAATTTATCAATTATTAAAGATTAACATGTTAATAAATCACACTATCATAATTATGTGGATTCAATATGAAATATACAACCCAGAAAGTAAAATTACTCATTTTATGAAATTCATTGTTGTATAATTTTATGGTCATACATGTACAATCCTTGTTTTTTTTTGATTCATGAAAAAAATTATGTATATCCATATAAAACCATAACCACTCTATTCATTAAATTTCTTCATAATAAATACAAATTAATGAAAAACTAGAATGGGTATACCCAATATACTTACATTTAGAGGTCAATTAACATTTTTCATCATCATATAAAATTATCCAATATGAATTAATGATCAAATAGAAACTTATTTTTGAAGAAAATTATCAATGATATATTTAAAAACACATTTAGTAATAATAAATAAATTTAATTTAATTTACCATCAAATCATAACCATTATAAATGAATACCTGATCATCTATATATGATACCCCCATTGGTGGTTTTGTTTTAAATAATTCCTTCTCTATCAAATTAATACCAATTCATTATTTGAAAATCATCCAATAACCTCCCACTAAAATTCAAAATTATATAAAATAGATGAAGGAAGATTATTTCGATAATAGTTAAACTTAAGAAAAATATTATTAAAGTGTTACTTTATTATTATAGTATTAAAATTCATTATCATCAGTAAATGACATAATATGAAGTTAATTTAGTAAGATGTCTACTTATAGCTAACATTATTTTTATTTTAAATTATACCTTAAAAATGTTGTTTGAGAAAATTTTGTTATCATTATATCATCCATTACAATATTATTTACTAACATGTCCTAATGTTATCATCCATATAATTTCACATTTAAATTTCAAATATCTCTATTTTCAACACTTTACAATTCTATATTTCATAAAATAATAATATTTGTTATTGAATAAAGCTATATAAAATTTGAATCCATTTTTTATATTTTATATTTTATTCATTTAACTACTCTATGTCCCAAAAACTACAACATGCCTCATATAAATTATATTCCATTCTACATAACATTCTAGGATACAAAAAAATTGTGTTTAATAAATATCATTTCATTTCATTAGTATAAATATTTACCAAATTATCTATACTATCTATATCATATATGGTAATTTTGGTGGATGGATAGATAACCTAAAAAGAAGATATTATGCTTTAAAATATTCCAATGGTGGGGATTTAAATATTTATTACTAATATTTTTAGACAAATCAGAGATAATATATTTTGACAATGATTAAACCAATTTTATCCTTATCTTTTTCTCAAACAATTTATTAATTTTTATGAATTAAAATTAATTATTAATTTATCCATTAACACATGTAGTTCATAAAATCTCATCGTTAATAAACAACTTCTCTTATTGTATAAGAAAATAATATTAAAACACAACTACATTATTTAAATGCATTTGAGCATGAAATATTCCATTAAATTCAACAACATGATTTAAAAACTTGTTTCCTTTTCAGAAGATTGAATATATCAATTCTCATCAATTATTATGATGATTTTGAACTACAATATAATTAAAAAAAATTTAAATATACCCTTGATATATGGTTTTTATGGAATTAATTAATTCATTATATTATTATATTGGATATATGGACAATATATACTATTTATTAAACTCATTTTGATAGTATATAGCATTTTATCTATGTTACATAGTTCCCCCTTTCATTAAATATTCGTTAGGATTTAATATTATTTAATTTCTTCTAATAAGATAATTTTCAAACAATACTACAAAAAAATTATTTTAGTTTATGATTTTATAATATTCTAATCTCAATACAACACCATTACCATAATATCTCATTATTATTTCATCTACATTCATCACAATCAGAAAATAGTAAAAAAAATTACATAACTCATTAAATTTTTATAATATTTAAAATATTTTTTATAATATGAACTCAATTGATAAAACCATAATTATAAATCCTATAATCACTTTAATTAATAAACACTATAAAAAATATTGAGTACATGAGTATAAACAAATTTTCATTTGTTTCACGTGTGTATTATTCATTTAAAACCTCATGTTAATCCTCATATCATTTTCAAAAAAAATCTTCAAATTTCCTTATCAAATTTAACATATGGTAAAAATAGAAGGATTACTCTAATTGATATAATTTATAGTTCTAACATAAAAAGTGAATCATATATTTTATTAAAATTCATTAAAAATTATTCAATTATGTTTCTATTTCTTAATTAATAATCTCAAGCTCATTTTTAATAATTATTATTTCACATAACTATGATAGAATTAATTATTAAATGGGTAACATTGGAGTCAAATAAATTCCAAGGAATTTAATAAAATATAATCCCACTAGATGTTCCCTATTTATTAATATAACCTCAATTACTTTTCCATGATATATATATCCAAATGTAATGATCCTAATTTATCATTCGTGTCATATGTATTCTATTAATGTTAGAAATCATGTGAGTAATCTTATATATGACTCTTGGTATGTTCAATTGAATGTTAATTAACCATTTAATCTTATAGGTAAACATAAATTTATCCCTATTATATCCAATAACATAAGGTTTTATATTTTAATTTATGAAAAATAAAAAATAAAATTGTGTAATGACACATTTAGGTTCACCCCACCAACCAGAGTCACTAGTTACGAGCCAGTGATCCAAATAACCTAATGTTATTCTCCTCATATATGGGAGGTTTTAGAAAATAGGTGTGGTCATGAGAGTCTTCATAGAGATACTATACCCATAGTATTAAAACAATATCATACATTTTAATGGAAGAATAAATAATAAAATAATAAACATTTAAAAATAGTAAGCATATAAAATATCAATTCTATATAGTAAAAAAATTTCATGCCTGTCATATGGTCCGAAGATAAATAAATAAATGAACCCCACACATGAAATATTAATTTATTATGGTTGGAAAAAATTAAACTATATAACATATTGAGAATAATCTAAGACAATATGTATGTCTCGGCCAAGCCGCACCTATCCATATATTCATAAAAAACTACACAATATAGGGTCTCTTCCAATTATTGGATCACTGGTCCTGAAATTAACTTAGGTTTTGAGATTATTGTATATGGTGAGGTTATGAAATAAAGTAGATAACCACCAAAGGGTATGTATCATATTTCAACATTATACACAAGTGTATGCCCATATGTTAAGATTAAATCCCTTGTGAACTAAATGAAATAAAATAAGGGCACATATATGTTTATCCCAATAAAACTAGAATTACCTACATTCAAGCCTTGTTGAAGGTAATTTTAATTGTAGGTTAGACATATTTTTACAACCAATTATCCTTACAAATCCCCTTGATTGGATAGTAACATCCACCATTTTGAATAAACACATGTTTACCCAATTCACAACTTTTGGGAAAGACACATACCACATATTGGCCCAATATCATATCTATGTGGATATTTATCACACAACATGTAGACCCAACCTCATTGATAAATGGAAATACATCACATTTTCTATACTCCCACAATAAGGCTCCATATTTCATACTCAGCTCATCCGAGTTATTAAATTTTAATTAAATCAAACAAAGAATTTAATATAAAAACATTAGAATGATAATTAAAAATAATGACATGTAAATAAAGGTTCATAAATCCTATACACATACACATGTGAATCTTATCATGAATAATATTTATAGAGATTCATATATATACCACATGAAAATAATATCAAGCATTATTCTCATGGGTCTCCAAATGAACATTAAATGTTATTAATATAAATATTTTATGAATTTGAGTTATATTGAAAAGATACATACCTTAACCGCGATTATTACATATGTAAAAAACTACAAAATATCATCGCATGGATAAGGACATTATAATATGGATACCTAAAACCAAACCCAATTAATTAAAAAATTAATAATAGGAAAATTTTCAATAATAATGGAATAATTAGGAATTAAATTCTATAATCATTTCCCAGTGAGATAATTTATCAATGGTATATATATATTCATTTGATAGAAATGAAATTATTATAAATAAATCTATGATTTACTGATTAATATATCCTATAATTATATAGTATATCAAAATTTAAACCTAAAATTTTCCCATCATATCATAAACAATTGATGCATTCTAGGAGGAGGATGACTAATCAAGATATATCAAAATGAATAATTTACAATATTCACATTCCATTAATTATCATGTCATAATCCAATAGACACTAATAATAATTAGAATGAAATATTAAAAATCCAAAAAAAACTATAATTTCATATATTATAAATCTCTAGGAATTGGATGATAACTGAGGGGTTTTAAGAGGGTTTTATATTAAAAATACTATTCCTAAATTAATTAAAAATACTCTAATGGTTTGGTATGAATATTAAATAAATAGTTCACAATACATTCAATTAATATAACTTTATTGAGTAAGCCAAATGTATCTTAGTCATGTTTTTATAATCATTAGTCCATCCCATTATTTCTCCACAATCATGTTCGACATTTTTTTGGGAAGGTCAAATGACAAGCTTTATCCATGGTCCACCAATTACCTATTATAATACATTTTACGATACAATGAGGAGAACCAGATAGTTACCCCTAATAGCTCAAAAATTATTATCCACCATAATGTGCCATCAATCCATCATAAAAATACATATCAAAATTGAGACTTCACCCATGTTAGTCATAAATTGAAATTTCTCAAAAAATGTTTAAAAGTAGGGTATGAGGCTTCTGAAATGGTTGTGTTATTATAACCTCCCACTAAAAATTATTTTCATCCTTGAAATATCTCTATATATTTTTTTCTACAAAAAATAATGTTATTGATCACATCCATATGTTTATTACAAATCATATATCTTATTGGATTCATCTATAATGCCAAATTACTCAAATAAATGGTACCATCATTACATTAATAACCATCTATCACTAGCCCACAATTTACACTAATTTCTTCACAAATGATGAATATAGTATCAACTCAACATCATTGTATTTTATCTCCTGAAAATTTCTTAGATAATTACTCTAAATCAGAGTAACATTTAACATGTTATGAAAACATTAATATTTTTATCAATGTTCTAGTTCATAGGATAGTACTCTAAAACAGTCCATATTCTTAATAGCCTAGAAAAAATAACTAAAAATTTACTATAATTTTCTAATCACCAATTTCATAATTGATAGGATTCACAAATTAATTTTCCTTCACCTAAAATAAAAACAAAATTTCTTCTCCTCTTGAAATATTATAATTTCTTTCTCCCCTAATAGTTATTTTGTATGACCCTAACATCACTCATTGTGTCAGGGTTAGTATTCCATATAACTCCTTATAAAATCCCAGTACACTAGGGGTTTTGACAAATTTTAAGGGGTTGAGAGGAATCCTGGGGAGACTATACAAATAATAAATAAACAATTAGATAATATAATATAATAAATAATAATAATAAATCATTAAACTATAATACAATTTTATAGTGTATATAAAATTAAATTCATGTTATAACAATATCACATGTCATTTATATTATCCAATAAATCAAATAATTCAATTATTTGGTGGATTAATTTACTAGGGATAGAGGTAAATGAAAAACGTGACATAAAAAATAGCTAAGACCAATTGTTTATCCTATCATCACCATGCATTGTCCTACTACTCCTAATCAAGGACCAATTGCAAGACAATTTTCCTTTATTAGATAATATATCGTAAAATATATATTTACAATAATATTACTATGTATTTATTGAGTATAAAAACTAGTATAGAACCACCAATGGGTTTTTAAGATAAATATTCAATGTGAACGTGTGTATTGCATACTGATATAGTGAATATTCATATAAAAAATCATTCATGTGCACACTTATGTCAGGTAAAAAAATAAAATATTTAACTACTTATAAGTCATTCTATATGGAATTTCACATGTTGATTGGTTATACACATCAAGCTAGTCATATTTCTACATCACTCTAAATTTAATAGTTACTCTCCCCTTTTGGTGAAATATTCATTTAATTCCAATTCACTGATATGGGGAATCCATAAACCAATTGATGATCTAGATTCTTGGAACTCGAAAATTTAGATACCCCACAAGCCAAAATTATGTCATTTCTACATTATAATGAATTAAATCATCCATTCTCCCCTTATAATGATGAAACTAGCCTTCACAAATTTACATAGTCACTTAAATTGGTTATATAGATAATCTCAACAATGATGAAAAATATATAATATGGAAAATCATAATAATTTAATATCATGTATGATTACTATATATTATAATAATCCTCAGAAAATTAATAAAATTAATATGTCTCATCTAGGAACACATTCACCCCACATAAGGATATTGTAAAGAATATTTATCATGAAGATACAAATTCAAATATCATAAAAATCATATCAAAATCCACTACATAATCCTTTTAATGAAAGTAATCCAAAGCTAAAACATGTTTCTTACAAATGGTAAAATCTATAATGATTCAACACCTTAATGAATCACACCCACTAAGGGTCACAAACAACCAACCACAATTAATCGCAAACATGATTCAGGAAGAATAACATCATATGTTTTTGAATTTTATTAGGATTACCCAATGAGATACAACATTAATGGAAAATAATGATCTTCTCAAGATTGATTGATAAATATTTATGGAACTAGGTTATAATTCATCAATAAAACAATAATTCCTCTTTATAGCGCAATAAATACATATATATTTCAATTAAATTATGGATCTATGATTAATTACAAAATAAACAGGATAAATATAGAAATATCATTAATAATGAATAAAAAATATCACATACCTTGAAATATCATAGTCTAGTCCTCTATATACAAAAGTATTGGAGCTTAAAGAGATATCAATATCTAAAACCACCATTGCGGTTTCTAGATTCATGATCAAATGAATAGGTGAATGAATGATTTATTTAGGGATGTTTTTGATTAAAAATTAGTTTAACTAAAACTACTCATAATGCGAGGTCTCATGGTTTTATTGTATGTGATCCATTTGCAAGGGGATTAATATAATTTTTTTGGGAAAATGAATGGTTATTATACATATTTTTGTAAACAATGTGTTAACCATATATTTTTATTATATATCAATTCAAAATATTTTATGGGGATGGTCAGAAAGGCTTCTTGAACTGTGAACCAACCATTAGCCAACTAATTCCATTTCATAGAGTCTACACAATTTCTTAGGGAGATATTCTTTGTTACCCCTAAGAATTCCCAAACTGAACACCCCATTAAATACCTCTAAGACCAACTAAACCATCTAGAATATACCTAAGTATTCACCCAAGTAATTCAAATATAAAAATTACACATGTGTGGGATAAAAGTAAGGTATAATATACATGAAACGTTTGGGTAATTTCATTTAAACTCTTTCCATATACTACATAAAATTGTGAAATGATCATTAGAATTGACAAACTGAGTAAGAAGTTTTATATAATAAAATGCATCAACAGAGGTTGAATTTGTAATTATGTTTGTTATAGTGATTTTAATCTCCCCATATTTTATTTTTTTATTGTATTTAAATATATTCATGAGGTACTAATTTAATCAATAATTCATTTTCTCTTAAACAATTCATTATGTTCAAACCATGTGATTCTATAAAATTTTACACAATTCAAATAATATATTATTAAACAATGTCATTATTAAAAAAATATTAATAAATTATAAAATACATCACATGAATATGGTACACGAAACCCTTACATCAAGATAAAAAAATCATTTAAATAAACAAAACCAATAAGAGGAAACCTAGAGAAATAGGTAGCCAATACCCACTTTTTTTGACAAGGTATATGCCTCCATTCTTATGAATATTATAAACCAAAGAATCTAAATAATTGTCAATCTACTAATGAGTGATTTAAATTTCATTAGAGTTCTAAAAACTAATATCACTAAAATTTAATAAACTTCGTAATTAAATATCATAAACTAGTATATGATGAACTAAAGGTATAATGAAAATAAATCAAGAGTCATAAAAATAATTTAACAACATTGATTCATGTAAAATATTTTAATCAGGTAGTTTAAATTATATTTAAAATAATCAATACATCACAAAAAATTAAATAAAATTTTTATTCATGAATAATTTTAATCGGAATAACAGTAAATAAATAAAAAAGGCCTAAATTTTTGTATGAGATAATATATTTTGTAAATGTAAGAAATATTCTATAAAAACATAATAGTTTATGTCATAATTATGTAAATTACATAGAATATAAATATAATCACTTTATATTTAACTCAATATGATAACATCGAGACTTTCTTATTAATTATTTTTATAACAAAAGTTGCATATTACGATATATAGAGTAGGTATATTAAAATTTATTATTTAATAATAAAAATTTAATATTTTTATGTCATTTCTATATAAATTAAAAAACATATAATTAATTTTATTTTAATAATACATTAAAAAATAATCCAAAACCCCTTTTTGATTGGAATAGATAATTTCAAATTTATGTGCTAATATAAAACTTATACTTTGAAATTGATGGTATATTTACCAATTATTATAATCACATTTCATTTTTAATGTATTATAATTTTTAAGAATTTTATAAATTATTAAACAATGAAAATCCACAATACGCATAGATAAACATTATCAAAAGGAATATTATTTATTGAATCCCCCATTGAAATTGTCATGGGCACTTTAGGCCCCTGATGTCAATAAATTTTTATAATTTTTACTAGTATAAATGTTTTTATGATTGTATTCAAAACATTTGGATCATGGAATGGTGAAAGTTATTATCGTCCATTGAATGAAATATTTTTTGATCATTCATTAATTCAAATAGATTCAAGGTCAGACCAAGACGATGGGAATTTTGGAATGATATTTCATAGTGGAATGATATTCATTATAGAATTTATAAGAATTACCATTATGTTATTTACAGTTACTCCCATAAACCTAGAATTATAATTTTAGGGTTTTATTAATTTTTTTCTTCATTATTTTGGTTCATTGGTATCCATTTATTTTAAACACACTTATGTGAAGTGTGTAATATTTGAAAATAAATATTACAGTTTCAATTTTACATTGTAGTTATTAGGGTGGACATTAAGAATATAAATATTTATTATAGGCCTTAAATTAGAGTACTATCGTATAACACTACTTTTTTCACAAGTTTCATTCAATTTTTGTAACATATATTTTAATTAGGTTATGATGTTGTCACTATAAAAATTTAACAGATAATTTTGCATAATTATTTTATCATGGTCCATTGAATCAAAATACTATAATAACTGATTTTGTAGGACTCATGATGTGGTAACTAGAAAACACATCTTTCCATCATTCATTTTATATCTAAATATCATTCATCGTTGTTTGTTGAACAATTTTTATTCCACTAATGGTTGGTTTAGGGATGTATAATATTATATACATACCTAAACTATGACTCTAGTATACTATCAATACTTAAACCTATATAAAATTTTAGGATGAATAATAAAACAATGAATACATATTTCCCCTTCGCCTATCTAATATGGAATATCCATGCTTCAAATAATATTTTCTATGATATCACTATGGTGAAACTAAATAATTCATCCCTTCTAGGGTACCCATGAAATGTGGGAATCGCTATATGATAATGTATGAACTTCCCCTATTTGCGGTTTGTAATATCATTTTGTTAATGAAATTGATTGAAAAGAGAGCTAAAAATATCAAAATCGTTGTAAAATATTATTATGATTATCAACTTAAATTAATCTACTTAAAAACAATAATAGAAAGTCCATATATGTTGGATCTCCATTGATACTTTTTTATATTGGTATTTCTATCATTTTATTATTATTTAATAATATTTTCCTTATTTTTAATTATAGTGGAAAACTAATTATATTAATCTTTTAAGATATAAAAAATTATATCAAAAATTTAAACTTCACTACATATCAATGTAAAACCATTCAATTAATCATTATTGATAGAAGTTTACAATTTATGATGAAACAATGATTATAATATAATCAGAAAATACCCATTAATATCAACTATGACATCATATCTCACATTATATTTTAAAGCATATATGGAGAGGCCAAAACATGGTCTAAAAATTTATAACATGGTAAGAAATTAATAAATATATTAATCACTAACTACTAAATTTATATGAAATATTACCCATGAATATTATGGATTCATAAATGAATGTAATAAAACAATTTATTTTTAGTAGATAATATGGTTTAATTCCCAAAATACTATGCATATAAATTTTCACTCATTATCAACCAAGATTCAAATAATTACTAGATTAAAAAAATGATGAACACATATTATAATGGGTTTCATCCATTTTTATGAGGATATAGTGAATATTATATAATATTTTCTTGTATGGATACTTTACATATAGCTATTTATGAATCAAATGATCGCAATTAGATACCTTTAAATTATTCATTCTAGTTTATGATCTTTAATTCAATACACCCATAATATATTAATTAAATTGATGAACTTTTGAAGCTAAGATCGATTCTTCATTTACAATTCTGATAAACCAATTATCCATAGATCTAATATTCTTTCACATATTTATTTGTTTAGAAAAAATTTACTCATTTTAATATCAATGATCTTTAATGACTGTCTCATGTTTTTTTACAATAGGGGTGTTTTTTTTATTCATGTAGAATTATTTAAAGGCTTGAATATGATTGGTGAATTAAAATTATTTATATATAAATTCATTCATGGAATATTTTATTGTTATATTATTACATTTTACTCATATATTGGAACTATAATTTCTAATTTTATCTGACATTAACTTGAGTAGTGGTCTCAATTAATAGCTACATAACTAGTGAAAAATTAATTTAATCATATGTAAACATTGTACTATTTAACATTCAAGGAAAAGGGTGATATCATACAAAGTTATATATAAAGGTGTTTAATCATAAATTATAATGTTTCTTATATAGTTACTCTAATTTGGTCTTTTATTCTTCATATTTTAGTAATACACATCCTTTAATGATTTCATTTACACTTACATGGAAAATGTTTTCCTCCCACCATTTTCATGACATCTACATATCTAATTTCATAACATCTTATTAATTCACCTTTTACATCAACCAATGAAAAACATTGAAAATATCATTGTACTATTTTTTCATAAACATTATTTTCCGAATAATGATATTACAAATATAATGTTATTTCATTTTTTTGGTTTATTTAATTGATAAAAATACAATGTTTTCTTATTTTATATTAATTTTTGAAGATGTCTTTAGATACATAGTGAAAATTCAGTGAAATATAATAAAAAATGTTGACAAATAACTACCCCAAAAGTGAACTTTATTTTTTCTCAAGTAACCATTTTTATAAAGGGTTAATTTCTTATTGTTTTTTATCCATGGTTAACTAATTATTAAGGATATATATATTTTTGAAATTATATTCCAATAATGTGGTGAATAGGTAAATCTATTTTTCATAGGTTCCTTATTCTGATATTCAATTTGAATCATAAAATATTAATCACATAAAAAATATATCATTGAATTACAACTTCTCCATTTGAGTTTAGTATGACCCCTTATTTTTTTGTACATACCACATATGTGTGAACCACTAATAATAAAAAATCTATCCATATTATTATTTAAAAAATATTGTTCTCTCATTATATATCATCATTCCTATAAAAATAACTTAATTATATTAAATTGTCTCTATTACTAAATAAGTGCTCCAATTCCCCTGTATGATTATTTAATATTTCTATAGTGAGAAGAATATTTAAATAATAAATTTCAACATAGAATATAAAATTCTCCCAAATATTTAAATCCACAAAAAAATTTACATCATAATATAACATGTCTAATCCCCCATAAAAAATCATATAATTAATTCCAATAATCATAAATTTTAATTTTTTTAATGGAGTGTAATAAAATATAAGAATGATAAAAAATTACTTTTAATTAAATAAGGAAACCTGGTGCAATTACTCATTCATTGTAGCAAGGGGATTGGAATATACCACAATCTTTTTCCAAATACCATCAAGAAACTACTTGGATGGGTTCTCATACACTATAAAAGTATTATTTTCATTATCCACTATAATTTCAATTAATTCATTTAAAATTAATTAGTGACCATGTATATCCTATTAAATGAACAATAATGTTTAAAATCTATGATCATTACTCTGGATGAAAATATTATCAGTTTTTATGAAAAAAGAAAATAGTTTTTTTCATTAATATTTTTATTGTATGTTTTTGTTCACCTTTTTTGTGTCAACAATTTTTCCTGTTCCTCCCTAAAAAATCATATAACTGTATCATTTTACTTATATTCTTTATCAATTATTATATCCACTTTGAATTTTTGACAACCTATTGTGACTTATGTCGAATGTTAGTAGGGACATGAAAGTACTAACCAAAACATATAATTATTATGGAACCTTAATAGTTGTGTTATAATATAGGTCATAAATACCTGAAATTTTTTATCATGTATCAAAGTCTAATAATTACTATTTGTTTACTCTATCTTCTCTATGATTATATATTCCCTTTCATTAGAAACCTGATCTTTTTAATTTATATATAGTCAGTAGAGTTAGAAGTTTTTTTTGAATTACACCTCCTCTCATAACTATTTCTATATTAATGTTTTCATAGTTCATTCTGTTATCAATAATGACAGACCAAAGTAATATGAATATAAAATAATTTATCATTTTAGAGTAAAATTTATAACATTGTAATCCTTAATCATTGTTAGCTCTACATCATATAATTTATTAAAATTTTATTCTACCATCTATATATATGTAAATCCTAATCACATAGAGAAATACCACATAAAATATTTAACCAAAACTTTAAATATTTTAAAATTAAATATATGTTTTTATTAATTTCTTGTTTGTAATGAATAACTCTTGTTAACTAAAAATTATATTAGGATTTTTAAAATTCATGGGAATCACTAAAATTGAAAGTAAATAATTTCTAGACATTATGAAAAATGTATTATTGTATTGAGGTTAAAATTGATCTTTTTATAAACGTGTTACATAAAAAAGTGTTGATTAATGGTACCATATGTTCAAAAAAACCCCATATATTAATTTAATTAGTATAAATTCTTCAAATGGAGGGATATTTCTACACATAATTTCTGTAATATTATCTTATCCAAAAGTGTTTTTTCTTATTAAAAAAATTACGTACCTCAGACTAACAACGAAATTTAAATTTTTTTTATAATACAAATAATTAATCATGAATGGGAAAATCAACATTCCATCGAACCATATATCGTAGAACAATGTATTTTGGATCATTTCATAGGAATGTCAATCAATATTCTAGTATAAAACTACTCAAAATTCATAGTTTATATCATTTCACATAGACTCAAATGGTAAGTCATATAATAGTTTCATAATAATGGGGGATAATGTCAAACCCTTATTATGTTCATAAAATTACTCTTTTAAATAATAATCAAACCAAAAATAAATAAATGATATAAATAAATAATATAATTTCAATGAAATCGTAAATAATTATCTAGTTAATATCTTGTTGATACAAACATGATCTAGAAATGATATAAACTATATTATAGTCATCGAATATCGAAATGAGGAAATGAAATCTACATTTTACTAATAAACATCTATAACATATTTATTTATTATATTGTCCAATATACTTCTTATTTCTACCAAATATTTGAATTTCAAATAGATATAGACTTTGGTAATTCCAATGCATAATTTCAAAACATTATTCCAATTTTCAATAAAAAAATCAAATCATGAACCTCAAACTCTGTGTTTTTTAAGAATACCATACGGGATAATAAAATGAATTTTGAAAAAATAATTAAAAATAAATTGTGAACAATATACAAGGAATTATTCCACCAAAAATAAATCCGAATGATATAAATTTTTTTAAGGAAATATAAATGCGTCAAGGTATTGATAATGTAGTCATACAGTTAAAAATAATTATCCAAAATATCATATAGAATATGGTTATGGATTTTTCTTAATAGCCTCATGAGTATTTTGTGAATAGAGTTATATGGGAAGTGATCAGTCTAGGTAAAAATAATGAGAATTACATAATCAATACATACCATCCAATTAATATAGATTTTATTGGGTAGAAGATATGTATTCCCATTTCTAAATTGATTATTCTCAATTTCGTTATGATAATTTCAATTTGGAATACTTACTAGAAATTTTAGTGTTGGGAAATTATACACGGGTTTAAATTTTTAAAAATATATATTTTATATATTCATTTAATTGTTTAATTAAAATATATTTTGGGTTTTGACACAAGTTTGAATACAATTTCAATAGAAATTATATAAAATAAAAAATGGAGCATAATTTGTGTATATCACCACGTTTCTATAAAATTTATTTTGAAATTTATTTGTAAATTCTATCAATTCCTATAATAGATTAAGTATTAAATTATTTTTAATTATTGACAATTATAGGGTATTTCATAATTAGTGTTTCAGATTCATTATATATTTTTTAATTTTTTATTTAATAAATTAGATAAACAAGAAAAACACCACCATTTAATCTCTACATAGAGGATAATTTCATTTTTAATTAAAAATTTAATTATAATATGAATTACATCGTAATAATAAATCATTCATTGTTTATGGAATTGGAATCCATTCTCAAATCCATTTAATTTGGGTGGAATAATCAATTCTATAATTCCACATGATGTTTCACCTCAAAACACAATATTCTTAAAAAAATGTTGTTAGTATTCTTCATACTAGAAATGTGGGACAAAATTCCACATCTCATTTTTTTATGATACTAAAGAAATTCTAACATGTCTGTTGTATTTTCTCTATTACTCTATTAGTCATGTAATTTTGGAGGTGGATTGTATATCATTATTCAAATTTTTTCTTAAATTCTCTCTTACCCTTTTATAGAATTATTAGGGGAGAATTTTCAATTCACAACTCTATAATTATAAAATAATAATATAAATTGAATCATCTATTTAGGGGTTGAAAATTTGATAATATAAAAATAACTCATTATATAATTTTATTAAAATTTTAAACACCAAATCCAATAATTATATCATTATTTTTATATTACAAAACATGTTATAACTCCCAAATATAGATATATTATTTCATTTTATATTTAAATGAATATTTATTTAAAGGATATTAAATGAAAAAAAAACATTTCCTATATGCCATTATTTATTCTTTGAAATCCTTTTCAAAACATATCAAATGTTTAAAAACTAATATTTATTAATATAAATAAATAACATTAAATTATTATTTTAATTAATATTTAAATATTATATTCACTAATATTATGAATAACTACTAAAATGACTATTCACATTACTAAATTACTATTTATGTTGATCAATTCATGAATTGAAAAACAATGAATGTTTATTTATTACCATATGAATGGATAATATGTAAATAAATACTATGTAATTGATAAATGCAAAAAAAAATATATTTAATATTCTAATTGAATATATTAAAATTTTCATAAACATGTTGTTGAAATTATGTATGTACCCAAAAAATTAATTATTAAACCATAAACTAAGAATAATATTTATTCTTCATATTAAATTTGACTTGAATATGACAATGTATATACACTTAGTCTGTAAACCACTCTGCCCCTATGTTAGTGGAATTAGTTGAACATGGATAAAGTAAATGAATAGAATCATGTAAAACATAAATATATTGATAGATAATTGAGTTAATATTTCAATAAAAACAAGATCATATGAAATCATCATATGTAATGTGAAGAGTTTTCCTTGGTATATCATCAATAAATTTTCATATAATTTTTCATCAACATTCATATCATATTTATCATTCATTGACTACCGAAAATGTGGTCATCAAGGAAATACTAAGGCCATGGATTTAGTCCTACATTTCTATTATAATCAAAGGGATTAATATATCATCTTAACCTGGAATGGAGTAATAATTTCTTGAATTAATCCCTACAAAACAAATTTTAAATCATATTATAAATAATAATCTACTCAATATATGTGAAATATGGAATCATTTTGATATAATATCTTTGAATTTTGTTTTACATTAGCCTTAATAATAAACTAGGTCATCTTAATTTGATGAGAGACTAGTTTATTATATACTTGTTAATAGCTATTTCGTGTCCTAAAATTACTAGGGTCTCATCCATTTCACTTTTCCATGATTCATTAAGTAGTTATGACTAACAACTTATGCAGTATTCTATGATTTGTTGATATTTCACAAATATTATTTATGAACAAGTAATACCATACAACTATACATATGATAGAATATAAAATAGTATCATATTATTTTTTTATATGGAACTATATTCATTATAATACTATTTTCTATGGATTCACATATCCTTAGGGATACCTAGAAAATTTATGATCTAAGAATTCCTGGTCTAATGTTAAATTATTTGAAAATATGTAAAGATACTAAAAATCATTATGAATTACAACTAGATTTCAAAATTCATGAGCGAATGACTCATTGTGTATCATCATTCATTAGTGAAATGAAGTATTCATGGTCTATAAGGTTTAGATTGTGCTAACCCCAAGAACTACCGTCATTGATATGTTATTTTACACCTAGATAGCCTCTCTGTAAACGTGTTAAAAAATAGATTAATTTGACTTAAATTAACATTTTATTCATCCTGATCATGGGGAGATTCAATTAAACATTCCTTCCCCTTGCTTGAAAGTCCATGACCACATTTTCAAAAACGAATTTAATCCAAATATAAGACCATTGATGATGCACATAATGATTAATTGAATATAATATTTCAAAAATATTAGTTGCATAGGCTATCCCAATTCAGGGGTAGTGATCAGAATAACCTTTAAAAAATCCATGATATGTTCATAATATAGCTACACAACCCATTAGACCTAGAGTACATGAAGATTAGATATCAACATTTAACTTTACCAACATTATTATGGTAGACATCCATCTCACCGACTATGGACCAAGGGTTTCCTTATCCTTCCTACAATGCCAAATGATAGAAGAATATTCAAATCATCCATGTCTTCATTCATCAACCATAGATTAAAATTGGTAATACGATAGACAGACATGTAAAGTGAAAGGATTTTATCATGTGTAGAATGTTGTTTTTCTTCAAATATTTTCATGTTGCTATGTCGCCAGGTAGAGTCTATGATGTAGGAGATGAATATAAGACATGATACCAATTTTACAAATGTTAAGAAATATTTTCTACTATAATATATTGTTCTCATACAAACCACAAGTAGGAATATTTTCTTATTTAATTTATAATGAAACCATACGCCCTTATGGACTCATTAAAATGTACATTGTTTTGAAAATGTCACATGATCGAATACATAAATTGAAACATATAACCTGCATTGATAATTGAATTTATTTGGTTTCATAAAATCATCTATATATAACTTATTGGAATATTTTATATGGAATACTTCATGTAATTAGATGTTAATGACCTCTCACTAAATCAAGATCCAAGAATGTTATTTTGAGGGTTATTTCCAAATTTATTTTTCAGATTGACTATTAAAATATTACATTGTATGATCTTTATAGACTATAATAGAATTATTTGAAAACTAATCATTCCATTTTTTTATAATCATGTACAATCCACATATCATTTCTTATCAAATGCCGAAAAAATTATTTACATCTCGTAGAGAAACTATAATGTTATCCAATTGAATTTTAATTAACAACTCTTTTAAATTTATTTACATAGTATGTGTAAATTGATTATATACTCCACAAAATCTTATATAGTATATCATTATCATGCCAAATAATGAGCTTTTTAAGAGTTATTGTCCTTATAATCAACCATGATACCGTTATCTTGAAAAAGATGTGTTTCGATCATATATTGCAACTGCCAGAGATTTTATGAAAAATATTCTTTTAATTTCATTGATGTTTTGTATTTTATGCTACACAAAGATTACCTTGGGCTATATGCAACACCGTATTAGCTTGCAGTATACGCAACACTATTCTTGGATCATGTTAAACACAATTTCAAGTTCTTCTGATAGTAGTTATTCTATGAAACATTGAGTGTATATATATATATTCAATGTATAAATGAAATATGGTTGGATTCTTTTATAAAAAACAATTAATTAGTCTTGCACAACACGCAACCCGGACTTGGATTGCATTACACACAATTGTGACCTTCCTCGATAGCAACTGTTGTACGCAATACCAAGTTTCACTAAACAACGATATATGGTTATAATATTATTATTAACTAGCTGTTATGAATAGTATCACTTAAATATTGAATATTATAACATTATTATTCATCTTACACATTTTCTAGAACATGTTATGATAACAAACTAAATTTTTCATGTAAAATAAGAATTTTTCAAAAATATGCAGTTTTGCCACCTTTTGAAGGCACACCCACATTAAATCTCGTTTTTGACATGATTATAAGTTCAATTTGAAAATATAAAATTCTTCCTTCGAATAGAGTTATAAAAATGTGCTGTGGATAAATTTTTCATATTATTCTGATAACATTCATATTTTGATGAATAGTAAAAACACACTATATTTTAATTAAAAATAACATTTTTCATTGCAATAATTTATATGGTTAGATTATCATTTTGATTGGTTTTAAAGTTTAATTAGAATATATTTTTACCATTTAATCCAATGTTGGTCATTGTAATTAATTTCACTTTGAAATTGGACATAAGCAACTGTCGATCTTTTGATAGTTATTGTTTCTTAAAAACACGCTATTTGTTTTAAAAATGGAAATTAATTTTAAAATTATTATTTAGTAAAACATGGTTCAATAAGATGAAAATAATATTTAGTAAATATTAACTTTTAACTTTTATTTATTGTGGTTAAAGGTAAATATGGTAATTAAAGGTTAAAAGAAAATAATAATAATTCAAAATTACCTTAACACTTTTTCTAACCATATTCGACGAGTATTGTCCGACCATGGGCATACTTGGGTCACTTTTGAGACCCCATTGAGCCACTTGGTAGTGATATTGAAGATTTGGATTAATTAATTTAATGTAAAGTCAAAATTGACATTATCAAAAATCTTTTAGTACTTAATTTTTATAATGGGTTATATAATTTATCATTTCGACTATAAATATTCATTGGAAATTGAAAATTGATTTCCTACATGATGGTATTTTTTATAATTTTTATACATCAAATAAATTAAATTATTTTTGACACAATAATGATGATGTATTTACCTCATTAGTAAATGATTGAAATATAAAAGATTGTAATGATAAAAATATGATCCAAAACATGCCTAATTCTGCTTAAATGACTTTTTTTCGACCATTATCCATCTTAAATTTATCTTTAATGATTTTTGGACAGTTTGACACCGAAGATAAGTTTATAATAAAATAATATTTTCACACTATCCAAAAGAGCCCCTCCACCCCCTTATAAAAGGAGACCATTTCTATCCAATTTCTCACACCTCTCAAGCCATTTGGATAGTCCAATCTCTTCCCAATTAAGCTCAATACATCCCTGTTCTCCACTTATAGGCCTTAAATTAGTCATAAGGCACTTTAAGAAGTCTTTTTGGTTCATACCAAAGGAAGTTACCCAAATTAAATGTAACGGTTTCTCTTAAATTGTTTTCCTTTATTCTACTTCTCCAACCCCTAAACACTTTTTAATCCTTTATTTTGATAAAAAACCAGTATCCTCAATATAGTAGGATGTTCTTATGAGAATTATTTGAACTACACTTAAACACACCTCCATCTAATGGATGAAGAACATTATGTTTCTATGGATAGCAAACTAACGCCTCAATAAACGATGATGGTTTGATTTTCTCTTACCGCCTATCATGGTGGCCATTATGATAGAACTGTATTTATATATGATATATATTATGTTTAATATTTCCTTATTATTATTTAATTCCATATTATATCAACCATTATGGTTTCCATAGTGGGTGAATAAAATAATCTCATTTAAGGAAGTGCAGACCACCGTCCACTCAAAGTGATGTGATTCGTTAATACCTTATGTGGGATATATAAATAGTGGAGTTAATGATATTATATATGATATGATACTTGAATTATAATATACCTATCTATCATTATGTTTTAATTCCATTAAAATAAGAAATAAAATGAAAGTAGCGTTCATGCGTACGTACGGCCTTACCGTCTCCATGAACTGTGCATTTCATTTCTTAACTCTATATGTTATGTACTATTATAAATACATGTATATTCTAGATATATATGATATATATAATATATAAATCATGAATATAATTCTGGATATAATTAAACATTGGCCACATGAACAATATGTAATTATAAGAAGTCCATTTTTGACTCAAGTACCAAATATCGGCAAAATGAACTGTATTAACTTAAACAGTTACATAATGATTATAACATAGTAATAAGTGATATAAACTGAGTAATAAACATTAAAAAGTAACTTAAGAAAGTAGAAATTAAATTTGGTTTATTATTCATGAGATTAATGAATGATCGAGTCATGTCAGACAAAAGGCAAGGGAACTTCTTAACCCCATTTTCGTTCATTGGGTTGATCTTCTCTTTCTTGATTATGTCGTTCATTGATTATGTGAGAAATGAATTTTTATATATTATCACGTTTATAGTTACATTATGTGACCTTATATTTAATAAAAATAATCGATCTATTTTATATACAAAAAGATCTCTGTAAGGGATAATTATTCTAATCTCATTCTTATCTGAGATTGTTTATTCGTAAGTATTTACTTGGGTTATGTTTATTATCCATGTCCATATGTTCTCAAAATGGTTTCATAAAATGTTTAATTTTCTTACTTGTATTTTTAATGACATTTTTACCTTTTCTACTTTTACCACATTTTATATAAGGAATATTTCTTTTGTTTACCATATGAGGTACGTTTTGACTTTTTCGGAAAAAGTACAAGAAAAATGTTTTTTAACTTATATTGCATGAACAGATTTTTATGGTATCATAACGCCTTATTTTCATGAAGCATACTCTACAATATTTAATGACTATATAAAAAAAATTCTTTTCTTTTTAAATTACATGACATTTTTTGAAAAGAAAATGATTTTGAAGAAGAAAAGATATTTTCCTCAAGAATCCATTTCAAGTGTTTTATCAAAACCATTTTCCATATAAGATTGAATTATTTGATATGTGTATGTTTCAAGTATAATTTCCCTATGATTTACATGGTTTCACTTTTCTTATGATGAAATGATATCCATATGTTTTATATGGATTATATTATGATGGGATGATGTCTATGAAACCCATTTTATTCCTGGGTTATGATGAATGATTTATGTGTATGTTGTGGCACACTTAAGAATGATTTCATTGTGAGATGGGTGGGACCTATATCTCCCACCAATTAATTGGGTAAAGATTGATATCTCATGAGACATACATGGCTGGAATGGTATGTTAATCTGGTTCAGTGATATAGAAATGGAACGAGGAGTGAACACGATTCAGAAAGTGGCTTTGTCAACTAAGATGGTCTTGGCAGCAATGCCTTGGCTACTATAGAAATCATATAATGTGCTTAATGGTTTTCCACAATTACATGTTTTATTCCCATATTATTTTCCCCTGATTTTATGTTTCATTATGATCTATTCCTTACGTACTACCATGTTTTATGTCATTGCTCAAGATTTTGATGTTTAAACATTATGTTCATGTTTTTTTAGTTCAAATGTATATGATTTGTGTTATTTTCTCCATGCTTACCCTTAATGAGCATTTGAGCTCACCATTGATATGTTTTTTTCACCAGGATTTAAAGAAAGGTTTTAGGTAAGAACCAAAATAGGTATGATCATTATGAGAGATTTTGAAGATCTTTCAGCACAATTAGAATATTATATTCTGAGTTTCCAAAGACACTAAACTATTACAGTCATTGTGTGTCGTTTTTTGTTATGTATTATGTATTCTGAAAAAGTAATGTAATGTCCATATATTTCAAGCATGGTCTCTACTGTTGGTATCAAAGGCAAGGGAGGTAGGAATGAATCTGATGCTTGGGAACTGTCACATGTGAGCGTTGGACGAAGCATGGCTCTCCGCCCAATGGCTTCATGAGGAAATGTCTACCAATGGGAATGGTGGGTTTTCCCAACCAGGGGGATTATCCACCCATTGAGTGCCCTGATAGGTATCAATTATAGTCCACTAAATGTAATTCCAGACCGATATAGTTGGTATCAGAGGAAAGGTTTAGTTAGCCTTTGGAAACTAGGATGAGAAAACTTTAGTGAAATCCATAGAAATATTTCTATGTTATGTGTAGGGATATCCCTAAGGTTAAGTATATGTATAGGTTAGAGTCCTAGAATTATGTTTAAGATCATGAATAACCTAGGGTGAACTTAAGGTATCATGGATTAACGAATTTTTGATAAGTTAGACATCCCATAAGTGACTTTATATGATTATGTGGTTCCTCGTTATTTTAACTGTTTCTTACACTATGGTTTCGGGTCTTAGTCAATGGAGGGAACAAGAAGGAATTGTGTTAAAATTGATTCCAATTTACAAATTGGTTACTATGATCAAAAAATTTATGTAACGCCTGGAGATAAAGATATTGTGATTATGCCGAATTAGACATCTCGATATATGATTAACAAGGTGAACTTCAGTTGTATTCCAAAGTCATCAAATAAAAGGAATATGGAATTTTATGAATGTTCGCATGGTGAGGAGCATGGTGAATGAAATATTGAGATTTATAAAGAAGATAAGAATTACCTTGAGGAATACATCAAATGGAGGGGAATATGTTATCTATGTGGAGAAAAGTTTCATAGAGTGATAGACTGTTATAGAGTCCAATGTATTATCTGCATAAAACATGGGCATTACCCAACTCAATGCACTAACCTAAGAAGTTATTTCGAAATCAAGGTAGGACCTATTTCATGCCAATAATTGAAGTGGATGGATTGAATGTCTTATGTATTTTAATTCAATAATAATGTTGTTGAGGTACTTTTATAGGATATTGAAATATTTGTGTATTGGTCAATTGTGGTTTTCTATAAGAATATGGTACCGGTAACCATGAAAAGTGTTTAAAATATTTTGGAATAAAGATTAAATATGCATAATGAAGGGGTAAGGATAAAATAAATTGTTTGATATTATTCATTAGCTCATGACTAATATAAATACAAAGTGATATCTTGGTTTGAGTATATAGAAATTTTGAGATATTGGAATGTGTAAAGTGTTAACTTTTGATAGCATTAATATTTTTACTAAGCTTAAATGGGTATTCATGTCTCAAGAGAATATAAGATTAAGGTATTCACATGTTTAGAATGTGACCAACAAGAAATATCTTGTGATATATGAGGGTTAAATGATGGTATTCACGTGCTTCTTATGTGACTTTTCCAGTAATCATTTTCTTTATAATATGAGATTGGAAAGATGTATTTTGGATAAGTCTAAAGATTGGAATAGATTATATCAGATATTATAAATTATTGTTTAAGGATAGAAATTATTTTTGATATTATTGATGGGATGTTATAATAATATAGTTTTAGAAAAAGTAAATCCATCAGGACAGGCAACAACCCGTCGCGTCAGACAAGGCTTTGGGAATCGCACCCCCAACTGAAGTATGACATGCCTTTATCACCTACCACTGGCCCACAAGAAGTCCCTGATTTGAATATACTAGTTTTATTTTAAGTGGTATGATAGATGAAGTAAAAGTACATTTTTGGAATCATATATGATTAACCTCACCATAGATAGATTAATGTACATTTGATAACTTTTTCTAACCTTTTGATTGAGATAGATGGAATGACCCATCATTCTATCACATGATCTACTAACACTTTGTGAAAGATAAATTCAAATTCATTTATTTAAGAGATGAAGTGGAAATTGTTTGAGGCATGATAAATGTTGGGATTGTACCAAAATCAAGTAAATATTTCTTTTAATTAAATTTTCTTTCAACATTTAGGAAAGGTCCTTGAAAACAAATAATGTTGTCCTAGTGCTCTCATATATGATGAATTAGATGGTACATGAGATCATCACAAATTTACGGTTGTGTGATTATTGTCTTTTTCATAGCCTTGTTCTCTACCACTCTCCATCAGAAATTGATGGTTATATTTCTCTTCCATATCAATTTTTTTAACCTCTGATCTCCTATGTGGGAAACCACGTGATAAGTTACATTGGGTATCCATTTTATTTGTAACGTTCATTTTTAAATATAAGTATTAGTATTCCTTTTTACGATGTGGGATTCTATGAAAGAAACATTCAAGTAGTAAAAAATTTATAACCCTGACGAATTTTTAGGGAGAAATTCATTTTAAGGGGGGTAGAATTTATCACCAGGAGATTTTATGAAAAATATTCTTTTAATTTAATTGATTATTTCTGTTGTACACTACACAAAGATTACCCTGCGCTATATGAAACACTGTATTAGCATGCAATATATGCAACACTATTCTTGAATCATATTACACACAATTTCAAGTTTGTTTGATAGTAGTTATTCTACCAAACATTGAGTGTATATATATATATATTCAATGTATAAATTAAATATGGTTGGATTGTTTTATAATAAACAACAAATGATTCTTGCACAACACGCAACCCTGACTTGGCTTGCATTACACGCAATTGCGACCTTCCTCGATAGCGTGTGTTGTACTCAATACCAAGTTTCACTAAACAACTATATATGCTTATAATATTATTTTGAAATAGTTGTTGTGAATAGTATCAACTAAAATTTAGAATTTTATAACATTATTATTCATCTAACACATTTTATAGAACATCGTATGAGAAGAAACTAAATTTTTCAGGTAAAATATGTATTTTTTAAAAACAAATACTGTTTTGGCGCCTTTTGATGGCGCACCCACTGTAAATATAGTTTTTCACATGTTTATAAATTAAATTTTACAAAATAATATACTTCCTTAGAATAAGGATATAAAAATTTACTTTGGATAAAATTTTCATATTATTCTGATCACTTTCATATTTTAATGAATAATAAAAACACGCTATATTTTAATTAAAAACAAATTTTTCATCAAAATAATTTATATAGTTAGATTATATTTATTATTGTATTTAATGATTAATTAGAATATATTTTAACCATTTTATACAATTTTGGTCATTGGAATTAATTTCACATTGAAATTGAACATACACAAGTGTTGTTCATTTGATAGTTATTGTTTCTTAAAAACAAAATATTTGTTTTGATAATGGGAATTAATTTTAAAATTAAATAATTCCACTTATATGTTTCTAATATTTGGTAAAATAGAAATCATTGTTTAATTCTTAATATAAAATATAGCTTAGGCTGATTTTTTGTTATTTTTCTGAAAAACATCAATTTTTGATGAATAGTGAAACCACTTAGTTGTAGTTAAAAACTAACTATTTCCTTTAAATGAAATTTTACCACTTCTGTGAATTGAATTTCAAAAATCCAAAATACATGGTTGTTATCAAGAAATAAAATTTTTCTCAATAATATGAAAAGAATTTTTTATGAATAGTATCTTTTGACTTTTATTTACCATAGTTAAAGGTAAATATGGTAATTCAAGTTTAAAAGAGTATTAGAATAATTCAAAATTACCTTAACACTTGTCCTAACCTTATTGGATGAGTATTGGCTGACCATGGGAATCCGTGAGTAGATTTTGGGACCCCATTGAGCCACTTGGTAGTGATAATGACAATTTGGATTATTTAATTTAATGTAAAGACAAAATTGACATTAACAAAAATGTTTTATTAATTAATTTTTATAAGGGGTTATATAATTTATATTTTAGACTATAAATATTCATTGGATAGATAAAAATATCTCCTATATGATGGTATTTTTCTTATAATTTTTAGACATCAAATAAATTAAATTATTTATAACACAATAATGATGCAGTATTTACCACATTATTAAATGATTTAAATAAATAATATTATAATGATTAAAATATTATCTAAAACATGTCCAATACTTATTGGATGATTTTATTTCGACCATGAGTCATCTTATCTTAATATTTTATTATATTTTGACCTTTTAAAACCGATGATATGTTTATATTAAAATAATATTAATACACTTTCCACAAGAGCCCCTCCTACCCCTTATAAAAGAGGACCATTTCTATCCAATTCCTCAAACCTTTAAATCCATTTGGCTCATCTAAAATCTTCCCAATTAAGCTCTATACATCCCTATACTCCCCCTAGAGTCCTTACCTTAGGCATAAGTAACATCAATAAGTACTTTTTATTCAATCCAAAGGATGTTACCCAAATTAAATTAACGGTTTCTCTTAAATTGTTTTCTTTTATTATACATGTCCAACCCCTAAACTCTTCTTAATCCATTATTTTGTTACAACACCAGTATCCCCAATATATTAGGATGTTCGTATGATACGTATTATTACTAAACTTACACAAAACTCCATCTAATTGATGATTAACATAGTGTTTCTGTGGATGGAAAAATAACTCCTCACAAAACAATGATTTTTGGATTTTCTCCTAAAGCCTCTCATGGTGGCCATTATGATAGAATTGTATTTCTATATGATATATATTATGTTTATGATTTTATTATTCTTCTTTACTTCCTAATAATATCATGCCTTTATGGTTTCCATAGTGGTTAAATACGATAATCTCATTTGAGCAAGTGCAGACTACCGCCACCTCAAAATGATGTGATTCGTTACTGCCTTATGTGGGATGTATAAAGGATGAAGATAATGATATTATATATGATATTAAACTGGAATTATAATATACATATGTATAATTATGTTTTAATTCCATTAAAATAAGAAATAGAAATGAAAGTAGCGTACATGCGTACGTGCGACTTACCGTCTCCATTAACGGTGCATTTCATTTCTTACATCCATATGTTATGTAGTATTATTAATACATGTATATTCTGGATATATATGATATACATGATATATAAATCATTAATATCATTCTGGATATAATGAAACTTTTACCACATGAACAACATTGAATTACACGAAGTCCATTTTGGAATCAAGTACCAAATATCGACAAAATGAACGTTATTAATTTAATGGTTTCATAATGTTTATTAAATGATAATAATAGGTATAAAAGGAATAATAAACTTGAAAACGATTTTTAAGAAAGGATAAATTAACTTTGGTTTATTATTCAGGAGATTAAAGAACGATCGAGTCAAGTCGGACACGAGGTAATGGACCTTCTTAACCCAATTTCCGTTCTTTGGGATGATCTTCTATTTCTTGTTTATGTCGTTCTTCGATTATGTGAGAAATTAATTTTTATATCTTTTGTTTTATTTATACATTATTTATGTGACCTTATAGTGAATATACATATGTGATATATTTTATTTACAAAAATATCTTTGTAAATGATAATAATTCCAATCTCATTCTTATTCGAGATTGTTTATTCCTAAGTATTTACTGAGATATGTTTATTATCCATGTACATATGTTTTCATAATGTGTTTATAAAATGTTTAATTTTCATCCATTTATTTTTAATGTCATTTTTACCCTTTTTACTTTTACCAAATTGTATGGAAGGAATCATTATTTTGGTTACCATATGTGGTACTTTTTGACTTTTCCTGCAAAAGTACGAGAAAAATGTTTTTTTAACTTATAAGGCATGAATAGATTTTTACAGTTTCATAAAATCTTATTTACCTGATGTATAATCTAAAATATTTAATGACTATTTTCAACAAAATCCTTTTCTTTTAAAATTTCATGTCTTTTTTTTAAAAGAAAAAGATTTTGAAGAAGAAAGGATATTTTCTTGAATAATTCATTTCAAGTGTTTTATCAAAACCGTTTTCTATATAAGATAGAATTATTTAATATGTGTATTTTTCAAGAATAATTTCTCTATGATTTACATGGTTTGACTTTTATTATGAGGAAATGATATCCATTTGTTTTTTATGGATTATGATATGATGGGATGATGTTTATGAAATCCATTTTATTCTTGGGTTATGATAAATGATTTATGTTTTTGTTGTGGCACACAAATAATGACTTCATTATGAGATGGTTGGGAGATATATCTCCCTCAAAAGCATTGGGTAAAGATTTATATATAATGAGATAGACATGTCTGGAATGGTAAGTTAATCTAGTTCAGTGATACCGGACTAGAACGAGGGGTGAACTCGATTCAGAAAGAGACTTTGTCTACTAAAATGGTCTTAGCAACAATTCCATGACTACTATGGAAATAAAATCATGTGTTTAATGGTTTTACAATGTTACATGTTTTATTCCCATGCTATTTTATCATGATTAATGTTTAATTATGATTTACACCTTACGTACTGCAATGTTTTATGTGATTGCACCAGATTTTGTTGTTTAAACATTATGTTAATGTTTTTTAGTTCAAATGTATATTATCTGTGTTATTTTATCCATGATTACACTTACTAAGAATTTGATGTCACCCTTTATATGTTTTATTTTCCCCAGGATGTAAATAAAGGTTTTTGGTATGAAAACAAAAGGGGAAGATCATTATGGGAGATGTTGAATATCTTTCACCATGATTAGAAGATTATATTCTGAGCTTCCAAAGACACTAAACTATTACGGTCCTTGTGTGTATTTTTTTGTTATGTATTAATTATTCTGAAAAAGTAATGTAATATCCATGTATTTTAATCTTGGGTCTCTATAGTTGGTATTAGTGGAAAATGAGGTAGGAATGAATCTAATCCTTGGTAACTCTTAATGTGATCATTCGACGAAGCATGGCTCTCCGCCCAAGGGCTTCATGAGGAAATGGCTGCCACTGGGGATGGTGGTGTGGCCCGCCCAGGGGGTTTATCCACCCATGGAGTGCCCTAATAGGTTTCAATTATAGTCCACTGTATGTTATTCCAGACCGCTTCATATGTAAATATTATCATCCAAGAATAATACCTTTTTTCATAATGATTAATATTATCTTTAGTGAATATAGGATAAATAACTAATAATCAATTATTATTTTTATGATATATGTTTTTACTATAAAAACAATTCTCATCAAAATACTTTATGTAGTGAGATACTATATATCCATTAAATTACAACCTATATAATATCCTATTATAAATATATTTTCTATATAGTTAGTTGATATTATTATATTACTAAATCATGTATTAAAATAAATTTTCCAAGAATTATAATACATATAAATCATCTCATTTATCTTTATTATAATATGATAATTTCATTGAAATGTATTAGTGATGTGATTTTTTCAATGCCACAAATAATTTTTTTTAAAACTACTGAATATGTGGCCAATATATTCTCTAACTATCCAGTCGTGATGTTCCTAAATTATTTTTCAATTGTATACATTATTTCCATTTTCCATTAAAGAAATAAATTATCCAAATCTCATGGAGTATACAAATTTACCATTAGATTCTTCTTAAAAATGATCACATGTAACTTTTTAAACAAACTATATTATAATTAGGGATTACCATTATATTGATTTATTAATATTTAATAAAATTCAATGACCAAATATATCAAAACACCTCTATGTTTTATGTCTATATTGTCTAAACAACCCTATGGGTGTATACATGAATATTTCATTTCTTTTTTACATGGATAAGAAATATCATCCAACGATTACAAATGGGTATTATTTTTTATAATCGTTATTCATTATCGATTTTGGATATATTTGATCAATGTATTACTGGGAAATAAATTCTGTATAAAAACCATAAAAATATTTATTTGAAACATGAAATAATGACTCTTTTTTACCTATAATTCAAAAGTGATATAAATTTCTTGGTGAAACTCTATAAAAAGATATAGTAAATCTAGAATCAAACCACATGAAGATATGATGTATTATTATTATCTTTTATGTCTTTGGAATATCACTATTATAGATTCATTTATAATTCATCATACATATATTAAATTTTATTAACATCAATATGTTTCGTATCTAAATAAAATTATATGAATTGTATCATTAATTTAGTACACATTTAGCAAATGAAAATATTAAATTTAACAATTAATATTAATAATTGTGAAATATCTCCATTCTTAATCGTCATTTCATTGTATTACATCGTTCAGTGACCATTATAATCGCATGACTAACCAAAATCCTCATGTAAACTACTCTAAATCAGATTATTTTTATTATAAAATGTTCACTAAAAAGAATAAATTGAATTTGAGTTATTCACTTTTTTCAACAATCAAATATAATTTTTACACTATAAGGGACAAAGGAAAATGTCTCAAAAAATCCATGTCTATTTGGAAAATCATGATCAAATTATTCAAATGTAACATATCTATAATGTTCATTAAAAATAAATGATGAATTTGGAGAATCTGGGTGGAAGATATGTTAATATAAGATTCATGAATAGTTACATGTCCATATGCAATAATAAACTCCCAAACTATTCAATACAATTATGTGTTTTGATGGTATCATAAATACCTAGATAAAAATCTTCCAGTATGCACTATTATAATATAGAAAAAAACCATTTTTCATTATCCACCCTTTCTCATTTATAAGTGATTATAAATGTATTATCATAGAGAAAGCCTCTACATATTTATAATTCATATTCGTCTCATCATAAATAATAGATAAAATGAAGCAAAAGACATATAAATAATTATTAATGTAACTCATACTTAAATCTTTTTCTCCTTCCCTTTCTCATTGGTAATACAGATCTAATATTAGGTAATCCAGAAAAAATAAATACATTATTATAGAAGTGCATTCTATAAACAATATTAAAACTCCTAAAAATATTACTTGGAAAGGAAAAAAATTCCTAGAAGTCTAGAACTTTTCATTTGTTTTTTCATTCTATATACGACAATAAAAATGGATATTTTTACACTATCATTATTATTAAATATGTAAAGAACATTTATTAGTCTCAAGATAATGTAGAAAATCAAATTTCTCTCAAAATTGGATATGTATGATTGTTTCATATAGATATTATAGTTTGTAGGATCCCATAAAACATAAAATAATCAATACGATATTTGGTAAAATAATTTTATAGTATCTAGTACGACATCCTTACCGACTATATGAACTCATAGGTCCATGATATTTTAAGGAGACCCCAATCCTAATACCTATAATTTAATTTTCTCAAACTTTCCATCACGCCACACCATGTTCTATAAAGGAAAAAACCCATCTTTCTACAATGATTAATTCCACCAATTTAAATCATCAGATACCCATGAAAAATTAATTTATATTTATACTGGTAATTTCAACACTATAATCTATAGTTTTAAGTCAAATAATTAATGGAAATGTATTCTTCAATGTTATATTTCATGTATTTTCTTCTCACATTCATAAATATTCTATAATTTATCCTTCAAATAGTTATTAATTATTTTGATATTTTACAAAATCATTAACTATTTTTTTATAAAAAATATTCCTATAGTTAATTTATTTTATACATATATTAAATATTATTATTTGTTTCCTTTATGATATATCGTTTATAAATTCATTCAACATAAATCACAAAAATAAATAGCCATTCACATCAAAAAAAAATTCATGTGATATTATTTTGATATTATAACTACTATTTAGTTATCATGTCGAAGATAAACAATCCATTTCCTTAGGGTAACACACTATTACCTGAAACATAGATCTTATTGTATAATTCTGTCATAATATTTTTGTATATCCTTAGTTGGATCCACCAATTCTGATTCCTAAACCATGTCTTCTCATTGAGATATCAATACATTATATATGACAACTTAATTATTTTTTGTGGGTACCATAGGTATATGGTTAAATTAAAAAATCTCAGACACACATTCACATTGATAATAAATGTAGATGGACGATACAAAGGTCACTATATTTCATTTACTTACAAAAATACAACAAACCAATGAAATTAATAATAATATAAAATAAAATATAAAATGTACACATTTCATTCATTTTTATGATAATTTATTTTATGAACAAAAAATTTATATCCTTTATTTCAAATCAATACTCATTAATATAAATTTCTAAAATAAATAAATTTATCTACTTATTAACAAATAAATTCAATATCATAATTAATATTCAAAATAGTTATTCAGATTCTCATACTTTAAAATTATAAAGAAATTAATTTTATTCATTATGATTTACAATTTAATAATGACATGATGTATATAGTTGATGGAATAGAATGTACCTTTATACATAAAAAATTATTTTGGTGTAAAATACATACATGGTGTGTCCCACGACATGAAAAAATATGTGAATAATGTTTTAAATTGCAATATTAATATATTTTGTACTTGTATGGTATGTATGCCTACAAGACATGTCAATATATTACAAATAGGGTTCATTTATGGGTTATTCCAAATATTCTTTATGTCAGGAATGACCATATAAAATTCATTAGATTATATATAACATGTACTACTAGAAATTTTCAAAAAGGATATAATGTGTAAACCTATAATAACATTATATTACATGTTTTAAAAAAATTATTCAAGAATTTAATTATTCATGGCCCACTAAAGATCTCTCAATGTGTATTTTTTTGTAATATCCTTATTAATATGAGTGAACAATTATATATATGAAATTTAGTATTATATTAATTAACTAATTAATTTGATACATGATAGATTCATTAGACTATCATTCCATTACGTCTACATACTCTGTGTTTTCCTATGATACACATTGTGTGAAAATAGTTACACGTCATGTATGAGCTATATAGCCTTCATTATTATACATCTTGCTACTTAACATGTATCTCATGCAGATTATTTTGTGTTTAATATTGTGTACAACCAAAAAACCATCATGTAAAAAAATCTACTAATATACTTAAGGCTAGTAATTCAATACCATGAATGTAATTATATACATCTCTTGTATATTGACCACATTACATCCACAATTTACTTTCAAAAAGCATGATGGTTAACAATACATGTACACTAGTTACACACTATATAATTATCACCTAATTGTGTACCAATGGACGATCAATACACTAAGTGTAAATATACAATGATTATGAACCTCTAAATGGTGTCTCAATATTATTGTTGTGTAAATTTTTGTGGTTGACCAATTTAATATGACATTAAATTTTGGCCACATGTTCTCTGACCAAGTCTTATATCAAGAATTATTGGATCCTCTAGGCGGATATTTATATTATTATTCTTATATTTTTATCTTATTAATGGTTATATGAGCTGAAACAAGTTCATCATCATGAAATCGAGATTACAGATAGAATATTTATAAATTGAAAATATGTTAATAAAACTTCATTAATTTAACTAAAAATTAAATTAATTTAAATTTTTATATGAAAATGATTATACAACCTAAATGTTTAACATCCTAGATAATGTAGTCATTCCTATACTCAATCATGTTTTTTTGTGTTTTTAATGGATTAATATTATAAAAATAAAAAACATTATAATAATTTATATATAAATAATATATTTTCATAATTATTTTAAAATTGAATTTAGATGTAATTACCTAGTATTAGAAATTCATTGGTCATTGATAAAATTAGAAAAATCACTCACTATCTTATTATAGTGGATGAATAATACAAACTGAAATTCCATTTCAAAAACCAGAATGTACCCAAGGGATACAGAAATATTATTATTGGTAATATAGTTGATACAATAGAATAACCAAATACAATTAACCATTCACCATTATACACACAAAAATATAAATATATTCAAATTGACAAAATTTATCCCTTATTCTCCAAATCATGATTGTGAGGAGGAAGACTGTCTCTTATTTATTAGATTGTTCTTGAGAAATTAACTACCGAGATTTAAGATAAATCTGTTGGAATAATCTGTTTTTAAAAACTCTTTAATTTTCTAAAAGTTATATAAATAAAATGACGTTTTTTGGTTAAAAATTGATAATTGGGATAGGGACCTTTATATAAGTTCTATTCTATATAAACCACATGTCAAATAATTATTTTATTTATATTATTTTATTACATTACGTGCTCTAACTTGTAGATATATAAATATCCTTCTTTTACAAATAAAAAATAAATTTCATTAATTTTGAATAAAATATATAATTTCCATAAATCCCCTAACACATCGTATCAGTCCACCTCAACATTTATCAAAATATGTACAATAAAATCCATATAAATAAATATATATATTTATATTATTTTTCTAATAAATAAAAAAATTTCATTCAATAAAATATTAAACAAATATTTATTTAAAAAATCAGAAAATAAAATATTAAATTTAAAATTAATATTTTCTATTACTGGGGAATAAAGAAATATTTATTTACTAAAATTAAAATATACATGAGGCGATAAATAAAAAATATTTTTTATCTAGAAAATAATAATTTTTAATCATTAAAACCAGAAATAGTTTAAATTTAAAAAATTCGGGATTGATTTAATAGGATCAACATTATGAGAATAATTATAAAAGAATATGTGAAGAATGATATTAATTATTAATATTAAATTTAATTAGAATTTATCAAGGATTTTTCATACACATAGTGTGTGATGATCTGGGAATCCATTTCTTTGCCCTTAATTGTACTGTCATAGCATTCATGATTGGTGTCTATTAATTTTTCATGGACACCATAGATGATGAATTTATCTCCCTGATGGCGGTAACATAATTAGATTGCATACAATATAATATAATATCTTTATATAGACATCTCATGGAAAATTATTCATTAATTTTTCATCAACATATATTCTTTACTTATCGTTTGTTGACAACAATAATGGAATTCTTCAATAAACTAACATGGCCCTAAATTTAATCAAATTATATCATTTCTATCAATGTTTGGATACTATTATCTCCCATAACTCATAATGGAAATAATAGTTTACATTATGATTAAATTAATTTCATATCACTTACAATGGACCAAATATTTCTTATATTTTCATGAGCATATATCTCACATTTTATTATCAATATATCAAACTATGTGATTCATGAAATATGTTAATAATATTATTATGTCTTCTACATAATAAAAACCTACAAATATTAGAATATCTAATGAGAGATAAACATATAGAATTAATATTAGTTATTCCTCCATCATAAATTCATTCATAGATTTTACAAACTCAAAACCTTCATCAGAAAAATCCTTATCAAATTTTTATCATCCCATAGTTGATTGAAAAAAATATTTCTTCCTTGCGGGATTTAATGTCATCAGGACGATAAAGAATACATGATTAAAAATATATTCAGAGCATTTCTATGTCTTCATTATAGAGGGGGACTTATATTTCCTTTTAATGTAAGAAATACACTTGGTAATTACCATATTAAAATAACATTGAATTATCATCATCATCTTATATACTATTAATTAATATTTATTTTCATGAAAAAAAGTAAAAACTCATTTTTTCCATAATATATATATATATATCCAAGTGATTAAAATATTTAATATGTCATGAAAATATCATTAATTACATCATAATGATTTCAATAATGATCATAACCAAATCGTATTATATAATTTTTCTTCTAACATATTAAGAAAATAAAATTTAATTTTTGTATTATAATCAATCAAAGAAAACAAAACAAATAAAAAATCATTAGATAACTCATATTTATAATGGTCAACCAATAAATCAGGATTAGTGTCCAAGTTACTTGTTAAAACAATTCCATCTAATATAATTGGATATATTTCTGATGACACTAAATTTATGATATTTTATTGAAAAAAGTATATCATTAGATGAAAAAAAATATTATAGATTTATACATGATATTTCCTCATGATTTTTTTGACACCAACTTAATGAAATTTATTTTATCTACACTATAATTTATGGAATATTGGTATTTGTTCTCATTGATATTTATTTATTATATTTTCAATTATGGTATTTCTTCGATTATTAGGGAATGAGTGGAACTTTTCACTACCGCAATGATCAAAAAATAAAAATCAATAAGGATTATAAAACATTTTATTTAATAAAAACATCTTCAAAAATACTAACATGATATTATGTTGATAGATTAAATATTTTCACCATAAATATTATTTTTTATTACTTGTACAGAAAAAAAATATAATGAAATACATGTATAAGATTGATTAATACATCTTGGTCGTAAATTAAATAGTGAATGTTAACCTCTTTATGGTCCCAGGGAGAGTCAATATACAATAATAATAGAAAATAAATTGTTTTTATAGTATAATAAATTTTGAAAATTTTGTTATAAAATATAAATGTTAATCGCTTTAAATGTTCCTCCAATTAGTAAAAATTTAGTAAAAAAATTAGCTTCTGGTTAAATTTGTTTTATTGATTATATGAGGGATATATGGATTTTATGTTTTATAAATGTTTAAAACAACTATTTAGAAATTGATTCCAATGGTAAATTCATTGATTAGATTATACATAATTAATGGGGGGGTAATTTTAAATGTTGATCCATATTATATATTTTTTTATCCTCATTCAATTGTTATGCTTTCATATTTTCATCAACATGGTTATCCACCTTTTTATTCTATTTATCGATTATTAAATTTTAAAATCATCTCAAGACCTATTGTTTCAATAGTGGGATTCCCCTAAAATATTAAATTAAATATAACTAATATTACTTTTGGGATTAGTAATTGGTTGAGATATGAGTTTACTAGACCATGGGTCCAAAAATATATTCATGATTATAATTAGATACCCAGAAATTATCATTAATTAATTATATACAGAACTATGTATTTTTACTGTAAAAAATTTAGAATAGTGATGTTCTAAAAGTTTGAAATGAAATTATTTTACTGAGGAATCCACATTTACATAATCATTCCTTTTATTCATGTTACAAGTTGATAGTTTGGAATCATTTCCCATATATTGAAATATTTTTTATTGGTTTTATTTTCGTATTCATTATTGAATGGTATCCTCTACCCTTATTGATTTAAAACTCTAAAAGGTATTGTGGAAAACTATGTCTATCCATGATTTTTTGTTAGTAATTAAAACTACCGATTTTGGTAGACTGAATCACATATCTCATTTATGTGCACACGTAGACAATATTCTTGAATATTCCCTACTTATATACAAACATCACATATAATAGTGGATGTTTATGTTGAAATGATGACTTGATGAAGTTTCAAACTTTTGATAGAAGAAGTATGTTCATAAATTTTATAATCATGTAAATGAATTTAAATGCTAAAAAATATAAACCCCCACAGATATGTACATTATAGTGAAAATAATTATAATATTATATATATATTTTTGTAGAAGTATTTTAATTATATTATAGAATTATAATTGAGATCTCCTCTAAAGGATTCACTCAGAATATGTAAATCAATATCCTATATAGTTTGGTTAATGAAATCTGTGATGTGATTATTCTCTATCACTTGATATAGACAAATGAAACATAATTTCAATTATCATTATTATTATTCTATATAGGGCTTCATATATCCTACCTAAAATCAAATATCACCATTATTAGTAATATAAAATTTTAATTGGGGAACATTTTGAATGGATAATACACATATAGTTTATGATAATATACTATAATGTCTAATAATTATGATATTGTTCTCCATTTAAATAGAATATTTATTTTACAGTCCACCAATATTAATTTTAGTGAAAACAATTAAAATCCCAAATTGTATCTCTTCATATATTAATAATCCCTTCATTACAAAACATATTTATATTCAACCATAAATATTATACTTGAAAGAATGAAAGGAAAAAATGAATGTAAATAAGAAAATTGAATAATTGCTGAATGAATCCTCTTGATTGTGCATTAAGGTATCTCCCTAAATAAATTTTATATATAGAATATAGATAAATATGTTTTTGGTAATCATTATCTATGTAAAATTATATGATTTGATAGATGTCTATTAAATGAAATAATTTATAACAATTGATGGGGATTGAGGTATTATCAAGAAAATATCAAATTTAGGAATTTCATTATTGGTTCTTTTTCAAAATAGAATAACATATTGAAAAATAACTTTATATTTTTAATTCGATATAATTATTCATCTATCAAATTTTTCACGACCCGTCCCCCAGAGACCAAGTCGTGACTACCCCAAGCCCGCTTTCCATAGGCTAGGTGCTCGTGACTAGCACCAAAGGTGAAAATCTCTAAAACTAGGAAGGCATTTACATTAGTTAGAGTAACCTCTAACAACCGAGTACATTCTGAAAGAAAAACACTAAGTAATGTTGTATACAAATGAGTGATGAAAAGTAAAAGGGGCCGGTAATAAAAACCCAATAGGAAAGTACAAGTACAACTACAAAGAAAGGACAACTTAAGAAAAGTAAAATAACCATAGGGTTGTCCTTCGGGGTTCCAACCTAAATGGTTGGTACATATGGCCTCCTCAGTACTCCATGTCCTTCGTTCTCCTCCGTGCACTGACTCGTCGTAAGGTCCACCTCCAAGTACCATCCAGTCCTGCTACTTAGACTCAGTCAGGGTTGTTCATCAACTGCATCCAACACAATGTGGTGCGGGCATAGCTTCTGTAGGGGTGAGTATACCAATACTTAGATGGGAACCCGAGACCCTCAAGGTCTCAAAATATCCAACAAGGATAAACCAAAAAGTATGAAATCAAATGATAACCCCACATAGGTATATGCTCATACATATACCTAAGTTATCATGTAATCCATCTCAATCATGAGCAAACACAAGAGTTACTGACTCAGAACATAAAGGTATAAAACTTATGTAGATATATAGAGATGATCAATAATAGCCACTGAATCGTCTAAGTTGTCGGACCAACACATGATCCTAGAATACCTATTTTGTCGAACCAACACATGATTCATAAATAGAAGTTAGAACTATCAGATTAACAAATGATCTAGAAACATTTTTCAGAGCTATCATACCAACACATGATCTAGGACCAGTTATTATGTCAGACCAACTCATGATCCTAGAACCGTCGTCAGTGCACAAACAGCCACAGGGTTTGCACAAAGAACACTTCATTCAGGGAGGGTCTGCTCCTCGTGCCACGTGTTGACATGTCAACTGCCACCATGTCCCTTGAAAAAGTATCTCAAATGTTTGTCTCGTCATAGGGGTCTCAATGCAACACAAGGTTCGTCAATCGGACGCTTGGTCTGTGAGTTGTTAGCATTTTAGTCCTGGGGAAACGGTTGTATTCATGTACAATCGAACATGACTGTATGTCAACATTAACCAGAACTCCAGTGGGGTATACTCACAAGGACCATCGTGCTCCAAGAAAACAATAATCGTTGATGGTTCGTAAAACGGGCGTCTGGTGCCAAAGATACGACCAGAGGAAGTAACAGGGTTGGTAATGGGTCGGGCTCGGTCCGACCCAGTCAGACCAACTATGCCCAACCTGGACTGGGCCGAACCAGTGTGGGTAGACCTGGACTGGCCGCTAGGTACTGCCCGGTCCACTAGGAACAGCCTAGTGGACTACAGGGGTGGTTCGGCCCGAAGGTCACCACGTAGGTGGATCGGCCTGGAGGCCAGGGCAGGTTCAGCTAGAACCATGTGGGGAATGGATCGGGTGGCTCGGCCCGGAAATCTGAGCCGGTTCTACAAGATATTCCACGAAGGATGTCGCAGGCTGGCTTAGGTGGCCGGCGCGGCTCGATCGGTTCGACCGAGAGTTTGGGCGCGGGCAGGCCGCGCGGGGCGTGGGGTTGGCTGGCAGGGCACTGGGCAGGTCATTGGCAAGCCGCCTGGGTCGCATGGGAAGCACTCCTGTAGGCTATCAGGGTAGCACATAGGCAGGCCACGTGGCACTCCTGGAGCATGCTGGTAGGCAGGAAGGGTGCGCGGGCAGTGCGCAGGCCGGCCGCAGGCAGGCGGGCCGGCGGCTGGGGATGGTCGTGCATGCTAGTTCAGAACGGCTCAGGAGAGCATGGGCTGGCGGTGTTTGACCAGGAATATAGGTGAACCATGGGGGTGGCACTGTTCATGGAGGTCGCGGGAGGTGAGACCTTTGCCGTTAGCGCCTTCGTCACCATGTTTCCACTTCGTTGCCATGCCAAAAGAAACATCACAAAGAGATCAGCGGTGGGTGTCGGGCCGTGTTAGTTTGGCCCGCACCCTCTTCATTTAGGGATGATAATAATTGGTCATCAAAGAGGAAGAAATTTTAACAAAAAATTTTACAATACATCACATTGATTCCTTTTAAATGAATATGAAAAGAAGGAATGTTATAATACTCAAGATAAACCCCTACCTCTGAAAATTTCATGATGATGAAGTTGTGAGATGAAGATGATGTTTCCATTGTTTTTCGTTTCAGCCATGCACTTCCTATCCAATATCGTGAATCAGTTTGTTTATGACGATGAGGATGGAAGATTGGTCAAAGATGCGCCCTGTCAAATGGGGTTCCAAGGATGAAATTCGATAAAGAGCATTTTTAGTTTTCGAAGGTGTTCTTCATTGGAAGATTTCTTCGTTGGGAGCCTTCTCCCAATATTTCTACCATGTTCCTCATTTCTCTCCAATCAACCCAAAATTAAATCATAACGAAATAATAGATTATGATCTATAATGTTCGTTAGCATAAATTCAAATTGAGTGATTTAATTAATGGTGTGGTTTTGTCATAACAATTCAAATTGGATATTTAAATTTAGTGGCTCCACAAAATTAATGATTGAGAGGTGGCACAAGTTAAATTAAAGGGGAGTTGGATTTATTAATGTGGAGAAGGTCATGGGGTCTCCCCCAATTTAATGGGGAGTTGAGGAGGTTTTACCCTTCTCCATCAATAAGGGGTTAAGCCTCATGTGGTCCCCACGTCATAACCTCTCACAGGAGGTTATGCTCGGGTGGGCCCCCCCACAACAACCTCCCAATAGAGGTTAACGTGTGGTGGTCCCACCAACAACTCCCTTGATGAGATTTTAACCCCCGAAAATCCACATGGTGGTTAAAAATAAAATAAAGTGATCATACCTAATTTTATTACATCACAGGAAAACCCAAAAATTAACATTTATCCTCGACTCAATGTTGTCGAAGTGAAATTCTTATTATGTGATTATTGGTGCTGTGTGTTCAATGGTGCTCTGAAATTTTAATTCCGAGCACCGGTTCAAATGTTATAAAAAATTGATGATACGTTTAATGAACGTACCTGAAAAAAACATCTGAAATTTATTTCGGGCACACCGGGCCTCAGAATCAAGCACTGTCAATTTTCATGGACTCGTAAAAATCACATTTAATAGAAAAACATACCATAGGATTTCTAAGTCTTTACATTCATCCAACCTTATGGATTTATGTACATGTAATCAATTAGTCAGTCTAAGAGAACAAATGGGGTACTGGGAATGCCTCGGAGCCTCCCGATACTATGTGATCTCTTGATGGTTCATGTGCTGCCAACGAATGCAGAAAAGAGGTATTGACCATCCATGTAGGACCCACTCATTTTGATCCTCAATCTCTACTAGAACTTCCGTGAAGGTCTCCCCATCATCAATATCTAGCTCTCCACGGTCGATGATATGAGAAGATTTGTGCATGTTTCCCCTCAGTTGGGATATGTGGAAGACGTCGTGCACCCGGTGCAACTGAGGAGGAAGATCCAAATGGTAAGCCACCTCTTCTACTCTGTTGAGGACCTGAAAGGTCCGATGAATCTCAGAGATACTTTCCACCTCGGCCAAACCTCTGTAGAACTCACTGAGGTGATACCTGTAGAAAGACGTGGTCCCTATCCTCAAACTCCAGAGGCCTCTATCTCGTGTCATCATATGAATTTTGCATGCTCTATGCAGACTTAATTCGCACCAAGATGATCTGCACCTTCTCTTTGGTTGATCGTACCATCTCTAGTCCCACCAGTACTAACTCCCCAGGCTCTGTCTGGTAAACGGGTGATCTGCAAGGTCGTCCATAAAATGCCTCTAAAGGCGTCATCCCTACGGTGGAGTGATAGCTGTTGTTCTATGAAAACTCCAAAAATTTATATGGTCCTACCATCTACGACCGAATTCGAGGACAGTAACACATAGCATGTCCTAGAGGTTTTGAATGGTCCGCTAAGTCTGACCATCATTCAGAGGATGGAAGGCGGTGCTCATATGAAGCTATGCCCTGAATGCTTTATGCAACCCCTTCCATAGATGGGAAGTAAATAGTGCATCATGATCAGAGACAATTGTCAAAGGTATACCATGAAATCTCACAATCTACTTCACATATAGGTGTCACATGATCTCTACTTAACCCTGCTCTCTAATTGGTAGGAAGTGGGCCGACTTGGTGAGTCGGTCGACGATCACCCAAATCGAGTCGTGACCCCTAGATGTACATGGAAGACCTGTCATAAATTCCATGGATATCTCATCCCATTTCCACTCTGAGACCTCTAAATGATAAACCAAGCATGCCGGTACTTGGTGATCCACCTTGACTTGCTGACAAGTGCGGCATCATGAGACAAACTCTGCTACCACCTTGTTCATACCTGGCCACCAGTGTTGTCATCTGAGGTCCTGATACATCTTCACCACACCTGGATGTACCACTAGAGGGGATGTGTGTAACTCCCTCATCACGTCCTCCTAAAGTGACACTAGTTCCATAGTACATCCTCTGAAGAGGAAGATTTTCTCCCCACCTTCAGAAAATCCATCAGGTGCCTGCCTTGTAGATATCTGAGCATGTCATGTCCTGCAGTTAGTATCTCCCGGTTGTTCTTCCTTGACTTGCTAAAGAAGTGGGGGAGTGATAGAAAGAGGTTGTATAAAGGCTGCCCCATCCAAATCCACAAAGGATATATGTATGGAAGATAGCTACTTTGTCAGCTCTCCTGGAAGCAGTATACTAGATCTCCTGCAGTGATCATCCACAACAACGTTCCCCTTCCAAGGAGTATAGACTATCTCAAAGTCATAGGCATTTAGGAACTAAAGCCAGCATCACTATCTCAGGTTTAGATCATTATAGGAGAAGATATACCTGAGACACTTGTGGTTATATTACAAGGTAAAACGTTCGTACATAAGATATTGTCACCACATTATCAAGGCGAATACCACTGTTGCTAAATCCAGGTCATGGGTAGCGTAGTTCTACTCATGTTGTCTCAGCTGACAAGAAACATAAGCAATCACTACTCGCTCCTACATCAGGACACACCCGATTCTGGTCCCCGATGCCTCATAGAAGACTACGTACCCCAATCCTTCCTCTATATGCCTCAAGATGAGGGCACTAGTCAGCCTCTGCCTCAGCTCCTAAAAGTACTACTGGCATCTCTCTGACAACACGAAGGGTTTCTCCTTCTTTTTCATGGATTATAGTGGTGCTTCATCTCTAGAGATGTCTGGTACGAACCGCCAGTAGTAACCATCCAAACCCCTGAAACTTTGTACCTCCGTCACACTCCTGGGTAGCTCCAAAGAATGTACCGCCTCAATATTCATTGAATCCACTACATCTCCAGCCTCCGAGATGACATGTCCCAATAAGTGAAACCCTCGGATCCAAAAATGGCACTTTGAGACCTTTCCATAAATATGGTGCTCTCGTAGTGTGTCCAATACTACCCGAAAATGTTAGGCATGCTCATCCTCGGTAGTTGAGTAGATCAGAATGTCATCAATGAAGACTACAATAAAGAGATCGAGGTATGGCTAGAAGATCCTATTCATGAGTCCCATGAACACTGTTGTAGAGTTGGTTAAACCAAAGGTCTTAAAAAAGAACTCATAGTGTTCGTACCGACACCTGAAGGACGTATTTTTCACATCCTCATCTCGAACTCTTAGAAAGTGATAGCCTGATCTGAGGTCTATCTCTGTGAACCATCGTGCTCCCTTCAGCTGATCCAAGAGATTGTTGATCCTCGGGAGTGGGTACTTGTTTTCACTGTCACCTACTTTAGGCGACGGTAGTCAAAATAATGCCTCAAGCACACGTACTCCTTCTTGGCAAAGAGAATCGGTGCTACCCAGGAAGAAACACTGGGCCGAATGAATCACTTCCCCTGAAAGTCCTCTAGCTGTAACCTGAACTCAAAAAACTCAGTGGGAGCCATATGATATGAGGGTGTAGATATTGGTGTCGTCCAGGGGTATATGTCAATGTAGAAGACCACCTCTCTTCAAGGAGGTAGTCCTGGAACATCGTTAAGGGAAAAAACATCATACTGGTCCACCACTATAAGATAGTTTGTACTCTCCACATAAACTTCTCTGACGGTAAGGTAGTCCAACTGATGAGTGATCTACTGCACCATCCTTTGAGTAAGTCTTTCTTGTGCTGCAAAGATTCCTTTCTCACCGATGAAGGTGAACCTGGTCCCATCCGTATGGACACATCACACATTGTTCCTAATACAGTCAACTTGATCGTGGAATGTAGATAACCTGTCCATACCCAAGATTACATCGTAAGGCCTCGACGCTGCTACGAGGAGATCCCAACTAAGTTATCACCTTCTAGAGTAAGCTCACACTACCGGCACCAGTACATAATCATTGAGTCTACTCCTATAGGAGTCTCTAGCCATTAGGATCGAACCAACAACTCTTTCGGAATCTCGGAGCATCAAACTAGGCTAGTGGAAATGAAGGAGAGACTGGAACATGTGTCCATAAGAACTAAAGATAAGTTGGAGTAGACATAGATTGTACCTAGAATCGTCTCCGAATCACCATGGTCTTATGCCTAAACTGCCTAGACCTAAGCTCTCCTCAGTCCACCTACTCCATGCGGTCAGGGTGGACCAGCTGGTGGTTTTGGTAGTAACACCTCAAATCGTCATCCACCACCAGCTGCAGGGCCTGTTCCTCTGCCACGTCCGCCTTCTCCCTGTGGTCCACCATGATCGAACCTCTACATCTACCTGGGAGGTCCGTCAACTATCTTCTGATCATTAGTACCATGGGTCAGAGATTCATGAGCCATGTGACCCTGCCAGACACAAGAGTAGCATTGCTCGATCCTGGCATGACTGGATCTGAATCGTGTTCCCTACACAACTGAACCTCTGTCCTGAGATCATCCACCGAATGGCCTGGTCCTCTTGGACCACTACAAAATTTTTCTACTGCCAGATGCATATGACACCATTGCATGTCGACAAGTGATGGGTTTCACTGCTGGTGAATACTTAGCAAGGAAACTCTTCACTATGAGGGATCTATCTATCACCGCTGCCTACACCAGGATGGTGAGGGAGATCATTGATGCTCTGATCTCTTGCATGAGCCCCAGCTCGATGGTCTGGGCCCTAAAGAATGGGTCCCTCACCATATCATTCGACTAACACGAGAGGTCGGTGAACCATGCAGAGTAATATGCCTCTGTCATGCTACCCTTTTGTAGATGTAGAAGCTCATGTATCTGCTCTACACGTAGGGTGGTTGGCACAAACTCCTCCAGAAACAGGCTCCTGAAGCCTACCAAAAGTAGTGTCACCTTTTCATGCACCTGGAGAATTAGGCTCCACTATATACATGTTATTTCATGAAGGAGAGTCGCAAAAATGATCACCATAGGGTCGGCTGGTATCCCTACGAGTCAGAAGACTCCCACAATATCCTCCAGCCAATCCTCAGCTGTATGTGGTTTCGTCATGCCCCTGAACCTGAGTGGCCTCTGGCGCTAGAACTCATGAAACGTGCTCAGGCAGCGTGCACTCTCTTCTGTTGGGGATAGTGGCATCGGTGGACCAACTGGTAGTGGTACCGCTAGTGCCTCCGCTGTGATAGGGACTTCCACCAACGCCTCGTTGCTCAGTGGGCTATCCGTAAACACAACTCTCAGAACCTTGGATGGTTGTCTAATTGGAGGCATCCTGAAAAGAAACAGGTGTGCCACAGTCAATATGTTATACCTGGTGAGATGAGTCAAGATATCACAATGAAAACTCATAAAAACACACATGCAATCTGTGTTTTTTTGCACTGAGTTAAAAATCAGAAATCAGGGTCCTGGTGTATGGATACATCGGCTATCACACCAACACTGGTCTCCCGGAGTTGTAAACCACACTCAGTACCAATAACACTATTTCTTCAATGAAAATAATGATTAGAGTCCTGAGTTCTATGGTATAATTGACCCCTCTGATACCAATTTGTCACGACCCTTCCACCGAGGCCCATGTAGTGACTACCCCAAGTGCACTCTTCATTGCCCATGGGCTGTCGACTAAAACCAATGGCGTAAATATCTAAAAATGGGAAAGCATTTATTTTATGTAGAGTAACCTCTCAAAACAGAGTAGGAGATGAATGCAAAACACTATGTAAAGCAGTATACAAAATAGTGGTGAAAAGTAAAGGGGGCCAGAAATACAGGACCAACAGGAAAGTACAAGTACAACTGAAAAGAAAGTAAAACTGAAGAAAAGTAAATTAGCCATAGGGTCATCCTCCTGGGGTCCTACCTGATGGGTTGGTACAGATGGCTCCTCAAAACTCCAAGTCCGTCAGTCTCCTTAGTGCACCAACTCGTCTTATGGTCCACCACCAGTCCTTCTACCCAGCCTCAGTCAACGTTGTCCATCATATGCATCAAACACAATGTGCTGAGGGCATAACCCGTTCATGTGTGAGTATAAAAATACTCATTAGGGTCCCAGAGACCCTCAAGGTCTCACAAAACCTAACAAGGGTAAACCACAAAGTATAAAATCAATAGATAACACCACATAGGTATATGCCCATACATATACCTAAGTGATCATGTAATCCATCACAATCATGAGGAAACACAAGAGATACTAGCATAACTTACATAGGTATACAACATATGTAGAGAGATAGAGATGATCAGATATAGCCACTGAATTATCAGAGCTGTCAGACCAACACATGATCCAGGGCCAGCTATTCTGTCGGACCAACACATGATCCAGGGACAGAAGTCAGAACTGTCAGACCAACACATGATCCAAGAACAGAAGTCAGAATTTTTAGACCAACACAGGATCTAGGAATAGTAGCCAGTGCACTGTAAGCCACATGGTTTCCACAAAGCACACTTTATTCTGGGAGGGTTCGCTCCTTATGCCAAGTTTTGACACATCAACTACCACCATGTCCCATGAAGATGTATCTCAATGGTCCGTCTTGGTATGGGGGTCTCAACACAATATATGGTGCATTAATCGGAAACTAGGTCTCTGAGTTATTAGCTATTTAGTCTCAGGGGCCCGGCTGGATTCATGTACAATCCGACCTGACCGCATCTCAACATTACCATGAAATCTAGTGTGGTATACTATAATGGAACGTCATGATCCAAGAAAACAAGCGCCACTGACGGTTTGTCAAACATTTTTCTGGTGCCAATGATATGGAAAATGGAAGTATCAAGGTCGGTAATGGGCTAGGCCTGGTCCGACCCGGTCTATGTCAACCTGGTCAGATCCACTAGGTCTGACCTGGCCCACTGGGTTGGTCAGCACGATAGGTTCGGCCCAGTATGCCGGGCCCGACCTAGCAGACTGTAGGGGCAGTTCGACCCAAGGTCACACATAGGCGAAGGGGCCTGGTGGCCAGGGTCGGTTCAGCCATCACCACGTGGGGCACGACTCAAGTGGTATTTCCCAGAAATTGGAGCCGGTTCAGCCAACGACGCTATGAGGGACGCTGCGGGCCAGCTCGGTTGGCCGGCACAGCTCGACCGGTTCGGCCGGGAGCCACAGTGTGGCCAGGCCACGCGGGGTTCCAGGCACAGCGTGGGTAGGCCTAGCGGGGCGTGCGCAGGCCAGTATGGCACTGGGTAGGGCCCTGGCAGGTCTCGAGGGGTGCAGGAAGCATGTGGGCAAGCCAGCGGAGTGCACAGGCAATGTGGGGGCATATCGCGTGGGGTGCGGGCAGGCCGGCAGGGTGTGTGGGCGGTGCGTGGGGAGGCCGCGGGCAGGTGGGCCAGCAGACGGTGGCGGCCGTGTAGGCCAGTTCGGCACAGCTCGGGCCAGCGCTGGCCGACGGTGTTTGGCCGGGAAGACTGGTGCGCCACTGGGGTGGTGCAGTTCGCAGAGGCCACGGGTCGCGCGACCTTTGTCATTGTCACCTTAGTCACCTCGTTGACACTTCATTTCCTTGCTGAAAGAAACCTCCAAAAATAGATTGGTGGAGGGAGTTGGGCCACAATAGTTTCGACCGCACCCTCCACGTTTAGGGATGATAACAATTGGTTCAACATAGAAGAAAAAAGTTGAACAATAATTCTTTACAATACATCATATCTATTAGTTTTAAAAAAAATATGAAAAGATGGAAAACAATAATATTGATGGAAAATCTCCTACCATTGATCATTTCTCGATGATGAAGTCGTGGGAAGAAAACAATGTTGTAGTCGTTCGTCGCGTATGCCACACACTTCCGATCTACACTCATGCGTCTGTTCATGACGATGATGAGGAGGGAAGATCAGTCCATGACATCCCACGTCAAAGGGGTTTCTAAGGAAAAAGTCGAGGAAGATCGTTATTCTTTTTAGAAGGTGTTCTTTTTTGGAATCCATCTTCATTGAAAGCATTCTCCCAATATTTACCCAAAGTTCCTCCTTTCTCTCCACTCCACCAAAAATGAAATAGTAGACAAATAAGATATTATAATCTATTATGTTAGTTGGTGTAAATTCAAATTGAGTGATTTAAATAAATGAGTTGACTCATTTAATTAATGGGGTTGAGTTGGTATAAAAATTCAAATTATAGATTTAACTTAAATGGCTCTACCTAATTAATTCTTGAGAGGTGGAAAAAATTAAATTATAGGGGAGTTGGATCCATAAAGGTGGAGATGGTCAAGGGGTTTCTCCCCATTTAATGGGGATTTGAGGAGGTTTTATCCTCCTCAATTAATAGGGGGTTATTCCTTGTGTGGTCCCCATGTAATAACCTCTCACAGGTGGTTCTGCTCGGGTGGGCCCCTCTACCATAACCCCCGAATATAGGTTAAGGTGTGGTGGTCCCACCTCCAACTCCCATGATGAGGTTTTAACCACACAACATCCATGTGGCGGTTAAAAAGAAATTAAAGTGAGCTTACATTATTTTATTACTTCACACAAAACCCCAAAAAGTAGCTTTTATCCTCGACTCACTATTATCGATGTGAAATTCTTCTTAAGCGATTACCAGTGTTGTGAGTTTGATGGTGATCTCAGATTTCAATTCCAAGCACCTATTCATAAGTTATAAAAACTCGCTCATACATTTATTAAACGTAGCCAAAAAAATATTTAGAAATTTATTACGTGAACACCAGGCCTTATAATCAAGCGCCATCATTTTTCATGGACTTGTAAAAATCGCATGTATTAAAAAAATACCATGGTATATCCGTGTCTTTAAAAAAAATTTGGTACTACATTCCATGATGTATTATTTACACATATATTTATTATAAATGAATTTATATTTAATATATTCTTTATAAAAACATATAAATTATAATAGTATTACTTTTATTATATTTTTTAGATGAATGTTTATAGACTTCTGAATAATGAATCATCCCAAAACTGCACACCTAGATCCAGTTTTTTGAAAAGAATATTTGAATACAAACTTCCATACCCAATCATGAATCTATATCATCAACATTTATATTCAAAATATGGAGGGACAATTTTTAGTCACTTATATAACTAATACCATGTAGTATTCATGTTTTATAGATTTAAGAAAAAACATTTTTTTAATAAACCAATCACTATATCCTATAATTAATATATTCAACTTTTTTCCAGATTCTATATTTTAATAAAACCATTCAACATATACAAAAATATTTTACAGAAATTGTACCCTTAAATACATATTATATTGAATATAATTTTCATAAACTAGTGTAATTGAATCAAAATATATTTTAGTATAGGTTAACAATAATCTATTTTGAAAATTAGAACATATTATAAATATAATACATTAAGAATAATAAGTCACAAATAAATAATAATTAAATAATCCCCTATAAATAATTTAATTATCTTAAAATATATCATTTGATAATATAAAATAATCATAAGGATAACAATGATTTAATATTAGTGGTAGAATATAAAATTTATAGATATTTATCTTATCACTAAGGGCATCTACCAAGACATCATACATACCATCATGGTCATATTCAATATCATGTTACTTAAATGTGTAGTATAGAGACCGTTAATTTTGATATATTGACGTTAAATTTTTTATATTAATATTCATCACATAACATAATTAAATATTCCATAATTATACAGGTCATCTTCCATGGGAATCATATATAAATAAATAAAAATTTCTTAAGTTAACTATATCATCTCAACCGAAAAAATTGACCACTAGAACTCTTCTTATACATATCATACATAATAAAATTCATCGTGAACTAGGGAAAAGAAACATAAGAAAGGTGAGATCATATGATGAGTGAGGATTAAAATGTAGATATCAATATAACATGGGTACCAGGGTACGAGAACATTAGAATAGAATATTATAACTATACCCTACATATCATATATTTTAGACATTATATTTGTCATTATTCATCTTAGTTCAGAAGACATAAATAATAATTAATAAATGAACATGAACCATGAATCTATTACAAGGGCCTAATATATAGATATTTAGTATACATATAATTCATTTACATATTAGTCCAGGATCATTTGTAATGCTATCAAAGAGGAATTGGTTTTCTCCTCAAACATTAATAGTAATCAGGGTTAATTATTAAAACCCTCGTTGTGTATAAACACACTTATTGAACAAGGTTCACTCCCCATTCAATTCCTATTTATCTCATGAGAAATAAATATTTACACAATTAATTGTAGGGATATATAGCATCAAACGTGCTCCTTCTGAAAATAATACATACATCTTCCAAAAAAATATAAAATATTCTTCATATTAGAAACCCTAGAAAGAAATCGAGTTCATAAAAATTTCAACCTAACATAAACCATGGAAGAGGAATGTATTTATTAATCATAACTTTTGTTTATCTTGATATGAACTAAATAAATGTAATGGGTTTAATATAAATATTTTAATAATCATCATAAACTCTCTATTAATTGAAAAATTATGGAATCATTGGATGATATCCATAGTAATGGCTAAGTAACATAAATTGCAGTCATATTAGATGGAATGTGATTTTTATAGATTAATTAGATTATTTAATTAGGAAAATAATCACTATAGATTAAATACACATAATTAAAATCTAAAAATATCATAAATATTAATGATAAATTTATTAAAAAAATTTAACTAGGAACCAGAAAAATATTATTTAAATAATTTAGATATTTTTATAGAAAAAAACCATTCATGTTTTATATGTTGAAATTAATAGTCATTTCAAAATACTGGAAAAAATTAAAGAGATCCTCTTTCTAAAAAAATATTAATTTATAAAAAATGAAAAATAATCCGTAAACCATTTATTTTAAAAAATTAATGGAGAATATAAAATATATTTAGAAAATATGGACATGGATAAAAATTATTTTTTACTGAAGGGAAAGGTAATGTCAATTTTTCCTAAAAACATTTTTTTATGTCATCAGTACATAACGAGAGAAAAGTTAAATGGAAATAATTTATTCACTATAAATAACCATATGTAAATAATTTAAATGACTTTCTTGGGAAATAGGTCATAATATTCAATCATCAGAAGTATAATCATAATCAATCTATATGAAAATACAGATTTTAACATAAAACCATTAATAATTTGGAACATTTGAATTTTATGACTCTTAAAGTAGTGAATCATTTAGAGATATGTATAAATAATTTAAATGAATTTTTTTTATGACACTTAGAGGTAGAATATATACAACATTAAACAAACAAGTGGTCGATAAGAATTATTCCCCAATGAAATAAAAGAGAGACAGAATACTTTATCCCCACTCTTATTATTTTTCATAAAAATTTGAACATCATTTATGATAGAAATATATTTATTATAAATAAATTTAAAAACCATACTAATATATATTATTCCATTTATGATTTACTTTTTACATTTTTTCTACAATTTTACTAACAATTCATTCTTAAAATCACGTTCTTGGTGAAAATTGATTTATATTTCATGTAAGTTTTGTTTTTTTATTGTTAATTATTTCTCATTGAACATGGATTAAAAATATAATTAAAATTAAACATAATAAAGATACAATATATATTAATTATATATGTATTTATTATAATATATTTTACTTATATTTTCTTATGAATTACATCATTCAAGGTGATGGTAGGTCATACATGCGTATGAATGTTCTTTAAATTATCCCAAGGAATGAAATGAAATAATAGTAAATATAAATTTACATTAAAAAAAATTTTATATAAAATATATATTATAATTTTACTTCATATTTCCTCATTAACATCCATGTTAAAATAAAATGGAATACGTATCATGTCGCTACATGGAGGCAGTTGTCCCAATATACTCAAGGCCGACATTAACATTTTTCAAAATAGTGGAAGACATGAAGTTATATATGATATTATAATTATAGAAGAATAAATATGTAATAAATATAATATATAAACATTTCAATTCTATTTTTCTTCATCCGTTAAAGTTCATAGTGGAAACAAAATTATGTTGGTTCATGAGGGGATTGTCTGCCATACACATGATTGACGGTTTTGTTTCCCTTTTGATGGAAAAGGTTAATGATGTGGGTTATTATTGTAAAAAAATAAAATAAAACTATATAGTATATATATATATATTTTTATATAATCACAATTGAATAATAGTTTACATACCTAAACAAATTAATAAATCTAAGACACAAGGATAATAATTATACCTTTTCTTTATGAAACCTCATTCGTTCAATACTAAAATCCTTTATGTGTGGGTTTAAAAATAAAAAAACATCATCTTGGATATATGTAGGATACAAATTAATATATATTTGAAGTTATTTCTCAAACCAAATGGTTTTTTGAATGTGAAGTTAATGTAAAAAGGGTTCCCTTTTTTAAGTGGTATAGAGGACACACAGAGAATTTTTTAAAAATGAATGTTATAAAAATATTTTCCACATGCCACAAGGATCCTTTATAAAATAAATTAGAATAATAGATTCTATTAGTTTAAATATTTCCAATTAATAGGATTTGGAAATGTTTATAATATATTTTTACTATTACATGATTACATTGTCCCCACAGTAAACATTGTTTAACTATAACTACGATAATTAATTTTTCCTATTTCTATAATTAATTATTACCAAAATTGATTTTGACAATATTATAAAATATTGTTATATTTTTTCTATATAGGTAATCATTTTTTAAAATATAATTTCACATAAATCGAATAATTTAATTTAAAATTAAACCATAATATGTGATGAAAAAGTGGTTTTGGATGATAAGGTTCTCATAAGTATATAATTATTTTATAAAAAAATTTATAAAAAATTTATTCCAATTAAATAAATTATATTTTTTTAGATGTAGAAAACCAATTTTATTTTCCAAAATAATATTAAAATTAATTGTAACATTAAAATAATATAACATAAAAAAATTTCTTAATAAAAATAACAAATGATTCACTATTAATTAAAAAACTAACCTTCTTAGAAAAATCAAATTAAGTCACTATAAGATAATTCTTAAGTAATGATTCCAAAAATTAAATTCATTTTCTAAATAAACATTATGAACGTTGATAAAATTACTTTAATTATTTATATAAAAAAATTCATAAGAATAAATTTTGGAAAAAAAATCTCTTTAAGAAGCATATAAACACTTTAACTGATAAATTTATATTTATTTATCAAAATAATTTATTTATATAATTTCACCATTATGATTTTTATGTATTTGCTTATTAATATTCACACAACCATTTTTAGTGACCACTTTATAATGTTCACGCTAAAAAGTTATTATTTATATAATATTGTGGTTTGTTAAAACTCAAAGTTTTCTGTAATGAAAACTATAAAATAAAATATATTTATTTGAAAAAAAATATTCCATAAATTTTTTGGTTGTTGCATTATATTCCTCTTAAAATGATCATTTCCATCTAAATTCCGTCACTATTATATAAAAAACTACATATACATCTACTACCTCATATCATTAGGTTCCCAAGTTTATTCATTAAGATGGTGTCTACTCTCTAAAAACACAACCAAGTGTGTGATCATGTTTCTATGAACATTCAATATATGATCTATAATGTCCAAAGCATGATATTTATATGAAATATCATGATTTATTGGTATTCTAACTAATTTCAATACATATGAAATATAATATATGTACATCCTCATTAGAGATACATGGAATAATTCATAGACTTAAAAGAGATCAGGTGGGAGTGCGATGATATAAGAAACCATGCCATCATGATCAAGATTGTCAAAAGGAACAATAATAGAATGGATAAAAATGTAATTATTTCCAAATTTCATAACTTTATTCCATGTAGAAATTTATAAATGTCATTTTCACCAATATATATTCTATATCACTCAGATAATTTTTATCATAATGCATTTTTTGGCCTAATGATTTTTGGATTTGTTGGAGAATGTCATTAAATTTCTCTAACATTTCCTTAATATGATTCTATCCTAATAAAATTATTTATAAAACATCACCCAAACATATTAGGTTATAAACCTCATCACACATAGTTCTTCATATATATTAATCTTAATTATTGAATGAAAGGTATTGTTTTATGAAAACTAGAATAGAGGAAATTGTTGATCCCAGCCACCATTGAAATACAACTAAAATAATATATTATTATTTTAAAGGGTTGAAATTTTTATCTCAGATTGACCAATTTTCGAAAGATAACTTTTTTTGATGAAATATAAAAAGTATCCAAATCCTGTTAAAGACTCTTATAAAACAAGAAGATAGACATTGGACTCCAATTAGATACAATACAATGTGGTACCCTATGAAACCTTACCACTTATTTAATGTATATTCTAGTAAGATGATGAATAAAAAATCATATCTAATTTTGATAATGGTTTATAACATCATATGGAGATCTAGTGTTACACAAATAGAATTTCAGCATTTAGAAATTTTGCATAGTGTTTTGAAAAAAATACATGGGGATGTTTTCTATTTTCCATTCAGGTATGCGTAATGGTTTTAAAAACCCTTTATAATTTTTTACTCATTCGTAACCAGCTTCAATACGAATAATGATACAAATTCTAATATACCTCTCCTCATGTATTCCAAACATTATTACTATTTAAAATACATAAAAAAATTTGTACTTATATCATGGATAGAGAATGAATAACTATGATATTTATTTAACAAATCCTTCTTCATAAGAAGTATGGATGAACATATACACATATATTGAACCTCATAATTCGTTCATCGTTATGGTTAAACATATGAAAATTACTCACCCTCTTCTCTGTACATTAAATTGATAAACACATATATATGTATTTTAACAATCATTTGAGAAATATAATATTAATCACATTCTATCAAGATTTTACGATAGAACCATTAAAACTATATAAATATTGTATAAATTGTGATCCAAACATGGATATTATAGCACTTTCCTTTCAACTCAATGCATCATACTCTTTCCTACGATGTTAGTGTATTGAGTAGTCGTATTTATTAAACTTATCATAATGTATTCTCTAGTTCATATTCTACTAATTCTGTCGAAATATACACTTTAAAATTTTATTATATGTTTATATATAAAAACAATCTCATCATATTTATTTCCTCCATATATTTAATGATAAAATTAGATCCACTAATATCAAATCCTAATATGTGTAATTTTTACCATGAACCTTCAATTGTTTGTGTGCATAATATATAATCCATTCATTATGTAATAGAATGAATACCATTACCTGATTTTAAAAACCATTATGTATTAAAAACACATTTCCACTGAAAGGTAATTTATCAAAATGATCAATATAAAACATTAACATCAGTATCATGTAATTTTTCTCACAATTATCTCTATAATGGATCGGTGCTCCATTTTGAGTTAACTTATATATTATATTAGATAGTATTGAGAAATTCTCCACAAAAATTCAATAATATCCATATTAATCAATGACAATTTTAATCTCCATCATAGTGGTTTATTTTGGGAAATGTTAAATAGCCTCTTTATTTAGTCAATCCTCCAGCATATAATCCATACAGATATTATGTATAAAAATTAATGACTTCTCTAAATAATATTAATTTTTTTAAATTTTTCATAAATTTTATCATTCATTATAGTGTTAGGAACAATTCAATAGTGATATTGTTGCACTTTATTTCACATTGAATATATAAGAGTATATCCTATAAATAATATGTAAAACCGATAATGGTATCCTATAGATAATATATTCATTAAATCAATGATGATAATGGGATAATTAATAAGACTGAATTGATTCATTACATGCTTATAGTGTCCATTCGTTGTACAAAATGTCTTCATGGGTATATAATAATTAATAACTATAAATTTATGATATGTAGAATGATGATTAATTATAGAGAAGTATTTATATAAAATTATTTTTTAAAAAAAATCATCAATATAGGGTAGGGGACACTTTTTCTTGATTAGGATCTTATTATGTTCCTGTTATTCAATACATATTTGAAATATAAAATTTTAATCCTAACAAAAACATGAATACACACTAATGTGCAACAAAAGGATTAATGAATCTTTTACCAAGATTCTCTTGGATTATATTATTCAATTACTGTAACACAATCAATAGAATTAGATAGGGATTACATTAAATAGTTAATGCATCGTGTGTGATTTCTATTGAGAACTCAACTTCCAATTTAGCAGAATAAAATGAAAATCTTCCAAAGGGGCATAAATGATTCTCACAAAATAAAAATAACATTGATTTTGAGTATATCCTCTTTAATTGGGGAAGAAAATGTTTACATTTGGAATCCATACCCATGAAATTTATTTTATTTCTATTATAGATTAATTTATATCATCACCCTTAAATATGATCATAGGTTGATTTGGAATTTCAAACACAATATTTCTTCCTTGTTAATTAATGTGGGATTTATTTAATGAATTCCAATCCATGTATAAGATAGTCAAAAATTCCAATGGAGGTAGACTAAATATATTTTTCTATATCATATTCTAACAGACATTCAAATAAATAAGAATCTTATACATGAGATGTGATCATCATACCATTTGTGTTTTTTAATACCAATTCAATATAAAATCAACGGTTATAGGAATGGGCATTCCTAGAGTCCTTTCCTAATATATAATTATTCATTTAACAATGATTAAATAGTGTAAATAATTATTTGAGCTTACCTATTACCACTCTAACATCATCATTCTAACCTTAATCCAAAATATAAACCAAAATGGTTAGCATTAACATAACATATCATTTGTTAGAGTAAATAATAATGAAAAATCATTCATATAATGTCTAAATAATAATACCTTCTATTTTATCTATGGAACCATTATTTTCGGCTATGTTATTCATAGTAGCTATCTACCTAAATTTTTAACGGTGGATTATAATTAGTTTGTAAACAACAAAAACATATCTATTGGGTGTGATGAATCATATGTGAAACAAGTCATGTTATTGTTCAACAACAGATAATTGAGTCAATTCCCTGGAGTTTTTTTTCTATGATACTAAACATAGTTAAAACCGTGATAGATCCACCTCACCATGTACTATCCATACATGGATGTAATTTCGTGGAAACCATTAGTTCTATCCTTCACCAAAATTCGTGAATATCTTACAGTATATAATATTGTCTTTATTGTATTCACTAATTTATTCTCATTATAGTTTCCAATATTTTTCATATCCTTTCTATGATACCATCTTAAATAAGAAACACATTTCATAAATATATATTGAATATTTTTATACAATTATTCATAAAATAAAATAAATATTTGTTCCATAATCATATAGGCCTAATGCCATATGATTCATGGATAAATTAAAAAAATAGTTCATAAGGGAATTATATTATATCCCACTACGTTCATCACAACCATAATAATTATTAAATATATAATACATAAAACCAATCTTAAAAACATTGGTAAGGGAATAATAAGAATTTGTGAGCTCATACCTGTAGTCCTAGTAAACGAATAACATTTCAACATAACATTATTATATGAGTAATAGAACTGGAAAATAACATTTGAAAACCATAACATTCATATCATTCATAATAAACCTGAATCATGGGATATATCCAGGTTGTTTATATGAATTAAATCCTAAATGAATCAAATTACATGAAACATGACATCAAAACATTATCATAAGATAGAGATATGGGGCATACAAATATGAATAGAAAACCACTTCCACAATGCTATAGGATCATTTCTAATGATGTCATATTGGAATGGGTTCACCCCCCAATCATTATAGTAATCTAGGTTCAGTCCCAATATTATCATAGTGAATAAATTCCTAACGTGAATTCGGTCCACTCCCCATTATACATTGATTAATATCTGGATATATTAATATCTACCCATTTCATTCAGGGGATATTTAGGTCCTACATGTTAGATAACAAAAACCATATATATAAATATTCCAAAAGATAAAAAATCATCATATACAAAACCATGAATAGAAACTAGTTTTAATAATTTTTAATCACAGAATAACAAATATACATGAAATGGATTTCATAATAGTAATATTAATTTATCACGTAATAACTAGTAGAAAAGGAATAAGTTTCACTTATATCATTTCAGAATTATAATAAACTATATTAAAAAAATTAAATATGTCATTATTGGATTATAATTTGTGTTATTTTTATATAAAAATACAGGATTTCATTAAATATGGAATATGATTTTGAATGATTAAATGGAATCTTTCTTATAGAAAATATCCTTTTTTGATTGAATACAATTATTTAAATTCTATAAATTTCCCAAATATTAAAGAAATAATTTTCATTAAAAATAAAATTGTAATTATGATTTGGATGATATAGATAAATAATAGTTTTTGATGGTTTATATTACTATACATAACCAACATATTAAATCAAATTTTAATTTCATGTTATTTGTAAAAATTCAAAAGGTACATTTTAGAAAAATTGATGAACGTAAATTTTTAACCATTTTGTAAAAATTGTAAAATTAATTGAATATATTTTTTAAAAAAATAATTAGATATTTTAAAATTATTTCTTTTATTTATTTTTAGAAAAATATTCATGGATGAAAAATTATATTTTATTGAAGAGAAAGATAATGTTGATTTTTCATAAATATTTTATTTCAGTATATTGAGTATATGTAGTGAGTAAAAGTCATAGGAAACGTTTTATTTTTAGTATAATAGTGATTTTTAATAAAATAATATAGTTATTAAGATATGGGTAAAAATATTTCATCATAAAAGCATAATCATAGTCAATCTTATATAACAATGAGATAGTGAGACAAAAAATTTACCACTAAAGTATACATTAAATCATATTCCCTAAAAATGATAACATAAAATTTTTAAATGTAAATACAATAATATTTATTATGAATCATCCTAAAATAAATAAATGGGAATAATATACACAAAAAAATAACAAGTAGTGAATATCTTATTATTTTCCCACATAATTAGTAGTGAGACCAAAATCCCTTACGTAATGTATTGATTTTCATTGTACACATTTAAACATATATTATACTAAGGATAGATTGTTATAAAAATAAGATAGAAATTAAATCAAATATAGCATAATTATTATTATTTAATTTTTAGGTTTTACAACATTTTAAATAAATTCCCTGTTAAAATCCTGTTTTATATTATAATAGCTACATTTGTTGTGTTTGTTTTTGTTTTGTGGTTTTAGTTTTTTTACATATACCATTGTTCAAGTATATAAAAAATTTAACCATGATATAATGTTTATATATATTAATAATATATATATATTTTAACATATTAATGAAATAAATTTAAAGCTAATTTACATTTTTCATGGACATGTTATGATATATGTACGCATTAAGGTTGATTAAATTTTCCCGAATGATTTAGTAAATGAATGGAAAATATTTTCAAAACAATAACGAATCATTTTTATATAAAATATAAATTATATTTTTTTATATACCATTATTATCATCCATGTTAATATGAAATAAAAAACATATCCCATGGATTCGTAGAGGTGGCAGTCCACACGTACACGTGGACTACAGTATAATTTTAAAAAGGATTGGATCGTATGAAGGTAAGTATGTTAATATAGTTATATGTGTTTAAATATTTCCTAAATATAATATATAAACATAAAATACATAAATATTTTTACTCAAGAGTGGTGAAAATTGATAATGAATTACATCTGGTAATAAAGAAGAAGTCCACCATTCTCGTTATTCCAATTTTTTCCCATTTGATTGATGATAGGATGGATTTAGGTTTCTAAATTAACATAATATAATATTTTTATGTTGGAAGTAGAATTTTTATTATATTAGTATCCCTAAATGGTATTTTTTAGAATATATAATAATAATTAAAAGAATACTTAATTATGAATGATAAATGTACTGTGGACAACCTCCTTAGGTAAGAACTAAACGCCTTCATATGGGAGTTTGATAGTAAATCAATGTCTATAGAATCTGGGGATGAATTTTTGAAATATTTTTTTTTGGAATTTATATTCTTATATATTATTCATTGGTGGTTTTTTTGTTGACAAAGATACACTATAGAGTTTTAAAATTATGGGAGAGGATACACATGGAATTTTTTATAGAAAATTTTATACCAATATTTTTTATAATAATTAATGACATGTCATTTCAAATTATGAATCATTGTTATTAAATCATATAAATATGTTCAAATAATTATATTTTGAAATGTTTTATGTTATTATAACACCGATTAATCGAGTTTATTTGTATCAGTAATCCCATTTTAACCTTAACCATAGTAATTAAATTTTACTCTTTTTACTATTCTAAATGACTGAAATATTAGTTTAGTTGGAAATAATAATTACTATGCTTCTAAAAATTAAATTAATTTCCCAAATTCAATTTATATGTGTTTAATATTTTAAATTAAATTTAAACCTTTAGATTCTTTGAAAAAATGGTTGCACAACGAAATATTTTTCATAACTATAGAATGTTATAATATAAAAATTAAATATTAAAATGATACCAATGACATAAATTCAATTATTTATTGTATAACCATTCTAATGAAACTTATAAAAACATCTTAAATCAAATAATAAATAATAAATTCTTTAATCTAATATGTAATTTTTTTAATTGTATCAATTTAGACTATTCATTAAAATAGTAAAATATTTATAAACAAGTTATATATTCTGAAGAAGATAAATCTAAAATACTAATTGAAAAAATAGAATTAATTAATTCAAATAATTTTTTTAACATATAATAAATTAATGTTTTAATTTAATAAAAATAACATTTTTTATGAAATAATATATTTTTAACAAATATTAAGAACATGGTAGAAATTAAGTATTTATTTATCAATATATTCTATCAATCAAGGGTGTTAATACATAATTGTAAAAATTTGGATATTCTTATTCACATAGTCGTGTTTGAAATTTTGGCTAATGCGATCCTGTTTATATAATAATATCAATACTACATCATAGTTTGTTAAAATTTATTGTTTCATGTACCAAAATCTTATTGAATGTCTTGTTTTTTGGAAAAATATTCCATAAAATCTCATTATGATATAGCTATGTCATATGCATAATTACTGAAATATGATTTTATACATAGGAATATTGATGCACCAATAAGGTATATATATTTTTGGGTTACACAACTCAATAATTATGTCTAATGAATTAATCATAATATATAATAGAAGAATAATACAACACATTACCGACATTACAAAGTAAAAAAAATAGCTATTTGAAAAAAAAAGTATACAAATTATCAACACATCCCTAATAAATAATGAAATATCTTTATCAATAAGAACCCTAAAATTTGACACAACTTTTAATGGTAATATTTCAAATAAAAGACTAGAAAATAGAATATATTAATATTACTATTGATATAAAATATATCAATATGATTATAAAACATTGATATAAATGTGGCATCCCTAGTTTCAATTAATTAACCCTTATGTTATGTGTTCTTATTGTATAAAGTGTTTTGGTTGTGTTTGGTCAGTTTGGAACAATTTATAATATTTCCGTAGATTTTCTAACAGCAGATTATTATTGCACACTTTGGGAAAACTGTGAAACACCTACTAGAAACCATGAAAAATGAAATACAGGCAAAAGGAAAGGTATATGGGTAGAAAACTTTTTTCAAACTATTATATATCATTGTAGAACCGTTCTATATATTAAAATGTTGGGATAGACATATTTTTCATTGTTTTCATAAAATTTGGTAACCTTATGATTTAAGCGTGCAAGGATTTTACTTGAGTCAGAGGCTGGTGTATTGTTAGCATATGGTTATGCTAACTATGCGACTAACCATGATAGTGTTAAAAGTGAGATCCTAAAACTATTTATCTCATTATTTTTCCCCTATAACTCACATGTTCTTTATCGTATACATCTATAATGACATTTTATCTCCTCCTAAAATCCTAGTATTTTTTTCTTATTGATCTAGGGAAAATAAAAGAGGCTTCTCTTGGTGTTATGACGCTAGATTCTTAAGGTAAGTGTTCATTCATGGTTATTCTTGATGGTTTTTCATATATATTTTTCACTATCTCTTTCAATTTATAAGTTCTATATCTGTTTTGGTCATATCTAATATGGTGGATTCAAATTATGATTATATTCGGTCATGGTGATGATATGAGAAGATGTCAATGGTCCGTTTTTTGAGTTTTATCCTTGTTTCAATTATTTTTGAGTAACATTTTTCAATTATATCAATTTTTTCAACGGTAAGTGGATTCAAGCATGACTCCTCTAAATGAAAAAAGAAATGAAATATTAAAATTTAATTTTTTTCATTAATTGTTTAAATATTGGGTGAATGAATGGTATAAAATCTCTTTATTAATGGTTGTGGATTTGAATGAAGTTGTGGAGTTGTTGGGAAAAGTGATTTGATAAATGATTTTAAAAGGATGATTTTAATATAGTTTCATGGTATGGTTAATGCAAAATGTTTTTTTTGAATTTTTTTATAAAAATATAGTTTTACTGAAATCTTTCTAACATTAAAATGGTTTTTTTGTTGATTTTTTTTGGCATTGTAATGGATGTGGATTTGGAATGGTTTTGGAATTATTTTATTAGATTTGTTTTTCATCAAAATTGGTGGTTTGTGTTTTTATTTCATAGGAGGCTTTGGTTAATGTTGAACATGTTCTCACATCCAAATGTTTATTGGATCATGGGATATTGGATGCCTTTTGATAAATTGTTATATCAATGAGATACTGCTCGTGAGTATGGAACTGTCACCTAGGAATGCATTTTTGGAGGTGTTGGTGTGTGTTTTGGAATGGTTTATTCTTGTTGTATGGTTAAATGGTTTCAAAGACATTCATTGTTTCCTTCCATTGAATAAAATTTAGTTTTATAAAATGATTTCTCTCATAAATATTAATTTTTGTTGATAATTGGTTTTCATTTGTTTTGTATAAAAAAATTTATTTAATTTTTCTAATATGTTCTGTCAAAGTTGCATGAGTAGGGTATTCTTTCATAGAAAGCCTATCGAGTATTATATCTCACCCCTTCATTGGTAATTTGGGGTTTTTTCATGTATCGTTTACTAGGACACATGAAAAAGGAATGTGCCTCCCTTCCCTAGAGGTTCATAGTGATACATGGGTTGTTTTATAGAGTTTCAGGTTGGTGCCTGTTTGAGATTGGTGTCTTGTCATGGAGTCTTTGAGTTTTTTTGGTTATATCATCCTTTTTGCACAATTCTTTTGGTCAAAATTATGGTACTCATGATATTTTCTAATTATATAAATTGTTTTACATGATTCATTTTAAATTTATAATCATGCATTATGTAGTAGTTAAGTTAATGTGTATTTGGTTTTTCATTGTAATTCCAAGGGTAAATTGTCCCCAAATATTTAAATAATTCATTTATACTTATTACTATCCATTGGAATGATAGGGATGCTTTTCAAGGATATGTAATATCATTATGATTTTCCAATCCATTAATAAGGGGACGGAAAACACAAATGGTATCATCTTAGTCCTTCATAATGTCGTTATGGAAGCAGTGGTCTTTGACTGGGTATTGGTTTTCTGTCTAGGAGTTGAAAAGAATTCTAGTAAATATCTTATAACATGTTGGTATAAAAGATTATGAATTTATTTACAAGACATTATGTTCATTTAAACATGTATCAAGCCTTTTTATAATAAACCGATTGTTACTATGGAGTTGGGTACTTAAATTTTTTTTGGAGAGACTTATAGTATTTGGGATCTCATAATCTTGGGTATAAATTATTAGATGATTATAGCATTGATCAATGAAATGAAATCCCACATTGTGTGTATAATTAATATTTAGTAATGATATATGATTTGGTACAATGTGAAATTATTTAAAAATGTTGATTTTTTTTCTAAATTTATGCTTCTGAGAAGCGGACTGTCATGGTATATTGAAAGTTGTTTTATTTTTTAAATAGAGTTTAAATTTTTTTAAAAAATGGTTCACCCTCATAAACCTTGATTTTGGAATGATTTTTTTTTTATATTATGATTTCATAAAAAAATAAATTATAAGAGTTTTTTTATATATATTGATACTTATAACATTAGTTGTAATTTAGTAAAATGGGACTTGGTAGGAAACGTAGTAACCGGTCAGAATATGTTTTTGATAATGTGGTTTCATTGAAGCCATAGTTGATCCATTGGTTAGACGAAAGCATCACTCTGGAATTTCAAACTGTTGATCTAGGACATCAACTAGATACTCTTTTTATAATATATTTCACTCTTAAAATCCATGTGGAATAACTATGAATGTCTTCATGAAATGAGATGTTAATTCTAACAATAATGGAAATAAGAGGAGGGACACATTTTCACATGGAGGTAGAAGGCATCAGAATGAAACCAAAAGATTAATTAACCTTCCTCCAATACCCATGACTAATCCAAGAGGTCTTTAGTATTGTTCACTAATCCACATAAAGTGAATGATTACTACATCACTGATATCATTCCATTATTTAAAAATGGTCATATTCATCACTATTATCGCAGTGCCCCAAGGGTGAGTGATCATGAAACTTCTCATATGCCACATGTGTCATATGATTTGACGGGACAAGGTAAGTAGAATATTTCTAGTAATTACAATTGATCTATCCATGGTGACTCTTGGAATACAATGACTCATGACTAAGGGAAGTCACAACATTATAATAAGGAAAATGTGTGATGAAGAGGAAATTATATATATATGAGCTGGTGATTGTGGATGATCATCCTAGACTATATATAGTGATAAGTATGATTCTATTAAATTAAACCCTTATGTAGTTCCTTTCTTATGAGTTAATTCCATCATTTTTTCTCATATTATTGATTTTATGGGTTTAAAAGTTTTTATGATGCCTTCTATTTTAAATCTTCAAACTCATCCTGGTCAAAGAGAGTGTTGAGAATTTGTGTGTATATAATGTTTCCAAAATATTTTATGGAGATGATAAAAAAATTTACTTCTCTTTGATTTATTTTTAATTCTATGAAATAATATTGGGTATGGATTGGTTAAAAATGATCATAGTTGAAAATGTTTGTTATACCATAAGAGTCCATTTTATGGCCATTTATGTTGTCAAGAATCTATTTCGAGTAGACAGGAATGTAATTCCAAGTGAAATGAGCTTAATGGCACTATAATTTGGAAAATTTTACCCTAGTTAGAGGATCTGACCATGGAATTGAGGGAATAGATTGAAGATAATTATTTTCAGATAGTTGTGGATTAGTTTCCAAATGAATTTATTGAGAATTTCATTGGGTTTCCACCTATAGGAGAAGTGTAGTTTAAAAATGATCCTCATTTAAGTTATAAATTCATTTTACTTTCATCCTATCGAATAGATCTAACTGATTTAATTTAATTTAATATTTAGTTGTATGTTATGTAAATTAATGTGTTCAATAGGCATAGCACGTCTTTGTTAAAATAATAGGTTCTATTTGTTAAAAATACTGATTAAACTCTATGAATCTATTTGGATTGTAGTAAGAATAATATATTTATGATATTTAATGAATATCTAGTTTATTGAATTTATTTTCTATTAAAAAATTTGAAGGGGGTCATTTTCTCACTATGATTGATTTGAGATTAGGGTATCACCAATTGTTAGTTTGGAAGGAGGATATTCCAAAGGATGATTTCACATGTAGGCATGATCATTACATATATGTTGAAATTACTTTTAGTCTTATGAATGCACCAACCACCAATATGAATTTGAGGATTTTGATATTACAAATATATGTTAATTTATTGTTATTGTGTTTATGAAGGATATATTAGAGTATTTAGGGAAAAGTGATCAGCATGATAAAATATGGTGACAATGTTCGGAATCTTGATATTTCAACGTATTTATGAAAAATTATCTAAGTGTGATTTCTTGATAAAATATGTATGCTTTCTTGGAAATGTAATGTTTTTAAGAGGATTTTCTATGCATCAAAAAAATTATATAACATGTTTTATCTAGGTAACATCTATATAATTTCTTTGATATATTCTTTTTTTAGACTATCATTTTATTACATTTATTTCATAATTATTTATCTTAGAATGAAATGCCTAAGGAATATTTAAAAAAGAATAATTGTCTATTCCAATAGTATATGGAATGTCAGTAGTCCATCTATGATTTGAATGTTTTCCATACATCAACACATATATTGATATTTCCATTATCAGTAAAATAGTAGTTTGTGTATTGTGATACTTCGGGATTAGGTTTGGGATCCATCCTCATGTATGGAGATCATGTTTTTATGTATGGATCATGTTAGTTATGGGTTAACACAAAGAACTACCCAACATATTATTTCGTGGTACCAGTTATAGTCCATGATTTAAAGACATGCTAGAATTACCTCTTATGTGAGAAATTTACTATGATTATAAATCATAAGTGATTGAAATAGATTTTCTATCAGACATGTTTGAATTTGAGAAATAGAAAATAGATGGAATATCCCCAAATGTCACACTTCTACATGATGTATACACTAGGAAAATGTTACTCGGTGTTTGATGCATTAAAAAGAAATATGTATGCTTAATTGGAAAAAAGAAATTTAATGAGTAGTAGTTGATGTCGATATTCTATAACATGCATGTGGAATATAAAAAATGATGTGTTGTTGTGATTTTTTTAGTTTCGGTGGTTTTTGATTTGGTAACGATGGTTATAGAGGCACAAAAAATCAAATCATAATGTGTTTTGATGAGTTAAAAACTCCATGGTGGGGAGACCATTGAGGAATAGTTATTGGATGAGAGTTCAGTGATGTGGCTAAGAAAAGAGATGGTCATTCTAATTGATTTTTAGGAAAAACATATTTATTTTTAACATAATTCAATATGTGTTTTTAATCGTAGAATTCATATTTTTTATATGGAATTGAAATCATAGTTTTTGTGTACATTCCTATAATGAAAAGTAGCTATGATTTTTTCAAGATGCTTATCGGGTCAACAAGTTAATGTCAAACATCAACAGATAGCACGAATGTTGCAGTCTTTACCTATTCCTATTTAGAAAGTGGGAAACTAATAATCAGTTTGGTAATAGGTCACCAAATAATGGGTTTGAAACAAAATTCCATTTGGATGTTAGTGGATCGGCTTTCAAAGTCAGTTCATATCATCCATATTATTGATCCACATCAAGTTGAGGACATGTACAAATCAATATGAAATAAGCGGTTGTTTTGATAGTTTTAGACAGATATTTTAGAATTACCCAAATTTCGATAAATCATTTGATAATTCCCTTAGGACTCAATTGACATTGATTAGAGTGTACAATCTTCATAAAGACATCCAATATGAATGCACAATATAAAAATTGGAAGGTTTGTTTAGGGATGGTGTAATTGATTTTTGAGGAACATGGGAGGATCACAAGGTGATGGTGGAGTTTCTTTTAACAACAATTATCAATTATTGATATATATGTAACCATTTGAATTAGTATATGGTTATCATTTTCATTTCACACATTTTTTATGGAAGTAGGTGAGGATTCATAGGTTGGGTTGACCAATTTCAAAGAAAAATAAAGAAGTTTCAGTTGATTATGAAAGGAATGGAGAGAGCCTAGAGTCATCAGAAATCCAATGCAGATAATCATAAAAAAACCATTGTCATTTTGGGTGAGTGATCATGTGCTCTTGAGGATCTCCCCATGGCATAGATATTTTTGTTTTCAAAATCATAGAAATTTATCACTGTGATATATATGTACATTTGAGGATTTCTGATGGGTTGGTAAGGTGGTATATTAGTTGGAATTTCCACCACAGTTCACTAAGGTATATATTATTTTTCATATATTTATATTGGAAATGTTTTAACCTAATCTGGACCAAGTGATTCAATGGGATCATGTTGAAACAGATCTGGATTCTTTTTTTATACATATCTTTGTGCTAATTGTGGATCGGCAAGAGAGAGATCCCCATCTAAAAAAATTATTCTAGTATGGGTTTTGTGGCAACATGGTTAGATATAGAATATGTCTTCGGAATTTGGGAATGAAATGAAATGGTGAGGGCCAGAACCCTTTTATCTGATTAATGAATTTCTAAATTATATATACAGAAATGCCTACAGTGGGTAGAATTTTCAACAACCAGGATTCAAGTATATAACACATATATTTTGTATCATAATTTTATCATGTATGTGGGTTACGTATTGGAATTTTAGGGAACATTTTTTTATGTTTTAGAGGATATTCTATAGGATCAGTGTTATTCCATTATTCAGGAAAATTTTGAAACACCTTTAAGAATCCATGAATAATGAATCAATGGATAATGTATAGATCCACGGGTGGTTCTAGACTTGTCAAAACAGTGAAACAGCCTAAAAAACTTTTTCATTTTGGGAAATGATGAGACAATAATCTTCAAAATGGTTGGAACATGGTTTGGTGACCATATGACCAAATCATGCATGGTTTATCATGAGATAGATGTAGGCACATAGTTTTCCTAACAATGAAACTATTTTTGCATTTGTTAAAATTGAGATCCTAAAATTGTGGATCTCACTTTTTCCCATATAACACTATTTTTACCTCCAATATAGACATAATTCTATTTTCACTATTTAAAAAGGAAAAATAACCATGTTCCATCAATCTGGAGGTGATCCAATGGATTCTCATGGTTTTTTATGACAACTTCTTGTGGTAAGTGTTATATTGTGGTTTATCTTATTGGGTTTTCATAGATATTAATCTATATCTCTCTCGTTTTCCTTGATCTACATACGATGTGGATATATCTAACATGGAGGAAGCTATATATGATTATATATGGAGTTTTTTAGGATTTTATAAGATAAATACCATTGGAATTTTGAGTTTCATCCAGGTTTCATTACTTTTGAGAGTTGTTTTCTGTTTTTTTTCAATATTTTTGATGTATGATGATTCAATCATGACTTATCTTCTTAGAACATGGATCCTTAGTTGGAATTTTATTATTTTGATATTAATTCATTTTCATGTTGAAGTGAATTATTTTAGAAACTCACATTATTGATGGTTTTTTTTTATGAAATTGTTGAATTTTTGTGTAATGTTCTGTGCGAAATGATTTTAAAATGTTGATTTTAAGATAGTTTCTTGGTGGGTTTAATGTAAAAACAATTTTAACTTTTTTTTTCAGTAAATATATTATTCTATTAAATTTTTTTTTCATTTTATTCATATTCTCATTGTAATGGTTTTTCAATTAAAATGGTTTCAAAATTGGAATGGTTTTTATATTATTTTATTGGAATGGTTTTTTCCATACTAAAGAGTTTGTGTCCAGATTTTATATGAGGCTTGGTTAAAATCCGACCTCTTACTCGATACCAATGGTGTCATGGAAAATGGGATACTTGTTACCTTATGAAGACATAGTATATCGATGATAAACCACTCATGAGTATAGAACTATCTCATAGGCATGCAACTATGAATGTGTGGCAGTGGGATTTAAAATGGGTTATGCTAATTGGATTGTAAATTAGTTTGAAAACCATCCTTGTTTTATTCCATGTAAAATGTTTTTGGTTTAGGAAAATATTATTCCTAGACATTGTTTTGATTTTGTGATAATATTTTTCTCAATTGTTTTAGTTAAAGTTATATATATATATTTTCAATCATATTCTATCCCAGTGGAATCAAAAGGACATTAATTTAGGGAAAACCAAAAAAAAATTGTTCTCAGACCATCATTGTAACTTTTATACTTTTGTAGATATCATTTATTAATTCATTTGAAAATTTATACTATTTCACTTTTCCAGTGATTATTAGTGACACTTTATCTATTTTATAGAGTTTGACCATGGAGCTTGTTGGATATTAGAGTTTCGTCTTGGTGCCATTGAGTTTCTTTGGTTATGTCTTATGTTGTGTACATTTATGTGCATCTTCAATTATGGTACTCTATATATTTCTTAATGATATAAATTGTTTATACATGATTTGGTTTACATTTATTATCATCAATAATTTAGTAGTGTGTAAAGTTATTTTTAGTTGGTCTTTTTCTTTCAAAGGGAAAATCTCCCGCCAAATTGAAAATAAATACTTTGTAATTTATTGACATACTTTGGCATCACATGGATGTCTCTTAAGTCCAAGTATCATCCGTAAGAATTTTCAATCCAATGATATGATTAAAATGTGTTAATAAAGGATAGAAATAAATAAAAGTGAAAGATAAAGATTGATAGGGAACATATTCCCCAAATAATGATTTAATGGGAAACAACTCCTATGAAGAAAATAATTTATGAACTATACTTTCATATGGGATAAAATATGTCAATCAAATTCAAAATATGTAAAACTGAATTATATTATTCAATATATTAAGGTATATATATTTTAGAAATTTAAAATAAAATGGAAAAAATTAATTAAAATTAAATATTGTAATTATTTTTATTCATAGTTTATAAAATTAATTTACACATCCAGTAATTTGCATTCCAAGGTGGTTAAAATAAGGCATTGAATACACAAATTCTAAACTAATTTCAAATATTATAAACCTGAAATGCAATGAAGTTAGAGATAATAAATATGGATTGCATGATCAGAATATTTATATGTAAAGTTAAATTAAATTATCTTTTCATCTTAAATATTAATCATTATTATTTAAAAAATAAAATCACATAAACATTTTATTCATTTATTTATAATCCATAGAAAATTTAATTTAGTTCATGGTAATGATGAAAATACATCAAAATTTTAAAATGTGGATATGTGGAAATATAAAGAAATATTATATCTCTTATATAACAAGATTCAAAAGATACCCATATAGAATATACTATAAATATGTGTTTCTAATATTTTTAATTAAATGCATTTTTAATATAAAAATACTCTTATAAATAATATATGTCGATATAAGATTATTATGGTAATATTAAAAAATAGGACATAGATGAAAAATAATTGTGACTAGAAAGAATAGATATTGTCAGTTACACATACAATATATGGTTTCACATAGCTATGAATCTATGATAGGTGAAATTTAAATAATAACTCCATTGGCCAAAAAATAAAGAGGGAATAAAATAAAAATATATAACATTATTCATTAAATTAAAAATTGAATTATTAGGTTTTATAATGAATATTGTATCTAAATTAATGTAAAATAAATAAACAACAACTTCTATTAAAAACATAATGTATGAATTGGAGTGTATGGAAAATGAATATGTTATGATAAATTATAAATAAAAAATAAAAATATTATTAGTGATATAATAAATCCATAAGTATTTATTCAAAAAAATATTAATTTAAATGAGGGCATTATAACAAAGTTATATCATATAGAGAAAATTGAGACCACGAACCCCTACCATGAAAATATCGATTGTTTGACATGATCTGGAATCAATATATAATAATATTATTTTTACTAATTATATCAATAAGATATTTATTAATATTTATTATAAATTTTTTTTCTATTTAAAATTCATAATTATGAATCTATTAATTTTTTAATGTTACAATTATTATTTTCTGGTTAACTGTTTTGCTTCCCTTACATGCTTTGGATGGTAGATTTTATTTCATGAGTCTTTATCACTAGTTTAAGGGTACATAGTATCAATGGTATGTAAATTTATGTTTATAATATATTTCATTATTACCATCGTAATTTTATGTTTCTTATGGTGATGGTTCTTGTGAAATGGTAAAAAATTAAATTTTTTACGATTGTTAAAATAAGAAAAGAATTAAATTTTATGTTAAATCATCTTTTTAATATAACAAAATAAGGGTATCTAGAATCATCTTCCTCTGAAATGAGTTGTGGAATTCATTTTCCATCATGTTTTTGAATATGTGATAACTAAATTACAAGATTTATTTCAATCTCATTAGAATAATATCAATAATTTTTTATACATTGAAATAATTTTAATCCTGTATTAATGTTATATTCAATTTGATAAATAAACATGATGAATTTTTATTTTAATCGAAATGAACTAAAATTATATTTTAATGGATAATATGAACCATAAAGAATTAAAATTCATTCCACTTATCTTTAGATATCTACATAATACAAAATTGTTCGGATGGGTTTTGCCATATGAATAAATTTCAATATGAAGATATAATGAATTACAATTAAAAACATCAATAATATATCCAAAACACTATGTGAAAATATTCCACAAATAATTAACCTTCAAAATTTTCAATAATTATTATATCAAAATTCAAAACTCTAATACGATAATGAATTTCTAACAGAATATTCCTAGGTCAAGTCAACATTTATCCCAAAAAACATTAATCACACATAAAGACACATATTAATTTTTTATATTCCATGATAATAAATATTCATAAATCATAAAAACAAAATAAAATGTTCTAAATATAAGGGAAAATAATTTTCAAACATAAATATTATATCTTATTAGAATAATATTCATCACATAATAAAATGATCCACTTCAATACAATAATTTTTGTCTAATTTAGAAAAATAAAATAATAAACCAGTTGTTTATTAATGAAATTCATCTTCTCCCACCTATCTCCTCATAACTACAACCCTTTAAAGAACCATCATACCTAAATTTTCTCTTCAAATCCTTGATAAAGAAGAAAATATTATAAAGATGATATCATGGTCTTCATAATGGTAAAAATTTATATATCAATGATCACATAAGTTTAACTTGATAATAATGTTATAAAAACATGATATTAACATTTGAATAAAATACAAAAGATATCATATATTATAATCCTGAATAATGGCTTAATTCTTGTAAATTTAGAATACATGAATCATAAAGGATTCTAAGAACATATTCCACAAGATAATAATATTTTAATAATACATATGTTTGTTGAATATAGATAGGTGTAGAAAATAATTTCCTTTGTATTCAAGGCCGAGTTATTAGACTACAAAATTTGATTGGGTTAACTCCACATTCCATATATTTAGTCTGGTTTCACTCTAAGGACTACGAGAGTGGATAGAATCCCTTACCAGACTAGGTTCACTCTTAATTCATTTCCCATGTATCTTATTAGATAAATATCATTATCTAATTCAATGGAGGGCCATGTAATTATGGTCTCACCCTTCACAAAATGGAAAATATACATATTTGTTCCATAATATGATTAATCATTTATCGTAGCATATATATTAATAAAAAAATGTTTTTCAAAAACATTCCATTATTTCATCATAGAATAACCACGGTAAAATAATTAGTTTAAAAAGAATATTTCCATCATAATCATAAACCATATAAATAGTGAGTTATGAAATTATTATTGTATCATATCAACATTAAAATATATGGTATTTCATAGGATTTTTTATTAGATGAAGAATTAAATTACAATTCCACTTGGATTATTTATTGACAAACATAACATTTTCTCTCAGAAATCACATATTTTAAATATAAATTTTTTTAAATTAATAATAAACAATATATATTAAAATTGACTTGTAAAATTTAATATAATAATTCAATGGTTTGAGTCTTGTAGATGGAAAATATATAATTAATTAAATATAAGTTAATATAAGGATTTCATTCCCAACCATTGTAAAAAGGCCAAAAGCGACTCGTTTAGAAAATGAAAATTTCATTCCTTTTTATAAATTATAAAAAAAATAATGGGGTAAAATAAATTTAAAAACTCATAGGAAAATAAAAAATACTCAAGTAATTTTATAATAATATTTATAAAAGAAAATATATATTAGACTGAAGAAATTAATTAAAAGGTTTTTTTTGAAACAATCGACCTAATGAGTAATTAATGAGTGTAAAAAAGGAAAATGTTTAATATATAGAAAAAACGAGAGAAAATTAGTATTCTGGAATTTCATGAGAGGTACATCATGGAAATTTATAATTAGAAACCAAATAATAAAAAATACTTATAAGAAATGATAGTATTAAATAAAATCTAGACCACTTTGGTAACATTTAAATCATTTCACCATTAAATAATAATAAAAATTGAAAAATTAAATATCTTAAATATAAGTATATTCATTGTATGTTATTTAAATGGTTCTTTATATACTCTATATTATATAAAAGAGAGGTGAATATGGAACATGTCTCCTAGAAATAAAAATCAGACAATAAGTCTTCTTCCTCATGTTATCAAATATTTGAAAGTTGACTAACCTATATTATAATAAACAAAATTAAAATATATTATATATTTATTAAAATTATTATCTTATGATTTATGTTCTATATATATAATTTAAATTAATATTAATCAATAATTCCTTTTCATAATCATCATTTCATTTGTTAAATATTTTATTTTTTCATAAGATATCAGTGGTACCTATTTTTATACATTTATCCTGATTCAATAATCTTAATTATTTTTCTAATAATATAGATATCTTATTTATTATATATATATATATACACACATTAATCAATGAATTATTGATCTTTTAAAATGAATTAAACAATTCTAGGAGACGATAGGTCGCTCATACACATGAATGGTATTTTCACTTTTTAAATGGATGGAACAAAAGAAAGATATAAAATATTTCACCCTTATATAAGTATTATTAAATCATATATACTATATTCATTGATTAGATTTATTACTTTTACCTTCCATTTAAAAATTAAATGGAAAAATAATCACATCTCATGGTTGATGTTGTGGTCCACATATTCACACAAGTGACAACATCATTTTACGATGGAGTATATTAGATATTATATTTATATAATAATTAAAATGATATATATATCATTTATAATAATAATAATAAAATCACAATAACCATATTATAAATATGGTGATGGAAAATGAATTGAATAACTGCCTGTAGGAAATAGTTCTCCCATACATATGAGTGATACATTCACATATTATTTGATTGAATAGTGGGTGGATAATGGGGATCCCATAATAATAACAACAATTATATATATATTTATAGAATAATTATTTAATAGTTTATGATTAATATCATAATATATGAGGAATATTAAAAATTAAAGTTTAAATATGTTAGGTATGATGATTAACTTTTCTTTAGTAGGCCTACCTTAAATTAATTCATTTATACATATTGAATGGAGAATTATTACAAATTGAACCACTGAATAATTGATATTGAATTTGATAAGTGAATTTTTTAGGGTTTGGTAGATCTATATTTCTCAACATAGTAGGAATAGAAGATATACGGGGTTTCTGTTACTGTGAAATTGAATTGAAACACTTCATATAATAAAAAACACAAAAATGAAACTATTAATTTTTTTGCTAAAAATGATTCAAAATGTCCAAAGTTTAAATTTAAAAGAGTATATATTTCAAATATCATAATCAACTAAAAGTTATATATGTTTCCTTGTAAATTTAGACATTATATTTTGTATTTACCTATTGGTTTAACAATTTATTTCTCAACCATGGTAAAAAATGATTTAATATTAAACGGTTATAATATAAATTAAAATAATAAAATTTTTCCTTGAATGAAAATAGGATAAAGTTTTAGACCATAAAATATCCACCATTTCCAATTTCAATATGTTTATGATTTGAAATAATTTTATAAGACACTCTTTTTAGTAAATATCATTATTGTAATTTTTGACCCTAATAATTTAATTTTACACAAAATACACTATGAAAAAGACGAAACTATAATACAATCCTTCAACACATCCCTATTATTTTATATTTATTTAATAAATTCACCAAAAATAAAAAATAATTGAAATTGTATAACATTAAATAATTTTTAAATCATTTCATATATTTTTTATTAATTGAATAAATACATTCTAATCGTTGCTTGTGAATATTTTGTAGTTATTAAATCAATACAAATTAGAAATAAATTGAAATTTTTAAAAAATATTTCTTATATAGAATAATCATTTATAAACTAACATATCTTTTATAATACATAGAGTAATGAAATTACATTTATTAATTTCAATAGAGTGACATATTGTATTTATCTATTTCATAAAATATAATAAATTCTATAATAAAATATACATGTCCCCTAGATTCAATATATTTTATTATTGGGTGGTAATGTCTAAACACCCCCCACACAATAGAAAATTGAATGTTTTTTTTGTAAATTTCGAGACCATATATCCTAGTTTTACCCATATTTTAAAATATTTTCCCATTCCAATGTGTCAAATATTTAACGAGGTTACAATTAATAATGAAAAATTTAGAGGAAACTATTTTCTGAATTTTTACATTGTTTTCCTAAATATATCCTCAAATTTTTAAGTTACAATCTCTATATTTGTTATAAATTAATTTATGATAACAATAATAAAACCTAATGAAAAATATTTATTTCAAAAAAATCAGTTTTATTATAAAAGATATTTTATACAAAATATTTTAATAAAATTAAATCTAATGATTGTTATATGAGTAATTAAAAATATAAACAACTAATTTTACATTTAATAAATTTAAAAATATAATAGTTGTTTATAAATTCTTCATGAAAAACACATTTTAAATATATATATATTTCTTAATATTTACTAGAAAAAATAATTAAAAATAAATTAACTCACCATATGATAATTTTTCTATTTATTTTTTAAAAAGATAAGTTACTCTTACAACATATATTTTCTAATAAAGAAAAAAATTAAATATAATATTTTATAAAATAAATAAATATTTTTTTAGAAGAAAAGTTATTTTTTGAGTGTAATATAAATTTACTAAAAATGGAATTATTATTTACTAAGAATTAACCAATAAAATATTATTCAGTGTCTAATATATATATATAGATATATATATCATAATATACTTATTCTTATTCAATAAAAACAATTCAACTACTAGTTTTTTGTTGTAATATTTAATTAATGCAATTTTGTTATTCGGTTGTGCTCAATGTTGCATATCATAAAACAGATAAAATGTATTGTTATTATTTTAAAATATATAAGTGTTACATTCTTCCACATTAAACCACTACATCCACTTAAATTGTCTTGTTCTTAGTAATTAGTTTTTTTATATTTTAAATTTCATTTAGTGAAAACCCACATCATTAAAAGGGTTAATAAAACATCTTCTTTAAAGTAATGAATTGAAAATATATAAGACATTTGGAATATTACACAACTAGGAATCCCAGTAGGAAGAAAAATTGTTGGTTGTGAAAATATGGACCCAGTGCAAGATTAATTCCCAAACAATCAAATTAATTGGTATACACCATTTATAAAAATAATATGAATGATATTTTGAGTGTTAATAATCGAAAAACCATTAATCAATATAGTGTCAAAAAGACTATATATTCTTAATGAAATGAATGTAATAATACAAAATATTTGTTTCGAAATAATTTTTACAAATTTTTGGAATTACATTATCTTCTAGACAAAAATAATAAGTAAATATAATCCCATTACCAGTACAATTTCCTATTTTAATCATTTTCCAATGTGACATCATATTTTCCTTCAAATGATAACTATTCCAACTAAGATTTAAATTTATAAAGCACTATAATCAATATCTTAATACATAAAATGATATTAATATATTCATACCGTTTTTTAATATTTCAAAAAAATATATTGTTTAGAACATGGTAAGATAATACCCATAGTGTATAAACCTTGATATTTAGAATTATAATTTCCAAAATTAAAAAATGGTTCCACTTATATCATTTATAAAATAAACCAACATCACAAATAACATCGTTAACCTCAACATTAAATATTTTTTATTACAAATGTCATCAAATAATTTTCATTTTTCATTTCTAAAAATATAATTTTATTCTAAAAAAATAATACTTAATATAATATAACATAACAAACTAAGGGTTAAATATGCCTCAGCATAATGAAAAATTTCATAAAATATCATAAACCAAAATGATAAATAATATAATTTAATGAAAGTTACCATAATATTATTAGAATTGAGTAGAGTTTAATCATAATGGTAATCTATATTTTGATTATAAATATCTCTATAAATATATACATGTAAATGAATCAATTTCACCCATAATAATTACCTATTTCACACTACCATAGAGATAATAATTAACTTTTCATAAAATAATATAATAATGAATTTTTTTTCTGAATTTATCAATATAGTACTCCTTCAAAAACATAGTAATGGTTTCAAATCACTGAAAAATCCCACCACATAAAACATCAAAATGGGTGTATATTATTTAACTATAATGATAAAATATGAACATATAAACTTATTATGGTATCCATAAATCTTATCGTAACCTCGTATGGAAACATTTATGCTTCCAAAAATTAAAAAAATTGTTATTCCTTAAATAAAATTATTGAATATTGAATATATTACATAAAAAAATATACTATAAACACTATCAAATACAAAATTAATAATTTTTTTATAAAATCACTAATCAGTTTATAGGTCCGCAATACTTTCACATTTAACCTATCAATTACAATAATCTCTTTATCCTATCTAAATATTATCACATTACCATGAAATCACATTTCCTACATAATAGTATCTTTAATTATATATTTTCAAATCCAAAGGAAAATATATTATTTTAACAATCCTATGATGTATCAGGATTCTTATATCCATAATATCATTTAATGCACTTCACCAACATAATTATCATATCTTAATACATAAAAATTTCATTCCCTCAAATAAATGATTATAATAGAATTTTTTTTCTTTCTTTTTTCTTGGAGTTGAAACTTATATATAAAAATTATCATTGGTAATTACTATATTCCCCACACATAATTAATTAAATTATAAATGGTACCTTAGGATTAACATCAATTCCCTCTATTGAAGACATAAATTTTCCCAAGAAGTTATATCATATATGCAATTCCATTAAACAAAAAAAAACATTTTCCAGATCCATTGAGGTATTCCGTAGATTGATTATTCCATCAATGTCGACAAGTTCTAAGATAATTCATTTTTCCCTCCATTGTCTTCATAAAATTACATTTTCTCTTATTTAGTGTCTCAGGAAAGTCACCCCACTTGATATGGTAAAGAAAATATTAATATAGATTTTTAGAAACTAACTTAACATTTTTCATTGATTCTCCCATTAAAATTTTCTTATTATGAGAAAAACTCATTCAATTTTCCTTTACATTGTAGGATAAATGAATCCTCGTTGTTCATGCCATTAACTGAAACTAAAATATATGTTGTGACAAATCCAATGTGAAATCAGATAATCATTAAAAATCAGTGATAGGATGTCTATATCATGACATATATTTTAAATCATGGACACATTAGGTTTAACCTTGAGTATCCATGATTATCTTCTATTAAAATATTTCCCGAAAGCTCATTACAAAAATTTTAATTATCCAAAGCATGCACCATAGGAGTGTTAAACTAGGTGAATATTAATGGAACACTCATCACAATCAAAAATGATAGATGACATATACTCAACCTATTATTTTATGTATTATTACAATTAACAACATCAGAACAGAACCCGCAACCAATTATAGTATCTAGACATGGATGTTTTCTATGAATATTGTATAATATTTTCACTACCAAAATACAAGGATTTTATCATATGAGTAGAATTATAACCAGGGTTATGTCTAAATTTTTCACATCTGATATTCCAAACATTAACAAATTATTTCACTGATACCAACTATAGCGACCCTTAACTTTAAATAAAACATTTTCATATTTTTTAATTAAAATTCAATACATAACATTATGATAAATGACAGAGCCATAATGAATTACTAAATTTAGAAATTTTGATACACAAACAATTAGTACATTAATGTTCTAGATGATTTCTATCATTTATCTTCATAATTATTAACAATTTTAGACACATAACACAAAAAAAAATTCCTTACATCCTAGGGACATTAAAATATAAAAAAAGGGTGATATTAGTTTCTCTGAAAGGGTAAATAAGGAATATATAAATTATTATATAAGTATTAAATGAGAATAATAATTTGGGAACACGCAATTTATATTTCAAAATAATAACCAACCTATCATATATCACAATCCCGAAAAATGGAAGAAACCATTTCAGTTTAAAAGACGTGAATCATAAAATAATCAATGTACATGATCTATGAGACCATAGTATTTTCATAAGAAAAAATTTAGCGTCATACCCAAATGTATTTGAAATTATTTCCTTATTATTCAAGGAACACATCTAAGACCTTAATAGTTTATTTAATTCAAATTCCATCATAGTAGTCGATGATAACCAAAAATACTATCATAGTTGAAAGAGCTACATAATTAAATGGGATAACATTCCATTTCAGTCCAATTTTTCTCATGATATGTCCATATTTACCTAATGAATTGGAAGGATATATAATATTATTCCCAACCATCAATTAATGAATATATCAAATTTATGTTCCATAAAAACATAAATATACATCCTGTCATAACACAAGAAAAATAAATGATAGCCTTTAATATTCCATCACTTCATTATAATTAACTAAATGAACGAAAAGGATTTCATAAACATAGTTTGATCATAAAAATTAGTCATATGGAGAATCATTATGGATGGAATTATTGGATCATATCATTTTTTAACCTTATGTAACATACAAGTATTTCATCAATGATGAAAAATTACATTAAATTATTAGAACATACATTTCATAATGAAAATAAATATTCTGTTTAAAATATCATATCAAAATTTAAAATGTACCAAAAATTAAAAAAATTATATGAAAATAGAATGTGATAAATTTAATAAATTATTCAAAATATTTATTGGTGATGATTTTTGAAAAATTCATTTATGTGATTTAATTAAAATGATAACATTCATATTATAATCTTGCCAAAATTTTTAAAAAGACCCTCATTCATAAATGAAAAATAATAATTATTTTAAGAAAATATATTTATTTAAGCATAGGTATAGATGAAATTAGAAATCATAGGATAATATAATAAAATTTTTTTAAATCATATTATGAAATCATAGATATTAAATAAAAAAACATTTCAAAAAGAAAAAATGAATACATTTTGTAAAAAATTATTATTTTGGACTATTAAGTAAAAAAGTGAGGGAAAATGTGTATCCTATATAAATAACAATTGGATAAAAACATTTATGTGTATGTTGATAGATATATCCAGAAATTTTATCAAGAAAATATTATTTATAAATAATACCCTTAAACAGTAAGATTTAACATAAGTCACTTACCACTTTGGTATTTTTCAATCTTATCCCCCATAAAATAGTTGCATTAAATGAAACATTGAATATCACGACCTGAAGTATATTCCAGAAATATGTCAGGTAATATAGTTACCTCTTCCTTGTAGTCTATATTTGAATCCTTTTTAAGGTCGTTTGGAAGGGTATATAATTTATTCATCACCTCTAAATCATGTATAGGCTATTTTATAAGAGAATTGTTTTTGTTTTGGTCAATTCATATGGATCAACATGTTATAAGAAAAAGAGAGAGGGTTTTTAACTTTATAATAATGGGATATAAAAAATGAAAAATTAAAAAAATGATTAAAATATAAATTACACAATCTAATAAATAAGCCCCCCAAATGGAAATATATTTTAACAAAAACCAATATAAAGGACAAATATAATCATTCACTATGATTTAGAAAAATTTTGGTTTCTTTTTAATATTTATCCATTGGATTAATCTTTTGGTTTAAAAATCGTAACCTTAACAATGATAACAAATTTTCCAATATTAAGGGGTTTTAATTTTGATTATATGGTAACAATTAGGTCCATAATGGAGAATGAATTAAATTTTAGATAATATTTTTTTCCACATTTTCCACATTTAATTTTGTTTATATTTAAATTTTCATGACCCCAGTCCCATAAATTATACCCCTCCTAGGTTGGGAGTGTGAGAACGGTGATAGTGACACCCGAGTCCCACCTCTAGTAGACCCCAAGATGGTGACTAGCACCGAAAGTATAATAATCCCAATGATTAGAGTCATTACAATCTAAGATAACACAAGTGAAAGAGATAGATAATATTGACCCCAAACAAATAAAACTCATACTACAATATAAATTGGTTCACAAGTACACATATTTAATGTCATTCAAGAATTACTACATCTGTATGGGAATAGTGAAAGTGCCAAAAGAAGGTAAAGCATCAATAACCATGATGCCTGAATAGCTCATGGAAACCCATGTGATTTGTGACAAGCCAGACCTCCAACCTACATCTACTCACCTGAAAACAAATATATATATATATATATATATAGGGTGCTTGTAACTATATACTCAGTATGATCCTCCCCAAATCTTCTCATGCAAAAGGAATGAATGCTTGAAAACCCCAGTGAACAACAAGTGAAACTAACACACCACCTAACCATGTACACTATGATCCTAGCCTCACCATGGATTCTCCCCACAAATATTGCATAAAAGGATGTATAATAAAATAATGAATCTAAATATAACCCCACTACCACATCCACACTGGTTTTCTTCTTTTCTCTAATTACACATATCTTAACAATTCTCTCCAAAAGGATTTCTCGTAGTCACATGGGTGAAGCACCACAATAGCACCTCGTACAACATAACCACCACATTCATGTACCCAATTAACCTATTTTTTTCTATGATCCCCTCCCAACTTTCATAACATGTATCATACATTAGATATTATACCTCAGGCCATTAAAACCCATACACCGATTAGGGATCCTCAAGCTATCATAGCCTATAAACATTGCACCAATAGTACTCCATAGGTATCAATATCCAGAATATATTTGTTTGAATAAACACAATCCATTATATGCCTCTAAACACATTTATGGGGAAAACTAACTGACATGAATACAAGTACAAGTAATAACCATGAGAAGAGAGCGGGGCCATATGGGGGTATTTGGCCACCCATCCCACCATCAGGATGTTGAGGAAAACACCACAAGGGATTATAACCCCATGGTGGTCATTTTCCCTAATCGATAGGGTGGGTAGATATTTGAAACACCAAAAGTACATGATTTAATATAGCTCACAACCATACTATTTTAAAAACCTATACATAGATTCAACTATAGGTAATGTCTCTTGGACTCTTCGCTTCCATTGCTAAGACTAGGTATCCAATATGCACACAGCCATTTGAATATAATTATTATATCATATTATAAATATTAACTAGTTTCACTGGAAATGAATTTATTATTCATGCATTAATTATCAAATTTCATTTCCACATTACATTCTTTTTCATCTCATCAAATTTCAATTACCTCTAGGAATACACAAAACTGATTCCATGGTTCCTCCCAGCATAATATCAGCACTACATACCAGCGAGCTATAACCCCATAGGGAAACATCATTTATTGAATAATTTATTAACATAATTATTACATTCCGTAAATCGAGTAATTTTAGAAAAGAAAAACTATGCTATCAATCATAAAGGGTAAAATATTGTAAGTTCATTGACTACCCATAGAGTATTTCACACTTATATTTTAATTATATAAACATCCCTCCTTGATAATCTAATCACAAAAAAACATTTGGCGTAACCTTCACATCATCACATCTATTTATAGGAGGGTTAGAATGACCAGATATCTTAATCAGTGGTGAAATAAAAAAGACAAACAACCAACAAGAATAAACAACCATCTAATAATTATAACTTACCAGTTTAATCATATCTGGTCTCCAACTCGACACCCACATTTCTCAACATGTAATATCATTGAAATCCCAGGTTTTTTTAAATAAATTGAATTATTTCATGACCAGGCTCTAAGATGGAACGTTATTCTGAGTCATGGAGTATATGGAATTTAATTTGGAACTTTTTTGTAATGTTGATTAAATAATAATGTGACCAGGTTTTTATAACATTCAAACATGTGTCTAGGTCAAAAATATGAGGGCACCATTGAACTCAGAGTTTGGGGATTATCCTAGAAAATGCCTAATGTTGGTTGGCACTGGAAAATAATGGATGTTGGTTCTGGATGTAAATAAAATAATTAACAATTATTTTCTATTAAAATATATATAATCACTAAATGGTAACTCATATTGGAAATACGAGAGCACCATTGATCTTGAGAGGGTGTGTTTACCATAGGATGAACCTAACATTGACTGGTGCGGGTCAAGAGTTAATGATAGTTTTCAATCATTTTAAGCTAATTAAAATGGGGCACATGGGATGTTTTGGAAACATCTAAACAGGTTCCTAGAATGTTAATCTAAGGGAATAGTTGCCTTAATAATGATGAAATTACCTATGAATGGACCTAAATTCCATAGCAGATGGTCAACAAGAAAATGTAATATTTTATCCTTTCAGAAGAGAAATAAAATAAATTAAAATGTTATTTTATTTTCTTTTCCTCACCGTAGAGAGGTGGCACACTAGTAGTGTGGTGAGACAATGAGGTAGTGATGAACACAATTAATGGACATCATAAATTAGAAGTGTAATGACTCATTAATCAATGTGTAATAGATATGTTGTCTCACTAAAAAATGGTGTAGTGATGCGATGATACAGCATAATAGAAACACTATGATACCTTTCTCTTTTAATTAGATAACAGGTTGTGGAATTGGAGTTATAATTTATCTAAAAATGGGGATGGGATAAATCTGTAAATAAGAACTCCAAAGGATCTGAAAATGGTGATTATGCATTAGATGATGGATTGGGGATCAGAAGTTGAAAAAATCTTACATCTTAAATTAGATCGACTGCAACGACAAATCTTCTCATGGACATGGGTTTATGTTATGTGAACATCTTCTTTTCCCCATCTGTATTTTATAAAATATATGTGGGTTAACTCACAATCAAGTTAAACTGTTGATTGTTCAATCCTACAGGGTGGTTAGTGATGCGAGATAAAAAAGTTATATTTTGTCTTATTAATTTTCCACTATTTTTTCTTTAAGAAACACCAACAATATTTCATCTAAGTAAACACAAACAAAGACCTATACCATTAATTATTTTTACTTTGTTACTGATATCTCTCTCTCATGTTCATTGTGGCACAAGAATAGCAATGCATTAATAGAGGATGCATTAGGAAGAATATACATGGCCATGTGGGCCGCATCACTAGCTAGAGACTGTAGTAACCAAGCATGGATGTATCACCTCACTGTGGCACCCTAGCTACGGTGGATGTATGGTAGTGGCACGCTGTAATGGTACAAATGTTCATAGTAACCAATTATGTTAGATGGAAGCAGCTTGGTGGCCAAAAATATAAGGAAATTGGCCCACAATGTTGACTAGGATGGTGGGCACAAACCGTGATGTGGAGTGACCTAGGCTAGGAATGAACCAACCCACCTATTGCAGGCCACACCGGATGGAACATAGATGCTGGGAATGAACCAACCCAACTGTTCGAGGAATGAAAATTTGGCCTAATAAAATGGTCAGGCCAAACGAGGTCGGTCGAGACCTAAATAGAGTCAGGTCAAATTGATCGAACCAGACTGGGGCATGCGGTTCCCCCGGGAAAGGTTGGTTGGGAAGATTAGTCCGGGTTGGACAAGACCTAGACAAGACCAACCCTTGATCACTAAAATGACAATGTCATTACGATTTGTTGGCCGATTCACAATACCTTTATGGTATTGGAACCCTTGCGATGCAAATATTCTTTTTGGATAATCTATGGAGGTTTTCATGGATGTTGAAATGCAAAGAATGGCCAGAGGAGGAGTATCACATGAAATCAAGTGCACTACATGTGGGAATATGGTGGTGGATTGATACCTGATTAATTATTACAAGATAGCCTCTGTGATCTGCTCTATGGTGGGATTCATCTCTATTGGACGTGGAAAGACCATGGTGTGGGGTAGCTCTGAGTGACCTATCATACCCATGGTTATAATCAAGGAAGAGTACTCTAGTATTCCATGCAATTCTGTAATGCGACTGATGGTCATGTTTCTTATACATTAGATAATACAATGTAGTACTCCGCTACTTGGTATGGTGTGGTCTGATATATATGATGGTTTACTCCCCTGTTGGAACTGGGGTGGGGTCCTCACTTATAGAGCAGTACTCTCCCCTCTCCAAACAGCGACGGGAAGCAGGTCCATTATTTGATTTTGATCTCCCTCTACTATAGGACCCATCTACAAGGATTTGGACCCTCCACATGAAGAGATCTATACATTAGTATGAGAATAATATCCCTCTACTATATTGCGATTTGGGACACTATTTACAGGAGCGACTGGGTATCACTTGATAGTCTAGAGCAGTGCTCCCTCATCTCTATGAATTGGCAAGGGGGGAACTCTTCACATGGGTTTCCTTAATCATGTGTTGGGTTTAATATTGTGATGTATAGACCTCTAGTGTCTGAAAAAAAAATTGGACCTAGTAGAATATACCTGATTGAGTGTATCTCTCAAATGGGTGTCATCGGAGATGGATGAGCTTGAGGAGTGTGATCTACTAGTTTTTGTGTTACGACATGAGCCTTCGGTGAGAATCCTGATGCAGATATAACCTTTAGACCTCATGTTTATTAGTCACTGATACGAGTATACCTATATGTTCATTATATATGAATCTCCATTTACCCATGTAGATATGACTATGCATTCTAACATGGTTATTCTCTTATTATTTATCTTGATGTTTTAGGGGCACCTTATAAATTTTTTTTACCCTCCACTATATGCGGGTTTCCTACACATGTCTTGTCTTGTGCAGTCGACCATCTCATTGACAGAGTCCATGGAGAACTAGGACCATGTGGTGTTCAGTGAGAGTAGAGAGACGAGACGTACTTCCTCATATTCAGGTAGCTACCCTCCACATACCCTTCAGGTGGGGTCTTCTACAGACGGGTTACAAAGATACTTTCTAATTTCCTAATTTCTATTTTAATTTATTATGGGTTTTTATTCTATACTATTTTGTAGACATCGTGTACCTTGATTAGTGGTTGTTTAGTTTCATGCCCGTCTGCCATTCAAACTTTTTGGGATAGGGTTTTGTCTGTGTTCATGCGTACATGTACTCAATAAAATTCCACCCAATCATTGGATAATGCCTTCAGTGCTACATGACTGCCCCTGGGAAATGGGAGGAAGGTTGGGGTGGTCATGGAATAGGCCCCAGAGGATGGGTCATGATAAATTGGTATTATAGGTGGTCAGTTCTACCACAAAGTCATGGAGTCTATTGTTTTGTTTTTGGGAAACAATTTTTAATGCCTTGTGTTCACCTTTCAGATTTGGGGGATCCATTGTTGGTGTGGTGACCGATGTTTCCATAGACCAGGACCTTGATTTCTAGTTTTTATCACTATACATAAATAAATATATCCATGCATCATATAGTAATTGTTTGTGTTTTCCATGAACATTTTAAGTCAGCATTCCAGATATACTCTTTAATATGTAGTTCATATTGATTAATTTTAGGATTCCTCCACGACAACAATTAGATAGGGTTTTACAAAATGACTATAATGATGATCCTCCTATAGTAGAGTCAACAGGGAAAGACACTTATTCTGAGGCATTACCTCTAGGTGGTGAACTAGTGACACAACCAACCATCACTCATTAGTTTCTACAAGTGGTTCTAGTAGAGGATGTATATAGTATGAGTGAACTACATGATTTATCGATATAGAGACTTCCCATGTTCTAGCATGAGACACCTCCTTAGGTATATGAGGATTATCTTGTAGCATTTACATGAATCTATTGCCTAGTGAGGATGCCTATTGACCATATGGAAATCTTTGATACGATCCTTCTTTTGTGCTTGGTGGGGATATGGGAGAGCATGACGATTCAAATACACATTGAGGTGTCAGTTACCTGGTTTTACATTAAGTGCATATTAATGGAAGAGTTATTTCAGGTGACTTTATGCTATGTGGGTATACATGGGATGCTACACCTAAGACCGGGATGAATGAATGTAGGATAATAATCAACGAGATTTACAGATATTTTTTTCTACTCTGTATAAATTGTGGGGAAAGATACATTAGGACCCATAACATTTACCAGGGACTACAGTAAGAGATTAGGGGGTTGGTGATACCCCATAGGATTCCAACATATGCTGGGGTTTGGGAGTGAAACTAGGTGGATGAGAGTTACCTTGCAAAGGAGAATATGGATGTGATGTACAATAGAGGTCACAAGGTAGAGGCATTTTCAGGGGCTAAGAGATGACAAGAAACTAGATCTTGATGAAGGAGTCATACCTATTCCAGAACATAGACATGTGGTTATGTGGTGTAGGAGCAGTGCTATGGTGAACATCAACCGCAGGAGTAGTGGTGTAAGGATTTTAATGATCGAGAATATCTCACAAGGTGTCATTTGTCACGACGTGCCTCTGTTAAGTAGTTCTCTAATGAACCACCTTGTAAGAGGCAAAGCATTGGGCAAGTAGTTCCGTAAGATGGTGTGAGAGGGAGTTTAATAGGATGAGTGGAATGGAGTGGAAGACAATTTGAAACATTACCACTACCACCCCCAGGTGGACCCCTCCATGCTTACAGAGCTGGAGGACATTGAAAATGATAGATTCATGCCGTCATAGCTTATAACCTAGAGAATCTAGGAGAGATTCAAGGTACAATCTATATATTTTCTTTTGGATGTTGTTTTAATTAGACACAGATAATATTTTTTCTACTTTTCATGCATGTTTTGTTTGAAACATAAAAGATCCAATTGGACCAATTACTTGAACCTCATGCTTAGATAATCCTACTATAGGAGACTCGTTGATCACACACTAGTGCTGATAGTGTGACCTGACTCATGGAGGTGAGAGTTATGATTTGGGTATTGTATTCATGGCGTTGATGACTTATGAAATCATACGTTGTATGGACTAATACTATTCATACCTTGATTAAATATATTTGGAAAAAGATGTGGTGCGCCTATGATGGTGAAAAAGTATTTTTCATTATGGTGAATGGGGTGACTAGGGATTGTGAAGTAGAATCTCCTAACGACTCATGCTTTGGATCATTTAACAGTTGAAGAGATAGACTCCATGATGTTTCATTAGTATAAATTGTTTATTTCAATAAGTACTAAGATGGGATTCCACTAGTGAGTGTTAGAGTGTTCATGTTTTGGATGTTGTGTGGATTTTGGAGGTTGTAAGTAGAGGTCCTAGTAATACCATATGTTCTCTATTGGGTAGCCCTATTTCACTCATAAATACCCCTATTTGTTTAGAGTCCACCCTAAAGGAATAACTCATGTGGAGTATTTATTATAGTTCATCCAAGGGAGGACGTGAACTGTGGATTTGTATTTGTATTATTGTCGATTCACCATGGAGGTAAGCTGGTAGACCACATAAATACATATAGGTCATAGTGCATCATCGTTTACCACTTGTCACAACGATGGTATCAGGTTTCCATTATTTCACGATGCTGGAAAAGTAGATTTTGGACATATGAGTGGTCAATATTTCATGTTCCTTGAGGATCATTATTATAAGAAGCATAGAGACCCTTGGTGAACTCAGTTTTCAACCCTCAAGTGTAGGCTATTTCATTTCCGGGATTAAAATTATTATGATGGGGAAATTATAATGTGCCAAAAATCCATTGTAATTTTTTTAATTAAATAGGATTATATTAAGACATGGCCATAAGATGGAACTTAAATTTCAAGGCCTATAGTGGTTGGAATGTAATTTCAAACTTTTTTTTATTGAAACATCATGGGGGATAGTTTCTATATCATTTGAACTAGTGCCTAAATCTAAAATCTGAGGTACCCGATGAACCCAGTGTGATGGGATTCTCCTAAAAATGACTAGTGTTAGCTGGAACTGACATACAATGGAAGTTTGTTTTTGGCCATAAATAAAATAATTATGTAACAGTTATTTTATATTAAAATCCTTATAAATCCTAAATAGACTCTCGGATTGGAACTCCAATAATATTGTCGAGTTCTTTAGGGCGTGTTTCCTTTAGGAATATCATAACCTCGACCAACAAGGGGTCGTGGGTGAATGATAGTTTTTGGGATTTGTTATGAAAATTAAAATGGAATTCATGCACAATTTTTGCAACTTATAAACAGTTTCCTGGATTGAAATTCTAAGGGCCTCTTTGGATCCGGAATGACGACATTACCTATGATTGGACAAAAAATCCATTGGAGATGGTCGATAAATCATAATTTAATGACCATTCTTAATTGAAATAAAATAAATTAAAATTATATTTTAGAATATTTTCCCCATTGTTGATTATAGAAACACCTACATTGCAATGTGTTGATGAGGTGGAATATACCCCTTAATGGGGTCTAAAATGAGTTGTATAACGAATCATTGGTCAAAGTATAAATGGTATGATATTTAACAAATTAAAGAATGTAATGATGCAACAATTATGTGTAAAAGATATTTCACAATGTGTTTCTCTTTTAATGAGATTACATGTTAGATAATGATAGTTAGAATTTCTATGACAAATAGGGAAGGGTTTTCTCTCCAATGAAGAACTCTGACGGATTAGAAAGCGGCGAAGACACCTCAGTGGAAGGATCGGGAACTGGAGGTCATTGAACACCAACATCATTAAATGGTTCGATACCAGAAACTAACCTTCTCTAGGTTTAGATATCATTTTATTTGAACATATAATTTTCTATATCGTTTTTAAATTATAGATATGAGTTATCTCACATAAAATTTAACCCATAGATCAGTCATTCATACAGGATGGTTAGTGATGCTGGATAAAAATGGGATATCTTGTCTTATGAATTATTCAACTCTTTCTTCATTAATTATTCACTAATAAGAATGAATCTAGCTCAACAAGAAAAGATACCTGGATCATTCATTGGATGTTCTTTGGGACCTCTATCTCTCTCTATCCCATTCATTGGGGAACAAAATAATGGTGCATTTACCGTGGAGGTTTCAAGAGGATTGGATTTAGGTAGTATTGTCATGCCACTAGAATGAGTATATTGGAGAACCAATAGGGCGTGTCACCCTAGCAGTTATGGTAGAACAGAGGTGGCGCACTTTCTGTGCACTGCGGCAGTAGCAAGGGTTGTCGGCAACCAGGCATACTACTGGTGGTAGAAGGACCAAGTCCCCTAGGCCACACCGGAGGAGGGTCCCATGGAACCTAGCCTATAGGTTGTAGCGAAATGCCATGGATGTTGGGGAGACCTGAAGTAGCACTGCGGGTCACTGCTGGCCACATAGACCAGCCCTGTGGAATACAAGGGACTACATTTTTCTGGCTGGAGAACCCCTGTGACAATCAGTCTTTTGGAGAGGGTCAACGTGGCTTTTTCCACGTTGATCCAAAGATGGGAAGTGTGGTCACTGACACCATCAGCTCAACTATAGGATGATGACTGGTCATGTATCCAGGCTGGGCCATGAACTGGGCCACAGGGCTACCCAGGATGGAAGGAAATTGTCCCGCTAGGTAGGCCAGGCTGGGAGGCACAAACTGGTTCACGGAGCATCCCAGACGAGAGTATTGTCAGTCCACTTTTGCAGTCAGAGAAGTGGTATAATTATTTGTTGTTGGGCGTCCTATGATGGGAATAAACAGGCCCACATGTTCCATCAAAGCTAGGCCAATGAAGGCTAGATGAGCCTAGCCTTACAGGAAATCCAGACAGGGCCATCCTAGATCCTAACTTGGTCGGGTCAGATTGGTTGAACTAGGCCAAGGGATGTGGGGCCCCTGTGCTGGGGTGGTCAGGTCAGTCTGACTAATTTAGATAATACCTAGACAAGACCTACCCCCGATAACTAAAATGGCATTATCATTCATACCAGGCATCTGATTGACTAGGCATTTGTATTATTGAAACCCATGTGACGAGATGTTTCTTTTGGCATACTATAGAGAGGTTTACATGGATATTGAAATGTAATGAGTGGATTGTGGAGTGGTTTCACTCAGAATCAGGAACACTATATGCAGGAATCATGTAGCTGATTGAGACTCGGAGACTACTTACAAGAGACTGAGTGCGGATCAGCTATAAGAAACCATGTGTGGATCAACTATGATGGCCCAGTGGGAAGAGGATCTGTATGACCCAATATACCCATGGTTGTGAGTAGATTTGTGTGACCTAACAGACACACGGTACTCATCATGGTTGAGTACCTCATTATGATTTCCATGGTGGTATGTGGTTCTTTGTGCCCTAGTTGTCCCACAGTTGGGAGTGGATTTGTGTTTACCATCATACCCACAGTTCTTACCTAGGATGAGTACCCTAGCAGTAGAAATATATTGGAAATTATTTCCTTATTATTCAAGGAACATATCTAAGACTTTAATATTTTATTTAATTAAAATTCCATCAAAAGAGTCGATGATAACAACAAATACTATCATAGTTAAAAGAGACACATAATTAAATGGGATAACATTCCATTTCAGTCCAATTTTTCTCATGAGATATCCATATTAACCAAATGAATTGGAAGGATATATAAATTTATTCCCAACCATCAATAAAAGAATATATCAAATATATGTTCCAAAAAAACATAAATATACATCATGTCATAACACAAGAAAAATAAATGATATCCTCTAATATCCATCACTTCATTATAATTAACCAAATGAACGAAAAGGATATCATAAACATATTTTGATCTTAATAATTAGTCATATAGAGAATAATTATGGATGGAATGATTGGATCATATCATTTTTTAACCATGTGTAACATACAAGTATTTCATCAATGATGTAAAATTACTTTAAATTATTACAACGTACATTTCATTATGAAAATAAATTTTCTGTTTAAAATATCATATCATAATCTAAAATGTACCAAATATTGAAACATTTATATGAAAAAATAATTTGAAACATTTAATAAATTATTCAAAATATTTATTGGTGATGATTTTTGGAAAAATCATTTATGTCATTTCATTAAAATGATAACAATCATATTATAATATTGCCAAATTTTTAAAAAAGTGCCTAATTCGTAAAGGGAAAAAATAATTTTTTTAAAAAACATTATTTAGGTATGCATTGGTATAAATGGGATTAGAAATCATAGGATGATATAATAAACCTTTTTGAAATCATATTATGAAATCATAGATATTAAATAAAAAACTTATCCAAAAGAAAAATTGAAGACATTTTGTAAAAAATTATTATTTTGGACTATTAACCAAAAAAGTGATGAAAAAAATGTTTATCCTATATAAATAACCATTGGATAAAAACAATTATGGGTGTGTTGATAGATATATCCTGAAATTGCATAAAAAAATCTTATTTATAAATAATACCGTTAAATAGTAATATTTAACATATGTCACTTACCACTTTGGTATTTTTCAATCATAACCCCCATAAAATAGTTACCATAAATGAAATATTGAATATCATGACCAGATGTATATTCCTGAAATAGGTCATGTAAGATAGTTACCTCTTCTTTGGTAGGATATATTTGTATCCTTTTAAGGACTTTTGGAATGGTATATTATTTATTCATCACCTCAAATCATTTGTAGGCAATTTTTGAAGAGAATTGTTTTTGTTTTGGTCAAATATTATTGATCAATGTGTTATAAGAAAATGAGTGAGGGTTTTTCCTTTTATAATAATGGGAAATAAAAAACAAAAAATTGAAAAAAAGATTAAAATATAAATTAGACAATCTAAAAAATAAGATCGAAAAATGGAAATATATTTTAATAAAATACAATATAAAGAAAAAATGTAATCATTAAATATTATTTAGAAACATTTTGGTTTCTTTTTAATATTTATCCTTCAGATTAATCTATTGGTTTAAAAATTTTAACATGAACCATGATAAAAACTTTTCCAATATTATAGGGTTATAATTTTGATTTTATGGTTACAATTAGATCCGAAATGGATAATGAATTAAATTTTAAATAATATTTCTTCGACATTTTCCACATTAAATTTTCATGACCCCAATCCCATAAAGTATACCCACCCTAGGTTGGAAATGTGAGAAGGGTGATAGTGACACTCGATTCCCACCTCAAGTACGCCCCATGTTGGTGACTGGCACTGAGGGTATAATAATCCCAATGATTATAGTCATTACAATATATGAGAACACATGTGAAAGAGATAGAAAATATTGAACCCAACCAAATAAAACGCATACTACAATATAAATTGGTTCACAAGTACACATATGTAATGTCATTCAAGAACTACTACTTATGTATGGGAAAAGTGAAAGTTCTAAAAGAAAGTAAAACATCAATAACCATGAAGCCTGAATAGCTCATGGAAACCCATGTGATTTGTAACGAGCCTGATCTCCAACCTAAATATAGTGACCTGAATATATATATATATATATATTTATTTATATATATATATTTATATATATATATTTATTGGGTGATTGTAACTATATACTCAGCATGATGCTCCCCAAATCCTCCCGTGAAAATAGAATGAATGCATGGAAAACACAGTGATCAACAAGTGAAACTAACTCACCACCAAACCTAGTACACTATGTTCCTAGCCTCACCATGGATTCTCCCCACAGATATTTCATATAAGGGTGTATAATAAAATAATGAATTTAAATATAACCCCACTACCACTTCCCCACTGGTTTTCTTCTTTTCCCTAATGTCGCATATCTTAACAATCTCTCTCCAAAATGATTTCTCGTAGACACTTGGGTGAAGCAACACAATTGCACCTCATACAACATAACCACCACATTCATCTAACCTAATTAACCAGTTTTTTGTAGGATCCCCCCATCATTCATAACATGTATCATACATCAGATATTATACCTCAGGCCATTACAACTTATACACCGATTAGGGGTCCTCAAGCCATCATAGCCTATATCAATTACACCAATAGTACACCATAGGAATCTATATCCAGAATATATGTGTTTGAATAAACACAAGCCATTATATACCTCTAAACACATATATGAGGAAAACTAAATGATAGGAATACAAGTACAATTAACAACCAAGAGAAGAGAGCGGGGCCATAGGGGGTATTTTTCCACCCTTCCCACCATCAAGATATTGAGGAAGACACCACCTGGGATTATAACCCCATGGTGGTCATTTTCTCTAATCGATATGGTGCGATAGAGATTAGAAACACAAAAAATACATGATTTAATATAGCTCACAATCATAATATTTGAAAAACATATACATAGATTCAACTACAGGTAATGTCTCTTGGATGCTTCGCTTCCATAGTAAGACTAGGTATCCAATATGCACACAACCATTTGAATAGAATTTTTATATCATCTTATAAATTTTAACTAGTTTTACTATTCATTAATTAATTATTCAGGCATTAATTAACAAATTTCATTTCCACATTACATTCTTTTGCATCTCATAAAATTTCACTAACCTCTAGGAATACCAAAAACTGAGTCCATGGTTCCTCCCAGCACAATCTCAGCACTACATCCCAACAAGCTCAAACCCCATAGGTAATCATCATTTATTGAAACATTTATTAACAAAATTATTACATTCCATAATTCGAGTAATTATATAAAATAAAATCTATGCTATCAAACATAAAGGGCTCAATAGTGTGAGTTGATTGACTACCCATATAATATTTTTTCACTTATATTAGAATTATATAAACATCCTTCCATGAGAATGTAATCACAAATAAACATGTGGAATAACCCTCACATCTTCACATCTATTTGTAGGATGGTTAGAATGACCAGATATCTTAATTAGTGGTGAAATAATGAAGATAAAGAACTAACAAGATTAAACAACCATAATTCATTTATAACATACATGTTTAATCATATTTGTTCTCCTCCCCGACACCCACATTTCTAAACATGTAATGTCATGGAAATCCCATGAATTTTTTAAACAAATTGTAGTATTTCAAGACCAGGATCCAGGATTGAATGTTGTTCAGAGCCATGGAGTGGCCAGAAGGTAATTTGGAACTTTTCATAATTTTTATGAAATAATATTGTGACCAGGATTTTATAACATTCAAATCAGTGTCTAGATAAAAAATATGAGTTCAACATTGAACTCGGAGTTTGGGGATTCTATTAGAAAATGCCTAAAGTTGGTTGCACTGCAAAATAATGAATGTTGGTTCTGGTTGTAAATAAAATAATAAACAATTATTTTCTATTAAAAAATATATAATCACTAAATGGTAACTCATATTGGAAATACGAGGGAACTATTGATCTCAATAGGGTGTGTTTACCTTAGGATTAACCTAACATCGACCGGTGCTGGTCGAGAATTAATGATAGTTTTTAATATTTTTAATTTAATTAAAATGGGGAACATGTGTAGTTTTGGAAACTTCTAAACAGGTTCCTCAAATGATAATCTAAGGGAATAGTTGCATTAATAATGATGAAATTACCCATGAATGGACCTAAATTCGATAGCAGAGGGTCGAAAAGAAAATATAATTTTTTACCTATTCGGAAGAGAAATAAAATAAATTAAAATGTTATTTTCTTTTCTTTTCCTCACCATAGAGCAGCGACACACTAGTAGTGTGGTGCGTCAATGAGGTAGTGATGAACACCATTAATGAAAATAATAAATTATAAGTGTAATGAATCTTTAATCGATGTGTAATAGATATGTTGTTTCACTAACAAAATAGCTTAATGATGCAATGATGCAGGGTAATAAAAACACTGTGATGCCTTTCTCTTTTAATGAGATAACAGGTTAGGGAATTTGAGTTATAATTTATTTGTAAAATGGGTATGGTATTACTCTCTATGTGATAACTCTAGAGGATCTGAAAGAGTTGATGATGAATTGGAGGATGGATTTGGGACCAGAAGTCAAGAAACTATAACATCTTCAATTAGATCGACACCAACGAAGAATCTTCTTAAGGCCAGGGGTTTATCTTATGTGAACATCTAATTTTCCCCATCTTTATTTTATACAATATATGTGGGTTAACTCACAATCAAGTTAACTCGTTGATCGATCAATCCTAAAGGGTGGTTAGTGATGCGAGATAAAAAAAGGATATCTTGTCTTATTAATTTTCCACTCTTTTTTTCTTTAAGACAGTATATCTATAATGCATCTGAGTAAACACAAACAAATACCTAGATCATTCACTAGTTTAACTTTGTTACTACTATCTCTCTATCATGTTCATTGTGGCACAAGATTAGCGATGCATTGACAGAGGAGGCCTTAGGAAGAATAGCCATGGCTAGGTTGGCCACATCACCAGCTAGAGACTACAGTAACCAAGCGTGGCTCTATCACCTCGCTGTGGAACCCCAGCTACGGTGGATGTACGTTAATGGCACACTGTAATGGTAAAAATGTTCATAGGAAACTATGATGTTAGATGGAAGCATCTTGGTGGCCAAATCTGTAAGGAAATTGGCCCACCATGTTGGCCAGGATGGTGGGAATGAACCGGAATGTGGGGCGACCTAGGTTGGGAATGAACCAAACCACCTGTTGCAGGCCCCACTGGATGGAACCTAGATGTTGGGTGACCTGACCTGCTAGACCCCAGCCAAACTAGGCCATGTCCTACTATTCCAATTGGGCCTAGTGAAATGATCAGGCCAAACGAGGCCAGCCTAGACCTAAACAGAGTCAGGTCAGATCAATCGAACCGGACTGGGGCATGCGGCGCCCCCGGGCCAGGTTGGTCGGGTAGATTCGATCAAGTCTGACACGACCTAGACAAAACCGACCCTTGATCACTAAAATTCCAATATCATTCATATTTTTGGCCGATTGACAATCCATTTATGGGATTGGAACCCTTGCTATGCATATATTCTTTTAGGACAATCTATGGAGGTGTTCATGGAGGTTCAAATTCAACGAATGGCTAGATGAGTATTATCACATGAAATCAAGTTCACTACGTGTGAGGATATGGTAGCGGATTTGGTACCTGGTTAATTCTTACAAGATAACCTCAGTGATATGCTCTATGTGACGCGATGTGGATATTCCATGATGGACCAGTGGGAAGTGGCTTTATGTTACCCATCAAGCCCACAGTGGGTAGCAACTCTTTGTGACTCGATAGAACCATGACACACATTAGAGATTGGTATCACAATATGATTTCTATGGTGGTATGAAACTCTGTTTGATGTGGAAAGACCATGGTGGGGGGTAGCGTTGAGTGACCCATCATACCCATTGTACTAATCAAGGAAGAGTACTATAGTATTCCATGCAATTCTGTAATGCGACTGATGGTCATGATTCCTATACATTAGATAATATTTAGTAGTACACCACTACTTGGTAGGGTGTGGTCTGATATATATGATGTAGAACTCCAATTTGGGAATGGGGGTGTGGGTCCTCACTTATATAGCAGTACTCTCCCCTCTCCAAATAGTGATGGGAAGCAGGTCCTTTATAAGATATTGATCTCCCTCTACTATAGGACCCATCTACAAGGAGTGGGACCCTCCACATGAATAGATCAATACATTAGTATGAGAATGTGCTCCCTCTAATATATTGAGACTTGGGACACTCCTTACAGGAGCGACTGCGGTATCACTTGATAGTCTAGATCAATGCTCCCTCATCTCTTTGCATTGGCAAGGGTGGACCTCTTCACTTGGGTTTCCTTAATCTTGTTTTGGGTTCAAGATTGTGATGTATAGACCTCTAGTCTATGAAAAAATAGCACGACCTAGTAGAATATACCTGATTGAGTGTATCTCTCAGAGGGGTGTCGTCGGAGATAGATGAGCTTGAGGAGTGTGACCTACTAGTTTTTGTGTAACAAAATGAGCCTTCGATGAGAATCCTGATGCAAGATATGACATTCAGACCTCATTTTTATTAGTCACTGATACAAGTATATCTATATGTTCCATATATATGTATCTTCATTTACCTGTGTAGATCTGTCTATGAATTCCTTCATGGTTATTCTCTTGTTATTTAGCTTGATGTTTTAGGGCCACCTTATAAGAATTATTTTACTCTCCCTTGTAAAGGCTTTTCCTGCACATGTCATGTCATGTGCAGTCGACCAGTTCTTTGATGGAGTCCAAGGTGGACAAGGACCATGTGGTGTTTAGTGAGAGTAGAGAGACGTGACGTACTTCCACATATTCAGGTAGTTATCCTCCACATACCCATCAGATGGGGTCTTCTATGGATGTCTTACAAATATCTTTTATAATTTCCTAATTTATATATTAACTTATTTTGTGTTTTTGTTCTATCTTATATTATATACATCTTGTACCTTGATCAATGGTTGTTTAGTTTCATGAAATTCTTCCATTCCAACTTTTTGGGATAGGGTTTTGTTTGTGTTCATGCGTACATGTACTCAATAAAATGCCACCCAATCATGGTATAATGCCTTCGGTGCTACATGCCATCCCATGGAAAATGGGAGGAAGGTTTGGGTGGTCATGGAATAGGCCCCAGTAGATGGGTCATGAAAAATTGTTATTATAGGTGGTCGGTTCGACCACAAAGACTTGGATTCTATTGTTTTGTTTTTGGGAAACAATGTTTAATTCCTTATGATCACCTTTCAGATGTGGGGGATCTAGTATTGGTGTGGTGACCAACGTATCCATAAACCAGGACCTTGATTTCTAGTTTTTAGCACTATACATAAAAAAATATATCCATGCATCATATAGGAATGGTTTGTGTTTTCCATGTACATTTTATGTCAGTAGTGAAGGTATACTCTTTAATCATTGGTTCACATTTATTCATTTTAGGATTCCCCCATGACAATAACCAGATAGGGTTTTACAATATGACTATAATGATGAGCCTCCTGTAGTAGAGGCAATAGGGGAAAACACTTATTCTGAGGCATTACCTATAGGTGGTGAACTAGTGAAGCAACCACCCATCACTCATCAGTTTTTACCAGTGCTTCTAGTAGAGGATGTATATAGTATGAGTGCACTAGATGATTTATTGAGATAGAGACCTCCCATGTTCGGACGTGAGACACATACTTAGGTATATGAGGATTAGCTTGTAGCATTTATGTGAATATGATCCTTAGTGATGATTCCTATTAACCAGATAGAAATCTTTCCTACGATCCATCTTTTGCGCTGGGTGGGGATATGGGAGAGCAAGATGATTCAAATACACAATGGGGTTTCAGTCACCTAGATTTACATTGAGTTCATCTTAATGGAAGAGTTATTTCTTTTGACTTTTCACTAAGTCTATATACATGGGATGCTACACCTACGACCGGGATGAATGAATGTTAGAGAATAATCAGAGTGATTAACTGATATTTTTTTCTACTAAATATAAGTTGTTGGGAAACATACTTTATGACCCATACCTTTGAGAAGGGACTTCGGTAAGATATTAACGGGTTGGTGATACCCCATAGCATTCCGACATATGCTTGGGTGTGGGAGTGATCCTCAGTGAGTGAGAGTTTCCATGAAAATGAGAATATGGATGTGATGTACAACAAATGACACAAGGTAGAGGCATCTGCAGGGTCTAAGAGATGGAACACAACTAGATCATGATGAAGGAGGCATACTTACGCCAGAACATAGACATGTGTTTATGTGGCGCAGGATCAGTGATATGGTGAAAATCAACCACATGAGTTGTGGTGTAAGGATTTCAACGATTGAGAATATCTCACAAGGTGTCTTTCAACACGACGTGCCTCAAAGAAGTAGTTTTCTAATGAACCACCTTGTAAGAGTCAAATCTTTGAGCAAGGAGTTCCATAAGATGGTGGTAGATGTAGTGTAATAGGATGAGTGGCATGGAGTGGAGGACAATTTGAAACAATACCACTACCACCCCCAGGTGGTCCACTCTAGGATTAAGGAGCTGGAGGACACGGGAAAAGATAGATTCATGCAGTAATTGCTTATGATCGAGAGATTCCATTAGAGATTCATGGTACAATCTATATATTTTCTTTTTGGCTATTGTTTTAAATAGACACAGATAATATTTGTTCTGGTTTTCACGCATGTTTTGTTTGAAACTTCAAGGATCCAGTTGGACCATATATTTGAACCTCAATCTTAGATAATCATACTACAGTAGACTCGTTGATCACACACTTGTTCTAATAGTGTGACCTGACTCATGGAGGTGAGTGTTCGATTGGGATCTTGTAGTCATGGCGTCAATGCCTTATTAAATCATACGTTGTATGGACTACTACTATTCATACCTTAATTATTTATATTAGAAAAAATATGTGGTGTGCCTATGATGGTGAAAAAAGATTTTACATAATGGTGAATTGGAAGACTAGGCATTGCGAAGTAGACTCTCATAACGACTCGTGCATGGGATCATTTTACGGTTGAAGAGATAGACCCCATGATGTTTCATTCGTATAAATAGTTTATTCCAATTCACACTAAGATGGGATTCCACTAGTGAGTGTTGAAGTGTTCATATTTTGGATGTTGTGTGGTTGTAGGAGGATGTAAGTAGAGGTCCCAGTAATTCCTTATGTTCTCTCTCAGGTAGCCCTGTATCACTCATAAATACCCCTATTTGTTTAGCGTTAACCATAAAGTAATAACTCCAGTGGAGTATTTATTATAGTTCAGCCAAGGGAGGACGTGAACTATGGAATTGTATCTATATTTTTGTCCAATCAGCGTGGAGGTAAGCTGCTAGACCCCATAACTATAGATAGGTCATAGTGCTTCATGGTTTACCACTTGTCACAATGATGGTATCATGTTCCTATTATTTCACAATGTTGGAAAAGTAGATGTTGATCATATGAGTGGTCGATAATTCAGGTTCTTTGAGGTGAATTATTATAAGAAGCATAAAGACCCTTGGTAAACTAAGTTTTCTACCCTCGAGTGTAGGCTATTTCATTTCAAGGATTTAAAGTATTCTTATGGGGAGATTATAAGGTTCCAAAAATCCTTAGTAATTTTTTTAATTAAATGGGATTATATAAAGACATGGACATAATATGGAACATACAATTCATACCTGGATTGGTTGGAATGTAATTTCAAACTTTGTTTATTAAAAAATCATGGGGGTGAGTTTTTATATCATTTTAACTAGTGCATGGATCAAAAATATGAGGGAACCAATGAACTCAGTGTGTTGGGATTCTCCTAAAAAGGCATAATGTTAGCTGGAATAGACATACATTGGAAGTTAGTTTTTGGCCATAAATAAAATAATTAATTGGTAGTTATTTTATATTCAAATCCAAATAAATCCTAAATGGAAACTCAGATTGGAAATCCGATTATATTGTTGATCGCTTTAGGGAGTGTTTTCTTTTAGAAATTTCTTAACCTCTACCAACAGGGGTCGTGGGTGAATGATAGTTATTGGGATTTGTTATGAAAATTAAAATGGCATGCATGCACAATTTTTTCAACTTATAAATAGTTTCATGGATTGAAAATCTAAGGGCCTTGTTGGATCCGAAATGATGACATTACCTATGAATGGACAAAAAATCAATTAGAGATGGTAAAAAAAATATAATTTAATGACCATTCGGAATTGAAATAAAATAAATAAAATTATTTTTTACATACTTTTCCTCACTGTTGAGTAGAGCCACACCTGCATCGCAGTGTGTTGATGAGGTGGCGACTACCCCTTAATGGGGTTCCAAAATGAGTTTCATAACAAATCATTAGTCGAAGTAGAAATGGTATATTGTTTAACAAAGTAAATATTGTAATGACGCAACGATGATATATAATAGGGATGTTACAATATATTTCTATTTTAATGAGATATAATTTTAGATAATGAGAGTAATAATTTCTCTGAAAAATAGGGAAGGGTTTTCCCTCCAATGAAGAACTCTAACGGATTAGAAAGGGGCGAAGATACCTCAGAGGAAGGATCAGGAACTGGAGGTCATTTAACACCAACATCATTGAATGGTTCGATACCAACAACCAACCTTCTCCAGGTTAAGATATTATTTTTTGTTAACATATACTTTTCTCTATCTTTTTTTAAATGATAGATGCAAGTTATCATACATACAAGTTAATCCATAGATCGGACATTCATGCAGGGTGGTTAGTGATACTGGATAAAAACGTGTCTTATTAATTATTCCACTATTTCTTTATTCATGATCCACTAATAAGAACGAATCTAGTTCAACATGTATAGAGACCTGGATCATCCGTTTGATGTTTTTTGGGACCTCTATCTCTCTCTCCCATTCATTGGGGCATAACAAAGGTAGTTCATCTACTGAGGAGGTATCAAGAGGATTGAATGCAGCTAGTAGCGTCATGCCACTAGCAAGAGAATATTATAGAACCACTAGGGCACGACACCCATGTAGTTGTGGTAAAACAAAGGTGGCGCACTTGCTGTGCGCTACGGCAGTTGCAAGGGTTGTCGGCACCCAAGCATAATGCTGGCAGTAGAAGGACCACATCCCCTATGCCACACCGGAGGAGGGTCCCATGGAACCTAGCCTATAGGTAGTAGCGACTGGCCGATGAAGGTGGGGAGACCTGTAGTAGCACTGTGGGTCAGTGCTGGCCACATGGACCGGCCCTATGGACTACGGGTGACGGCATTTTTCTGGCTGGAGAACCCCTGCAAAAACCAGTCTTGGGGAGAGGGTCAGTGTGGCTTATGCCACATTGATACAAAGAAGGGCAGTGTGATCACTAACACCACCAGCTCAGCTATAGGATGATGACTGGTCATGCATCTAGGCTGGGCCATGAACTGGGCCAGAGGGCTACCCAGTATGGAAGGAAAATTTCCCATTAGGTTGGCCAGGACGGGAGGCACGAACTGGTTCATAGAGCATCCTGGATGAGAGTATTGTCAGTCCACTTTTTCGTTCAAGAAAGTGGTATAATTCTTTTTTGTTGGGCGACCTCGGCTGGGAATAAACCGGCCCACCTGTTACAGGTGAGCTAGGCCCATCAAGTCTATATGAGGCTGGTCCTATAGGAAATCCTTATCGGGCCATCCCATGTCCGAACTATGTCAGGTCAAATTTGTTGAACTGGGCCAGGGGATGTGGGGCCCCCGTGCTAGGTTGTTCGGGTCGGTCTGACTGAGTTAGATAAGACTTAGACACGACCTACCCGCGATCACTAAAATGACAATATCATTCAGACCAAGCATCTAATTGACTAGCTGTTTGCATTTTTGTAACCCATGTGACGAGACGTTTCTTTTGGCATACTATAGAGGGGTTTACTTGGATATTGAAATGTGATGAGTGGATTGTTGAGTGGTTTCTCTTAGAATTAGGAACACAATGTGGGGGAATCATTTAGGTGATTGTGACCCGAAACTACTTATAAGACACTGAGTGCGGATCAGCTACAAGAAACCATGTGCTGATCAACTATGATTGCACAATGGGAGGTTGATCTGTATGACCCAGTATACCCACGGTTGTGAGTTGATTTGTGTGACCCGGAAGACACAAGGTACTCATCATGGATGAGTACCTCATTATGATTTCCAGGGTGGTATGTGGTTCTGTGTTCCCTAGTTGGCCCACAGTGGGGAGTGACTTTGTGTTTCCCATCATACCCACAGTTCTTACCTGGGATGAGTACCCTAGCAGTACAAGTTTTTCCATGTAAAATTAATGTCATTTTGACCTATAATTTAGATTATATATAGTTGTAATTAAATACCAGATATGGTGCAGGTCCTGTATATACAATATTGTACTCCCCAATTGGAACTCAAGAGCGGTTCCTCACATACGGAGTCGTACACCCCAGTCTCTGGGCAGCAACGGGGTGTGGGTCCTCCATAGGAGTTGGATCTCCCTCAATTGTAGGACACAACCTTGAGGATGTTCCCCTACACTTGAATATGTTGATACATTAGCAATAAATTGTTCAGCCTCAATGAGGCTGAGTTGTAGGAAACTCTTTACCAGAACGACAATGATATTGTAGGATAGTGGAGAGGAGTGTTCCCTCAACACTGCACAGTGGAGAGGGTCATCCATATTTAATTGGGTTTCCTTATTCTTGAATTTCATGCGAGACTGTGATGACTAGACCTCTACAGTTAGGAACTAGATTTGGACTAATTATAATTTTCTTGATATATTTTATCTCTCGGATGGGTGCCACCATATATGGAAAATCTCATAGATTGTGATCTCCTTGTTTTTTCCTTATGACTTGAGCCATTGGGGAGAACCAGAATATTGGATATGTGGTTGGGACCTCGTGTTTCTTTTTGGCTGAGACAACTATACATGGATGTTCATGGAATATACATGGGAAAATATAGGAGTGGGGTTTATTGTCCATTCCTTTGTGGTTTTTCTCTTGTGATATATTATTTATGTTTCAGGGTCCCCTATAGAGTTTTGATTTACTCACACCTGCCTAGGATTTTCTTGTGAATTTCATATCTTGTCCAGACGACCAACTCTATTAGATTCCAAGGGGATAAGTACTAGGGGGTGTTTAGTGAGAAAAGACACACGAGATGTACTCAAACAACATCATCATGAAACTACCCTCCACTTACCCTTAAGGATTGTATTCTATAGACGTCTTATAGATAACTTTTTTACATTCCTATTTTTAGTTTTTATTTTTATTTTTGGGTTGGTATTCTACCCCAATTGAGATACAGCTTGTACCTAGATCATATGTTGTTTAGTGGCATGCATTTTTTCATTTACATCAGTTTGGAAAATGGTTGTGTGTGTGTGTTTATAGATAATCAGGAAAATTCCTCCAACTGATGGGATAATTCCTTCGGTGCTAGTCTCCTGCCCCTACCCTTTGGGAGGAAGGTTTAGAGTAGTCACGGCATGAGCCTTAGGGGACCGGTCGTGAAATAACCAATGCATCTGTCCACAATAAGCATCAAATGTTCCCCCAACCCTTGGGCCTCCCTGCCCACATACCACAACAAATATTGAGGCTCTTCCAGCCCGTGATCACACTACAACACAAGTTATAGTAAAACAACCATCATTTAAGTAGGATCTCAGTCCCACGCAAGGCATCTGGCATTCACACACAACGAGCACTTACGACTCCAACAATAAGGATTTGGGCCATTAAATGTATGTGGGTTAATCAAAACCATACCAGTCATTAACTGTTACCAAATAACCAGGTCTTTAATCCATCTTGAATTTACCAATTCATTATTAGTAGGTCCCAACATTGGGAAACCTAATCAACTAGATACCATGGATATTACAAATTTATTAATCATGATAAATGAATAAATATTATTGTCATCAAATTAAAAAAATATATTCATATACATTGCCCATTATATATGACTAATTAATTTAAAATTCATCCAATTTATAAATTCTTTAACAATTTCCATCATTAACAATATTCTAAACATGAAAAGTATATATATCATACTATCTTGAAAATCAAGATGCAACAATATATGATCAAAACCAATTATTTAATCAAATTAAAATATTTATTTTGTCATTTCCATTGAGATCCAGTGTGCTAAAACATGGTAAATCTACTAATTCATGTAAATAGAATTGATAATCACATGATTCACTACGTCAAAGGCTTTATAATGTTGTTTTCACATGAAAACTACATGACATGGATCATGATTGCCTTCCCCTGTGACAAATTCACCCACCTAAGGACACCACTTCACAATCGTTCAATCCAAAAACCAATAAAACTGAATGGAAATGATCTAGATCAAGAACCATTGCATGGAAAACTGAAACAAGGTAAATTGTATCAAATAAAACCATAAGAACATAGGTAAATCAAACCTCATATCAAAGGCAATTTGAAAAAGGAATCCTGAGATCGATTATCGTCGAAGGGATTGGTAAAATATCCTATAAAGGGGTGTCAGGTTCACTCGGATGATAGTGAGAAGTGGTTAGGTTTTGGGTTTTTGAAAACTCGTGTGTCCAATTTTATTCATAACATATAGTAGTGGGTATGTACAAAACGTGAGTCCCTCATTCTCATTGTGTACTGCCTTGAGGTTTGGTTCTTCTGAAAACCCCCTCACCACCAAAATTATTTTATTTTTCGATTCCCAAAATGGTACACATAATGTAGGCCTTTTATTCATCATGTCTTCTCCCTGTATACAGATTTCCACAACCAAAATCCTCTAGACGTCCCCCAAGCCTTCCTTGAGAACCATAGTCATTGACAACTCACAATGGGTCGATCCATGTTGTTATAAACCCTTACATTAGATAACTATCATAACATTATCATCCTTGAGAAACATAATCCATCACAGAGAGGAAATATGAAAGGGGTTGTCTGGAAAACGACCCCATGAAATACTTATCAAGGCACTCTTCACCACATGATCTCAACAACATCAAAAGAACAACATGAATCATGATGACAAACACAACCAGATCCCAAAATCTCTCCTAAAAGAGATACCCATAAATGATATAATGAAAAAAAATGAAATCCATTTCATAGATAAGAAATGTATATAGCCACAAATTGAACATCATTACAAGGAATGAGATAAACATCAAATAAATCGTGATCCTAAGCTTGTATATGTGACTCACTTTCCTTGGTAGTCTCCTTCATTCCACTTTGCTTCCACAAGACACAAAACAAGGGGATAGAATTCTTGTGACACACCTTATCTTTACTCCCCGGATCTCTAAATTCTGCCCTCGATGTTTTCATTCGTGTCATCATTGATCTCACCCAAATAGATTATGTGAGAGTCATTATGAAGATAATGATGAGGATGAAACACATGAAAAACATAAGATATCTATTTCATCTATTGGGTAACTGCTTACTAATACACCACAACTCCAACGTGAGACAAAATCTCAAAAAAAAGACAACAAACTGGGGAGAATGCTTATTCCCATGACCTACCTTCTGTTTCCCAGGACGAGGAGTCAGCTTTAAAAACAATTGATACTCGACATCAAACACCACATGTCTCTTCATATGGTTATCATAATATTTTGGATGATCTGGTGCTGCGTTCATCTTCTCAGAAACCACCTTAACGATCTCTATAATATTCATTACTAGTTATGGATGGAGAATTTATTACCCTCCAACACCAGTACAACACAATGGAGAATGTAATGGTCATCCATACTGGGATTCAAACAGCGCTAGACTGATAGTGGAGTGATAAAATATCATTGTTATAGAAATCTACTATGGGTTTGTGCTTCATCCTCAAACCTAAAAAATCGAGGACACAAGATCACAGTAGGTATTCATGATTCTAGATTGTCTTCACTGTCTGACTATCCATCTATAGATGAAAAGTAGTGAAAAGGCATAAATGTGGACTGAAATATTGCTACAGACCTCTCTAAATCGCAATGTTAAATCAAAGATATCAATTGTAGATGATCATTCTTGGGACTCCGTGGATTATCACCACATCCTATAGAAAATCCCTTGATGAAACATCCACTGAGCTCGACTACTTGATATCTATGAAGTGGGATGATTTTGTAAAAAGATCTTCTACCAGTGAAATAGAATTATGGAATCCCTGAGATAAATTTAAACTTGTAATCAATGACCATACAGATGTTCTCCACATCCATTGGGGAACATATAGTGGATAGAGAATGTCACTGGGAAGATGGCAGTCAACATTCACTTATGGATAAACTAAAAATTGAGACACGGACCATGAAACAACACACATTATCCCATACCACTGAAACTTAATCTTGAAGGCTCGGTTCATTTTTGTCACACTAGGATGTACCACTAAAACATAACTATGGAACTCTCTAAGAACCATCTCTTGCATCGTCAATGGAACAAAATTCATTCCCTAAAACAACACGTAGTGTTGATAATCCTCAGGCAAACCATTAGGGGCCTCGCCAAAATAACATGTTCTATCCATACCTCTACCACATGATCCCAAAACAATAACTCATCTACATGAAACACCAGAGATGAATGCACTATCATCAATAATAGACAAACTATACCACCATCTTCTCCCAAATCCATATGGAATGATGAATCTTCTTCCATCAGCCTCTATGAATCACTGGATTCATGCATTGCATCACTATGTTACTTCCTAATTAGTGAATATGTTACAAAATTCACCCTAATATGTGTATATGAAATTTGAAGGTCACATTCCTATATGAACACCATCCACCGATATTGTTGCTTGTTTATATCACTCTAGGATAAAACATACCTCAGGTTCTTTTGATCGGTGAAAACCAAAAAACACTCTCCAGTGGGATAATTTCTCCAGAATATTAGAGAAAACACCCCTTCCACCAACTCAAGATTTTGGGTGGTATATTTAATCTTGTGGGTATACAAATATCAATTCCCATAAGAAATAACTAATCTCTACTACATTAGAATTCATCCTAACCCCTGACATGATGCATCACTAAAAAGGAAAAACTGAACTCCCTCTGCTACTAGATATTGAACAAGAGCACTGACCAAATTCTCTATCACGTACTCAAAATCGGCCTGACACTATTCAGTCCACACAAATACCTAATCCTTCGTGTTCAAATCTATTATAGGAGTTACATCCCAAGAGAAATTGGATATGAACCTCTTATAGTAGCCTACTAGACCAATGAATCTTCTAATATCTGCCACTATCTTGGGTACTACCCAAGACTATGACTCTTCTATCTTGGATGGATAAAAAACTAATCCATGTTGGGATATTACATCCCCATGAAGGGGACCCCTTGAGTATATTACTCATACTTTGATAACTTCCCAAATCTCTTTCATCGAAAATAAACTCCCAGAAGAGCATGAAGATCCTCGGCATGATCCTCCTCTATTGTAGCGTACATAGGATGTTGTTAAAGAATACCATTGTGAACATATCATAGTTATCACAGAACACAATGTTCATAAACCCCATGAAGATAACTAGAGCATTTGTCACACTAAAGGACAACACCAAGAACTCATAATTCCCATGAGGACAACAGAAATGGGTTTTGTAATATCCTCATCCTTCACACACATTTGAGGATACCTATAACTAAAATTTATATAAGAAAACCAAGTAACTATCTTCATATGATAGAATAAATCTTCAATTAGTGGTAGAGGATATCAATTATTCTCTATAACTTTTTTTAATAGATGATAATAGATACAATACCACAATCTTTTGTCATCCTTCTTCATGAAAAAAACTAGTTCACCCTATGTTGAATGTCTGTTGAAAAAAACCACACTAAAATAGGTCATAAACCTATATATTCATCTATCACAACTCAGAAGGTGTCATCCTATATGTAGACATCGATATTGGAGACACATCCAACAGTAGCTCGATCCAGAACTCGATCACCCATTGATGGGGATAAATTGATAACATCTTCCAGAAATACAAATGGGTACTCCACAATGTCCTTGGGAAACATCATCTGTTGAACCTATTATTAACTCAACAACAGTTCATCCATCAAGAATGAAAAATAAGGAACATGTCTCTAACACATTTGAGGGTCTCGCTTGCAAACAAACACTTCCATCTCTCCATTAGCATCGAAGAACACCTCCTTCCCCAAGAAGAAATCCACAATAGCCTCCACCAAATTCCACCAATCCAAATAATTGTTGAAATCATATGATTGTATCCATAAAAATATGAAATATACCTAATAGAGGTTCTTACCTAGAACTATCTCATATTCATGACATATTTCAATCATGTCTGCTCAACCTCTATCATTTGTAGTCAACTCTAAGGCCAGTAGAAACCTCTCTACCTCATGTACCAAAGCATAGAAAAGGGCATGTGATATGAGGGAGTGGGTGTCTCTTGAGTCAAACATGGCATTCAATCAAGTAGAAAACAAGAAAATGGTACCTTGAATGATGTATGGCTCAACAGGAATAGGCAAAGCTAAATCATGAAGCTAACCAAAACCGGATCCATATCCTCTATGACCCAAATGAAGACCACCATGATGGATGTTCTATACTATTAAAGGATGAGGGGTGTCTTGGGGATATCCTTTTCCTACCCCATATTCTCTATGGTGATCCAAAGCTCATGCAACCTGCTGATACTCCCTTGGCTGGAACTGCCTCAATTACAAATCCTAGAGTGTAACACCTAGTGCATGGTGACCGCTAGGAAAGGTCGGGAACTCTAAATTCAGATGAAATCAACCTCTACAAGAAAAAAATTACCAGATCCATTGTCATTGGCCTATGTTCCACCACCCACAACGAAATATGATGATAAGGGATATGATCTACCCCCCATCCGAATGAAATATCTTCTTCCCATAAAATTGAGATCCCCAGACCATAGATAGGCTTCACGAAGAATCATGGTGACTCCCATCTCGTGAAGATATTGGTGTATCTAATGTCCCATCCATTCCTCTATCATGTCCAATATCAATAGATATGTCATTAGCAATAATGTGGTGACTAAGAATTCAATATCTGGAGGTAAATCCTCTCAGAAATGTGTCACCATTGAATTATCATCAGGTAACAGGGCCAAAGCATATCACATGAGTTTTTTTGGAATGGATCCTGACCTCTCACATACATGATAGTCCCTGCCGAAGGGTAAAAAGCTCGTGGAGACTTTCCACCTTCACATTCAATGAATGAAACTCATGTTTGAACTTTTCTTGGAACTCCTCCCATGAGATCGCAAACTCATCACGATAACCATGGAACAAAAACCACTACTACCTCACTAACCCTTTCAGTACTGTCACAACTAATGATACCCACTACTCCTTCCAAAAAAGGATTGAGTTGATAGCTATCTCAACCTCCTCCGACCAGTCTTCCATGACTACTTCTTAAACATAGCCCTCATACATCTGCAGACTCTAGTGTATAAACTCTCCAAGAATCCTCATCCATGTATCATCAGCATTGACCTCCACATTATAGTGATCCTCTAGAACCGCTAGCAAAACATATTTCGTGAGAACCTAATGAGGACATCGACCTCGGGCCATACCTATAAAATAAAAAACAATTACAGATCATAAACATAGAATGTGGAAGATATTAATATTAATTAATAAACTATTTTGTTTTATTCGTTTAAGGATAACCAATCCCAATGTATACACATTTCAAACACAAGTGGAATGAATAATGATGCACGATCCTTTCCTATGTATTTACCATATAGATAGTATTAAATAATTTAGTAGCCACTATAAACATAAAGGTAAGTTCACTAGATCTTGGGGGAGGGGGGAATACATCTATCTCTACCGATCTCTAGTTCTCATAGTTCTTTCTAAACATTGATACTGTTCCCTGCCATCGCATTAAACGTCTACTTTTCCTTACTCAAAAAACCATCCTATAAGTATGTCATGCCTCATATACCACTTTTTCACAACACCCTCCACACAAAGTGTACCCCTTAATGGAAAGTAATGTGAGAAGGGAGATATTAATACAAGATTCTAGCATCCAATAGTCATTGGGTTGGTGATTATCACTGAGGATATAATAATAAAAAATATGGGAGAAGTACCCTCTAAGAGAAAAGTTGAAAAATAATGATATAATACTAAAACCAACAAAATCCAACTCATACTAAAATATAAAATGAATCCGAAGTACACATATGTAATGTCATGCAATAACTACTTAAACTGGATGAAAAAACCGCATGTATGAAAAAAAGTAAAACAACAATGACCATGTAGCCCCAACTACACCTGTAACCCCATTCTAGTAGTAACCAACCCTATCTCAATACTAATCCAACTAAACATAAAAATGTTATATATACATAGGGTTATCATAAGAGTACACTCAGTAGTATCTCCCCCAGATCCTCTCATGATGTTTTACCGAAAGCATGCTAATAAACAATGAAAAAAAATGTGAAACTAACATTCCACATAAATTGATATACTATGCTCCCATTCTCTCCATGGATATCCTCACAATGTTACACATACAAAATAATATAACATAATAACGAATATCAAGGGTACCCTACTACTACTTCCCCACTGGTTTTCCTCCTTGCCCAAACGTCACACATCTTATGCATCTCACTATATAAAGGATTTCCCACAGAAACCTAGGAAAACAACCACAACATGAACCAAATGTAACAAAACTGCCACACCCACATAACCAATGTAACTAGGCTGTTTCGGGGATCCACCATGGTTGTCATAGTATATATCATATATCATTTATTATACCTCTATCCATTACATCCCATAATCTAAGTAAGGATCCTTAAGCCATTATAGACTATTAATATTGATGCTATAGTAGTCCAGAATAAACGATATCTGGAATATATGTGTGTGAATAACCACAAGCCATTAAATCCCTCTACACACATATATTAACCAGAAAAAGTAACTACCAATAGAAGAGAGTGGGGTTAAAAGGGGTATTCAACAATCCATCTTCGAATTATGATGTTGGTGGAAACACCCTCAAGGGCTCAAAATCCCTGGGGAGTTAGGTTCCCTAACTGCTAGGGTGGGATAGCTTATAAAAGAAAAGTACATGATATAATATTTCTCACAACCACACTATGGGGAAAACCTAGTGTCAAATTCAATTATTGCTAACACCTCTCATACTCCAGACAACCACTCCATTGATACAATATCAAATAATCACCCAACAATTTATATAGCATTATTAAATCTTATTATCCATTTTCATGAGTTTTACTATACATTAATTAATTCATTATACATTAATTAACCAATTTCATTTTCACATTACATCCATTAGCATCTCAAAAACATTTAATTTCCCTAGGTATTCAATAAACTAAGACCACAGTTCCTCCTTGAACAACCTCAATAGTACATCTGATTAAGTTCTAACCCAGCAGGTTTTCATCAATAAATTAAATAGTTTCAAATATAATTATTAAATTCCCTAACACCATGAATTATAAAAAATAAGAAATATGATTCCAAACACAAGGGGTCAACATAGTGATTATAGGGACTACCGGTCAATTATATTCCACTGGTAGGAGGAGAATTTACCTATCCATCATTGAGAAGATAAACATGTCAACTGCGTGGAATACCCCAAATGTCATCACATATTTTGGATAGTGGTTAAACAAGACTACCTGTCTTAAGCAGTGGATACCGTAAATAGGATAAATGACCAACAATATTCAACAAAAAATCCTACCTTCATAGCTTACCCGTTTCATCATAACCGGTGTCCTCCCAGACAACCACAGGCATAAACCAATGCATCTCACCACTCTAGGTGTCCACTACTGCCCCAACCCATGGGCCACCCAATCCCACATACCAGAAAACCCTCCCAAGCTCAGCCATCCCAGGCTCACACCACAACCAATGTAGTAGAAATATAATTAACAAGCAACTGGGATCTCAACCCTATGCAAGGCATCTGGTATTCACACACTAAAAGCACTCATGGATCCATGGATAAGTCTCCCTGCCTTTTCCAGAAATGGAGTAACTCATAAACCTCTTTGGTATTATCTTTTATAAAAAAACGGGTTCGTTAATCCATATTGAATTAAATGATTCATTATTAGTTGGTTCCAAATATGGTTAAACTATCCAGAAAGCTACCATACTATAACAAAATAATTAAAAATTCATACTGCATCAATTTTATTATCGTCATATTATGATAACAGTCTGATTTATTTACAAGAATCTTTATCATTGGATAGTTAATTTAAAATTCATCACAGCTTTGCGTTCATTACCAATTTCCCCAAATAATTACATAATAATAAATCAAAGAATACATATCGGACTATCTTGTTAAAAAGGAGGCAAAAAATACAATTGAACCCCATTATTTAATACAATTAAAATATTATTTATGATAATTTCATTTTGATCCACTAGGATAAATCATTGTAACTCTAAAACACCACATCAACAGAACAGTGAAGCCCCAAATTCCCTACTTTGAAGGGTTTATAACATTGTATGCACAAGAACGGTCCAGACTATAGATAACGATAACATCTCTCTGCGACAAATGCATCCACCATAGGATGTTGCTGTAAAACTGCGCCATCCAACAAACAATAAACTCCATTAAATTAAGGGAGATCTAGCGTCATCGCATGGAAATAGGAACGAGAGAAATAGAATCCAATAAAAACATAGGAATTGAAGTAGGACTTACCCTAAATGGAAGATATACTGAAGAGGCATGCCCGAGATTGATTCCAATCGATTGGATCACTAAAATTCCCAAGAAAGAGTTTTTTGGTCTCCTTGGAAAAGAGGGAAAAGAGGTGTGGCTGTAGGGTTTGGAAAAACTAATTGGCCAAAGGTATTGAAAACATATAGTAGTGGGTAAGTACATCACCTGTACCTCTCATTCACATCATGTACTACCTTGAGGTCAGGTCCCATAGGAAAACATGTCTCCTTGTCTTTTATTTTATTTTTCAAAACATTAAATGGTACATATCATATAGCCTGCCTACTTCCATATTTCAGGGACCAAACTCATCTCAACATACCTGAAGCCTTCTCTGAGCATGTGGGTCTTGAAAAACCTTAAAATGGTCGACCCATGAAGATTTGGGCCCTTACATAAATAACATAATAAAATAATACTCTCAAAATATATTTAATGTCATTTTTGACAATATGAATTTAATTCTTCAGACAAGACAACATGAAAATGAAGGAATTATAATATAATAATTCAATATAACCAATTTCATTCATATATATATAAATAATTCTTATAACACGATAATTCATTCATGTTTCATATATTTTATATATTTTAAATCATTATATTTTATATTGATCAAATAAATACTATTTTTGCATTACCAACGAATTCAATGTAATAATTAAATCACTACTGATTTGAAATAAATTATAATGAAAAAAATTAATTTCAATATAAAATAATCATTTATAACTGAAAAAAATCAATTACTTGTACTTGTAAAATAATGTTAGATTCATTATATTCAAGAGAGTGAAATATTGTATTTATCCTTTTATTAAAATTAATTAATGTACATAATCAATGAAATATAGAAATGAGTGGAAATATATTCATTAATTGAATGTATATGGACAAACCCCACCCATAGAATAATAATAAGGAATGTTTGGGAATGATTTGGAGACCTTATATCATGGTTCTGTCACTATTTTAACATGCTTACCCTTATTAAGGAGACAAATATTTGTCATTGTTACTATTATTAATTACCAAAAATAAAAAGTGGAATATTAACAAAATATTATCACAAGGATTAATGATACGATATAAATTTTTTATGATTCAGTGACTATAGGTGGTAGAAATTATCTTACCCATGAAACCAAAAACATAATGAAATTTTTTTCCCAAAAAGAATTATAAATATATAAATGTTACTAATAAAAATTCAACCATAATATTGATTCCATCAATCTAAACTGGAAAATTTATAATATAAAAAAATTACTTTGAAAAAAAATTAAATAAAATGGTATATTTTTAACTTTCTTGAAATAAAATTATAGTTTAAAAAAAAAATTATTTTTCATTATTCACAAGAAATTAAAAAAATTTAGAAATATTATAAACATTCATCATAAGAGACTTTTTATTTGATGATTCGTAAAAAAAATTCACATTTTTATATACATTTTCAAAAAAATTAAAATAGAAAATATATAATATTCTCTAATAAAAATGAATTTTATGAATAATATAACATTATAACAATATAAATATAACATAATTATATTTCAATAATTATGTATTGAGTTGGACACAAACAAACACACACACGCATATATATCATAAATGGGTAGTTTATATTTTTTTCCCTCCAACCCAATTTCTAGGTTGTACTGATCATTTTAAAATTTTAAAATTTTATGGTTTGATTTTGATTGGTGTTGTGTGTTATATACCCTATCAAAAAAATGTTCAAATTTTAAAATATCAGGGCAATACATATTATAAAATTATCCCTATAATTATAATATAATATCCACTAATATGAAGTTATTTATCATCTAACAACATTTAAATCACCTTTATTCAATGAGATTTGATTTGTATGAAACCCATTAATCCTAATTAAACCCAATTACCTCAATATCAATTATTATATTAACATTAATGCCTATATATACCTTTTAACATGTTAAATTCTCCCCCAAATAATCATTTCATTAAAAAATTGTAAAATTTAAAGATTATATATTCCTCAATCATCTGTTAAAACACATTAAGTCCCTCTAAGGTAAAAACATAACATTAAACAAAAAAATTTGAATACTAATTTTTAACAAAATAAAATCCCTAAATTCTTCACCCCCTAAATACCTATACATCATTTCTATTAAAAATATATATTTTGAATCCTAAATCATTCTTAATTCTATATTATATTTTAACAAATGATTACCAACATCATTATTAATAATTCATTCCTATAATAAAAATTTTGAATCATGTACTAAGATTCATCAATGTCATAAAATAATATAAAATTTAAGTAATACGAGTAATGTTTCATTCAATGGTTCTACATATTCAATTATAATAGAATTTTGTATTTTTAAAAATTCCTTTTTATGGAATTACTTGTAATGACCCAAACATTTATTACTGTAAATCCCTCTTGATCTAATTAAATGTCTCTATATGGAAAATTTTTATATAAAATTTCAACTTCATTGGTTTTATGTTTTTGGATTTTAAAATGATATTCATAATTCTGATCGCTGCTAATATAGCCTTCGAACAGTGATCACATGATTAGTATTAATATAGGGCATTAACAAATCCAACTTACTCAGACTAAGGAAGTGATGACCTCATCCAGTATACAGTCCCCATGCGAAGCACATTTTTCAATGCTCGGAAATAAGGTTGCACTGTTGGGATTCACTCTTGACCAAGCCCAAGATGATCTTGAATATGTTAAGCTCGAGCGGGACTGCCTTTAAGAAAAGTGGGAGTTGATAGTGATTACCACTCGAGCAATGTTATCCAAGACACCCGAAGAGTCTGTCACCATCACACATCTTACTCTTCAGTCATATGTGAGAGTTATAAGGTATTATATAACAAGACCCTAGTTCTATGGATATGTACATTATTTTTGAATATATTAATGAATATACTTTCATATTACTATTTTTTCCTTGTAAATTGTTTTTAGAGCACAAATAGTATTTTTAGATAATGTTTGTCTAAGAAATATTTTTTGATTAATAAATGGACTTTTGAATTAAATAATATTTTTATAAAATATTATTATTAATATGAAATTTATAAATATTAAATATAAATGATTATATAAAATTATGAAGGCAATTGTAATTTTAATTAAGGTTTGAAAGCCATTTTGGTCAAAACCCACGAATATTAGATAAACGTAGGTTTTTATATTAAAAGTGAAAATTAAAATATTTAGAAAAATAGTTTTATAAAATGAATATTATTTCTGGAATCTGGTCATTGAAATTATCCAACGGTGAATTTTTCATAATTTTCTGAGACAGTAAATTTTTTGGGTAAATATTAAATACCGTTTAGAAATATAATGTGTTTTATGACATCATAATAACCAAATAGTGATGTAATAAAATACTATAAACTTTATTTTCTGAAAATATATGTTTTACCATTAAAATAATTTGATTTTGGGTTTGTTTGATTTATTATTCAAATATTTAGTTGACCCTTATAGACTTGTTAAACATTTTGTCTTTTTAAATTGTTTTCCTTGGTAGTGTGACTCACCTACACATAAAAATCGCATTATTTTAAGAAGTTCAGTCTTTGGGCTAATAAAATCTTGTATTCCCCTTCCCTTTTCCAAAAACCAAGGGCAAAAACCAAGGACTGGTTTGTGGTTTGGATTTGTTAAATGTGAGTTGTCTCAAACTATAATAATAAATAATTCCCTCACTTTTCATATATAAACCAACCCAAGATCCCGCTTCCTCCTCACTCAATGAATTTGGAGTTCATCTAACCTCTTCCCTACTCTCCCTAGAATCCCCTCAAGGTGTCCCAATCTTCTAAGATTCATCTCTCAAGCCTCTCTCAATCCTTTGGAAGCACACTTCATTATAAGGGGTTTTATTCCTTACTAATTTTTTGCCAAAATTAATTAAATTATTATGCCCTTTTAAATTCAATATAAATTTTGGTTTATGGTTTTCCACTGCATCCATACTGCCCTCTTTATGTTTTAATGATGGGTGACCCTTTATCTCTCATTAAATTCCACCCATATACACTCTTTACTATGTGAAAATTATGAAAGGAATTTCCCTCATCTCATTTACATTCAAGAAATTCTTTTGTTTCATGAATATAAAATCAATTACAATTATTGGAAGATGTATATATATGAAAACATACCACCCATTTCATGTAAATATGATGAGAAGCCCATTTCACTCTCATCAACCATTTTTATGAGTTCTTATGTCACGCAGTTATGCTGCCAAAATTGAACGGTGCTTTTCCAGGCCAAATTCATTGTGTAGTGAATACCATGCCCATTTCTCAATCAAGGGTATTCACCATTATAAAAATTTACATATTGTTTAAAGAGTTCCATGTAGGTATTACAAATTCATTTATCATGGAATAAAACACTATGTTGAATGATTCAATGTTTTATGATCTATGTGTGACACTTAGGTATGAAATGAAATGTTTAAGAAGGGTGACCCTTGATAGAACTCCAATGAAATGGGTAATGTATTGTATCATGATAAGTCGTGTTAAATGGGTGTTTACTCATGCTAATTCAATTTCAACTAGGTTTTACTAATGCTTCAGGTGCAATAAGGGTTTACACATTCTCTATGTGCAATGAGCCTTGGCAGATGCTAATTCCATGTTCTGTGTTGTTGACACATTTCCATGTTATGATTATCCTTCTTTATCATGTATTAATGTATATACTTCTCTTCTGATCTATTTATTTTCCTATTTTCTAACATTTATTGTCTTCCTAATGTTTCTCCATGATTATTCCCTAATTAGTATTTTTAGCTCATCCATTTCTTATGCATGTCCTTAGGTTATTCCATGCAATGATTAGTATAAGGGATTGTAGTGGTCATGTAAAATATGTTTTCAATATATATGTTGAATTTCATGTTTTAAGTTGTTATATATTGATCCTAATCCCCAAATACAGTAGACCTCTCGATCTTCTATGTTGTATCATGTGATGTTTATGTAATAAATTATGTTTAATTGTGTAATAAAAATCTTGGTTTTCATAGTTTATATCAGAGGATAGGTTTAGTAATTTTTCTGATTAGGATTATTAAATCTTAAGAAAGACATAGAGACAAGACTAATTATAATAAAACATCCCTATGTTTTGGTGATTATAGAGTAAGTGGTTTATCAAGAAAATACATCCTTGTCTATATACGAGCAGTTAAAGGCTGCTCTGGCACATATGTATCCTAGGTGTAAATCCAGAGAACACTGCATTGAGATAGACTTGAAAGGGATGTGGTGGATGAAAAAGGGCCTTACTGCAACCTTGGTTAAAACACCCCCGGGGGAAATTCTTTGGTAAATTCACAAGCTTTGTATGAACAATTATTAAGAGACAAAAAATTCACTAAGAATATATGTTAGAAAGTATATCATGGGTAACATAGACTGAAGCCAATAGATTCATATGTTAAGGAAATAAAATTTATTTATATGTTATCAATTTTTTTGTTACCCATTATGTGTTACCCATAACTTTCCTTTTATTCCATCCAATGGATGGTAATTGGAGGACTCTAGCTAATATCCAATGTGATGATCAATGTGATGATTGTACTAATGAGATGTCCAATACAATGGGAGTAGGAATCACGAACATTGTCACAATTGTCTCTCATAAAACTTAGTCATTGTATAGAAATATGGGTCAAGAGGAACATTCAACCCCCCCCCCCCCCACACAGAATGAACAAGTCACTATCAGGAGCTTCATGAGAAAAATGCCTCCTACTTTTAATGGATCGTCTGATCCCTCAATCGCTGAACAATGGATCAACTCCATTGAAAAGAACTTCTCTATCCTTCAATGTTCTGAATAAGAGATGGTTCTTCTGGATGCTTACCATATGGAGGGTGAAGCTGATCAATGGTGGCCATTGATCAAAAATATGAAGCCTGTGGAGGAGATCGAGGAATTGGAATGGAAGGATTTCCAGAAGATGTTTTTGATAAATATTTTATGTGCCTTTAGGACTCACTAATTCTCCATAAATATTCATGGTCATGATGAATAGAGTCATTAGAGATTACCCCAACAAATTTTTTGTAGTAAATATAGATGATATTATGATATACTGTAAAACCAAGGAGGATCAGGTGGAGCATCTAAGAAAAGTACTAGAGACCATGCGGAAGGAGAATCTATATGCAATGTATAACAACTGTTAGTTCTAGTTGATGGATGTAATGCCCCGACCATAGATACCCAGAGTCGGTGCATTATTACATAACATTGGCATGATCAAAAGAAAGATCATGTTTCAAAAGACCGATTAGTTTAGCAGCCTTGGAAACACTAGATATATTCATAAAGTTTACATTACATCAATAAGTGAAAAACTACAACAACATATTGTCTTCATATCCCCTCATACTATCCCAGCAGGTCATTCATAAAATACATCTTCACATCCAGGGAAAAATAAAACATAGAAAAAGGGTGAGCTCAAATTTCCATTAAGGATAAAAATATAGCGGAAACATTCATAAATAAGAATAAAAATTTAAGGCAATGTATAACTGAAACAAAAGACTTTTAAACAAGAACTTAACATAGTATGGAAAAAATAAAATAAAAAAAATTCCATTTACTTATTCACATGGATATTCTACTAATCGAATTATCACATGCAATATCAAAAACCACTTTTATAATGATGGAATGCATAATTCCAGACTATCATGACCACATAGTCAAGGCCTCGTGCCAAGACTACAAATAATATTTTTCCAAGGCCTTGTGCCAAGACACTAGTTTGTCTCATGAGACCTACCGATGCATCGAGGAGCTATATCAGGCTCCACCCGTCACATATTAAGTCCAATGCATTCCCATATGAAAAGGTTTAAACATAACATAAAAATTCGTATTAAAACTAGCATATGAAATGTAAATACTTCATCTATAAACCACAAATGGTATAAAAATAACAAATCCATAGTCAAACACATCACAAAAACTTCAAAAAAATATTGAAGTTTTGTATCATAATAAATTAACTTCAAATAAACTTAAAATCCATCAAAGGATGTTGACATTGGAGAAATAAAAACTATTTGAGAGAAATATCACTTTTTTTAAATCATTTAAAAGTCACACATTTATTAAGGAAGTAATTTAAAAGAGATTTTTGAATCAAAGTGTCCCATATCACTTTGAAACATTTGAAAATAAATATCATTTCAAAACATTCATGTCTATATAAATAAATACTTAAAATAATTTTGAAAACATGGACATTAATTATAAATATTTAGAAAGATAAATCTTTAAAACATTTAAAATTCTTATTTTGATAAAGAGTACCATTTAGAAAATCATAAAAATATTCATTTTTAAATAATTTAAAAGTAAATTAATTATAAAATTAAACATTTACTTTGAAAACATCCTTATAGGATTGTAAGGGAAGATTCGAAAATTTTATAACGATGGAAAATATCCGCACCCGCCGTATAAGTTAAAAAAAGACATTCTTACCTTAATTCTGTCGAAAAGGATAAAAAGGACCTCGTTTGGAAAACGACGAAAAGATTCCTTTATAAACATATTATAAAAAGTCAAACAAGGGTATAAATTACTTTAAACCATATTCTGTAAAATAGTAATAATGTTTTGAAATACACTTTCAAGAAACATGGATGTGGATGATAAAGAGTTCCCAGTAGATAATTACGTATAAACAACCTCGGATAATGAAGAGATTGTGAAATAACCCGAACCTTGTACTTTTCCTTGGATGGGGATAGTTTAACCTCCTGTATAATGGTGAAATAATTGTTATTATATTATACAAGAATCATATACATTATTATGTTATCATATATGATCTTTTAACATTACTTTGTAAATAATATCTTAGTATTATCGTCGTTTCTGTTGTTAACTTATTCGTTTTATATTATATGTTTTGTTACGTAAGCCATGTTTTTCATGGAAAGGATGTATATTATTCATATCTAGAATGATATAAAGTCCTTAAACGTTACTTTTAAATCATCAAATGATAATTATACTTGAATGGATACGATGGAGAATGAATCTCATCGCGTTCGTGGAGACTGTAGTCCGTAAGTACGCACAAGCGACGATATCAGACTTTTGATATTAAAATAATATTTAATTGGATGGTATATCTTATATAAAGAATAATTATCATGTTATATTTATTATTTAAATGAATTAAACGTCATTATTATACCCATCCAAATAATAATATATTGAATAACAATTACACCACGACGTGGAGACAGTTAGACGTACGTACGCACGTGTGGTGACATGTCATTCAATGGATGGATAGAATACTGAATATTTTTGTAACATATTTATAATAAAAATATAGTATATAGGAGATACTGGATTGATTATTTTAAAAAGGGAATAAAAAATAAAGAAGAATTTGAAGAAGAAATGAATTTGAAAAAGGTTGGTGAAAACATTACCTCTTCTTCGAGTTCTTTCTTTTGATTTGATCAAAAGGGCTCATTAGGTTTCCCTTATGATAAAACTAAGGCCCCTAGGTTGTACTGAGGGACGTATAGAGAGTATTTGGTCAGGGTTAGGCCAAACTAAAAGGCTTTTAATGTATTAATTATTGAGAAGGGGGAGTTCCCTTATATTAGAGGGGTGAGGGGCACCTTTGGAAAAGCTAGAAATATTATTTTATAATAAATTCATATTCGGTGTCAAATGGCTCCACAGTGGATTATTTAAAGATTAAGGTGGGTATGGGTCTAAAACCTCTCAACAAATATAATTTATACATATTTGGGTCATTATATTATCCTTATCTTTTAGTTTTAACTCTTAGTTAATTAGTTTTACACTTACCATGTCACTTTGTATTTTTATATTATATAGTTAATAAACATATTATATACCTCCATGAGACCCCCCAAGTGGTTCATTAATGATACACCTATCATGATATAAGTCTCTTGGACGATCCTTATATTTTTAGGAATTTAATATCAATTAATAATATAATAGTTGTTTTAAAAACTCTTTTATGTCAATTTTGACATATTCAATAATTGATTTTTGTAAAAATCACAAAAGAAGGATTACATAGAAAAAAGTTAATTAAATCATTCCTACCATGTCATATTAACCTATAAAATTAGTTTAATTCATAAAATGTCTCATATTATATTTATTTGGATATTTATAATATCATTTATTTTAATGTTTCACTATTACGGTAATTAGTGCATCATCTTTGTGTCATAAATAAATTAAATTATGTAATGCCTAAAAAATATAAATAAAATATCATTATTTAAGAAGTCATTTTATCTTTCTAATGAATATATATAATCGAATTTATCTTATGTGTAGCCCTATATTAAAAATGTTTTAGTAAAATAAACTTTGATTTTAACTCTTTTTACTCTTCTTTGAATTAAATAGTAATAAATGACTTAATCTAATCCAAGTGGACCTAAATGATAATTTTTTATACTAAGGTTGTTTTTGGTCAATATAAACTTTTCCAATAGAAATTGGACATGTGTTAGGGTAATATTAATATCCTTTTTACCCTTAATTACCCTATTTAATTTTAACCGTGCTAAATAAAAGTAAAAAGTTACTATTCACCAAAAATTATTTTCATCTCATTGAACCACATTTTACTCCTTGATATTAACCATTTCTCTCGTATTTTTGAAATTATACTCACAAAAGCGGTAAAATTAAGTTTTATGAAACATTTAGTTTTTTAACTACCACTTAGTGGTTTCACTATTCATCAAAAAATAAAAGTTTCTAGAAAAATACCAAAAATTAGGCATAAGATATATTTGATATTGTGAATCAAAAAATGATGTCTATTTTACCAAAATCAATCATATTAGTTGCATTAATTAATTTAAAAATTAATTCCCATCATCAAAACAAATAGCGTGTTTTTAAGAGATAATAACTATCAAAAGATTGACAATTGTTTATGTCCAGTTTAATTGGGAAATTATGTACAATGACCGGAATTGTATTAAATGGTAAAAATATATTCTTAATATACTTTAAAACCAATCAAATTCATAATTTATCAATATAAATTATTTCGATTAAAAAAGTTGTTTTTTAATAAAAATTTAGTAATTTTCAATATTATTCAAAATATAAATGTATTCCGAAATGTTCCAAAATTTCACCTTAGGATAAATTCGATACTCCGAATAATAAAATTAATTCCATTTTGAGAGATAGAATTTATAAAATTTAAAAAAGTAGGTATTACTATTCATAACGGCTAGTTTGATTGGTTGTGGGGTGTGTTAAAATTCAAAATTGCGTATAACACACGCTACTGTATTATTCAAAGGAAAGCGTACCGTGGAATCTTGAGATGATTCATTGTAAATTTTTGATGTCCCCATTCTAAAAGGTAAATTTTTTTCGTCAAATTGAATATTTAAAAGTTTAAATTATTGGAATTAAAAACGGTTCACTATTAAAAGTTGGTAAAAGTGCAAAACTGAAAATGAATTTATTCTTACATTATTTCTAAGAAACTCGTAATATGAATTCTAAAATTATAAGGATTATATAAAGTTTAATATTTAGTAAATACTATTCATAATCTCTTTTGAACGGCTTGTTTTGTAAGTCATGGTGCGGTTGAACTCGGTGGTGCGTGTAGCGCAAGTTATTGAATTATTTTGAAGAAATAACACATTATGAAATCTTGGGGTGTTACATTCTCCCCTCATTTAATATAGTGCATCCTCAAAATTTGAAATTGTTCTTCGAAAATAAATGGTTCAATATAGAAAATATTATTGTGGGAAACCCACATCGGAAATTGGGTTAATAAAATTTAGTCTTAATAAGAGGAAAAGAGAAATGAAAGGGTCACCACCAAATTATGATCTCTATTCGGAGAACATTGGTGGGAACTAGAGACATATAATTGGAGGAAAACATAAAATTTATAGGTAGTGATTGAGGTCATCAATCACAATCAAGTGCAAAATTGAGGGCCTTAAATTCATCAATATATTATGATTTAAAATACCATCGGTTCAACAAAAAATATGGTATTAGGATAACACTTTTTTTTTATTTTAAGATCCCTTCCCTAAAGTATAAGAATTAATTTCTTCATTGAATAAGATAAGAACAAAAATATATGGTTGACAAGTAGATTCTCATCATTTAACTATGTTCTACCACAAACTCATCTTTCACTATAAAAAGATAATAGAACTTAAAAATAATATTCTATTCGTATAGGGTTAAAAAAATGAATTTATAATTCATTTAGCAGAACCATTAAAAAACAACATTATTCAATCCATGAAATCACATGGGTCAGTTGTAGGTGATACACCCTTGTTTCCCTTCGGTTGTGGGTTCAAGTCTCGCGGCCTTTCCGGACGCGACAGGTTGCCGCCCGACCTCTGGGTTGTCCTTTTATGGCAATCCAAAATAATTCAAACTAGAACTATCCAAAATACTTTAGTCCAAAATTTATAAGGAAGGTAATCACAATGAATATCCTTTTTACCGTGTAATAACATGTGATCACCTTCATCATGTATTCTTTTAAAACACTGTAACATCCTGAATTACTATAAAACCTTATTGATTACATTTATGATCCCTTATTCCTTATAGAATAATTGATATACTCCTTCAATCCAAAAAATTTTTAAACCCCGACAATGATGGAATATACAAATCATTAATCAGTTTCAAGTTAGTCATGAATATCCAATATAATTTATCCAAATCAATCATGTATTATTCTAAAATCACTACCTCGGTGTCATAACCATATTATGGTTTATCTTTCTCTAAACTATATATTTTCCAAAAATGTAACCTTCTATTGAGTCACTTTTCTTTGTTCCACACAATCTCAAGACCTTAATGAAATAGTACTCCAGTTAAATCCTTATATACTCCATAATTATTATAACAATTACATTGTTGATACAACACTCAAATGACATAATCAAAATAAGAACTCAAATCATTCTTCTTCATCTGTGGTAGTATCATAACATGATTATTATCAAATAGCATCAGTTGCGGAATAGTCTGATGGCTGTAAAATAGGTTCGTGTAGTGTCCAAACTCCTTACAAATTAGGCATTGTACATTTGAAAGCATTTTCTTACCCTTGTAGTCATGTACTTTGTGCCCTTTTCTCCACACTTATGACAAACTCCCATTCCTTTCAGGCAAGTTCCAGGGAGTTTCTTCCCATAGTTATCACATATGGGAAAATTCTTCTTTTCCCTCAAACCTTTATCCATCTTTCTATCTTCCATCCTTTTCTTCTTTTGCTTCCCTTCAAAGCCATAATACTTAGTAAACTCTTTACGTATCTTATCAACACATGATATTGTTTCTTCATATGATGATAATACATGGGAGACTATTTATCTTATAAATTCTGGATTAAGACCATGAATGATATGATCCTTCTATCTCTTTGGATCATGTGCATTGCTGGAGTTCTCATTCCTTCTACTGGGTGCCATTTCTAAACAATGGCATACACTAGATTGGATTATTAATAACAATACCTAATCACAAACTTGTAAAACACATAACATAAATTAAAATATTTATGGATATAATCCATAATAATAAAAATGTCTCCTTTGAGGAATTATATTCTCATAAACCCTTCATAATAGTTTGTAAAGAAAATGAGAATTATTCTAATCATATCCCCCAAGAGTGTCGTAACCAAGAGTGCAGCAATGCCCGTTTTCGTGCACCAGTTCCCGTTCGAGTCTAGCTCAAAGTGGGGTTTTCGGGTTTTACCCCTAGTTACATCTGTGCCAGAGCCGCCTCTACCTGCTCGTATCCAGACAGGTATGTATTGTTTGGAAAACTCAAAAAATCTCTACAATACCAAAATTCTAGGAAGTTCTTCTATACTAATCCTCAATGATCATCTTAGGTCTACATGCTCTAATCAGATTTTATCTAAATCTATCTTCCAATGTTTGTACTAAACTTTCTCTAATATCAACTATAATTCCCTAACCCTAGATACCCAGAGTCGGTGCATTATTACATAACATTGGCATGATCATAAGAAAGATCAAGTCTCAAAAGACCAATTAGTTTAATAGACATGGAAACACTAGATATATTCATAAAGTTTACATTACATCAATAAGTGAAAAACTACAACAACATATTGTCTTCATATCCCCTCATACTATCCCTGCAGGTCATTCATAAAATACTTCTTCACATCCTTTGCAAAATAAAACATAGAAAAAAGGGTGAGCTCAAATGCCCAGTAAGGATAACAATATTGCAAAAAAAATTCATAAATAAGAATAAAAAATTTAAGGCAATGTATAACTGAAACAAAAGCCTTTTAAACTTTAATGTCAACATAGTATAGAAAAAATAAAATAAAAAAATGCCATTTACTTATTCACATGGATATTCAACTAATATAATTATCACATGAAATATCAATAACCACTTTCATAATGATGGAATTCATAATGCCAGACTATCATAACACCATAGACAAGGCCCCGTGCCAAGACTACAAATAAGATTTTTCCAAGGCCTTGTGCCAAGACACTAGTTTGTCTCATGAGACCTACCGATGCATCGAGGACCTATAGAAGGCTCCACCTGTCACATATTAAGTCAAATGTATTCCAATATGAAATGGTTTAAACATAACATAAACATTCGTATTAAAACTATCATACGAAATGTAAATACTTCATCCATAAACCACGAATGGTATAAAAATAACACATCAACAGTCAAAAACATCACACAAACATCAAAAAAATATAAAAATTTTGTATCATAACAAATCAACTTCAAAAAAAATTAAAATCCATCTAAGGATGTTGAAATAGATAAAATCAAAACTATTTTAGAGGAATATAACTTTTTTTGAAATCATTTAAAAGTCACACATTTATTAAGGAAGTAATTTAAAAGAGATTTTTGAATCAAACATTACCATACCACTTCAAAACATTTGAATAGAAATATCATTTCAAAACATTCATGACCATATAAATAAATACTTAAAATCATTTTGAAAACATTGACATTAATTAAAAATATTTAGAATGATAAATATTCAAGACATTTAAAATTCTGAATTTGATAATGAGTACCTTTCAGAAAATCTTAAAATATTCATTTTGAAATCATATAAGTCACATAATTATAAAATAAAACATTTACTTGGAAAATATTCTTATTAGCTTGTATGGGAAGCTTAAAAAATTTTATAATGCTGGAAAATATCCGCACCCGTCGTATATGTTAAAAAACATTCTTACCTTAATTCTGTCGAAAAGGTAAAAAAGGTCCTTGTTTGGAAAATGATGGAAAGATTCATTTATAAAAATCTTATAAAAAGTAAAACAAGGGTATAAATGAATTTGACCCATATTCTGTAAAATAGTAAGAATTTTTTGAAATACACTTTCAAAAACATGGATGTGGATGATAAAGAGGTCCCAGTAGATAATTACATATAAACAACCTCGGATAATAAATAGAATGTGAAATAACCCTTACATTGTACTTTTATTTATATGGGGGTAGGATAACCTCCTTTATAATGGTGAAATAATTGTTATTAAATTATACAAGAATCATATACATTATTATGTTATCATAAATGATCTTTTAACATTACTTTGTTAATAATATCTTAGTATTATCATCGTTTCGGGTGTTAACTTATTCATTTTATTTTATATGTTTTGTTATGTAACCCATGTTTTTCATGGATAGGTTGTATCTTATTAATATCTAGAATGATATGAAGTCCTTAAAAAGTATTTTTAAATCATCAAATGATAATTATACTTGAATGGATACGATTGAAAATGAATCGCATCGCGTTCGTGGAGACGGTAGTCCGTACGTACGCACGAGCGTCAATATCATTCTTTTGATTTTAAAATAATATTTAATTGGATGGTATATCATATATAAAGAATCATTATCATGTTATATTTATTTTTTAAATTAATTACACATCATTATTATTCCCAGACAAATAATAATATATTGAATAACAATTACACCACGACGTGAAGACGGTAAGCCGTACGTACGCACGTATGGTGACATGTCATTCAAAGGATGGATAGAATACTGAATATTGTTGTACCATATTTACAATAATATTACAGTATATAGCAGATACTGTATTAATTATTTTATAATGTGAATAACAAAGAAAGAAGAAGTTTAAGATGAAATGAATTTCAAAAACGGTGGTGAAAACATTACCTCTTCTTCGGGTTCTTCCTTTTGATTTGATCTAAAGGGATCCATAGGTTGGATTTCTGATCAAAATAATGCCTCTAGGTTGTAGTGAGGGAAGTTGATAGAGTATTTGGGCGGGGTTTGGATAAGCCAAAAGGATTTTAATGTGTTAATTAGTGAGAAGGTGGAGTGCCCTTTTATAAGAGGGGTGAGGGGCACCAGTTTAAAAGCTAGAAATATTATTTTATAATAAATTCATATTCTGTTTCTAATGGCTCCAAAGTGGATTATTTATAGGTTAGGGTGGGGATGGGTCTAAAACCACTCAACAAATAGAATTTAGACAGGTTTAGGTCATTATATTAACCTTATCATTTAGTTTTAACTCTTAGTTAATTAGTTTGACACTCACCATGTCACTTTGTATTTTTATATTATATAGTTAATAAACATACTATATACCGCCAAGAGATCCCCAAGTGGTCCATTAATGATAAAACTGTCATGATATAAGTCTCTTTGCCGATCCTTTGATTATTACAAATTTAATATCAATTAATAATATAATATTGTTTTTAACAACTCTTTTATGTCAATTGTGACACTATTCAATAAATGATTTTTGTAAAAAACCCAAAAGAATTATTATATCTAAAACATTTAATTAAATAATATATAACATGTCATATTAACCTATAAAATTATTTTAATTCATAAAAAGTATAAAATTATATTTATTTTTGTATTTATAATATAAATTATTTTAATTTTTCACTAATATGGCAATTACTTAATCATCATTGTGTCATACATAAATTTAATTAATTAATGTCTAAAAATTATAAATAAAATATCATTATGTAGTAAATATTTTTATCTTTCTAATGAATATTTATAATCGAATATATCTTATGTGTAACCCTATATTAAAAATGTTTTAGTAAATAAACATTGATTTTAACTCTTTTAACTCTTCTTTGAATTAAATAATAATAAATGTCCTAATCTAATCCAAGTGGACCTAAATGATAATATTTTATTCCTAAGGTTGTTTATGGTCGAGATACATTTGTCCAATAGAATTAGGACATGTTTTGGGGTAATATTAATATCATTTTTACCCTTAATTACCCTATTTACTTTTAACAGTGATAAATAAAAGTAAAAAGTTACTATTCACCAAAAATTATTTTCATCTTATTGAACCACATTTTACTACTTCATATTAACCGCGTGTCTCAGATTTTCGAAATTCCACTCACAGTAGCGTTAAAAATATGTTTTTTGAAAAATTCAGTTTTTTAACTACCACTTAGTGGTTTCACTATTCATCAAAAAATGAATGTTTCCAGGAAAATACAAAAAATTAGGCCTAAGCTATATTTGATATTATGAATCCAAAAATGATGTATATTTTACAAAATTCAAAACATATCAGTTTCATTAATTATTTTAAAAATTAATTCTCGTCGTCAAAACAAATAGCGTGTTTTTAAAAGGTAATAGCTATCAAAAGATTGACACTTGTTTATGTCCGGTTTAATTGTGAAATTATGTACAATTACCAAAATTGTATTAAATGGTAAAAATTTATTCTAAATATACTTAAAAACTACTCAAATTCATAATTTATCAATATAAATTATTTCGATTAAAAAAATTATTTTTAATTAAAATTTAGTAATTGTCACTATTCATCAAAATATAACTGTTATCCGAAAAGTTCCAAAATTTCACCTTAGGATAAATTAAATACTCCGAATACAAATAATGAAGTCCATTTTGAGAGATAAAATTTATAAAATTTCAAAAAGTAGGTATTACTATTCATAACAGCTAAATTAATTTGTTGTGGTGTGTGTTAGAACTCGAAGTTGCGTATAACACACGCTACTATATTATTCAAAGGAAAGCATACCGTGGAATATTGGGATGTTTCATTGTAGCTTTGTGTTGTCCCCATTCTAAAAAGTTAATTTATTTAGTCAAATTGAATATATAAAAGTTTAAAATATTGGATTCAAAAAGGGTTCACTATTAAAAGTTTGTAAAAGTTCAATACTGAAAAGGAATTTGTTCTTATATTATGTCTAAGAAACACATAATGTGTGTTCTAAAATTATAAGGATTATATAAAGATTAAAATTTAGTTAATACTATTCATAACCTCTTTTTTACGGCTTGTTTGGTAATTCATGGTGCGCTTGAACTCGGTGTTGCGTGTAGTGAAATTTATTGAATTATTTTGAAAAAATAACACACTATGAAATCGTGGTGTGTTACAATGGAGGTCTCATATTAGGCCATATCATTACAAGTAATGGCATATCTATGGATCCCTCTAAGACAGATGCAATATAGGGATGGTTGAGGACAACATCGGTAATAGATATCTGTAGCTATTTGGGATTAGCAGGATATTATTGATGATTTGTGATAAAATTTCTCACGATTTTTCCAACCCTCTTACCAAGAAGACTCGAAAGGGAGTAATGTTTTCTTGGTGTGATGAGTTTGAATAAAGTATCACGAAGTTAAAAAAATAGGCTTATCACTTCCCCTGTTCTCACATTACCCACATGTGGAGAACTTTTTGAGGTATTTAGTGATGCTTCAAAGAATGGCATGTGATGTGTATTGGTGCAAAGTGACAAATTCATTGCATATGCTTCAAGGAAATTGAATGTTTATGAGCTGAATTATCCAACACATGATATGGAGTTGGCTACGGTGATCTTCACTTCAAATGTTTGGTGGAATTATCTCTTTGGGGAGAACTTTGAAATATATAATTACCACAAAATCCCCAAGTATATATTCACACAGAAGGAGTTGAACATGCCCCAATGAATATTGTTAGATCTAATCAAAGATTATGACTGTGTAATCCATTACCACCCTGGAAAAAAAACATGGTGGAATATTCTCTATGTATAACGGATCCAGTGATTCTATCATCGATGATAATTTATAACGATCTAATCTTCTTAGATTTGATTAATATGGAATAAGAATCATAAAGAAGGGAACATAATCAAGCCTTTTACAAATTATTTCCCAACCGTCTCTTTTATGAAGGATAAAGTATACTCAATGAAAGGATGTGGAAATTCTGAAAATGGTGGATGCTATCAAAAATGGGAAAACCACAGAGTTCATGGTTGAAAGTGATGGAATTGTGAGAACTGGGTCACGGTTATGTGTACCATCTGATCTAGAGATAAAGAAGGAGCATCTTGGTGACTCACATAGCTCAAACTTGTCTATTCAACCTGGGAGGACAAAGATGTATCAAGATCTCCGAGAAAACATTTGGTGGGACAATATGACCAAAAAATTGGGGACTATACATCAATGTTCTTTGAATGTCAGCAAGTGAAGGGTGAGAGGAAAAAGTCTAAAGGTATGATGCAACCACTACCCATACCAACAAGTGGGAAAAAATTACCATGGACATTTTCACTAGACATCCAAGGATAAATAGAGGAAACAATTCTATAAGGGTAATTGTGGATCGTCTTATGATGATAGCTCACTTTATCACGATTGGAGAGGACTTCTTGTAGGATCAATTTGTATAGATTTACATCAAATAAGTGGGAAGGATACATAATATACCACTATCTATTGTATCTTATCTTGATTAGAGTTTTACCTCATAGTTCATGAATAGACTCCAACATGCTCTAAGAACTTAATTGAACTTCAGTGTTGCGTATCATCCTAAAACTGATATCCAGTCTTAGCGAACGATTTAGACACTAGAATATATGCTAAGATCATGTTCTATTGTTTTCAAAGGAGGATGGGACCAACATCTTCCACTGGTTGAATTCAATTGCAATAAATGTTTCCTCTCGATCATCCAAATGGCACCATATAAAGCCCTTGTCGGGAAAAAGGTGTAGAACACCGCTGTGTTAGGATATAGTCAGTGAGCATAAGCTGCTAGGAACACAAATGGTGGAATAGATGTTGGAGAAGGTGAAAACCATTCAGAAGCATATCAAGGTTGCCTAGACTTGACAGAAGAGTTATACAGATAACTATCAATGAGACCTTGAGTTTAAATTTGGAGATATGGTATTTCTACGTATATATTCATGGAAGAAGGTCATGTGGTTTGGAAAGAATTGTCTGGTATGTCCTAAGTACATCGGCCCTTTGATATTCTTGGTTGTGTATGGGCTGTGGCCTCTCTACTAGCACTTCCACCTACCATGGATAAAGTACATGATGTCTATCATGTATCCCTCTTAAGAAAATACATACAAGACCGTTCACATGTACTCTCTTTAGAGGTGGTACAGTTTGAGGATGATCTTTTTACAAGGAGAAAACATTGAAGATATTAGATTGTAGAGAGAATGTTCTACAAAATAATACAATACCCCTCATCAAGGTGTTGTGAAAAAACCACATGTTTGAAGAAGTGACCTGGATATCGGAAGAAAAAAAATATGGGTTACCCACATCTGTTTCAGTGTGGGAAAATGAAATTTCAAGTGTGAAATTTCCTCAGGGGGGGAAGATTGTAATTACCCAAACATTCATTAGTGGAAATCCCTCTTGATCTAATTAAATATCTCTTTATGTAAAATGTTTATATAAAATGTTAAATTCTTTGGTTTTATGTTTTTGGATTTTAAAATACTGTTAATAATTTTGAACATTTATAATATATCCATTGAACAGTGATCACATTATTAGTATAAATATAAGGCTTTAACAAATCCAATTTACTCAGACAAATAAAGAAATTGCCACATCCAGTAGGCATGCCCCATACGGAGCCCATTTTTCTGAGCTTGGGAAGAAGGTTGCTTCTTTTCGCTTCACTATTCACCAGCCAAAGCTGACACAGAATATGTTATGCTCGTGCAGGACCACCTACGAGATAAGTGGATGTTGATAGAGATTACCACCAGAGTAATGTTATCCGAGCCACCCCAAGAGTCGATTACCATCATACAACTTACTCTTCGGCCATAAGTGGGTGTCATTAGGGGTTATGTAACAAGACCCAAGTCCTATGGTTATGTACATTATTTTAATATATAATAATTAATATACATTAATTTCAGTATTGTTACCTTGTTAATATATTTTTATGCAAAAATAGTATTTTTAGTTAATGTTCAAATAAGAAATCTATTTTGATGAATTAGTGGATTTTTGAATTAAATAATTTTTAATAAAATATTATTATTATAATAAAATTAATTTTTATTTAATATTTATGATCGCATTATATTTTGAATGCAATTGTAATTTTTATTAAGGTTGGAAGACATTTTTTTAAAACCCATGAATTTTCTATATATGTGGGTTTTTATTCTAAATGTTAAAATTAACATATTTCGAAAATTATTTGGATTAAATTAATATTTTTTCTACAAAAAGGATGTCAAAATTATCCAATGTTGAATTTTTCATAATTTTCTGAGATAATGAAATTTTTGGGCAAAAAGTAAATTCTGTTGAAATTTATAATGTGTTTTAGGACATCATAATCAACCAATAGCGATGTAATAATATTCAATAAACTTTAGTTTTGGAAAAAATATGTTTTAAAATTAAAATAATTTTACTTTGTGTTATTTTTTATATATTTTACAATGAATTAGTGGAACCTTCATGACTTATTAAACATTTTGTATTTTTAATTTGTTTTTGTTGGGACTGTCACTCACATCCACATAAGCAACCACATTTTTTTAAAATGTTCAGAATTTGGCCTTATAAAATATTTTTTCCACTTCCCTATGCCAAAAACCAAGGGAAAAAACCATGGGCTGGTTTGTGGTTTGTATTATTTTAATGTAAGGTGTCCTAAACCGAAATAATAAAGAATTCCCTCACCTTTCTATATAAGCACACCCAATCTCCCACCTCCTCTTCACTCAAAGCCTTTGGATTTCATCCAAAATCAGCCCTCCACTCTCTATAATCATACTTAGTGGCCCCATTATCAAAATAAGCCTCTCTCAAACCTCTCTCAAGCCTTTTGAAGCATACATCCAAGTAAGGGTATTTCTTCCTTTCTCATTTTGTCCAATATTCATTAAATTGTTATGCACTATTAATTTTAAATTATAAATATGGGGGTATGGTTCCACACCTTCCCCACACCTCTATTTTTATGTTTTAATTATAGGATACAACTTTATCTCTCATTAAATGCCTCCCATGAACACCTTTTACTATTCAGAAATTCCTAAAGAAATTTCACTCTCCTCATTTACATTCAAGAAATTATTTTGTATCATGAATCTAAATTCCATTATATTTGATGGAACACATATATAAATGACCCCTTAATGTACATGTCTTGTAAATATGATGATACACCCCTTTATCTCCCATGAACCTCTTTTATGAGTTCCTTTATCATGCCATTATGCTGCTGAAATTGCACCGGGCTTTTCCAAGAAAAGTCATTGTGTAGTGAATACAATTCCCATTTCTCTATCAAGGGTATTCAACTTTATTCACATTTAATTATTGTTTAAATATTTTCAGGTATGTATTCCACATCTTTTTAACATGGAATAAATTATTATGTTGAATGATTCAATGTTTAATGATACATGTGGCACACTTAAGCATGGAATGTAATTTCTAAAAATGATGTGCCCTTATAGTTCTCCAATGCATTGGGTAAAGTATAGTATCATGATACATCATGTACAGTGGGTGTTTAAAAATTCTAATTCTAGTGCAATGAGGTTTTACTCGTGCTTCATGGGCAATGAGGGTTTACTCTTTCTCTATGTGCAATGATCTTTGGACCTTGCTATTTCCATGTTTAGTGTTGTTGTCACATTTCCCTGTTATGATTATCATGATTTATCCTGACATTATGTATATGCTTCTCTTCTTATATATTTATATTCCTATTCTCTAACATGTATTTTATTCCTCATGTTATTCCATTACTATTCCTCTATTGGGCATTATAGCTAACCCTCTTCTTATGTATGTCCTTAGGTTATCCCATACAATGCTAAGTATGATGGAATGTAGTGGTCATGTAAAAGTAGTTCTCAATAATGATATTGTATTTAATGTTTTATTTTTTTATGTAATGATACTAATCTCCAAAGATAGTATAACTATATATCTTCTATGTTGTATCAAGTTATGTTTACGTAACAAATTATGTTTAATTGTATAATATAAAAGCAGGGTTGTCATATTACTAATCACCCTATAAATATTCTCCCAATGAAAATGTTTTTCAAAATGTCCATAATACCAAAATTTATAACTATTTCTATTTTCATTATGAAATTTTACTATTTTCATTTTCCCATGTTCATTTCATATTAGAGATTTTATCTTTCTACCTCAATGATATTTTTTCAAAAAAAATTCATAGATCTAATTTTCTTAACTTATTTAGTGTTTCTGGATGCCCACATATATTCATATTTTCAATCATATGATACGATATCTAGTTTTTTAAAATTAGTAGTGTTTTTAATTCACATCATATCTCTTTTAGTTCCACATTTTGATAACCACTGAATTTTTCATTACGCCCATTGTTATCAAATTTCAAGAGGATTCCAACCATTCCCATGAACTGAAAAAATAATGTAACAATTAAGCTACAATAGTCTTATTGAAAAATACTATATGAATTATAATCATTCCATGGATATCTTAAATTATGAAAACTTGTTATCAACCATTGAAGCTTGTAAAATCACAATGTATCACTTCAATTAATCATAGGTTATCTTGTATTGTATCATCACCATTCTCAATCATAGTACCAATAAACAAATAGAACTAACCAAATCAAATACTAAGAGAGATTCTAGCATTTTTGGTATCCATAAAACCACTCATAATGCATTGAGAGATTTTTGAGTTGGTTCTAAACATTAATTTTTCATTGTAATTACCCCTAGGTAAATTTAGTACATAGCCACAAACAGATTATAGTTATCGTATATGTATTTAATTTTTAAATAATCTAAATGAGGTTTCCCAACACATAGACATATCACCTATTTTTTCACAACATTTTTCTAACCACAATCTTTAAAAATAACTAAACCCTACTCTAGACCCAATTAATAATTCCCATTAATTTAATACATAATTATTTCTTCATATAAGATGAATATTCCATACACATCATTGTAATTAATTACCTATTTCAATGATGTTTTATTAAAGTTGGAGAGTAGATGTAAAATAACCTAATTTATGACTAATATATAACATCTCCCTCTTTTTATTTTATATCGAGATCCTTTTTTACACATAACATACTTAGTACCATTATTCATTTTCCAAGGAAAAAAATATATAATAATTTGTGAACTCTTATGTTTAGTGATGTTATTAAAGTGATATATCACTATAAAATCATATGAACCAAAAACAAGAGTATAAGGGTGTGATATCAAGTGCCTTACAATTGAAAATGATACCCACCAATTCATTGATAAAAACATGGAATAATGAATTGGTTATTTATAAGACATGAATCATTAACGAATAAATTATCATGATTCCAAAGAAATTATTATATGCGTACAAACGTTTCTTATTTTGTGTCAATTTTTTTTCATAATGGTAATATTATAGATACTATTTTAAATATACCTTCCATGAAAATGATTAAATTTTGGGAATTTGATAAAAATATTTTAACCTACATTGTGTTTCGTTTAAACACCCATGTACCATCATTAGTTGTGGGTTAAAAACATTTATGTAATTTTACCTCATAAAAAATATTCATTGATAAATAAATTAAATTGATATAATAGGCCCCCAATAAATTATTCATAGTATAATCATATATATGGAAAAATATCATGAAACCTTTTAAAATTTCATCATTGATGAACTTTTATAATAGATATGAATGGATTTATTCCTAGCCTAATGCTCCACGAAATATGGAATGTTTTAGATTTTATCTATTTAGGTGGCCTTTTGAGTTTAAAATGGGGAATAATTCCCCAATCACGAAGATATGGTTATCCCTTTCATGTCTTCTATTACCCTTTCAGAATCTAGAAATCTTCTGGTTGATTGGCAACATTGTAGGCCATTTTCTATTATCAGATTCTCAAACCTAAGACGTTTTTCATCCTTTTTCTCCTAGAATATGTGTAGAATTATATTTTTTAAAGGAACCACCAGACTAAAACATCACTGAGGTTGAAGGGGAACATTGTTTGAATCAAAAGGTATGATATGATTCGTCGGTTTAGTTCTATGTGGGTAGTATCCGGTTGGGTTATGATACTAGTAGATTCCAATGAGGCTCCTCTGTTTATTCGAGGAGATCGCTTGTTCCACTAAAAAATAATATTATATCTGAATTTAATGAAACTGTAATGGACTAGCTAGGTTTTGGAGACTTTGGCACTATTACTACCCTTCCTAAATAGGTGAAAAAAATATTCATGAGGCGAGAGTTGTGGAAGTGTTTGATATAATACTTAGGGATTTGGGTATCAGTAACTCTTCCTGTGGTGATGAATATAAGGAAATTTTGACTCCAATAAGATGTTCAAGGACCCCTACATCTTTGATAATGTTGTTAAATATGTTGGTAATATTCCTCATGATGAAGCAACTGTGGATCAGGGGGTAGGAAGGGGATTTTGGGAATGGAATGTAGTATAACGTCTGAAAAAAATCCTAAAGAGGCCAGAAAACCTCATTATTCGGCAAGTATAGAAAATATGGATGCCATTGGTAACATATCTCATAATTGGTTTTTGGTGTTGGGTGAATTTGATTGTCATACTTTCGCAGAAGGGGTTGAAGCATAATATGATCATTGACATGGCAACTTTTTGAGGCCAGAAGGAAATTGAGTGGAATATGATTCAGCTTCAGAATTTTCATCTATTGAGCCTATAAAAGTGGAACTCATGGATGATTATCAGTGATCTTCATCAAATAATGGTATGAACACTCTCAAGGATTCAGATGGTTTTGTTATGACTCTATAGAGACCATAGAGACAAAATGACTATTCCAATATAATTATCCCTCATATTAATAGATATTCTATAAAAGCTAAATGGCCTAAAAATTGACTTATATCAATTATCACCCAATGAATATATGAAAATTATCTTCATAGCATGTGGAGTTAGTTACTAATGAGGTTCTTGAGTCATAAGAAAGGGATCCATATTACCTTATGCAAGAGAATGAAAACAATGAGGTTGAGGGATCAGAGATCACCCAAGAGCTCCTCATGCACTCTAATGACGAAATGATAGAATAGTCTATTTTGATTAAGATTTCAGAGAATGATGTTCATCGTATATTCGAAAGACTAATTTGTATTGATTTAAACGATTAAAAAGAATCAGGGATTTGATAAACAAAATAGAATTTTGATATGGGGCTTCAACAAGTGGAAAAAATCATGGAAGAGCATATATAGGCTAGGTACAAGATGGATCTCGGATTCGAGGATCTAATAATGTAAATTCAAACAATTGAGGGTACCTTCATTGAAAAACATCGATTTAAGGTATAAAACTCTAAATGATTTAGTTTTTTAGATAATGGATCAATATTTACTTTTGTGGATTGATTTTCAGGATTCTGAGTATTTATGGTTTCCCACCTTTTCTCTTAAAAGTGCATCTAAAATTAAAAAATTTATTGCTTTGTAGTTAAGTAAAATTGATGACTTTATTGATGCAAATAATATTAAAATATCACTATGAAATTTCTTGAGGAATTTCCTTTTTTCTTTTGTAATACAATAATAAAAATATAATAATATCCAAAATATAAGGATTTATTTCTTAAACAATAAGCACATACTCGTATAAATTAGTAGTCAACTGAATGAGGATACATCACTCTAATTATAATCAATTATGTTGTAAATGTTAAAACAGATTTTCCACTATCACCTTTTGAATTAAACTAAAAAGTAAATATTTGAAAAAATATAAGTATATTCATTTTAATAAAATAATATTATTTTTAACATGGAAAATAAAATTAAACAATAATTGATATATACTCAAAAAATTATTGATATTATTTTATAAAACCGGATTATGGATGAAAAATATTTCCAAACCAAAGAGAGAAATAATGTTTGTATTCCTTTAAAATTATCCTCCATAAATGGGTGTACACATATCGGTAAAAATGAAATTTAACACTATAATATTCATAAATGACTAGTTTAGAAGAGATAATAGTATCTTTCTGTGTGAATGACCATATAATTTCCACATCATTAATTTATGTATAAAATATCCCCACAAACAGTTTCATAGTATGATAAAACCCATGAATTATGTTTGACATGCTTCATATGTGGGAAAAACACTTTTATAGAAAATTGAAATTAAATATTATTCTATCAAAAACAAATTAATACTGATAAAGTAATACATTGTTTAGTTATACCTTCTTATCATCCTTTATAAGAAATCTCTTATTGTCATCATCATTTGGAGTATTAATAGCACCATTTTTCAATGATGTATTGATTCAAAAATTATTGTTTTTATGTATTGACCATGGCTACATAATTCATGAAATTTTAAAAAAATTCATGTGTATTTAATTATTAATGAATATCTACAATATTAAACATTCCATAATCATTAATTTAAAAAGTATTTTAAAATCTCTCATTCAGGTGGTTAAAGTGACCCAAAGAAAAACATGTTGTAAAGACTAAATGAGTATAAACATGATGTATATAAATAAAAATAATATGTCATTTATAATATATTATTCATGTAATGCTTATCATATTTATATTTTATATATAAATTAATTTCATTCCATAAATGTGGTATATTGGATACATAATAAATCCTTCATGGAGATGGTGGTCTGTATGACATAATGAAGGATGCTTCCATTTTTCAAAGATAAAAATGGAAAGGAAATAAGATAATAATATATCACAAAAAAATCATTAACAAACCAATAATATCATATATATATATATATTAAAAATATATCATTATAACCATCCATGTGAGTCGATAATAAAAAAATGAATCACATATTTATGTGGAGGGGGTAGTCAACAAAGATAAAAAAATGAAACTATAATTTAAAATTTGATATAAAGGTGGTGTAAAATGTTATTATATAAAAAAATAAAATATATATATATTTATGGTACTATATTCACTAGGTTTTTATATATATAATTTATTTAGTGGAAGTAGATGAACAAATAATCTCTAAAAGAGTGAGGTAGAACGATTACCTCTTCTTTGAGATGACTCATATGGATAAAGAAATTATCCTTATTAAATTTGTCTTTGGATAATTAATTATTCTTAATAAAAATGGAAATTATTATAGTAAGGCAATTTTTTAGGACATAGATTAACTGATTTCATTAAATGCTTTGATGATGTGAATAAATGAAGTTCCCTTTTTAAAAATGAGGTCTGTGGAAAACATGTAAATACTATAAATATAAATATATAATTTGTTCCCAAATAAAATAAAATTGATCTAATGTTTCATGGAATCTATTAAAAATAGTGTTAGGTTTTAATATAATCAAAAAATTAATTTTTTATATGTTTAGGATTCACTTCATAATTTATTTCTAGGTTTAATCCCCTATTTAACCATGTTTCTTCTTAACTATTTTTTAAAATGATTCAACATATATTATTCAATAAAGTCGCATTAGAAATGATAATTGTATATAAATTAAATATATAAAATAGGATCTCTAATTTAATATAAAAATGATTAATGTTAGTATTTGTATGATTTTAATGTTATTTGAAACTAATATTTTAACATTAAAATGCATTCAATGTAATTTTCCTAACTATTCACAAAACATTAATATTTACTTATCAATATTGAAATTAAATTATTATATAAAAAATTCAAACATGTTTTTTACATTATAATTAAACATTAAATTAGTGGAACCCCATTATTCATCCCTAAATATATGGAAATTATTATCTATTTGATTATTTTATTTTTCTACTTCATGCACTACTATAATCTTAGTATTTCAAGATAGTATGATGAAATTATTTTATCACTAAAAATATATATATAAATTAATATCATAAAAATAAATAATTAATATTACAAGTAACAATTTATAACTACATATATTTTTTGGAGATGGTTCCTTATAAATGACTACTTTTTACATTATACTACTTGAATATTAAAATGAGTGAATATGAATATAAATATAATATCAAAAAATGAATTTTCTTTTGTATAAAATTTATGTTGTAGTTTCCTTTGTTATGTTCTCTTATTTGTATGTTCATATAAGTCACTCTATTTGATGAGAATATTGAAATAAAATGATCATATAAATAAAAATAGTTCGATGTCAGAAAATGTGACATTATAGGGAACATAGGACATAGATCGTCAGGTGGAATACCTATAATAGGATGAGGAATTTTCCAATGATGTTCATGCATGATAATGTTAAATATAAAAGATTAAGAGAATAAATCCAGTAGTTGTAATTCAACAATTTTTTCCATAATTTGATATTCCATTCTATGAATGTGTGTAATCAATCAAGGTAATTAAGATTATTTTTAATGCATGTTATTACTTGCACATAAAGATATTTTTCATTAACAAAAACAATAACAGTTCATGGTGTTGTTGGATTTGTTGGGTATGTCATGAATGTTTTTTTTGTAAAATATAAATTGAAAAAATATTATTCCATTATATAATTATCAATGTTATTATCTCGTCCCTTAAATTGAAATATAATTTTCGTATTAAATTCCATTTCCATAATAAGATAATTTTATTAATGAGATTTATAAAAAGGAATATCAATGAAATTGGTTAATGACGCATATTTAAATCCATAAAAATGGTATATTGATGAAATGGGAACACAATGAGCATTCATATGGGGTTTTTAATGTTCATTAATTATGTTCTTCTTCTTTGGAACCTTGACGTGTTTTATGAAAAAAAACCTAAACGTTAGGCATACCTACCTAAATCCTACAAGAAAGTGTCCAAGAGGGTCGAAAACTATGTGTTTCTTGAATATTAATTATTTTTTATTTAAATTTTATTATTTTAATAAATATTATTCTCAATACTATGAAATAATTTTATTCACATATTTTATGTCACTAATATTCAAAAGGTAATAGATAATAATTATTCACTAAATAAATAATTTCATAAATTTTTATCAAATTGTTATTCACTAGATGTGGATAAAATATTTATTTTATTTATTGAATATTTAATAATTATTTAGTTTCTAGTATGGAAATAAAATATTTGTTTAAGTGAATAATATATTTATATTGTAATTCAATAAATATTGAGGTGTTCAAGAGGACCGAGATTACATCGGGTGAAAATAATAAATTTTTAAGTAAGTAAAATAATATTTATTGTTTTTCATGTTAGATATAACAATAAAATGAAATTATTGTTATTATTATCATATATATTGGATTTTATTAAATATTATAATATTTTTTAAGGTTATGTATAAAATTAAATAATAATTTCACAAAAACCCTTGATTTACATGGTTATGGAAATATTATATGGTTAATTTAAAAATGAAAATTGAGAATAATTGAGTAAAATAAACATATATAAATAAATAAATATCTACCTATCATGAATTCCAAGAATATTCTTATCATGAATGAAAGGAATAACTTTAATCCCCAAATAACATGAATTGATCATGAAGAATAATGAATGAAATTTGATTAACCATACAAGCACTTGGAAATTATTTTTCATTGAATTGAGATCAAAATACAACATGTAAATAAATGATAGTGGGTTTCTAGACATGAATAAATATAGTGGAATGAAGTTAATCTGAATGTTTTCTTGGAATATCATAAATTTCAATGAATAAATAATCCTAAGATGATGTATTCATTTAATCATAATATAAATATTTTAATGATAAATTTATTTTTTAATAAATCCTCTATCGATGTTTGGAAAAAATATATTAAAATAAATATGAATTTCACCCCACCCAGTGGAGGTTCCACTAAACCCAAAACCTTCAATGGGTATCATAATTTTCATGTTCTAAATTTAAAAATATTTATTTAATTATTGATCAATATATGTAATTGTACTTGAATTTATCATTTCTTATTTTATTTATTTATTAAAATATAAATTAACATGTTTTTTAGGTTTTATCATTATCCTGAAAGATTGCTAATTTATCATGTTAATGAATAAGTGAATAATATATAAATATTCCATTGAGAAGTATCAAGGAATATGGTCGTATTGGATGGGATTAAATATCGTGTAGCCCGAGCACGTGTCATGTTCCAATGTGTACTACACGAAGTCAATTATTGGGATACACGACACTGTGATCCATAATGACTTGTGTTGAATTTATTTCATACTACATTTTACTAAGCCAATATGTGATAGAACATGTTGGATTACATGTAATATATCTGGCTTAAACAATGCATAGTCTACATTGGTTAGAAGGGAAATATTCAGAATCTATGTTGCCATTATACACGATCACACCCCGTGAGATTTATATCCAAGATAATTAATAATATATATGACATGTATGTTGTCTACAATTTATTTAACTCATCATTTAATGTCTCCAAAATACATTTTGATCCATACAATGAGTTATACACAAACAAGATATTTGTTATACCAGGCATAGAGATGGTCAATACACGTCATGTAGTCTCGACTGAATAACAGAAAGAGTTCTCCAGTGGGTAGTGCTGACTCATATAGAGTGTGATAAAAAATATATAGATATCATGTAAACACCATGTAGTTCAAGAAGGGTATGTGAGTTAATCCCGATATTTGTATTTATGGTACAAGATAACATATAAACACTATGTGTAGATCGTATATACATGGCATGTATTCAGTGAATAAAGAATAGAAATAAATTACATTAAATTTAAAATTTCATAATTAAAACCATATATTATTTATTGGAATACTTTTTCTGTTTGAAAACATATTAATGTTTTTATATAGTTTTTATGGATTACTGAATTTAATGTAATAAATCTGTGATTTTTTGTTCTTTCTTTTAATACTCATTAATTCCATTAATGATCGAAATCCCCATATAAATATGGATGTTAATTTAGTGGATATGGAATTAATTAATAAATTAATAAATTAATTCGTTCAAGATTTTTTTCATTATAATAAATAACTCATATAATGTAATGTCAACTGGTTTACATTTGTGTATATGTTTCATGTATAGTCATTCATGATCTTTAGAGAGGCATATATATGTTTTGTATATTTTAATTTAATTTATTCAATGATATTGAAATTATTTAATTATAAATTAAATATCATGGAAAGTGTTTCATCTCTCCTTCAATTAAAATATATGACCTTTGCATCTAATGATATTTATCTAGTTTCCCATAAATAATACATTAGTTATCATAATTTGTGGGTGGGTAATAAATACATGTACTTAATGCAGTATCCCATAGTGTGTGGAGGTGGTTGAAGATGGAACTATATTTTTTCAAAATCTGGTGACACACAGGTGGAGAAGTGGAATGTATCAACTCATGTTAATACATGAAAAAAGAAGAAACTCACTTAGCTCATAGGTTCATTTCATTTCCTTTCCATATATAAAATTTTCTCATATGCAATTGATTATTTAATAGGTATATTTTTTATTTATAACTATATTTTTATTTTTTAGAGATGATTGATTTCAATATCAATAATAAAATTATTAATGTGCATTGATAGAATTTAAATATATATATACATATTATAATTAAATTTTTTATCCAACATGGTGTACTAATTATCTTAAACACACTAAATATTAAAATGCCAGGTAAATTATAAAAAGATATAATTTATTCATAAAATATTAAAATATTTCAAATTTACATTAAGATATATAATATATTCCATTTCTTGATTAGGATTGAAACCATTTAACTATGTGTTTACATTGGAAATTTCTAGAAACATAATTTAATCATGGTTTCCACATTAGGTTTTTCATATTACATAATTGAACGTAAATTTAATTCAACTTCAAATGTCTATTTAATAAAAAATTTAATGATATTTTTAAAGAAATACAAGTATAGATTTCATGATGTTGGAGTATTCTTAATGAATCATGGATTTGGAAGACTACATTTGAAAATACCACATAACTACATACCTTTCTATGATATCAAGGGCCAAAGTATGGATTATAATGAAAATAAATCTATATCGATGCTAAAAACACATGAAGCTAGATAATCCATCTTCAATGATGAGGGATAATAATATTTGATAATATAGGTGGATAATTAATAAAATTATTTATTATTATTTATCACATAAAATATATCCATGTAAATCACTATCCATTTTTTATATATTACCAAAAATGGAAATAAAAAAATTATATTAGTGAAGTCATTCTATAACTCTGGTTATGTACCTAAAAATAAACTTTGTAATATAAGGTATATTATTTTTTTAAAATCATTTTTGTAACATCACAAAGATTTATCAAGGGAATTCCACTCTTATAATTATTACTTAGAGTATAATCTCATTTGGAGCACAATGACACATTTTGACACTAAATAATATGTGATCATTAAACGTAATTATTCCACTTCTATGTTTTGATTTTAAAAAAATATAAATTCCCAGTTGTGATCAGAATGATGTTTTTAGTCCAACAGGAATAACTTAATTTCTGGTGAATAATAACATACCCTTGGAAATAGTAACCAACCCTTATGAATAGTAAATATTCCAATATAAGAGTAACCCTATCAATGAATAATTAAAAAAAATTTGGCATCTTATAAGTGACAATTTAACTATACTAAATGTTTTGGTATTTTTGTAAATTATAAATAAATAAAAATATTTAATTAATTAATTTAAAAGAAAAATTATTTCAATTAAAATGTGATCATAAATTAAAAAATCTATGTATTATAGTTTTATGATAATTATATATGACCTTATGTAATTTTTGAATGCACTATACAATCAGTTTTAATTTTAAAAACTATATTTTTCATGAAAATTATGATTTTAATTTAAATATTTAATTATCATATTTATAAAAAAAATTCAAAAATTGACTTCATTTTTGGATTCAATATGTTGATCAATGGTTGGGTGAATTTTTGGGATCATTCTTAAATACTTTAATGTTTATGAATAATGAGATACCGTAATATACAAAAATATGCTAAATAAGCTAATTATAGAATATTACATGATGTTCTGCTGATATAAGACAAATTAGTTCGGTTTAAAAGGATAGAAATACTATTAATGGTTTTTTCATACTCACTATTACTTGTGTAGTGGGTAAATATTAAACTAATAAATTTTATAATGAGAAAACCCTTCTCCCCTCTACTATAAATACCACCTTTCACACCAACATTTACTCAAACATCTCAAACTTCAATCCCTATCTAAACTCTAACAATTAATCTTCTATAGCCCTCCCCCACATACAAGGGATTATATTCTCATAAAAATACCAATCTGAGGTCCCATAAAGAGGATCTCAATCAGATGATTCAAGAGTTTATTTCTCTCCTGCTTTTCGTTTAAATTCCTTTAAATTTAATGTTCTTTTATTATTCTCTACCCACCTATAATCATCCAAATGTTATGGTAAATCCTGTATCTTAAATATAATATAATGTTATGATACTATTGGGATATTATACCATCCAACCCCCTTTAATATTCTTTTTATTTTATAAAAGAAAATGTTGTTTGTGATGTTTTAATAAATCACCTTCAATAATCACATGTTTTCTTTTTTACATTCCACCCATCAGATCATGTCATGAAACCATTTTTATGGTTTAAAAAAAATATTATATATGTTTTTTTTCTGTTTAATTTTATGAATCTAAATTATGTACATGTTACTAAAATATTAAACAAAACAAGTTCTTTGTGGTCTAAAAACCGCCCAAATTAACCCTAACAATCATCTTATAATTCTTATCTTATGATTCATCCTTATGGAATATAATAAAATAATATATAAGATAATATTAACCTCAATAATTTAATGAATAACTTGAACGATATGTTATGGATTTATATCCTTGTTCTACAGAAACATCAATTTATGAATGCATGTAAACCGCTCAAGAAAACCATAAAAATTATCATTCTTGAACAATGATTTTATACTCTATAACTAATCCAAATGCCCATAAAATAACATAATTGAACCATTCTGAAAAATATTCATATACACAAGGTTCTATAATTTTCAATTAATTAATCTAATGTGGTTATATATAACATTAAAGTGAAGAAATCTTTCAGATACAAGGTAAGGGGAAAATCTCAACCCAAACGTTCATTTTTCAGGTGATTCCTCATTCACTCCATTTTTTGGTATGGTCATTCGTTGAAAATAAATTTTTCAACATTATCATACCTTTTGGAAATATACATGTTTTATACTAAAATTTATGTCAAAAAAATGTATTCCAAAAGAACTCTTCTTTCAAAAACACACCTTTTACATCTCACTCAAGGTTGATGGATATCATATCAAGTATTTTATTCCCAATTTATTTTGGGAGCCCAATGATTATGAATGTGTTCTTAAGAGATGAAAAATATTACTTTCTATGGGTTATTAATTTATATTTTTTATATATTTTTATTAATTCGTGCAAGAAAAATGGTAATTTTATGATGTGATGGGAGCACCCGTATTTATATAGCACAATATGAATGTTTCAATGTAACGGGTGCACCGAATATTATACAATGCACCAATGTATTTAGTAAAGTGATTAATCTCATTAGTTAACATGAAATAATGTGTGAACAAGATTCTAACTTTTTTCTAATGTATGTGTGGTAGTTAGCTTCTAAGACATGATGTCCCATTTTTATGAATTACCACATTTTAAGTCTCTTATTAATTCTTCCTCCCAGGTTCTTGATCATTTGCATAAGCTATGGTTATGCTCACACATTGTTATATTATTATTATATATCCTCTTATCGGGATTTTTTATCACCCCTTTTGATGTATATCGTCTGGTGACTACATGTACTAAAGAGATGTTAAGTGAAAATAAGAATCTAGAGAGAAAGGAATTTATTAAATGTTTATGCTTGATGTTGTAATTTTTATGAATGTTCTTAGTTTTCCCAAGACACTAAATATTTGTATCATCTATGTGTAATAATATTATTTTTATTATCATTAAGATGATTTAATGGTAATTTATGAAATGGTGGAGTCTCTATAATTTGTTTTAGAGTAAATTATTATTTAATTTGTAAATTATGATTAGTGAAACCTAGAGAAAAACCTCTAGCATGAGACTAAGAACAGATATAAACCTATGAATCTTTACACGGGGATCTCATATGTTATGATTTTAGTATAAATCATACTCATTAATAGGTTATTCATGATATTTTGACTTATGTTTTTTTCTAGACTTTTCTATTATAGAAAATGGTGGGAACCAAGAGAATCTAGGACAACAACTTGTGTGAGGGCCAATGCAACGATTTCCTGAAGGACATCCCCATTGATTTGAGAGGTGGAGTTAAAAACATCATGGCTATCCATACCCAACTATATCAGGTTATGTACAATAAACATAAAAATGGGAAACATCCTCCTTCAACAAAGAGGGAGAAACTGGCTATCAAATGTTTTTTGCGGATATAACCATCCACATTTAGTGGATCTTCTGATCTAATAGTTGCAGAATAGTGTGTCAACACCATAGATAAGATCTATTTTGTGTTTCACTATTCTTAGATGGAGAAGGTGACACTAATAATTTATCGTCTAGATGGATAGGTATATCAATGGTGTTCTTTGATTAAGAATACCAAGCCAAGGGAGGAAATTGAATAGATGCAATCGGAAGACATTAAGATAACACTTCATAAAAATTATTTCCCTAGTACACTTTTCATGGAGATAGAGAGAGAACTCATAGAGCTGAAGAAATAGTAATGATAATTTTTGACAAACTACGAAAAAAATCATAATGCACAAAAGGTACGCATAAGTTGGTGTTATCTACAATGATAGAAAAATTGATATATTATTTAGTGGATTAAAACCACACCTTTGAAAGGCTCTTTCAATTACAGACTCTGGGAGTTGTGAAGTAGTTGTTTTATGTCATATCAAAGTGAATTGGAGTTTAGAGAATGGTCACATGGCTATGGTGATATGAAAACAAATATGGAATTTCTTGCTGGTTGATCTAATGAAAAAGGTGTCAAGAAAACACAATGACCCACATGCCAAAAATGTTGGAAGTTAATCCATGGGAACTACCTCAATAGAATGGGGTAGTTCTTTAAGTGTGGGATGGAAGGAAACCATACTCAATAGTGTCGAAAGGACATGAAAGGGAAGGAAAGTGTAGATATTGAAATGAGATAACCACCCTTGGTTTAATGATATAACTATAGGGATTTAGGGAACAATGAAAACTAGTGCACTATACCTCGAGTTCTTGAGGTTAATCAACGTCATTAGCCACTAAAGCCACTAGAACAAGGTAAATATTACACTATCACTACCGTGGAAGTGGATAATGATAATGAAGTCATATAATGTACAATTTATATTCACTCAAGAATGGAAATGTCCTTATTTGATTATGGTTGTTGGCATTCTTTTATATCATGCAAGTTTTCTAGAACAATAGAATCGAATCCCTGAAACCATGAGGTAGAGAGATCTGTAAGAACAACAATTGCTGAAATCATTGAAACCTAAGGGTTTTAATCTTCTCATGTTGGCATATGTGAGAATATTCTTCTAGTGAATCTTATAATACTTCCCTTGGAGAAATTTTATGCTATAATGGGAATGGATTGGATCTTGTTATATAGAGAACATATCAACAGTTGGGAGAAGGAAATATCTTTTCATATTCCAAACCATCACATTCTCCTCTAAAAATGAAGTAATATCATGAATCTCCTTTATTATATCCTTCAATTGTGAGGGTGTTGATTCCCTAGGAAGAAGCATAACTTTCCCCAGTGGTTGAGACAAAGGAAAGTACCAATCTTGTGGCAATGCCAATCTTGAGTGAATACGGTGATGTATTTCCCAAAGAGTTACCCAGAATTCCACCAGATCATGAGGTTGATTTCTCATTTTAACTAATACATTATGCTACTCCTATCTCAAATTGTCCCTATAGGCAGGATCATGTCAGACTGGATTAGATAAAAAATCATTTTCATGAGCATATAGACAACGTGTTCATATCATCTAGTAAATCACCTTGGGGTGCACTAGTGATCTTTGTGAATAAGAAGGATAGAACAATGAGACTGTTTATTGATTATTAGGAACTCCACAAGATCACAGTAATGAAAAATTATCCTCTTACATGGATTTAAGACGTGTTCAATGACTTAAGAGGATCACAATAATTCCAAAAGGTGGATCATCGTTTTGGATATCATCATCTATAGGTGAATAATGAAGATATTAGGAATACTAACTTCTATATAATGTATGGGCACTATGAGTTTCTAGTGACACCCTTCAGACTTACTAATGCCCCTCCAATATTTCTGGATTTGATTAATAGAGTATTTATACATTACCTCAAAAAATTTGTGGTAGATTTTATTTAATATATTCTCATATACTCCAAGAGAAATGAGGAATATGAAGAACATCTAGGACTTCTATTTGTGACGTTGATAAAGGATATGTTATACACCAAGATCAACAAGTGAGACATTTGGATGAATCATGTCTTGCTCCTGTGAAATGTGATCACAAGTGAGAAAATTTATGTAGACCCTTCAAAAGAAAAGGCGATTGGGGAATGGTAGATGACCTCTAGTGTCACTGAAATCCATAGTTTTTTTGGACTCATTGGGTACTACTGATGTTTTGTGAGAACATTATCACAATTGTCAAACTCGCTAACTAGGTTAACAAGGAAAGTGGTATTGTATGTCGGGAAGGAAGAATGTGATGGAAGCTTCAAGTATCAATTAAGAAGGCTTATCACTGCAACTGTACTGACACTACTGAAATGTAAAGATTGTGATTTGATATAATGTGATGATTCAAATAATGGATTGGGATGCATAGTCATGAAAAATTACAATTTGATAACCTACGCCTAATGGCAGTTGAAAATCTAAGACCGGAACTACCCGACGCATGATCTAGAGTTGGGAGCTGTGATTTGTTACATTGAAAATATGATGTCACTACCAATATGGTGAGAAGTTTTACATATACTCTGAACACAAGAGCATTATATATATATTCATTAAAAGGATATCAACATGCATCAAAGGAGATGGTTGTAGCTAATCAAGGATCACAAATTGGTCAATTCACTATCATCCTAGAGAGGCCAACAAGGTAGCTGATTCTCTATGTAGGAAAGAACCTACTAATCTATCCATGTTATAGATTGAGAATGATCATATCTTCTTGGATATGAAAACGATGTATTTAAAAATCAAAAGGTTCTGAGATATATACTACCTTTCCCAAATGATTGCACAACAGTCATTCAATAGAAGATTATGGAAGCACAAAGGGGTGATGTATATATACAAAAGAGGGTGAATGTAGTAAAGAAAGGGAATCTATAAGAGTTCCATATCGACGATGATGGTGTGATTTTTTTGGAACACAACTTTGTGTGCCTTCATCGCCCAGGATAAAAAGAAGATATTTGTTTAATGCAAATAGATCAAAATTCTCTATACATACTTGGAGTACCACGATGTACTGTGATATTTTAGAACACATCTAGTGGATGACATGATGAAGGAGATTGCGTAATATATTTCAATGGTCTTGGTATGTCAGCTATTTAAAGAAGAGGGAAAAAGTCCAAATGGATGATACAACAATTTCCTATACCCATATAGAAATGGGAGAAAGTAACTACGGACTTTTTCATAGGTCTCTCGAAGCTGTCGAATGGAAAAATGCGATATGGGTTATGGTGGACCGACTCACCAGGACTAACCATTTTATCGCTATTCGGGAAGACCTCTCACTTGAACAACATTCAATGATTTGTGTGATGGAAATGGTGAAACTGCGTGGAGTTCAACTATCAATTGTCTCTGATCATGATCCAAGGTTCACATCTAAATTCTTGAGGAGATTCAACATGATTTGAGTACTAAGTTAAATTTCATTTTGACATATCCCTCCCAAAACTGATGTCCAATCTTAATGTACTATTCAGACTCTTGAAGATATACTATGATCCTGCACTCTCGAATTCAAAGGCAGATGGAATCAACATCTCCCATTTTTGTCTTCTCATTCAAAAATTGCTTCCACTCGAGTATTCATATGGCTTCGTATGAATATCAGTATGGGAAGTGATGTAAAACTCCAACCTGTTGGGATGAAGTTGTAGAACTAAATCTACATAGACCAAATCTTGTGCAAGAGATGAATGGGAAATTTCAAGTCATCCAGAAACACATAAAAACTTCTCAAAGTCTGCAAAATATTTTTGTTGATAGTCATCGAAGGGATATGGAGTTTGATGTTGGAGATGATTTCTTCCTTCAAATATCACCATGGAAGAGATTCATGTAGTTTGGAACGAATGGGAAGCTAAGTCGGTGGTACATTGGCCCTTTGAGATCCTTGAATGAATAGGTGTCATGGCCTATCGGCTTGCACTTCCACCTAATATGGATCGTGTTTATGATGTGTTTCATGTATCACTCTTGAAGAAGTATGTACCTGATCCCTCAAATTTACTGAACTCAGAGGTGGTTCAGTTGGAATATGATCTCTCTTTTGAGGTGTAGCAATTGATGATTTTGGATTGAAGAGATAATGTTCTATGAAAAAAGACAAGCCACCTTTTCAATGTGCAATGGAAGGATCATAAGTTTGAAGAATCTACTAGGGAACTGGAGGAGGTGATGAAGGAGAATTACCCTCACCTGTTTGAGTAAAGTGAAATTTCGAGTGAAAAATTTCATAAGGGGGCATGAATGTAACAACCCAGAGTTTTATCGATGGAATTACCATCTTTTAATTATTCCTTATAGTATAATCCTATTAGGTAGAACAATGACATATTATGATAATAAATACTATATGATCATTAAACATAATTTTCCACTTCTATTTTTTGGATTTCGAAAATCCGACAAACACAGTTATGATCATTAATATGTCTGATGTTTGATAAGGAAAATGTATTTTTTGTTGAATAGTAAACTACCCTTTTGAATAGTTACATACCCATATAAATATTATGTCATCCAAAATATGAGTAACCTTAAAATGATTGATTAAATAATATTTCGGCATCTAATAAGTGAAAATTTGACCATAGTAAATGTATTTGTATTTTTGTAAGTCATAATTAAAAAATAATAATTATTTACATAATTTAAATGAAAATTAATTTTTTTAAACATGTTCGAAAATTATCAATTCAATGTCTTATTGTTTTGAGACAAATTTATACGAACTAAGGTAATTTGTTAAAGCATTATAAAATCATTTTTAATTTTAATTCTGTATTTTTCAAGTAAATTATGACATTAATTGAATATTAAAATAATCATTTTCAAAAATTATTTCAAAAAATGGACTTCATTTTTGGATTCTACGGGTCAAAAAATGGTTGGGGTTAATTTTTTGGATTTTTCTAAAATACATGATTTTTTGATGTATAGTGAAAATCCATAATTTATCAAATTAGCTAAATAAGCTAATTATAGGGTCATGCATGATTTTCTTCTAATGAAAGCCAAATTGGTTTAGTTTCACATGATAAAATTACTTTTCTTGGTCATAGAAGACTCTATATTCCTTGTGTTGTTGGGAAATAAACAAATAATTATTTTTATATTGAGAAAACCCCTCTCCCCTCCACTATAAATACCACCCTTCACACCCTCAATTACTCACACCTCAAAAACTTCAATCATTATCTATACTCTACCAAATAATCATCTCTAGACCCTACCCCAATTCCATGAGCTTCGGGTCACATAAAAAGAACAAGCATAGTTCCCTTAATTTGGATATTAGGAGGAGGATTCAAGAGGTTATTCATCTCCCTATTTTTCTTCAATTTCCTTTCAATTTCATGTTCTTTTTTTATTCTCTCCCCACCTATCCTCATCCAGATGGTATGGTAAGTCCATTATCATAAATATAATGTTACATTTGTATAAAAATGATGTATTATAACATCCATACACCTTCTCCTCTTCTTTATATTTTATAAAAAAACATTGTTTGTTAGGTGTTAATATATCACCTTCAATAACGACATGTTTTAATTTTCTATTCTTTCCTTTAGATACAGTCATGATACAATTTTTATAACTTAACCACAATATTTTATAATTATTATTTCTTATTTTATGTTATGGAACTAAATTTTGTACATATAACTAAATTATTAAACAAAATAAGTTTGTTGTGGTCAAAAAAAGGAAAAATTAACCCAAAATATCATATTTTTATTCTTATCTAATGATTCATCCACATGGTATATAATATAATACATTATAATATAATTTTAACTTATTTAGTATCATTAATAAAATTAAATATATGTTATTATTTTTATCCATGTTGTACACGAACATCCATTTATGAATACATAGGAACCGCTCATGCAAACCATAAAAATGAACATTCCTAAACTATGTTTTTAATCACTATAACTCATCCAAAAACCATTAAATAACTTAATGGAATCATAATGAACCATGATCATGTAAAAATGGTTCATGAATTGTCCATTAATTAATCTAATGTGATTATATATGAGACTAAAATAAAGAATGCATTTGGATACATGGTAAGTGGAAAATATCAAACCCAACTTTCTTTCTTCAGGTTCTCCCACATTCAATCCATTTTTCTATGGTCACTCCTTAAGAATCATTTTTTCACCATTATATAACCTTTTTGGGATATAAATTTCTTCTAATAAATATTATGTCAATCATGTGTTTTTCTAAACAACTCTTCTTTCCAAAACACACATTTAGTTCTAACTCAAGGTTAATGGTTATCATATAAAGTATGTTATTCCCACTTAATTTTGGGAGACCAATGTTTATAAATTTAATCTTATATTTTGAAACCCATTCCATTGCATGGGTTATTAATGTATATTTTTGATATATTTTCATTTTGGCATGCTTGATAAATGAAGAAGTTATAATGTTATAGGTCCACCCGGAATTATATAGCGCAATATGAATGTTTTAATGTGACAGGTGTGCTCGGAATTATACTATGCTCTAAATCATTGGTTAAAGTGAATAATAAAATGAGTTAATGTTAAATTATGAGTCAAAATGATTCTATATTTGTTAACAAGTATGTTCGGTAGTAAACCACTAGGAAATGATGTTTCATTTTTATGCATTTCCATATTTTATGTCTCTTATTAAATATTTCTCTGATGTTCAAAATCCTTTGACTATGTTATGTTTATGCTCACCCATTGTTATATTTTCCTTATATATCTTATTACTTGTCATTTATATCACCCATTTCGATGTATATCCTTAGGTGACTACATGCATTATAGAGAGGTCAACTTCTAATAGGAATCTAGAGGAGAAGGAATTAAATAAATGATTATGCTTGATGTTGTCATTATTATGTATGGTCCTAATTTTACAATGACACTAAACAATTGGATCCCCTATGTGTAATAATATTATGTTTTTACCTTTAATATGTTCAAATTGTTTGTTTTGAAAATATGGAGTCGCAATAATTATTAAATGGAAAAATTTATTATGTGTTTGAATCCCTATTTCTTGTTTTCCACCCCAACATATGAGAAAAGGTATAATGAATTCCTATTAAAGATATGTTAAAAAATATTACAATATATATTGTATTATATTATCTATAATGTTTTGAGAGTTGGCAGATGAATATAATGAAATTAATTATTATAATATACTAAGTCATCTAGAATATATTTATATTTATATTTAAAGTATTGAAAAAAATAATATTTATATTGCAGTGTATCTATTTATAGAAGAAAAATGAAACCATTATTCTAATCATGATTTCAAAAAGATGGGTAATATTGATCATTCAGAGAAATTATTACACCACATGATAAAATTATTTTCATTAATCTTTTCATAAAATACATAGCACATATATTATCATTATATTACAATTCCTAGTGAAACTAGATCGATAAGCCAAGGATGATTATTTTGTAAATACTTCACCATGAAGATTAGGATTGATTGAAATTTGATTCTCCAAACCCATTCAAGAAAATATTGAAAGAAAATTTTTATGATCCAATGGATATTATAAATCCAATAGACCTGTTATGGTTTCCTTTAAAGTGAAATAATATTCAATGGAAAAATAATCAACATGAATCTATATTATCATTACATGGAGTGAATATAAATTGGAAAATAAATTGGAATAAATGAAGAATTTTAAATGAAATATGTTAATCTTAACTTATTATGGAATGATATTTAATTTTCTGGTATAAAATAAAATTAGTTGACCAATTTATACCTACAAGAGTGTGTTGTTCTGAATTGAGTTATGAAACTAGATATGCAAATATACTATTTATCATGTTTTAGATAAAGATTTTTTTTTAAAATAGAACAACACAAAACATGTATAGTTGCATAGAAAAGACCATGTGAACTATTATAAATCTAATGGTAACATTATTTACATCATGATATTCATTTAAGAAATTATTTAAATGATTAGTCATGTAAACTGGTGTACATGATTAAGGAATCTCTTTGACAGCTTGTTGGAAAACATCTTATCCAAGTATTAATTAATAATATATATGTTGTAAAGGTAATAAGAAACAAAAATATCAATATAAAAAACATTTTAATGATAGTATAAAAATAAATATCTATTGTGAGCATTATGTTTATTTTAAATCATCCATTTTTTCATCCATAATATTTTTAAAAAATAGATTTGCATCAATAAAATTGTATACAAGATAAATATTTTAATTAATATCATATCGATTGTGAAATGAAAACCATCAATTATGACAATATCCTATGTGTATTTTGAAAACTATTTGTTTAATGTTTTCCACATCTAAAAATGTGCATAAAAAAATCAGATGATTCTCATTTCAAAATCTTATGGCTATTGAGGATATTAATATGTATACCTGATCAACATGATTTCCATTATGTAATACTATCAATTTGAGGATAATGGTAGAAAACCTAACTTTTAGAAGATATGGCTCTTGATGCACATGAGTTTACATAAGAATACTAGACTCGAAACTGCTTAGTGTGAGGTGTGGTCCTGAGGCACATAAATTATTTTAATTTATTACCACATAGATGTGTAATCTTCAACTAGGTTGTTGATAAAAGTATTATTATGTTGGAATAATTATTCCAACAATGTATATGTAAATTGTTATATGATAAGGTTAATATGTATATATTATTTCAAGAAATTGACTCTAGCTATCAATATTTTGGGATGCCATGTATTGAAGGTTTCTATTCCATGGTATGGTTTTCTGATTATTTAAGTGAAAATATATATGGATAGTAAAATATGGTACTAAAAAGAATGATTTATTTATGAATGGACATGTATTTGAAAAACCCTAAACAACAATCATCATAAATAATATACATTACGAATTCGACTTTTTAAATGATTTTTTATATTATCATCATATTGGGATTGAGATTTTCAAGGAGTGTTCTCATTGAGTAACATTTACCTTTTATTTCAATATGCCATTAAAATAGGATTCCATATGGTATATGTATACTAGGAATAACTATGAATTGTATGTGGCACCGTTAATTTTCATTAAGATATGATAATTATGGGATTAAAAATGATTAAATCATACATAGTGGTCATCGATGATTTATATTAGAACTAATGAGTGACATATGTCTCTATCTTATTAGTGGTATAGTATTTATTTTTCAAGAGAGGTTTGTTGATTGCATGTTGTAAAAAAATTAAGTATTCTACCAATTTGATAAGAATAAAAAATTAAATTTCTCATTGTGTAAATTAATGGAGAAAAAATATTCTAAAGAAAAAATATCAACAAGATAGATTCATATGTTTTATCAATATTTTCATATTATAAAAATTAACTATGTATAGATGAATATAATTTAAAACAATTCTGTTCTAATTTTTTTCAATATAAATCTTTATAAAAAGTGCATGTCAATAGAGAGAGATTAATGATACTAATATCATTTATCAATATTAAGTGGTGATAACTTAAATCATGTACCATGATATATAAAAATGTTTGATATTAAAAAATAATGATTCATACAATGTAAATATCAAAAGGATCCAACATAACTACATCAAATTATAGTCAAAACTATTTGATATTAAATTTCAAAGTTGAAATGGATGAGTTCTTCATGTCTGGAAATGTCTGAATAATAGAAATGAATTGAACTAAACACATTTATCCTTTTAATTCAATTTTATGATATATCACAGAAAAGTATAATCTAATATGAAATAAAAACATATTGTATCTAATGGTTTCCATATATACTATATCAAATTATAGTGAAAATATAGCATGTCTTATGATGTTTATTAAATGAATCCATGTTCCACTTTTTGGTTATAAAAAATAGATATATTTACCATTTTATTATAATATTTGACTACGGATTTAGTCCAGAATATATGATTTTGACATGGGAAAAATAGGTGGATATTGAGGTATATAACTACATGAGTGATTTTCTCCAGAATGTAAGGTTTTTGTAAACTAATTCACCACTAAAACATGTGGCCTTAAACATCTCGAGTTGTAAAAACACGATTGTCCTATAAAATGTAGGCATACATAGTAGAATCGTATTCTCATGTGTGGACTAATATGTTATACTTAGTTTCCTCTAGTGCGGGTGGGAGATTAATGGAGTGGGTTCTAATGAAATAATATCTTTTTAAATTATATTACCTGAATATTGAAATTTTTTAATATTAAAATAAATATTACAATACATATATATTGTATTCTACATTAACATTGATGAGAAAATAGCATTGAGTGTCTATCACATTAATAAGGTCATATAATTCAAACTCTAAGATGAGAACCTGAAAATTCAATGAATATAATCATGAAATAGTTTTATAGTCAGATAACATTATATGATATGGGAAATAGTATATAGATAATCATGTGTGATTAATCGTAAGTATATAGGGTTTTATCTCATGACATTCGGACATTGAAATATCTATGATGATAGATTATGCTAACAAATATGCTAGTGTGATCTGGCAATGTAATGGGGGAAATCGGATACTCTTATAAATTTGTTTGAGTAATGGTCCTAAAACAATAATATTATTTTTAATATATGTTGAGAAAAACACACTTAGATTTATTTCATAAACCATAATGATATCATTTTTTTCCATTTCTGGATATGGTTAGTGCATCAAAACTGAAATATTGTTAAATAATAAGTTGAGGAAATATTTTTCACTTCTATCATTAATGAATGTGATATATCATCCCTTTCATTGAAATATTAAAATCACATTAAATCCCATGACCCTGAAATAATGATTTTTGTTTTAGATAGTCAGTAAAAGATTAATCAATAATGAATATTAATGAAATTTAGGTACAACATGGTTGATGAGCTATTAAGATAAGGGGTTTATATTACATAGTGAGTATTCATACGTGGTTGTTTATGATTGGATATTAAGTTCATTTTCTTGGGTTCCTTGAAGCATTTCTGGAAACTAATCTTGGAATTTGGGCTTACATTACAAATTAAAATGACAAAGAATCTTAGAGGGTCATGAAATATGTTTTTAGGTTGATCTCGGTTATAATCAATATTAATTTATCTATTAGAATAAATATTGATCTCATGACTATGGAATAATTTTATTTATGTTTTATTTGTTTCTAATATTCACTATGAGAAAAAAAATTATTTATTCCTAAAATAAATAATTTATTTAATTAAATGAGTATTTGATAAATATTTATTCTCAAGATTTTGGAAAAAAATATTAACATTATTTATTTAAAATTTAATAAAAAATTATTAACTAGTTTGTCAATAAATTATTTATTTAATTGAAAAAATAGTTATTCATGAATTTAATAAATTCTAGGGAGTTCTAGAAGACCATGATCATTTCTGGGGAGAAATATTAACTTTTAAGCCACTGAAATAACAATTATCATTTCATGAGTTATAATATTCCTTTGAATAAGAATTATATTATCATTATAATATGGTATAGAATTTAAAAAAATTGTAATATTATTTAAGGGAAATTATATAATTTTTTTTATCATAAAATATATGTCTATAAATATATGGTTATGTCTATTGTGTGGGGTTTATAAAAAAATGGATAGAGAATTATTGCACAAATAAATTTCAATTCTATGTCAATATGAAATTTCCTTTCCCCTACCTTTAAGCGTGAGAAGAACACCATCAAGCCTAAAGGATCTTATAATAATCAAGATGATCAATTGAATACATTTTATTTGTCACACTAAAATAAGGAAATAAATCATGTTTCTTGGGGGTGAAAGGATAACATGTGGATATCCTGTAATGACCCACCAATTCTGATTGGCTTGAGAGTACAACAAGTCATTAGAAGGCCTTCAGTGACAACCCCAAGATGCCCAAGGCTGGCAATAAATGCTGAAGGGTTTCAAATACTATTGGGGGATGATTTCCCATTTAAAAAATAAACCAATAAACCTACCAACCATAACCAAATATTAACTATATGATGCAAGAAAAAATGGAAGATAACTCAACAACTTCATGTATCTCACAACAAAATCAAATTAAGAAACATCAGAATAAAAACAATGAATCAATGTAGACGGTAGATAAACCACACAGGACTCTCCAAAGACCTCAAGACTCCATTCTCAAGAAGCTGCAAGATCAAAAATCTTCGAAGATCCCATATATCATGAGTTAGAGGTAAACACATGTGAAACATTACCTTTTCCCCTGTCTTGGAAGATAGCATCTGCAAAAGCACCAATGTGCCAAAGAAAGGGTGAGTATAAAACTTAGTAGGTTTTCCCCCAACGAATTCCCTACACACGCCACTATGATAGATGATTTAGAAACAATTATATAAAATAGTTTATATAAAAAAATGACTCAAAAATTTTTATAACTAAATATAAACAAGTTTCCAAAACCATTCATTACCAAAACCATACAAGTGCAATTGAAACCAATTTTCCCAACAAGTTATTTTTTCTAGAAAAACAACTAAACAATTATTATAACCATTTCACAATATCCCATTATCAGTACACCCAACCATTCCTCAAACCCTTGAAACCGACCATGCATTCTACGTTATGACAGTTCCATATTCACGAGCGGTTTCTCGTCGATACACCAAGTCGTCACATGGTAATTTTTCCCCATGTGACATTAACCCTTTGGAACGGAGCACAAGGTCATATTTCAACCAAACCCCATGTATGAAATTACCATGTGCCATAAATTATTTGGAACCATGCACAATGTCATATATCAACCAAGCCCCGTATATACAACATGAACACACACCACATATTCCCAAATATCATTCCAAAACAACCCTTTCAATAAAAACATCTTTTTATTGAAAACTATTACCGTGAAAACCATTTCAATGCCAAACAATTTCATTTCCAAACAATTTCAATAAAAATCCATTTTTATTGAAACCCATTTATATTGAAAACCACTTTTTCCTAAAAAATTTATCAATTCATGAAGATCTATAATTTAAAATCATCATTTTAAATTCATGAAACTAAACCCCCTTTGATCAAATATTCACCAAGATCACACAATTTCACAAAAACCATAAATCATAACTAATAAAGATTTTTCCACGTGTTTCACAATCAATAAACCAATTTTAATCTATTAAAATTAATTCTATCACGTGTAGATGAGAGTTAAGCCACGTACCTCGATGGTTTGGACGAAACACTGACAACAGACGAAGAACACATAAGGAAGAGTGTCGATTCTCCAGGAACGACCATATCTCGCTTATCCTTTAATGATTATGACTCAACATCGAATTATTAGGAATAAAAAAACATAGATCTACAAACTATAGCTTCTGATTTGATAAAGAATGGATATCAGAGAAGTATATCTAAGAAATTCTAAGAAAACATGACAAATCTGGAATGAATGGGGCAGACCCCAAGAATATTACTCAAATCACCAATGGAAGGCTATGGGATGGCTCCAAATTGTGTGGGGAGGGATCTAAAGCTTTCTTGGTAGAATGATCTTGAAATATGGGCGTTTTGAAACCAAACCGAAATATATAGTGCAAAACCGAGTAATCTCTTAGAAAACCGGATCTAGATTAGACCACTATGCAATGTTTGACCATACGGTTTGGGAAAAACATGTATGGATCATGTGACCATTCATCATGACCCAAAACTCCTTATAAAACCCTAAAACTCTCCCATTATTCGACTTTTCCCTTTTTATAGAAACAATGCTTTTTAGGGAAACATCCCAATTTATGGAAACACCCCACTTTGTAGAAAAACCCCACTTTATGTAAAAACCTCACTTTATAGAAATAACCCACAATATAGAAACAAACCAATATAAAAGAAACTCTCTATATTATCGAAACTCACTATTTTATACACATCAAATTAAAAAAATGTGAGAAAAGGGGTTATATACCTGATACTTGTTGTAATACATTCTACCACCATTGGACTTTTTATCTGTAGAAAGTAGAAAACCCTTGCTAGCCAAAAAGTGTTCAGGACACTACTCTTTCATTTCCTTCTCACATTACCAAGTTTCTTTTTGAATCTGACCATGTTACCATAAAACCTGCACTAGGTCGATGATTTTCCAATGCAAGACTTTCTCTTGTCTACCAATGATCTACACTAGGATACGTATTTGTGATTCCATCTGAACACATGGTTAGGATCAAGGTGATACTTTTTCAACTAGGATACACGAAACACATTATGCACCAAAATATATTGTGGTGGTAATACCAATCGATATTCCACCTCACCAACCTATTCTAGTATCTCAAAAGTACCAATTTATCTAGGAGATAACATTCCCTACTTCTCGAATCGATGATGTTCAAGTCTCAGAGAGGTCCTTAAGAATACATGATCACCCACAATTAACGACGATGGTCTTAAACGGTGATCTACATAAGATTTATGATGACACTGAGCTATCTCCATATTCTTTCAAATCAACTGGATCTTCTCTGTTGTTCCTTGGACAAGGCATGGCCCGAAAAGTGATGTTTTGCATGTTTCCACCCATCCTAGTGGAGGATGATAAGGACACCCATACAATGCTTTATCATAGCCTTGTTAATTGAGGCTTGATAGCTGTTATTGTATGAGAACTTCACTAAGGTTATATTATCATCCAATGATCCACTAATATCCATTATACGATCCTGAAACATCTCTTCCAACATCTGTAACATCTACTCAGATTGCTCATCCGTCTGAGGATGATACACCATGCTCATAGTCAACTGAGTCCCAAGGGCATGCTATAAGGATTTTTAGAAATGAGACATGAACCTTAGATCTCTATATAAGACTATTGACATGGGTATACGATGACTCTTTACCACTTCTTGGATATATATTTTTGAAGGATCATACACCGTATGATTATCACGAATAGTTATGAAATGGGACGACTTGGTTAGACAATCCACTATCATCCAAATGGAATCGTGTTTCTAGATTGGTCATGGAAGACCAATAACAAAATCCATTTCTATCTTATCCCATTTCCACACTGGGATGGGAAAATATTGTAACATAACATATGGTCTTAGATGCTCCTGTTTAACCTGTTGACAAGTTAAGAACTGCGAGACAGACTCGGACACCTTCTTTTTTATGTCGCTCCACCAATACTGTGCATTCAATGCCTTATAAATATTCTGTGTACCTGGATGAACATCCCATCTCTAATAGTAGTATTAATGAAGGAGTTGTTCCTAATAACTCATAGGTACAACCATCTGATCTCTGAAACAGTAAACTGAACCACCATCAAGTTTCCAGCCCTCAATGGTCTCCCCGTCATTGTGTTTCAATCTTATATCAAGACATTCTTTATCAGATTTTTTTCCACTGTGATCATTTTTACTAAATAAGGAAAAAACACAGCTGAAATGATAACCACAACATCACCTCTTTCTTTACATTCCACATGCATGTCGGCTAAGACCAATATCAACTGCCATTTATCTGAAGCTTCTTTCACTGACTGAGCATATGACTTTCAAGTCAATACATCCTCCATCGAATTTTATTTCCCTACTGTGTACATAAAGTAAAGGTAAAACATTTGGATATACTCAATCCATCTCCTTTTCCTCAGATTTAAATATCACTGTGATAAAATGTATTTCAATCTTTTTTGATCCATAAATATAGTTAATTTCTCTCTAAAGAGATAATGTATCCATTTTTTTTAAATCAATGATGACTGTCGCTAACTCCAAATCATGTGTTGGGAAATCGTACTCATGAACCCTCAACTACCTTAAACCGTAAGCAACATCCTGATCTCTTCTCATGAGAACACAACAAAACCCTAATCTTGATGTATCACAATACACCACATACTCCTGTCCTAATTCAAGAAAGAACAAGATAGGTGCAGATGTAAGTCGAGCTTTTACTTCCTAGGACATCTGACATTTCTCCGTCAATCGGAATGAATAATTATTCATTTTCAGGGCTTTCATAGAGATGCTAGTATTAATTAACCTCACCCAAACCATCAGTAGTAACTAGCTAGACCATGAAATCATCGTATATCAAAAACAGTCTTCGGTGGTTTCCAATATATGACGGCTTCAATATTTTCAGGAACAATGGAGATTCCATTCTCAGAAATTACATGGCCAGGAAAATGAACTTCTTGTATCTAAAAATTACACTTTGATAATTTGGCATACAAACGATGATCTATCAGGATTTGTAACACTATTCCCAGGTGCACCTAATGTTCATCCCTTTTCATTGAATAGTCCAAAATTTCATCCACAAACACCACAAAAAAATAATCCATATATTGTTGAAATATATGATTCATAAATTCCATGAATTCCACTAGTTCATTTGTTAGAACGAAAGGCATGACTACATATTCCTAGTGGCTATATCTGCTTCTCAAAACATTCTTTGAAATATCATCTTTCCGAACTCTCAATTTGTGATATCCTGATTCCAAGTAAATCTTGAAGAACCACTAAGATCCCCTTAATTGATCGAACAGATCATCAATGTGTGGAAGTGTATATTTGTTCTTAATCGTAATTTGGTTATGCTTATGATAATCAACACATAGCCGAAGAGTTCCATCTCCCTTATTCACATAAAAAACTGGTGCTGCCCATGGAGACATAATTGGTCGAATGACACCCTTTCATTCTTGTTCCTCTAACTGCAATTTAAATTCCATTAACTTTGTTGGTGCCATCCTATAAGAAGGAAGGGAAATAGTACTAGTTCTCGGAAGGATATCAATCATAAAGTACACTTTTATTAGAGGTGGTAACCCTGATAATTTAATGGGAAAGACATCTAGAAATTGATCCACAACAGCTAGAAAACTATTTTCATCGATCTCTTACATTTATGTCTAAGAAAACGCTACCAACTGGTAAGATATCATTCCCACAATTATTGTCAACAAGCTCTATGAACCCTTCCCTAAAATCTTATCTCCTATAAAGAGGATCTCAATTCATTCCTTTATTATGAAACAAATTGTTCCCCTATAACAATGGATTTGAGGCTTGAACGTTTTCTTCCAATACATACTTAGGATTGCATCATATACATCCATATCCAACATCTAGAAGTCACATTTTAGCTCAGATTCCCCAATAGTTATAGCACATACTCTACACACAATGACTTGACATTCGCATTCACGGAGAAGAATTTTAATGCTCAAAAAAGAAGGCATCAATTTAGTTTTAAACATAGAAAGTGAACAACATGAGAATAAATGAAGGAATTTGATGCAATAATATCCAAAAAACTTTAACAAACATAGGATTCAAAAGAATCATACCTCTAATGGTATGTGGTCCAGCCTGATCATCAACAGTCATCTACTCAACTCCATACAATTATTTCTTCACTAAACTGTTCTCCATATTTCCTAGATGAGGTTTCCCAGGTTGAGGAGTCATCGTATTTCTTGAATTACAATGGCTAGCTCTGCTCTTCGGACAAGACTGATTCTACTTCCTCATCCAGTCGAAGCATACGATGCTTGCGACACTTGAGAAGTGTCTCGAGCACTAGAATATGGAGGACTATGACAATAGCGATGAATATTTCCCACCTTGTTTCAATTATGACATCCTATACTTTGTGACATACATCTCGTTATTTGTGTCCAAGAGAACTTCATTGAAAACAACCTGCTTTGTTATGGGGTTGTGGAGGAAGGTTTACGGATCCAACCATCCCGTTATGATTTACATTAGAAATAGTTGTTCTTTTTCCGCTTGTTCCCATTGGTTGAGTTCCCATCATTTCCATTAGGTATGATCATGAATCCTCCCATAAATCCCAAGATATCATGTTCATCCACAGTCTCTCTGTTCACCATCTCTATATAATCTGTAATACAAAGTACTACAATCATTGATCAAATCTATTATCGTAGACCTAATTCGAATACGTTTTCCATTAAATGGGAACTTGTCGCAACATCTAGTGAAATGTGTACTATGTTAATGAACGTAGCCTCCTACTCTGTAAAAGAGAGACTCTCTTGTTTATGGCTGAAAAAGTCCATCGTTTTCTGGATCATGAACATGTGAGGATAGAATTGTTTGTTGAACACTTCGTAAAAATTTTACCACATAATTCCTTTATCCTATTTAGCTTTCACCTCTAAATCCCACCACTAATATTCAAGATCATCGATCATATACGTCTCTCGTTTTACCATTATCTCTATCGATGTACCGATGGAGTCGAAGATATGATTCATCCAACATGGACACACCTCCACCTTCTCAGGATCAGAATCACACCAGAAATTAGGTGGATTCTTGTTCATGAACTGGATGGTGTGATTCACATGTCGTTGACCATTCCTATGGTTCTCTGTGTCCATTCAATGAAAATCATGAACAATAATCTAAACCAGCACTTGGTTCACACGTGTTATAAGGGAAACCACATTCTCCGTAGCTTCTGCAGGTTGGGTTCGATGACACCTATTAGGTGCCATTTTTTATGTATAACAACAAACTCTATTAATCTAACTATCTAGAAATAGTTATAATAGCATTTTGAAATTATATCCCATCAACTATAACAACTTTGCTTTCCCAAACAACCTTTTTCCCATGTTCAACCATTTTTTTAAACACATCACACCCTTTTAAAAATTAAAAAAATTTAAAAATATGATAAGAATTATCTTATTCAAAATATTTCATTTCTAATCTAATTCCATTATTTTTCAAAATTTAACACTTTTTTCACAACATGAATCATTCCACGAAATGATGTGTGAACTTCTATTGGGAAGTCATTCCAATACAATGCATGGCATGCTTGTCTCATTGGCTAAACCCATGATAGTGAGATTTAATAATTCTAGATGTTTCTCCAAACACTTATTTACCTAACTCCTTGGTAACTTGATGTTCTGCATAAAAAGGTTAGTTACATACTTTTATGATATACATTTCAAGTTCCAACATTCCTACTCTTTTCTAGGATTCCATCCCATGGAATAGACATGAAGGGGCTTCATCTATAAAATAAGGAACATCGATGAATTCTTGTTAGGCCTGGACCGAATAAGCTGGTACCATTTGTAATGACCTGCCAATTCTCATTCGCTTAAGAGTACACCAAGTCATTACCAGGCCTCAAGCAACATCCCTAAGAAGCCCAAGGCTGGCCATAAATGCTGAGGGGTTTCAAATAAAAGTGGGGCATGAGTTACCCTTAACAAATATGGCAATAAACCTAAGAACCATAAACAAACATTCACTATATGATGCATAAAAAAACAGAAGACAACTCAACAACTTCAAGTATCTCACAACAACATCAAAGTAAGCAACAATAGGAGAATAACCATGAATCAAAGTAGATAGCTAATGAACCACACAACAGTCTCCAATGACCTCAAGACTCCATGATCCACAAGCTCCAAGCTCCAAAAATCTTCGTACAACCCATGCATCACGTGGTTGTTTGAAACTCGGGTGAATTATTTCCTTTTCCATTGTCCCAGAATATAAAATCTCCAAAAGCACAAAAGTGACAAAGGAAAAGATAGTATAAAACTCAGTAGGTTTTTTCCAATGACTTCACTACTCATTCCACTAGGATTGATGATATAGAAAAAATTATTTAAAATAGTTTATATGAAAAACATCTCATAAATAGTTTATAACTAAATAGAAACATGTTTCTTAAACCATTCATTACAAAAATCATACATGTGCAATTAAAATCAATTTTACCAGAATGTTATTTTTCCTGAAAAATAACTGAACAATCTTAATAAAAATTTCAAAATATTCATTTATCGACATACCATACCATTTCTAAAACCCATGCAACCAACCATGCATGATACATTATTATAGTTCCATACTCAGGATTGGTAACTCGACGATATACCAAGTAATCACAAGTTAATTGTTTCCCATGGGCCATTAACCATTTGGCATCGAGCAGAAGTTCATATTTCAACCAAGCCCCATGTATGAAATTCCGATGTGCCATTAATGCTTAGGCACTTAGCACAAGGACATATTTCAACCAAGCACAATATATGAAACATGAAAACACACCACATTTTCCCAAAGATCATTCCAAAAAATCCCTTTCGATAAAAACATCTTTTCATTGAAAACAATTTCTGTCAAAAACATTTCAACATCAAACCATTTCAACGCCAAACCATTTCAATTCCAAAAAAAATCAATAAAACTCCATTTTTATTGAAAACAATTTCTATTGAAAGCTCCTTTTTCATCAACAATTTATCAATTCTAAAAAATCCATAATTTAAAATCATCATTTTAAATTCATGAAACTAAACCCCCTTTGCACAACTATTCACCAAGATCAAACAATTTTACAAAAACCATAAATCATCAATAATGATGTTTTTTCATGTATTTCACAATCAATAAACCAATTTGAATCTAATACAATTAATTATTGCAAGAGTAGATGAGATTGAATCTACCTACATCGAATGTTTTGATGATACTTTGACAACAGATGAAGAAGGCACAAGAAAGTGGGTTGAATGTCTAAGATCAACCTTAGTTATCTTATTATTGAAATATCACAACTCAACATTGAAATATTTAGAATCCAAAAACGTAGATATAAAAACTATAGGTTTATATACGAGAATGAATTGAGATCAGAGATTTAGATCTATGACGATATAAGAAAACATGACAAATCCCAAAAGAATAATGACATACCTCAAGAATCGGACTAGAAATCACCCAGGGAATTCTCTGGGATGGCTCCAAATGCTATGGGGAGGGCTCTCCAGCCCTCTAGGTATAGTAATCTCGAAATAGGAGCGATTTGAAACCATCCCAAAATATACAGTGAAAAATCGTTCTAGATCCTAGAAAATAGGATATAGATATGACCTATATGCATGGTTTGATCACACGGTTTTGGCCAACCCTGTATGGATCGTGCAAACTTACTTCTTTTCCCAACACTACTTATAAAACTTCCAAACTCTCTCATCCTTCACGTTTACCATTTTTATGGAAAGCAATTTTATATGGAAATATCCCATTTTATGGAAACACCCCACTTTATGGAAACAACCCACTTTATGGAAGAACCCACTTTTTAGAAACACCCCAACTTAATGGAAACTCTCTATATTATGGAAACACAATATTTTATACACACCAAATTATTAAATGTGATGAAAGGTGATATGTGCTCGAAACCTGGGATAACACATTCTGCCCACCATTGGTCAATCCATCCATAGAAAGTAGAAACTCCCCATTGCCCAAAAAGCGTTTCAGCCACCACTCTTCCTTTTCCTTCCCACATTCCCAAGTATCTTCTTGAATATGATCACATTTCCATAAAAACCGGACTATGCCAATTCTTTTCCATGAAATACTTTCTCATATCTATCCATGATCTGCACTAGGAAATGTATCTGTGATGCATCTAGTTCTACATCAACGAGATCCCATCTGATCACATGGTCAGGATCAAGGTGATACTTTTTCAACTAGGATACGTGTAAACACATTATTCACCAAACTAAATCATGCTGGTAATCCCAACTGATATGCCACCTCTCAAACCCATTCTATTATCTAAAAATGGAAAATGTATCTAGGAGATAACTTTACCTGATTCCTGAAGCGACAATGTTTAATCCTTGGAGAGATCCTTAAGAAGACATTATCACCCACAATGAATGACAACCATCTTAGATGGTGATATGCATATGATTTATGATGAATCTGAGCCGTATCCATACTCTTTCTAATCAACTTGATATTCTTTTATGTTTCAAGGGAAATGCTTGGCCTGACTAGTGACGTTTCACCTATTTCCACCAAACATAGTGGATAATGAAAAGGCCACTCATTCAATACTTCAAACAATGCCATGCGTATTGAGGATTGATAGTTTTTATTGTATCAGAACTCGAATAATGGTATATGCCCCTCCCATGAGCTTCAAAAATCCATTACACAAGCCCAAAACATGTCTTCCAACATTTTTATTTTCTGCTCGGATTGCTCATCCGTCTGAGCATGATACATTATTATCATTGTGAACTGATTCCCAAGGGCTAGCTGTAAGGATTTCCAGAAACAAGGCATGAACCTCAAATATCTATTTGAGAATATTGACACTGGTACACCATGCCCCTTTACCACTTCCTGGATATATATTTTTAAAATATCCTCCACCGTATGAGTTTCACGAATATGTATGAAATGGGTCGACTTGCTTAGATGATCTACTATCAACCAAATGGAATCGTGTTTCTAGACAGTTCTTGGAAGACTTGTTACAAAATCCATTTCAATCTGATCACATTTCGACACTGGGATGGGAAAATATTGTAAAATATAAATTGGTCTCTGGTTCTCTTCTTTAAACTACCGACAAGTTAAGCACCACGAGATGAACTCGGCCACCATACTTTTTAGGCCACTCCACCAAAACTGCGCCTTGAATGCCTTATACATCTTATTTGTTCCTTTATGTGCATCCAATCTAGAATAGTGGTAAGAAAGAAGGAGATGTTCCTAAAAAACATAGGTACAACCATCCAATCTCTGAAACAAATAAATGGACCCCCATCAAATTCCCAGCCTTCAATGGTCTCCCCACAATTGAGTTTTAAAATTATAACCAAACATTTTGCATCATATTTTTGGGCCTCTTTTATAATTATTTATAAATCAGAAACAATAATAACTGAATAGAAAACCACAACATCACCTCAGTCTTCTCATTCCACATGCATGTTGGCTAATAACTACACCAACTTCCATTCATATAAATCTTCATTCTCCGACAAATCATATTACTTTCTACTCAATGAATCTGCCATCAAATTTCCTTTACTTGGCGTGTACATCATGTCAAAGTCAAAAAATTTGAGATACCCCATCCATCTCCTTTCCCTCAGATTTAAATCTCTCTATGATAAAATGTGTTCCATGATTTTTTGATCTGTAAAAACAGTAAATTTCTCACCATAGAGGTAATATCTCCATGTTTTCAAATCATGGATGATAGCAGCTAACTCTAAATCATGTGTTTTGTAATTCTTCTCAGGCAACCTCAACTACCTTGAACCATAAGGAACCACATGATCTATTTTCATGAGAACATAGCACAACCCTGATCCCGAATCATCAAAATACACCATATACCACAATCATGATTCATAAAAGATCATGATAGGTGTCGTTGTAAGCCAAAATTTCAGTTCTGGGAAAGACATATGAAATTCCTCTGTCCATTGGACTGGATCATTCTTCAATGATAGGGATGACATTGGTGAAGCTATCCATTAGAAATCACGCATAATGAGTCAATATTAACCATCATAACCAAGAAAACATCGTATTTCCCAAATAGTCTCTAGTAGTTTCCAAGTGAAAATGAATTTTATCTTTCTTGGATCAACAAAAACGCCTTTCCAGAAATGGCATGGCCATGAAAACATACTTCTTGTATCAAAATATCACACATTGATAATTTTTAATACAAACGATGATCTCTCAGGATCTGTAACATTGTTCTGAGCTGCACCTTGTGATAAACCATTGCCTTTGATTAGAAAAAAAAAGTAATCCATAAACAACACATCAAAAGAATCAGTATATTGTGGAAATATCTAATTCATCAATACCATGAAGACTGATGGTGCATTCTTTAGACCAAAATACTTGACTACATATTCCTAATGGCCATATTAACCTCTATAATATGTCTTTGGAATATCCTCTTTCCAAGAATTCAATTATTGATATCATTATTGCAAGTCAATATTGGAGAACCCCTAATCTTCCCTTAATTGATCGAACATGACTTCAATGAGTGGAATTGGACATCTGTTCTTTATTGTAACTTGGTTAAGCATATGATAATCAATTAACAGCCAAAGATTTCCATCTTCCTACTTCACAAACAGAACCTGTGATGCCCATGGAGACATTCCTAGTTGAATAAAACCCTTTCCTTCCAACTCCACTAACTACACATTAAATTCTCATAACTCTGTTGGTGCCATCCTATAAGACGGAAGGGAAATAGGACTGGTCCTTGAAGGAAATCAATCATAAAATTCACTTTCCTTAGAGGTGGTAACCATGATATGTTTTTGGGAAAGACATCTAGAAATTTATCCACAAAAGCTAGAAAACTATTTTACCCGATCTCTTACACTGATGTCAAAGTCAACATTGCCAACTATTAAGAGATCACTCCCACCATATGTTCTGACAGGATCATTTCACCCTTCTTTACAATACTCTATCCTCTAAATAAATTCTCGATTCTGTCCTCATTTATGAAACTAACCGTTCTCCTATAATAGTTGATTAGAGCCTTGAACGTTGTTAGCCAATCCATAGGAAGGATTACATCATAGAAATCCATATCAAATATCGAGAAGTCCCATTTTAGCTCAGCTCCACCAATAGTTATAACACATGATCTACACAGAAAGGCTTGAAATTCTCTTTCACCAAGAGGTGTTTTCTGTTTCTAAACAAAAGGCATCATTTCCAGTTTTAAACAAATAAAGTCAATACCACAAGATGCAATGAAGGAATATGATGCACCAGTATCAAAAAACACTTGTACAAAGGAAGAATCCAAAAGAATGGTGCCTCACTGTAGATGGTCCAGTCTGATCATCAACAATCATCTGCTCCACTCCATAAAATGGTTTCTTCACTACACTATTCTCCATGATTCTTTGCTGAGGATTCCATGCTTGAAGAGTCATGGTATTTCTAGAATCACAATGGCTCGCTCAGCTCAGCTAATAGGACTAATTCTTCTATCCTCGTCCAGTCATAGCATATGATTTTTGGGACTGCTGAGAAGTGTCTCGAGCACCAGTCCTTATAGAACTGCGATAATATCACTGAATTTGTCCCATCATATGGAAATCATGACATTCTCTAGGTTGTGACATAAAATCTCACATTATGTGGTTAGGAGAACCACATTTAAAATAATCTTCTTTCCTCTAGGTTCGTTGAAGAAGGTTTATTAATCCAGCTATCTGGTTATGATTTACACTTACACATTGGAAATAAGTGTCCCTTTTCCGCTTGTTCCCATCAGTTGAGTTACCACCGTTTCTTATAAGTATCATAATGAATCCTCCCATAGATCTTGTGAAATCACGTTGTACTATAGTCGCTCTGTTCACCATCTCTGTATAATCTATAATATAATGTACTGCAATCTTTGATTGAATCACATATTTTAACCTTATTCAAAGATGTGTGCCTTCAATGAAGATATTTCCACAACTTCTGGTGCAATGCGTTCTATGTTCATGAACAAAGCCACGTACTCTGCGACAGAGAGACTCTCTTGTTTCATACTGAAGATGTCCGTCATTTTCTGAATCTTGAACATTTAAGGATAGAATTATTTGTTGAACAATTACTCAAAATCATCCCATGTGATTCCTTCATCCAATTTAACCCACACCGCTAAATCCTATAACTAACATGCATGATCCTCAAGCATATATGTCGCCAGTTTGACCATTAGCTCTACTAGTGTGCCAATGAAGTTGATGATATGATTCATCCTATATAGCCACACCTCTTCCTTCTCAGGTTTGGAATCACCCTCGAAATTTAGTGGATTCTACTTCAAGAACTGAATGATATAATCCACATGATGTGTCTCATTCCTCTGGTTCCCTGTGTCCATAGCATGAAATGTTTAGACTATACACTAATCTTACACCTGGATCACACGTGGTTCAGGTGCAACCACATTCTCTGCAGCTTCTTCAGGTTGGTTTCGACGACACCTACTAGGTGCCATTTTCTAAGTCTATCAAAAATCTCGATTACTCTAATTATCAACAATTGTTGGCATAGCATTTCAAATTATATCACATCCACTATCACAAAATTGTTTTCCAAAACATCATATTTCCCACGTTCAACAATTTTTGAGAAAACATCACATGCTTTTGAAAATGAAACCATTTTAAAAATAAGACAAGAATTGGATTTTTAAAAATCACCCATTTGAAAACAAATTCCATTACTTTTAAAAATTAAAAACTTTGTTCACAACAGGAATCATTCCACAAAATGATTTATTCACTCATAGGGGGAATTCAATCCCCTACAATTCATGTCATGCCTATCTCATTGACTAAACCTATCACAATGAGATTTCAAAATTCTAGATGTGTCTCCAAGCATTTATTAACCCAACACCCCAGTGACTTGATGTTCAGCATAAAAGGGTTTGTTATGTCCTTTTATGCTATATATTTCTAGTTTCGAAAATCCTACTCCTTTCTATGTTTCCCACCCAATGAATAGACCGAAAGGGGATTAATCTCTAAAACAAGGAACATCGATGACTACTTGTTAGGAAATGACTGAACACGCTGATACCATTTGTAATTCCCATCCAATTCTCATTGTCTTGATAGTACAACGAGTCATTACAAGGCCTTAATAGACATCCCCAAGAGGCCCAATGTAGGCGACAAATGCCGAATGGTTTCAAATACAAATGGCGGATGATTTACCCTTTATGATATATACCAATAAACCAACCAACCATAAAAAACAGTCAATATATGATCCATGAACTAATGGAATAAAACACAACAACTTCATGTATCTCACAACCACATCAAAGTAAGCAACTATGGAATAATAACAAAAAATCAATGTAGACCACATATATACCACCCAAGAATCCACATAGACCACATGACTCCTTGCTCAACAAGCTCCAAGATCCAAAATCTGTGAACAACCCATGCGTCACGATGTAGTGCTAAACTCATGTGGAACATTACATTTTCCCTTGTCCCAAAAGATAACATCTACAAAACACCAATGTTCTTATGAATGGGTTAGTATAAAACTCTGTAGGTTTTCCCAAATGACTTCCCTACTAACGCCACTAGGATAGAAGAGTTAGCATTAATTATATAAAACAGTTTATATAAAACAACTTCTCAAAAACAGTTTATAACTAAATATAATCAAGTATACAAAGCTATTCATTACCCAAATCATACAAGGGATATTGAAAACAATTTTCCAAGAAAGTAAATTTTCCTGAAAATTAACTAAACCATCATTACAACTATTTCAAAATATCCCTTTATCAGCATACCCAACCATTCCTCATACCCATGCAACCAACCATGCATGCAATGATATGACTGTTCCATACTCATGAGCAGTGTCTCGATGATCTACCATGTCATTACAATGTAATTGTTTCCAATGTTCCACTAACCCTTCAACACCAAGGACAAGGTCATATTTACATCAATCCCCATGAATGATATTACCATGTTCCATTAAAACTTTGGCACCATGAACAAGGTCATATTTCAATCAAGACCCCGTATATGCAACATGAATTCATACTACATATTCACAAAGATCATGCCAAAACAACCCATTCAATAAATTTTTTTTATTGAAAACCATTTCCATCAAAACCATTTCAATGCCAAAACATTTCAATTCAATACCATTTTAAAAAAACACCATTTTTACTGAAAACCATTTATATTTAAAAAAACTTTTTCATCAACAATTTATCAATTCTAGAAAATAAATAATTTAATATCATCATTTTAAATTCATGAAACTAATCCCCCTTTGCACAACTATTCAGAAAGATCACATAATTTCACAAAAACCATAAATCATAACTAATGAAGATTTGTACATGCATTTCACATTCAATAAACCGAATTGAATATATGAAAATTAGTTCTTACAAGATTAGATGAGAGCAAAGCCACATACCTAGATGGTTTTGACGAAACTCTGACTACAAATGAAGAACGCACAAGAAAGTAGGTTAATTATCCAAGAACGACCTTAGTTCTCTTACCCTAGAAAGAACATTACTCAACATTGAATTATTTGGCATAAAAAAATGTATATAAAACAACTATAGGTTATTATTTGAGAAAAAATGGAGATCAATGAAGTAGATTTGAGAAGATCTAAGAAAACATGACAAATTCAGAATGAATGGTGATATACCTCTAGAATCAGACTCAAAATCACCAAGGGAAGGCTATGGGATGGCTCTAAATCATGTGGGGAGGGTTCTACAGAATTATATGTAGAGTAATCTAGAAATAGGGGCGTTTTGAATCCAAACCAAAATATACAGAGAAAAACCGAGTAAGCTCATATATAATAGGACCTAGATTTGACCTCTGCGCAAGGTTTGACCACACGGTTTGGGACAACTATGTATAGATCGTGCGACCTTCTTTCTTGTCCCAACCCTCCTTATAAAATCGCCAAACTCGCCCATACTTTACCTTTTCACTTTTTATAGAAACACATTTTTATGGAAAAAATCCCACTATATGGAAACACCCCACATTATGGAAACAACCCACTTTATGGAAACACCATACTTTATGGAAACAACCCACTTTATGGAAACACCCCAACATAATGGAAAATATCTATATTATGGAAACTCTCTATTTTAAACAACCCAAATTATAAAAACATGACTAAAGGGGTTATGTACCTGAAACAGAGGGTACTTTATATCCACTAGTGAGATTCAACACCTAAATTAGTATGACAAAATCAAGGTAATATGAATGGTTTTTTTGAATGATAAACAACATCATCAGAGAGAAGATAATATGATGATGTAATAATTTCTTGAAAATATAAATATATTATTTACAAATATATCCTGAAAGATAATTTCTCAAGGATTTGGGAAACCCTAAATTATATATTCTTTTAATTCAATTCCCACAAATGTTGTTTACACATCACCAAGAACAAATAGTATTTATTCCCTATGAAAACATATAATAGATAGTAAATAAAATAGAATTGTATTTTATAATTTTACATAACATAAAAGTGGGAAAAAATGAATCATTTTAGAATTTGGGATGTTTATGATAAAATTTAATAAATATAATAAAATAAATGTTTTCATTATTATTTTTTAGAAATATCACTCCACTTTTGAATTTAGTTATCTCACATACCCAATACAATAGTTATAATATTTTACCATTATCCATATTCAATATGACTAATAACGGAATTTTCACATCTATGAAATTTGACCCTATTGTTAAAAAATATGAAATACATTTTTCATGGTTCAATTTAAGGAAGTGTAATTAATAAATTTTCATATAATTTCACAAAATGAAATGAAAAAAATATTATGTTACTTTGTTTTATTAATAAAAATGCTGTTATACAGAAATAAAATAAAATTTTGATTCCTATAGAATTATTTAGATTATTTTAATTCTAATATATATTATTTTAATTATATATAAATATATATTGGGACACTTAATTTTAATAGTTTAATGATTTTTAAGGAAATTTTTCCAAAAATTGATATATTTTACTATTCACTCAATAATAAATATTTTACGCAGAATCCAAATGATTCAAGAAAGGAAAAAATTAATATCATGAATAATTTTTTTTATTGAATTCAAATTCAAATTTTTGAAAAATCAATTTTAAATTAATAATAAAAATATTCCTAAAAATCATTTTTTTGATGAATAATCCTTTTAAATATTTACTATTCCAAATTGTTATCATTAAAGGTTAGGTACATTTATTAAAAACAATAATAAATAATTATTAATAATAAAATAGTCTTTAAATTAATTAATTTATTATATTACTCATATTTAACCCAACCAAATTAGCATCAAGGTAAAATAATTTTTATTTAAATAATCATAATTAAATAGTATATCTTGTTTTGTTTGATATCATTGTTTCCAATAAATCATGTTATAAGACAAAAATAATTACTTATATATATATACATTTAAATGTTGTTATTTTATAATTTAGTAGTGTTTTTTTGTGATTTGGAGGATTAAGAGGATAAAAATAAGGGTGGTGAAGAGGAATTTTATAGGTGCCGTTAGATTTTGGTAAATATGAATTCAAAAAATAAAAAAAAATCATAGTAATGGAATTTGGACAAAAAAAATAAATTAAAATAAAATGGAACATCATTATGTATATTAATATTCTCTCATCCCAGTTAATTATTGGATTCCATGACATTTTTAGGAAATAACCCAATATTAATAACTTTTAAATTATTTAACCAGTATGTATGTGTCTAAATTTTATAATGATTACAAATTTTAGTAATAAAATTATAAGTTATCTTATAATTTATTATGAACATGATGATTAAAAAATTGAATGAACATTATTCACCATTAATCTTATATAAGAAGTAAAAAAATAAATAAAACTACACTTAATAAAAAATAATGTTTTCCTAGAAAATTAGTTTTTAAACATATAATGCATTTATATTGTAAAAATATATAGTATTGATTCTAATAATATTTACTAGTTTATAGATAAAAAAATGTTATGTGATGTTAAATGGAGAACAAAACCAAATGGTTAATTGTCAAAACATTATAAAAGGGGAATGACCAAATTAGATTTTTATTTTAATAAAATAAAACAAAACTTCCAAAAATCAATTCCAAGGATTCAAAATTCAATATATTTATTTTCATTTCCATGTTTTATTTACAACATAATGATGTGGTTGAGAATTAAATTTGATATATTTTATGCCATGTTTATATTTTAATAATGTTTTAAATGTTATAATATTTTTAAAAAGAAATTTCTCACATTTATTTTTAAAATAAACCATTTTTAAAATATAAGGAAAATAGTTATGGTAAGATAATTATAACAAGATGAATCCAAAAAATGACGGTTATTTTTTCAAATTAGAATTTTAATGCTTTTTTATTTTTAATTATGGATGAAATATAACGAAATATTTAGTTAATATAAACATTAAATTTATATAATTAATTACTCGTAATCATATTTTATATAAATTGATAATAGGAATTGTCTTATTTTTTGTACATTGTTTTATTTTATTAGAATAATCCTTTATATTTTAATCTCAAAATTCAGGATAAAAATAAACTACTCATTAGAAATAGATCTTTAAGAAATAACCTTTTTATATTAAAATTTTTTATGCAGAAAAAAATAATAAAACATCTTATAACCATTAAATATAATTAATTTTATCATATATTAGATCCCAAAAATTCATTATTTAACAAAAATAATAACATTTAATGAATATAAAATTTAAAAACATTTATTATAATTTCATTTAATTGAGGTTTTACTCTAATTCTAATTTTCATAATTATGATTCAAATACACAATTAGAAAAAAAAATTATGATTATCTTTTAGATGTACATGATTCGTATCATTCGGTGTAACATGTCACACATGCTTTTAAGTGTATTTTTTATATGAAGAAAAATACAACCTAAAAATTTCTTGATATAGTAAATAATACGATAATAAAATCAATTATTAATGAATTGTTATACACTTTTAAATGATTATAAAAAAATTATACTAATATACATTTGGTTGAGAAATATTGATATGATGTTATATAAAATTTTATTTTAGAATAAATATATTGTACAATTATAATTATAATTAATTAAAAGGGACTGAAATTCCATATATATAAGAAATGAAATGTATTTTACATTAATATATATAAAAGAGATAAAACAATATTATGTTAATAAATAATAGTAGATAGAAGTAAGTAACAATGTAATTATTAGGAAAATAAAAAATCGATTATATCAATTAAAATATATCTAATAATAATAATAAAAAATTAAATTGATTGATTATATAGTGAGGATAAATTTATTATAGGGTTAATTTTAAAAAAATTCATAGTTAAGGACATTATAATACTAAATAAGTTATTAGACTATATAATTATACATTTCAATTAATTATAGGATAAAAAATATATAGATATTTATTGTTATTTGACAATAGTATTAAAAATGAGTGTTTTCCCCCAACCAGTTGATGTAGTTAGTCCAACTTCATTGATGCAATGGTCATCCTAACTTTTAATGAACATAATATGATTTATGTGTATATTATTTTCTATCATAGAGTCATCATGAATAAGAAAACACGGGTAGGGACATGAGTAGTTAAAGGATCACCCAACATGGTTTTAAGGTTACCTACAATGATAGTTCATTCCCTAAGAGAATGTCCATTATTTATTCCATATAATATCATTTATTTTTAGTTGTTCAAAATTCAAGTTGGATTTTTAATTTTTTATTAGTGTATGCGATAAATATTTAAAAACATTCCAAATATAATTTCTATTGATTTATCAATTTACAGTTATTATTTTTATTATGATGGGATGTTCATAATAGATATGGTGGGATTGTAAGATTAATATAGCAATCTTGTTATAGTGAGGATGTATGTGGTTAATTTCCTCGAAAAATTAGTGAGTCAACATACAGACTGATCAACATTTATACTATAGGTTTTCAACTGCTAACTACTGGGGTATCTAATTGGAAAATTTTACATTTCCACTCAAAAAATTTAATTGGGGGCATCGTCACCTCTCTAATCATTTGACGCGATGGAACCAAAGTATCTTATCCCTTCTTCTCCTCCATTAACCACATCTATAGGGTATTTTGGGGGTCATGTATCAATAATATATGGTACATCATTTACTCGAATGACATCCATCAATCTTCTCCTCTAGTAAATCTAATTTTATTCATCATTGTTAATATCTATTGAGTTTATTTCACATGATAATATTGAAATAATCAAATTTCACAAGGTTATCTCAAATCCCTCACATGGAACACTAAATAGTGACCTTCAATGATCGTAGTTCAATTATTTGATGACTGCAATTTACCCAATGGATTTTTATATATGGTTTAATTAAAATTTTATTTATTTAATGATGTAATTAGAATTAAATGTTAGTGAATTTAGGTAGACATGATTGAGGAAATATAAATAAAGTATCTGCTAATGATCATGCATGTTTAAGTATTGTATTCCATTTCATTGTATTTTATATATTTTCTCCATTAAATCAATTTAGGTTGGTAATTATTTAGTCATAACATTTTCAGTCATTTGGACTTGGTTGAAAAGTTTTCTACATCATGGACCTCTTATGTGTTTTTTGGCAAGGTTTCAATGTGATTGTATGACCAATTGGATATTTTATATTTATAAATTATTTATAAAAAATTGTTAACCAATTAAAATATAAAATTAATTATAAATAAATATTTTTTTAAATTAATTATTTTATGGTGTGAGATATGGATTTATTGGTAGTGGTTATGGATAGGTGGGTTTGGATGAGGGTTGGTAAGAGTTTCCTGAACAAAAAATAAATGGAAATGGATCCTCATGAGGTAGTTGGCCCATGCTACATTCCCTATGGATTAATTCATGTGGTTTATGATTCATATGATATTATATCATTACACTTGTAATATTAAACATGCTAATTAATAATTTTAATTATAAATTGAATACAAATTATTATTTTATTTAGAATTTCTTACTTTAGAAATAATGATTTATCAAGAATATGTAAGACCATATGTGCTATCATGTTTGATTTGATCAACAATGGATGAGGTTTTGAGTTATATTTGTATGCCATATGATATAATGACCTATGGAGGAGTAACTCGAGTGAGTGTTCCATAGTATACCTAATGTAGTATCCCTTTACACATCCCCAAGTGGGTGTGGGAAATTAAATATTTCATTGTCCCTAATACTCATTAGAACACCATTGAGTTGGATTGTTATAAACTCATTGGGAATCGAGGTTGTGAATTTATAATAATATTCCATGTAATCTTTTACCCACCATGAAATACATTGGAGGAATTGGATTTATATATAAACCTGTGATAATGAATGGGCCTTTCACTATCTCCCAAGACCAATACAAGCAAAATTTTCAAGGTGATTCATTTTAATGATCTTTGAATCATATAGCTAAGTGATAACCCATAACAATGGGATTTAGCTTGTAATTGTTATAGTGATTCAAGTGGAAAACATTTAGGTTTCCTATCAAATATATTGATAGAAGGGACCCCATGTAGGATGACTATTTCATATGGTCACCTCGAGGACCCCATGTATGGTGTCCCTATTAAGATATAATATAAGGGACCCTTTTAGTTTCCCCAGTTATATGATTAATGGAAAATGTATTGTAATGGTAGTGGTTTTCATTTTAGAGATTCTACCATGCATGTAAGATCATGGGGTATGGGATAATGATTTTTGGCTGAGGTAATCTACCAACACATGTTATTTAATTATTACATTTGAATAATTTAATTTTTGTATGTATATAAAAATAAACATACTATGATTCATCTTTTGATCCCAACATGATACTATGATTATTACAGGATTTTCATCCTGAGATATGACTTTTTAATTGTCTGTGAGATTTATATAGATTCATAGATGTTTTTTTCAAGATACTTCTATTTATCTACATGTTGAATTCCTAGGATGTTGTGATTTTACTTTGGGTCTTTACAGAACAACATAGATTCCATGTGTTCCCAGGATGCCTAAATTGAATAGGATATTGACGTTCATTATTATTTAATCTTTTATTATAATTATTATGTATTTATTAACTTGATTCACTTCTGATCCTTCCTATTTAGCATGATGAGAGTTCTAGTACTTGATTGGTATGCACAAGTTTCTTTGGACCTAACCAGTTGGTTTATTGACTATGAGGATCATTACTATTAGTGATTTATAAAGAGTCTAGGTAATATACTTGAGATTATTTAGTATGGAGGTAGGAGATACTCCATGAATGAATCACATCTTTATGATACTCCTTTGGTGATAAGAATATTGGACATTAATTCAGAGATTTAGTGATTCCTTGGTTATTCTCTAGAATCATATATTATATTTTTATGTGGAAGGGACATGTGATATTGGGTAAGAGCTTATATCCCACTATATTGAAGCATTACACCCATAGAAACCCCCAAAAATTTTGAAGCTATAATGGTTCTCCAAGCTCATGAGCAAAGGGATAAATGTTAGTTATTATTACACTCATGGGTAAATTGAGTTCTTCTGGATGGAATGATTACACGATGTTATATGAGACAACCCATTGTATGATTGATCTAGTAGTCATCAAATATATTTACATTTATATAGTAATTTATTTATTTGAAACGGGAAAGTCATATCTAAAATGAACTAGATTTAGGTTATGTACTGGACTATAAGGGAAGTTCCCTACAACATTATCTACTCCCACCATTCTTGGAAAACCATTAAAAATTTATACTCGAATAACTATCAATACATTGAATATCAAAGTTAGGTAGGGTCCCACATTATCAAGGTCATATTGGATTTTAATATCAATATTAGTGATGAAGATGAGTTGGGGAAAAAATTTCTTCAAGATCCTTAGGTAATATTAATTCTTTTATCTTCTATATGTGCTCATCCCAATGGGTGGAATGTCATGTATGGGAGCATGGAAGTATGGGTTGTTTGATTAATTTCGTTCATTTTTAACCTTATGAACTTATCATATGTACTGATGTATAATTTTATGTTGATGTATCATGTTTTTCATATTTTTATTACTATTTATCAATATAATATTTCTTTTATATTCTCCCCTTGGTACATCCCATTATCCTAGCTTTAATGAATAACATCTAGTGTATGGGGATACATGATTAAGATTATGTGGTTGTCTAGGATGAAATCTATTCATAGTTAAATGGGATAATACATTACAATGTGGTTTTAGGGAATATCATTTCATTTTCTTACAATAATGGATATAGTAGACATGAAACATCATACAATTTATGATCATGAAATTGACATTGAACTGGTGAGTCATAGAAACCATTTTTTTATGTTAAATCAAGGTCACCATTGATTTTAAATATGTTCATAGTATTTGATTAAACAATTATATGATTTCACACAATCTGACTCATTTCATGTGTGAGTATTATTATTTATCTTGAATTTTAATTAATGAACCATGAACACAATGGGAGTCTCATGCATCATTACTGGCACATCGTGACCCACATGACATGTAGGCCCACTGGTGTATTAATTTACCCAATGTCAATAAAAGAACAATTGATTATAATTACTCCAACATCTCATACAACACCTACCCAGAAATGCTTGTGGTTGGATTCCACATAGCCTGACAGTAATACATACATACATATATATATATAATTATAATAAATGATCACATAAAGTATATGGTTAGATGATTGTGGGTGATGATAAAGATTTAGTTATTATAGGTGTGTACATGTTATGACCCTTCATAGTGTTGGGTCGGAATATGATGCCTTAGAGACACATTTAATGTGGGTGAACATTTTATTAGTTCAGTTGTTTAAATTTCCAGTATACAACCCACATGTGGATTTCTAGTATATTATTCAATGAAATTATATTTAAAAAAAAAAATCTGTCTTTGGTCACTATTAATTTATCATAACAGATCATAAAACAATAAATGTAATCCATTTTATTGGACCGGACCCACGTGAATGCAGTCTACTAGTACAAATGATTGGAGAGGGTGAGATCTCTAAAAGTTGGATGATGTTTTGTAAAACATTTCCATTTAGGAATATAAGAATCTTTTAATGGTTGATGTATCATTATATTCCATGATATTGGGCATAGGGATTCTGTGGTACAGTCTAGCAGTTTTGAGAAATGGATCAAAATTAGAATGTGGGTTATTTTTTTAGATGTGATTAGATTTATGCAGGAAACATGCAAGAGGGGTCATCCTGGGTTTATGGTCATTAGTTATATGGTAATAATGGATTGTTGTTTTGGATTATGATTTTCATCCACATAGTTACTTACATATATGTGGGACTCAATAATGCTGTTTCAAAGGGTTATTCTGAAAATGACCACCTCTGGTTATGGTTCTTTTTATTGATGTCAGATTTATATGATATGATCAACCTGATTCATATATCAAATGATGGGGGTGAGCTTATGTGTATGAAGATACAACTATTTGACATTTGTTACATTGAAATAATGTCATTAATATGTGTTATTTTTTATTATTCATTGACATATGAGGGATTATAGATATATCAACTAAGAGAAAAATAATTCTCTTGATTAAACTAAATTGATATTCTCTGAGATTGTTTAAATTTAAAAAATATGCCACAGTTTTGAAGAAGTTGATCTCATAATATTATAGGTTGTCTTTTATTTGAGGGTTTCACATGTTTCATATCTTTCTAATTGGAAGAGATCAAGGTGGTCTCCTTAGTAATGCATGGAGATGTTGAATTACAAATTGGTGAGTTACTAATTGTGGCATGAAAACTTATGGTGTTTTATAAAATTCCTTTGGTAATGTTAACCTATGTTTTTGGATGATAATTTATTGTTTCTTTCAACAGTAATAGATAAATATGAAATAAATAATTATTAATGTTATAGTTTCCTTATGGGTGAGAATTAACATCTATTTCGAGGGATATGTGTTGTCAATTGTATGGAATTGTAGAGTGTGGATCAAATCGAGTGATATTCATCTAATTATAATTAAACATGATGAGTTTTGTGCAAAGAGATGATTAATGGTTTGCAACCTAATTTCAATTGAATTTTCGGATGTTTGGAATGATTAAATTATGATGATAAGTGGATTGGAATTAAATTTAGGATTCATGTTAGCACTCATCTTGGAGTGACCATGGCTATAGAAAGTAATTTTGTTTTAATATATAAGATGTGTGATTTATCATGACTGAGAATTTATTTTTAGGATGTGACAATAAGGAAACATATATTGTGGGGATCCTATAGATGTTATAGGTGATACAATACTCAAATTAGAGGTGTCTTAAATGTGTGATACAAATCATTAGAAAGATAGCATTTATTTTTGTTCCAATTTAGAAATGAATATGAAGTAATCTAGATTCCTTTATTAATGGGAGTTTTTTAATTTGATATTACATAGAAATGATTGTTCTAGAATTTGATTTTGGGTTTATATTATTTGATATTATATAAACATATTAAGTTTGGAAGTTTAATATTTATCATGTAAAGATCATGATATTAGATTTTTGTGTTTGTCAGTTTTGGAGTTGTGATACATTTAATATCTGGAATGTGCTTCAACGATTTTATTTGAGTGATCATGTGATTATATTGTGGATAACTAGATCCTAATTAGGTAAAATTTGTTGTTCATCGACAGTGGAAGCAAGTGTTTTTAGATAAAATTTAGTTAGAGGAGGACTAACTTGTGTTTTTTAATGAAATTGTGGATGGTGAATCATTACCCACAGTAGGGGATCCATAATAAAATTTGTATGGAAATTTTTATTTTGATTCAGATTATGGGGATCATTGAGACCTTGAATCATCCATTTTGAGAAAAAATATATATTATGAAACACCACATGCGAATTTATCAACTAGAAGAAGAAATATTAGTTTCTTGGGATAAGTAGATTTCATTGAGTATTTTTCTATTTTTTAAAATAGGTTTTTGTGATTAATCCTATTATGTTGTTTTAATTTCTATATGAATAAAAGTTATTATTAGAAGCATGTTTGGTGGTCAACAATGGAACATGAATGTTTTATTAAAAAATAATAACTGAGGTAGGTTTAGATACATGATGGTATTTCCACTATGTTGATATGTGGATTACATGTTCTATGGTGGAGTGATTGTAAACTGTCATATTTGTATCTGCCAAGATTTTTTGAATGATTTTGATGTCATGATTTAGGAGATTGGATAAATTTTTAAGAAGAATTTAGATCATAATTTAGAGATTTTTAGAAGTATAAAACTATTTTTTATCAAAGTGGAAATATAATATAATTTGGTAAAAGGGTCCAAAATAGTATTTGTTTTGGGTTGGGCCCTCAGGATGATTATGTCCAATAGCCTATAGCCACTAATAAGATACTACACAGAATATGTCTAGATAGGATGAAATGATTATTATAGGAGGCCACCATTTATATGGTGGCTCAGTAAAGACTAGATGGTAGTGTATTTAATTGTGAAAATTTCTACTCCCCAACACCCACCCACCGATTTTTAATAGTGATTGTCCCATCCTCTCCCCCTCATTTCTCTTACCTAAGCCTATGGTTCCCTATATTAATCTTCTCTATCAAGACCATCATGAGGGTGTTTTAGGTGGATTATATTGATGTTAAGGTGTATTTCATCAGCTTTTGTGATATCTAAAAAATATTAACCTCAATTTTCCTCATTTTTTCCCTTCTCCAAATTTGGTTTAATATGTCTATTTCACCAGATTATTGAAAAATTTAATTATTTTGTTGGGTATTTCACCCAAACCATATAGATGACATACAGTAATTACATCTACATGTCATTATTTGTTGATTTTTTGAACAAGAATATCTCAATTGATTATAAACTGGGTTTTAATTAAAGTTAAATTTATTTATTGTTATAAATGTAGGCATTTATGGATGATTTCATCTATCGTAGATAGAGGTAATCTTGAGACAATGTCTGCCTATTGTCACACATCATTTCAATGAGGTATATCACCACTGAGTATTTTTGACATTTTTTATTCAAACTATGTATAGTTTTTTTATTCGAGTCACTTAATATGGATTATTGTCCTAAAAATATATTGAGAGTACATTTTCGACCTACTGCATGCATTTGTTTGTGGTTCCAGAGTGATGGGATGAATAGTGAGATATTCAGCAAGTATGACTTTTTATGTTAATTTTTAATTAAGTATAATTTCTTAATTAATTATAAATTATTTTAGTTAATTTCATAAAATGTATTTTCATTCTAAATCGGGCCTTATGAGGATAGTTTATGGCCATGGAGATATGGATGAGTCTCAATGAGGGTTTATGTACAAATATATAAATTTAAATGGCTCTAAATCAGGTATGTCATCCATTTAGCTTGTTATGTAAACTCCTAAATGTGTTTCATTATTATTTTGATGCAAATCCACTCACTAGAGTTTGTTAACCAACTTTTTTATTTAAATAACATTTAAAATAAAATTCAATATTTTAATTTAAATGGAATTCATATATAATAAGGAGAATTGATCCCTGGTATTGTTGGACGTTATGTACCCTTTGGTCTTTTTTATCTCAAACATTAATGACTTTGAGTTATCTTGAATTCCTTATAACTTACGAACCCATTATGGGTTTGAATATATATATGGTGATTACCAGCCTTATTATATGGCCCTATAAACATATATATGTGGAGTTATGAGTTTAATTACAATCATATCCTTAGTGGGACTTATATTTTATTTTAATTTGTTATGTATTCCTCCAATTGGCATAGAGGTGGTTATTTGAGAGTGGCCATCCATGCTGGACTTAAGGCAACATTGGAGGCCATAGAGTAATAGACTTCATTGAGAGGATATAATCTATGAGATGGTATTTATTACATATCCTCATGTTGATATGAGTTTAACTTAACTATTGAGGTAGTCTAATTATCCAAGTAGAATATTCGGTTATAATATCCTTATGTGATGATATTATTATTGTAATTTTGAGTTAAATCGAGGACCCCATGTAAGTTACCTCTACTATTTGATAAAAAAGGGACCCCATGTAGGGTACCTATACTATTTAATGATCGAAGGGACCCTAAGTAGACATCCTAGGTTATATACATACATGGGGAATCCAATATAGATTTTTTGTATTATGATATGCCTTATGGGACCCTTAACGGTGTAGTAACAATATAATGGTGAATGAATGATTAGTTATAGTATTGAGTGTCCCCATTGATATCACACGTTAAATTTATGATATAGGGGTTGTGTAAAATGATGATGAATTAAGAATTCATCTGACCCTTTATATTTCATAATTCCATCATTTAATTTTTTTTATGTATGAATGGAAAATTATTCTAATTAAGACATTTATTAGGATCTTGATATGATTTGATGTGTGTTCAAAGATTTTATTCCAATGATACACAATTGATTGATTTTATTCGGAAAATTTCATTTCATAGATGTAATTCCAATGATCATTTTATCGGTCTAGTGGATGAATTATTAGGATTATTGTATTTGACCATGGGTCTATATTGGAATCCATAGATGAAAAGGGTCCCTATCATTCCAAGAATGATTAGAATAAAACAATTTGGGCTTGGGGAATGACTTATTATTGTTAATATAAATGGTTTCCTATAATACCACTATGATATTTCTTGTAGAACCTGATGGAATTACATATACATGATAGGGGTTCTCTAAGATGCTTGGGTTCCCACCTGTTGGAACGGTGAAATGGTGGATCATTATGATTCGTGACTTTATAAGATAGCATTGAATTGACATTGTATTATTAATAATAATTTTTGAGAGATACATATGAATCCAATGATCTATATTCTGAGCCATTGATGATATCATATTTTTCATGGAACGTAAGTTTTTGGGATTATGAGGATATTTCCTAGGATATTATTTTATATTTATATGTGTAATATTCATGGGATCCTATGATAGTACATGTATCCCCCAGTGGTTATTTGTTATTATTTGAGAAACCAAGGTACATTTTGAAGAAATTTTTTTATCTTTGTAAAGAGGGTATGGTCAATCAAGTTCATAAACACAAGGGTCAAAACATTTTATTATTATGATCAATGATAAATTGGGTTATTATAGTTGTAATAATTTCACTAAATGATCAAATATATTAGGGAACTAGCTAAATCTAGTATTTATGGGGGATATTTTCATTTCAATAGTTAATTATTTATTCCATTTAGGCATATAAAATTAATATAGCATTGAATTAATGATATATATGTGATAACATTGGAATTTACCTAATGAGTTATGTACAAACACACTACATGGGTTTCAATTAAAGTTGGGTACTATTGTTTCCCTTAATTAGTTGTTGGTTTGGGTTAGGTAGTGATGTGGTTTCTCTTGGTTGATTAATATAACTAACTTGGGATTTGAGATCATAATGTGGTGACTCTCATTGTTATAGTGCAACCTTAGAGTTTATTCAAAATATTATTTTATATATGTTCCTATCTTAGTGGGGGGGGAGTTATTTTTATGATCTATACCATTTTATTTAAATATTTCATTTCATTCTATATTGATTATTTTCCATTAAGACTCTCTACTCCACTATATATTACTATTGATGTTTGATTTTTTATTGAACATTATAATTAATAAACACTATGATATATGGGGTATAATCTCACAAGAGTGCTAACATAGTCACCTACAACTAAATGGATTGTTCTAGGGTAAGAAGAGGCATGCCTAATGTCACTTGTTGTCCTGAGCTGGTTATATTTCATAGCTCTCTTGGCGGAGGAATTACATGCAATGAAAAAAATTACAAGTAAACAAATCACTACCATACAATTTAATATGGAATTAGTGAATGTTGGTGTTTTTCATTCATTGAAAAATATAACGTTTCAAAACGTACATTCAAAAATTACCTTTCCATTCATTCCCCTATGTATTAATCAAGGGAATGAATAAAAATTAATGAAAAAATTAATGAGTGGGATAAGTAATAAAAGATTATAGATTTAGTAATGGAAAATTATGTTTTGAAGACGTGTTTTCCCCATTTATAGTATCCACATATTGTGGTTATTTTATATTTTAATATGAAGAAAAAAAATTTTGATTTAATATTATAGTCAATTTTTTTGTTGAATATTTTATTAGAAAAATAAGAGATTCATATTGATAGAGAGGATATCAGGATAATGATTCATTTTAGTGAGTCTATCCATATCTAACACAAAGAAATATTCAATTCAGTTTTAGTAATGAGGTAAATAATATTATATAATATAAAATAAATTATTTATATCACTTTATCAGATATGATGTATATTGGAACATGTTCATGAATGATCAATTCATGACTACTCTATTAGTAATGGTTAATTTAGAAAAAATATCAAGTTTATCTAGTAGGGGAAACTCTTCAACCTATAAAAGTTAAAACTCTTCTATCAAAAAACACATCTTCCATGATTAAATATATTATTCATTCAATTTTGGACCATGAAGGCTCCCATGGGATTCACACTAAGAGGATAGATTCAAGGGAGGAGTCTATGATCATCTAATGTTTTTAGAAATGGGTTAATTATTCATTCATATTTTTCTTTTTTAAATATATATCACATAAATGGAATCCAATTATCTATGACTTTATATATAGATTTTTTTTTGAAAACAACCTCTCTGAAAGTGTTATTTTATATCATATGATTAAATGAGGTTATGTAATCACTTATCTAGTGTTTATCTTCAAAACAATTATTTTAGTTTCTCTATATAAAAATATTCACATGTTGATCCTTTTCACTGGGGAATAAATATATTGAAATCCAGGGATCTATTTTTAATATTTCTTGATGTTATTTTATTGATAATGATGTTCAAATGTGTTTTTTTGAAAAAGAAATATTCTAAAATATATATTATAAATTATAGCATACAGACATTGTATATGATGATATATGGGTTTTATATCACCCTCCATTGAATATAGATTTTTTTAATTATCTTGAGATATGATGCTGGAATAATTTGTTATGGGTATTAAATTAACAAATTAAATTAGAAATATCGGAATAGGTGATTCTATGAAGATGTAACGTTGGAATTATCTAGATAAGTTATTTTATTAAGGAATGATGCTATAATTATTCAGGTGTGTGAATCTAATTTCATAAAATGGTATAATTATCCATTTATCTGTTTCTATTAGGATATGAAATTAGAATTACATAGTAATGTTTTTACATTAGTATTTGATTATAGTAATATAATGTTAGTTGATTCCATTATGAATGGTGTTGATAATAAATAATTTGTTTATTGATTTAATTATGAATATAATTCTTAAGATGCATTTGGGTTAATTATATAATTACAATGAAGGTAAATCCTTGAAATTCGTGAATATATAGATGGATTTTCGTAAAGGGATATCATTAAATTATTTTTTCATCATAACTTCTTCATTTAATGTAACGTCCACAATATTTTATTGATTTAATATAGGAATTTTACCTTACAGAAATTTATATTATTTTATTATGGAAGTATTTTATATAACAAAATTCATTTTTTCTGGAATATGTTTTATACCAAAACAATATTCATTATTTTAATGTAATTAATTTATAATGTTTTTTCATGTTAATCATTTACAAAACATGTTCTCTCTGATTGTTATAAAACATGTAGAATTTAATGTTAATCCATTATTTTCAATCGATTTTTAAAAGGTATAAATACAGTTTGAATGATAGTAAATCTATAAAAAAAGATATTTTGGCCATGAGTAGAGACATTTTATTCATAAAGAATATATTTTGTTTGGGAATTATATATTTTGGAGTAATTATTTACTGTTAAATTTGGTTATATCTTTTATTATAAAAGTGAATGAATTTATTTTTCACTTTATAGAACTAGATAAGGGATTGGGAGTCCAGGTCATCTCAATTGGTATATGAGTTGGGATTACATAACATCGACGGATAAGAAATTTCCAACTGAGGATAAAATAAGTTTTATAAATTCATATTTATTTTTTTGACTGGATTTTATGGTGAATCATTGTATAATATTTAGAAAGATTATATAGAAAGCTTATTATCATATTTCGTCTAATTTCATGTGACAATTAAATATTCTCTAGAGAATTTCATTATTTTGAATTTTTAATAAGTGTAATTTAAGGTAGGTTATTTTGAATGAAATTTTTTATATTTAGAAATGTCTTATAATTTTAATTCCAAAATAATATTTATAAAATATCATGAAAAAATTCTCCTAATTAAGGGAAGATTTAGTTTATAGTGACAAATAAAAATGTAAAACATGTATTATTATAGAATATTAAAATTAATTTATGTTAAATTAATGAATTAATGATTGGTTTCTAGATGTGGTGGTAGAGATATCATAAAACTCGTATGTCCCTTTTAGAAGGTTTTTTTCGTTTCATTTAAAAATCATGCACTCAAAATGATGGAACATTTTCTAATATGTATATCTCCTGTAAAATTATTTATAATTTATCAATAAACTAATAAAAACCTCAACAATAATGTGGATCATGGTTTTTTATGATCAATTTAAAAAAGGGAAACTCCCATATTTTTTCTAATAAGGGAGGTATCATAAGGGTATTTAAGATTATTTCACATTATCAAAAGAGTATAAAGTACATGATTGTTTTATAATAAAATATAAGGAGGGACACCTACATAGAGATTATATATACATATATAGTTTTGACATTCTATATTTTTTTAATAATTAAAATATTTTGGAATGTTTACAACATGATGATTTCTAAATTGATTCTATAATATTAGTTTAAAAAATCAGGGTCAATATGATATTTTGAGACTATTCAACAAATAATATTCTATAAATTATGTATTTACATTTTTTTCAAAATAATAAATATTCAATAAGTTCTTTTAGAGAAAATTGGTGAAGTATTTTGAAAATGAACTGAAATGTAATTTTACTTATGGTAACCTCAGTTTTCATGATTTAAACCACAGTAAATATTGAAAGATACCATAGTAAAGATACCATTATTTCATAAATACTACATTTATTGAAATTAATTTGAATTATTGTTAATAATTTTTCCTCTAGTAGTAGATAAAAAATTATTAATTAAATCATTGAATCCTACATAATGTATTTTATATTATATATCATTTACATTGTAAATGTATGATATTGTTAAAATTTAATCGATGTAATTTATTTAATTAGGATGAATGTAACTTCCCGTGATTTTGATATATGTTTTACATTTTTTAAATATGGTATTTTATAATGAATATATTTTTATATAAGTGTATGATTAAAATATCAATGGTAATTCTTCGTCAAACTATTATAATACCATAATTACATGGGAAATGGGATTATAACATTATATATTAAACATATAAGAACAATGTAAAAATATTCCAATGTAAATAAAAAAAATGAAAAATTATTGAATGGATCTTCTATATGGACCATGATGATAACTACAACAAAAATGAAGATAAATAGAATGATGAAAAATGAAATATGTGTACTATTTTTCAACATAAATTAAAGGAAAAGTTATTTTTTAATTAAAAGAAAGATGATATAACTATTGAATATATTTTTTATATTACCAAAAATAAATCATTGGGGGAATTAATTATATGATCCTTCCAAAAAAAGTTTTATTACATAGAATTAATTAATATTTACTATGTTTAATATATTGTTAATTCATTTATCATTCAATAAATAACATGTCAATAGATGTTGACTATTCATGAAGATATATTTAATAAGTTTGTGTTAAAACATTTATACTTTCACCACATTTGTGTTTATTTTGATATTATGAGGAAGAATATTTATTAACTTATCAATAATTTATTTATAAAATTAATTTAGTAAATATTTCTATTTATTTAAAATACACAGATTAATATAAATTTTAATTATATCTCAACCACACTAACAAATATTGTTATTATAGTATATAAAAATAATTTAAGAAGTTTATATAATTTAATGAAAATTATATTAATTTAATAATGAATTATATTCATATTATATATAAAAGTAATATTTTAAATATTAGTATAAATGTAATAGTAAAAAAGTAATTTTAATTAAAAATATATATTATATGTAAAGAATAAATTATTAATTCTGATAATAAACAAAAGGATTATTATGATTATATTATATCTAAGATAAGATTAATGGAAATTTTAAAAATATTGATTCTGAAAAGCGTGGATAAATTTTAATATTATTTAAATGAATAAATTAATTAAATGTAATGATTAGAATAAATTAAATTAATATTGGGTGGTGTGTATTTTTAAGTTTTTTCAAGCATATGATATACATATATATATATATATATTCCTAGTATAAAAACATGGAAGATCATTCCTAACTATTCAATGTATGTAATACTACTGTATTTAGGGAGTTACATTCCATAACTTTAATCACCACAATGTAGATATATTTATAACAATTCATTTTCTAGACTAAGCATGGAGAAGAAAGAAAGGGAAATTTTTGGGGTGGGAATAAGGCCCCTTATAGGGTGGAATGTTGACCCACCATAATTCCTTATCCCCTATGGTATTTTGTCCCTTATACCTTTCATAGTTATATTAACAAATAAATTCCTCCACAACTAAACAATTGATTTGGAATTAGTTAATATCAGTAATCTTCAAAAACTAAAAAAAATATCGACTGTTAGATTACCTAAAATATACCTCTATTTTTCATAAATCCTTGATGAGTGTTAGTACAATAAATATCAATAAATATATATGTGTCTATGTAATATATTTTACATTGTGTAATCTCTTTCACTGCATTAATAATTTTTGTTTATTAAAGAGATCAATAGTAGTAGAATGTGGATTGAGTAAGGAAAATATTGTTTTTAACACATTAAGGACACCCACAAACAATGGTGATTGAATATCATAATGTGAATATGTATCTCTTTTTTGGTAATCAATTTGAATTGGGTATTGGGGAATATTTTTTTTGGTAAATGAGAGGGTACTGAATAGCATGATCATAAGAGGATATTAATCTTTGATGATTGATTCCGTGCATGATGAAAATTATAACATTGATGATTTATTGATAATTATAGGGTATAACATGATGCATGAGAAGTCATCATTTTATGAATCTTCTTTAATCGTTATAAAGGATATAAAACAATGTTCAATATTTTATATTTATGAATTTGGATATTAGTAATATATAATTTTGAGGAGACTATTGGGATCATATATAAATGGTAACAAAATGCTAATTTAAATTTATAATCCATGTATTACCCATTAAATAATTTTTCTTAAATGATATGAAATATCTATCCTCTAGTATCGAAAATTGTGCTTTCGTAGGGTGTGTTGCAAGGAATATAGTTTATAGGTAGAAATCAATGTTGTTTCAACGTATATGGTTAGTGGTAAATTTTTCATTCAAAAATATTATATTATGATTGAATGTATTTCAATTAAAGTATCTAATTCTACAAGATTTCATCAATAAAGCATATTTTTATTCATGTTGGACACATTTCATGAGTTAGTTGAAAATATCATTTTAATGGATGTTATATTGTTATCATTTAGTGTTTTACCAAAAAAATCCTTTATTTTATATAATGGAGATTTTCATTCCGGAAAACATATTTTTATTGTGATTTGATAAATTTTTCATGATTTTATTTTTTTTATGGATGGATTTATTTTAAAAAATTAATTTTCAAAGATTGATATAACATTCTATTTTTTTAAATGTTATTTTCTAAATGATTTTATAAATTTATGGTATATGGAATTTTATATATAATGTTGGGTGGGACCTATATTTCGTTTTAATGAATTGGGTTATGTTTACCTATCTTCATATATGACATCGTATTTATCTATTTATGTGATTAAATATTTTTATAATGTTGTAATTATAAGTTAGGTTGTAGTACCCCCATTTAATGGTATCTAACCATTACTTGATGTTTTTCATGGTTTGAAATGTTATGGGTTTCATTTGGGAGAGTCGTGAGATCCTGGATTGATGTTGAAATAAAGGGGAAGGCACACAGTTAGTCTAAACCGTGCATCCAAACCGTTTGTGGCTGACTGGGGAGGCAGTGTCTTCTGCACGGTCAGCGCATGTTTAAGGGAAACTGTGCGATGAGGTTGTGCATGAAGGATGGTCGAGGCAAAATCTAACGGACGGTTTTTCAAACCGTGCAGACTAACCGTCCAGTCACTTAAAATTAGATCCTTAAATTGTGGATCAAACTCGTTTTGCCTCTAATTGCCTCATTAAAGCTCTTAAGCGGTCCTGACACAGGATTTTGGTTCTCCTATGTTCAAAAAGGGGTCTCCCATCATTTTGGAGGCGATCTGAAGGCTTATCTTGGCAAATCGAAGCCGGATTATTGAGGCATGTGATCGTTCTTCTTCGTTCATGAATGGTTTCATAGATTTACATAGATATACTTCTCATATTTCCTCATATTCATAGATATATCCCTGTTATGGGTAGAACTATGTATTTCAATGCCATATATGTTGATATTTTGTCTTGGTTGTGTTAGGAGAAGAGATTTCAGTAGGGTTTTTGGAGATTTGCCCAGGTGTTCTTGAGCGTTCTTAGTTCGTTGTTTGGTTTCTCCTTTTTGTTATGGTAGGTGGCTTCACTCCTTCTTCCACATTCATAGAACATGAAGACTTAGTTCAAACTGATTTAATTGATTTCTTTTGATTGCGAAATTTTGTGCAAAGCATGTTATAAATCTTCTTTAGTGATGATTTATGGGTTTTAGTGGAATTGTGGAAATTGAAAGAATGTTTTGTGCAAAGTGTTTTGGTTCCTCTATTTTAAAATGGTGATTTTGAAATATGGATTTTCTGGATTTGGAAAATTGTTTGGGAAAAAGGGGGTTTTAATAAAAGGGGTGTTTTATTGAAATAGTTTTGGCAAAGTTGAAATGGGGTTGTTTTTTGGGAATACATGGTGTGTGTGTTCATATTTCATTTACAAGGCTTGGTTGAAATATGACCTTGTTCTCGATGTCAAAATTTTAATGGAACATGGGGAATAATTACCTTATGACGACTTGTTACATTAACTCGAGACCGCTCATGAGTATGGAACCGTCATAACGATGCATGCACAATTGATTTCACGGGTTGTGAAATATTTGGTTGTGTGGATTTGTGAAATGAAATGAATGTGCCAAAATGGAAATGCATATTTAATTTGGAAGCTTTGCTTGGTTTCTTTTTGTGAGATAGATGGGTTTTGTTGGAAAAAAATGGTTTCTGTTGGAAAATAGCATTGACATGGAACTTCTTATATTGTGAATTGTTTTGGAATTGTTTTATATAAATTGTTTTATATAAATGTGTTAACATGTTTTCTCCTAGAGGCATGGGATGGGAAGTCATCGTTGAAAACCTACTAAGATTAATTACTCACCCCCTGTTTTAGTACGATGGTGCTTTTGTAGACGTCATATACCGGGATTTTGGAAAAGGTAAAGTATCACACGTTTATATCACTAATTCGTGACTCTTGGGCTAGTTCGTGATGTTGGATCTTGGAGATTGTGGAGAATAGAGTTGGGATGTCATCTTGAAGTCGTGTAGTTGTCTTTCAGCTGTTTACTCTGATTTGGTTTTGTATTCTGTTGTTGCACGTGGTTGAGTTATTATGAAAATAATGGTTGAGTGGTTTTTGTTTTGAATCATGCATCATATAGTGGATTCATGGAGATGTTTAACTAGTTTGCATTGTTTTTTGTTGTTCGTAAAGGGTAAATCGTCCCCCACTTGTTTTTAAAACCTTCGGCATTTATTTCCAGGCTTTGGCACCTTAGGGTTGTTTCTTAAGGCCAAGTAATGATTCATGGAGCTGTCAAGCCAATGAGAAATAGCAGGTCATTACAAATGGTATCAGCTTGTTCGGTCCTTTCCAAACAAGTAGTCATTAATGTTCGTGGTCTTGAAGTTGAAATTCCTTCTTGTCTATTCCTTGGGTGGTCATCTTAGATTGGAGTAGGTTTGTTGGAACATGAAACTTATTGCATAAAAGGATGTAGCTAACCCGTTTATGGTGAACATCAAGTTACCTGGGTGTTGGGTACATAAGTGTTTTGGATACACTTCTAGAATATTGGAAATATCATTGTCATGGGTTTATCTAATGATATGAGCATGGAATGAATTGTATTTGAATTAATCACCACTAGAATTTCATATCTCATTGTGAGGAATTAGTAAGGACTTAATGTAGGTTGGCAATTTATGAAAAACTGTAGAAATGGTTGTGAACTGAAAGACTTTGAAAACTGGGAATTTTGTGTATTTTGAAAATGGGTTGATTTTCAAAATGTATGTTGAATATTTTAATAAATGAGTGAACAAGAAAAAGGTTGTTTTGAGAACAATGTTGTGATAGATTATGTCACCGAATTTAAAATGCTAAGCCTTCAGTTGCTAACAAGTGGGACTAACGGCATGCGTTGTTTGTATAGAAAATTGCACCTATTAGGCATCATAGAAACCAAATGGTAGAGGATGCAGAGAATGTGGTTGCACCTGAGCCACAGGTGAACCAGAAGCTAGTTGGAAGTATATTTCAAGCATTTCAGACAGTGGACATAGGGAATCAGAGGGATGATTTAAGGCATGTAGACGATTCCTTCCAATTCCAGAAGCATAATCCACCCATATTTTAGGGTGATTCTGAAACACAAAAGGTGGAGGTGTGGATAAGTAGGATGAATCATATCATTGATTTCATCGGCACACCAGTAGAGATGAAAGTAAAGTTGGTGACGTATATGCTGGAGGATCTTGCACGATTCTGGTGGGAGCTGGTGGTGCAGGCTAAGGTGGATCAAGGCCAGGGATGGGAGGAATTTGAGGAATTGTTTAATAAAAAATTCTATCCTCAAACATTCAAGATCCAAAGGACAATTGGATTTTTCATCTTGAAGTAGGAAAATCTCTCTTTCACAGAGTATGCGGCTAAATTCAAGAACTTAGTACGCTTTGCAGCGGAAGTTTCTGTAAGTGTATTGTTGAAGGCACACATCTTTGAATCAGGATTGTGACATAAGATTCACTAGAAGATAGTTGTGCTCTGTATTACGGATTATACGGAGATGTTAAATAGAGAAACTGTAGTAGAAAGAGATATTTCAAGAGTTATGGGAGGAGGAACTATGATGATACCCATAGGAACATGTGGGAACTCTAATTCTGGGAACAAGCAAGAAAGGGACGCCTACTTCTATGGTTGGAGTGAAATTCATAATCAGACGGCTGGATCAGTGAATCTTACACCACAACCCATGATGAAATCTTAGTGTTTTCAATGGGGCGTGATTGACCACGTGAAACGAGAATGTACAACACCACCGAAATCATGTCACAATTGCAAAAAGATGGATAATCTTCATTGATATTATTGTAGTGCTCCAACGTCGGGTGTGTGTGACACATTCCATGAACCGCCAGAATCATATGCTTCAATATGATGAGGACAGCAAAATCAGTCCCGCTAGTAGAATAGAGCTTGTTATGGTGATTCTAGGAATACCATGACTCCTCAGGTAGGGCAATCTCAACAAGGTAATATGGATCACAGTGTAGTAACAAATCAATTGTATGGAGCGGAACAGGTCATTGTGGATGACCAGTCTGGACCCTTTATGGTGAGAGGTATGATTCTTTTGAATTCCACCCTCATGCAAGTGTTGTTTAATAATGGTGCATCACATTCTTTTTTTTCTTCTCGTATTGCTGATTTGCAAAATTTAAAAGTTGAAATGAAGCCTTCTATGATAAAAGGTCAAGAACCTCTCGATGAAAGAGAATGTAGACCCTTCATGTGTAGATACTGTTCTATAACTATTGTTGGATCTGAGCTGAAATGGGATTTCTTTGTGCTGGAGATGGATGTCTATGATATAATCCTGAGTATGGACTGGTTGACAGATTTTAGGGGTCACATCGACTGTTAGAGTAGAACAGCCAATTTCACGACTGAGGATGGCGTCGAGCATCTCTTTAGAGAAGATAGAGTGGTGAAGGCAGGTGAAACATCCTTGTTGTAACTAGTAGTGGTAACAATATCTTACCAGTTGGCTGCACTAAACATGGAATCCATGGACAAGATCACGAATAATAGTTTTCCAGTAGTCTTGGATCAATTTCACGATGTGTTTCATGAAAACTTATCAGGATTGCCTCCTGTGAGAGAAGTGTAATTTACGATTAATCTCCTTCTACGGATCAGTCCTATCTCATTTCCATCTTATAGGAAGGAACCAATGGCTTTAAAGGAATTTAAAGTGCGGTTGGATGAACTAGAAAGAAAAGGTTTTACTCGGCCAAGTGTGTCTCCATGGGCAGCACCAGTTTTTTTTGTAAATAAAGGAGATGGAACTTTGAGGCTATGAGTGGATTATCTTAAACTTAACCAAGTTACGATAAATAATAGATATCCACTTCCACGTATTGATGACATGTTTGATCAATTGAGGGGAGCTCAGTGGTTCTCCAAAATTAACTTACAGTCAGAATATCACCCGATACGAGTTCGGAAGGAAGATATTTAGAAGATAGCCTTCAAAAGTAGATATGACCACTACGAATATGTAGTCACGCATTTTGGTCTTACAAATTCACCAGTGGTCTTCCTGGCATTGATGAATCGGATATTTCAGCCATATCTGGAATCTTTTGGTGTGGTGTTTGTGGATGATATCTTGGTCTATTCAAGAACAATGGTTGAGCATGAGAAATACTTAGCAACAGTGTTCGAAATCTTGAGAGACCGTCAGTTGTATGCCAAATTATCAAAGTGGGATTTTTGGATACAAGAGGTATGTTTTCTGGGCCATGTTGTTTCTGAGAATGGAGATTCAGTGGATCCAGAAAAGGTAGAAGCTTTTTTTTCTTGGAAACCGCCATAGAATATCTTTGGAATACGACATTTTCTTAGTCTAGATGGTTATTACTGACGCTTTGTGCGTGGCTTCTCATGACTAGCTTCTACTACAACAACTTTGACAAAGAAAAACAATGCATTTCAATGCACTGATGAATGTTAGAAATCTTTACAAGAGTTGAAACTTCTCCTTTCATTAGCACACATCTTGATCTTGCCTGAATAAGGACAGGGGTATGTGGTGTATTTTGATGCTTCGGGAATATGGTAGGGATGTGTTCTCATGCATGGAGACCATGTTTTTGCTTATAGTTCAAGGTTGTTTATGGTGCATGAGAATAATTACACAACACACGATTTGGAGTTAGCTTCAGTTGTCTATGGCTTGAATACTTGGTGTCATTATCTCTTTGTTGAGTAGTTCAATGTGTTTACAGATAACAAATTCTTGAAACACATTTTCTCACTGCATGATTTGAATCTGAGGAAGAGGAAATGGATGTAGTATCTTCAAATTTTTGACTTTGACTAAATGTATACACCTGGTAAGGGAAATTCAGTTTTCGATGCATTAAGAAGGAATTTGTATGGTCAGTTGGAAAAAGAAGCTTCAGACGAATGGTTTTTGAAGTCGGTATTAGTAGACATGAATGTAGAATGTGAAGACTGGGGTGATGTAGCGGTTTTCATTCTAGCTGAGCTTGTTCTTGATTTGTTGGAGATTATAAAGGAGGCACATGCATCCGACCTAGATTGTGTTGTAGTGAGTTCAAAACTCAATGGTGGGGGACCATTGAGGGATGGAATCTAGATGTATGTTCAGTTTTTCGGGTTTCGAGATTAGATGGTGGTACCTTTAACTACTTAGGAACAACTCTTTAATGCATACCACCACTCCAGATGGGTTGCACATCCGGGTACACAAAATATGTATAAGGCGTTGAAGGTGAAATTTTGGTGGGGTGGCCTGAAAATGAAGGTGGCCGAGTACGTCTCACAGTGCTTTACTTATTAGCAGGTTAATGTAGAGCATCAGAGACCAGCCAATGTGTAACAATGTTTACATATCCATGTGTGGAATTGGGATTAGATAGCAATGGACTTTGTTGTAGGTCTTCCAAGAACTGTCCGGAAAAAACGATTCCATTTGGGTGATAGTGGATCGTCTAACCAAGTCGGACCCATTTTATCCCTATTCATGAAACTCATATGGTGGAAGATCATTCACAAATCTATATTCCGAAAGTGTTAAAGAAACATGGTGTACTTTTTTCTATCTTCTCAGATAGAGATCCGAGGTTCACATCTGGTTTATAGAAATCCTTACACCAAGCCCTTTGAACTCAGTTGACTATGAGCACAATGTATTATCCTCAAAAGTATGGGCAATCTGAGAAGATGATAAATATGTTGGAAGACATGTTGCGGGATTCTGTAATGGATTTTGTTAGCTCATGGGAGGATCATATACCCTTAGTGGATTTCAGATACAATAATAGTTATGAGACCTCGACACAAATGGCTCCGTTTGAAGAATTGTATGGGCATCCTTGTCGTTCTCCACTATGCTGGGTGGAAAAGGGTGAAACATCACTAGTCGGGCCGAGCCTTAAGAAAGAAACAACGGGAAATATTCAGTTGATTAGAAAGAGGATGGAGATGGCTTAGAGTCGTCAGAAATTTATGTAGATCACTGTTGAAGTCCATTGTCGTTCGTAGTGGGTGATCATGTCTTTTTGAGATTCTCTCTAAGGCTTGGACATCGTCCTTTTGGGATGACAGGGAAAATTATATTCTCAATATATACCCCCCTTTCGATATAATATAATGGGTTTGAAAGGTGGAATATCTGTTGGAATTAAAACCACGATTCAGTGCAGTGCATAATGTCTTCTATGTATCTCAGTTGAAGAATTTTCAGCCTGATCCTGACCATGTGATCAGATTGGATCACATTGACCTAGAGCTGGATGATTCATTGGTACATATCCTGGTGTGGATTTTGTATAGGTCGGATAAATTCTTTCATTGAAAAAGCATCGTCCTATTGTGGGTTTTTTTTTGGCAACATGGTCAGATTTAGGAAGAGACTTGGGAACGCGAGAAAGAAATGAAGGAAACAGTGGCCAGAACACTTTTAGTCAAGCATTGGATTTCTACTTTTTGAGGATGGTAAGGCCAATGGTGGGGGGAATGTAGTACCCCTAGTTCCTAGTATGTAACCCTTACTTGATTCTTTTCTTGGTTTTAAATGTTATGTGTGACGGTTGGGAGACTCGGGAGATTATGGATTGGAGATTGAATCAAAGGGGAAGGTGCACGGGTGGCGCACGGTTAGTCTAAACCGTGCGGCCAACCTTGCATGGATGACTGGGGAGGCAGTGGCTTCTGCACGGTCAGCACACGGTTATGGGAAACCATGCGATGAGGCCATTCGTGAAGGATTTCCGAGGCAGAAGCTAACGCACGGTTAGCGCACTGTTTGTCAAACCGTGCAGACATACCATGCGGTCACATAAAATTATATCCTTAAATTGTGGATCTATCTCGTTTTTCATCTAATTGCCTTATTAAAGCATCTAAGCAGACCTAATTCAGGATTTTGGTTCTCCTAAGGTCAAATACGGTTCTCCGGTCTATTCAGAGGCAATCTGAAGGCTTGTCTTGGCGAATCGAAGCCAAATTCTTGAGGTATGTGATCGTTCACCTTCGTTATTGAATGCTTTCTTAGATGTACTTAGATATAATTCCCCTATTCCCTATGATTCTAGGATCTATGCACATCATGGGTAGACCTAAGTATGTGGATGCCAAATATGTTGATATTTAGTCTTGGTTGTGTTAGGAGAAGATATCTAAGGACGATTTTTGAAGATTTGACCCGATGTTCTTGAGCATTCTTCGTCTGTTGTTCGGTTTTTACTTTTTTTGATGTAGGTGGCTTCACTATTGATTAATCTTTCTTAGGACTTGAAGTCTTAGTTCAAATTGATTTTATTTCGTGGATTTGATTGTTAAATTTGGTGCAAATAATGTTTCAATTATTTTTTAGTGATGATTTATGGGTTTTGATGGAATTGTGGAAATTGAATGAATGGTTTGTGAAAAGTGTTTTGGTTCCACGATTTTATAATTGTGATTTTAAAATATGGATTTTCTGGATTTGGAAAATGGTTGGGGAAAATGGTGTTTTCAATAAAAGGGGATTTTTATTGAAATAGTTTTGGCATGGTTGAAATGGTGTGGTTTTTTGGGCATACATGGTGTGTGTGTTCATAATGCATTTACAAGGATTGGTTGAAATATGACCTTGTGCTCAGTGCCAAAAGTGTAATGGAACATGGGGAATAATTACCTTGTGACGTATAATGACCCATAAATTTCATACATTTTTTATACTTTAAAATTGAAGGACACTTATTACAACATATAACAAAACCATGAAAGGACCGAATATGTATAGAGTCTTTAGAAACTGGGAAACATAAACAATTGGTTCATAAAGCATCTACTTTGCCTCCCATTTAATTCATTATATCTAGAGTCCCTTTTGGCATATCCTACTTAATATCTTTCTTCCTGACCTGGGTAAAAAAATACAAAAGGGTGAGCTCAAATGCTCAGTAAGGGTAAACAAAAGAAATATCAATCACATAATAAACATAAGAACATAAAATTTGGAAATCTTAACCTGCAAAAGAGATCATAATAACATGGGATAAATCTTAGTAGTGAAATTCAATCCCAATAATCCTAACATAAAACATGAAACTTTTTGGCATACACAGATAATCATAAAGAATCATTTCTTATTAGTCAAGACTCATTTCCAAGATAATCTTAGTGGACAAAGTCCATTTCTGAACCGAGTTCACTCCTCGTTTCAGTCCTGTTTCATTGAACCCGTTTAACCTGTCGTTCCAGCCATGTCTATCTCATGAGATATAAAATTTTTACCCAATGCATTGGAGGGAGATATAGGTCCCACCAATCTCATAATTATACCATTCTTATGTGTGCCACAAAATCATAAATCATACAACATTTCATAACCCGTGTAATATAAATGGGATTCATAAACAACATGACATCATAAAACAATTCATATAAGATAACGGAATTCATAAAAATAATTCCATCACAACATAATCAAATAAATTTAATAATAGGGATAGAAACAGAACCCTATATTATCTTAGATGGAAAATAATTTTGATAAAACACTTGAACTCCATTTTTGAGGAACATATCCTTTCTACTTAAAAACATTTTACTTTCTTAACATGTCATACAATTTTAAACTAAAAGAAGTTGGTTAAAATTAAACTTTAAAACTTATAAAGTATGCTTCTTGGAAATAATTTTTTAAAATTCCATTCATGCTGTATAAGTTAAAAAAACATTCTTCTCGTACTTTTGTCAGAAAAGTCAAAAAGTACCTCGTACGAAAAATGACAAAGGATTCCTTTCATATCTTTTACTAAAAACACACCTAAGGGTAAAATTGGATTTAAAAAATTGTAGGTGGATGTAAATAATATTAAATATTGAGGAAACATGGATGTGGATGATAAAATACACACCACTAAATATCAAAGTATAAACAATCTCAGATAAAAATGAAATTGTGATATTTTCCCTTATCTTAGGTCGGATTTGCTTCGTAAGTGTCCAAACCTCCTATATAATTATTTAAATAACGTTATTGACTTATTACATAGTCATAATTATTTTTGTGATATCGTATATGGTCATATTCATAGCTTCTTATTAGTAATATTTCATTACTACTTGTTATTTGGGTGTTTATTACTTTTTGTTCTTATGCGTGTTTTGTCGAATAAATTCTTATTTTTCGTTTTAGGTTATAGATAACTCATTTCCAGAATGATATTAGTGTAATATATATCATATTCCTTCATTCAATTAATTTATACAATCATTAAGCAATGAATATCATGTAGAATGAGTCGCATCACATTATGGAGACGGTATTCCGTAGGTACGCACGAGCGATGATATCGTTCCCATGATCGTGGAATTGTATTGGAGTGTATGTATACTATTTCAGAATAAATATCACTTTAAAATAATCATATATAGTCATTATTTACACCATTATACCCATCCAAGTAAGGTGGTTGTGGAAAATAGATTACACCACGGCGTGGAGATGATATTCCGTACGTACGCACGCGCGGTGATTTCATTTTCCATAGGATGGATAGATAGTGAAATGGGGTTGTTTCATACTTATAACAACATATCAGTATATGAGTGATACTTATGTTTTTACTTCATAATGAAACAACTAAATAAGAAGAAATGGAAGAAGAAATAAAGTTGAATGAATCGGTAACTGACATTACCTTTTCTTTGAAGCGCCTCTTTGAGACCTCTTCATAGGGAACTAAAATTGGTCTTTGAAGAATACCAGGACCTCTAGGATGTCCCTAGGGAAGTGGAGAAGATAATTTGGCATGGGATGGCCGAGATTGAAGTCTCAACGTGGTGTGAGGAAAAGAGGGAGGAGTGGGGCACCTTTGGAACAACTAATAATATTATTTTATTATAAATTCAAATTCGGTTTTTAATAGCTTAAAATTGATATATTTCTAATCTAAGGTGGGGATGGGTTGAAATCCTCTCATCCAATAGAATTTAGAGAAATTTAGGTCTTTATATTAACCTTATCTTTTAGTTTTAACTCATAGTTAATTAGATTGACATTTACAATGTCACTTTGTATTTTTATATTATATTGTTAATAAACGTACCATATACATGCAAGATACCCCCAAGTGGTCCATTAATGATACAACTATCATGATATAAGTATATTGGCAGAAACATAGATTTTTAGGAATATAATAACAATTAATAATATAATATTTGTTTTAAAAACTATTTTATGTCAATTTTGAAACTATTTGGTAATTGATTTTTGTGAAAATCATAACAGAATTATTAGTTCGAAAAAAATTAATTAAATCAATAATAACATGTCATATTAACAGATAAAATTATTTTAATTCATAAAAAGACTGAAATTACATTTATTTGGGTATTTATAACATCAATTATTTCAATATATCATTAATAAGATAATTACTGCATCATCATTGTATCATAAATAAATTAAATTATTTTAAGTCTAAAAATTACAAATAAAATACAATTATGTTTTAAATCGTGTTATCTTTCTAATGAATATTTATAGTCTAATTTATCTTATGTATAACCCTACATTAAAAATGATTTAGTTATTAAACGTTAATTTTAACTATTTTAATCCTTCTTTAAACAAATTGATAATAAATGTCATAATCTAATCCAAGTGGGCCTAAATGGTAATATTTTATTCCTAAGGTTGTTTTTGGTCGAATTAAACTTATCCAATAGAATTAGGACATGTTTTAGTGTTATAATAACAACACTTTTACCCTTAATTACCATATTTACTTTTAACTGTGGAAAAAAGTAAAAAGTTACTATTCACCAAAAATTATTTTCATCTCATTGAACCACATTTTAGTCCTTGATATTAACCGTGTCTCTCGAATTTTCGAAATTCTACTCACAGAAGTGGAAAAATTAAGTTTTATGAAAACATCAGTTTTTTTAACTATCACTTAGTGGTTTCACTATTCATCAAAAAAATGAATGTTTCCAGAAATAATACCAAAAATTAGGCCTAATCTATATTTTATATTATGAATTTAAAAATGATGTATATTTTAACAAATTCAAAACATATCAGTAACATTTACTAATTTAAAAATTAATTCCCGTCGTCAAAATAAATATCGTGTTTTATTGAGATAATAACAATCAAAAGATTGACACTTGTTTATGTCTGGTTTAAATGTGAACTTACATCTAATGAACAACATTGTATTAAATTGTAAAAACATATTCTAAATATACTTTAAATCCACTCAAATTAATAATTTATCACTATTAATTATTTCGATTAAAAAAGTTGTTTTTAATTAAAATTTGGTAATTTTCACTATTCATCATAATATGAAAGTTATCTGAAAAGTTCCAAATTTTCACCCTAACCTAATTTCGATATTCCGAATCCAAAAATGAAGACCATTTTGAAAATTAAAATTTACAAAATTTCAAAAAGTGGTTATTACTATTTATAACGACTAGTTTTAAGAATATTTTAATAGCATATCGTTGTTTAGTGAAACTCGGTATTGCGTATGACACAAGCTATCGAGGAAGGTCGCGGTTGCGTGTAAAGAAAGACAAGATAGTGTTGTGTGTAGTGAAAGATTCCTTTGATGATTTATATAACATAAAAACAATGTATTTCTCATAAAAGTCTCGGGTGTTACATTCTACCCCCCTAAAAATGAATTTCGCCCTCGAAATTCGTCACTTTGTAATAAAAAGATGAGGATACCTCTCCCTCATAATATCCTCAAGCTCCCATATAGCTTCTTCTAATTTGAGTTTCCTCCATAAAACATTCACCAATCGAGTGGTCTTATTTTGTATGACTTTTTCACTACAATCCACAATCTCTATCAATTGTTCTTCATAAGAAAGATCTTGCTCCAGCGGTACAACTGCTAAGCTGAGTACATGTGAAGGATCAGGTATGTACATTATCAGGAGATATACATGGAACACATCGTGAACTTGAGAGAGATTCGGTGGAAGCGCAAATCGGTAAGCTACCATTCCAACACAATCCAATATTTCAAAAGGACCGATATATCTAGGGCTCAACATCCCCTTCTTTCCAAATCTCATGACCCTCTTCCAGGGAGATATTCGTAAGAACACTTTATCACCCACTTCAAACTCTAGGTCTTTTATTCGGTTGTCGGCATAACTTTTCTGTCGACTCTGAGCTGCTCTTATGTGTTGTTTAATAGATCGGACCCTTTCTGCCATCTCATCAACAAGATCAAGTCCTGATAGCTTTCATTCCCCAACTTCATCCCATCAAGTTAGAGTCTTGCATTTCTTTCCATAGAGAGCTTCCTCGGGTTCCCACGTTGCCTCTTCCATCTTATGATTTCTCCACAAAACGTTTACCAGACGCGTCGTCCGGTTTCTCAGTACTTGTTCTCTTGTATCAAGAATCCTGACGGGCTCTTCACAATAGGAAAGATCGGGTTCCAGTTCTAATTCCTCATAGGTGAGTACATGCGTTGGGTCAGGCATGTATTTCCTCAACAGAGATACGTGGAACCACCAGAACATCGAGGTAAATCTCGGATCCCAATCAGATATAATATAAAGAGGTACTCCATGAAATCTTACCACTTCCTTTACATATATCTTGGCATGCTGACCCAAAGAGAAATCCTCTCTAATAGCAATGAAGTGTGCAGACTTTGTAAGATGATCAAATATGACCCAGATAGCATTATTGCCTTTGGATGTTTTAGGATGTCCTATGAAAAAGTACATAGTGATGTTTTCCCATTTCCATTCGGTTATGGGTAATGGTTGTAACATATCCAGAGACTTATGTCTCTCAGCTTTAACTTGCTGACAAACCAAGCATCGAGAGACATATTCAGTAACATCTCTTTTCATTCCATCCCACCAAAAGTACTCTTTCAGGTCCCTATACATCGTTGTGCTTCCAGGATGAATAGAGAATTAAGAACAATGAGCCTCATCCAACAACACCTTCTTTAATTCGGGAATGGGAGGAACACAAAGCCGATTCCTGAACATTATTATCCCATCACAATCAAGGTTGAATTCAGGAATATTTCTCACCTTCTTTTGTAACTCTACATCTTCTTTCTGTGCCTCTTTAATCTTCACATGTATAGATGGCATAACATTCATTTGAGAAAGATACGATTTCCCCCCTTCCATTATAATTCCAAGATCCATCCTTTGTAAATCCATAAATATTGGATATTTTATGATCCTCATCATGGATAAGGAAGCATGGTCTTGTCGACTTAATGCATCTCCCACCTTGTTTGCTTTCCTAGGGTGGTAATGAATTATAAAGTCGTAATCCTTAATCAGCTCCAACCATCTTCCTTGGCGCATATTCGGCCCCTTTTGTATGAAAATATACTTTAAACGTTTATGATCAGTATAAATATCACACATTTATCAATAAAGATAATTCCTCCAAATCATTAATGCAATGATTCCCGCAGCTTACTCCAAATTAAGAGTTGGGTAATTTTGCTAATGGATTTTCAATTTTCGTGAGGCATAAGCTATCACCATATCATTTTTCATAAGAACATACCCCAATACCTTCTTGGATGCATCACTGTAGATCACAAACCTTTCTCCACTACAAGTCAGTGTGAGCACAGGTGCACTGGATAACCTTCTTTTCAACTACTTGAAATTCTCTTCACATTCTTCCGCCCAAACAAACTTAACTCCTTTCTGAGTCAACCTGGTGAGTGGATTAGATAATCGTGAAAAATATTTCACAAAACATCGATAATATCCATCCAAACCAAGAAAACATCGGATCATAGTTACTGTTGTTGGTCTCGATGATCTTTCGATAACCTCAATTTTTGCTGGATCCATAGATATCCCCTCTTTTGATATTATGTGACCCAAAAATGAAACTATTTGAAGCCAAAATTTACACTTGGTAAATTTGGCATAAAGCTTCTCATTTCTTAGGGTCTTAAATATAATTCACAAGTGATCTTCATGTTCTTCCTTGCTATTTGAATAGACAAGAATATCGTCTATAAAGACTACCACAAACTGATCATGATAGCCTCTAAAGACTCTATTCATCAGATCCATGAAGATAGCAGGGGCATTAGTAAGACCAAATGGCATCACTATAAATTCATAGTGTCCATACCTTGTACGGAAAGTCGTCTTTGGTATATCTTTCCTTTTGACCCTTAATTGATGATACCCTGAACGAAGATCAATCTTGGGAAAGTATTGAGCTCCCCGTAGTTGGTCAAATAAGTCATAAATGTGTGTGAGATGATATTTTTTCTTGATAGTGATCTTGTTAAGTTCTCTATAATCAATACAGAGTCTCATTGATTTTTCTTTGTTCTTAACAAACATAACAGGTGCTCCCCAAGGTGACGCACTAGGGAGTATGAATCCCTTATCAAGATTCTCTTGGAGTTGCTTCTTAAATTTCTGCATCTCAATTGGGGCCATTCTATAAGGTGTCTTTGAAATAGTCAAAGCACCCTGTACGAGTTCTATTGAAAACTCAACTTCACGATTTGGTGGATGACCCGACAATTCCTCCAGAAAGACATCGTCAAACTCCTGTACAATGGGTATATTCTTAATCATGAGTTTCTCAACAACCATTTGACATAAATAACCTTCATTTAGTGGAATCAAGACCCATAAGAAGGATGAAATTTCCACTGAAAGGTTATGTTCGTACTTGCATCGATAGACGATCATAGACTGATCTGGAATATGAAATTTGACTTCCCTTCTTTGGAAATTGATATGAGCTCCATATAAAGAAAGGAAATCCATGCCAAGAATCACATCAAATTCCACTATAGGAAGGATCACAAGATTTTCAGGAATCACTATCCCAAAAAACATCAATCGGAGAAGAATTATAAACTTTTGATGAGACTGTTGTGCCATTAGGATTTGTCATAGCTAACTCACCATCTAATTGGTTAGGTAATACGGTGATACCCTTAGAAAAATCTTCAAAAATAAAGGAGTGGGTGGATCCAGAATCAAATAAAACATTTTTTACTTTAGAGTGAATGGTAAGTGTACCTTTCACCACATCATTATCGTACTCCACATCGCTGATAGAAATTGCATGTGACTTTCCTTTGACTTTAGCCTTAAGAGTTTGTTGACGTCGACCATCATCATCAACCCTTGGATTTGGGCATTGATTTGCATAATGCCACATCTCCTTGAACTTGAAACATTGAAGTGTAGTAGTTCATTCTGTGTATCCCTTCCTTTGTTTTCATAATTAGACATCTTATTCCCATCATTGCGGCATTCAAATGCCAGATGACCTTCCTTTCCACATTTGAATCATTTACTTGTCCATTTAAGACAAATCCCTCCATGTTTCTTTCCACACCTTGAGCATAAGGAAAATCTCATCGTCTTTTCAGTGTGCTCTTTAGATTTTCCTTTGAATTCCATTTTCCTCTTATTATCAACCCCATATGACTGATGGGTTACTCCAATATCCATCTCAACTTTGAGAGCACATCAAACAATTTACTCGTAGCTATTGAAGTCCCTTATGGATAAGGCCCTTCGAAGACTTGGTTTTATGCCACTAAAGAATCGATCGATCTTACTCTCAGTTTGGATAATAATACCAGAAGAGTACCTTGAAAGACTTGTAAAATTTTCTTTATAGGTACAAATAGATTCATCATCCTTTTTCTTTCGTTCAAGAAAATCCTTCTCCATCGTTGTTCAGAGAATACGAGGGAAGTACTTATTGAAAAATAAGTTCTTGAACTTGTCCCATTCCATGGACTCAATTTCATCCCTTTGCCTCGTATTCTTAATAAGATTCCACCATTGATCAGCATCACCTTCAAAACGATAAACTGCTAAGATGACATTATCATGTTCAGAACATTGATGAACTAAAAATATCTTTTCAGTGATACTGATCCATTGTTCATCCACTAATGGATCAGAAGACCCGCTGAATGATGGTGGACGCTACCTCATGAAGGATTCAACATAATGTTGCTCCTTCATTTGCTCATTTGGAAGTCCTGTATGATTCATAGATTGAGAAAGTTGTGTGAGCATGGATACAAAATTTTTCATTCCTGCTCCCATAACTTTGTTTTCTCAGGGGTACAATCATTCCATTGCCCATCGCATTCCGCATTAACATGGTTCCTTTGGGTTCCATCCATTGACTAAAACCAAGTAGAATAGTGTGAGCAACACTATTTATAATAGGAAGAACACATAATCAAGAATAAAATTTTACACTTAAGGTCTTATCATAGGTTTTTCATGGCCATTTCTAAAACACTATGATTGTTTTCTATGTTTAGACTTATCCTTAGGATTCTTACTAAGGCTTTCACTTCCTAGTTTCCAGAGGTTGACTATACCTTTCCTCTGATACCAACTATAACGACCCATACTTTGTATACATTGTTAATAATTCAAAATTGAAGTTCACTTATTACAACATATAACAAAACCATGAAAGGACCAAATAGGTATAGAGTCTTTAGAAACGGGGAAACATAAACAGTTGGTTTATAAAGCATCTACTTTGCCTCCCATTTATTTCATCATATCTAGTGTCTCTTTTGGAATATCCTACTTAATAACCTTCTTCCTGACCTGGGGAATTAAAACATACAAAAGGGTGAGCTCAAATGCTCAGTAAGCGTAAAAAAAGAAATATCAATCACATCATAAACATAAGAACTTATCTTTTTGAAATCTGAACCAGCAAAAGAGATCATAATAACATGGGATAAATCATAGTAGTAAAATATAATCCCAATAATCATAACATAAAAAAGGAAACTCTGTGGAATACACATATAATCATAGAGATTCATTTATTATTAGTCAAGACTCATTTACAAGACTATCATAGTGGAAAAATTCCATTTTTGAACTGAGTTCACTCCTCGTTTCAGTCTTGTTTCACAGAACCTGTTTAACCTGCCATTCTAGCCATGTCTATCTCATGAGATATAAAATCTTTACCCAATGCATTAAAGGGAGATATAGGTCCCACCCATCTCATAATGATACCATTATTATGTGTATGCCACAAAGTTTCATGTTTTATGTTATGATTATTGGGATTACATTTCACTACTATGATTTATCCCATGTTATTATGATCTCTTTTGCAGGTTATGATTTCCAAAAGTTATGTTCTTATGTTTTTGATGTGATTGATATTTATTTTTTTACCCTTACTGAGCATTTGATCTCACCCTTTTGTATGTTTCATTTCCCCAGGTTAGGAAGATGGTTATTAAGTAGGATATGCCAAAATGGACTCTAGATATGATGAAATAAATGGGAGGCAAAGTAGATTCTTTATGAACCAATTGTTTATGATTCGCAGTTTCTAAAGTCTCTATACCTATTCAGACCTTTCTTGGTTGTGTTATATTTTGTAATAAGTGTACTTCAATTTTGAATTATTAACAATGTATGCAAATTATGGGTCGTTATATGACAACTTGGTAGATCAACGAGATACTGCTCATGAGTATGGAACTGTCATAACGATGCATGGATAGTTGATTTCATGAGTTGTGAAATAGTTGGTTGTGAGGATTTGTGAAATGAAATAAATGTGCCAAAATGGAAATTTAAATTTGATTTGGAATCTTTTCTTGGTTTCTTTTCTTGAGAAAGATGGGGTTTTTTGGAATAAAATGGTTTTTGTTGGAAAATGGCTTTGACATAGAACTTGTTATATTGTAAACTGTTTTGGAATTGTTTTATATAAATTATTCTATATAAAAGTGATAACATGTTTTATCCTATATGCATGGGTTGGGAAGTCATTGGGGAAAACCTACTGAGTTTCACTACTCACCCCCTTATTTGGCACGATGGTGCTTTTGCAGATTTCATATACAAGGATGTTGGGAAAGGTAAAGTGTCACACATTTATAGCACTACATCGTGACTCTTGGGTTGGTTTGTGACTTTGGATCTTGGAGCTTGTGGAGCATGGAGTTGGGTTGTAGTCTTGAAGTCTTTTAGTTGACTTTCTGATGTTTACTCTGATTTAGTTTTGTATTCCGTTGTTGCACGTGGTTGGGTTGTTATGAAAATAATGGTTGAGTTGTTTTGGGTTTGAATCATGCATCATATAGTGGTTTCTTGGAGATGTTTATCTAGTTTTCATTGTTTGTTGGTTATTCAAAAAGGGTAAATAGTTCCCCACTTGTTTTGAATCCCTTCGGCATTTACTGCCAACCTTTGGCACCTTGGGGATGTCACTTAAAGCCATGTAATGATTTGTTGAGCTCTCAAGCCAATGAGAATTGGTGGGTTATTACATAGGTGATTGCATTAATATATGATGTTTAAATTATCTAGTTAGGTGAATTAATTAACATATAATGTTGATTTTTTATGGAATTGTTGTACCATGAGGCTACGTTGTTAGAATTTTCTGGTTATATGTTATCAATATGTTTTGATGATATAAATTTATATTTTTATTATTCTATAATTAAATTTGTAACACCCCAAGCTTCCACCATATATTTCCCTTTGAATAATGAAATAACTTTCATTATATGCAAATTCAATATTCTAACACACCGTGACCAACCAAACTAGCTGTTATGATTAGTAATAAACACTTTTGGAAATTTTATAAAATTTTTCATTAAAATTTGACTTCATTTTTGTATTTCAGAAATCAAAATTAGCTTAGAGTTAATTTTTTATATTTTGCCGGAAATATTCAAATATTGATGAATAGTGAAAAACACTACATTATTGGTTAGAAACAACATTTTATTTAAATAATTATTTATTTTTTTAATATATATATGATACATATATTTTTTCAACTTAATTCATTAGATTCATTTTATAATAAGTTTAGATATATAAAACTTTATCGAACTATTTACCGTCTTTACCCACCGCCAATGAGCATTTGCAAATTTAAATAAAACATAATTTTACCACTTATGTGAGTTGAATTTCAAAAATAAGAGAGAAATAGTTAATATCAGTAGGTAAAATGAGGGTCAATAAGATTAAAATAATGTTTGGTGAATAGTAACTTTTTACTTTTATTTACCACGGTTAAAAGTAAATACGGAAATTAAGTGTAAAAATGAAATCATAATTACCTTAAAACATGTATTAATTATATTGGATATGTTTAACTCGACCAAAAAATAAACTTAGGAATAAAATATTATCCTTTAGATCAACTTTTATTAGATTAGGAAAATTATTATGATTTTATTTAAAGTAGAGTTAAAAGAGTTGAAATCAAAGTTTAAAAACTAAGCCAATTTTAATATATAGTTATATATAGGATAAATTAGACTATAAATATTAATTAGAAATATACATATATTTTATAAATAATTGTATTTTATTTATAAATTTTAGACATTAAATAATTTAATTTATTTATGACACAATGGTGATGCTATAATTACATTATTAAAGAAAGGCTAAAATAATTGATATTATGAATATCCAAATAAATTGAATATAAGAAATTTAATGAAGTAAATTAATTATCTTGGTTAATATGAAATTTTAGGGTTTATTAAATCATTTTTTGTGAATTAATAATGATGTTATGAATTTAACAAAAACAAAATACCAAATAGTCTCAAAATTGACATAAAAGATTTTTTTAAAAAATATTATATTATTAATTGATATTCTATTTATAAATATTTATGGATTGGCCAATGGGCTTAAATAATACTATGTATTTTATTAATAAACCACTTTATGTTTTCTTGGATGTTTATTATATGTTTATTAACCATATAATCTAAATATACAAAGAGACATGGTAAATGTCAAAATATTTAACTAAGAGTTAAATCTAAAATATATGGTAAATATATTGACATAAACCTATATAAAAACTATTGTTTGAGTTGTTTTAGACCCATCCCCACCTTATACATTAAATAATTTATTTTTGAGCCATTAGAAACAAAAAATGATTTTATTATAAAATTATATTTCAATCTTTTCATAAAGTGACCCTCACCACGCTTATAAAAGGACACTAGCACTTCTCTCAAATTCACATATTAAAAGTCATTTGGATCGTTCAAACCCTTCCCAAATATATTATCAAATGTTGTCTGTTCATCCTAGAGGCATTAATTTAGTCAGAAATCCATCTTAATGAGCCCTTTTGATCAAATCAAAAGGAAGAAGGTGATGGAGAGATACATATTTCATCACCACCTGAATGTTCCTCTATTTTACACATCCTCTTTCATTGTTGTTTCCATTCTAAAATAATAACTCCAGTATCTTCTATATATTTTGATGTTATTATAAAAATGGTCCCACCATATTCATTATTCTATCCATCCTATAAATGATAATGTAACCATACGTGCATACGTACGGATTACCATCTCCACGTCATGGTGTAGTTTGTTATTCAAACACATCATAATTTGGATGGGTAAAATAATGACTATAAATGATTTAAATAATAAATATAACATGATAATTATTCTGTATATATGATATATCATCCAATTATATACGATTTTAATATCAAAAGAGTGATATTGTCGCTCGTGTGTACGTACAGATTACCATCTCCACGAACGAGATGAGATTCATTCTGCATCGTATCCATTAAAGAGTAATTCTCATTTGATGATTAAAAATATTTTTTATAGAGTTAATATAATTCTGAATAAGAATAAGATATATCATATCCATAACAAACATTACTTACGTAACAAATCATATAATGGAAAAATAATTGGTTAACACCCGAAACAATGATACTACTGAAATATCATTAACAAAGAAATATTAAAAGATCATATATGATATCATGTTAATGAATATGGAACTTGTATAATTTAATAACAATTATTTTACCATTATATAGGATGTTAACCTATCCTCAACCAAGGAAAAGTACAAGGTAAGGGTAAATTTCAAAATCTCATTATTATCAGAGATTGTATTATGTAAGTATCTACCGGGACCTATTTTTTAACCACACCACGTTTCTTAAAAACTTATTCCAAAACATTTTTACTATTTACTAGACTATGGGTTAAATTCATTTATACACTTGTTTTAATTTTGATAATTTTTTTTGAAAGGGATCTTTCTGTCGTTTCCCACAAAAGATACCTTATAACCTTTTTGAAAAAATTAATGTAAGAATGTTTTTTAACTTATTATACGGGTGATGCTATTTTACACCATTATTACTCATCAAATCTTTCCATATAATCTTATAAGAATATTTTCAAAATAAATTTTTTCTTTTATAATTATATGTTTTTTAAATGATTACAAAATAGAAAGGGAGATTTCTCTAAAAAAGATTTTATTTCATCTATGTCAACATCCTTTGATGGATTGTAAGGTTAGTTGAAGTTGATTTATTATGATACACAACATGCATATTGTATTGAAGGTTTTGTGATATGTTTGACTACGTATGTTTTATTTTTACACCATTCATGTTTTATGGATTATTTATTTAGATTTCGTATGCTAGTTTTAATACAAATGTTTATTTTATATTTAAACGTTTTCATATGAGGAATGCATATGACTTAGTAAGTGATGGGTGGAGCCATCCATAGCTCTTCAATACATCGGTAGATATCTTGAGACAAACTAGTGTCCTAGATCAAGGCATTGACAAAATCTTATTTGTAGTCTTGGAACAAGGCCTTGACTATATGTTTATGAAGTCTGGAATTATGCATTCCATCATTATGAATGGGGCTATTGATATTTCATGTGATCATTTGACTAGTAGAATATCCATGTGAATATGTAAATGGAATTATAAGATTTTATATTTTCCACTTTATGCTGATTTTAAGTTTAAAAGGCTTTTGATTTATTCTTACATTGCCTTAAATGTATATGCTTATTAATGAACGTTTCAGCTATATTGTTATCCTTACTGAGCATCAGAGCTCACCCCATTCTATGTTTTATTATTTCCAGGATGTGAAGAAGTATATTATGACTGACCTACATGGATAGTATAAGGGATATGAGTGAGGCCTATGGAGACTATGTAATTTTAGTTTTTCATTTTATAATACTATGTAAATCTTATGAATGTATCTAGTATTTCAATGCCTACAAAACTAATCGGTCTTTAGACAATTGATCTTTTGTGAAAATTCCAATTTTATATAATAATGCATAGAATCTGGGTAACTTGGGTAAGAGCATTACAGTTGGAATTAGAGAAAGTTCAGTACAAACCTTTGAAACTAGATTTAGAAAAAACTCTGATTAGAGAACATTACCCTAAGATAGATTATGAGGATTAGTACAGAAGAACATCGTATAATTTTGGTACTGTAGATATTTTTTATAATTTTCCATGAAATAAATCCCTATCTGGATACAAGAAGGTTGAGGCAGCTCTGGAATAGATATACCTAGGGTTATAACCCAAAAACACCACTTTGAGCTAGAATCAAACGGAAACTAGTGCTTGACAACAGGCCTTGTTACACTCTTGGATACAACACTCCATGGAAATATGCTTAAAATATTTCTCATTTTCGTTACAAACCATTATAAAGGTTTTATGGTTATATTCTTCCTTAAAGAAAACATTTTTATGATTATAGATTATATCCATAAACTGTTCAATTTATGTTAACTATTTTACAAGTTTGGAATTATGTAATGCGATTCATAAACTAATATAGTTTATTCCATTATTTAGAAATGGAACCTAGTGGAAGGAATGGAGACGATACCAATGCACGTAATACATGTAGGGATTTACCTCCTGCTCATGGTAATTATAGTGGAGCTGGTGAAGCAACTGGTGAAGATCAACTTATCACCATACTTGGGTAACTCAAACATGTTATGAATAATAACCATACCCATATAGATCTCCCTGATCTACAATGCGGAGAATTAATTTTATACTGCTTTATGAGGCAACAACCATTAACATTGAATTGGAGTAAAAATATATTAGTAACAAAGCAATGGATAAATTCCTTAGAGAAACTATTTCTTGCTTTGGGGAGCAGTCTAATGGAAAAAGATTTCATGGAAGTCTATCACCTCACAGGAGATGTAGATCAATGGTGGTCATAGATTCAAAACAAAATGGAAGATGATAAAGTATAAAATTTTGAATGGAGGTAGATTAAAGATATTTTCTTGGAAAAATACCTTTCTCATGACCATCGAGCCGATATGGAATGATAATTTTTGAGTCTGTTGAAAAAAGACAATGATAATGTCGCAACATACGAGGCTAACTTTACAAGAATAGCAAGGCATGCTACAGATTATATACATAACAAATGGAGTAATATTGATTGATTATTTGATGGGTTAATACCATTTCTCCGTCGATCATTAGTCTCACAATCCTTCACATCATACAAAGATATTTTCTCTTGTGCTATCAATATAGAAAAATAATTCTCTGAACCTTACAACTTTAAAGAAGAGTAGGAGAAGAAGAAATATACTTAACACTCTGGAAATTTAAATAAGGGGAAGATGTGAAAAGTTTAATATCCATCCTTCAATAAATATGGGAATAAACACCTAAATACTTGCCGGAAGAGAATGAGAGTTTTTTACAAGTGTGGTGAAAAAGGCCACTATGCTCATGATTGCAAGGGGAATAAAGAGGCTATCAATGTTGAATGCTACAATTGTAGAGAAAAGGGTCATCATTCCACTGAATATCATAAGTGACAAGGGAACATACTTAACAAAATTCCAAGGGAGCAAGGAAAAGATTATATGATCACTACTACTAAGGTTGAATCTATAAAGACATGGTGGCATGTAATTTAATGGTTTCCTCAAGTTTAGAAAATTATTTATCTTATTATGGATCATCTCATTGTTTTATATATTCATTTTTTAAGAATATTAGATATTTTCAATTTGATTTAACAAAGGAGTTGTCAGTCAAAAAAACTAAGGGAAGTAACATCGCTACAACATTTTGTGAATCAGTTCCCATTAGGGAATATAAATGTTCTCTATTTGATGATCTCATAATTATACCCATGATTGAATTTGATATAACACTCTATATAGATTTGAATTCAGACCATGATGCAAAAATTTATTGTAAGAAGAAGGAGGTTACAATTTTTGATGATGATAGTGAGTAACTTATCTTTAGAGCACAAACATCACCACCTTATTATTATCTAGATCGACCACCAGTAGCTCTCTTGAAATCAATTATTGGGGAGGATGAGAATGAAATAATTATGGATGAGGAAAATAATGTTCTAAAATAGCAAATAACTATTGTGCAAGAATATGTTGATTTTATTCCCGAGTATTTTCCTGGACATCCTCTAGAAAAATAAATTGAGTTTTCTACTGATTCAATTCCACGTTCAAGCCCCATATCGAAGGCCCCTTATAGAATGACCACTATGGAATTAGTGTAACTAAAGAAACAACTAGAGTAATTAAGTAAAATTGGATTTCTTATCCCTAGTGTTTCTCCTTGGGGAGCCCCTGTCCTTTTTTAAAGAAGAAAGATGGATCCATGAGCTTGTGCATTGACTATAGGGAGATTAATGATGTAATAATAAAGAACAAGTATCCCCTACCACACAATGACGATTTATTCGACCAAATTCATAGAGTTCAATATTTTTCAATAATTTACTTCGATCTGGATGTCATCAGTTCTGTTTAAAGAAGGAATTCATTTCGAAAACATCATTTCGAACCAGGTACAAGAATTATGAGTTTACAGTAATGCCTTTTGGGATGACTAATACACCCTCTATTTCATTGATCTAATGAAAAAACTTTTCAAGGAATATCATGATGACTTCTTAGTGGTATTTCTTAAAGAAATCCTTGTATACTCTAAAAGATATGAAGATCTTGAAAATCATTTGCGCATTAATCTAAAGGCTCTTAGAAGAAATGAATTATATGGGAAGTTTAGGAAATGTGAATTTTGGCTTTAATATATTTCTTTTCATGGACATATTGTCTCTATGGATAGAATATCTGTTGATCCTTCAAATACAAAGGTAATCCATTAATGTCCAGCATCGACGAGTATAAATGAGGTACGCAGTTTTATTGGTTTGGCAGGTTATTATTAAAGTTTTGTCCAGAATTTTTCCCGATTGTCTATCCCATTAAACAAGATCACAAGTAAAGTGGTTAAATTATATTAAAAAAAGTGTGAAGAATGTTTTGAATAAATGATTAAAGTATTAGTTAATGCTCCTTTCTTGAATCATCCATCAGGGAATGATGGTTTTTTTATTTATAGGGATGCATCATTGAAATGACATGGTTGGGTCCTTATGGAAAATGATAGAGTTATTGCCAATGCATCATGACAGCTAAAAATTCATGAGAAGAACTATCCTACTCATGATCTTGTGTTAATAGCTGTAATATTTTCTTTGATGATATGGATACATTATCTCTATGGTGAAAATTGTAACATATATACGGATCACAAGAGTTTGAAGTATATTTTCTCAAAAAAAGAACCCAAATTAGGAAAATATAATGGATTGAACTACTCAAGGATTATGATTTCACAATACACTACCACCTAGTGATGGAAAATAAGGTAGTTGATGCTTTGAGCAGAAAGGATCATGGTGTTTTGAACAAGATGAGAGTTAATAGAGATCCTATTTTTAGGGATCTAGTAAAAATGGATATGGGAACAATCCTTGAAGGTGAAACATCAATACTTTTTCAAATGGTCACCAAACTATCTTATATAGAAAGGATAAAGATTTATCATATTGATGATGAGGAGTTTTAAAAGAAGCTTAATGTTATGTATGATGGGATATTGTGTTAATTTATATATGAAGATGGGATTTTTAAATATGGGAAGCGACATTGTGTTCCCGATATATCAGATCTAAAATGAGAGTTGTTGGATGATGCTCATATCACCAATTTCTCTACACACCCAGGTGGCACCATGATTTAATGATATTTGAAGGAATGTTTTTGGTTGGACAACATGAAGAGGGAGATTTCTGATTTTGGGTAAAGGTTTATGGTTTATCAACTAGTGAATGATGGAAGGCAACAGCCTGGAGGAGTCATGCAACCTCTTACCATATCTGAGTGGAAATGGGATAATATTTCGATGGACTTTGTCATTGGGCAACCCAAGTCTCCTAGAAGGAATGATACAACATGGGTCATTGTTGATCATCTTACCAAGCCATCACATTTTCTTGCTTTAAGTGAATATTTACCACTTGAACGTTTGGAATGACTATATATTAATGAAGTTTTAAGACTTCATCGAGTACCACTATTGATTATTTATGATCGTGATCCCCATTTTACAACAAGATTCTAGAAACATCTTAATAAATCCCTAGATACTGAACTTCGTTTGAGAACTTCCTAGCACCCTCAAACTGATGGGAAATCACAATAGACTATTCAAACTTTAGAAGACATTTAGAGAAATTTCTCACATGAATTTCAAGGTATATGGGATCAATATTTAACTATGGTAGAATTATCCTATAATAATAGCTTCCATTCAAGTTTTTTTATGGAACCATATGAAGTGTTATATAGCTAGAGATGTCTCACACCATCTTTTTGGGATGATGATGGTGAAAGAATACTCATAGGCCCAAAACTTGTTGAGGAAACAAGGGAAAATATAAAGGTTATCCAAACCCACATCAAAGAATCCCAATGTAGGCAAAAGTGATATGTTGATAACCAAAGTAAGGATTTGGAATTTCAATTAGGGGACCATGTTTTCATGATGGAATCTCCATTGAAGGGTGTTATACGTTTCGATTAGAAGGGTAAATTTATACCTAGGTATGTCAGGCCTTTTGAACTTCTAGAACGAATTGCAGTTGTATCTTATCGGTTTGAAATGCCTCCACGTATCACCAAAGTTCATTATGTTTTCCACATATGACTATTGAAAAAATACATGCCTGAACCAATGCATGTACTCACCTATGAGGAAATTGAACAGTAACCTGATCTGTCATATTATGAAGAGCCTATCAATATTCTTGTTACAAGAAAACAAGTGCTGAGAAACCGGATGACTAGTCTGATAAAAGTTCTATGTAGAAACCATAAGATGGAAGAGGTAATTTGGGAACAAGAGGAACATATACCGAAGAACCACCCAAATCTTTTTTTGGGGTAGTATTATAGAAATTTCATGGACAAAAGTTTTTGATCGAGGGAATAATGTAACACCCCAAGTTTCCATAGTACGTTTCCCTTTAAATAATGTAATAGCTTGAATTGTACGCAAATTCCAGATTCTAACACACTGAGACCAATAAAACTACACGTTATGAATAATGATAACCAATTTTATAAATTTAATAAATTTTATCTCACAAAATTTACTTCATTTTTGGATTCAGAATATCAAAAATAGCTTAGGGTGAATTTTTGGAAATTTTATGAATACTTTTAATTTTTTATGAATACTGAAAAAAATTGTGTTATTGGTTAAAACCAACTTTCAATTTAAATAACTAGTTTTTTATTTTAATATATACATAATACATATATATGTTCAACATAATTCATTGGATTCCTTTTATATATATTTTAGATATATAAAATTTTATTGTACTATTTAACGTCTTTTCTCACCTCCTAGGAGCCTTTGAAAATTTAAATAAAACATAATTTTACCACTTCTATGTGTTAAATTTCAAAAATCCGAGACAGGCATCTAATATCAGTAAATAATTTTTTATTAATAAGATGAAAATATTTTTTGGTGGATACTAACTTTTTACTTTTATTTACCATGGTTAAAAGTAAATACGGAAATTAATGGTAACAATGATATCATAATTACCCTAACAATTGTAATAATTCTAGTGGATACGTTTTATTCGACCAAAAAAAACCTTAGAGTAGAATATGATCTTTTAGGTCTACTTGGATTAGATTAGGACATTTATTATTATTTAATATAAAGAATAGTTTAAAGAGTGAAAATAAAAGTTTAATAACTAAACCATTTTTAATATAGAGTTATTTATAATATAAATTCGACTATAAATATTAGTTGTAAAGTTAAAAAAATTACTACATAATGTAATTGTATTTATAATTTTTAGACATTAAATAATTAAATTTATTTATGACATAATGCTGATAATGTATTTACTTTATTAATGAAAGATTAAAATAATTGATTTTATAAATATAAAAATAAATATAATTTGAGACTTTAAATGAATTATATTAATTCTATAGGTTAATATGTCATTTAAGGGTTGATTAAATGAATTTTATTCGAAGTAATAATGTTTTAAGGAAATTAACAAAGAAAAAATACCAAATAGTGTCAATATTAACATAAAAGAGTTATTAAATGAAATATTATATTATTAATTGATATTCTATTTCATAAAATCTAAGGTTCCGAAAAATGGATTAAATAATATTAAACATGTCATTAATTAACAACTTTAGGTTCCCATGGATGTTTTTAGTAATTTTATTAATCATATAACATAAAAATACAATGAGACACAGTAAATGTAAAACTATTTAACTAAGTGTTAAATCTAAAAGAGAAGGATAATATGAGGAACTAAATCTTTCTAAAACCTATTGGTTGAGAGGTTTTAAACCCATTCATACATTATAATTTAAATAATTCATTTTGAATTTTTAGAAACCGAAAATGATTTTATTATAAAATAATATTTCAAGATTTTCATAATGTGACCCTCGCCTCTCTTATAAAAGGACACTTCCACTATTCAAAAATTCACACCTTAAAATCCATTTGTCTCACAAAAACCCTGCCCAAATATACCCTCAACTGTCCTAACTTCATCCTAGAGGTATTCTTTTGTCATAATAAAATCCAAATAAGCCCTTTTGATCAAATGAAAAGGAAGAACCCGAAGAAGAGGTAAATATTTATCACCTCTTTCAAGTTCTTTTATTCATCCACTTCCTATTTCTTTTTTTCCATTATAAAATTATGGATCCATTATATTATATATACTATGATGTTATTATAAAAATGGTACAACCATAATCATTATTCTATACATACTATTAATGAAAATGTCACTATACGTTCGTACGTACAGATTACCGTCTCCTCGTCGTGTTGTATTTTTTTATTCAAACACTTCAACATTTTGATGGTTATAATAATTAGTATAAATGATGTTAATAATAAATATAACATGATAATTATTATTTATATATGATATATCATCCAATTATATATGAATTTAATATCAAAATAATGATATTGTCCCTCGTGCGTACGTACGGATTACCGTCTCCACGAACACGATGAGATTCATTCCCCATCATATCCATTCAAGAATAATTTTCATTTGATGATTAAAAATAATTTTTAATGACTTTATATCATTCTTAATATTGATAATATAAATCCTTTCCATAAACAAATTACATACTTAACAAATCATATAAAGGAAAACAAATCAGTTAACACCCAAAACGATGATACAACTGAAATATCATTAACAAAGAAATATAAGATGATCATATATGATACCATATTAATGTATATAGTTCTTTTATAAATTAATAAAAATTATTTCACCTGTATATAGGAGGTTAACCTACCCTCGACCAAGGAAAATTAAAAGGTAAGGGTTAATTTTACAATCTCTTTATTATCCGAGGTTGTTTTTATGTATGCATCTATTGGGTCTAATTTATCATCCCCATCCATGATTATTAAAAATGTTTTCCAAAAATTATTTACTATTTACTAGACTATGGGTAAAATTCATTTATAACCATGCTTTAATTTTCATAAAATGGTTTGAAAAGAATCTTTTTGTCGTTTTCCAAAAAATGTACCTTATGAAATTTTCAACAAAAATATCGTAAGAATGTTTTTTTAACTTCTATGGAGGGTGCAGCTGTTTTCCTCCATTATAAAATCGTCAAAGCCTCCCCTACATGATTATAAGAATATTTTCAAAATTAATATTTTCTTTTATAATTATATGACTTTTAAATTATTTCAAAATAGAAAGATATATTTCACAAAAAAAATGTTTTGAATTCATCTATGTCAACATCCTTTGATGGATTGTAAGATTATTTGAAGTTGATTTATTATGATACAAAACTTCTATGTTGTATTGCTGGATTTGTGATATGACTGATTGTGGATGTGTTTTTTACACCATTCATGGTTTATGGATAAATTATTGACATTTCGTATGCTAGTTTTAATACGAATGTTTATGTAATATCTAAACCATTTCATATGAGGAATGCATTGGACAAAGTATGTGATTAGTGGAGCTTGTGATAGCTCTTCGATGCATCCATATGTCTCACAAGGCAAACTAGTGTATTGGAATAAGACCTTGAAAAAATCTTATTTATAGACATGGCACAAGGCCTTGACTTTGTGGTTATGATATCTGGCATTTTTCATTCCATCATTATGAAAGTGGCTATTGATATTGATGTGGTTATTCAACTAGTAGAATATTGGTGTGAATAAGTAAATTTAATTATTTGATTATACATTGCCATATTATTCTGATGTTAAAGTTTAAAAGTATTTTGTTTTATTCTTACATTACCTTAAATGTTTATTATTATTTATGAAGGTTTTTTCATTATTGTAATCCTTACTGTGCATCTAAACTCACCCCTTTCTATGTTTTATTTTTCCCAGGATGAAAAGAAGTGTATTATGACTGAACTTCATGGAGAGTATAAGGGATATAAGTGTGGCCTATGGAGACTATTTTGTTTTAGTTTTTTATTTTATATTGTAGTGTAAATGTTATGAATGTATCTAATATTTCCAAGGCTACTAAAATAATCGGTCATTCTAGACATTATCTTTTGTGATCACACTAATGTTATGTAATAATGGACCGACTCTAGGTTACTAGGGTTGGGGCGTTACCAAATAAGGATTAAATTTTCATGTGGGTTTATTAAATCTAGAATTATATTCTAAATAACTTATTATAATATCGAGATGAAGATAAATATGATGCACAAAATTTAAATTATAATATTTCAATCGATGTAATTAATATAAATAATCATATTTCCTGAAAGGTATGTTGGTTTTGAGAAACAAAATGTTTTTAAATTATATTCTAGCATGACACTAGAAATTGGTCTATAGTGTCCAATCCCTTAAATATTTAACACTATCATGCCACCACAAGATTCAATATGAAGCTCAAATACCTTATTACACTAATACTTGATCCAATTTAGATATAACTAGAAATGTGTTCCAAGTCCCCATGGGTCTGAAAGTAGAACCTAGAATTATATAAGAATCACAAGGGAAGGAATTTTCAACCAAACAATGGAAGTAAAATGTTACATGTAGGTTTTTCAAAACTTTTTATGGAGAAAATATTAAAATCCAATAGGAGGAACAAAACCCAAAAAATCATATCATTATGTGAAAAACCATCACCCCAAAAAACTCTGACATATCTAATGTAATTGGAGGATCATGTAAGGCCCCGACCCTAGTTACCCAGAGTCGGTGCATTATTACATAACATTGGCATGATCACAGGAAAGAACAAGTCTCGAAATACTGATTAGTTTAGTAGCCTTGGAATAACTAGATACATTAATAAAGTTTAAATTACATCATAAAATGAAAACTACAACAATATAGTCTCCATAGTCCACACTCATATCCCCATATACTATCCTAGCAGGTCATTCATAAATTAATTCTTCACATCCTAGGAAAAATAAAACATTGAAAGGGGTGAGCTCAAATGCCCAGTAAGGATAACTATATAGCCGAATATTTCATAAATAAGAATAAACAATTAAGGAAATGTATAACTAAAACAAAATCCTATTAAACATGAACTTCAATATAATATGGTAGAAATAAAATGAAATAATTCCATTAAGTTATTCACAAGGATATTCTACTAATCAAATAATCACATGAAATATCAATAACCACTTTTATAATGATGGAATGCATAATGCCAGACTATCATAACCAAATTTCCAAGGGCTCGTGCCAAGACTACAAATAAGATTTTGTCAAGGCCTTGTTCCAAGACACTAGTTTGTCTCATGAGACCTAATGATGCATCGAGGAGCTATAGAGGGCTCCACCCGTCACTTATTATGTCCAATGCATTCCTCATATGACAAGTTTAAACATAACATAAACATTTGTATTAAAACTAGCATATGAAATGTCAATACATTCTTCATAAACCATGAATGGTATAAAATAAAAATTCCATAGTAAAACATATCACAAAACCATCAATACAATATGGAAGTTTTGTATCATAATAAATAAACTTCAAATAAGCTTAAAATACATCAAAGGATGTTGATATAGATGAAATCAAAACTATTTGAGAGAAATATCTATTTTTTTTGAAATCATTAAAAGTCCCCTAATTATTAAATAGAACATTTAATTTGAAAATATTCTTATAATCTTTCAAGGGAATTTCTGAAAATTTTATAACAGTGGAAATTAGCCGCACATGCCATATAAGTTAAAAAACATTCTTAGCTTAATTCTTTTGAAAAGGATAAAAGGGACCTTGATTGGAAAACGACAGAACAAATCCATTATATAACTGTTATAAAAATTCAAACAGTGGTATAAATTAATTTAACCCATATTATAGTAAATATTAATTTTTTTTTGAAATACATTTTTAAGAATCATGGATGTGGATGATAAAGATGTCCCAGTGGATTATTACGTATAAAGAACATCAGATAATGAGGAGATTGTGAAATAAACCCTTACCTTGTACGTTTCCTTGATTGGGGGTAGGTTAACCTTCTGTATAATGGTGAGATAATAGTTATTAAATTATAAAATAATGATATACATTAATATGATATCATATATGATCTTTTAACATTTTTTTGTTAATAATATCTTAATATTATTGTCGTTTTGGGTGTTAACTTACTCATTTTCTTTTATATGTTTTGTTACATAACCCATGGTTGTTATGGATATGTTGTATATTATTCATATTCAGAATGATATTATGTCCTTAAACATTATTATTAATCATCAAATGAGAATTATACATGAATGGATACGATGGAGAATGAATCTCATCACGTTTGTGGAGACGATAGTCGTACGTACGCACTAGCGACAATATCATTCTTTTGATGTTAAAATAATATTTAATTGGATGGTATATAATATATACTGAATAATTATCATGTTTTATTTATTATTTACATGAATTATGCATCATTATTATAACCATACAAATAATAATGTTTTGAATAACAATTACACCACGACGTGGAGACGGTAAGCCGTGCGTACACACATATGGCAACATTTCATTCCAAGGATGGATAGAATACTGAAATATGGTTGTAACATGTTTATAATAACATAAAAGTATATCTAATATACTGGATTTGTTATTTTAGAATGGTAACAACAAATAAAGTAGAAGTGGAAGAAGAAAGAAACTTGAAAAAGGGTGGTGAAATCGTTATCTCTTCTTGAGTTTCTTCATTTTGATTTGATCAAAAGGGTTCCACAGGTTGGATTTATGACTAAAGGAAGGTATCTATGATTAATTAAGGGATGTTTAGAGAGCATTTTGGAAGGGTTTTGCCGAACCAAAAGGTTTTGAAGGTGTGAATTAATGAGAAAGGAGAGTGCCCTTTTATAAGAGGGGTGAGGGGCACCTTTGGAAAAGCTAGAAATATTATTTTATAATAAATTTATATTCGGTTTATAAGGGCTAAAAAGTTTATTATCTCAAGGTTAAGGTGGGTATAGGTCTAAAAAAACTCCACAAATAGGATTTAGACAGGTTTGGGTTACTATATTAACCTTATCTTCAAGTATTAACTCTTAGTTAATTAGTTTAACTTTTACAATGTCTCTTTTTATTTTTATATTATATGGTTAATAAACTTACTATATACATCCAAGAGACCCCCATGTGGTCCATTAATGATACACCTATCTTGATATAAGACTATTTTCCGATCCTTAGATTTTTAGGTATTTAATATCAATTAATAATATAATATTTGTTTTAAAAACTCTTTTATATCAATTTTCACACTATTCAATAATTCATTTTTGTAAAAATCATAACAGAATGATTACTTCCAAAAAGGTTAATTAAATCAATCCTAACATTTTATATTAACCTATAAAATAATTTTTATTTATATAATGTCTCAAATATAATTTATTTGGGTATTTATAATATCAATTATTCTATTTTTTCATTAATTAGGTAATTACAGCATCACCATTGTGTAATATATAAAATAACTTATTTAATGTCTAAAAATTTAAAACAACATCCATTATGTAGGAAATATTTTTATCTCTCTAATTAATAATTATAGTTGAAAATCCAACTTATATAACCCTATGTAAAATTTTTTTTTCTAAAATATATATGCTTATGTCATTTTTGTATTTATTTTAGCTTAATTAAAATAAAGTGTCCCTATCACCTACAAGTGGCTCCATGGGGTCCCAAAATCGACCCAAAGATTCCCATGTTTAGACATGTATCAACCAATAAGGTTACAAAACGTTTTAGGGTAATTTATTATTATTATAATATTATTTTTTAACCCTTGTTTACCAGATTTACCCGTTAACCATGGTAAATAAAATATTTACCGAAATAATTATTCAAAATGTCTAAAAATAAAAGTTTCCTATTATCACAATTTGGAAATCCTGTTTCCAAATATGGAATCCATTTTCCCAAATTCAATAAACAGAAGTGGTAGAAATTAATTTAAAATTAATTCCCATTGTTAAAATAAAAAGCGTGTTTTTAAGAGATAATAATTATTAAATGATTGACATTTGTTCATGTCCGGTTTAATTGTGAAAAGATGTCCAACGACCAACATTGTATTAAATGGTAAAAATATATTCTAAATATACTTTAAATCCACTAAAATTCATAGTTTATCACTATTAATTATTTCGGTTAAAAAAGTTCTTTTTAATTAAAATTTAGTAATTTTCACTATTCATCAAAATAAAAATGTTATCCAAAATGTTCCAAAATTTTACCATAGTATAAATTCGATACTAAGAATCCAAAAATTAAGTCCATTTTGAGAGATAAAATTTATAAAATTTCAAAAATTATGTATTACTATTCATAACGGCTAGTTTGATTGGTTGCGGTGTGTGTTAGAACTCAAAGTTGCATATAACACATGCTACTGTATTATTCAAAGGGAAGTTTACCATGGAAGAATGGGGTGTTACATTCTCCCTCCATCAAATAATTTCGTCCTCGAAATTTCAAGAATATTATTTCATAAAATGACTTGGGTGTTTCTTCATCATATGTTCCTCGGGTTCCCACGTTGCCTCTTCCATTTTATGGTTTCTCCATTGAACTTTTACCAGACGAGTCGTCCGGTTTCTTAGCACTTCTTCTCTTGTATCAAGAATCCTGATGGGATCTTCGCAATAAGACAGATCAGGTTTCAGTTCTAATTCCTCGTAGGTGAGTACATGCGTTGGGTCAGGCATGTATTTTCTCAACAGTGATACATGGAACACATTGTGAACTTTGGAGAGACATGGCGGCATTGCCAAACGGTAAGCTACAGCCCCAATTCATTCTATAATTTCGAAAGGTCCGATGTACCTAGGACTCAATTTACCTTTCTTACCAAAATGTATGACTCCCTTCCCTGGAGATACCTTCAGGAAAACATGATCCCCAACGTGAAATTCCAAATCCTTCGATTATTGGCATAGCACTTCTACCTATTTTGATCTGCTTTGATGTGGTTTTTGATTACCTTTTCTTTTTCAATTGTTTCCTCCACCAGTTATGGGCCTACATGTTTTCATTCTCCAACGTCATCCCAAGCGGTTGGTGTGAGACATCTCTTTCCGTATAACGCTTCATATGGTGCCATCTGAATACTCGAATCGAAGCTATTGTTATAGGAAAATTCTACCAAAGGTAAATATTGATCCCCCATACCCTGAAAGTCAAGTGAGCATGATCTGAACTTGCTTATAATGTTTGAATAGTCCGTTCTGATTGTCCATCTGTTTGAGGGTGGTAGGCATTGCTCAAATGAAGTTCAGTATCCAAAGCTTTCTGAAGACTTTTCCAAAATCTTGAAGTATAATGGGGATCACGATTAGAAACAATTGATAGGGTTACTCCATGAAGTCTCATAACATCATTAATATATAGTCTTGCTAGCTGTTCAAGTGGTAAATCTTCCCATATAGCAAAAAAAATTGCTGACTTGGTAAGATGATCAACAATGACCATATTGTATCGTTCTTTCCAGGAGTCTTTGGTAGCCCATTGATGAAGTCTATCGTAATTTTATACCATTTCCACTCAGGTAAAGGAAGAGGTCACAATACTCCACCAGGCTGTTGCCTTCCAGCTTTCACTTGTTGACAAACCATACATCTTGACACAAAATCAGCAATCTACCTCTTCATGTTGTCCCACCAAAAATGTTCATTCAAATCTCTATATTTTTTTGTGCTGCCAGGGTGTATAGAGAAATTGGAACTATGAGCATCATCCAAAAATTCCATTTTTAGATCAGGTATTTTGGGAACACAATGTCACTTCCAAAATTTTAAATTTTCTTATTCATACACAAAGTCTCTCAATCTCCCATCATTCACAACTTTAATCTTCTTCTGAAACTCTTTATCATTGGTCTAAGAACTCTTTATCCTTTCTAGTAAAGATGTTTTGGGAGGAATTTGAAAAATCATTCATGTTTCACCTTCCATGGTGATTCCCATATCCAACATTACTAGATCCATAAAAATAGGATCCCTTTAAATTCTCATCATTTTCAAAACTCCATGATCTTTTCCTCTCAAAGAATTTGACACTTTATTTTCTTTCCCCAGGTTGTAGTGTATCGTGAAATCATAATCCCTGAGTATTTCAAGCCATCTCCTTTGACTCATGTTGAGTTATTTTTGTGAGAAAATATACCTCAATCTCTTGTGATCAGTTTAAATATCACATTTTTCACCATGGAGGTAGTGCCTCCATATCTTCAAAGAAAAGATCATAGCAGCTAACTCGAGATCACGAGTATGATAGTTTTGCTCATGAATTTTCAACTGTCGCGATGCATAGGCAATAACTCTATCATTCATCATAAGGACACGACCAAGTCCTTTCTTCTATGCATCACTATAAATAACGAACCCATCATTCCCTGATGGTAGAGTCAATATAGGAGCATTGACTAATCTTATATTCAGTTCTTCAAAATATTCTTTACACTCTTTTGTCCAAACAAATTTAACCCCATTACGTGTGAGCTTTGTTAATGGGTTAGCCAATCGGGAAAAATTCTGGACGAAACGTTGATAATAAGCTGCTAAAACAATAAAACTGCATACCTCAGTTATACTCGTTGGTGCTGGACATTCTTGGAATGCCTTGGTCTTAGAAGTATCAATAGAGATTCCATCTTTAGAGACAATATGGCCATGAAAAGAAATCTCCTGAATCCAGAATTCACACATGCTAAACATCCCATATAATCCATGACTTATCAGAGTCTTTAGGATAATGTGCAAGTGATTTTCATGATCTTCGTAGATTTTGGAGTATACCAAGATATCATCAATAAATACCACCAAAAATTCATCTAGATATTACTTGAAAACTCTATTCATTATATCCATGAATACATAGGGTGCATTAGTTAGCCCAAAATGCATTACTGAAAACTCGTAATGCCCGTACCTGGTTCGAAATGCTATCTTCGGAATGTCTACCTTCTTCACAAACAACAGATGGTATCTAGACCGAAGGTCAGTCTTTGAAAGGTTTTGATCTCCATGCAGTTGGTGAAATAAATCATCAATGTGAGGTAGGGGATACTTGTTCTTTATTTTTATAGCATTAATCTCCCGGTAGTCGATACACAACCTCATATATCTGCCTTTCTTTTTAACAAAATAATATGGGCTCCCCAAAGAGAAACACTAGGGTGAATAAATACCTTATTACTCAATTCCTTTAGTTTTTTCTTTAGTTAAACTAATTCCATAGTGGCCATTCTTTATGGGGTCTTTGATATATGCCTTGATCCAGGAATTAAATCAATGGAAAACTCTACTTCTCATTCTGGAGGATGTCCATGTAAATCTTCTGGAAACACATCTACATATTCTTTCACAATAGGTATATCCTCTATTCAAACATTCCTTTCCTCACCCATAGTAATTTCCTTCTCTTCCTACCCAATAATTGAATTTAGTTGTGCTACTGGGGGTGGATCTAGATAAAAATTAGGTGGTGATGATTCTTCTCTAAAGATAAGGTGTTCCTTATCATCATCATCAAAAATCATAACCTCCTTCTTCTTACAATAAATCTTCGCATCATAGTCCGAAATCCAATCCATCCTGAGGATTATATCAAACTCAATCATAGGTATGACTATGAGATCAGTGGATAAATAACATTTATGCCCTCTAATGGGGACTGATTCACAAAACTTCATTGCAATGATACTTCCCTTATGAGTTTTAACTGACAAATCCCTTGTTAAATAAAATTGGAAGTATCTAATTATCTTAGTAATATAGTAAGATATGAAAAAATGCGATGATCCAAAATCAAATAATGCATTTTCTAAACTTGAGGAAACCCTTAAATTACCTGCCACCATGCCTTTCGGAGTTTATACATCAGCAGTAGTGATAGTATAAGCTTGGCCTCTTGGAATTTTTGAGGTATGTTCCCCTGACGCTTAGGACATTCATTTGTATAATGTCTCATCTCCCTTCAATTGTAGCATTGGACATATATAGCTTCCTTCTTCCCCTTGAAATCATGATCTTGGTGGCCTTTTTAAACACACTTGTAACATACTCCCATTCCTTTTAAGAAATTACTGAGGTGTTTCTTCCCACATTTACTGTAGGATGGATATTCAACTTTTCCCTTCTTCCCTTTATTTACATTCCCAGATTGATCAGTAGATCTCTTTTTCTCTTTCTTTTCTTTAAAGTCATAAGTCATATAGAATTCCTTCTTTGTCTTGATAGCACATGAGACAATTTCTTCGTATAATGAGAAGGATTGTGAGACTAATGCTTTACAGAGAAACAGTTTTAAGCAATCAAAGAAATGATCAATCGTACTTCTTGGGTTACATAAATAATCCATGGAATACCTTGCTAGCCTTGTAAAGTTAGCCTCATACTTTGCGACATTCTCATCCTCCTTTTGTCTCAGACTTAGAAATTCCCTTTCCATATCTGCTCGATGGTCACGAGAAAAGTATTTTTCTAAAAACAGATCTTTGAACTCCCTCCATTCCATATTTGATACTTCATCATCTTCCTTCAAGTTTTTTATCAACGACCACTTTTGATCAACTTCTCCAGTGAGGCGACAAACATCCATGACAACTTCTTCCCTCTCACAACTCCCCATGGCATGGAATATTTTATCTAAGGAATTTATCCAATTCTCAACTTCTAAGGGATTATTACTCCCATTGAACATTGGTGGTTTCTTCCTCATGAAGTGATCTAACATTTATCCTCCACGCTGTGGATCAGGGTGCTCCATACAGGTAAGGTTATTATTCATAAATTGAGTGAGTTGTCCCAGTATGGTGATTAGCTGATCAGCACCAGTTGCATCACCAGCTCCACTATAATTATCTTGAGCAGGAGGAAAATCCCTACATGGAGTGCGTTCATTGATATGGATTCCATTTCTTCCACTAGGCGCCATTTCCAAAAAATGGCATAAACTAGATCAGTTTATGAATCAAAATACATAATTCCATACTTGTAAAACACTTAACATAAATTGAACTATTTATGTATATAATCCATAATCATAAAAAAATTTATCTTTGAGTATTTATATACTCATAAACCCTTCATAATAATTTGTAAAGAAAATTAGAGTTATCCTATGCATATCCCCCAGGAGTGTCGTAACCAAGATTGCAGCAAGGCCCATTGTCGTGCACCAGTTCCCATTCGAGTCTCGCTAAAAGTGGTGTTTTCATGTTTTACCCCTAGGTACATATGTTCCAGATCCACCTCTACCTTCTCATATCCAGACAGGGATGTATTTCTCATAAAACTCATAAAATCTCTACATTAGCAAAATTCTAGGAAGTTCGTATTTAGTAATACTCAAATTCCATCCTAGGTCAATGTGCTCTAATCAGAGTTTATCTAAATCTAGCTTCCACGGATTGTACTAAACATCCTCTGATATCAACTGTAACTCCGCGACCCCAGTTACCCAGAGTCTGTGTATTATTAAATAATATTGGCATGATCACAGGAAAGATCATGTCTCGAAAGACCGATTAGTTTAGAAGCCTTTAAATAACTAGATAAATTGATAATGTTTACATCACATCATAAAATGAATAATACAACAATATAGTCTCCATAGTCCACAATAATATCCCCACATACTATCCCATCAGGTCATTCATAAATTACTTCTTCACATCTTTGAAAAAATAAAACATTGAAAAGGGTGAGATCAAATGCCCAGTAAGGATAACAATATAGCGGAATGTTTCATAAATAATAATAAACATTTAAGGAAATGTATGAATAAAACACAAGCCTTTTAAACGTGAACTTCAACATAATATGGAAGAAATAAAATGAAATAATTCCATGTACTTATTCCCAAGGATATTCTACTAATCGAATAATCACATGCAATATCAATAACATATTTCATAATGATGGAATGCATAACGCTAGACAATCATAACCACATAGCCAAGGCCTCGTGCCAAGACTACAAATACGATTTTGTCAAGGCGTTGTGCCAAGACATTAGTTTGTCTCATGAGACCTACCGATGCATCGAGAAGCTATTGTGGGCTCCACCAGTCACATATTAAGTCCAATCCAATCCCCATATGAACAGGTTTAAATATGACATAAACATTCGTATTAAAACGTTCATATGAAATGTCAATACTTTCTTTATAAACCATGTATGGTATAAAAATAACACATCCACAGTAAAGCATATCACAAAAACCATCAATACAATATGGAAGTTTTGTATCAGAATAAATAAACTTCAAATAAGCTTAAAATCCATCAAAGGATGTTGACATAGATTAAATCAAAACTATTTGAGATAAATATCTATTTTTATGAAATCATTTAATAGTCCCATAATTTTTCAATAAAACATTTACTTTGAAAATATTCTTATAATATTGTATGGGATGTTTAGAAAAATTTATAATGGCAGAAAATAGCCGCACCCACCGTATAAGTTAGAAAACATTCTTAACTTAATTCTGTCGAAAAGGATAAAAGGGACCTTGTTTTGAAAACGAAGGAAATATTCCTTTACAAACCTCTTATAAAAAGTAAAAAAAGGTATAAATGACTTTAACCCATATTATAGTAAATAGTAAAAAACAAATTTGAAGAAATTTTTTATGAAACATGGATAAGGATGATAACGATGTCCTTGTAGATTATTACATATAAACAACCTCAGATAATGAAGAGATTGCGAAATAAACCCTTACCTTGTACTTTTACATGGTTGGGGGTAGGTTAAAATCTTCTATATTGGTGAAATAATTGTTATTAAATTATAGAAAATCATATACATTAATATGATATCATATATGATCTTTTAACATTTCATTGTTAATAATATCTTAATATTATTGTCGTGTCGGGTGTTAACTTACTCATTTTAATTTATATGTTTTGTTACATAAGACATTTTTCTTTTGTATAGTTTGTATCTTATTCATATCCATATTGATATTACATACTTAAAATTTATTATTAATCATCAAATGAGAATTAACCTTGAATGGATATGATGGAGAATGAATCTCATCGCGTTCGTGGAGACGGTAGTCCGTATGTACGCACGAGCGACAATATCATTATTTTGATATTAAAATAATATTTAATAGGATGGTATATAATATATACAGAATCATTATCATGTTATATTTATTATTTACATGAATTAAACATCATTATTATACCCATCCAAATAATAATGTTTTGAATATCAAATTACAGCACGACATGGAGACGGTAAGCCGTACGTACACACGTATGGTGACATGTCATTCAAAGGATGGATAAAATACTGAAATATGGTTGTACCATCATTATAATAACATCAATGTATAAATAATATACTGGAGTTATTATTTTAGAATGGTAACAACAAAGAAAGAAGAATTGGAAGAATAAAGGAACTTGAAAAAAGGTGGTGAAATCATTACCTCTTCTTCGGGTTCTTCCTTTTGATTTGATCAAAAGAAATCCATAGGTTGGCTTTATGACCAGAGGATGGACTCTAGGATGATCTGAGGGATGTTTATAGATTATTTGGGTAGGGTTTTGCCGAACCAAAAGACTTTTAAGGTGTGAATTAATGAGAAGGGGAAGTGCCCTTTTATAAGAGGGGTGAGGGGCACCTTTGGAAAAGCTAGAAATATTATATTATAATAAATTCATATTAGGATTATAATGGCTCAAAAGTATATTATTTTAAATTTAATGTAGGTATAGGTCTAAAACCACTCAACCAATAGTATTTAGATAGGTTTGGGTTACTATATTAACCTTATCTTTAAGTATTAACTCTTAGTTAATTAGTTTCACTTTTACAATGTCTCTTTGTATTTTTATATTATATGGTTAATAAACATACTATATACATCCAAGCGACCCAAAAGTGGTCCATTAATGATACACCTATCATGATATATGTATCTTGTCAAAACATCAGATTTTTAGAAATTTAATATCAATTAATAATATAATATTTTCTTTAAAAACTCTTTTATGTCAATTTTGAAAGTATTCAATAATTGATTTTTGTAAAAATTATAACAGAATAATTACTTCGAAAAAGGTTAATTAAATCAATACTAAAATGTAATATTATCCTATAAAATTATTGGTATTTATAAAAACTCTCAAATTACATTTATTTTGGTATTTATAATATCAATTATTCTAATTTTATATTAATTAGGTAATTAATGCATCACCATTGTGTCATAAATAACTTAAATTATATAATTTATAAAAATTATAAATAAAATACCATTATATAGGACATCTTTTTATCTTTCTAATTAATATTTATAGTCGAAAATCCAACTTATATAACCCTAAGTAATAATTGCATTGCTAAAAGATATGTGCTTATGTCTTTTTTTTAAAGGTTGGGGCCGAAGCCTCAATTTATTATTTGAAAGAAAAGTCCACTTTAGACTGGGTAGAGGGAGACACATTACATAGCCTGAAGGTCCAAGGCCATGTGGCCTGAATACAAGGCTTGAAAGCCCTTTTGAATGGCCCAAAGGACACCTCGGTGAATAGTACTACTACAGTAACCGCGTTGCTACATTAAGGTTCGGACATGTATCCACCAATAAGGTTAGGACACATTTTAGGGTAATTTATTATTATTATAATATTATTTTTTAACCCTTATTTACTGTATTTACCCTTTAACCATGGTAAACAAAATATTTACCGAAATAATTATTCAAAATGTCTAAAAATAAAAGTTACCTTTTTACACAATTTGGACATCCTTATTCCAAATATGGAATCCATTTTTCCAAATTCAAAACATAGAAGTGGCAGAAATTAATATAAAATTAATTATCGTTGATAAAACAAAAATCATGTTATTAAGAGATAATAACTATCAAAAGATTGACACTTGTTCATGTCCGGTTTAATTGTGAAATTATGTCCAATGACCAACATTGTATTAAATGGTAAAAATTTATTCAAAATATATTTTAATATCACTCAAATTCATAATTTATCACTATTAATTATTTTTATTAAAAAATTTGTTTTTAATTAAAATTTAGTAATTTTCACTATTCATCAAAATATAAATGTTATTCGAAAAGTTCCAAAATTTTACCTTAGGCTAAATTAATACTCCGAATCCAAAAATGAAGTCCATTTTGAGAGATAAAATTTATAAAATTTCAAAGAGTATGTTTTACTATTAATAACGGCTAGTTTGATTGGTTGTGGTGTGTGTTAGAACTCGAAGTTGCGTATAACACACACTGTTGTATTATTCAAAGCGAAGTGTACCGTGGAAGCTTGGGGTGTTACAGATCACATCTCCATTGGTACTCACCATCACCCTAGGACAAAATTATAATGAACATGTACATCCTCCAAGTGGGGATTTACCTTTCCTTGGACATAACGCAACAAAATATTGAAACACCAAAATTTAAGGCATGATATTTAAAAAATATCCCTATATGATACAACCAATTATTCCATAATCAATTCCATTACAAGAAAATTTTTATACCTTCAATACAAATAAAATAATTAATTACATGGAATTTGAATATTTAAAATATAAATCATTTTTCAAATAAAATTATGATAGAAACTTAAAAACATGATCAAATAAACATTTTAGATAAAATATATATATATAACATTAGGCATTACTAAATTAGTTTCATAATAAATGGAATTTATAATAAACACAAACATAGTAAATATCCATGAATATAAGCCTCAAGGAGAGTTATTTTATGGTTATATGATCCTCACACTTCTCTTTTATCATTATGGCTCATGTTATGTTTCCAAACATTAATAAACACTCAATCAGTGGATCCCATTATGGGAAATCTATATAAACCTGATTTGTGGGGACGATCATTAGAAATAATTCCAAACATTTGATGGTTAGGGTTTTCATGATTTATCCCTTAATTTAGAGTTAGTGTCCTAGAATTATTTTCCAAATTTCCCATTAACTACCTGATCTCACATGTGCTTCAATTAAAAATCATTCATTCATTCATTTTGGGTAAATAATTTATTTCCAATCAATTAATCATTTGTAGTTCAATTTCTTAAATTCCATTTTAAATATTCCTTTTCATTTCGTAACAAAATAATATGTTTTAATCCATTCATCCTATTTTGAAATCATATTTAAAAATAATCAATTTGTAACAATGCTCAAAATCAAATCACTCTAGAAATGAAATCCAAATGAAGCCATAAATTATCTTAAACCCAACCAAAAATGCCAATTCCATTTATATAGGGGTTATTCAAAATTCCAATACCACTTTCAACCATATATAAAATAATCTCAAATTTGGGTCTCTAAATTCTAAAAAACTCGTTTATATCAATAATGAAATTTAATGTTTATAATTTATTTTTAATCCATATGGAATCACCTACAATAAATTAGGAAATCAATTTAACACCTCCAATGGAAACACCAATGATGTCTTATTCCAACGATATTATGAAATAAAACCTAAAATCTTGATCCATAAAAATGTATATATGATCCATCAACATCATGATGATTTATCACTCTCCATGATGGGGAGAGTAATAGATTGGATGAAACCACATGAGTGGGTGTGAACTTATGGGAAATGGGTCAAATATTCCATCAACAAACCAATTCAAATAATTGTTTTCTAGATCCATGTAACCCGGTATAGGGCCTCAAAAAACAAAATAACCATATTTAGATCCAATGGGTGTCGTTAGACACCATAATCAGTGGTCCTATGATTTTTATTAAATTTATGGGGTTAAAATCACTTGAAGAGTGTTTTATAGATAGTATATGTGGTTGGTAGTAAACAAGAACCATAACACTTTTTACATAAAAATCATTTAGGTGGGTTCTATGGTTTGGACACATAGTTTGATTAACCACGTGCCGACCAAGAAAACTCTCACTATCCCAGGGTGTATGATTTATAAGGGTGCTTTCAAGGTTTGGAAAAACCGTGTACTTCCATCTAGTAGTATATTAAAGGGTTCCCATTTTTTATGAAAAAATCATATGTTATACACTAATCATTAACAAAACATGCATAGTTCATATGGGAATTGAAAAAATTCAATCATCAATAAAAATAGAAAAATAAACATATTTTACAATGTAATATCAAAATAAGGGTCAATTAGTACCAAAAACAATCTCATAAGATGTTACAATCCCAGCACCATAAACACATTAAATCCCTAGAAACCCTTTTTAGAAGGTTTATTGTCAATGTGTTGAGGCCACTTCTCTCTCATCAGTTCCCCACAGTCTTATTTATCATGATTATTAGAACCATGTTTCCGTAGTACGTGAACCAATGTTTTCATCTTCCCATGATGGCCCTTTTTTTAAATACAAAAATCTATACAAGGTGATCAGTCATGGGTAAAATATAATAATCCGCATGATCATCCCAATTCGACACATGAGAAGGGTCCGAAAATATTTTATAAACAGTTATTTATGAAATGTATTTTTGATTGGGGTTATATATTGTGGATGTTCTAAATGGTAATCCACCATATGAAATTCTTCAACGATCCCAAAAGGAGGTTTGAACCTCTATGAATGTTGAACATATTATCCCCACCATCACTGTCCTAGTATAATTGTAACTTTCCAGAATGTCTGTTAACCAAATAATAAATCTAATGGTCGATGATGATGATCAATAGACACATATACTGACACTGTGATATCACTATTATCTAAAGAAAGAACTAAATCATCAATTTCATCTCTTTGACTAAAATTGAACCTAGTATTGAATTTTCAACAATCTAGCAATAAAAAATGGATATATACATTAAACAATATATAATTTCTCAAAATGATCCATTCTTATTGTGGACTATAAACTATTATTGTGGGAAAACATGACCAATCAAAAATAAACATCCAAAACTACTCCAAAGTCGACAAACCCAGCTCACAACATGTCTTCATTGATCTACGTATCTCTCTCTAAATGGTCGACCATCTATGGATGATACACAATATTTAAACACACCCATGATGTTACACCCCAGGCTTTCACGGTACATTTTCCTTTGAATAATGAAACATCATGCATTGTATGCAACTTCGAGATTATAACACACCGCGACCAATCAAACTAGCCGTTATGAATAGTAATTCTTATATTATGAAATTATATAAAATTTATATTTCAAAATGGACCTCATTTTAGGATTCATAATAATGACATTATCTTATAGTAAATTTTTTGTATTTTTTTGAAGAATTTAAATTTTTGATGAATAGTAAAAAATAGAATTATTGGTTAAAAAAATTATTTTATTTATATAATTAGTTATTTTATTTTAATATATACATAATAAATATATATGGTTAATGTAATTCATTGATGTAATTTTATAGTAAGTTTAGATATATAAAATTTTAATGAAATATTTATCGTCTTTACCCACCTCTTAGGAGAATTTGCAAATTTGAACAAAACATAATTTTACCACATCTGTGAGTTGAATTTAAAAAATCTGAGGGACATGGGTAATATCAATAAGTAAAATTTGGTTCAATAAGATGAAAATAATTTCTGGTCAACAGTAACGTTTTACATTTATTTACAACGATTAAAATTAAATTGAGTAATTATGGGTAAAAATGATATCATAATTCCCCAAACACATGTCCTAATTCTATTGGATTACTATAATTAGACCAAAAACAACCTTAATAATTAAATATGATCCTTTAGGTCCACATTGATTAGATGAGGGGGTTTATTAATATTTTATTTAAAGAAGAGTTACAAGAGTTAAAATAAAATTTTAAAAACTAAACCATTTTTAATGTAGAGCTAAAAATAAGATAACATTCACAAAAAATATTCATTAGTAACCTAAAGAGTTTTACTACATAATTTTATTTTATTTATAATTTTTATACATTAAATAATAAAATTTATTTATTACACAATGATGATAATGTAATTACCTTATTAATGAAAGATTAAAATAATTGATATTTTAAATATCCAAATAAATCTAATTTGAGACATTTAATGAATTACAATAATTTTATAGGTTAATATTACATATTAGAGTTGATTAAATGAATTATTTTTCAATGTAATAATGTTTTTAAGCATTTCACAAAAACAAAATACCCAATAGTTCAAAATTTACATAAGAGAGTTTTATAACAAAATTATATTATTAATTTATATTCAATTAATAAAAGTTTAAGGGTCACCCAAAAGGTATAAATAATATTATAAATTTCATTTATGATCCACCTGAGGTTCGTATATAGGTTTATAGCATGTTTATTAACCATATAATATAAAAATACAAAGAGGTGTGGTAAATGTCAAACTATTTAAAAAAGACTTAAATCTAAAAGATAAGGTTAATATGATGACCGAAAGCTGTCTAAAACCCATTGGTTGAGAGTTTTTTGACCCATATCTCTCTATCCTTTAAATTATTCATTTTTGAGCCATTAGAAACCTAAAATTATTTTATTATAAAATTATATTTCACTCTTTTCCTAAAGTGACCCTCACCTCTATTATAAAAGTTAACCCCCCCCCCCCCCCTTCAATCAAATTCAGGCATTAAAATCCATTGGCTCAGCCAAACCCTACCCAAATATCCTATAAACTATAATAACTTAATCTTAGAGTTCTTTAGTATGAAACCAAACATAATGAGCCCTTTTGATCAAATCCATCAGAAGATCCTGAAGAAGAGGTACATATTTCATCACGTATTTCAAGAAATTTTTTTCTTCCACTACCTCTTTATTTTTTTTCATTCTAAAATAATATATCCAGTATATTATCTATATTTTGATGTTATTATAAAAATTTTTCAACCAAATTAATTATTCTATCCATCCTATAAATGAAAAAGCCACCATATATGCGTACGTACGAATTACGGTATCCACGTCGTGGTGTAGTTTTTTATTCATACACTACATAATTTTGATGGGTATAATAATGTGTATAAATGATATAAATAATAAATATAACATGATAATGATTTTGTATTTATGATATAACTTTCAATTTTATACGATTTTAATATAAAAAGAATGATATTATCGGTCGTGCGTACGTAAGGATTACCGTCTCCACAAACGAGATGAGATTCATTACCTATCGTAATAATTGAAGGATAATTTTCATTTTATTATTAATAATAATGTTTATTAACATAATATCATTCTATTTATGAATAAAATACATTGTATCCTTAAAAAACATGGGTTACATTAGCAAGAATATAAAGGAAAACGAATCAAATAATCACCTGAAATGATAATACTACTAAAATATCATTAATAAATAAATATTATAAGATCATATATCATATCATATTAATGTATATTTTTCATTTATAATTTAATAACAATTATTTCACAGTTATACAGGAGTCTAACCTATCCTCTACCAAGGAAAAGTCTATGGTAAGGTTTAATTACACAATGTCTTCATTATTTGAGGATGTTTTTATGTTAGTATCTACTAGGAGATCTTTATCATCCACATCTGTGTTTCATAAAAATATTTTCAAAATAAATATTTTATGGTTTTATGAAAGGGTATCTTTATGTAGATAATCATTTTAAATTGTTTAAATATATATTCTTTTAAATCATTCTCATTAATGTCCATGTTTTCCAAATTGTTTTAAGGATTTATTTATATGGACATGATTTTTTTTAATGTTCATTCACTTCAAAAGATTTTAATTTTTTTGGGAAACCTAGATTCAAAAATTTCATTAAATTTATTCCTTTATTAATTGTATGTCTTTTAAACGTTTTCATGAAAAAGGGATATTTCTCTCAAAGAGTTTTACAAATCATTTTAATCTAGGTCAACATCCATTGATGGATTTTAAACTTATTTGATGTTGATTTATTATGATACAAGTCTGCCATATTGTATTTGAGGTTTTGTGATATGTTTTACTATGGATGTGTTATTTTTATACCATTCATGGTTTATAGATAAATTATTGACATTTCATATTCTAGTGTGAATATGATTGTTTATATTATGTTTAATCCTTTTCTTATGAGGAATGCATTGGACTTAGTAAGTGATGGGTGGAGCCCACTATCACTACTCGATGCATCGGTAGGTATCATGAGACAAACTTGTGTCTTGGCAAAAATCCTTTGCAAAATCTTATTTATAGTCTTCGCACAACACATTGACTATGAGGTTATGAAGTCTGGAATTATGTGTTCCATCATTATGAAAGTGGTTATTGATATTGCATGTGATTATTCAACTGGTAGAATATCCATGTGAATGTGTAAATGGAATTATTTGATTTTATATTTTCCATATTATGCAAAGTTTTTATTTAAATGTCTTTTGTTTTAGTCTTACATTGCCTTAAATGTATATGTTTATTTATGAATGTTTTTGCTGTATTGTTATCCTTACTGAGCATCTGAGCTCACCCCTTTATATATTTTATTTTTTCCAGTATGTGAAGAAGTATATTATGAATGATCTATTGGATAGTATAATTTATATGAGTTTGGAATATAGAGACTATTTTGTTGCAGTTTTTCATTTTATAATGTAACGTAAAACATATGAATGTATCTTTTATTTCCAATGCTACTAAACAAATCAGTCATTCAATACATGACCTTTTGTGATCATGCCAATGTAATGTAATAATGTACCGAACCTAGGTAACTAGGGTCAGGTTGTTACATTTGGTATTAGAGAACATTTATTACAAACATTGGAAACTAGATTTAGAAAAACTCTGACTATAGAACATTACCCTTAGATAGACATTGAGGATTAGTACTGGAGAACATACCAGTAATTTGGTGACGTATAGATTTTGTGAGTTTTATAAGAAATACTTCCCTTCCTTGATATGAGAAGGTAGAGGTTGCTATGACAGATTTGTATCTAGGGGTGAAACCCATCAACACCACTTCGCGCTATACTCGAAAGAGAACTGGTGCACGACTACGGGCCATGATGCACTCTTGGTTATGTCACTCTTGGGGGATATGCTTAGGATAATTCCCATTTTCATTACAAGACACTATGATGGTTTTATGAGTATATACATCATTAAAGAAATTTTTTTAGGAATATGGATTATATCTACACACTTTTCAATTTTTGTTAACTATTTTACATGTTTGGAATTATGTATTTTGATTCATAAACTAATCTAGTGTATGCCATTGTTTAAAAATGGTTCCTAGTGTAAGGAATGGAAATTGTATTAATGCACATAATCCATGTAGGGGTTTCCCTCATACTTAAGATAATTTATAGTGGAGATGGTGAAGCAACTAGTGCTGATCAGCAAATCACCATATTGGGACAACTCACTCAGGTTATGAATAATAACCTTACTCGTATGGAGGACCTTGATCCACAATGTGGAGGATCAATGCTAGACCACTTCCTGAGGCAACAACCACCAACATTCAATGGGAGTAAAAATCAATTAGTAGGTGAGTAGTGAATAAACTCCATAGAGAAGATATTTCATTCATTGGGGAGTAGTGAAAGGGAAAAAGATGTCATAGATGTTTATCGCCACACGGGAGATGCAGATTAATGGTGGTCATTGATTCAAAACATAAATGAATATTATTAAGTATCAACTAGGGAATTGAGGGAGTTTAAATAGATTTTTTTTTGGAAAATACTTTTCTTATGACCATGGAGCGGATATGGAATTACAATTTTTGTGTTTGAGGAAAAAAGATGATGAGAATATCGAAAAATATGTGGCTAACTTTACAGGGTTTGGAAGGCCTTCATCAGAATATATATGTAACTCAATGAGTAAGATTGATTGATTATTTGATGGGATAATACCATTTCTCCTTCAAGAATTAGTCTCACAATCCTTCTCATCAAACGAAGATATTGTCTCATGTGCTATCAAGACAGAAAAAGTATTCTCTAAGTCATACGACTTTAAATAAAAGTGGCTGAAGAAAAGATATGATGAACACTCTGGAAAGGGAAATAATATGATGAAGGGAAAAGCTGAATATCCTTCCTGCAGAAAATGTGAGAAGAAACACATCGGTACTTGCCTGAAGTTAATGGGAGTCTGTTACAAGTATGGTGAAAAAGGACAACAAGATCATGATCGTATGGGGAAGAAAGAGGCTATCAATGTTGAATGCTACAATTATATAGAAAAGGTAAATTATGCAAATAAATGTTCTAAGAACCAATGGAACTTAATTCAAAAATGGTATAGGGAGCTAGGACAAGCTTATACGATCACTACTGCTGAGGTTGAAGCTCTATAAGACGTGGTGGTAGGTAATTTAGTGGTTTTCTAATGTCCTTACATTGATTTATTTGATTCTGGACCACCGCATTGTTTCATATTTTATCAGATTTCTAAGAAAATTAGATATTATCAATTTGACATAACAAGGGAGTTGTTAGTCAAAACACCCAAGGGAAGTATCATTGCAACAATGTTTTATGAATCAGTTGCCATTAGGTAAAATAAATTTTCTTTATTTCTTGATCTCATCATCGTACTCATGGTTGAATTTGATATAAACCTTGGTATGGATTGTCTTATAGACCATGATGAGAAAATTTATTGGAAGAAGAAGGAGGTTACACTTTTTGATGATGATAAGGAGTAACTTATCTTTAGTGCAGAAATGTCACCACATGATTCATGTCTAGATCCTTCCCCAATAGCACAACTAAATTCAATTATTGGGGAGGATGATAATGAAATAATTATGGGTGAGGAAAATAATTTTCAGATAGTGGACGAACCTATTGTTCCAGAATATGTTGATGTGTTTCTAGAGGTTTTACCTTGACATCCTCCAGAACAAGAAATTGAGGTTTTCATTAATTTAATTTCTGGTTCATGGACCATATCAAAGACCCATAATTGAATGACCACTATGGAATTATTGAAAATAAATAAAAAAGAAGATTACTTGAGTAATAAAGGATTTATTCGCCCTAGTGTTTCCCCATGGGGAGCCCCTGTCCTTTTCGTTAAGAAGAAAGACAGATCTATGAGGTTGTGAATTGACTACAGGGAGACCAATTCCATAATAATAAATAACATGTATCACATACCTTGAAATAATTATTTATTGGACCAAATTCATGGAGATCAATTTTTTTCAAAGGTTGAACTTCGATCTGGATATCATCGGTTGTGTGTGAAGAAGGAAGACAGTCCAAATACAGCATTTCAAACCAAGTATGGGCATTACAAGTTTACAGTAATTCCATTTGGGCTGACTAATGCACCATCTGTTTGCATCGATCTAATGAAAAAGGTTTTCGAGGAATATCTTGATGACTTTGCTATGTTATTTATTAATTATATCCTGGTATAATCCAAAATCTTTGAGAATCATGAAAATTACTTGCGCATTTTTTGAATGACTCTTAGAAGAAATGAATTATATGGGATGTTTAGAAATTCTGAATTCTGGCTTCAAGGGATTTCTTTTCATGGACACATTGTCTCTAAGGATGTAATATTTGTTGATCCTTCAAAGTCCAAGACAATCCATGAATAGCCCGCACCGAAAAGTATAACTGAGGTACACAATTTTATTGGTTTAGTAGGTTGTTATCGAGGTTTCTTCCAGAATTTTTCCTGATTGGCTAACCCATTATACAAGATCACACATTAGGGGGTTATTTTTTTTGGTAAAAAAGAGTGTGAATTTTTTTTTGAATAATTGAAGAGAATAATAGTCAATGATCCTATATTGACTCTTCCATTAGGGAATGATGGGTTTGTTATTTATAGTGATGCATCAATGAAAGGAATTGGTTGTGTCCTTAGGTAGATTGATAGTGTTATTGCCTATGCATCATGATAGCTAAAAATTCATGATCAAAACTATCAAACTCACAATCATGAGTTAGTATCTGTAATATTTTCTTTGAAGATATTGATACATTTTTTCTATGGTGAAAAATGTGATTTATATACCGATCACAAGAGTTTGAAGTATATTTTCTCACAACAAAACTCAAAATGAGGCCAAGGTGATGGATTGAACTACTCATGGATTATGATTTCACAATACACTACCACTCAGGGAAGGAAAATAAGGTGCAAGATGATTTGAGTAGAAATGATCATGGTTTTCTGATCAAGATGAGAGTTGAAAGGGATCCTATTTTCATGGATCTTATAATAATGGATATGGTAATAATCATGGAAGTTGAAACATCAATACATTTTCAAATGGATTCCAAACCAAATTTTTTAGAAAGGATAATGAGTTCTCTGACTGATAATGAGTTTCCAAAGAATATTACTATTATGAATGATGGGAGATTGAGTAACAGAATATATGAATATGGGATTTTGAAATTTGGGAAGAGACATTGTGTTCCCAATATACCATATCTAAAAAGTGAATTGTTGGATGATCCTCATAGCTCTAATTTCTCTATACACCTTGGTGGCACCAAAATGTATAAAGATTTAAAGGATCATTTTTGGTGGGACAACATGAAGAGGGAGATTGCAGATTTTGTGTCAATATGAATGATTTTTCAACAAGTTGAATCTTAAAGGAAACAACCATGAGGATTCATTCAAAGTCTTCTCATACCTAAGTGGGAATGGGATAATATTATGATGGGCATTGTCAAGGGGATAAAAAATACTCCTAGAAGGAATGATGCAATATGGGTCATTGTTGATTGCTATACCATGTTCTGCAAATTTTCTTGATATAAGAGAATTTTTACCACTTGAACCTACAGAAATACTGTATATTAATTATGTTATAAGACTTCATGGAGTACCCATATTTATTTTTTCTTATTTTGATCCCCATTTTACATCATGATTCTGGAAAAGTCTTCAGAATGCCCATGATACTGAACTTCCTTTGAGCACTGCCTACCACCCTCACACCGATGGACAATCATAACATACTATTCAAACCTTAGAAGAAATGTTAAGATCTTCTCACATTGCATTCAAGGAATGTGGGATCAATATTTACCTCTAGTAGAATTCTCCAAAAACGATAGCTTCTATTCTGTGTATTCAGATGGCACCATATAAAGCATTAAATGGAATGAGATGTCACACACCAACTTTTTGGGATGATTTTGATGAATGAAAACTCATAGCCCTAGAACTTGATGAGGGAACAATTGAAAAGGTGAAGGTTATCCAAACCCACATCAAAGTAGCCCAAAGTAGGAAAAATGTATAAACCGATAAAAAAATGAAGGATTTGGAAATTCAAGTAGCATACTATTTATTCTTGAAGGTATCTCCAGGTAAGGGAGTTATACGTTTCAGTGATAAGGGTAAATTGAGTCCCATGTACATCAGACCTTTTGAAATTCTAGAACACATTGGAGTTATAGCTTATCGTTTGGAAATACCTCCATGCCTCTCCAATGTTCATGATGTGTTCTATGTTTCACTATTGTGAAAATACATGCCTGAACCAACGCATGTACTCTCCTATGTGGAAATTGAACAGGAACATGATTTGACTTATTGTGAAGAGCCTATAAAAATTCATGATATAAGCGAACAAGTGTGGGGAAACCGGAAAACTCATCTAGTAAATGTTCTTTTGGGGAAACCATAAGATAGAAGAAGAAACATCGGAACCATAGGAACTTATGATTAAGAACCACAAAATTTTTTATTGCGGTAGTGTTATAGAAATTTTGAGGAAGAAATTATTTGAATGAGGGAAGAATGTAACACCCGAAGAATCCATGGTTACATTCCCTTTAAATAATGAAATAGCTTGCATTATATGCAACATTGAGACTCTAACACTCCATGACCAATCAAACTAGATGTTATGAATAGTAATACCCAAATTTTAAAATATTATATATTTTATCTTTCAAAATGAACTTCATTTTTGGATTCGGAATTTTGAAATTAGCTTCGGGAGAATTTTTTTTATTTTTTAAAAAACATTAAATTTTTGATGAATTGTGAAAAAACACTATGTTATTAGTTAAAACCGACTTTTTATTTAAAAAATTACTATTTATATTTTAATAGATACATAATACATATAAATGTTCAATGTAATTCATTAGAGTAATTTTCTAATAAGTTTAGATATATAAAATTTTATCGAACTATTTACCTTATTTACCCACATCCTAGGACAATTTGAAAATTTGTATAAAACATAATTTTAACACTTTTGTGAGTTGAATTTCAAAAATCTTATAGACATGGTTAATATCAGTGCGTAAAATGTGGTTCAATAAGATGAAAATAACTTTTGGGGAATAATATCTTTTTACTTTTATTTTCCAAGGTTAAAAGTAAATAGGTTAATGAAGCGTAAAAATGATATCATAATTACCCTAAAACATGTTCTAATTCTATTGGCTAAGTTTAATTTGACCAAAAATAACTTTAGAAAGAAAATATGATCCTTTCGGTACATTTGGATTAGATTAGGGCATTTAATATTATTTTATTTGAAGAATAGTTAAAAGAGTTAAAATCAATGTTTAAAAACAATACGATTTTTAATATAGGGTTATACATAAGATAAATTTGACTATAAATATTCATTAGAATTATAAAACGTTTCCAACATAATGTTATTATATATATATATATTAGACATTAAAAAACTAAATTTATTTATGACATAATGATGATGCAGTAATTACCTTATTAATGAAATATTAAAATAATTGATATTATAAATATACAAATAAATATAATTTGAGACTGTTAATGATTTCCAATAATATTATAGGTTAATATAACATGTTAGGGTTGATTAAATTAATTTTTTCGAAGAAATAATTCCGTTATAAATTTAGCAAAAAACAAAATCCCAAATATTGTCAAAATTGACATAAAAGAGTTTTTAAAACAAATATTATATTATTAATAGATATTCAATTAATAAAAAACTAAGGATCATCCAATGGGACTAAATAATATTATATATGTCATTAATGAACCAATTCAGGTTCACTTGGGAACTAATAGTATTTTTATTATCCATATAATATAAAAATCAAAAGAGACATAGTAAATGTCAAATTATTTAACAATGAGTTAAATCTAAAAGATAATGTTAATATGATAACCTAAACCTCTATAAAACCTATTGTTTGAGAGCTTTTCAACCCATCCCCTCCTTATTTGTATATAATTAATTTTTTAGCCATTAGAAACCTAAAATTAATTTATTATAAAATAATATTTCAGGCTTTTCCTAAAGTAACCCTCACCTGTCCTATAAAAGTCAGCACCCCTTCTCTAAAATTCACAACATTAGTGCCATTTGGAATATCCAAAACCTACCCAAGTATCCACTGAAATATCCTCCCACTATCCTAGAGGCCTTAATTTAGTCATAAATCCAACTTAAAGAGCCCTTTTGATCAAATCAAATGGATGAACACATAGAAGAGGTAAATATTTCATTACTGCTTTTAAGTTCTTTTCTTCTTCCACTTACTCATTCCTTGTTGTTTCTATTATAGAACAATAAATCTAGTATCATCTATATACTGTAATGTTTTTATAAAAATTGTACAACCATAGTCATTGTTTTATCCATACTATAAATGACAGATTCCTCATACGAGTGTACGTACGGATTACTGTCTCCACGTCTTCGTGTAGTTTGTTATTCAAACACTTCATCATTTGGATGGGAATAATAATGAGTATAAATTATTTAAATAATAAATATAACATGATAATGATTCTGTTTATATGATATAACATCAAATTATATAATATTTTCATATCAAAAGAATGATATTGTCACTCGTTCGTATGTACGAATTACCGTCCCCACGAACGTGATGAGATTCATTACCCATCGTAATCATTTAAGAATAATTTTCATTTTATGATTATAAATAATGTTTATGAACATAATATCATTATGTATATGAATCAAATACACCCTATCCATAACAAACATTGCTTACGTAACCAAGCATATAAAGGAAAATGAATCAGTTAACACCTGAAACTATGATAATACTAAAATGTCAATAACAATGAAATATTAGAAGATCATATATTATATCATATTAATGTATATAGTAATTTCATAATTTAATTACAATTATTCCACTATTATACAAGTGGTTAACCTACTCTCGACAAAGGAAAGGTACAAGGTAATGGTTAATTCTACATCTAATCATTATCTGAAGTTGTTTTTACTTAAGAATATATAGGGATATCATTATCATCATGTTTCATAAAAATATTTTCTAAAGAACTATTTAAATGTTTTATGAAGGTTACTCTTTAACTAGATCATCATTTTAAATGGTTTAAATATTTATTTTTCTAAATCATTATCATTAATTTCCATGTTTTCAATATTGTTTTTAAGGATATATTTATTTGGACATGATTTTTTTAAAAGGTTAATTCCTTTCAAAACTTTCAAATTGGTATAGGAAACTTTGACCCAAAATGTATTTAAACATCTTCATTTCTAAATTATGTGAATTTTAATAATTTTCATGAAAAAGGGATATTTATCTCTAAGAGTATTAAAAAACATTTTCATCTATGACAACATCCATTTATAGATATTAAACTTTTTTGACATTAATTTATTATGATACAAATCATTCATATTGTATTGATGGTTTTGTGATATGTTTGAATGTGGATGTGTTATTTTTATACCATTCAAGGTTTATGGATAAATTATTGACATTTCGTATGCTATTTTTAATACGAATGTTTATGTTATGTTTATACCTTTTCATATGAAGAAAGCATTGGACATAGTAAGTGATGGGTGGAGCCCACTATATCTCCTCGATGCATCTGTAGGTCTCATGAGACAAACTAGTGTCTTGGAATAAGGCCTTGACAAAATCATATTTTTATTCTTGGCACAAGGCCTTGACTATGTGGTTATGAAGTTTCGCATTTTTCATTTCAACATTATGAAAGTGGCTACTGATATTGAATATGATTATTTTACTAGTAGAATATCCATGTGAATAAGTAAATGGAATTTTATTTTATCTCCATATTATTCTTATGTTCAGGATTAAAAGGATTTTTTTCCCTACATTGGCTCAAATATTTATTTTTATTTATGATATAATCCACTATATTGTTATCCTTACTAAGCATTTCAGATCACCCTTTGCTATGTTTTATTTTTTCCAGGATGCAAAGAAGTATATTATGTCTAACCTATAGGGATAATATAAGGGATATGAGAGTGTAATATGTAGACTATGTTGTTGTATTTTTTAATTATATAATTTAATTTAAATTATATGAATGTATCTAATATTTCCCTGGCTACTAAACTAATTAGTCATTAAAGACTTTATCTTTTGTGATCATGATAATGTTGTGTAATAATGTACCAACTCTGGGTAAATAGGGTTGAGTTGTTACATGGGATCTCAGTGCCTCTTGGAGGCCCATCAAAAAATAAATAGAGAGTTTGTGTTCCATTTCAGAAACCTTAAAATATGGAACATCATGAAATCTAATGATCTATTTCACATAAAAACATCAAAAATACTCAACATCTATTAAATTACGAATGAATAAAATATAACACTATTTATTTATCATATAAATCAATTACTAGGTTGAATTTTCTTCAAAATGGAAGATAGAAACCCAACCAACTAGTACATAAAAATAACATCCTACTTCCTTGTAGGCATTAAAACCGACTGAAACAAATCAGAAGGGATCTGGTGCTCAGTTGGGAACTATTCAAAGAAAATATTATGGGAAACAACATCAGTGATGTAATAAATCATTACTGGACTACAAAACCATTTTTTCATGTCATAGAATATCATCGAAGATCCATCGTTCACTATCCACTAGGAGTTATGATAACCCCCTATCATTGATTTTTCACTAGTAACGTAACAACAAACTTGTTCAAAAAAATATGATTACCTAAGAAGGGAACGTATACTAATTGATGGTATACCCACCAAATATAGGGTCCTAACTCTGCATAATTTAATATTAGAAAGATTTCTTTAATAACCATCTAATGTAGTGAAGGGGTCATCTATAATCTCAATAAAACAATATATTTAACTTCCTCCCAGAAATTCAAATCTATCATGGGGAAGGGAGTCATGAGGTTCCACTCTTCTATGGATTCCTTCATGTATTAGGTCTGTGTTTTCCTTCTCAAATAATCATCAATTAAATTCCGAATTCTAGGAATTCATATGATGTCAAAATAAATTTATTTTGTGTACTCTACGCAATGCATTTTATAGATGATCATATATTTTGGGGGAAGATATAAATCAACAATTTTTTTCATAGGAAATATTTTACATTTTCAAGAAACGTTAATGAATACAACCCCTAATACCATGCATCAGTGCTATGAATTCAAGATCATTAGATTAATAATTTTTCTTAGGTGGCATAATATACATATAACCATTGGATAACACATGGATACACTAGATAATGGTATAGACCAAACATGAACCTGATTAATGAAGAAATACCAAATATCGAGGCTTTGGTTATAGAAATGTAAACATTAATGTAGAAAACCATATCAACTCTAAAAAATAACTGTAAAATTTCCCATCCCAAAAATTATTCACTACCAAATAAGTGAGTTCTGTCATTGGATGATCCATCTTCATGAAATATCTACCGTGAACCATTCACTCCATATAAATTCTAGTTCTTTCAAGGTCAATGATGTCAAGGGTGCAACAACTTAACAAAAGTTTGGTTTGATTCTCCCACGGTACCCCACAAAAACAAAGAAACTATGAATATCTTCCTTGTTCTTGGGTTCTTTCCCTTTAAATAACTGCCTCGACCATTGATGGGTCCACAATGATCCCCTATTAGGACACCACATGTCAAATTAAGTACACCACTTGTGTCCAAAACTTGACCTTGGGAAAAGTTTCGTAGAGCTCGTGCTGTCGAAGGACTTCCAAAACCATTCTTCGATGCTCGGCGTGGTCCTCCTATGATCATGAGTAGATCTGGATGTCATCAAAATACATGACTATGAATAGATCTAGATTTTATCAGAATTTATATTTCATGATCCACATAAGCACAGTTGGTGCATTTGTAATGCTGAATGGGATGACCACAAACTCAATGTTTCCATTCCTACACCTGAAGGTAGTCTTTGAGATGTCACCCTCCTTCACCGTTAACTAGTGATATCATGACCACATGTCGATCTAGGAGAACCATCCGGCCCCATTCAATTGACTAAAATGTCATAAATCCTCGAGAGATGGTAACCGTTCTTGACAATTAACTAATTCAGTCTTTGGTAGTCTCTGCAAAACATGAGACCAACATATGCCTTCTTCACAAACAAGACTGGAGCACACCATGGTGGAACTCTTGGTCAGAAAAATCCCTTCTTCATCAAATCATCAATCGGAATCTGTAACTCCCACAACTCAGAAGGTGTCATTCGATAGGGATCCATAGAAATCATATGGGCATCGGGATGTAGGTCTATACCGAACTCAACATCACATCGTGGGGGTCGAGTCACCACCTCTTCCAGGAAGACATACATGGACTCATTAACAACCCCTGAAGCTTACACTATCTCTGAGTCCATTGGATCCACTGGCAGCTCTGCTAACAAATAATGAACGGGTTCCACTCTCCAGTTTCCCTCATGGAAACCCCGCTCACTAACGAAAGTCACAAGTCGACCACCCATATCTGAAAACAAAACACTTCTCAAGATGTAGGCAATATTGGCACACATAGAGAACTATCATTAGATGACTAAAATGACATCATATTGATACATATGTACTACAGAAAGGTCCCCACTAGACTAATGTGGTCCCAATATCCGTCTACATTCTCAGAAAACACGAGACAAGTTGGTCTGACCTCCGACTGGCATACTAAAAACTAGGGGTATGAAAAGACTCTCTATGTCTAGACCAAAATCATGGGATATACTAGGTGATAAAAATGAGTGAGAAGATCATGAATAAAAAAGGGACAGACAATATTACTAAACAAGCTTATCATACCTCAAACTACTACTGGACCTTTTAGAAATACTGCCTATACGGTGTGAAATTGCCCACAACCAGCTCCTTTGCACCTTGGATATTAGATGCATCACGGACAAAGCCCAAGTCATGGTTCTTGAGGATCCCCCTAAGTTCAGCCTCCTCATTCAATGTCTACTCTCACAGGAGTGGGAGATCAATGTCCCTGATGATACTGCTAAATGGGCATGGCTGGAAACTACTGCAGTTGAGGTGGGTGCTGAACCTGCCCACCCCCAATGTATTGCACTCGGTCTGGTCAATAATTTCAAAGGTACCCATGAAAGATATAAATGAAGCATCTAATTCATGGTCCTACAATGAAAGGTCGAGGACCGGGATATATAAAGTATAAAGGATGGGGCCTACTCCCCACTAGCCGAAACCTGGAAGGCCCTGACGCAGGATTCTTGCTATTGATGACCTTCCCCTTTGACGAGCCCTACTGGATCCCTTCTTGGGACACACCTCACCATTTTTCATCCTCTCTACCACTTCATCCTTCATCTGGAACTCCACGTATTTCTTTATAGTGAAGGTGGTAACATCATACTAAGAAGAAGGTCAGAGTGCCTACTCTAAACATCTTGCTTGAGAATCCTCATCCTAAAAGTGGTTTAGAGCAATGAGAAGAAGATACTTGAACATAATCCATATCCCCCTCACTGACATACGCCCCTACAAAAGTGAGACTAGATCCTACCTCTTCTCAACCTTCATCGTGGAAGAGGTAAATTCCACCCAGAACTCCAGCTCAAAGTCAGTCCATGAAACTAAATCCTCCCCATTCTCCAAAATATAGAGCTACCACCACTGACGTATTTCTCCCCGTATCTGGAGTACGGACAATGAAACCCAGTACTCCATCAGAGCCTAAATCATGTTGTATTATATCACCAGCCCCTCGATCCACCTATCCATCTCCTTGTCTGAGATGTTTTGCTCATACATTCTAAGGGTCTTCCGCTGAGTGGAATGATGCATCCTCTGCCACTATTTTACCTCCACCTATCGATATTCCCAAAACTAACCAGTAAAATCATCCTCTTGGGCCTCGATCACCCGCACTACCCATGGTCATTTTTTGGGTTCCATAGAGGCCATGTAAACAATGAATGCCTAATCCTGAGTAGTGTAAAATATTTCTTTTAACTTTTTCTTAAAAGTTTCATTTATCTTATATCCCCAAGGTACCGAAGACACACAAGAACACTAGTCAATATAAGGCATTTACCTTTCCTTGGGTCTATACATTGTAATCAGTGTATCCACACTTGGTCGTTCGGTAGTTCTAGAGTCCTTACATAGAATCATGGGGGACCTAAAATCCTGTGTCCTAGCTGGTCTTCCCTAGCATATAATATGTGCCATGATTTCCTATCACTGTTTCCCTACAATCACATGCTATCCACAGTGTGTAACTCTGATCTCCATCCTATCTCTCAACCTTGTCCTCTGATACGATTCTGTCATGACCCCCTCCACAAATATGAGGGAAGGGATAAAATATTATATGAACCTTCCTTATTTATGTTGAAAAATAGATAATGACTCATGAGACCCACCTTCAATAGGTACGGGAGTGGCGACTATCACCAAGGGTATCGAATCACATGCAAAATGGAAAGCATTACACTTTTTATTTAGTAGGATCGTGATATAATATAGTAAATCCCTAAAAACACCAAAAAAGTAAGTGAATGTATATCCAGAACAATCCATTCCCATATGCATGTTTCAATAATAAGTACTATGAAAATTCCAAAAAAAACTCTGAAGGAAAGTAACAAAATAAAAGAAATGAAATAAAGTCAACGACCCCTACGTCAGAATTATTAGGGACCAGCATAGTACTCAATGTACTTATAGAAACCAAAAACCATTTTTATATACGAAGGGGGATTATACAGGTATACTCAGAAGGGAAAAACAAAAATCTCTCATGAACAAGTGGAAAGGAATTATAATGAAGAATGAGAAATAGAGATAACCAATGCACCTAGCAAAGAAAACTATCCACCCAAACCACACCATGATACACTCTAAAGATAATAGAAGTAAATTAATTTAATAGTAACAACATATCAATGATTGGGTACCCCTCACAACATTCTCAATGGTTATTGAAGACATCCTACGTGTCATACCTCCCCATCTATTTTAACTGCAATCCCACTTACATACCCCACCTACACACACATGGGTACCACAACCACACATCCCACCTACAAACACCTAGGCCAAAACAACCACTTGTAACCACAACTGCATACACCGGGTCTAGAACAACTACTACCACGCCTGAAGATGCATGGGTCCAAACAACTAATGCCCCCCCCCAGAGACAAATGAGCCTCTTCCCAAATACACTTAGAAAACAACCTGCCTATACATACCAGGGCCAACCACTAAAACTGCATTGTTTAAAGACTCATTTCATATAATTGACCTCAATCTGTCACATCCGGATAGAAGAGTATTATGAAACATGGGAAAGGGAGCAGCAAATGAGCTAATAACTAGCCACTCGTAGATGTATTGGAAAAAAACCTTCCCCCAAAAAATGTGGGTGTTCGACATGAAGTGCTCGACATGGGTGAGACGCAAATTATAAACATGAGAACTGAATTACAAATATAGGTAAACAAGCACTCATCCCAAACTAGGGTTCTAAAATATTATCATACACAAACACCCTTGCTACTATTAATTCATAAAAAGCACAACACCCAAACCAAGGCGCACTCAATACTGAAAAAAATTCCCCATTGAACCCATTCTTGTTATTATTTTCATTTGATTACATTTATGTAGTTATTCACTACCAAAAAACGATTAGGCATATCCACAAGCGAAGGAAAAATTATCATGGAGCAATTTAGGAATTCACACCCATTTCTCTTGTAAATTCCCATAATAAAATGGATCTGTGTTATCCCATGAAGTACTGAAACCAAACCATGATCCAGACAACGACCCCCGACAGCCTCAAACCCACTATCCAATAACTACACAACAATAGGGGACCCCATACCAATCCACGTCACCCACACACAATAATCAGAACAACCACACATGATATCATGATAGAGTATGGTATTTTCTAAATTCAAACTCACCATTAATTTAGTTCCATTCTTATTTTTGGTTAACCGGGTTGATCACATATGGAATACTATTCACTAGACATTAATTTAATCAATCTAGTTTACATGATTAACCAATTTCGATGTTACAACCATTTAATCATCCCATAATTAACCAGAAAATAGACTAACTTTATTGTGAAATAAAGTTCCACCAACATACATGATTTGCAGTGGAAATAATCTCATACCAATGACCACATATAAGCTTGGGTAAAAGCGTACAACATCATTATAAAATAGACACTATCATCCCTTCAAAGCCATTTGTTTTCTTGGTTAAGGTTTGGATGCATCCATCCAAGAAGGAACATCATCATAACGACCCTAAATTATACATAGTAAAGAGAGACTAAGAAAGAACTCCACTTGGATGATCAACGATCGATGTTTTTCTCTTCATGCCAAGAACTAGGGATGCATGACATGAAAGGGAGGACATCAGGGACTCCATGTGGGATCCATCATAGGCTTACCACTTTCCTAGGGAAGGGGGACTCCAAACACACCAAAGAAAGAAAAAAAGACCATCCCAAGAGAAGAAATAACTATCGTGCCATAAAAAGGAGAGATCTTGGAGTTACAAAATATGAATTTTGAATGGATTTAAAAGGTAGATCATGGTTTCACCATGTGGATAGATGGTTACACACAATGACATTATTTGTTATTTAATAATTCTCATTTGAGTGGTGGCCATAAAGGATTTGAGTTTAATTCTTTCCCTTAAATAGAGAAAAACTTGTAATAGGGGTGGAATTGGAAAGTATGGTAAAATGGTGTGGAACTGAGGAAAATCCACACGTTTTGGTATATCAATGTTCATCTAGCTCTTGGTCAATTTTTTATTTTATTTATGGTATTTTAATGGATTTGAAAAATATATTAAAACACTTTTACGTCAAAAGATACTTTACAAGAGTGTAACTAGAAAAATAGACAATGGTGGGACACCGTTTTGTGAGACACCACAAATGGTGCCATGTTCAGGGTGCCACCATCATAGAACCACCATCACTATGACACAGTACGCGGTGCCACTGTGTTGGTGTGAAACCATGATTGTGCCACCTTCACGATGCCACCCTTATGGTGCCACCCTTAGAGTAACATTGTATGTGGTGCCACCGTTTTGGTGTGCGACTGTGATGGTGCCACCATTTCATTGTATGACCATGACTGGTGCCACCATTTCCTTGGAACCATTTGATGGAATCATGTTTCTGGAAAACTCTTTAAGGAGTCATTGTCCAGGATATTACAACATCATCCTCTCAGATTGGCCACTTTTCTAAGGATGATAAACTATGCTCATCGTCAACCATATCACAAGGGCTTGCTAAAAGGATTTCAAAAAATGAGATGTGAACCTCAAATATCATTATGATATAATAGAAACTAGAATAACATGCCCTTTTACAACTTCCTGAATATAGATTTTGGATCAATCATCAACTATATGAAATTCATGAATCATAATTAAATGGTCCGACTTTGTGAGTTGATCAACAATCACCTATATGGAATCAGGTTTCCTAACCATTCATGGGAGATCCATCACAAAATCCATTTCTATTTTCTCTCATATCAACACTGGGATAGGTAAGAACTGGAACATGCATGTTGGCCTCTGATGCTCTATCTTGACATGTTAACATGTCCAGAATCTCAAGACAAACTTAGCCACATCCCATTTCATTCACACCCACCAAAACTGTTCTTTCAATTCCTTATACATGTTCTATATTCCAGGATAGACAACCCACCTGGAATGATGATAAACCCTATGACGTTCTTCCTGACAAGCCACTGGTACCACCCTCCGATTATGAGAACACCAAGATAAATTCCTATTTTGTTCCCACATCCCAATGTTCTCCCCAAAATAGTTTTCTAAACATATATCCATACATTTAGAATCATATTTTTTGCCTCTATAACCAAACCATCCATGTTATGAACAAATAAAACTGGAAAGAATACCGCTCTATCACCCCTATACTGACATTCACATTGCATGATGGCTATGACTGACATCAACTACCACTGATCTGATTCATGCATCACCTTTTAAACTTATAATTTTCTACAAAATGCATCCACATCGAATTTCCCTTACTCAGTGTGTACATTTACTCGTAATAAATCTTCTAGTGACATTCCATCCAACTCCTTTACCTCAAATTAAGATCTATTAGTAAGAAAATATGCATTATGCTCCTTTGTTCGATAAACACCATGAGTTTCTCATCGAATATATAATGATGCCACATTTATAAATCATTAACTTGTGCGACCAACTCCAAATCATGTTTTCAGTCATTCTTCATGTGAAACCTCAACCACCATAATCCATATACAACTACATGACCCTCCCTACATTAGAACCCACCCCAACCCTAATCTCGATGCGTCACAATAAACCATATACCCTTTCTCTAGATCAGGAATGACCAAGAATGGTGCTGATGTAAGGAAACCCTTCATCACTTCAAATAATTTCTATCACCACACATCCCATTGAAATTTTATATTATTCCTTGTCAAAGATATCATTGGAAAAACCAATTCTAATAAATTAGGAAAAAATTGCAATAATAGCCAGCTACACCAAGGAAGCTCAGTATCTAATAAACATTTTTGATAGTTTTCAGGAGATAAAAACCTCTATCTTTTTTGGATCAATTGAAACACATTTCATATAAATAACATATACATGAAAATGAACATCCTATATGAAAATATTGGAATTTGAAAATTTGGCATACACCCAGTGATCCCTCATGATCCCTAACACTATCTCCAATTGCAGCTCATTCCCTACCATTATCCATGAATATACTAGTATATCATAAAAAAATACCACCACAAAAAGAATCCAGTTATATCTGAAATATATGATTCATAAATGACATGAACCATGTTGTTGCATTCGTTAGACCAAAGGGCATAACCACATTCTCATAATGTCCACATCTACTTCTAAAAGCTATTTTGGGAATATCACCTTCTTCATCCCCAATTGATGATATCCTGGACTTATGTTAGTCTTGGAGAACAACTGAGATCTCATCTACTAGTCAAATAATTCATTAAATCATGGAAGTGGATATTGGTTCTTTATCTTTACCTAATTAACTCTATGATAATCAACAATGAGTTACAGAGTTCCATCTGCCATTTTAACAAAAAAGAATTGACAGTTCCAACAAAGACATGCTATGATGGATGGAAAATTTGTTCTTTAACTCTTCCAAATACACCTATAATTCCACCAACATTGATGGTATCATATAGTAAGATGGATGTGAGATAGGACTGATCCCCAGAAAAAGATCAATCCTAAACTCCAATCCTCTCATAGGTGGGAACCCTAATAATTATTCAGGAATTACATCCATAAACTAATCCACAATGGCCGGAATAACAATCTTGTGAATACATTCTATTGATTACAACAATAAATATGAGAACTAATACGATATCATGACAACTTCTAGTGCCAACAAATCTATTGCACCCAGATTTTCATTCTTCTTCCCACTAAAGAGATATTAAATGTTGTCCTCCATCGTAAGACTATCCATATTTAGATTGAAATATATGTGGAACTTAAACACTGTCAACAAATCAATTCCCATTGTTTTATCATATGTATCCATCTCAAGAACTGATAAATCCCACATCAATTAAATTTCTTCCACAACAAAATAATATTCTCTACATATGAATGTTCGACAATATCGTTGACCTAGAGGAGATTGTATTTTCAAAACAGAAGGCATAACTTCTATAGTTAATACCAACAAACTAATTTTACAAGAAGAAATAAATGAATTTAAATCACTAATATCAAATAATGCTTTCATCAACATAGAATTTGAAAGAACCATGTCAGGCACTGTGGATGGTACTGGATAATCATCCATCAAAACATGATCATCTACAAATGATTTCTTGTTTTCTGATCTCTCTTTATTAGCCCACTAAGACATCGTTGTATTTTGAGAATCACCGTGATCCACTTTTCTTAACTGATGAGGGGTACGTAGATACCCATGTCCCGTCGAGGCGTATGACCCCTACAACCACTGAAGAACGTCACAACCACCCAACCTTAGAGAATTCCGACCATAACACTAGAGATTAACCATCTACATTTAGTGATGACATGCTTGATGTAGTTCCATAAAACCCCACATTTTTTGTCCCTTAGAGACACACTAAAAACATATCACCTCACTCTGACGATTTGGAGGAAGATTAACTGATCCCAGCATCTTAATCTGAGTTGTACAACTACCCTAGAAAGATGTGTCCTTCTTTCTCTTGAACCCAATGTTAGAGTTCCCACTATTCCCCATGGGCACCAACATATGACCCCCACATGTATCCCCTAAAAGATCCCACTTATCCCCCTTATATCTATTCACCATTTCTATGTAATCATTTATACACAGTACTTCTATCTTGGAAAGAATTTCCTGCCTCAACCTAGCTTAAAAAATTTATTCCTTAAAAAATGTACTACCTTACACCATAGGTGAAAACCACACTAAGTTCATATTCATTTCTGATTATTCCATTAACACCATATTCCATTTCTTCAAACTGTTAAAATCCTTGGTGCGCTGAATTCTAAACATATGAGGGTAGAATTTTATTGTTAATCCACTCATAAATAACCCTCCCACATCACACTTTGGTCTGTCTGAGCTTGGATTGTCATCTCCAACAAGTGAAGATGAATTTCTTAAAAAATGCATGTGCCTAATTTCACATTCCGCTCATCCGATATTCCCATGAAGTAAAATATACTATTCATTCTATTCATCCATGCTTCAACCATTTCTCGCTCTGAATAACCCCTAAACAATGGTGGATTTTTACATCGAAACTAAAATTCAAGACCCACATGCTACCTCCAATTGGTTACTACGACTCCTACCCAGTTCTATTTCTATCAACACAAAAACAACCATATGTCTCACTCAACTACCAATAAAGGGTATATAATGTTTATGTTCAATTACATAACAACTATCGCAACCAAGATTTTTGAAATGTTCACATTTCCAATGGTGCACTATTCAGACAAAAAATCCACCATGTTTTGAAAATCAACCAATTTTCAAAATTTCACTAGTTTCAATGTTTAAAATCCATTTGTTTTGAAACCCAATTCAAGTTTTTTCCAAAATCCACACATTAATACAAAACCAAAAATCATTATACCCTAATGAAATATACAACCTAGAGGGAATTAATTTCTACCATACATGTCATACTCATATCATTGGCTACACCCTCGACAATGAGACATCCAATGCTATATGTGTCTCCATACACTTATGTACCCAACTCCCTGGTACCATGATATACATCATAAAAGGGTTATCTACATTGTATTCTGCTATACATTACATGTTCTAACAATCCTATACCTTTCAACAATCCCAACTCAAGGAATATTATAAGAATTGATGTCAACATCAAGTCCAATAGTTAATGACATATGAGCGAACAACTACTCTCACATGAATTCCAAGGACCAGACAACCTAATACCACTTGTAATATCCGGCCCCATCCCAATATCTATATAGGTTAAAGGAATGTTACATGTCCTTAAGAGACATTCACAGGGTTCCATAGGCACGCAATAAATACCAAGGGCATAAAGAATCACTGGGGGATGATTTTATCTTATGATAAAACCAACCAACCAAAAATGTTAATAACATCAATGATATGTGATGCATTTTAACTAAGCAATTCAACCCAAGCATTACCAAGAGACAAACAAACTAATCCATAAGAGTTACCAAATGCCAATAAAACCAAAAAAAATAAATTTACCAAGGGGAATACTACACAACAAGTCCGTAAAGAACTAGTACACCATACTTAGATCAACACCAATATCCATGCTCTAAGTACAACAACATCACTAATGAATCATAATAAAATATCAGAAAAATGTGATGATTTCTCCTTACCGTTGTCCTGAAATACCACATGTGCAAAAGCATGAATGTTTCAAAGTAGGTGGTGAGTAAAAATATTGAGTAGGTTATCCCGACATGAATTCCCTACATATGACACTTGGAAATAACCGTTAGCACATTTATATAAAGATGCTTATATAAAACATTATATTGTGTAGAAAACTACAACAACCAAACACTCCATTACTATGTCATTTTACCCAAAATTCCCAGAACACATAGAAAATCCAAACTACCATGCCACAAGCCATTACAAAATTTCAATATAGCACAAAAAATTTCAATCGTACAAATAAAAATATAATAAAGCAACCAAAATGGGGGAGCTTCTATACAACCTGTTGACTGCATTTCCAACCGGCGGTTCTTCACGATCCCTGTCCATAATTGTGGATTTACCATCCACTATCCATATCCTTTTATAACAAGACATACCACCCACATATATACAATCAACACAATCCATTTCACTTAATAAACAAACATGAACAAAGCACTAAGGCCACACAATAAGCACACCATCATTTCCAACACATGCCAACTCATTTCAATAAATAACACATTTATTGAAACCACCCTTAATTAATTTTCCATTACCAACCAAATTTCAATAAAACAAAATTTTTATTCAAATCCATTATATCTACCATATAAATAAAACATTTTTCATAATCAACTATTAACAGTTTTAAAATCATGATTTTAAAATCACACAACAATGCCCATTTTGGAACAATAACCCATTTTCCCCATAATCTCCTAAATAATCCCCAATTGGGATACATACAAGATTGACACATAATTATTACAATTAATTTCAACAAAAAAACTAATTACAATAAAAGTCACTAATTCAAACCAAATGGAGTCGAGAGAGAAGAAACCTACTCTTAGGGTTCTAGCAAAGACGACCCACAGACAACTGCACCACAAATCCGGACAAATGCTTCACCAAAAAAACTTTGTGTCTCATTATCTATCACTACTAATCCCTAATATCAATCCTTTTGGCAACAAAACCGTATATCTACATGCAAAATATGTTGATCTAGAAAATCAAGAGAGAGGGAATAGTAGATCTAAGGAAAACTACCAAACAAAAGAGGCACCAGAGATGATTCACTTTCAAACCACAAATAAACCCCTTCAAATCCATTAAAAAATGTGTTGGAGAGCACCCCGACCCCTTGAGAAGATGAAATCCCACGTAGGGTTTATATGGGAGAAGAAATGGGTGAGTTTGGATAAATCCTGACTAATCACGTTTTTAAAAAATCACAATGAAGGGTTGCACAGTTAGCTCACATAGTTAGACAAACCATGTGGTAACGGGGAACCTGCTACTACCTTAAAGCGGCACCATGAAGTGCCAACCACACATAGTTAGGCAAACCGAATACAAACTGTGTGTGCCTCACTACCCGCATGGTTCATCTCAAATGGTTTCCCATAACTGTGATCTAATTGTGCACCATCAAAGAGGCCTCCAAATGTATTCAAAACCATTCCAGACTCTCCCAAACTCATCCAAACACATCACAATAACTTTAAACAAAAAAAACGAATAATGAAAAACTACATACCCTTAACCTGGGGTGCTATAGAAAATCCTATCGGAGTTCCTTCCCCTAGGCACATATGTGTTGGATCCACATCTTTATATAGTATACACACATTGATCCATTTCTTGGATGTCATTCACGAAATACTTTACCAAAATTCCAGGAAATTTTACTAAATGTTAACTCATTATAAAATATATCCTTAGCGAGATCCCTATACTTATACATATAAATATACATATGGAAATCACTAATGGGTTTTCATCCTAGTTTCCAAAGGTTTACTATACCTTTTCTCAGATACAAGCTATATTGACCCTCTTTTTTTAAAACAACGACCTTACATGACATTTTCGAAATTCATAAACATTATAACAACAGACACCCATATAATGTAATTTGTTTATTGCCCTTGGAATCCTGGAAGCATAGAAAATCGTACATAATTGAGAAACCTTATCTCCCACGATGTTCTTCATTACTAGCACCCTTCCTAAACACAACATACTTACCACATATCATCATATCATGGGGAATGAAACATAAAATGGGGTGATCTCAAATACTCAGTAAGGGTAAATAAAGGTGACATGTAAGCATAAAGATGATCATTGGTGTATGATAACATGATCAAAATATTATAAGATCACACCATGCATATTAAAGATTAAGAACATTATTTGCTGCAAAAAGCATGGCAGTTCAAAAAAAATATCATAATGAAATAAAGGAAATTTGTTATGAAATCATAATAGAGGAATAAAATAGTGAATTTTTGTGAACACATAAACATATAATTATTTCCATAGAATATAAGGAATCTCTTCCAATACCATTTTAGTAGTCAGGGTTCACTCTCTAGGCCATATTAGTTCCATGAGTTCACCCCTCATACCATATTACTAGAAATGGTTCATTCTCATGGCCATCTTACTAGCGTGAGCTCACTCCTCATACAATCTTAGTATTCTTGGTGCACTCTAATGGCAATATTAGTAATCAATGTTCATTCCCAAGACCATCTTTGTAGCATGATTTCACTCCTCATACCATCTTAGTCTATCTCATGAGAGGTAAAACATTACCTATTGTATTGGAGGGAGAAATAGGTCTACCTTTCAAATAACAAAATCATACATACATGTTCCACAAGATCATAAATTTACATATCATAATTCATGAAACGAAATGGGTATCATAAACATGTACAAATTTCATAACCTATATAAATATACATGTTTCATATTCAATTCATCATAATCATAACCCGTGAAAAGAATCATTTTTAAAAAAAATTAAACCATAAAAAAAATATATTTCATAAATACCATGAAACTATGAATAACCTATACAGATAAGTGATATGAATGAAATAATTACATAATTAATTAGAAATATGTAATTAACAACAATAGTGGCATCATATATGAAAAATAATTTTGAAATATCATTTAAAAACATTTCATGGGAAAACATTGATTTCTTTTTTTTAAATACCTTTTAATACATAAAACCATTTGAAAATAAATTTCAAAGAAAATACCTTAACAATATATTAAATTGTTTAAAAAACATTTCAAATGAGAACTTATAAAATAATCTTCAAAAAATTTTTAAAACCATTTCATTTGAAACTACTTTGAAAACATATAAAGAAATCATGAAATTTTTTTGAAAACCATTTCTCTAAAAATACAATGACAACATATAAAGAATATGTGAAAACGTTTTGAAATAATTTATATTAAAAATAATTTGAAAAAACATTGAGAAAGGGTGTAAACGATTTGAAAAACATTTCATTGAATATAATTTAAACATATATAATGAAAGCATGCAAATTTTTTTGAAACCATTTAACTGAAAATGCATTGAAGTCTTATAGAGATAGCTTGAAATTGTTTTTAACACCATTTCATTGAAAATACATTGAAAACATATAAATAAATATTGAATAAAAAAATTAAAACCATTTAGAAATAAAGTTTCCTTGAAAATTACTTTTTAAAAATATTTTCTTAAATATTATGATTTTAAAAATGAAAAAGATGCTTCAAAGGAATCACAGAGGGTAAATTTGTACTAGTTGTATGAGGTATGAAAGAGCATTCCTTTTGTAAAACAAAAGGATAAAAAAATTTCCCTGTTTGGAAAGGGATAAGAATATTCCTTTGAAAAAATTGGTAAAATATAAAAATGGTTTAATTATACTTTTTATATTATTGTATAATCATATAATATTAATGGAAACCCTTTCATCGATAACATTGATTTCCAAACAAATTTAGGGTAAAGCCAAGAATTCTTAAAAATGCCTACATAAATATCTTAAGTACCAAAGAGTCGAAAATGGTACCAATGTACAAAAATATCATGAAATAATAATGGAGAATTAATCTGATTAATATTCTTGACGGATTGATAATAACATTTTATCAATGGATGTATAATCATAAACAATCTTGAAATGAAATGATATTGCCTTAATAAACTATTATAACGTGGTATGTTGGGAACACACTATCAATATATGTAAAAGAAAATAAATGAAAAATATAATATCATTAAAATAATTATATTCATGATATAATATGTGATATGGAGTTATATACACCTTGAAAAAGAGTTTAGGTAAATAAAACACATTCGCCTCAATGACGAAAAATTGAGAAAGAACTGTTTTACCAATTTGTTATCTTTTGAAACGTAAAACCCAAGAAATATGAATTATAAAATAAATATCTAAATATCAATATATATTATTATATGATAAACATAATACAATTATAGTAAGTATATACACCACACAAAATTAATGAGTGGTGAAAATAGATGGTATCTCATAGAAATTAAAATTGAGATGGAATCCCCTTACCATATCTGTTGACCCTCATCATACTCATTCAAACTACATGAATAATAAAAATAAATTAACTATAAATATTTTTAAGAACCATATTATTATATCTAATAATATATATGGTTTGACTACAATTATATATTACCCACTTGTAATCTATCCAAGGTTAATGTTTCACTTTAGGCGATATGTTATTTGTTCTTCCTATGTGTCTTAATTTGTTATATCGTTGGTTATTATACTTATATCATGAATCAAGAATGAAAATAATCATATAAATATAATTTATATCTATATTATTTATATTATAATAATTTATATCATAAATATATAAAAAATAGAATACATATTTTATAGATATGGTAAGCTGTACGTATGATAGAACGTTATTTCCTTTTTTCGTTTTGAAAGAAAGTATGTAAATGAAATTAATATTTTTATATATATACATATATATATATATATCATTTTTAAAGTATAATTATTATATAATATATATTAACAAATTTCATTAAACTCATCTTTAATAAATTCCATATTATGTGTGAATGAATCAGAAAGCTTTTAGGGGTAGAAGTCCACACTTCCTCAAACAAGAAGATCGTATTACAAATAAATGGAAAGTAAAAAATATGTATTTTGAAAAAATAACAAATAATATTATTACATAATAAATATAATATATAACCTATATAAATATAATTTCTCTCAAAATGGCCATCATGAATGACGGTAATGAATAAATGAACAATAATTTCTTCGTGAAATTGTAGTTCATCGTACATAGAAAAAATATTTCTAACATCCATTAGATGGTGGGGTGTGTAAGTGTAGTTAAAACCACATATAATTTTCAAATATGAGCATATTTATGAAACTATTATTATCACACAAGAATTTAATAATGATTACATATGGGGTGAATAAAGAAAATAAAGGGAATGTGCTTGAGAGAAGACATTACCTATTAATCGGGTACACTCCATTTGTTTTGTGGAAAAATGCTTCTATGAAATGATTTTTTTCCTAATCATAGGCATCACGGTCGATGGAATAGCTGTTTGGAGTCTATGTGGCAATATAATGGCTTACAATAAAATGTATGATATGTGTGATGAATGGGTAGACTTGGTTTCCTTTTATAGGGAAGGAACAAGACTCACATGGAATATAGGGAAAGTGTTAAGGTTGGAACATGTTCATTTATAAAAAGTCATACCAAAACAACAAATAAAAATAATTGAATCATTATTTTATGAATATTAGGAGAAAATGGGTATTGAAAATTTTTCTATATCATTTTCGGTCTAATATTTAAAGTTTACTACATTATTGAACTAATTGTTATCCTAACCGATGTAATTAATTTTAGTCACAGTCACTAATATTTTTGATTAAAAACAAATTTGAATGTATTGTAAATTATATTTTATTCAAATTAGAAATATTGAATCCATTTTTCTAAAATCAAATTATAGAAGTGGAAGAAAAAAATTTAAAATTAATCCCGCTAATGAGACGATACTGGGGGTTTTTAATGTAAAAATTATAAAAAATTTGCAAACATTTTATGCCCATTTTAAATGTAAAATTGGTTAAAATTGCTAAAAATGGATTAATTGCAAAAAAATTATTATATGAATATAATATTAATAAAATTAGAAATATAATTTAACTTATAAATAAATTTTATGATAATTCATTTTTGAATTAAAATTTAGAATTTGTAATAATTCATTAAAATATGTTATCTTACGAAAAAATGCCAAAAATTTATCATATCCTAATTTTTATGTATTTATTCCATATATTATGTTTGTTTTGTCATATTAAATCATTTAAATATCCAAAAATATTAATTAAAATGTGATCTCCATTAAATGGAGGTAAAACTACATTTATATAAAAAATGTTTTTATGCATAAAATTTGGTTTCTTCATATCTTATGTGTATAGAATCTAATAGATAAGTATAAAAAAATCGACTAATAATATAACATAAGTACTTAATTAATTTAATTAACAATTTTAATTAATTCAATTACTTGGATAAAATAGCTTTGTGAATATAATAATATTTCCATTATATTCAATGAGTTCCCATATTCATTTCTAATTAATAGGAATCATAAGAATTCATCTTATATTTGTGTAAACCACATATTTTAATAATTTAGTTTATTAAATTCATATTAATCAACATAATGGATATGAAATAATCAATTATAATAATATATTAAATTTTATATTATAGCTAGATAACACTCGGTCTTACGTGTTACACAATCCATTGAGGAAGGTCTATCTTGCGTGTAGTGTACGCTACAATTGTTGTTTTAATTGTTGTATTAAATGTTTGTTTTACATGTAAAATAGATTATGATAGTGTTGTATTAATGGAATGTTTGAATAATTGATGAACTATTTTAGGGGTTTCACTAAATGAAAAGATTAAATTAATTCAAAAAAATTTACAAAATCTATGGTTGTCACATTAATAAGTTGTTTTTCATTGATAAAATTAACTTTTGATACATTATTCCCCTTTATGAATTTTTTCCAATGATTTTTTTTTGAAAACTATGGTGATAACTAGTGATAGTATCACTCTTTAATCACAATTCCTCTTATTCATATTTCCCTTCATACTTATGGTTTTTCAATATCACTCTGATTAGATGAGTACTTTTATTGCCTATAACTTTACCTCTACCATAAAAGTTCCTCTTCATCTTCAACTAATAATAGATATAATTTTCCAATCATTCCACCACTATATTGAGTTTATGGGAGTGATATAATATATACATCCTCAAGAAGGGTACATGGAATACATCATGTACTTGAGACATAGTAGGTGTAATTACATGTTTATAGGAAATTGCTGCCACACAATTATAAATCACGAATGGGTCAATGTAACAAGGTCATATATTTCTCTTATTCACAAATTTCATGATCCTCTTCCATAATGATACTTGGAGAAATGCAGTGTCTCCAACATAAAACTCCATGAAATGTCGATGATTGTCTTCATATATCTTTTATCAAATTTGGGATGCTCTAATGTTATGCTGAATTAATTTCACCTTATATACCATTTAATCATGAATATTAGGATTTGGAATCTTATGTTCATGAACATCAACCCATCATGATGATGTCTACCATATTTTCCCCTAAAGGTAATTTATAGATCCATTTGGTTACTGAAGTGGAAATTGTTGTTGTAAGAGAACTCAGCAAGAGAATGATTCGTTTACCATCCTCCTATAAATTACATAAAAAAAGAACTCAAAATGTCTACAAGATTCTAAATTGTATTCTATGATTGGACATCATATTGAGTATGATAAACTAAATAACTATTCATCTCAGTTATTAGAGCATGTTAGATCTATTTCAAGAATATGGATGTGAATCTCAGATCCTGATCAGATACAATCAATAGTGGTACCTAATGAATCCTTACCACTTAACTGATATATATGATCATTTTAATCTAGTTATTAAATTATGATAAAGTGAGATATCATTTTATGACTAACCATAATGACCCATATTACATTATTTCATCTGGATGACTATAAATGTACATGGACAATGTTTATAGTTTTATTTTCCCATATCCTTGTTGTTATGGGTATTGATTGCAACATACCCTTTAAATTTATCCATTCATCCTTCTAATGCATACACACCAGAAATTTTGATGTATATTCAGTAATATCCTTTTTCATATTGTCCCCCCAATAGTTCTCTCAATGATCCCTGTACATATTCCTAAACCATGGGTAAATCAAGAAGGTTGATCTATGTGTGTCATTCAGTATGTAATTTATTATCTGTGGATCAGATGGTAAATATAGTCATTAATAAAATCTCATGACTCCATTCTAATCCATTTTACACTATGAGGATTTTCTATATATAATAGTTTCCACAGTTTTTAGAATGTTCGCTTCACATCTTTGAGAATCCTTTATTTTCTCTATATGGAATGATTCAATAAATAACAGAAAATAGATTGATGGTGTTCCTTATTTAAATATTACCATTTCAATACATTTAAAATCTATGGCTATATGGCGCTGCACAATTATCATCTTATATAATGATGAAGGATCTGTTCTGATCAAAGAATCTGTAACATTATTTTCATTATGAGGATTTTGATGGATTTAGTAATCATAATCCTAGATGAGCTCCAACCAACTTCAATGGTACATATTATTCTCTTTTTATGTTAATATATATTTTATGGTCTTATAATCAGTATATATTTCGCAATTCCTTCCATAAAGATTATGCCACTGAAATTTCAATACAATAATCATATCTTCCAACTCTAGATCAATCATGGCATAGTATTTCTCAGAAATTTTCTACCCCCTTGAGGCATATGCAATCACATTATCATTTTTCATTAGTATAAAGCTTAATTACTTCATTTAATCATTTTTGTTCACAACAAAGAGTTCTGAACTTTTGGTAGTGTTATTATTGGTGTAGTGATTAGCCTCTTATTCAACTCTCTAATGAAGACATCACAATCACGAATCAATATAAACAATACAATCTTTTGAGTCATCTTGGTTAGTGGGTTTGAAAATTATGATATGTTCATTAAAAATCATTGTTAATACCAATCTAGCTTAAGGAAACAATGATCAACATTTAATTTTTTTTATCTTGGCCAATCTTTAACTACGATTTTCATAAGAGGTTCTAAATATACTCCTCCGGTGGTGATTACATTATCCCAAGAATGATACATCCTCCTGCCAGAACTCACATTTAATATAACATTCCTATTATTTATTTAGTTTCAATGACATTATCATAGTAGTCAGATGATCCTAGAGCTAATATTTTATTTTTTATTATGTCATAATATCATTGATAAATAATACCCTAAAAATTTCTGAGGTAATTATAAAGAATATATTCATTATGTCACTAAATATTAATGGATTATTAGTGACCCCACATGGAATCACTATGAACTCATAGTGGTCATACATCATTTGAAAGGCATTATGGGGAATATACTACTTATTCACTAATAATTAGTAATATCCTAACCAAGAATCATCCATAAATAAATAATTGGCCCCACACAGTTTATCAAACAGTTAATCCATTCATTTATGGTGATACATGTTCATTCTTGTCTTTTTTGGCTCACGATAATCAATATAAAGGCAAAATGATTCATCCATATTCTTTATTAAAAGGACTATAACACCCCTTAATAAAGTACATGGTAATATAAAACTCTTGTTCAGATTCTCTTGTAAATAATTATTCAGTTCCACAGATAGTGTGGTGGCTATTCTATAAGGTTTCATTGATATTGGAATAGATTCCGGAATAACTAAAATTAAGAACTCTACCTCTCTACTAGAAGTAATATAATTAATTTTTTCAAGAAACACATCATTTTAGTACATTTTTATGGGAATGTCATTACGCATGATTATCTCTGTTGTCTAAATCATTTTTTCTAGATATTCTTTCTTATAAGGAAATAATATCCTCACATGAGATGAAAACTCAAATGAAGATTCATCATCATCATCCATACAGTTGAACAGAATTGGAGGATGCTTCTATATTTTACATATGATCTCATTTTCACAAAATTTGATGTTTTCATTATATAAATATAGCAAATCCATTCCAAATAAAACAACAAACTCCACCAAAGGAATAAAGGTAAAATTTTCTTGGAGGTTCAATCCAAAAATATTAACTTGGAATGAGTAAGCTACAATGGAAGTAATAATTTCCACAATTTTTATTCTCATAGTTAACACAACCTCCATATTATGATACGGTGTTTCAATAGTTAAAAATAATATTGATTTAATAAAGGAATGTGTATAACTAGAATCAAATAGTATATTTACTATTGTATAATGAATAACTACCTTACTTGTCAACAAATCATTTTTAGGATCCACCTCAATAGTAATGATTGAATATTATCTTCCTTGAGCCATGGAGGTTGTTTTTTTTAATTCCTTTGATAACCCTTATCTTGGGGAAATGGCCTGCATAATACCCAAACTAATTGTAATTGAAACACTACAGTGTAGGCTGACTGTTGATCTATTCATTACATTCATCATCCACATTAGGGAGATTCTTCATATACCTTCGGCCATTTCTACCCATAAAAATCTATTTTACACATTTGAATAATCTCTTGGTTTCCCTTTGAAAGCTTCCAGGATTCTTCTTAGATAACTTTTGACATGTGTGATGTATGTTTTTCATTCCATTCTATGATTTATCTATTGATACTCCCATATTAAAATAAATTTTCTACTTTTTATATTGAGGACAATGAGACCGATACTATTATAGTTTCTCCATTTCATCCTTAATGGAAAAATGAACAATCACCTCATATATATCAATGTATCAAGTCCCAAATATTTTTCCTATATTCATATTTATTCTACAAAAAGAGATATCTATCTTAATTTTGTCATTCATAATGGATTCAGAGGCATATCATGCAAGTCCTGTTATATTTTCATTATACACCAAAATAAGCTCATCATTCATTTTATTTAATAAAAATAAAATAACTCTCTTTATTAATATGGATAGTTAGAGAATGATATGTTTTGAATAAAATGGAAATGTTTAAATTACATTGTACCAATTTCATCCTTGAAATTCATGTTCATGATCACTTCCCACAACCGATCGGTTTCCTAGTCAAAACGATAGAAATCCAACCAATCATTATATATTTATTATCACTGGAGGACCATTAATATATTATTAGTGGATTTAATTCATTGATCAGTGAGGAGGGGATCAGAATATCCACAAAAATGAAACGATTGTACTCAAAACAGTTTTTTAACATGGAATTGACAAATGAACGAGTAATATAAAGTCATAAGTGAATCATATATGATATCATAAATATTATTATGGTTCTATTATAAGTTAATAATATTTTTAATCCCACTATATAGGAGTATCAGTCACATAACAAATATATTGGACATAAGGTAAGGGATAATTATTCCAATCTCGTTCTTATCCGAGATTGTTTATTCGTAACTATTTACTGGGGTTATATTTATCATCCATTCCATGTTATATAAAAAAAGATTTCTTATGGTTTTTAATATTCTTAAATATATGTTTAAGGATTTTTTTACATTTTTTGACTATTACTATGTGGTATGGAATGAATCTTTATTTTTTTTACCATACAAGGTACATTTTGACTTTTTTTGGAAAAAATATGGGAATAATGTTTTTTTAACTTATAAGGCACGAACAGATTTTTATAATTTCATATCGCCTTATTTCCATGAAGAATCCTCTATATGAATTCATGATTATTGTAAAAAGATCATTTTTTTAAAATTTAATGGCATTTTGATAAAAGATAATGATTTTGAAGAAGAAAGGATATATTCCTCAATAATTCATTTCAAGTGTTTTATCAAAACTATTTTCCATCTAAGGTGAAATTATTTAATATGTTTATGTTTCCAGTATAATGTCTCTATTATTTAATTGGATTCATTTTTCTTAGTATTAAATGATATCTATTTATTCTATATTAGTTATGTTTTGATGGGATGATGTTTATGTAAACCATGTTATTCATTCGGTTATGAGGAATGATTTATGATTATTTTGTGGCACACGAATGAATTAATTAATTATGAGATTGGTGGGACATATATCTCCCTCCAATGCATTGGGTATAGATTTATATATCATGAGATAGACATATATGGAATTACAAGTGAATCTGGTTCAATAATACAAGGCTAGAATGGAGAGTAAACCCAGTTCAGTAATGACCTTTGTCCACAATGATGGTCTTGGAAGAAATGCCTTGGATACTATAGAAATAATGACATGTTCTTGATGGTTTTGCACAATTACATGTTTTATTCCCATGATGTTTTATCATGATTAATATTCCTTTGTGATCTATACATTACAGACTCTAAATATTTATAACAAAATTCATTATTTTGTTATTTAAACATAATGTTCATGTATTTTTCTTCAAAAGTATATGCTTTGTTTTATTTTCTCCATTCTTACCCCCACTAAGCATTTGAGCTCACCCTTTTTATGTTATTTCTTTTCCCCAGGATATAAATAATGGTTTTAGGTAAGAAAACAAAATCGGAAGATCTTTATGGGAGATGTTGAATATCATTCACCGTGATTAGATGACTATGATCAATGTTTCCAAAGACACTAAACTATTACGGTTCTAGGGTGTTTTTTTGTTGTGAATTAATTATTACACAAAAGTAATGTAATTTCCATGTACGTCAATCTCAAGTCTCTACAGTTGGTATCAAATAAAAGGTTTGGTTAACCTTTCATAACTAGGATGCAAAAAATTTAGTGAGATCCTAAGAGATATTTATAAGGTATGTCTAGGGATTTCACTCATGGTTAGTATAATTATTGGTTACAGTCCTAGAATTATGTTTATGATAATGAATAAAATATACCAAACCTAAGTTGTCATGGATTAATGAATGTGTGGTATGTTAGACATCCACAAGTGAATTTTTATGATTATGTGGTTCCTCATTATTTTAACTTTTTCTTTCACTATGGTTTCTGGTTTTAGTCAATGGAGGGAATGAAAAGGAATTCAATTAACATTGATTCCAATGGAAAAATTTGGGACTATAATCAACCAAATAGTGTAATTCCTAGAGATAGTGATATTATGATTTTGCCGAATCAGTAATCGTGATATATGATTAATAAGGTGAACTTTAGTTGAATTCCTAAGTCATCAAACAATAGGGTGATGGACTTTTATGCATGTTCGAATGGTGAGGAACATAGAGGAAGGAAGATTAGGCTTTGTACATATCAAGAAGAAGAGAAGAAGAACCTTGTGGAATACCTCAAATGGAGGGGAAGATGTTATCTGTGTGGGAAAAAAGGGCATAGAGTGACAGACTGTTATGGAGTTCAATGTCTTATCTATGGAGAACATGGGCATTACCCAACTTGATGCCCTGACCTACGAGGTTACTTCTAAATCGAGTAAGGACCAATTACATTCCATTCATTAAAGTTTATGGATTTAATTGATAATGTATTGGAATTCAAGAATAATGTTGTTGAGTTAATTTTATGGTATATTGAAATATCTATGTATTGGTCCATTGTGCATTTGCATAAGAATATTGTACCAGTAACCATGAAAAGTGATTGAAATATTTTTGGAAATCAGATGATATGTGATTAATGAAGGGATAAAGAGAAAATAATATTTTTGATAATATTAATGATCTCAATAATGATATAAGGACAAAGTGATATAATTGTTTGAGTATATAAAAATTTTGGGATTTTGGTATGTGGAATGAGTATCATTTTTCAGCATTCATGTTTTTACTAAGGTTCTATGGTAATTAAATTTTCAAAAGAATACATGATCAAGGTAATCACATGTTTGGAATGTGACCAACAAGATATATCTTATGATATATTGGGGGATAAATGATGGTATTTACATGCTTGGTAGATGACCTCTCTAGTAATTTTTTTCTTTATACTATAATATTGGATAGAAGTATTTTGGATAAGCCTAAAGAATAGAATGGATTAATTTGGACATCAGATAGTATTATTTAAGGCTAAAACATTTTTTCTAAAATTTTATAATAGTATAGTTTTAGAAAAAGGATAACATGTAGGATGGGAGACAACCCATCATGTGGGACAAGGTTGCGGGAATCAAACCCACAATCGAACTAAGATCGACCATTATCTCCAATAACTCTCCTACAAAAAGTACCTAGTTAGTAGAAATTAGTTTTTTTTATGATGTGGTATGTTAGATGACTTATAAGTTCATTTGTGGAATCATATACACTATATATGTAATTACGTATATTTAATAATTCATGCAAACAATTATGTGATAAAGATAGATCAAATTCCCTACCATTCTATTACATGATCTACAAATACTTCATGAAAGAAAAATTCAAATTTGATTCTTTAAATAAGAGAAGAATTAGAAATTGTTCATGGAATGACCAATGATGATTTTACAATCAAATCAGGCAAGTATGTAACCTTATGCAAAAAATTCATCAACTTTAGGGAAATGATCTTGAAAACAAAAAATGTTATCCTAGTACCCCCATATCTGATGAATCAGATGGAACCTCAGATCAAAAAAATTTATGGATTTGTGATTGTTGTCTTCTTCATATCCATGTTCCCTACCACTCTTCATTAGAACATGATGGTTAGATTTCTCTTCCATATGTATATTTTTACCTGTATTCTCTTATGTGGAAACCCAATGATGAGTAACATTGGGTGACTGTTATGTTTCTAAATTTACATTTTAAAATTATGTTTTAGTATTCCATTTTACTAAGTGGGTTTCAATGAAAGAAACATTCAAGTAGTAAACGATTTATAACCACGATAAAATTTGAGGTAAAAAATCATTTTAAAGGGGTTATAATGTAAAACCATGATAGTTTATGAGAAATAATATTTATAATTTATTTTTTGTCTTGTGTTGTATGCTAGACCATGATTATCTTGCGTTATACATGACACCTTATTAGCTTTTAGTATACCCAAGCACTATTCTTGGCTTGTGTAGCACGCACGAGCGAACTTCATCAATAACATGTGTTGTACGTAATACTGAGTTTTACTAAACAATGATATATTGTTATAATATTATTATAAAATAGATGTTATGAAGATTATTAACCACATTTTTAATTTTATAACATTATAATTCATCTTACACATTTTCTAGAACATGTTATGAAAACAAAATCAATTTTCCGTGTAAAGGATGTATTTTTCAAAAAATGAATTTTTGTCGCCTTTTGATGGTGCACCCAAATTAAATCTAGTTTTTGACACGTTTATAAGTTCATTTGGACAAAATAAACTTATTTAGTTTAATAAGGTTATAAAGATTAACATTGGATGATTTTTAAACATTTTTCTGTTAAATTTCATATTTTGATAAATTGTAAAAATACACTAAATTTTAATTAAAACAACTCTTTTATTCAAGATAATTTATATGGATAAATTATAATATTTAATGGCTTTAAATTATAAAAAGAATTTTTTTCCACTTAATATAATATAAGTCATTATCATTAATTTTACGTTGAATTAATATGTAAAAACATTTCAATCTTTTGGAGTGTTTTATCTTCTAAAACCCATGTTCTCAACTACTGGATTAATTTTAAATTAAATATTCCAAATTCCTCTGTGTTGAATTTGAAAATATTTGATTCCATATTTGGAATACATAGGTTCAAATTATTTTAATAGGCTACATTTTATTTTTCATCATTATGAATAGAAACTGCGTTAAATTTTATGTAACACAATTAAATGTTAATCGGGTAATTAAGAGTAAAAATAACATAATAAAATTACCCAAACACTTGTCTTAATACCATTAGATGATTATACTTCTTCTTAAACAAACCTGCGTCAAAATGTAATCTATTTTGATCCCCATTGTTGAGATAATGACCTTGAATTTATTTTCATTTAAAGGAATGTAAAATATGTCTCAGTTAAACATTAATAATTAAAGTAATACTAATATAAGGTTATACAAAATATAAATTTGATTATAAATAATCATTTTAAAGTTAAACTGTTTTGGATTATTTTAGAAATTTATTTATAATTTTTAATAAATATATAATTACCTTAATAGCTTCTACATTAATGATGGAGAAATTATTTATTAAGTCAAAAATCAATATTAAACTTTTTATTAAACTAATAATGCTCATAAAAGGCACAAACATCTGACTAAAACTTATTGATCATGTACATGTAAACCATAAGCATTAAATCGTAGATGTTTGGACTATTTGGAGCTTTATAAAAGTGATTATGACACTTATATGATATTATTTTAAATGATGTCAAAGTTGTCACCATCAAACATTAATAAATATTACTATTTAAATGTTGTGATTTTAAGATGATAAATTCATGTAAAAGCATTATAATGTATGATATTATATTTACCTGAATCATATTATTATTTTATATTTTATTCAACAAATAAGTATATTAAATAATTATACAAAAATGTTGTAGTAACTATTTTATAAAGAGAAATATCAAATAAATGATTTTAAAAATATTAAAATAAATA